>CM069600.1:31582401-32929901 GCA_035771175.1 Paratinospora sagittata
TAGTAGTCAAGGAAATCTTTAGTGTGGAATTTTCTCATTGATGAGTAATCATGTAATTAAAGATTAAGGTTTTGTAGATGGATGGTGCTACAGGGACTCAGGCACAAACTCAGTAGAGTACTAACATGCTCGAGTCCTTTAGATCATCCTAGAGTTGCTCAATACACACGGCTGTAGGATGATCAAATGGACTTAGACGTGCGAGGACACAAGCTGGGTTTAGTTCTAAGTTCCTTCATCATTTTCCCTAGTAGATGGCCTTTTTTGTGTCTGCTTAATTTCAAAGATGATTGTTATCTTTCTTTTCTTTTCTTTTTTCTTCTTTGGTTCTAGGTTGTCATTCTTCATCTCTACTTTTTGAGATAACAGAAAGGAAAATTTTCATTACCTGAAATACAGAAGGTCATATTGTAAATTGGAATTTCAATATTGGACATTTGTTTCTGAATGTTAACTAGTTACATGTATTCACATAAATGAACTAATTTGGTTCACTTTGTTTTTCAAGTTTCTAAAATTTTCTTCATGATTCAAAGTTCAAACGGTTCAAAGCTTTAAATTTTAAAACTATAAATTCTTTCTCTACCTGTTGATCTTCTAGCTTAATCATCTCTTAGGGAAATATCCTAAATTATCCACCAAAAAAAAAGATCTCTCTTCTTTATTTCATGGAACTGCCTTATCTCACTTTTCAAGTAACTTCACAATTGTGTTCAACAATCAAATTATAAAATATTTGCTGGTGAAGTAGAAGGTTTGAGTTGTTTCTCATGTCTTGCTTTCAGATCTTCTACTTTATTGGATTTGGTCTTTTCTGCCTTGAATCAGTTGTCAGCATTTGGGTCATACAGGTCAGTTGCTTGTGTTCTTATGTTTTATGCATCAACCCTATCCACTACCCAGTTTTTCACATTTCCTTGCGTCTTGTGAGCAGCAAGTAGCCATGTACTTCCGAGGAACCGGCAAAGCTGCAGAACTGAAGCGTGAGGCTGCAAGGGGAGCCATGAGGGCAGCAATTTGACATGTTCATGCCATGATGAGATCTTGCTCGAAAACCGCCCATTTTCTGTCACAATAGCTTTAAGGCTACAATGCCTTAAAACGAGGAACAGAAAATTTTTGCACCAACCAAAGTCCCATTTACATGTGTTCCCCTCACTTGTTTGTTTTATTCTTTTGGGTTCTATGACAAGAACTTAGTCTGAAATGAGATAGGCTTTCCTTTTGGTACACCAGACTTTGAACAGAGTTTTTGTTCGAGTCTTTCAGAGGATATAGCTTTCTCAAAAGCCATTCTTTCTTGTGATGTTGTTTCCTTCTTTTACATACATGATCTTGTAAACGGTTCATTTCTGCATTCTCAGGAGAACTGTTCATAAAACAGTGGGAGTATGCAATATTTCAGTATTTGATTAATACCTGTAGTTGGTCAAATCCAAAAATAGTTTTTAAGATTTTATTTAGATAAATAATTTATTTAAAATAAAAAATCGTTTTTACAAATCAAACAGAACATTTTGCCCATTTTATGAATTAAATAACTGGGAACAAAATTCTTGAAACTCAAAGTCGGTCCAAAACCAAAAAAAAAAAAAAATTAATTTCTGGAACCAATTTACATCTCATGCTACTACTTAGCTCTTTCTCATGACTTTCTCTTCATGCTCATTAATGGGGCTGTTTTACAGGCGCCATTACATTTACAGCTCTCTTCTCCCTTCAATCCTCAAAGAAAACCAACAAAACCCATCTCCAGAATCAAAAATCCTTCATCTCTGCAAATCCTATAACCTTTCCGAAGCTCTTTTGCTCCTCAATAATCTCAGAAACTCTCAAGAATTATCCATAAAACCTGTCATCTTCGCTTCACTCTTACAAACTTGCATCAAAATCCTCTCATTCAATCACGGCCAACAAATCCATTCCCATGTCATCAAATCCGGCCTAGAATTCGACCGATTCGTCGGAAACAGCTTACTCTCGCTCTACTTCAAACTGGGTCCCGGTTTTTCCAACACCCAGAAAGTGTTTGATAATTTGTTTGAGAAAGATATCATTTCTTGGACTTCAATGATTTCTGGGTGCATTCGAGCTGGAAAACCCAAAGAATCACTTGAGATCTTCTGGAAGATGTTGAAATATGGTGTTGAGCCTAATGCATTTACTTTGTCTGCAGTGATCAAGGCGTGTTCGGAGCTCGGAGCTCTGGAGCGCGGTATGGGCTTTCATGGAGTGGTTTTTGTAAGAGGTTTTGATTCGAATTGTGTTATTGCTAGTGCCCTGATTGATATGTATGGCAAGAATTGCAGTTTGGAGGATGCCCGGAATTTGTTTGATGAAATGCCTGAACCAGATGCTATTTGTTGGACTTCTGTTATCTCAGCTTTCACTAGGAATGATTGCTTTGAACAGGCTCTTGGGTTCTTTTATTTAATGCATAGGAAGTATAGATTGTTTCCGGATGGATTTACTTTTGGAACGATTTTGACGGCTTGTGGCAACTTGGGGAGAGTGAAGCAAGGGAAAGAAGTACATGGTAAGGTAGTTGTGGCTGCGATTAGTGGCAATGTGGTTGTTGAGAGCAGCCTTGTAGATATGTATGGGAAATGCAGATTGGTCGAGGATTCTCGAAGGGTGTTTGATGGAATGCCGAAGAAGAATTCGATTTCTTGGTGCGCCCTTCTTGGAGCTTATTGTCAAAATGGTGAATCAGAGACTGTTCTTGAGCTTTTTAGGGAGATGGAGAAGGAGGATTGTCTATACAGCTTTGGCACTGTTCTTCGTGCTTGTGCAGGCTTGGCAGCTGTAAGACAGGGAAAAGAGGTTCATTGCCAATATCTAAGGAAAGGAGGCTGGAAAGATATTGTTGTTGAATCTGCTCTTGTTGATCTTTATGCAAAGTGTGGATATATTTATTATGCGCAGAGAGTCTTTGTTAAAATTCAAGTTAGAAACTTGATCACTTGGAACTCGATGATTTGTGGGTTTGCACAAAATGGGCGAGGCGGGGAAGCTATTAGGATGTTTGATGAGATGGTTGAACAAGGGATTAAGCCAGATTATATTAGCTTCATAGGGGTACTTTTTGCTTGTAGCCATACTGGTTTGGTTGCTCAAGGGAGAAAATATTTTTTATTGATGGATGAAGTTTACAGGATTCAAGCTGGGATTGAGCATTATAACTGCATGGTAGATCTTCTTGGTCGTGCGGGGCTACTCGAAGAAGCTGAAAACTTGATAGAAAAATCAGTTTTTAAAGATGATTCTTCTCTTTGGGCAGCTCTTATTGGTGCTTGCTCAGCTCATTCAAATCTGGCTGTAGCCGAGCGTGTTGCCAAGAAAATGATGGAATTAGTACCAAATTACCACTTGAGCTATGTTCTTCTAGCTAATATTTATAGGGCAGTTGGTCAGTGGGATGATTCACAAAAGATTAGGAGGTTAATGAAAGATAGAGGGATCAAAAAAATGCCTGGTAAGAGCTGGATTGAAATCAAGGCTACGAATAGTTCTTATCTTGATCTTGGTCATTCCAGTTTTCTGGAAAAGAGAAACTTATGATTTGGAAGATTTGGAGGTAGGATAGATGAGAGTCGAACAAGCAATTAAATTAATTCAGCTTTGGCTTTCTAAACAAGAAGCCTACATGGATTATTGAGATTCATTACTCTACTTGGCACAAGCTCAAAGAAAGAAAAAAGGAAGCATGAAAGCCTTGAATATTTGTTTCCGGCTTGGTAAGCAGTGTCGAACGGAGATCTTTCTTTTTCGTACTATGACCACGCATATACATTACTATAGGTTGTCTAAACGACGGAAGCTTTACTTGAAGACAAAAGGGTATAGAAAGTTTTATGCTAAATCATTGAAGGATGCTCACCTAAAGAGTTTAAGGATGCCTAACTTATATATAACCCATCTTTCACATACCAAAAATGGTGTATGTGAAGGATCCCAGTAAGGTTCTCTCTCTTTTGTGGGAATGCATTGCTGACACTGAGGACTGAGTTCTTATTTCATATGTTGGAAGCTGTAGCAATTCTTCTGGTTCTTCTGAATTAAGGGTCAATTGATTTGGACGTGCAGATCTGAATAAAAAGAGCTTGTGTGTGATCTTGTTCTAAACACCCAAAGAAGAACCATTCCATGCCATAAGGGAAAACACTGGTAACTTCAATGCCTGAAAGAATAGCTTAGAAGAATTGTTCCCTCCTCTTTTGTCAGGCTTTGATTTGAAGCAATCTAGTGTAGTGATACTTCATTAATAGTTGTTACTATTTATTTATTTATTTTAGAGGGGGAAGAATCATGTTCACCATTTATCTATTAGTTTTATTCATTAGATTGGTTTTTTGATAATGAGGCATAGAGTGTAACCCATAACAAAATATCATTGTAATAAGTTCTTAGGCTTTGTAAATTTTGTTTAACATCTAGCCAAGTGTAGACTTTGTTATTATTATTATTATTATTATTATTATTGTGAATTGAGATGAGAATTCAATAATTAAAAAAGAAGCAGGAATAAGGGTATTATTATATATCTCATATTTACAATTTTTATTTTTATTTTTCTTTGAAGATTTACAATTTTAGTTTAAAATTCGAAAAAAGAACAATAATTACGTAGAAATTAACCCATAATCTCCTTCCATCCTCCTAATTTCAGAGAAACTACTGTCTCCTCCATTTGTTCATCCTGATGCAATATTATACCATTTTTTAATCGTAAAATGGTAATTTGGTATTTAACTTTTACTTTATGCCCGTGTCTCTGACAAAACGTTTTACCATCCTTCATTCTCACCAACATAGCAACACTCGAAAATGCTCTGCAATCACTGTTCGGGAGAACTAGGGCACAGAGATTTTCAGAAGTTGATCCAGAAACCCCCCTACCCTTCATGTAAGTCGCAAGAAATTCAATTTCTTTCCAGTTCTAGGGATTCACTACGGTTCCCAACTCATAAAACTAGGGTTTATCCAGGGTTTATGCTTCTCAACAAGAACACAAGAACCATCCATGTAAAATCTCTTCCTTTCCCTTTCCCTCCTTCAGAAACTGAATCAAAGCTCAATAGAAACCTAGTTTCGTGTGTTGGGATGCAAAACCCTAGATCACGAACTAGGGTTTCTCTAGGTCTTAAACCTTATTGTAACGCAAAAGCTGTAATTTCTCCCACAAGAAGCTCGAGCAATTGGAAAAAGAAGAAATATGGCGGTTCTTTGCCTTCAATTTTACGAGCTTTGGAAGCCGAAGAAGACATCAATGTAGCACTAAATTCGTTTGTGGGCAAGCTAAGCCCTAAAGAGCAAACAGTAATTCTTAAAGAACAGAGAGATTGGGCACAAGTTATTCGAATTTTTCGATGGATGAAATCCCAGAGAGACTATATCCCCAATGTGATTCACTACAATGTCGTGCTTCGATCCCTTGGTAGAGCTCAAAAATGGGATGAATTAAGGTTATGTTGGATTGAAATGGCGAAAGATGGCATTTTTCCCGCGAATAACACTTACGGGATGCTGGTCGATGTGTATGCAAAAGCGGGTTTAGTTAAGGAAGCTCTTTTGTGGATTAAACACATGAAGCAAAGAAGCCTTTTCCCTGATGAGGTTACCATGAACACAGTCATTAGGGTTCTTAAAGATGTTAGAGAATTTGATAAAGCAGATAAGTTTTTCAAGGATTGGTGTAATGGGCAGATAGAACTTGTTGGTCTTGAATTGGATTCTATTGATGATTCTAAGTCAATACTAGGTCCTATTAGTGTCAAGCATTTCCTGTCAACCGAGCTCTTTAAATCTGGTGGGCGTTTGCCTCCTTCAAAGCTTGTGTCTCCAATGGATGTAGAAGAGGGTTCTATTAGGCGGCCTCGTATGACTGCAACTTATAATACGTTAATTGATTTGTACGGGAAGGCTGGTCGTTTAGAGGAATCCTCGAAGACCTTTTCCGAGATGTTGAAAGCCGGTGTGGCACCGGATACTATTACTTTCAACACCATGATTTTTACTTGTGGGACTAATGGACTTTTGTCCGAGGCGGAGTCTTTGCTTTGTAAGATGGAAGAACGGGGTCTTTTTCCTGATACCAAGACTTATAACATCTTTTTGTCTCTTTATGCCGATGCAGGAAACATGGATGCTGTTCTCATGTGCTATAGGAAAATCCGGGAAGTGGGTCTCTTCCCTGATTCCGTAACTCACCGTGCTCTAATTCATGTGTTGTGTGAAAGGAATATGATTTCTGAATTAGAAGCTGTGATTGAGGAAATGGAGGAATCTAGTATATGTATTGATGAGCATTCCCTTCCCACTGTTATTAGAATGTATGTAGAGGCAGGGATGCCTGACAAGGCAAAGATTTTCTTTGAGAAATACCGAATGGGAGATGGGATTTCGTCGAAGATATATGCTGCGATTATAGATGTTTATGCAGAAAAAGGCCTTTGGACTGAAGCTGAGGCAGTTTTCTTTGGGAACAGAGGCAAATTAACACATAAGGATGTTTTGGAATATAACGTCATGATAAAAGCGTACGGGAGATCTAAGCTTTATGATAAGGCTCTTTCACTTTTCAAGAGCATGAGAAGCAATGGGACTTGGCCAGATGAGTGCACCTATAATTCTCTTATCCAAATGCTTTCGGGTGGTGATCTAATGGATATTGCAATGGATCTCTTGTCTGAAATGCAAGGAGCTGGATTTAAACCTCACTGTTCCACATTCTCTGCTGTTATTGCAAGTTACACCCGGCTAGCTCGGGTTTCTGATGCGGTGGATGTGTACCAAGAAATGGAAAGAGCAGGAGTTAAACCAAATGAAGTTGTTTATGGGTCATTGATTAATGGTTTTGCAGAAGCTGGAAGACTTGAAGAAGCTGTCCAGTATTTCCACACTATGGAAGAATTGGGAATTTTGGCAAATCAAATAGTGTTGACATCTCTAATTAAGGCTTATAGTAAGGTTGGCTGCTTGGAAGAAGCACAAAAATTGTATGGGAAGATGAAGAGTATGGATGGTGGTCCAGATGTTGTTGCATCCAATAGCATGATTGATCTATATGCAGACCTTGGTGTAGTGTCTGAAGCTGAATTGATTTTTGATGAATTAAGAGAAAATGGTCGAGCTGATGGGTTTTCTTATGCAAACATGATGTACCTTTACAAAAGCATGGGCATGCTCGACAAAGCTATTGATATAGCTCAGGAGATGCAGGAATCAGGTTTTCTAAGGGATTGTACTTCATTTAATAGGGTTTTGGCATCTTACACTTGGAATGGGCAGCTTGTGGAATGTGGCGAATTGTTGCATCAGATGGTAACTAGTAAGCTTTTACCTGATGACGGTACATTTAAAGTAATGTTTACTATACTGAAAAAAGTCAGTGTTCCTATTGAAATTATCACACAGTTAGAGTCTTCCTACTGCGAAGGAAAACCTTATGCTAAAGAAGCTGTAATAACCTGTGTGTTCTCAGCTTTGGGTTTGCATTCTTTTGCGCTTGAATCTTCTGAGGTTTTTACGAAGGCAGAAATATTAGGTCTTGATAACTTTGCTTACAATGTTGCAATTTACGCTTACGGTTTGTCGGGGAAGTTTGATGAGGCTCTGAATATTTTCATGAAAATGCAAGACGAGGGGCTAAAACCTGACCTTGTTACTTACATAAATCTGGTGCGTTGTTATGGAAAAGCCGGGATTGTGGCAGGAGTAAAGCGGGTACATAGCCAAATTGTATATGGAGACATTGAACCTAATGAATCACTGTTTAAGGCTGTCATTGATGCCTATAAAAGCTCGAAAAGACCTGACCTTGCTTCATTGGTCGAGCAAGAAATGAGATTTACTATTGACAAGCAGGAGCAGCACCCGAAGTCTGAAAGGGAAGGTGAGCACTTGGTCTATGAAACTGAAGAAGAAGAAGAAGAAGAAGAATTCACTGATTCTGAAATGGAGAAAGATCCTTTATAGATTTCGGAACCTTTTTAGAATCAAATCACATGATTTTTTGGTGTGGAATGAAGCAGATATGTGAATGTTTAAGTTATGTACGCAACACCAAGGTTTTTAGATGTTAAAAAGTTTTGGTGGTTGTGCTTGGTTACATGGAAAAAGCAGTTCAGCTCCTGTTGGGCGTTATCGAGAAGAAGCCATACTATAATTAAGGGTTCAGTAGATGGAAGGTTGATACATGTCTTATACTTGTATATATTTAAGATTGTATGAACAAGTGATCAGGACGCCGAGTTTTATTAACAAGATCTTGCAGAAGAATTCATTGAATGAATGACTCAAGAGAAGGCCCCCCTTCTTATACACTTGTATCTTATGAGTAAAAAGGCATGCATTGAGCTTCAAAAGGCCTCTAAATCAGTAATTACAAATTTTCTAACTACATCTCTTCAACTTTTTGTAGATGGGCAGTGATATAAGTTGCTTTGATTTTGTTCATTTTAGAGCTTTGATTTGTTGTGAATTGTGATTATGCTTTCTGTATTTTATAGTGTGATCATGTTATGTTCTGATTCTGTTTGAAAAGATGAGGTTTGTAAGTTGTAACCATTTTTTATAACTGGTTTTTGAGTCTTGACCCACAATGTTATAATCTATTGGTATATTCAAATGGCTTCTGTTTGTTTTTCGCTTGAGAGTTTAAAAGCTTGTAAGATTAAAAAGAAACTATATTTTTGCATGCAGAAAATTGGGTTAAGGGTTGAGATTAATCTGTGTATGATACTATTTATGGAAAGCATTCCTTCTTTTTTCATGATATTTCAATAATTCACCGTAATGATAGAGGTAGAAGAAGATTTGTAGTCTGTATTTGGTTTATGATTTGAATGTAGTTTTTCGTATTTGAAAATTTGAAAATACAAAAAACGCGATTAGTTAAAACTCAAAAATAGTTTTTCAAAATTTACAAAGAAGACATGTTTTTAGAAAACGATAAAACATCATTTTTCAAATTTTTACTTTCTGGATGATATTTTTGTTTTTAAACTACAAATCAAATGCAGCCTTAAAAAAAAATGGATGAAGATATTAAGAAATATATATAATTATTTATAATCTAAATGTTAATTTAGCCTTTAACATAATAAAGAAATAGATTTATACAATTAACTTCATGCAGTTGGGACGAAGGTTTAGTTTAGTTGAATTGAGTTTGGATGGGTTTAGTTAGTTTTGTTTTAAAACACATTATTAATCTCTTTTTACAATAAACTTAATATTATTAGTGATAATTAAGATCTACAAAAATAAATACATATTACCAATATATTTAATATTGAACTTCATTCTATCCTATTATAATGTATAATAAAAAAAAATTAAAAAAAAAGTCTCTCATAATGTAATTATTTTTGTTAATTCTCAATTTAAAAGGTCTCTTATAATGTCCACTAAAAATGTTTTTTAAAAAAATTAGTCTCTCCTAATTTTTTTAAAAAGCTAAAAATTATTTTTCTTCACTATAATTTAATTAAAAATAGATATTATTAAACACCTTTAATAATATCCTCTTTGTCGTTTTCGTTGGTAAATGAAAAGCGCGATGTGCATAGTGAGGGATGTAACAAAGACGTAGCGCGTGGAGAATGAACGCAATAGAAAAATCTTTGATGACTCGGTCTTACCCGCTGTCAGAGTGTGAGGGGCAGCACACTTTCATGCATCCTCATAAATGTAAACATTTATTCTATGTATTTCATTAACAGTTTATTTTTAATCTATCCATTTTAAATGACTATGTAGATTGACAAAAAAAGGTCAATCATGTTATATAAAATTAAATATGAATTATAAATTTATAACGTATTTAAATATTGAGATGAATATGTGGTAAATATTAAAAGATAAAATTATAAATAAATATATTTAAAAAAATAATAAGAATAGTCCTAATTAAAAATATTTTAAAAAAAATTAATTAAGGTGATTTGAACGTACATACAACTAAAACGGAGAACTATAAATGATCTATCATATGACAGAGATAAATGAAGACTTAAAATAATATGTACTTTGATAATTAACAAAGATATATGTATTTATAATATAAATGTCTACTTAGTCCTTGAAAAAGAATAGAAATAAAACAAATTCACTTAGCGAATATTTGCTAAGTTATGATTAATTAGTTAAAAATATTAGAAAATTATATTTTAAATGGGTCTTATTACAACTTTTTTGATAAATAACCTTTTTTTTAGTTTTTTATAAAATATTTTTATATTTTTGAAGTATAGGACTAGTAATCATTAGAAGTAAGAATAAAACAGTAGATATCTTTCGACGAATTCGGCTTTAAGAATTAAACTCGAAAACTTTTATAAGACTATATTCGTTTTTACTGAGCCAAACCAACTGTGGGTTTTATTTTCATTTTTTCACCTAATAAAGAGATTCATTTTTTCAACTCAATCCTCTCCAGGTTTTATTGTGTTAAACTGGTTAGGTTTAAAAATATTAATAGTATGGTAAAAGAGGATTAAGCACTCCACACGTATCTCGTACGTAAGAAAGAGGATCTGGACCGTTCATGATCTAGCACCGCACTCTACGCATATTAAGAGACGGCCCTGATTCTTCTCCGCATAAGGTTAAGAATACCGAATCGCTTTCTCAATAGAAAAAGAAACTGAGAGGAACGTGAGTAACTGGCCATGTGCTAAGATCTGCCCTTTATGGAAAAATAAAATAAAATATATATTAATTAATTTCGAGAACCTCACTTAACGTCACTAATAACGGTCGTCAGGTCAAGACTCTTCATCGTTACTGACGGTTCTTCATCGTTATGCAAGGTGGCATTATTCAATACGATATAGAACTATATAATTAGCCTGGCAATTTGCAATATTTACATAAAAAAAAAAAAGAAGAAGAAGAAGCAAGAGTTAAAACTTAAGGAGTAATTAAAAGGCATCAATAAAAGTAAGATTAGAAAATGATTAACTTAGAATTAGAATTAAAGCACGGTCAAAGAACTCCACTCATGTCCTGTTTGGTACAACGATTAGAAAAGTATTTTTTTTCAAAAAATGTTTTTAAAAAAAGTCCTTTTCATTCTGCTTCTTCCAAAAACAAAAAATTATTTTTTTTACTATAATTTCAATAAAAATAGGTATTGTTAAATATTTTTTGTTCTAGAAACACTTTAAAAAAATTCTCCTAGTATTAGACAACGACAGTCAGAATGCTAAAATTGCATACAGGATTATAGTATACTATTTATTTATTGATTATAAGCACTGATCAATTTTATATACAAGACAAAATAGATGATTGAGTTTCTTTCACCCCATCTTAGTTTTCGCTCCACAAATATCACAATATTATTTAGTTTATGTTGTAAATATGTTGAATATTAAAATAATAATTACATATACTTTATACATATCTCAAGCTGTATGATATTCAAGTGGTACATGTATCTAAATAATATATGTATTCAAGTAATATATGTATCAAAGTCGAATAAATACGTATGTATATATATCCTACATAAATCATGTGGGAACATAGTTACTCATTTAAGTGAGAGTATAGTTACCTATAATGTGAGAACATGGTTATTCATCATGTGAGTTAGTTATTTTTTTATGTAAATATCTTCTTATAAATATAAGAGAAGTTGTACAAAATAGTGTAGGGAAAGGAATGGAAAAAATATGAAAAAAATGAGTTGTAGAAATGTTGAAAAAATAAATAATAAAATTTAACATTTTTTTTGAGCATTCTTTGATTATTCTGATTCAAATTAGAACAGTTTAAAATTTTAAGTCTTAATATATAGGAAAGCATTGTACGACAAATATAAGAAGACAAAGCTATTAAGGACAGAACTGATAAAATCTTGAAGTTTTTGTGAGATTATTTCAATGTATCTACAATAAACCTAACATACACAATATATATATATATATATATTATGCTTTAGAGAATTGTGGTTATATCATGCCTTAATGATCCACTTAGAAGTACCCTACAATATTAATGAAAAATATTTTTACGACTTAAAAATTATATTTAAAATTATATCCATGCTAATGTGTTATATGGTGATTAGAATAATTTTTTTTTCTTTTCTTTTTATTTTTCTAAGGATGTGATGATGTGGTGTATTGTCACATTAATTTAAAAATAAATTTGAATACATATCTTAAATTATTTTAACACTTTCTTTTTGTCAATTATACACAGTCATTTAAGTTATTTTTTTATATTCTTAAGAAGATATAGAGCAAATTAAGGAGCCAATAACATCGAACAAATGTGAAAGGACCCAATTTAGAGACTGCGGAAGGTGTGGAAATTAACATGCAAGTGGAATGAGAGCTCACGCGGCTTTGGTCCTTGAGGAATTGAAAGCATGCATGTGGAATTGCCGCCAATTGTACAATATACATATATAACATTAGTAAGCCTGAAGCTGCAAGTGCATCCCCTCCAAAATGAAAGGACCCGCGCGTGCTGTGAGAACACGTACGTTGGCTAGCCTAGTGATGTCAATGCTCTTCACCGGGTTCTGTTCCCAGCTCTTCAAAAGTTGCAGTTGCTTGTTAGAAGGGTCGGAAGGTATGAACGCACGGCAGGAAACATGTCAGAAGCCCTGCTTATTTGTTTGCTTGTTTACAATACAAGTTGACTTAGTCGTTGATGTGATCCAACTAACTAATTTTTTGAAAGCACAAATGGCTAATATATAGAGTACTAACTGTGTTATATCTTGAAGGACCGTGCTAGGAAACACTGATGAAAACTCTTGAGAAAACTCAAGTCATCCAAGGGAAACCCCATCAACTTCGAATCAAAGAGTTTAAATGTACAGCCTTGAAACTAGCTAAAGTTTACGAGGCCACTTGTTGTCATCCAACAATGCCATCGTTAACTTTAAAACCTTCATTAAAAATAATTTCTTATGAAAAAATATATATTTATATTATTATAATAAGAATACTTACAGTGGTAGACAGTAAAACCTTTTTTTCTATCTAAAATACCGGTAAAAAATTTATCTTATCTTTATTTTTAAAATATTAATTTTATTTTTAATAGAGTTAAAATAGTAATTTTATAATTAACTAATTTTTTTTTATACCCTACATTTTTTTATTTTTATTTTTAATTTTTAATTTACATTTCTAAGTTTTAAGTTTTATTCCTAATTATTCACGTCCATACTTTTGAATGATGTTAATAATTTTACTGGACAAAAACATATATAATTCTTTTCTAGTAAAGAATTATTTTATTTTAATTAGTTTTTAATAAAAATCACCTGCAAAACTCACTACCTAAATCTTTACATTAGGGCCCGTTTGACTCCCATGATAGAATGAGATTGGACTAAATATAGTCTAAATCTCATGTTTGGTTGTGAGGTTAGATGAAATAAAAATAATTCCACCTCATTAATTTATCTTGTTATAGCGTGATAAAACAATCTCAACCATTTTTGTCGAATTATTTTGGATCTCCTTTTTTTTTTTTTTGGTTGTAAATTGCACCATTATTCTTCCTTCTTCCTCATTTTCCTTGTTTAAATGAATAAATAAATAAATAAAATCATCAATAGGTTTTTATATCTAATCCAATTTAATTTTATAAAAATAATCTTATTTTAACTCGAACACCAAATGAGCTTTTAGAATTGTTAAAGGCTACTTAAATGTATTTAGGAGCACCTATTTTTAGTCAAGCGATAAAAAAAAAATTATTTTTAGAAGAAGACAAGTGAAACCTACTTTTTCAAAAAATTTATTTTTGAAAAAGTTCTTATTGGAACTAATGAAATATTTTATGTTACAATCTCAGCCTAGTTTCTGATAAACAGTAATGTTAAAAAAATAAAAATAAAAATCAAAGCCGTACTCTGGCTCGAGGATTCTACGCTAATGATAAGCCCATGAACTTCGGATTCTCTCGTCGCTATCCTCCAACCGTAAATCTCGCCAACAAACTCCAAACTTTTTTTTAGAGTTTTTCTCTCCTCACCGAACTCATCAAACCGGAAACCAAGAAAGTGGGTAAACCTTTACACGGATTTGACTTTTTGCTGCGTATCACTCCAGGCTACTTTCGTCATTTCACCTCCACGGCGCCGAAAACGGTCGCAGAGGAGCAAAAACCCTTACCCCCGTTATCACAGAAGCCACTGACAGTAACGGACGTTATAACGTCAAATTCACGCTGTCATCTCTTAAAAACCGCGTATAGGAGGACAATGAACCGGTCGTGGGTCCCACAGAGAGCCGTTGGTCCCATGTCTCTCGAAGTGTAAATCTACTCCAAAATCCGTTTTGGAAAAAAAAAAAAAAACATAGAGAGCTTCCATGGCGTTTTCTTTCATTATTATTATTTTTAATTTAATCTTCTAAGCCTTAATTTAAATAATAATAATAATAATAATAAAAGGTGACAGCTGCTCTAATTGGTCTAATTGGGAGATAGTTTTTAAAAAATAAAATCTGGAAATGCTTCACATATATGTACGTGGGTCCTACTGCTTCTCTGTAAATGACACCGCCTAATCTCTACTACAGGCTGGAAAGAGCTGTGTTTTGAGTTGTTTTCATGGACACATTTGATGCTTCTTCTTCTTCTACTACTACTTCTGCTATTGGAAAGGTATGTGACTGAAATAAAAATATATATGATTTTGGTGTGTTTTGTTCATGGGAGGTTTGATAATGTGGTTGGTGAGTTAAAGAGTGTTTCTATTTTGAGTCAAGTAAGCTCAAACTTCCATTTTCCTTCTCTGTGCTGGTACTTGGTGGTGTACTTGATTTTTTGAGGGTATGTGATTTTTTTTTCACAGGGATACTTGATTTTTTGGATTTTTGAGGAATTGGGTGGTGTTATTTTGAGGTTTTAGGATCTAGGCATCTCAGAGTTTGGGTTCTGGAAATTGGGTTTTTCAGGATTTGATCAAGGTTTTTTCTTTAAGAATGGAGGTGGTGATGAAATGGGTTGTTGTTTTAGTTTCTTTTGCTGTTATTCTTTCTGCAGTTGATATCTCCTTTGCTGCATTCAGTCCTGCTGATAATTACTTAATTTCTTGTGGGTCTTCTCAAAATGTCTCTGTTCAAGGTAGGATTTTTGTTCCTGATTCAAAGCAATCTTCACTTGTATTAAAGAGTGAAGAAGCTACTGTCTTTTCTAGCTCTAATTCTAGTATTCCATCTCCAGTTTTTCATTCTCTCAGAGTTTTTTCCTCTCCTGCTTCCTATAAATTTGATATCCAGCAAAAGGGACGCCACTGGATTCGTCTCTATTTCTACCCTATTCCTGATTCTGGCCACAATCTTGGATCTGCCCCTATCACAGTTGTCACACAAAATTTTGTTCTCTTGAACAACTTCACCTTTAAGAGCTACAATGGTTCTTATCTGTTTAAAGAGTATTTGATCAATGTGACCTCTGATACTTTAACCCTCACCTTCATTCCATCCAACAATTCCGTCACATTCGTGAACGGTATTGAAGTTGTGTCGGTGCCCGACGAGTTAATTCCTGATCAGGCTGTTGTTTTAACCCCAAATGTCCCTTTTAATGGCCTCTCCAATATCGCCCTTGAAACCGTTTATCGGTTAAACATGGGAGGTCCTTTGCTCAATCCACAAAATGATACTCTCGGGCGAACTTGGCAGAACGATGTGAAGTATCTCCATGTGAACAGCTCTGCTTTGAATGTCTCGGCTGATCCTTTGAGCATAAATTACAAGGTAGGTGTCACGCCGGAAATTGCGCCAAGTTTTGTCTATTCCACCGCAGAAACCATGAGGGATGTGAATGTAGCAGAATCAAATTTTAATGTCACTTGGGTTTTTCCTGTTGATACTAGCTTCACATACTTTGTTCGATTACACTTCTGCGACATAGTGAGTAAAGTGCTGAACGATCTTGTGTTCAATGTTTACATCAACTCGGATATTGCCATTGGAAGTTTGGATCTCTCATCAACAACTGGTGCTTTGGCTGTTCCTTACTATAGGGACTTCATCTCGAATTCATCTATGGATTCTAATTCTTTGACGGTCAGTGTCGGGCCAGATACAACAGTGGATATGTCTAATGCAATTTTGAATGGTTTGGAGATCATGAAGATTAGTAACAATGCTAGAAGCTTGGCTGGATTGTCTTCTGTTGAGACCATTCTTCCCAAATCAGCCTCAAAGAAGAGCAAAATATGGATTATAATTGGGTCAGTTGTGGGAATTTTGGCTGCTGTTTTGCTGATTGGTTTATGTTATTGCCACATTATAGCTCGCAGGTCGAAGGATTCTAATCAAGGACATTCTTGGCTATCATTGCCTCTTCATGGAAACTCTCAAACAATGACAAAAGGTTCCACTAACTCTCAAAAGAGTGGAACCGCAAGCTTCATCTCCTTGGCCTCCTCGAACCTTGGCCGGTGCTTCATGTTCCAAGAGATCATGGACGCAACAAACAAGTTTGACGAGAGCTTGCTTCTTGGTGTGGGCGGTTTTGGTAGGGTCTACAAGGGAACACTTGAAGATGGAACTAAAGTAGCTGTCAAGAGAGGAAACCCAAGATCAGAGCAGGGTCTTGCCGAGTTCCGAACTGAGATCGAGATGTTATCAAAACTCCGCCACCGCCATCTTGTCTCTCTAATTGGCTACTGCGATGAAAGATCAGAGATGATCCTTGTTTATGAATATATGGCTAACGGACCTCTTCGGAGCCATCTTTACGGAACAGATCTTCCTTCTCTCTCATGGAAGCAAAGGCTAGAGATTTGTATTGGAGCTGCAAGAGGGCTGCATTATCTTCACACAGGCGCAACTCAAAGCATAATTCACCGAGACGTAAAGACCACAAATATTCTTCTAGACGAGAATTTTGTTGCCAAAGTAGCGGATTTCGGGCTCTCAAAGACAGGTCCTTCTCTTGATCAAACGCACGTGAGCACAGCTGTAAAGGGCAGCTTCGGGTATCTTGATCCAGAGTACTTTAGAAGGCAGCAATTAACTGAAAAATCAGATGTGTATTCTTTTGGGGTCGTTCTAATGGAAGTTCTTTGTACAAGACCAGCTCTAAACCCAGTTCTCCCTAGAGAACAAGTTAATATAGCAGAGTGGGCAATGACTTGGCAGAAGAAAGGGATGCTGGATCAGATCATGGACCCGAGTTTGGTAGGGAAGGTGAACACTGCGTCACTTAAGAAATTTGGTGAAACAGCTGAGAATTGTCTTGCAGAATATGGAGTTGATAGGCCAACCATGGGAGATGTGTTGTGGAATCTTGAATATGCTTTACAGCTTGAAGAGACTTCATCAGCACTTTCCGAACCAGATGATAACAGCACAAATCACATCTCGGGTATTCCAACATTGACGCCACTTGAGCCATTTGATCGTAGTAACACGAATGTGATGGACACGGTGACTTCGGGTACTGATGATGATGCTGAAGATGCTGCCACCAGTGCTGTGTTTTCGCAGTTAGTAAATCCTCGCGGTAGATGAGAGGAAAGCCTATAAATGTTCGTAGAATCCAAGCAAGGCCCGGTGCCCTGGTGCTATAAAATTTGCGAGAAGGGAATGGTCAAAAACTTGGTTTATGCAACTTCGTGAAAAAGCGCCTTTATATCTCTTCTTCTTCTTTTTATTTCTTCGATTTGTTTACCGATGATATATTTTTCGGTTTGTAATATAGTTTAATTGTTTGTGGAGGATATTCCATGGGGAAAAACATCAAGGAAGTGATCACTCCATGAAGGTTCCATATATTGCTCTTATTTGAACTAAGTTGAGTTCACTTTGATACATTACGGTTTAATGAATATGAATTGTTTCAGATACTATAGATGACAATGCAAATTAAGAGCTGCTTTTGGTCTTTCTTGCAACAATTCCTCTCCTGGGTTTTATCCATCATTTTGAGTCTTACTTGACATAGAGCTTTTCTGGTTTGAACTCTTGTCATTGCACTTTACAAGAGGGCAAAGAAATTCTGAGTTCTGAAGTGATAGAAGTATTTGGTAGTTCTGTTGTTTATGGTTTTGACCACTTCAGAGCAACATTGATTTCTGCAATATGAAGAAGAGACTCTCAAAAGAGTTTTTCTTTTTTCTTAACTTGTAAGCTCTTCTAATTTAACAGTTAAAGTTACTCTATTATTACCGTACTAAGTGTGCCTTGTCTGACTTTAGATCAATTTTAATAAAAGATCAAACTATTCTTATAGCAATGGCCAAAAGAGAGACTCTCAAAAGAGTTTACTTTCTTCAAACTTCCATGCTCTTTTAATTTAATGGTTGAAGTTGCTCAATTATGATCTAACTCTGTATTGGTTGGAGCCTTCTGCACTGGTTACGCCCTGAACTACTCCATAATCAATTCAAATAAAAGATCAAAATATTATATGTTTGGAACCTTGCCAAACCCCACCAAAAATGAAGCATTGACACTGTTACCAAATCTGCTTTCTTTTCTTTTTGATAGGTGAATTGAACTTGAACCCATGGCATTACAGCTTTAAACCAATTATCAAAAACCATTGAGTTTTTGGTCCAATCAATCCCTAATTTTAAGGAGCTTTCCTTAAAACATGTTCTGTAATAGACCAAGTAAAAGATAACACAAGGAGACAGGAGAAATTAAGTAAATTCAAAGTACATGGCCATCATCTCAACATGACCATCTGGCTAACAAATCAACCAGAATATAATGATACAAATAGCTGTATTCTTCTTAAGAATAATAAAATTCAGTACCTAACAAAGAAAAGCATGAATTTAGGTTAGCTCCGACCTGTACTTGTTGAACCATAAATCTGCTGTGATATTGTCCCTGCAATCACAGCAAAGCCTCAGAGTATAGTTTAGACAAACTCAAGAGGTTGGTGTAGCCCATTATCTCCAAAAACAGTTGTTCTAATGCTGGGTTTCTCTGTATTCTTGGGGGATTGAACTTGGCTTCTTATGATTTTTTTTATTTTTTTGTTGATTTAGTAGATTTATGTCATAGATTTAAAAATATGCAAATATATTCAATACATTCGAGAAATGGTAGGATTAAGTAACCTCTTTTGAAAACAAAATGAGAGAAAACCAGTTAAGGTGGTTTGAACACATACAATAAAAATTGTTAGATGCTCCAATTAGGAAGATTGACATATTAACAACCCACAACAATGATAGAGGTAGAGGAAGTCCTAAAATAATGAAAGAAATAATTAAAAAAGATTTTAACTATTTGTGATTTAAATGTCAACTTAGCGAGAAAATAAATTCATATAGCCACTCTATGTGATTGAGAAAAAACTTAATTGAGTTGAGTTGAGTTTAATTTTAATTTTAATTTTAATTTTCAATTTAAGGGTATCTTGGCCTTTTAGAGCACCACTCAGTAAGACGTTTGAGATTTATGTGATTTATGTGAACCTAATGGGCTTTAAACCTAGGACTCCTACTTCTTAAGATGGTTTCTTACCAATCAGACGAATCCCAAGTTGGTTGGCTTCTTATATTGCTTTAAAAATTACCTGCTGCTTTGATCAAAATCAATAATTCATCATCTACATAACCATGGGATTTCTCACTTCTAGTTATTCGTTTTTAAAGAAAATGAAAACTGGTTGGCTCATCCGAAAAACAAGTAGGAGCAGACAGTGGAGCAACATAATTAGAGATTCAAAGGGACTGTAAACCAGAAGCAAGATGATCAAGAGGGGTAGCCTGATGCCCGAAACTCCTGTCTATGTGGGGTTCTAGAGAAGGGTCAGACCACGTTTAGGTTTATTATATGCAACCTTACCTCATTTTACAAGAAGTTGTTTTATGACTCAAACGAATAACGACATGGTCACATGGCATCAACTTTTATCGTTACACCAAGGCTTTAAAAGATAATTAGAGGCAGTAAAATCATGCAAAGAAAATCTAACTATAGATTTTAATTTATAGTGAACATGCACCCAACAACAGCATCATAAGACATCTAAAACCTTCAAATATATATATATACCCCAATATACTATTATGCTATTGAAAAGAAGAAAACATATATACTACTGATGAAAAAGGAAATGGGTTGGTTTTTTATATTTATTTTAGTTTATAGGCTTCCATTGACTTCTTTTAATTTTTAATTTTTTCCTTATATTTTTATTTCTAATTAATTTATCTTATCTGACATTATAAGGGTTTTTTTCCAACTATATATCCAACCACTACACTTCATCAATTAGTGATGATCAGGTTACACTTACCTACCATTTATTTTCAATTAGTTCATGATTCGTGAATCAAGCCGGTCACAGAAACCACAGTTTTTGGTCTGAAAAACCATTATAGATTTCTTTGATTCAAGCTTTTAGAACACTGATAACTAATTTTTTTTAAAAACAATTAAAAAAAATAAATTCAACTCTACAAAAGGAATGAAATTACAATCTATGCACCATTTTTTTTTAATAATTAGGGGACGATAAGGAATAGGACATTGAACAATCTAACCCTACAACACTCTGCGGATCCATTTTCCACAACTAGACCCGAAGACTTAACGGGCTTCATCCCAAAAGGACCTTAATTTTGAGAGGCGTGAACAAAGATATAAGCAGGCGACGTGGGACAATAGGCACACACATACACTATACATCTCTTTTTTACAACCTATACAAATTAAAGAAGGAAAATTAATGGGTTGCCATGACTTGGGCCAAAGCATACAGTTATATGTTCTTTCCAAAACAAAGCAATCAGACAAGCAAGTAGGTGGCTGTGTTATTTCTGTTAACATTGCCCATCTTCATTAAAACAAAAGAGCAGTTAGAAGAAAACATACACCTAGCTAGAACTGTGTTCGGCCCAGCAGTGACCCAATTCACCATTAATTGTTTGGCCAATGCACTCTACTTTTGAGAAACCCAAATGCTCACAATTACCAGCCTTTTAATTGGAACTCCTAAGAGTAATTAATTTCATGCCAAAAGTAATACCAATTACTGAGAAACAACAGGATGCAAACAAGACTCACTATATCGAATTCTTCCAAGTACTTGGAAATATATTATATATCTATATAATGCAGATTGATCCTCTTGCTACCACTGAAGAATTAATAACTCGTATGAAAGGAAATTCATAATGAGGAAGTGCTGGTTTTCTTCATCTTTGATGAATGATAATGCATGAAGAATAGGACTGCATTTTTCATATTAATAACAGATTATCAACCAAAAAACTAGAGACAAGTTGGCAATTAATGGAAACAAAAATACTCTTGACACATTTCTGACACACTTGTTTTTCTTTTTAAGAAGCTTTCAGGTTGAATTCTATGTTGAATATTCCTTCTACTCAAATAGTTTTAATTAATTTTTTATTTTTCATTTTCCATTTTCCTAGCCTTTTCAATTCTTCACAACATCAAAAACCCCAAAAACTATATATATATTCTTAAAAACATGTCTTTGAATACCCAATATTAAGTTTCAAAAAAAAAAAATACCCAATATTAAGGACTGTTCATATATTATATATCATATTCCCTTCATTCATGGACATATATGCCCATGCATGAGTTCCAGCATGGATACTCAGTCTTCAAGATCCTTTTGTAGTAGTACATAATAACATCCCCTTCTTCACCTCATAATGTTTAGAGCTGTAGAGAGCAATGATGGAATACTAAAAGGCCCGAGCTATGGATTTTAGGGTTACTTTTGCCAAAGTTCCTATAAATCTAGAGAAGGACATAAAGCTCTAGTACTTGATGGAGATAGTAGCTATATATGGGCTTGCATGGTACTGTCATGTTCATCATTGTTTCCACTAGTCAGACTAGACAACTTGTTCTCCAAATGTAATTTCATGTCGTTTAGATTTCATACCAATTGACTAATTAATCTCCCAATCAGTATCTGATATATATATATATGATTCATTAAATTCACCTAAGATTATCTTTCAAGAATTTCATCATTGGCTGTTGGGCGTCTCTTTCGTGATGAGAGTGATTTTTGCCGATTTGTTTTACTGTGTTCCATTGATGTGAATATTGTTCACTTTGAAAAAGGGTTCAAAGTTAATTAATGATTTGATTGCTGATGAGGGCAATTATAACAAGTCATTAGAAAGCTTAGAAACTGTTTCTACCTTATTGACTAAGAATATCTTGTTCCATGAATCTTCTTAAACTCAGTTGGGTTGAGAAAATTATATAAAATTAGTGATTAAAAAAAAGAAATCAATGCATGCATTTTACCATCCCTAGCTAAAAGATTTTCATCTTGAACAACTCATTTAACAGTACCTACATCGAAAATCACCATGCTTTCCAAGCAAGATGATGAGTACCAAAACTTTAGTATGATTAAAAAAAGAGGACAAAATAAATAAATAAATAAATTAGCCCATTGGATGAAAAAAACTGCTTTTCCATTATATAAGAGATGGAATTATCATTTCCTTGCTTTATCTCAAGTATGAGTAGCCAGCATGTATCTCTGTATTCAGATGGTATATAAATATATAACCAATTCAAGGAAATTAATGTTGATTTCATTTCTTCTTTGTCAGGAACACCTTTGGGCTTATCTTCATTAATATATCTTGCATGCACACGCCACCACAAATTCCTAAGGCATTTGTGAGTGGTCCTCAAGGAGTCTGGTCTTTCATATCAGCAAGATTCAATATAATTCCAAGATTTTAAACTAAAATAATCATCAGGTACAGGGTCCAACAATATGAATCCAAGGATCAAACCTCCCATTGTGGTCCTTAGAATTTAGGTCACAACCCTAAGTTTTAGGATCCAAGAACCAAAACTCTCATGTGGTCCTCAGCAATAATCAGGACCACTTCAGAATTAAAGTTCTGTTAGCAGAGTTTTTTCCTGTTTTGCCCATGTAATATGATCACATTTCCAAGAAATATACTGGTGATATCAATTAATTTATCAAGAAGACCCAAAATGTAATGTAATGTAAATGAATGGAATAAGAGTTGACATTAATTTAGAATGTTTTAAATGAAGCTTTCAGTAAAAGAGGTGGATGTAACCACCAAAAAAAAAATGAGAGCTTCCCACCAAAGAAATGAACTTGAAATAGCCCTTTTACTAAAGGGTAAGCATCGGCCAATTGGTGCAATTAGTTCTGTGCATTCTTTGTGAAATCAGTGCATGTTTGGCAGTTGCAATCGGAGAATCGGCATGTTTTACACCCAAAGCAAACGCAGGTGGTGCAGCCTCTGCATGTTGCGGAACGAGAGCAGCCTCTGTACACTCTACGGCTTCTTCTCTCTTCCTCATGATCGCAGGTTAACCTGAAAAAAAAGTGGCCCAAAACTTCTTCATAAACAAACTTGAAGGCTACATGAAGCTAAAAAAATATTAAAAACGTTTCTATTGTTATATTATTATTAGCAAAACATAAAAGAAACCTAAAATTTGTCAACTGATTAGGCTAGTAACATTAAGTTGATGATTTTATGGTTGGCATCATTGAGCTTTATGATAGATCTTGGCAGTGATAATAGAATGTTTATGAATGAGTTAACGGCTGAAAGTGACTGAGTTCAGTAGTTACTCATAAAGCTATTGACTCCGGAGAAATGGTAATATGGAGACAGATGTTCATTTCAATTAGGCGACATAGTAAATAACTGCCACTTACAACAGACAATAATTCTGCAAAATGAAAAAAAAAAAATCAGAAAAAGCTTGAATGTTGCCAAATTTCGAATATCATTGTTTGAGTTAAGCTTTAGTATTTTTCTTTACTCGTGCTATCACATTATCAGCAATCATGTTCTCTTCAAGAACTTTAACTGTGGTTGAGCAACAATTATCTTGCAAGCGTTTTTAAACAGTGGTGATGGCCAAGAAGTTTCACAAGTTTAATGCATGGTTTCAAGATGAAATAAAAAGAGTTTCACAAACCAAGCCTTGACAGGAATATGTATAAGAATACACACACACAAATACAAATGTAAATGCATGAAAATAAATGGTAATATAATACATAAAATCTGGTAAAAGGTTTAGAAACAGGGACACATTTTCTGAATAAAAAAAGAAAATCACAAGATCACATTCTGATGTTTTATGGCATCATATCTATATTCCAAGTTCAATGGGATCAATATAGAGTGTAGACCATTATTTCCCAAACAAAAAAAGATGATGATGAAGGCACTTAAAATGAAGTAACCATTGTTGCTGCGGTAAATCAGATAGGACCAACAGCAGAATCAAGATTTTACAATGCGGTTAAGAGGGTCCCAAATATTTGGGTTAAAGTCACATCATTGCTGTTTTAACGTGAATCACCAATGTTTAAGTGCTTTTCATGTAACATTGAAGGATTCATAGAAAATCATGTACAGTGGCACCACAAAAACATAAGGAAAAAGAAGCCAAAACATATTCAAGTAGGTAAGAAAGTGTTATATTTGAAAGGTATCCAATGTAGGATTGCTCCACTAAGACTGGCTCTTCCCCACCCCACTTTTTTTTTTTCTTTTTTCCCATTAAGGTATGTGCCTTGGAGGGAAGATATTGTTTTCCTCAAAGCACACAATCTCAAAGAATCTCAACTCAAAGCGAGCCTCAAAACAAAGGCCCTTAAAGCTGAAAAAAGGTTGAAACTTTTGAAGATATCATATTGGGTATCTCTCATCATATGCAGAGCAGAAGCTTCATAAGAAACTTCAAACATACAATTATAGGGGAAGAGGCATTATTTGATTTTGTTTCACGTTGAAAGCCTTAAAAAAAAAATAATTAATTAATTAATTAATGGTCTAGAATCAGCTACAGAGATGCTCCATATCATTATTGTTAATTATAATACAGTGTCAGTGACATGGTGGTCATGGAGTTGGGGGGGTGGCAGTGGCTAGTGGTGCCATTGTTCCTGCGACTTCATGTCCATCACTTGCTATGTCATAACTCATAAGTAATTTTCTCTGAATCAAGTTTAAGTATTTCTCTTTGAGGCATCCTTCCACCATATCCCCTAATATAACTTGGAAACAACAGAAGCCAAGAGAGTGTGGTTTAACTATTACAAAATGCTAGATTTTTGGAACAAGGAACAAATGACATGTTAAGTGAGGAAATGCAAGGCCATAGTAATGTACAAACTAAATAACAAAATTTCATTTAGAATTCAAAGAATACAGATGTCAATCAGAATGTAATATCATCTAATTCCAAATATTAATTTGTCTGCAGCAAACAATACCATCAGAGAATCAGTAGCTACTTACCCAAAAAAAAAACTAAAACTAAACAAAAAACACAGAAACTAGCTACTGTGCATGTACAAAGTACACCAAGAACCAATCATTCAATCAATAACCAAGGTATAGTTGGAAAAGAAGAATTACATATAAGTAGAATAGTGAACATCAAGAATAAAAAGGAAACCAACAAGGAAAAGAAAATAGGAAACCAACAAGGAAAAGAAAATAGGAAACTGAGTAGGAAAGGAAAAATTGGAATAATGAATCAGAATGTTGATTGAATGCAAACTTTAGCTATTTCTATTTGATAAATCATGAAAGCACCATCACCATCATTTTATTAACTGAAACTATAGAGCATACTTTTACCATCTCAACACATGGCCTTTTTTGTTTTTTGTTTTTTTTTTTAATATTAAGGTCATCATAGTTGCAGGAATAAAAATAACTGACATAGCAAAATTTGGAGTCAGGGAGAAGCTTACTTGTCATATGGTAGGTCAGCACATTTCCAGTTAGCATCAAGCAATGCATCATGGTAGATACGGCATTCCTGTTTTGTCCTAAGGCGGAACCTACGATCTTTGTTGCAACTCTTACAGCGAACAAACTCATCTCGATGGCAAGGATGCCCACTGTGAGTTTTGTGTGACCCATGAGCATTTTTTGATGATTGGTTGTAGTATTTCAGAAGAACTGTCTTTGACAACGGAACCTTCTCCCCTTCAACTATGACCCACACATTGCTCTTCCATTTTCGAGCAGTCTCACGTCCAGAATGTTTCTCAAAAGCAGCAGGGGTCAATTTCTCTGAAAATCATAATAATATTTCATCCATAAAAATCCCATTGCATTTATCAATGAAAAGAAAAGAAATAATCAAAGAATATATGCCAACACAAAGAGGTGAGCAAAATATACCTAACATGACAAATAAGTATACTTGAAAATGGTAATTAATCATTAGAGAATCACTCAAGGTAGTAGGATATGAACTGACCATTTATCCCCGCTTTTGCAGGACAAAAGGCAAAGATGCAGGGTAATATGTTTTACTTTAGCCAATTTAGAAAATTCCCCCTTTATGCAAAGATATTGCAGTAGGGAAAATTGAAGACTTAACATGATGGTTCAATAGAGGAATAAAATATATTTGATGCTTCTTGATTTCCACCTGCTGAATACGTGAGTCATTTGTAGAAATGATATATTCTTATGCATTACATTTAACATTTGACACAGCATCATAGTTTTATAACACCATCTTAAACAAATGTTTCCTTATTTCTCTTCAAGTGATTCTAAAGGTCAGAAATTTACATGTGCCAACTTGTATGAAAACATGATCTTCAAATCTTAGATCTCAATTAATAAGAAATAAAAGGTAGGGGGGGCATATAAAAAGAGGGATCTCCTGGAAATCCCCAAACCATATACCAGATACTCCTTCATAAATCCACATGAGAACAGATTCAAAACAACACGCCCTAAAATAAACAAGGTATGAGATTGCTTTCTCATTAGAATTTAGGTCTGAAACTTATGATATAATATCATAAATATAGTACCAAACTGATCAGAAAAAATTCAATCTCACAAAAATAAAAAGGGAAATAATCCAAGTGGCACAATCAACAGATAATACCTTCCACATTTGACAAGATCTAGAGTTGAATTTCAAGTGACTTATCAGAACTCTAGTACCCAAAAAAAAAAAAAAAAACCCTCAATCTCACAAAAATAAATGCAAAAGAATCACATGTAGCAAAATCAACAGACAATACCTTCCACACCCGACAAGACCCAGGTTTAAATTTCAATTGACTTAGACAAAAAGGTATCCTTTCAGCAAATCTAAACATAATAAACAGCATATGTTACCATATGACAAAGAAGAAGCCAGGGTAACTATGGTTAAAAGAAGTGAAATATTCAACATGGGACAACCTCCCTTATGGAGTACCCAGGTAATTCTTATAGCACACGGCATTACCACCAGATATCAGCAGCTACCAGCTCATACAAAAGACCACTAGCTACACAAAATGGGAACGCATGATAGCCATTTCTGAGCTCTAATCTGTAAGGAAAGATGTTCAACAAAATCTGTTTAACCAAAATCAAACCACTTGCATGATTCATATATATAGATACATATGTATACGGTCTTCTTCTATGAAAGAAACATCTCTAGGATCAAAATCCAATGCCACTATCACAAACTCAACTAAATGAACCATAGAAAGAAAAAAAAAAAAAGCCTTTTTGATTCATATATACATATAGTCCACAACAAGGAAGTATGTTCAAGCAAACAAAATGACTCAAACAACAAAAAAAGAAGAAGTAAACCATAGAATCACACGATTGGATTCGTAAAATTTAAAAAAAAAAACTCCATCTTTGAGACAAATTTACATACAGTACAGTTACATGCATAGAAATACCAAAACAAAAATCATGCAAAGCTCCTAAAGAAACCAAAACAGAATCATGAAATACCCATGAAAAAAATTAAAAAAAAAAACAAAACAAAAACATGATGAACAGAACTAAAAGTAATAATGCATGTAAATCAAAAACCCGTTATTTTCACTTCAAAACAAGATAGAATTACAATTACCCAAGACCCAACTTACCTTCCTCACAACCTGGGGTGCATTCACAACTGATCTCAAGATCACCATTAGCAAAAACCCTAAGCCTTCCAACAGCATCTCCATACCTATGACTAGTACATCCACACGTCACTTCTACATAATCTGTTCCTTTCTTCAACCCACTTATCTCACGCAACTCTTCATCAGAAAACATGAAGAAAACACCATCTCCTTCCACTCGATTATTATTCTCCATGATGTTTTTGCTGTTTTGCTCATCTGATTTGCTTCAAAACTTGATTTATATAGAAAACCCAGAAAAACCCATCAAGGAAAACGCATCAAATACCCTTTAAGTCACACAAATCTCGGTACCCGGGTCGTCCAACATGAAAAAACTGGTGGACAAAGAAGATAAAACGAAGTGGGTTTTCCTTGTTTGATGGAAAAACCACTTCTAAACACTAAATTACAAATCTTTCAAAGCATCAAAAAGCCAAAATAAATAAATAAGCAACAAAAAAATACAAAGAAATTTCAATAAGCACGCATCTGTTAAGGAGATCTAACTTATAAGAGGGGAGAAAAAGAGAAGAGAAGAGCCTTAAATAAAACTACAGATTGTAGAAAACTGTGATTTTGTGAAAGTAAATAAATTAAATTAAATTAAATTTGAAGAATTTTCTTAAAAAAAAAAAAAAAAAAAAAAAAAAAGAAGAGATGAAAATTTGAAAAAGCTGGCAAGTGGGTCCTATTGCATGCCAAGGAGACAAGGTTCTTAGGTAACTGCGCTTTCTTTTTACCTATTTTCATGTGTTGCGAATTCAATTGAAATTGAAATTGAATCTCTCTCTCTCTCTCCTCTCTCTCTCTCTCCTTTTAGAGTGCCCTTTTGATTCTTTTACTTCTCTGTTTCCGTATAGCTTTCCCCACACATCAAACTCGGATTTTGGGCCAATGGTGAAATCTACTGTTCCAATCAAACTTGGCTTCAATTGCTCTCTACCACCATATATCTTCTTCATATATGTATTCTCTTCTCTTTTGCATATTCCATATTTTTGTCTACAATATTATAATCACATGATATTAATGAATATCAAGAAAATAGAACTTTGCTAAAGGTATAACAATAAAAAAAAAAATTATTTTTTTTTTACCATTAGAGATAGTTCAATGTGTTAATATATTTATTAAATTAGTCAAGAAAGATGCACGAAAAAATGACCTAAAGGAGGCATTTTCTTGTGTGATACAAGTCCAAATGCTTGGCAGTGAAAAAAAGGAATCTAAATTTGTGGTGCCAGTTGTAAAAAATAGTTTTTCGCCTGAGTAGTGATTTTGGCTAAAAAAATAAATGCTAGAGAAACTAGAAACGTAAAAAGTTTTATTAGAAAGTAAGGCCTGAAAAACAATTTTTAAATTTTATTCTACCAAATATATTTTTTATATTGTTTTCATTTTTTTTTTACTGCTTCTTGAAAATTGAAGACAGTTTCTAGACTGGAAACCAAATGCAACCTAATTTTTTTAATTTATATATGAGTAACAGTTGTTAAAAATTAATAATTACTAGAAAAACTAAAAGCGCCAAATGTACGTAGCTGGCAAATTAATTTTAATACTTTTTTTGGGAAATATATCTTCGTGAGGGACAAGTGTTAAAAAAAAAAGTAAAAGCATCAGGTATAATTAGCAATCAATAAAGATGATGGTTCGCCTAAGCACAATTACTTGTTATGAGACAAATGTTAACCATAAATAGTTTTGGTCAGTTCAATGTCTGAAAATTCGAAAGCACAAAAGCATACATTAAATTAGTTAAATTCAAAAATAGTTTTCAATAATTTACTTAGAGAATATGTTGTTTTCAAAAAATGATAAAGTTAAATAATAAAATTAAAGATGTATTTTAAAATGCATGTAAAACTAATTTGATACTGGTGAAAAAACAACCATAATGAAAATATATGGTTTATTATAGTATTTTTACTTAAATGAAAATTCAACTTAATGACTCAATAAAACTTTTTTTTTCAGATACATGAGGCATGAGGCAGCTGCATAAATCTGTTTCTTTCACTGATCAGCTTTATTAGAGCTGAGTCAACATTTAAATATCAAGTAATTATGTGTTTCTTAATTATCTCTTTACATGTTATTTTAAGTCTCCCTTTACCGTTATAATTACTTTGAATTATTATGTAAATCACTCTTCATAATTGATGCATTTAAAGGTCTCTTAAATAACACCCAAAATTGACTTATATAGAAGGCAATAAATAGAATGAAAAGAACATCTATGACTAACCAATATTATTAAACAATTTAATATATTGATGTAGCATTTCAATTTTAACATGTTAATGGTCAAATATTGAAAGTTTGAGGATAGTAAAATAATATGCTTGAGTGTATAACAATCTAACTAGCATACAATATAGTTGAAAAATATACCCACAAAGATCAACATTCAACATATAAATAGGATATATATGATTAGTCAAACTAAATTAGGTTGATTTGTGTATGCATATATAGGATTAAAATATATATATCTTATGGGGAATTGGTATTGATATTTGAATCTAGATATCAATATTGTAAACTATGTAACAGTAAGTTGCACATTTACATCAATAGTTATGTCTACTATTAATACTCACAAGACTAATCAACAAAAATGGCTACATAGAAATAGGTCATGCATGTATATAATTAATAATTCACAATATTAATGTTAAGTAATAAGTGGAAATGTAAATATTTTTCTTTTTTTGTTAAGATCATTGATTGCATGTGTTAACAATACTATATATATATATATATATATATATATATATATATATATATATATATATATATATATATATATATCTATGCATATATATAATACATAGAGAGAGAACAATCCAAGATAAAAATAAAGGATGAGAATAAGAAAGAAAAGCCATAAAAAGTAAATGCAAAAATTAGTTACACTGACTCATCTACTCATTAATTTTAATTGTCTTGAATTTGAATGTTACCCCCTCTTATATATGGATCTATACTATACTATTAAAAATAATGAATAATAACAAGGAATTGTAACGGAATATACAATAGGAAAAATAAGTAGCATGATTTGTAATTAACAAACTTTTTATTTTTATTTGTGCTTTGATGATCTCTTTTTATAAAAACTTAATGAAGTTTATGTCCAAAATTTTAATACAAGAAGTTGATAAGGTAAAAGAAATAGTTGCCACCAATAGGCGGTAGCTCGATTGGTTAAGAAATTGAGTATAAGTAGGGTTGAGGTTCAGGTCTCGAGGGCCAGCTCAAACACTTCTGTCATGCCCGAATCCAAAAGAATTAATCTCCCTCAAAGGGAATGAGGACACCTCCGGGGTGCCAAAAAATTGGTAACCAAAAAAAAAAAAAAAAAAAAAAGGAAATAGTTGCCAAAAACATTAAGAACTTAGATGGTTACCTAACAAAGACAAATAATAACTTTGAGCACATAGATGGTTACATTAAAAAACTTGAAATCTTCCAAAAGTTTGTTAACATGCATCAATTAGAAAATGAATGAGATTTTATTAATTAATGCTATAGATACAACACCAAAGTTCAAGTTATGGTTTGCTCTATCTATACTTTACATAGCATTTATTGTGAGAAAGGTGTATTGAAAATGTTAGGTATATTTTATTGTGCAAAAGTTCATAAAAATCAACAAAATTATTTGATCAAAACATGAGAAAAGAGGAAATAACCCCTCAAGCATTGTTTGCACAATACAACTGCATGCATAAAATTTTATATAAAACAATCTATCTATATGTACTTATATATTTTGCCCTTCAATTAATTAAAAATTTTTAACTTGATTTACTATAGCCACGACTTTTTTATTAATGCACGGTTTATAGTGACATTACAACTTACTATTAGATTTTAACCTAGCCGACAAAAACAATATTTAAAAGTGAGAAAATAATGAGAAAGAGGCTTTTGAGAAATAATTGATGCATAAAAAAATCATGAAAAGGTACTTTGTATTTTGACCAAACGCATATTCACAAGTCTTCAAGTTGCAATTTTGTTATTAAACCTTAAGTGCTTCCGTGCCTAAGTGGCAATATTAAATTTAAGAATAGACACGTACTTCCACAATATGTTTATAATTTCGTTTCATGCCTATTTGTCCGTATGAGCTCCACCCTTATTATATTGGACTCACGTGACCTTGAACCTTGCTATTAGATATTACAAGATGATATCTTAGTAGTTTCGTGGATAATATGTGCTGATAAATTTTGTCATTGTACAGTATTTGTGTAGCGTCTTTATTGGTTAAAAAATTTCTGGCATACAAATAGGAAGAACATCCTAAAATTTATAGTGAGTTTTAAGAAAATGATAACACATATAACAGTACTTCATGGGCAATAGTCAAGAAAGGCTGCGGCATCTCTCAGACTTGGACAAAATTAGGCAGAAGATCAGGACGAACAACCATCCATGCCCATCTCTCACAACTAAGACAAAATCAGGAAAAATCTTAACAGTAGTCAAGAAAGGCTGCAAGATCACATGGGCAACAACACGTTTGAACAAAATGATGTCAAGTAGAAATTCTAAATTAACTAATGAGGTTAAGATCATACTCCTATTTTTTAATATTTTTTTGTCGGCTGATCATTATTATGTCTTCAAAATTAAGAATTAGTCCACAATTTTTATTTTAATGCTTATCCTTGGGATGTTATAAACTCATTTGAAATCGATGTCACTATGTTCTTTTAGTGGTACCCATTCCAAGTAGATTAGTCTTTATAATGTAGATAAATTGGCGTAGAGGATTGCTACTTCTTTAAAAAAAAAATAGTATGAACACTTGTTTTTATATGACTGTTTAGGTATGGTTGTTGGGTTAATTCATAATAGATCTTCAAAATTAAGATCATACTCCCATTTTTTAATATTTTTTTGTCGGCTGATCATTATTATGTCTTTAAAATTAAGAATTAGTCCACAATTTTTATTTTAATGCTTATCCTTGGGATGTTATAGACTTATTTGAAATAAATATCTTCTAAGCATGCTGACGTGACGCGCTGAGGAGTCTCCTTTGGAGTGAGTTATTAAGTGTATATTATAGATATATAGTGGATAGATGGGTCTAATTAGCAAATTATATTGAAAATTAATAATGAATTGGTGATGATATATTTTCCTTGTGATTTTTTTTTTCCAAATGATTATTTTCTTATTTTTGTATACTAACAAATGGTTAGAAAAATTCAAGACTACAATAAGGCTATAAGATGCCAGTGAGAAGTGTATTACACCCAGAGAAAAAATCAGCCTAGGGCCTTTCTTCAATGTAGCCCAGAAGATAAAAAGGAAATTTCATTCTACACTATATATAAATCTATGAACATGGTCTAACTCTCATTTATTCAAGGGGGAGTCCAACGTCTTATCCTCGATGGTAGGGGAGGCGAATGCCTTACCAGATGCGTTGCGTCCCTCCAAATGATATATTTTAAGACTAAGTCTAGGAGGTTTGTGAAGTTAAAAAAAAAATAAAATTAAAAACAATGGGTAAAATTATAAATAACTATTTTAAAGTTTGCCTAAACAATTATGTATTATTTCTTGTTTGTATCTTTTTTTTTTAAGGTTTTTTTTGTTTTGTTTTTATTTATTTTATTTTTTAGAAGAAGACAATATAACATGGGACCAAGAGACTTTTGAAAGGTATCTCTCACCACTAGCTATTTAAAAAAATAAAAAAAATCCAACGATTTAAAACTAGAGACGACGATACTACAAAATCTTCATCGGAAGTACGCTAAACCAAATAGTAAGAGCGAGCACGTGCTTCAACGCCGGTACTTTTGAGTACACACATATCTGCGAAGGACAGCTCGCGAAATTTCTTCTTAGACGTCTTCTTGACCTTGTGGTTGCTGAGCTCGCTGTGAGAGAGAGGAAACATCAAATCCATCAATTTCTTGTATCTTGAATCTGTAAATTGATCGATCGGTCCTAGGTTTCTTGTAAGTGCTGCTCCTTTTCGTCAATTTCATTCGATTCTCGTAAAATTCGTTATTCTAGTCATTTCAGTAAAGATTTTATGAAGAGTTTGGCAATATTGTCTCTTCTGAATCTAGGTTTCTTGTAATTGTTTGTTTGATATGTATCTTAATTGGATGAATCCGCTTCTTTTCCTGGTTAGGTTATGGTTATGGATGTGATTTTGTATGTGTTTGGTTTGTTTTTGCCCGGTTGATGTTTATGAGAAGTGAGAGATTAGTGTTTACTGAAATCCAAGGAGGAGGAGAAATGGAGGATTTTGTCGTTTTTCTTTGGATCTTTGAAGTTCAAGGCTGATTATTAGCTGAGTTTTAACACTCCTGACAACAACAGGCAAGGGGGTTTACTGAAGTTTGAGGCTGCAATAGTAGGCTGTGTAAGATGCTCATTTGATTAGTGATATGATAGAGTTGGGAAACTTGAGGTTGATTTAACTGAATCACGTCTTAAGAAATTTCACTCACCAGTCTGGGTAGTTTTTTTTTTTTTTCTTGGGGAGCGGGGTGTGGAGAGAGAGAGAGAGAGAGAGAGAGAGAGAGAGAGAGAGAGAGAGAGAGAGAGAGAGAGAGAGAGAATATGTATGCTAGGAGCTTTTTTCATGCAAAAGGGAGGGTGGGTTTGTTTTGAAAACAATCACATACCCCTTCTTCTCCTTTTGTTAGTGTTGTCAAGGCATTGTACAGGTGTTTTCACCTCAAATATTTTAGATTGTTCTCTCGATGGGCAGAAGGGGTGCTTCTATGTAATTTAGAACTTTTAGCATTATGTAATGATTTGTGTATAAAAAGGAAATTTGAACCCTTTTAATATTTTTTTCTTCTTTTCTTATGCATAGATCAAAACTAATTAGAAAGACATTTTTATCTTAAAAATTCACATTTACTCAACAAAACCTTTTTCAAACTACATGGGGTCCTTTGTATGAATCTAATTCCTTTATTGCACTCTATCAAGAGCTAAATCTTTAGCTATATAAATAATTACATCTTTTTTGATGATTTATATCTATGTATTTTAGGTCTTCCTCTTTTTCTATAGCTATTGTTAATAGTTAAAATATCATTTTTTTAATTGATGCATTCTAATTGTCTTTATTGTATGTATCCCAAACCTAGGGGTGAGCATCATACCCAACGACCTGAGAAACATGATTGACCCAGCCGACCCGATTGGATTCAGGTGGGTTCCAACCCCATGAATGGGTCGGTCGGGTGTCTAAAATCACAAAGTTGAACGGGCGGGTATAAGAAATTAAACCTGGTTTGAACCCTGTGAACTGGTTGGTCGGGGTTACAAAGTCAAAGTGGTTAGGTTGGACATCGAGTCTAAAAAATTATTGGGTTCCAACCTTATGATAGGGTTGGTCAGCTCTCTAAAATTATAAAGCTGAAGGGGCTGGGTTGGACATTGTGTCTAAGAAATTTAACTCAAATTTCACCCGATCTACCAAAAATATATAAGATTATAATATTTTGAACATAAAACATTTATATGAAACATAAATATAAACTAAATGAAATACATGTGTACATATAAAAGAATGTGTAAATGTAGGATAGCGCACATATGTAAATACTAAAACAAATTCTTGTAGGGGCCTTCCTTGATAAGGAAGCCCCATGTACAAACCTCAAACGTAGAAAGAAAAATGGGATCCTCTATAAATACAAGCCCCTTCCACCTTCCACTCCTCATCTTTCTCTTGTGTTCTCTTAGGGCTTCCTTGGTGTGGAGTGCTGGAGGCCCTTAAAAAATTGTTGTTGGTTATATCAAGCCTTCTTTTTATTTTCTAAAACGTTGGTTCTTTGCTCCCGCTTTGTTTAATGTTTTTTTTAATATTAATATTAGCGCAAGACACAAGAGAACTTTAAAGCTCTTATATTTGGGTTTATTATACTTATAAACCCAACCACTTGATTGACCCAAATTAATAGTCGGTTGTTCGGTTATATATATACACTTTTTTGAGTTAATATCGGGCGATAAAATGTATCAATTGAAGCCGTCAGACGTGTTGATTTTAGGGTCAAAGCCAACCTGCCTAACCTACACACACACTTATCTAAACGATCGTAATCAACTATTCTTCATTTTATCTTCAACTATGGCTACTCTCATCATTTTTTGAATATACTCAATTCAACTCAACTAATCATTTCTATACTACATGGGGTCGGCTACATGAATCTGCTTTCTCTACTCCACTTTATACAGGCTAAGTCGGCATCTAGAGGTCTCGAAGTATGTGTCTTTCTTAATCATTTCTTGAATATGTTCCTTTCTAATTTTATTTTATATTATACCATCTACTCATTTTTAACACTTGCATTTTCGTTGTACATAATTTAACTTTGTTTTTTTTATTGCTCAACATTTTGTTCCAAAAAAATGGTAAACTTAATAGCAATTAATAAAATTTTCCTTTCAAATTTAAACAGGTGTGTCACTTATTTAATATTTCACAAGCATTCGACCACGTAACTCAACATCTTTTAATTCTATGATTAATATCATCTCTTATTTTTCCCCTTGGTAAATAATTAAGCCTTAAGTACCGAAGTTTTTTTTAAATTTTTTTGAGATATTTTGACTTTTAAACTTCATTATTTTCCATCTTATTCTACTTTCCAATGTTATCAAGGCATGCGCCATAGTGCGCCTTAGGCTTTCCTTGAGGCGGGGCTCATCTATTGCGCCTCAATACTTGACAGGCAGGGCGTTTTAACTAAGGCTTGCACCTCATTTTCCTACAACTCATTTAAAAAATTAAAAAAGAAAGAAATAAATATTGTATTATATACTTTTTTCTCCCTTCCTTGAATAAATATACATTATAAACATTGTAGAACATAAAACATTAAAGGAAACTTGTGTTTCGGTTTTATAACAACAATAAGATGTTGTTACAAAGGCATTATAATTGCTACTTGTTCTTCTTTGCTTTTGTGTTTCTTTCTTCAATTAAATTTTAAATATCAAAAGCAATAAACATATATTAAGAACAACTATAAAATAGAAACATTAGTACTATTATGAATATTATGATGTATGATTGAAAAATTATAAAACTTTTATTGATTTTTATCTATTTTAAATTATTTTATCAAAAATTAATTTATAATTAAGTTTTTTTAGAATTTTGCATCTTACTTTACTCAGGCGTGCGCCTCGCCTTGCTCCTTGCGCCTCAGGCTAAAGGGCCCCTCATTGGGAGTGCGCCTTCTGCTTTTAATTACCTTACTACTTTCATTAAAATTACATTTTAGTTATTTAGTCCTAGCCATATACTCATACTAATTTTAAATTCTTTTAATTCTAAAATCTCTCTCCAAATATCTAGTTCAAGTATTCTTTTAAATTTTAATTGATACAATTTGATTAAACAATTTTATTTATCAAAAAATTCCAACTTCTACTTAATTTTTCCAAACCTTGATAGGGATACGATTGGTCTTCAAACATTTACATTTTTCATTTTTCATAAAAACATTTTTTTTCATCTAAAGCATGGCAATTCTTCAAAAGAAATATTTCCATTAATTACCCCTAAGTTCTTATGTTTCTTCGTTTAAAATTTTCAAATAAGTTTCATTTAATAAATTTTGAAAATCAGTTTTCCACATTTCTTTGATTTCTTTTTCTTTTTCTAAGACTCATTTATATTAATTTTAATACAGTTAGTATGATTACAATCTTTTGCTTTTCTTCCCCTTAGTTTTGCTATTTTATATATATTCTTTTCACTTTCTTTACACCTCGCCTAGTTTATAAATCATTCCATGTGTCGAGGTTAGTGATACTTACCATTTTTTTAGCTTCTTTCTCTTCATCCATAATTTTTAAAACTTTCCTCATCCCTAGTCCTTCACAAAGTTGTATAACTTGTTCTTTTAAATTGTATGGTAATTTAAACTTCTGCATTCCAATGTCAAACTTTTCTAGATGAAATTGTAAGGTATTTTAAAATTCAAGATATATCCTTGCAAAATGTTCCTATTCTTGATCCGTGTAAAGTGTAAACTAATATTCGTAGAGCACTATCAAATGTATAAGCTAGCCTACAAGATATCAATATCCCTTAGTCATTAAACTTTACCGACTAATTTTAATGGAAATGTATTAGCTCCCAATAATCCAATTTCTTTGAAAGGATCCATAACAAATTCCTTTATGAGTAACCAAGCCCTTTGATCAAGCAACTTCAATACCCTTGGGAAAGAAACAAAACAAAAAAAAACCTTCTACACCCAAGGAACCTCAACAAAAATAATCAAAATACACAAATTTTAGCGTGATAAAACCCATTGAAAAGAGAGAAAAACCTCCATGTGTCTATGAAATTACACAATCAAATTTGTTCGCTAAAAATGGTGTTACATTTATTGAGATTAGTAAATTCACTAACCCTGATTAAATCAAGTGGACTAGTATCCATCCAAACATGATATCTTAGTATTACACATTTATTGAGATTAGTAAATTCACTAAGCTTGATCAAGTCAAGTGGACAAGTATACATTCAAACATGATATCTTAGAATTAACTCCAAGATAGCACCGATTCTAGTAAAAAACATTCAACTTGGTTATCAATCTCATGATCCTTAGGAGCTTGATTAGCATATTTACAATTAAAAAATTAGAGAGTTTTGATCTTATCGAGAGCACTTGGCCACAAAGCGTTGAACAACCTTTTAAAAGTATTGTTCCAAAAAGCCAACAAGGAGTTGGTGTAATTGGTAAAGAGGTGTCTTTGGAACCCAAAGGTTCCAGGTTCAACTCTTGCCACTGCCTTACCTTAGGGGGTGAGGGGGATTAATGGGTCAGGAATGGGTCTGATACCTTCCCGATACTGTGGTACGGTGATGGATGATGATGAAGCTGGTTATACAACTAACTACTAACTACTAACATTGTTTCTTCTCAAAAAAAAAAAGTATTGTTCCAAAAAGCATCTTCTTATGCACCATAAAGCTATATATAGTATTGTCAATTATAAAATCTCAATAATTGATCATTGGAATAACCAAGTCTTAAGATGAACAATCTTTAGAACTCAAAATCAATCATTGAAATAATTAAGATTTTACAAAAGGGATTACAACTCGGACATGTAGCTAAGTTGTACGTCACCTAGGTGGGGTTTAAGGAATCTTCCCAAAAAATATATATTTGGGTTCGGACACATAAAAAAGAAAGAGTATATCAATATATGTAACTTAAGTTTGTGTTGGGCGCCCCACCAAGGATCCTATCAAGGTGCTCAAGCTACGACCAAGCATGCCTTAATATCTCTTACCCTACATAGTTGAACTAATACCTAGGAAATAAAGAGAATATATGACATTGACTTGCATTATTTTTGCACATAATATTAATTGTGTTGAAGTTTTAAAAGAACTGCTTGTGTATGACCTAAAATAGGTTTTATATAATTGTAGAAGGGGTATTTCTAAACTTAAACCTTAATTGGTATTGTCTTAATATATGTCTCATTATTTGCTTGGTTGAAATTAGATATTTAAAAAATATGCTACAAATAAGTGTGGGCATTTTCACAATGGTAGAGGTTGTTCCATTAGACCTAGAGGTCATGGGTCAAATCCAAAAACCTCTTTGTAATGTAGGGTTAAGGCTACTGCATTAATTCTTCCCCAGATTTCACAATTGTAGGAGCCCTATGGGTATTGAGAGGATATGCACAAGAGTTTTGGTTTGAGTTGGGATAGGGACCTTCTCCATCTTTGGCAGGGTGGGTGTTGGACACAGTTATTATTTTGTCATACTGTTCGAGTTTGTTGGTGGAGCTAAGCACTCTTGGTGCTTACCTTCAAATGTATTTTCTGGTTCTCCCTACTAAATCAATATAAGATATTATTGTTTCTGCTCTAAAAAATAAATAAATAAAATAAAATGTAGGAGCCCTGTGCATTGAGCACACTACTCTATGTTACAAAGAAGCCCTTACTGCTTGTCTAGCGAGTGATAATGCCTAGACAATAACATAGTTGATCTCTAGGCAATAGCTTGATAACCTTGTCGTGGGATTAGTGTACTTGAGTTAAATAACACTTTAAGGAAATGCCTTAGGACTAAATGGTATTCTTATTGAAGTTTAAAAATGTTTAGTGGTAGATGGAGTATTATGGTTAATGAAATTATTTGATGAGTAAAGGAAAATTGTTCTAATGTATAAAAATGCATAGGATATTTATAGTTGTGAAAAATAAAAATTATAGAGGTGTCATGGTCTGTAGGAAAACAATCGAGATGCCAGTATCTCCTCTCGTGTCTCGTTCAAGTACCCTTGGAAGTTCATCCACTCGATTTACCCAACTTTCTTACCCTCCATCCTTTTTAAAATTGGTAATGGTTCTTCTACTCGTTTTTGGGAAGATACTTGGGGTGCCTTAGCTCCCTTCAAGGTTATGTTCCCCAGTATTTTTAACATCTCTGGTATCCACAATGCTCCCATATCCTCTTTCATTATTCCTCATCGTAACATCAGCGATGGATCTCTCAATTGGAACCTTCACCTAACGCGCAACCTTCCTCCTCCAGCCCTCGAGGAGATTCCTATCCTTTTGGATTGCCTTGGCCATGTTCAGTTGCAGGACATGGATGACTGTATTGTTTGGGCTGAGGGGTCCTTTGGAAAATTCTCTACAAAATCTTTTTTTCCAAATCATTAACTCTTCAGCCAATCACCCCATTTTTCCACATTCCACTTTCATTTGTTCTGCTCCCGTCCCTCTCAAAATCAAGACTCTTGGCTGGCTCATTGCTTTAAACAGACTTAATTGTGCTGATATGATTCGGAAGAGGTTTCCTAATTTTAGTTTCTCCCCTTCCTGGTGTTGCCTGTGTAGATTGAATGATGTGACAACTACTCATGTGTTTCGGGATTGTGCTTTTGTGAAGGAAGCTTGGTCTGAATGGTCAAGAAGATGTTTTAAAATTTGTCCCCCGGATGATGGTTCTATCTTTAGTTATCTTGTTAGCTTAACAGATAAACGTTGTAAAAAGTATTGGATCTGTGTGCTCTTTGTTGTCTTATCGAGTGTCTGGGCCGAGTCTTTCGAGACTGTTTTTGTTCTAGTGGGAAGGTTTGGGATGAGATTCTCTTTTTATTTGTTGGATGGGTCAGTTCCAACAATTTCTCTCTAAGGTATAGTTTTGGAGAATGGGCTCTGAACTAGTTTAATATTTTGGCTTCTTTGTAAATCTCGCGGGATATCTTATCCCCATTGTTTTTGTACTTTTTTATCATCTATCTAATATATATATCTATGTTTCCAATAAAAATAAAATAAAATTATAAAGGTGTCAAATTGACAAGTCACACAATGAAATTATGAGAGAAAGTCATTGAAAACCATCCTAGTGAAGGTGTAGTGGTACTTAGGACCAACTATAACCGTGAAACTCCTAGGATCAAGTCTCACCCCCACCCACCTAGGAGAAGGCCTAATGCTAAGCATGGGACTTGGATGGCCACCGGGAGTATCTCCCGCTCGAGCCACCAAGGGCCCGAGGGATTAGTTTGGTGAAGCATGGGTACCATTGGTTCTAAAAATAAAATAAAAAAGTGATTGAATATTTGATATTATGGTATTGAAAATTCAATTTCAATTTATACCTAGAAAGATCAATCATGGAAGTTATTTATTTATTGATTAAATTGATGGGAAGTCTAAGATGAAAAAGAAAGACCTTCATATACTTGTTATTGATTTATTAAACCATGTGGTCAATATATAAAGATATAACAAAGTAGGTTTTAGAAAGAAAAAAAAAAGGCGTTGCAAATGAAATACACTATTTTGGTCAAGGACGTGTACAATAGAGTTAGCCCTCGACAAAGCAAGGTGGAGGAAGCAGATTCATATAATCGACCCCATGTAGTTAGAAAAAGGTTTAGTTGAGTTGAGTTGAGTTGAGTTTATGTGTACAATAGAGCAATAACTTTAGTAAAAACAATAATAAAAAGAACTCGTGGATTGACAAGTACAAGTAGGTTGGTATCAATAATAAACTTTTAGCCAAATTTTTCTTCGTTAGGTATGAATGAATTGACTATTCAAAATGATATTCTATGCTATTTGTTAATTGTTGTTCATATAATGTTACCTAACGAAATTAAATCAGGAGTTACTGATAAATTAGTAGTTTGGAGAGAAGCTTTAAAAGCAAGAGGCTTTAGGATTAGTATGACTAAAACTAACAAAAAAATGTAATGTAAGTGGATGTAGAAATACAATTGAAAATTGTGAAAACTGAAAGTTAAAAGATACCAAGTAGTCAAAGTTTTAGGTATTTAGGCTCCATTGTTCATAAATAACATGGATTGCATTAATTTAAAAAGATGTAAGTACATGTAAGAAACTGTTGACTTAGTTGTTGAAAGAGTGGAGTGGAGGAGTCGAATTCATTTAGTCAACCCCATGTAGTTGGAAAAAAGGCTTTGTTAAATTGAGGCTTGATTGTTCATGAGGAAGGAGAAAGAAGAAACAATGTCCAATCATAGAATTAAAGCAAATTCATGTCAATGATCTCATGTAGTTGGGAAAAGGCTTTGTTGAATTAAGTATAGAATTAAAGCAAGTCAAGTTGGAGTGTCTTTGAAACATTATATGATTAATGTATCCTGTTCAAGTTGAAATAAAATTTTATAAGACATCTATTAGGCCATACATGGTCTATGGAACAAATTGTTAGACGATAAAGAAACAATGCATTTGAAACTTTTAGTGTGATGGGCAAGTGAATATTCAAGATGGATGTACAATAAAACTTTAAACGAATGAATTAGATATGAAAAAATTCAAGAGATGGTAAGTGTAGCAACAATTGGAGATAAAATGGCGAAGAACTAGCTAAGGTGATTTGGACACATAGAACAAAGGCCGCTAAATCCGTCCACTAAGAAAAGTAGTGTATTAACTAATAACGATGACAATAGAAGAAGAGAAAACCTAAAATAACACAGGTAGAGAGAATTAAAAAAGGCATAACAACCTGTAATACAACAAAAAAAATTTGTCCTTCAGCAGTGCAAAGTGGATTCGCATTCCAACTTCTTAAAACTTATAATAACCACCCAAACAACACATATGAAGCGATTTGACAAAGCTTGGTTCATATGCCAATGACAAATAAAAGAAAAAAACAATATAAAGAATCTTACAAAGCATTGAGAAAAAACAAAAATTACGATTGTAGCTCAATATATCATTTGGAAGCCCCAAAACCAACAACAATTGATGGAAAACCTCAAAATGCTATAATGTCACTTGAAAATACTTGGTTTGTACAGTTGTTGAATGATGCAGGCATGCCTGTGTGAGTGGCTATTGGTATGATATGTATAAATGTGTACTTGGTACCCTCTGCTTCAACTTTTGGGGTTTGCTCTTTAGATCACTTTTGGGTGAAAATTAAAACGAGAAAAGTAGAAAGAAAAATAAAATCCCACAAAAAAAAAAGACAAAAGAAATTAGGGATTTTGTTTGTTGATATTATATTAGGATATTGAAATCCATATTTGAGAGAGAAATGAAGAAGAAAGAAATATAAGTTAAAAATTTAGAATTGCACTTCAATTCCAATTTTTTAATAATATTATAATCTGGCCACAAACTTATGATAGCATATAGTCATGATGAAAACATCTATTTTGCTCCAAAATTTGCGAAGTACATGTACTTTAAGAATTTCACCATGCATCAAATGAAAAGGGACAATGGATTAGAAGATGATGCATGGAATCCTTATTTTCCAGTGGGATTTATATTCCAATACTTTTCCAATGTTCAGCAGTAAAGTCTTTATCAAGTATACAGTTTGCATGAAGTATCTTATTTCAGAAGCAGTTGATGGTTCTTGTGACAAAACTAAAGAAAGATACACAAGACAAACTTTTGTATATCTGTTTCGATGCCCAAAGCTATGAGCGCTCCCTTCAATATATAGAATATGTACAATCGACCATATCCCTTAATAATAGGTACAACAAATAATATCCCCCAATTACAGCAGAAAATTCTAATCTAAATATGGTATGTATTTACAAAATATGTTACAGCTATAATATCTTGATAGCTACCGTTGACATCCCCCCTCTCACATTGATGCTGGTGAATCAAGCAACATCAATTTGTTAACAAGAAACTAATGTCGAGCACGAATGAGGGGTTTTGTGAGAATATCAGCAATCTGACGATCCGTAGAGATGTGGGGAAGAGTAATAAATCCATTGTCAAAGGCTTCACGGAAGGAGTGACAGTCCACCTCAATGTGCTTGGTACGCTCGTGAAATACTGGATTTGCCACAATCTGAATAGCACTTGTATTGTCAACATGCAGGGGAGTGGGACGAGATTGTGGATAGCCCAGTTCAGAGAGTAAGCCACATAACCAAGTGATTTCAGAACATGTTGATGCATAGCACGATATTCAGTTTCCGTGGAGGACTTGGAAACTCTTTCTTGTTTTTTACACTTCCAAGACATTAATGCATCACCTAAGTATACACACCAACCTGTAGTAGAACATCGCGTATCAAGGCAACCAGCCCAATCAACATCACTATAGGCAACAAGATAAAGAGAAGAACCAGATGGAAAAAAAAATCCCACGGTTAGGAGTGCCAAGAAGATAGCGGAGAATTCGTTTAACAGCTGCCATATGTAAATGTCGCGGTGAAGCCATAAATTGACTCACTAAATTGACCGCAAATGATATATCCGGTCGAGTAATAGTCGAGTAAACTAGGCTCCCAACTAGTTGCCGATATAATGTGGGATTTGGGAGAAGATCACCATCATCTTGCCGATATTTGACATTGACTTCCATAGGAGTATCAACTGGAGTAGAATCTTGTAAGCCTGCTAATTTAATGATGTCACTAAGATACTTTTGCTGATTCACAAAAATTCCTTTGCTGCTTTTGTGGATTTCAAGCCCCAGAAAATAAGCAAGAGACCCAAGGTCTTTCATGTGCAAAAAAGCATGAAGAGATGTTTTAAGTTGTTGAATCTCACCAAAGTCATTTCCCGTAATAATAATATCATCCACATAGACAAGTAAAGGAACAATACCGAGAGAAGTCTTCCGTAAAAATAAAGAAGGATCATACTGGCTTTGCACAAAAGAGAGATGAAGAAGTGTTTGTCGAAATTTCTCGAACCAAGCACGAGGGGCTTGTTTTAGCCCGTATAATGAGCGCTTCAAACGACAAACATCTGTAGCAGTAGAAGTAGTCAATCCAGGTGGAGGGTGCATGTAAATGTCTTCTTTAAGATCCCCGTGAAGGAATGCATTTTTGACATCCATCTGGTGAATGGGCCAATCCTGAGAAGCTGCAATAGCCAAAATTGTACGAACAATAGTCATCTTTGCAACTGGAGCAAATGTTTCCTCGTAGTCTATCCCATATTCTTGACGGTTACCAAGAGCCACTAGACGAGCCTTATACCGATCCAAGGATCCATCAGATTTAAGTTTGACAGAGAACACCCATTTACAGCCAATGGGAGTGATTGTGGGTGGACACGATACAATATCCCAAGTATTATTTTGTTGTAAGGCATCAAGTTCCTCCTGCATAGCTTGTTTCCAACAATCATGCTTCATAGCTTGTGAGTAAGAGGTAGGTATAGTAATAGATGACAGTGTTGCAACTAAAGATGTTTGAGTACCAAATCTCTCAGGAGAGTAGCCATACCTGTTGGGAGGGTGAGAATGTTCGTGTGGACCGTCGAAGTGGTGGAGGCACTATGGCAGGCGCTGGTGTCAGAGGTGACTCTTGAGGAGGTCCATCAGAACAGTCCTCATCTCTGCTTCGTCTTGCATACACAACACCAGGCCTAAATCGAGTGATAGGAGCAGGAGTGACAATATTAAAGGGATTGGACTCATCTTCAAAGGCAGGGAGAAGAGAGTGACGAGGGAAGTTTGGGGTGGCAGCATAAAAAGGAAAAAAATATTGTTTTTCAAGAAATATTACATTACGAGAAATACGAAGCCGTTGAATGGTGGGATCGTAACAAATAAAACCTTTTTGGTGTGGTGCATAACCAAGAAAGGCACATCGCACAGATTGAGGAGAGAGCTTAGTTCGTTCATGAGGAGGAAGAAGTACAAAACAAACACATCTGAAAGGACGTAAATGAGTATATTCAGGTTGTTGCTGATGGAGATGGAAATATGGTGATTGACGGTTAAGAATAGGTGAAGGGAGTCGATTAATTAAGTATACAGCAGTGGTAAGAGCTTCAACCCAAAATTGTGATGGAATAGAAGATTCAATAAGTAAGGAACGCACCACATCAAGAAGATGACGATTTTTCCTCTCGGCAACTCCATTCTGTTGGGGTAGATCTTACCATTGACCTCTTCCTATTTACCTCTTTCTTTTTAGTTCTTTCTACTAACCTCTTTCAAAATTATGATACATCTATCCCTTACCTCCAAAGTAGGCACTTGTGGCTTCTTGGGAAGTCAAGCTTTGTGTGTTATGGTTTATATATTCATTTTGTACTCATGTTTTGTGCCAACTTTGAAATTTATGCGGTCAGAATGACATCAACATGAAAAGCTTTATAGTACCTTGGGATGCAAAGCTCACCTTGAAGGGTTCCTAAGAAAGAGACATGAGAAGCCTTACAATACTTTAGGATGTCAAGCTCAACTCAGCAAGTTCCTAGGAAGGAGGTATAAGAAGCCTTAAAGTACCTTTGGGATGTCAAGTTCACCTTGGAAGGTTCCTAGAAGAATGCATGAGAAGTTTTGCATACCCTAGGATGTCAAAGCATGCCTCAGAGGGTTCTCAAGGGGAAGAGAATGAGAAGCCTTTACCATGGGGTGTTGAGCTTAACCTAGCAGGTTCCCAAGAAGAATGGACCAAAATGCTAAGCTCAGTTCAAAGGGTTCTAAATAAGAGTAGACTAGGATGTTGAGCTTAGCTCATATAATTCCTAATAAGAGCAGAAGGCCCAAGAGAAAGCAAATTGAGCTCAAAGTATCTCGATGTATTCAACCTCAGATCATTCAATGGATTTTACTGAATCCACAAGTTGCACCTCGAGCCATCTCAACTCAGTAAAAACCTAGAAGCGTCTAGCCTTCCCAAGAACCAAATACTCAGAGCAAAACAAGGAGCAACTAAGTGTGAGGGAAGAAGTCAATGTCATATCAACACATTACATACTAAGGGATGAGCTACACTTCAACCTCATTTCGTCCAAATGAATCTTGAGGTCAACACAGATTGAGAGTACAAAGCAGATATGTCGACCGTCACACATTAAGCTTGACTTTTGAAAAGTCGCAAACGCTTACTCTAAAGCTTGGGGATAGATGTTGTACCATATTTTAGAAAAGCCTAAGGTCAACCAACATTGGAAGAGTTGAGTTGATCAAAAGAGGTTATCCAAAGGAGCTGAATGGAAGATGTCAATAAGAAGAGGTAAGCAAAAAAGGTTAGTAGGAATAGTTGAATGGAAGAGTTCACTAGGAAAAACTAAGCAAAATGAACTGATCAAAAGAGGTTACCCAAAGGAATTGAATGGAAGATGTCAACAAGAATAGCTAAGCAAAAAAGGTCAATAGGAAGAGTTGAGTGGAAAAGGTCAGGAGGATGAGTTGAATGGTAGAATTTAGTAGGAAAAGCTGCACAAAATGAGCTAATCAAAAGAGGTAGAGTTGAATGGAAAATGTCGGCAAGAAGAGCTAAGCAAAAAAAGTTAGTAGGAAGAGTTGAGCAAAATATGTTAGCAGAAAGAATTGAATGGAAGAGTTCGTTCAGTTGAAAGAGCTAAGCAAGAAGACCCAACATAGCGAGGAGTTGTGAAGAACCTTCATCTCAAGAACTAGCTACTATAATGAGGTGAGGTTAGTAGGATGAGAGCATCTCATCTAAGTGTCGGACAATAAATGCAAAGGGTGCCTATCAGGGTATCCAGGCATAACTGACCACCACATGGCAAGCCATTTGGACAGATAACTACCTATATAAATACAATAGTATGCCCCTCCGCACAGGCAAGACCGTACATACTCATTTAAGTTAATCAAACATAAGAGCTCAACTCGAACTTAGGTAATTGAGGGCATTAGGCCGGTGCCACACTAGTGTCCCCTCATGATAGGCACACCTCTTCTCTATTTGTACAAGGCCTAACTAAATTCTTCACAATCCTAGGTCAGCTCATCCTTAGTAGAGTTCTTTCACCAAAAGGTACTCCGAGCTAGTTATTGAGGTCATGCCACTCCATCCTAGCATGTTATCTACATATCTAGTGTTTTTCAAATTGCATCAACATTTGAAAAAAAAAATGATTTTAATACCTATCTTTACAAATAAAAGAAATTCAAAATTGTGCAAATTATAGAGCTATCAGATTGATGTTTCATTTTATGAAATTATAGGAGAGTAATAGAGAATATAGTAAAAGCTCAAACTTTGTTGTCAAGAAATTAATTAGATTCTATGTTTGAGAGATCAACCACACAAGCTATTTGTTTTGTAAAGAGATTGACAAAGATGTATAGAAAGAGAAAGAAAGACCTTTGCTGGTTTTTTATTGATATATAGAAAGCCTATGATAGACTACCTAGATTTATAATATGGTGTATTAAGGCAAAAACTAATCACAAATAGGTACATTGTTGATGATATAGATGGAATTGCTGGCAAAACCTTTAGGATACTCTACTTTGAGGTCCCCTGATCTTTTGTTTTTATTGATATTTACCTGTAAAAGGGCGTACTCAATGCACGTGGCACTCGGCTGCTTCCAGCCGCAACTTGGATTGGGTGTTCTTTGGGGTAGGTTATAGTATCCATGAGTGGTTTAGGAATTGACAAAATTTGTTGTGATCAGTGGTTTTTGTAGCTGGTTGTTGAGTACTCCTGGTACTCGGCTGCTTTGTAATCTTTTTCTTATTATCAATATTATCTTACCTTGTTTCTTCTCAAAAAGCACGTGGCACCTCCCTCCACATTGGAGAGGATGTTTCTGTATTTAAACTCATGACTCTAGGTCACAACTCACAATGGAGCAACCTTAACCATTTTCCAAGGCCATGACATAGACACCAAAGTCTTTGTTTATTTACCTTAACCGTTTTCCCTTCATGATATTTACCTATTTGTGTATTTATTTATTTATCTATTTAAATGTTGCATGCTCATGAGTCATGACACAGACACCTAAATTTGCAGGTGAGATGCTCAGAAACCATGTTTTTTTCTGATGCATGTTTAATATAAATTAAATTTTCATATCCTGAAGAAGGTTGTTCAGCTCTTTTTTGCAGTTTCACATCTCCAGCCTTTTCATCCAACCGGTTAACAATGGACTTTAGTACAATGGATCGGGGACAACTCACTCTGCTAGGATCTGCATTCTGTGTTATGCTTTCTGCACATTTCACGGTACAGCTCCTATCACAGCATCTATTCTACTGGAAGAACCCAAAGGAGCAAAAGGCTATAATAATCATTATCCTCATGGCTCCCATATATGCCACAGTTTCCTTTGTTGGTCTGTCAGATTTTATGGGAAGCAAAGCATTTTTCATGTTTCTGGAGTCAGTTAAGGAATGTTATGAGGCTTTGGTAAGTCAATCCTATTAGTCATTGAATAGTTTCAGTGAAGCTGCTTGCCTATCAGATAACACTTTGAACTTCTGATGATATATAATTTGCAGGTGATTGCTAAATTTTTGGCTCTGATGTTCAGCTACTTGAATATATCAATTAGCCAAAACAAAGTACCTGATGAAATTAAAGGAAGAGAAATTCACCACTCATTTCCAATCACACTTTTTCAGGTATAGAAGTATCTATCTCTTGTCTGATTTTATTTTAACTAGTAAGTTTTATGAGTATTAACGCTTTGGTACTGACTGGGGGATAAGTTGTATTGCTTTATTCATATTGGTTGTTCATTCTTTCATGGTTTTTTTCATTTTACTTTGGTCTAATTTGCTGCTCCCTGGGAACTGATTGTGTTGAAGGATAATTTACTCTTTTTTGTTTTTTTGTAGGTTAATGGTATAAAACCAATCACTCTGTCCTGGATCCACCACAAAAAGAATTTTGTACCTGTTCTTATTTTAAATAATTATGATGAATGATCATCTTTAGAAATTAGTCTCGACTTCATCAACGTTTTTGATCCATTACTTTTTTGATCATTTGCTCACATAGTGCTTCTGAGAAATATAAAGATAACCAGCCGTAGGACTAGCTTAATACTTCCTTGTTTAGTATAAACTTTTTTTATAACATTGAAGAACTTGGAATTGACTGGCCATACTTCAGCGCAGTTGATCAATAAAAAAACTATTAAGCACATGAAATCATTTCCGTCAATTGGCAAAGTGTCAGAATTAGTGTTATTGCTCATCTTCTTGGCTTGCCATTTCCAGCAATATTTTATTTTTTTTGACAGGATTCCAGAAAGATTAGTGAAGTATTAATTATTAATAATAAATTAAATGCATGAAGTTGGAATGAAATGGTCTGAGTTGTGGATGATGACAAGTTTTTGTATTTATGTTTAATACATGCTAATGCAAACTGCAGCCTCGCACTGTCCACTTGGACCATCGGACATTGAAGCAACTCAAGTACTGGACATGGCAATTTGTTGTCATCCGTCCGGTGTGCTCTATCCTGATGATATTGCTTCAACTTCTTGGACTGTACCCAAGTTGGGTTAGCTGGATTTTTACCATCATTCTCAACATTTCTGTTTCATTGGCCCTATATTCTCTAATGGTCTTCTACCATGTATTTGCAAAAGAATTGGAACCACACAAGCCTCTCGCAAAGTTCTTGTGCGTCAAAGGAATTGTCTTCTTCTGCTTCTGGCAGGTAAGTTTCTCATTCCATTTTTCCTCTTACACATATAGTTTTGAGATGGTTCTCATTTATCTGATCCTGCATCATTTAGGTTTATTCAGTTGTTTGATTGGTTGGTTGTTTGCAGGGTATTGTGCTGGACATCTTAGTGTCTGCTGGCATCATCAAGTCTCATCATTTTTGGCTAGATGTAGAACACCTTGAGGAAGCCTATCAAAACATTCTAGTCTGCTTGGAAATGGTTATCTTTTCCGTTCTCCAACAGTATGCATTCCATGTTTCACCTTATATGGGAGATGTTGAAAGGAAGCTGAGGTTAGGGCAGAAGCGCGATTGATTTTCCGGAACTGCATTGATAAGGGGTGGCCAGTGATACACACATGGATAGCCTATAGGTTTGTTGTTTCTTATTCTGCAACACGGATGAAGTTTTTGAAACTTTCTGCACTATAATGAGCTATATTTTTTTGTCATGGATTGTATTGTTTACAAAAAGACTTGTATTTATACCATAGTTTTTGCTATGGGCCAGTGTTGATATAATGGAATTAAATGTACGCAGAAATTGAGGACCCTGGACTATGAAGGGAACAAAAAAATAAAACTTTTTTCTAGTTTCTTCTCTAAAAACTGTGTTTTGAAAAGTTTTGTTTTTAGGTTTACTTTTTTATTAATGCTGAATCAAACAGGCCTGTAACTGACACCAATTTTCTCAATATATACCACCTTCACAGGATTTGCAGGTTAACTGCAAACCCATTTTAACAGAACCATCAACCTGCCATATGGGCACAACAGCTCCTAAGCAACAGAATGCCAAGCTTAAGATTTTAACTACACCAAGACATTTCACTGGGACGTCCATTTATAAAATTGGTCCACCACGCTTAGGTTTCAAAGAGGAAAGCAAGCAACTGCATCGCAATATTTGACCAGCGTCAAGAAATAAAAACAGTAGTTTGCAGCCTTTTAGCATTTGGCACATCAAGAGAATCACAAATGAAAAATGAATCCTGGCTTTCATCACCCGAAGGTCATAAAAATAGAAAATTTGCCCAAAACGGGATTGTTTCACAAAGAAAGAGAAGTACAATCTACTCCCCCCAGGGGTTGTGAAGTCCAAGTAAACACTTATTTTAGGTGCTCATGAATAACAGAACCTGTAGTTCGCAATCAACTAACTAGTGTGATGCTTCAGCTACTTTCTGCAAAAGAAACAATAGGCAGAACTGACGATTAGATATTGCAGGAATCATCTCAACAACCTGTAGAATCAAATTCATCTTGCAAAGATAACATAGAAACTCATACCAAACTAAGCCCCTGATACCTAAGGCATTTGTTTAAAGCAAAGGTCACTAAGGGCAGGGCAGCAATATGTTATAGTAGTAGAAACCCAAAGAATGAAAGAAGTGGAGTTAAATCCACTTTTCAATGTCTGATCACTAGATCCAGACAACCTATGGTTTAAATATCCTAAACAGAACTCATGCTTGAAACATGAGAATGTGTCTACCTTTAAGTTTAGCATAGAAAAATCTCAATGCCAAATAAGCAAGCAAAGAAGATGCTGAAATGGTAGGCATAGGATTTTGCAATCAACTACTAAGTAGAAACATCATTCCAGAATCTAGGTATATGGAGCTTTAAGGCCAGTTGTCTTCAGGTGAAGTAACTACAAAGGTTTCCCACGAGTTCTTGCTAGCTTGATTGCACACGAATAGGAGTAAAATAGCAAAAGATTAAGGGCCAATTGTCATGTTCCAGTAGCTATCCTTCTAACAGTTACAAGTTAAAAAGTGCTGTCCATGGTTTTAACAGTATATAGAGTACCTCTTCTTTGTTTTCTTTCTTGCCTCTAGTGAAGAACTTGTAACTTCCAAAGAAAAGTAAACCCCAGCCAGATAGAGAGACGATCACAAACTGCAAAAGAATTGAACGCACAAAACTATTCAAAACAAGTACCTTTTAATAATGATAAAAGTAAAGATCTAAATTAAAATACACTAAACCTTAAAAGCTCATGGGAGAACAAGATAAATGAATAGTCAACTGAGACATAATATATCAAAAAGTTTCAAGAACAGGTAGAAGTCAACCTACTTTAATCTTAATAGCTTTCCATTAAGAGAAATAATCAAGCTTAGATAATCTAAAGCTTCCGCCAAGTTCTATATCTAACGAACAAGTCACTGAAAATTCCCTCAAAGGCATCATAAGTTGAGCTTGAGCAAATTAAGAATATGATGACATTAAAAAATAATAATTATGACGAGGTTAGCAAAGAATTAACAACGTGATGTCATGCACCATAAGAATAATTATTACAATTAGCATCACCGAAACATGGCCCCAAAGATTGATTTCAGACAACATAAATTATATATTTATAACTCTTTAAGCAGTTCAACATTCAGTAGATCATGTCTCTTTGATTTTCTAGACCATCCCTACACCAATCATGTCAATTTTTGCCTTTATCCTTCTCTTATGGCTTTCAAGTTTCACCAACCAGTCCTTTTCAATGATTTTGTCATGTCTTCTATAAACCTCAAAACCTTTTATCATATAGGACCAATTCCTAAAATTATGCAGTAAGTTCGTACTTTGATTGTTTGCCATAATAGTAAAAATAGCCCTTTTTTAATCGGTAAGGAAGAAAAACAATCCCAAGTTTAAGCACAAATTAGCGTACAACCATCCATGATCTCATAGTCATTGTTCAATAAGTCAGTATAAAAGCCTCAAGATGAAATAAAGTACACAAAATCATGCCATGTCAATCAAAAGCCTCAGTTGTACAGCTAGAAACACTAGTTTACTCATATCTATGTCTACATCTAGCTTGTTGAATGTGAGACACATGCAAATCCTCAGAAACTTACTTCAATGCTTATCACATGCTAAATCAATAATTACCATCAATTAAATGTTCTAATATTACTAAAAAAAAAAGGGCAACCTGACACATGTAGTTCCCCTAAGGAAGGGTCGGACAACTTTTCGGTCTATTGTACACAACCCTACCTTGCATCTTAAAAAGTTGCTTTCACAACTTGAAACCATGACTATATGGTCACAAGGCACCAACTCTTATCGTTGCACCAAGGCTCCCCTTCTAATATTACTCCAAACAAGTAGTAATTATTGATTTCAAATGTTAATGTTGACATGGGGGACATTTTGATATAGCTTTTGCTTATAGCTTATAGATTATGCAGACATAATTAGAGAAAACTAATGCGAGAAGTTATGTGCTGCACACACAAACACACAAACACAAATAAAAAAGAATCAAAAGTCTTTTGAAATTAAAAAAAAAAAAATGAATAGTCTTTTGGAAACACAACTCACGTGCTCTTCCTTCCAGTTGCCAGGATTCATTGGCTCCTTCCAGCAGTTCACCTTTGCAGGTCCATGATGATCTACAACAAAGAAATAAAAAGAGTTACATTTAAAAACCATGAACGTTTAGACCTTAAAGATTATCAGTAAAATACAATACGACCATCTTAGACAAATAAAAAAATTTCTATCAGAGCTTAGAACTCAAACCAATAAAAGAGTTTTACAACTAAGGGATCATTACGTGTCAAAGTCAGGTCTTAAATTTTAATCATTTAGAATTATAACATTTGATCCTGGGCAGCTCTTTCCAAGCGTAGATATAAACTTCTTCACTAGTCTAAGTAACCCTTTTCCCCCTAATAAGGAGAAAGCACAAGCTCAGTACTAATTATTTAGGATCATACCATAATATGGCAAGATGTTCTTCAAATAGTTTCATTTTCTATCAAAATCTCTCCCAATACAATGGTCATTACATACAATCCAATATAGCAATGACAAAACAAACTAAACAAAAAAAAAGTGATTTTTATTTTTCTCAAAGTTAAAAATCTGATAGTTTTGAGAATTGACTGTCCTCAGATTATTGCATGTGACTCCAATTTCCCATTATCTTCCTAAAGCAAAGATTTATAATTGAATCTCAGAATACATATATATATATATATAAACCCTAAATCTCAATTCAATACACGTACCAGATCGAGAAATATTATAAGATTTAATTTTTATCATAAATCTGAAGGAACGTAGAACTGATCAATGTAGAATCATGGAGAGACTGATTTAAAAAAAAAGACGTTGGTTCAGATTATCGAAACGAGAGGAGACATTACCGCCGCCGCCGGCGAGACCGCGCCGTTGGATCAGCTTGGCGGATTGAGCCGCCGAGGTCGGAGAGGAAAGCCGAGTGAGAGAAGCGGCTTGACGAGCCGCGGCCCATGCCGCCATTGTTACAGCTTTTGCTTTTGTAGAGAAAGCGAAAGAGAAGAAAAAGAAATTCAGAACAATGCGCGAGTGATGCAAAAACTAGAAATGTGCGCAGAGAACTGAAGAAGAAGGGGAAAAGCACTAGAATGACATTTTTGCCCTCGTATGTACTCCGGATTTACAAGCATAACCTACGAGCTTCCAACTTCAACGTGGGAGTAGGGCCGGGGAATGCATTAATTATAAAATTACATAATCTATTTAACGCATGAATTTTAAATAATATTTTATAAAAAATTATTTTTAAGGTATTTATAGTACTTATTAAAATTATTATTTTTTGTAGTATTTTCATTATAAAATTTTGACTAATTCAATGCCAAAAACAACTATATTTAGTTTTAACATTATAATAATAATTATTTTTTATTAATTTAAATTAATTTAAGTTAATTATAAAATTTTGGCCCAAATTAAATAAGATTGGTTACAAATTTCTAGACCTAACCCAATCCCCAATTCAAATAAGATCGGTTACAAATTTCTAAACTTAACCCAATCTGATTTGATATATAAACCCAATCCAAAAAGACCCAATCTGGTTTGATATATAAACCCAACCCAAAAAGATAGGTAGATGAACATCCCTACTTCAAACTTTGAACGATTAATTATATGTTTGTTTTTCTGTCTAAAAGTTTTTTTTGGTGCTAATATTTTATCGTTAAAACAGGAATAAACTATGTGAAGTTCTTAATTTTTTTTTTTGAGGTGTCTAACTTTAATAGTCAATTTTTATTTTGATAAAATTTATCTCACCTGAAGGACCAACTCTATGTTCATATTGGACCTTAGATTACAATATTTAGATATTCAAAATTGAAAAAATTATTTTATTTGTTCTCAGTTCAATCTGTAAAGGCACATAAGGGCATCTATATATACCAGATTGTATAAGCATTCTAACTTATAAATCAACATTGAAAATTATTTTGGACAAAAATTAATAAATAAAATTTCCTACTTGGACTAAACACTTTCAACGCCCTTGACCCCAAGATATATATATAATCTAATGGAAGCTCATAGCAAATTGATCGGAATATTGAAGATGGTGCTAATTGGTATGGATTGATGTCAAAAGGACATAATTACAAGTACTAGACATCAGTGGATAAGAAAGATGCCAACTGCACACAACAAGTATGATATATATATTCACAATCACTCATCGTATGTTCTTGAGCAGTCCCATTTGGAAATGTAAGTATACAACAAGGTTTCTTCCACATTACCTTCCCATCTCCAAGTTTGTCACCTTTCAATAACCTGTAATGAATTCCAATAAAATAAAAAAAAAGTTTGTTTCTGAAAAAAAATAAAAAAAGAAGGAAAAAAACAAAAAACACAGCAGTTATTAAGCATAGCAACACACGACAAATGATTCAGAGAGTAAGTACCAAGTAACTGAAAAGGAAGTGTTTAAAACCATCGGTCACTAAATTCAGGAATGAGTTCAGGAATGGCTAGTGCACATGAAGAGTTGGTAATGAATCTATGATCAATCCAAATGGTGATTCGGGCTTAAGATTAAAATCAAACTAACAGTTAGACAATGTCCAAAGCAGTCCATTTTAGTGGTCAGACTGTTTAAATTAAAGGGGTCCCTGACAGCCTATACACAAGAATGCATGTCGGGTCCAAGAAAATAATAATTGTGTTTCAAAGATATATGTTTCGAAAGAGCACCCAAACACGGTTTTGGGTTTGGTCAAAAACATATAATAGGCCCTTGTTTTGATTTGAAGTGTGTTCTCTATACAGAATAAATACACCAAAACATATTTTTTTACATACTGCTATACAAGTTGTACAGCCAACAAGCGCAAAAGAGAGAGAGAGAAACAACACAGGAAAGAACAAAAGAGACCAAAGTAGAAAGAAAAGTGCAATTGCTAGCAGGGCTAATTTTATGATTATCGCTCTCCAGGACATGAAAGGAGTGATTTATCATTTAGTGTATGGTAAAATTTTCTATATTATCAATTTGAGTAGGAAGTTACATGGGCAATGGCGTAAGAAAAGCTACAAGCTCAACCTTTGAACCATGAAAAATTGATATAAAGACTGAATGTGTACCTTGGGAAGCCTGATATTCTCTTCACAGAGAAAGACTAGCGAAAAGCAGCTCCAACTCCTCATCCTGGGACCTTGTCCTCTGGAAGAGAAGAGAAGAAAAAAGAATATAACAAAGGCATTAGCATTCAGTCCTGAGCCAAAAAAAGAAAAAGAAAAAAAAGAGTTTCAATTTCATCACTGATATTATCATCTGTGTATTGTCCTGGACACTCTGGTAAGAAAGGAACATAAATATCTTTCTTGCCAGACACTTACTTCAAAAGCTTATGCCATTGGACAGTGTAGCAATTCAACTAAAATGATCCCACAACACCAGCAGCACACGTGGAATCTTCAAGGGAACAAAATGTCCATGAGAAGATACAGGAACACACCCTCAGTATTTTAAGAACTGATAGTATGATGACAACCAATTCAAAAGCTAAATGATTGAATATGTCTTATCATTCATCAAGAGGTCAACATTTAGGAAGGCAAAAACAACTTCAGATCTCTTCTTACTACCTTCCTCCAGAGTATTTCAGACCTTTTTCTTGCCATTTAGTTGCATCAACTCACAGTATTCCTCTTTGGTACTATCACTGACATCTCCAGTATGTATGCCTAAGTTAACTAAACCAATCATCCTAACTAAAACAATCATCCTTTATTTTGTTCCGAGTTAGAGACTTCAATATGGTGGACTAAATGATATCAATATATGGTCAAGCACAACAGCTATTTTTACATTAAAGAGAAGTAGTCAAGGTGGTGGCTACCATTTCTACATTAAAGAGAATTAGACACCATCCTTGATTGATGATGGGCTCAGAAGCAAGCTAATGGGCATGCTCAAGTTCGTCGTTGCATAAGGTTGTGTTTGAATTGTGTTTGCGGAAGCACTTCAAGATAAGCACTTCAAGTAGGCCCTTGGTTGCATACTATTGAAGTTGGATAGTTCCATATTTTATTACCCTTTCTAATGAGATCAAATAAAGATTACAGAACTATAAAATAAGCAAGGAGAATGTGCATTAAACCTTTTAGCCAAGAAAATGTAGCACCTGGTTATATTTCCAGGTCTACTAATTAGTTGATGTGTGTTAAACTCCATGGATTTAATGATCCACAAATCAAGAATAGTTAATGTGACTACACCTGATGGATCTACATGTCAAGAATCAATTATGACATGACATCAAAACTAGAGAATAATTATGGAATCAAAAATGCTGAATCCCCTTATTGATGATAGCACACCATAATAAGACTCATAACTCTAATAGCATCCTGTTTATCTCATCGACTGCCACACACAAACTCATAGGGGAAGGTTAATATCTAGAAGGCAGCCACCATAGATGTTCACAATATCCTTTTACAGTCTACAAACTGGCTATTCCGAGGAGCAGGTTTTGTCATTTACCCCGGATTGTTCAAAGAACACAAGGGAGATGATGAAAATGATAATGTTGGAGATATGACAGAGGCATTGGGAGGTAGTGATAATGATGATGAGTACATCTAAAAAACTTGCTAACCTGAATATTCATAAGGTGCAATAGTTTGTTAAGAACTTTTGTGCGGTGAATTGCATAGCTGCTATTTGTAGGGAGTTTATTCACTCTTTCCATTTCTGCATGAACTGCAGCCCTTTTATTTTGATAATGTAATGTACTCCGTCCATCTGTTTCCTGAGCTCCATCCTTATTTTCCCTGGCCAGACCAAGGGTGTTGCCACCCTTTAGATGATTTAGTGAATCCAGTTTTCCAATAAGCCTGCTCAAAAGATTTCACAAGATATTTCAATTTTGAGAGCATTATGAAAAATAAAAATAAAAAAGACTCATTTCAATATTTTATAAAAGAAAGAAAGACACCCAAATATATAGCAAGGGAATATTATATTAATACATATAGATAATTTCCCTGATTATGTTTGTAGAACTTCACAAGCAACAGTAGCAAGATGGAAAAGATAAGGACAACCGTAAGTGATCTTCACCCTAAACTTGGCACTTGCTAATGGCTTCCGGAATGCTACTAAAGAATCTCAAAAAGCCTTTAATACCTAGCAGCCTTCTTTAATCAATTTTCTACCAGCACTTTTCAAGTCTTTGCCATTAAATTAGGTAGGTGAGGGAGTTCCATCCTGGCTCGAAAGGAGCATTGGGCTTATGCCTCTTAGAAGTTCTCTTTGATGGAAAAGAACCATTTAAGAGAAAAGTTGCACGACCTCAAAGTCCCTCTACATAGCAAATCTTAGATGAAACTACTAAACTAACTTACATTCATCATCTCTGATCAAGGGCATGCTTGATCATGAGGGCAGAAAACACTTCTAACTTTGACTTGTCAGCATAAAACCAAATGCACAGATTGTTGTAATTAGTTGTTGTCCCTCCTAAAATAACCTTTTTAAGCCACCATAGAGTGCTCACTTGAGCTTTTGTGTGCAAGGAAATTGCTAAACTTTGACTTCCACAAGTTTTCACATATGCTTATGCATATAGCAAAATGGCAATGATAATATTAATGTCATAATATATGCATGTTTAATTAAAAAAAACTAATGAATAACAAAGTGTTTTAATTGAACAAAATAACATATAACATGAAATTAATACAAAATAAAAATACAGATAAATATAAACTAAAAAAAAAAAACAAGAAGAAGAAGAAGGAAATAAATAAATAAAAAAGTTTATATAATATGATAAAAAGTTTTCTGACAAAAGTTTTTCTACATCTTTTGTATATATAACAAGCATAGCTTTCATAATTGCATACTACAAAGTATGCTACCATCAGTTAATTCAACACAACTGCCTCCTAACAATAACAACAATAGCTTTTCACTGACAATTTCTTTTAAAGAGCATGTCCAAACACTTTCTGAGTGATTAGGAATCAATAGCAGCATAGTTGCGCTTCATAGTGGTTCTAAAGAAACAATGGCGAAAAAAGTTTCTTCTTTACTATGGTTATGGATAAATAGCTGCAAAAAAAATCTTTTTTTTCAATTCAGAACAATGAAGGTAATAAGGTCACGAGACGGATTAATATTAAGGAAATTGATTTCCACGGACGTAGTTTGTGTTTTAGATGATAAGGTCATCTGATAAATAATATTGAAGTGTAAGTTATTATGAGCAGGTGAGCTAAACAGAGAGGATGATGAAGTGAGTTGGCCCTTGCATTAGGGTCTAAAATCATAAAGTTTGACATTTCACATTGAAATCATTTGGGAACTTGAACAGGTATGTGTTCCAAACATGGTGATTAGCATAAGTTGGGATTCTAAAACTGTAATGGCGAAATAGGTCTGTCCAGTATTTGAAAATGAGTTCTTAAGCTATGCTGGTTCATCTTACACTAACTAAATACCAAGGAACGAAAATTCGCCGAAAAATTTCGAAATCTGAAGGAGCCGATTAATCTGGCGCATGTAAAAAAAAAAAGTACAAAAAATCGACATAAAATCGACAAAAATCGGCGAAATGTGTCGATTTTCTTCACGGGATGCACAGTTCGCGTGAGATTCGTGCGTCGATTTTCTTCACGGGATGCACAGTTCGCGTGAGATTCGTGCGTCGATTTTCTTCACGGGATGCACAGTTCGCGTGAGATTCGTGTGTCGATTTTCTTCGCCATTATAAAAGAAGAAGAAGAAGAAGATATTTTGGAAGAAGAGTGAAAATAATACCTTCTTGCGCTGGCGGAGGAGAACCAACGACCGGAGAGAGGAGAACCAGCGGCGGAGGGAAAGAGGAGAACCAGCGGCAGCGGCGGCAGCGGCGGAGGGAAAGAGGAGAACCAGCGGCAGCGGCGGACGGAGAGAGGAGAATCAGCGGCGGCGGAGGGAGGGAGGAGAAGCAGCGGCAGCGGCGGCGAAGGGAGGGAGGAGAAGCAGCGGCGGCAGAGGGAGAGAGGAGAACCAGCGACGTTTTTTTAGGTTTGTTGATTTCTTGTTTATTAATGTTCATTTAATTCGTCTCTTTGCGCAACGATGCCAAACTGCAAACCTGATATTTGTTCGCAATAAGCCTAACTGAACACTAAAATTAGTGCATATTATGGGTGAAGATGCTGATGAAAGGCCTTACCAATATCACAGGAATAAAAAATCTCAATTGTAATTGCCTGGAAAGCATCTCGCACACAACAGGAACGAAGAAAATTTTGATGTGAAACCCCCTTAAGCAAGGAATCTGCTAGCGATATTCTTAGATGCATAAAAAACTCAAGAATTAACAAGAGGGTGTGATAATTTACCTAAAAATTTGGTATAATTTAATGAATTTAGCATATTGGATGCTCCATCTTTCTAATGTTTTCACGAGGAATGTTATGTATATGAATGCGGATTAAAAATTTGGCATCACCCTTAACTTCACTCACTTGAAATTAAGAATTAATTCGAAAGAATTAATTGAAAATTTTTTGTATAAATATTAAATTTATTTATAAATATTAAATTTATTTATAAATATTTCGGGAGATACTAAAACAAACATTAAAATACACTTATAAATTATATAATTATTAATATATTGATTTGAATTATGATTTATGATATAACACTTAGTGTATATTAAATGTATCAATAAAATACGTTATGTTAATTTTAATAATGTTAATCCCTATTAACATGTTTTATATTAATATTGTACATCTTACTAAAATAAATAGATTAGTAAAATAAAAAAAATAGTACGTATAATGCGAATAATGTTAATTTATATTAACATAAATTAAAATTAATATTACCTTAATAAAAATACTTACACTCATAAAATATTTTGATAAAGTTAATTTTTATAATGTTGACCTATATTAACTTGTTCTAAATTAATATTATACATCTTATAAAAATAAATATACCAGTAAAGTAAATGAAATAGTTTAATAAGATTAATACAAATAATGTCATATTAACATCCTTAATATTAATGTTACCTTAATAAAATACTTACATTAAAAAATTTAAAAATTATTTTTATAATGTTGTTTCTAATAATGTTGATCTATATCAACCTGTTCTAAATTAATGTTATACATCTAACAAAAAAAAACATAGACTATTAATGTAAATGAAGTATTTTATTAATCTTAATTAAACATATTTAAAATTAATGTTACCATTGTAAATTCTTACAATAATAAAAATATTTTGATAATGTTGATCAATAATAACATGTTTTAAATTAATGTTATACATTTTATTGAAATAAATAGATTAGTAATGTAAAATATTTTAGTAATGTTAATACAAATAATATTAATTTATATTAACATAGTTAAAATTAATGTTACCTTAGTAAAATAATTATATTAATAAAACTATTTTGATAATATTGATCTCCATTAACATATTTTAATATATTTTAATAATGTTAATATAAATAATGAAATTATATTAACATTTAATATTAATGTTACTTTAGTAAAATATTTACATTAATAAAAACTTTAGTTTAATATTTACATTAACAATCCATATTACCAACCAGTCATCAATGAAATTGCAAGGTATGGACCAGGTTTCAAGGGGCCTTCAACTTACGACCTGATGCATGGTTTACTTGACGAGGAGTATAATGAATTACAAGACTATATTAAAACTTTGAAGACGAGTTGGTCACAATATGGTGTGACAGTAATGTGCGATGGTTGGACTAGGCCAACTAGATTGTCAATAATAAATTTTATGGTATACTGCGATGGAAAATCAATTTTTCATAAATCTGTTGATATCTCAGCAGAGAAAAAAGATGCAAAATTCATCTATCAATTGATGAATAATGTTGTGAAGAACATAGGAAAGGAATACGTTGTCCAAATAGTCACAGATAATGGATCTGCATTCGTGAAGGCGGGAAAGAAAATGATGGATAGGTACAATCTCTTTTGGACACCTTGTGCTGCACATTGCATCGATCTGATGTTAAAAGATATTGGAAATCATCAATCAGTTAAAACAGTTGTTGATCAAGCCAGAAAAATCACAAATTATATTTATAATCACCATTGGGTGTTGGCGTTGATGAGAAAAAAATGCGGCGGTGACATAATTCGTCCAGGGATCACTCGATTTGCCACCAACTACATTGCCTTAAGAAGCATTCTTGAAAAAAAACAAGGTTTAAAAGAAATGTTTGCATCAAGAGAGTGGACAAACTATGTCCATAAAAGAACTCCACAAGCAAGAGAGGTTGAAGAAATAGTGGGCAGAACGAGTTTTTGGGATGATGCAAGGAATGTAGCGAACTCTTTAGATCCTATTGCAAAAGTGTTGCGGATGGTAGATGGAGATAAAAAACCGACAATGGGATCATTATATGAAGCCATAAGGTTAATGAAAGAAACAATTAAAGCTGCAACTCCTCGTTCGTATAAATGGATTTTAAAAATTGTTGATAGAAGATGGACAAGTCAACTTTGTCACCCACTCCACCAAGCAGGTATTTTTTGAAAAAAAAAGTTTAAAACATATTAAATTTTTTGTGTTATAGTAATGCAATTAACTATATTTGTTAATTCTTTCAGCATTTTTTTTGAACCCGTTGTACCAATATAAGCATCAACTTGGAATGAGTTCAGATTTGATAGATGCATTAAATTAAGTTATTGCAAAATTAGTGCCCGAAGGTGATAAACAAGCGCAAGCATTGAGTGAGGTAAGATATGATTAAAATTAAAATTTTATAACTATATAGTACGTCATCAATATTTTTAATGAGGTTTATATTGTGCATATTTATTTTTTGTAGTTAAAATACTTTCGAGATGCTTTAGGATCATTTGGGTCTCTGGCAGCTCAAAGCGGAATGAAAAATACGCATCCAGGTGATAAATCATATTATATGTCTAAATATCATAATTTTTTTTATTTTAATATTACTATTCTTATTTTTTCTACAGCTGAATGGTGGACTTTATATGGGAGCTCCGCTCCTAATTTAAGGGTACTTGCTGTAAAAATATTGTCACAAACTGCATCTTCTTCAGGGTGTGAAAGAAATTGGAGTACTTTTGGGTTGATTCACACCAAACAAAGAAATAGGTTGGGGCACGAAAGGTTGCAAAAGTTGGTATTTTTTCATTATAACATGAGACTTCGTGCAAAAAATATAAGGGAAAATACAGAACTTGGTATCTCTCAAGATCCTATTGATTTGACAGAAATCTTTTTGAAAGAAGGGGATGAGAATCCCTTGTATGAGTGGTAGACCAAGTTCATACATTGCAAAAGAGTGGGGGTTGATGTTGATGAATTTATGGCCGCAGAAGTTAATGTCCCAGCAACAGGGTATTCAATATCGTCAATTAGTGATAGTGATGCTGATAGATGATGACAATGATGATGATAATAATGATGGTGATAACAATAACAATGGTGGCCATGATGATGACTCAACACAAGCACTAGATGACGATGCCGATAACGATGACGATGATGATGACGATGACGATGGCGACGACGGTAATGTGGGTGGTGGAGGATCACAACAATGGAGTCAGGGCCAGGGGCAACAACAAAGTGAAAGACATACACAAAGCCAGGTGCAAATGAGTCCATTTACTGGAGAGAGTTAATATGATCATTCTACTCGGGATGCTGACCATGGATCTCGGCCATCATCAATGCATAGACAAAAATATGGACGTAAAAAACATGGTCATACCTCTAGATCAAAACATACTAATATTCATGATGTTGAATTGGCTATGGGAGACATGAGTGTTGAAGATGACATTGAAGCCATATCATCATCATCATCATCATTATATGGCTACCCAAGATATCAACAACAATATGATAATGAAGCCATGTCATCTCAAGGGAGCTACAGTTGGAGCCAACAAGAGAATATTAGTATAAAGCCAACAGGGTGGATAATGTCAGATGAATATCAAGGTAACATTTCTTCTTAAAGTACATCCATCTCACGTGGTGTAAGACCAATTGGATTGGTCTTGCCCCATGAGTATCAAAGTGATTATTCTCGCGATCACGCCTATGGTGGCATAAAGCCTACTGGATGGAATGAGTATCAAAATGATGGTTCATCAGACTCTTCATCTATTCAGTCACTTAACCCACAGCCGTATACATATTCCCACGAAAGAAATTTTTAATTTGAACTTGCTTATCCGCGCTTGGGAGTATTAACTAGAGTTGAGACACAAATGTACGAGAAGTTTGTTGAGGATTACAAAAATTATTATTACAGCATCATGTCATGGCCTCAATACTGTAATTATATTGAACATCAATATTTCAAAGGGGGTTCAACTAAAAGTCGAAAGGAAGAAGGACGTCGGTCAATGTGGTTATAGTTCTGTATTTTAAAAGACTTGACAAGTCTTTTGTAACATTTTAATGATATTTTGCCTTGACAATGAAAATGCATTATGTTTCAACTCATTTTAGTCAATTAATTTGCATTCAATTTCTTCAATAACATATAATAGTATAATAACAATACAAAAAAAACTACATTTAAATTTTAAATGTATAGAATTAATGGACAATTAATCAAAATATGCATGAAATCTTTCATATTAAAAAAAAAAAGTTATTCACGGAAAATAAATAAATCTTAATTTTAAACAATAGACAAACATTTAGATTACAACTTAAATAAGTCTATGAAAGCTACTAACTATACTAACTATACTAGCTAAATTTCAAAAATGTTGCTTCATCCTTTTAAGAATGGTCAATCAAGTCTCAACACTTTGAAATTGAAGCATATTGAATTCAATTTAAATCCTTCATAAATCTTTTGACCTGAAAAAAGAAAGAAATTGTTAGATACAAGTAAACAATATAAAATTCATAGTATGCGCGATGCGCATAAACATTGTTAAAGTAAAAACACATGTTTCAAATGATTATATTTATACTTTTATGTCTTGTTTCCATCATTTCTAATAGTAATTATGCGTATTTTATCATTTATATACAAATTCGTTAAACTTCTCTAAGTTGGCGAATTTTTACAAAAATTCTCCACGTCAAATTAAACTTCTCCGAATTAATTCTGATTTTTGAAGGTCGAAGTTTATGGCGAAATCGAATTTTTGTTCCTTGCTAAATACAAAACAAATTATCAATCAACCATAAGCAACTCAACTAAGCCTTTTCCCAAGTATATGGGGTCGGCTATATGAATATGTTTCCTTCACTCCGCTCTATCGAGGGTTAAGTCAGCATTCAAATTACAATAAGTTAAATCATTCTTAATTATCTTTTTCTATGTTATTTTCGGTTTACCTCTACCTCTATTGTTACCATATAGTGTTAATTGGTCAGTCTTCCTAACTGATGCATCTAAAGGCTTATGTTGTATGTGTCCAAACTACCTTAGTTAGTTCTCTCTCATTTTATCACCAATTGGGGTTACTCCTACCATTTCCTGAATGTGCTCTAATCAACAATGCCTAGCAGAATCAGCAGAATTCATTCTACCATAACCATAGATTAGACAAAAAAAATTGAGAAAACATCAGCACCAGACAAACAAATCAAAGAAACAGGAACTACAAAAGGCTCAAGTTTTCTTCCAAACTCAACTTTATTCACTGCCCATGTTTGCAAAAAGATAAATAAATCAAAAACAGTTCTACAAGTAATTCCACTTATCCCAAAAACTGTCGCTTCTAACCTAAATCCCAAACCTAACCCTAACTTAAAAAAACAAAATCAACAAACACATTCCTCCATCCAATCACACTAAAAAAACCAAAACCCTCTCTCCATAACCAAAACCCTAGACACGTCCAAAACCCTCCCAAGGCGTAACTCGCCAAAACACCTTCCCTTCAATCAGCCCAAACGGAACAGCCCCAAAACTCCTCGAATCAGTCGAATTATAAACATTATCCCCTTGAATCCAAACGTGCCCTTTCGGCACAACAATCTCGCGCTTCTCGCTGCTATTATAAGGATCGGCGAGATACGACACGGTCTCACCTTCCACAGCAGTGATTCGCTTCGTGATAATCTTTCTAGGGTTTTCGGGCGATCTCACAAGAACGATGTCTCCGGAGCCGACGCAACCTCGTCGGACGGAGAATCGGTCGGTGAGAACCAAGTCGCCGGTGAGGGAAAAAGTCGGTAACATGCTGGGTCCGATGACGAGGGCAGGTGTGAAGATGTAAGTGTTGGTGATGTGAAGGCAGCAGAGGAAGTTTGTTATAGGAATTGTTCTGTAGAATGCTTCTTTTGCTATGGTTTTCCATGGAAGCTGAAGAATTGCTAGACCCATCTTGGATTTTAAATATTATTCAGAGAAATTGAAACATAGAAAACAAAAAAAAAAAAATGAAAAGAGTGAATGAAGGAGGGGAAAAGGAAGAGAAAGAACCTTGTGAGGTTTTTCTGAAGCTCTGGTTCTCTGGTTTCTTTGCAGAATGCTCCGTGGAGGTTGAAGAAGAATCTTTCTCCGCGGTTTTATGGGAAATTTGACAAAATATCCTCTCTTGAAATTTTAAAAAATAAAAAACAGCTTGTGTCATAATTTTTTTTATGTTTTTTTTTTTTTTTTTTACCCATACCATCTTTAAGTAATAAAAAGGCAAATATATCCTTTTATTAAATAAAACCAACTAATGGTATTCATTTATTGGTCTTCCTCTCATTTAAGCTATTCTAAATAATCCAAGACTTTAGATTGTATGAATAAACAAAAAAATTATCCAGAAAATATCTTCATTATTAAGCGATTATTATTTTTAATCCTTTTTTCGTTTATTTTCAAAACTTTTCTATCATTTTCAAAACTTTTCTTTCAAATGGCTAAATTAATATTTTTTGAAATTAATAATAATGTTAAGTGATTAAATTATATATTACCTTAATAATATATTATACATCTAATTTATGAAATTAGCTAAGTAAATGTATGACATTACACTTTATTTTATCGTTATTCTATTTATGCATTTGTTAATGTAGTTGATATTTCAATTCTATATATGTATAATATACTGCCTCAAATATATTGGTGAATATCTGATTGATTATTTATTAAAATGATTCTAATAGTAATAAATTTTAATTTTTGATTAAAAATAATAAAATCTACAAAAAGTTATGAATTAATTTTTTAATACATAAATAAATATTGAAAATGATAAAATTAGTTTTTTAGTATTAGTATTATTTTTATTTAAGATCATATAATTAATTTTTAATTAGTGTTTGACCAATAACCGTGTCAAAACAACAAAAATGTGTTTCTACCGAAAATATACAAAAAATATTAACTTAGTTGATATATGTATTAAAGATAGATATTGATTCTTGTATATTTCAAAGAAACAAAAATATGTCCTTCACTTCACATTTGCACAGTAATAACAAAGGACCAATAACATTACAAAAATCACACAAATATATTTTTTCGAGTAATATAAACAAAATATTCAGTCAATTGATATATCTACTAGATATAGATATATCACCTCACACAAAACAAATAAACAAAAACATATTCTCCATTCTAACTTGAACATGTCCCGCACCCCACACTTGCAGGTCAACTAATACATGATTTATCAATAATAGTGATGAACTAATAACCTTATAAGGTGTTAATCCATGACCCAACTCATCAAGTTATGCTCGGTTAGGTCGGGTTGGCTTACACATAGGATTGAGCTTATTAACTTTCACATGAGTAATTCTTCCTGGATTACTTACTTCCAGTGTTGCGTAGTAAAATGATATTATTGCATAAGACTCATTTGGTGTACCTCGCAATATATGTAGTGCGCATTGATAGTATATCAAACATATTAGTGAATATCAATAGATATTCACTAATACATTTGATATATTATCAACGTGATATTTCATTGATATATCAAACAATAGTGGAGATATCAACTGTATAAACAAATGCATAATAGAAAGAGGGTAATATAAAATATATTGTCATATATTTGTTATATCAATCTCATAAATTAGATGTATAACATATCATTAAAATAATATGTAATCTAATAACTTATTTTCATTATTAATTACAAAAAACATCTGAATTATTCGTTTAAACAGATTTAAGATATATTTACTTTTAAAAAGACAGTAAATAAAAAATATTGGTTAATATTCGTTGATATGTTTGGTATACTATCAACGTGATATTTGGTTGATACATCAAACAGTCGTTGAGATATCTACATCATAAACAAATGCATAACATAAAAAGTGTAAAATAAAGAATATTGTCATATATTTGCTTAGTCAATCACATAGATTAGATACATAACATATTTTTGGGGTAACATGTAATTTTATCACTTACCTTCATTATTGATTATAAAAACATCAGAAATATTTGATTAAACAAATTTAAGATATATTTACTTTTAAAAAGACAGTAAATAAAAAGTACTTGTTGATATTCGTTGATATGTGTGAAATACTATTAACGTGATATTGGTTGATATATTAAACAATCGTTGAGCTATCAATTGTATGAACATATGTATAACAAAAAAATGGTAAAATATATTGTCATATATTTACTTAGCCAATCTTATAGATTAGATATATAACATATATTTGGGGTAACATATAATTTAATCATTTACCTTCATTATTGATTACAAAAACATCAGAATTATTCGTTTAAACTAATTTAAGATATATTTACTTTTAAAAAGACAGTAAATAAAAAGTATTGGTTAATATGTTTTATATACTATCATCATGATATTTGATTGATATATCAAACAGTCGTTGAGATAACTGCATAAACAAATGCATAACATAAAGAATGTAAAATAAAATATATTATCATATATTGGTTTAGCCAATCTTATAGATTAGATATATAACATATATTTGGGGTAACATATAATTTAATCATTTACCTTCATTATTGATTACAAAAACATCAGAATTATTCGTTCAAACTGATTTAAGATATATTTACTTTTAAAAAGACAGTAAATAAAAAGTACTGGTTAAGAATGTAAAATACAATATATTATCATATATTTGTTTAGTCAATCTTATAGATTAAGTATATAATATATCTTTGCGGTACCATGTAATTTTACCACTTACCTTCATTATTGATTAAAAAAACATCAAAAATATTCGATTAAACAAATTTAAGATATATTTACTTTTAAAAAGACAATAAATAAAAAGTACTAATTGATATTAGTTGATATGTTTGATATACTATCAACGTGATATTTGGTTGATATATCAAACAACCGTTAAGATATCAATTGTATGAACATATGCATAACAAAAAGACAGTAAAATAAAATATATTGTCATATATTTGCTTAGCAAATCTCATAGATTAGATGCATAACATATTTTTGAGGTAATGTGTAATTTAATCACTTACCTTTATTATTGATTCTAAAAATATTAGAAATATTCATCTTTGCATGGAGTTGCAATCTTTAGACTCCATACAATTTTTGCAATTGAAAAAAATTGTTCTAAAAATGAAAGAAAAAATGATTGAAGATAATAATGGTTAAATAATGAAGATGTTTCCGAATAATTTTGTTGTTTTATTCAAACAACCTAAAGCCTTGAGTTGTTTAGAGTAATTTTTTTTTTTGAAGAATTGTTTAGAGTAGCTTAAATGAGAAGAGGATGAATAAATTGAATAGCAACCAACAAGTGGTTGTTTTATATGTAAAAGAGTATTTTAGTCTTTTTACATACTTAAAGACGTTATGGGTACAAAAAATTATCGGACATGCTATTTTTCAGTTTATAAAATTCCAATATGATATTTTGTCAAATTTTCCTTTTATTTATGGGTCTTAACTCTTTTAAGTAGGAGCGTAAGCAACCCTACCCATCCGACCAAACTCGAGCATTTCGAGTCGGATCAGATTTGATTAATATGTCGGGTTGGTTGGGTTAATTTTTGAGCAACCCGACCAAATCCGACCCAACCCGACCTCTTAAATATATATATGTATGTATGTATGTATGTATGTATGTATGTATAATAAAAATACTAAAAAATTATTACATACAATACCTCTAATTAAGAAGGCTCATAACCCTCAACTACTTTTCTTGAGTTGTTGGGTTATATGGTAAAAAAAAATAGGATAAGATGAGAGTTTGAGACTAAAAGAGAAAAATTATTATTTTAGTCCCACATTGCTTGTTGGGAAGAATGTGAGACTCTCATTATAACTCTCTATTCATCCTCATTCTCATAAGTCAAGTTTAAGAGTAGCTTGCATTGTAGATATATGAGTTCTTCTTAAAAAGAAAAATCTAATCTTTTAAAGTTTAAATAGTAGTTTAATAAGCTGGATACATGATAATCCAACATATTTTTATTACTAATATAAGATTAAATAATAGTTATTAAGCTTTAAAAAAAATAGACTATTTAATGGGGGCCCAACCCGAACAACCCGACCCAATTTCACCCCTACTTTTAACTATGCATTATTTTTTTTCTTTTCTTTTTTTCCATGTATTAATTGTTTCATGTCATTTTTTTTTCATTAAAAGTATGTTTTTAGAGTTATATCGTTTTATATTACTAGGTTTTTAACACTATTTTGTAAAATATTCAAAAAAGAAAAAAGAGATGTACAATGTGTGTTTGCCTGGTTTAGTCTCACATTGATTGTGTGATTCTACCACATTAGGCTTATATCTTTCATTCGTGCCTCTCAAAATTAGGATCCTTTTGAGATGGAGCTTGTTGAGTGTTTGAGTCTAGCTGTGAAAAATAGATCTATGGTGTTGTAAGGTTAGATCGTTTAGTGTTTCATTCCTTATTCCCTTAATTATTCCAATACATGTATATATAATGAACCTTTAGTTATCTTTTTTTTTTTGTCAAGAAAATCTACAGTTATCTATTATACGTTAATTTTAGAAAGAATCTTGCTAGCTCCAACTCCATCATCCACCGGTGGAGCACAACATCCCTTGGATTGCAAAGGAGTTGCAAAATATCCACGTTAGTCTCTGCCATCCAAGGACGCTTCACGAGCTCTTGCGTCAAATAATGGCATTGGAGCCAATGTCCCTTCAAATTTTTTCTTTTAGAAAAATATGCTTTGGAGTGGATTTTAAATGTGCATTCAGAGGTCCAAGTCCTTTAGAACAACGCAGATGACAAAGTTATGCGTATTAGGTGACGCCATGTTAATTTAAAAACTCCAGTGTTTTAATATACTTCTGGGATATACTCTCGAGTCCCTCTTTAATTTTATTATTTACAATAAAATAATAAAATTCAATGTATATATAATTTTTATATTTATTTTTCCTTGCAAGTTTGGTGCCTTTATGACCCTCGTGTTAAAAAAAAAAAACTATATACTCACAACGATTTCCAAGTTGAACTCTAAAATTGTCATTTCTCATTCCATTAGTTGGAACAAAGGTAGGGTCATATTAGATATATATCATCCAAATTGAAGAATCACCATATCCAAGCAATAATTTAATGCTCAAGACAAACTAAGGTGGGAACTGAGATTGATATTTCATTGATATATATAATGTAAAGTATTTTAGATTTTGAATGGACAAAACATATCTTTGCATATGATTTAATATAATAGAAAAAGTGATGTGTTGGTGCATGTAATCCGCTCAAATACATCAGGTTATCGAAAAAAAAGAAAAAGATGAGGTGCTAAATTGTAATGTATTTTACCTCGAATTATACGTGTATTTTGTTTAACATTTATATACATATTGAAATATATTTTACATTGTGCTTAGATGACTCTTTTTGTTTTTATCATAATTGCTTACAATCTCTAATTAAGCATAATGAAGTCCTGAAAAATCTCAACAATATAAAAACAAAAGAGACAAAAAAAAAAAACTATTTAAAAACTTGTTAAGGCTATTTTATTTGACCGAAATAACATGCAAAAACATGAGGTTTCTAATACTGTTGATTAACTTGTATTTATATGTATATTGCACAAATAAAGCATATTGGAAGAAAGTGAGGCTGCACTTAATTTGTGATTCGGATACAATTTTCTGTATCTGAAAATTTAGATGTTGAATATTTATCTAATATGTGAGCCTATATATTTCATTAATTATGTGTTATAGGCTATTTAAAGAATTAGTCATTTAAAGCGATCTAATAAGGTTTAAGTTATTAGATTTAATGACATCTCATATGATATGAACTACGTACATGTGTAGATACCAACAACCCTATTTTTAATTTTATAATGGGCCAAAATAGAAATAAAGAAACTTAAGGTTTTATAAATGATTATGGTTCTCAAATTATACGTAAGATTCTATTATGATATTTCATCATCAAGAAAAGTGAGAGCCCATTCTCTAAAAAAATTTATACATATAAATTTAGAAGATCAGGAACGGCAAGAACCACAATTCATATCGTTTCTATAGATTCAAGTATGCTTTCGCATTTTGTTTATTCTTTTTGTTGATTGAACATTAAGGATCCAGGTTTAGTCATAGTTTTCATAAAGTTTAAACTTTTTTCGACAATAGAAATACAAAAAAACGTCGTTTGGTTGGTTAAAATTCAAAAATAATTTTTTAAAATTAAAAAAAAAATCTATTTTTAGAAAATGATAAAATATTGTTTTTTAAATTTGTACTTTTTGAATTATATTTTTGTTTTTAAACCGCCTACTAAACGCAACTTGAGTTTTACAAAATTATTTTAGAATTTTAGATCAAATCATTTAACACATTAGATGGAGAGCACTGTTCCCTTAAGGCGTGACAATAGTCTAATAGTCATCCACAATGTTGATTGTTATATTGGCTTTTTTGTTTTTTCTCATTGTGGGTAGCAGCTAAGAATCCCAACTTGTTCATATGTTGCCATTACAATCACCTTCCAAGTGAATTTTATCATATAAAAACAATAGCAATAACCATAATTTATTCATGAAATTTTAATCCCAAACCCAGAGACTGTTCTGTCACACGAGCCAAGGAGGACACCCATTTGACGATCACACCTCGCACGTGTCAAGAACAATTTTTTATTTATTTTTAATAATGAAGAATACTGAACATATGATATAATATAAGTCCAAGAGCGTGTCTCAAATGCTCGTTCTCCGCTTCTTCTTCTTCTTCATCGTCTTCTGTCTTCTTCGATTCTGCAGAGAGAGAGAGAGAGAGAGAGAGAGAGAGATTCATTATCTTCTTCGAGTGTTCTTCGCGTTCTCTTTCTCTCTACCTCTCCTCATCTTGATTTCCCTTTCGATTTTATTTCGTGCGGCACAAGAGGAAGAAGCATGAACGAGAAGGCTAGCGTTTCTAAAGAGCTCAACGCCAAGCACAAAAAGGTTTCTTTTTTAATTTCTCCCCCAATTTTTTCCCTATTATTTTCTCCAGATTCGGTTTTCTTGGTTCTGAATTGATGTGTGTGTGTATGTGTGTATGTGTGTTTTCTTTGATCTGCTTGTTAGAAACCTAAAACTACTGTTAATTTTGGTGTTTTTGGATGGTCGTAATTCGTTGTAGCGAAGAGAGTTTTAAGATTTGGGGGTTTTCTGAGAGTTTTTGATCGTTGATTGGAGCTTCTTCTGATGAAGAGTTGTATTGATGCGAGATTTGTTGTCAAATTCGATATTTGATGTCTGTTTGTTATGTTGAGTTCGTGGATTTCGGTTGTAGTTTTGAATAGCGATTTGGATTTTTTTTTGTCGTGTTTGATTGGATATTTTTGAGGAATTATAGAAAACTAAGGGTCATGCAGATCTTTAAATTTGTGGTTCGGAAAGGAAGGCAGATGGATGAATTTCTCTAGATCATTGTTGAATTTGATTCCTAAGAAATTGAGGAGTGTTGTGGTAGTAGCAGTTGCGGGTGCTTACCTGTTTGATAAATAATTCCTTTGTCTGGAGATCCTTTACCATTTGTGACACATGGAAGTGTATGTTAATGAATTCGTCATTGCCTTGTTCCCTTTTAAGCATCTGTAAAGACATTTTTGGATTTGAGGTCTAAGACCAGCTTTTTAAGTTGATCTTTGAACCTTTGTTGTTCAAGCGGTTTGCAGGATCTTTTTAAACCTGCTTAGGTTGGGTCTAGATCCCCCAAGAGCTTGTGGTCGAGCAGCTTCTCTACATGAAGTTTGTGTCTGGTAACTCTGATTTATGCAAGTAATAGAATTTATTTAATACTGATTTATGAATTATGGAGCTGGTTGGTTTTATCTAATCTTTGCTGCTAACTCCCCTTTCTCATGGTGGGGTTTTGAACTTACAAACATAGCTTATTGTTGATTTTGTTTTGATGTTGGATTACCATGTTTTTCTTTTGCTCTCTCTCTCTCTCTCTCTCTCTCTCCCTCTCTTTCCCCACTTTTTGGCTCTCGATCTTATATGGATTTTCTATGCTTTGGCATTTGCAGATATTGGAGGGACTTCTTAAATTGCCAGAGAATAGGGAATGTGCAGACTGTAAAAGCAAGTAGGTATCTGTATGCAAATGGGTTGTTTTTTTTGCCAGTGGATGCATATTGAAATATTAAAATATGCTGGAAGCCTGATCATCACTATTAGAGATGTATTAGTCTAATTGTCAAGATCTGTTTGGGCCAAGGTTTGAAACTTCGATTTCGCCCTAAACTTCGACCTTCAAAAATCAGAATTAATTCGGAGAAGTTTAATTCGACATGGAGTTTTTTTGTAAAAATTCGCTAAATTAGAGAAGTTTAGAGAGTTTTTGCATATATGCTTAAATATTTAAATTTATTATAGTATAAGCTAAAAACTAATATAAATAAACACTTTTAATACATAAAAATACCAATAAGCGACCAAACAAAATCAATCTTGTTAAGTAAGTTGATGAATTTGAATGACGACTTTTGGTCTTAATTCGTTTTCTTTATTTTGATATTTAATTTTGTGGTGGCTTGCTTCTCGACCATATACTTTACTAGTTTGAATTCTATCATGCTGAATTTATTAGTTTATTATTTAAATGTGTTGTTTATTAATCTTGTTTTATAAGAGTTAACTAAAAAAAGATGACTTTAGGTAATCTTTTAATTTATTTTTAAGTTTTTATCTTATTTCAACTTTATTTATTTATTTTGCTTCTTTTTTTCTTTTTTTTGGTAATCCCATAAACTACATAATTTGTTAGCTTGTTAAATTATTTTTTAAAATTTATATTGCTATGTTGATTGATGAAGTTGAAAATAATACATAATTATTGGTTTTTTTTTTGTTTTCTATTGATGAAGTAACATTTTTTTACTTCTCTGTCCAATTTCATCAAATTTTTGGTCGATTTTTTGCATTTTTTCATTGAAAAACTAAACTTTTGTCGAAGTTTATTGAATTATTTCGGTGAATTTTTGCATTTTTTTATTTTACATCCACTTTGCACTTCAAAGGTTTGAAAAAACTGAAAAAATTTGCCGAATTTCGGTGAATTTTTAAACCGTGGTTTAGGCTGATAATATTGAATTGTTTCCCTTGCAGGGGTCCAAGATGGGCCAGTGTGAATTTGGGCATCTTCATATGCATGCAGTGTTCTGGAATCCATCGAAGTCTTGGAGTACATATATCAAAGGTGATTTTTTTACACATGTACACACACAATATATATATATATATATATATATATATATATATATATATATATATATACACACACACACACATATATATATATGTGTGTGTGTGTGTGTGTGTTTTACATATGTACATACACAATATATATATATATATATATATATATATATATATATATATATATATATATATATATATATATATATATATATATATAAGTTGCATGCTTTGTATTACTTTTAGTTTATGGCCGATATAGGAATTAATTGGGTTGGATTATTAAATATAATATATGCTGTTGATTAACCTCACATAATTCAACAACAATTTCTTTGTCGAGTATGTGAAATTTTGAGTGAATTCTGTTTCACTCATTAACATCTTTAATCCAATTTCCCTTTTACCTCCAAACATATTTCCCTTTTACCTCCAAACATATCATTTTTAAGCTTCATACTAACCTAATACTGTAAAGACTAGTTTTGGTGATAAATTGATGCGAGACAATTTGGGTTTGATGCATAGGTATTTGGGTTATTATTGGTGTCGAGAAGAAGTTTAATGAACTAGGGATTTTGAATATGGAATCATAAAGATATTTTAAAGATCTAGAAATTGAGGCAATGATTGATTGTTTGTTTCTAGAACTAAAAAACAATGTAGAAAATTTACTGTTAGCCCACCATCAGTTCATAGGGATTGCATGTTGGAAATTGATAACAAACCTTGTCGATAGACAATAATGATACCTCCCGTTATAGCAACTCAACTTCCCATGCAGGTAGGACTCTCAACTATAATAACAATTGCTTACTAAACTATCAAAATCATTCTAAAACCTTTTGACGACTCAAAAGATAAACCCTATCTTACAACTTATAATACTTAATTTTTTACATGATTAACATTTGAGTTATATGCCTAGTGTTTATAAAAGTACTAAGTCAAAATATTTACTATCAATATAAAATTTGTGCTTCTTCTCACTACTATTGTTGGCCTTTGTTGGAGAATGATTTTTCTGAAACAATAATCTTGGAACTCCTCAATAGGGATTTGTAATCAAGAGAACAAGAGTGACTATCACGAGGGGACATCAATGTGGTAGTCCAATATTTTTTGTCACTTGAGTTAGCTAAAAAGCCAAAGAATCAATAAATTATTCAATGAAAAGGACAATAATTTCTAAAGGGGTATATGGACTACTTTTATTCTGGCGTAGTACTGTAAGTGGGTTACACAATCTAGGATGTAAAATCCTACTATACTTATGCACGTGGCCCTTTGTTATGCCACTTAGTGCATGTTATGATCTCTACGCTCATCTCAATTCATTTCTCATCTTGGTGCCTATTCAGGTCAATATACCAACCTGAATTGTGGATTGCATATTGTCGTTCCTTTGTATATTTTAGTCCATTTTTGATGCCTTGACTGCTAGAAGGTCATATTCTAGCTCATCTTGAGAAGAGCATCCAACTATCACGCATGCCCTAGACTTTGGATACTATGGTGAGGATGCCACCAAATCCAAGTTATTGAAGTGGGGATGTTCTACTTGAGACATTAGGTGGAGGCAATTCCAACGTGAATTAACTCAATCTTTTTTTTTTAAGTAGGTCCATCATTCTTCTTTCTTTGTGTTCTAACTAGTGAGAAATGAGATTATGAGAATACTACCTTTTGTAATCTCTCCTATTAGAGCCATCTTACATTGCTTTTAATTCAGTCATTGACTCATTTTCAACATTGCTTCTGATTCGGTCATTTTCGACCTTTTACCTTCCTACTTCTACCACTAATCTGTCTTTGATGCCCTCATCTTCCCTATATTTATTTTATGATTTTTTTTTCATGAACACACATGCAACTCTGTAAAGTATCATTTTTCACTTATGTTTTTAAACTCTTATTTCTAAGGAAATAAAATAAGAATGGTCATGGTAGGTAAGTGATCACCATAAATTGATTAAGAGATGTGTTTCAATTTTGTGGTTTGTAATGACGTTGAGGTAAAAAGCTTAAATCATGTGTTTCTTTGTATCATTGCCAGTTTTGATGGTTATGATAGCTGAGGGGACACCATTAAATTTTTGGTGAGCAAGTCCTAGAATTATCCATTGCTAAATATAATTAGAATTATGAAATTAGGGAGATGTATATATGGAGTGATCTCATTTGGGATGCTTCAAGCTTAAGCTAAGAGTCCTTAGCCTTATTCAACTTTGAAGTGTGTGAAGAAATGGTTGGGATCCAAGTATCTACATGCAGCAGACCCTATGTAGTTGGGACTTGGGAGCTTCTTTTGTTATGGAACTTGAGTTAAATAAAAATACACACATGTGCATGAATGCATGCATACATACATTGATAAATTTTGAGATAGATGGATTAAATGATAAAATCTGCACTTTTTTTAATCAAAATCTATTGTTATTTTAGGGTTTAGGAGACAACTAAGGAAAAATGGTCTATAAGCTATTGTAAACCTTTCAGAAACTTAAAAAAGACCAGACATCATGATTTATAGTTCATGATGTTTGTAGGCATTGGTATACACGTACAAAACGATAAATGAAACTACATGAAGCCTTGCTCTATGTATTTGGAGTTGCCTATTGGAATCTTGTTCATTTGTTCATCTCTATCAAGGTTTAAAAAAGCGCGATGCGTAATTGAGGCAATTTACCTTTATATTGTTTTAAAATATATATAAAAGAATTTAGAAGAACTCCAAAAAATCACAAATATCAATAATGAAGGAAGAAACATTGAAAATAAGCAAAAATATGTACTAGTTTATATATGTGTGGAGAATTCGAGTGATTTCTCTTAATATACCAATTGTATTAATTGTTATTAACACTAGTAAGAACTAAATGAGTACATAGCACATGTAAACTTTACAAATTTTGAGTTTAAATTATTAAAAGCATAAACAGATAATAAGTGAGCAAATACATTGTAAAAATATTAGGTCTAGGGATGTAACGGGTTGGGTTGGGTTGGGTCGGACCCAAAACCTAACCCAACCAAACAATTCGGGTTGGAAAAAATGGAACCCAACCCCAACCAAACTAGTTTGGGTTGGTTTGGATTGGATTGGGTTGGGTTATCTTGGCTTACCTTTGGGTGGAAATCCTATGTCTGCATGTTTTTGGAGCCTGGTTCTTACCAAGCTTTCAAAGAGATTGAATGATTGGAAAATAATTTTATTTTTTGTCTAAAGGGGGTAGGCTTGCTCTTATCAGATCTATTTTGATGGCTACTTCTAACTACTTTCTCTCTCTTTTCAAATTACCGTCTGGAGTGGCAACGAATATTGAGAAATGAATTCTGCCATTCCTTTGGCGTGGAGTTGATAGTGATAGTAATTTCCATTGAGTTAATTGGAAGTTGGTTCAACGCCTTGTATCTGAAGGGGTGTTAGGGGATTGGCAATCTAGTTAAGAGGAACATGGCCGCCGCAAAGTGGTTATGGAGGTTCTCTTAGGATAGGTCTTTCCTTTGGGTTTAGGTGATTCTCAACATTCATGGTCGGTCTGCCTTAGGTTGGGTCACTGGAACCTCTTAAGAGTCCTTGGAAATTCACCTCTTCTATTTATCCCATTTTTGGCCCTTACCTTTCTCTTGCTATTGGTAATGGTCTCACATTTAGATTTTGGGAAGATCTTGGTGTGAGGATTTTACCCTTGTAGACCGTTTCCTTCATTTATATCATTTATCTTGGTTGCACCATCGTCCTATTGCCTCTTTCTTCTCCACTTCAGATGATTCTAATTCTCTTTCCTCTCCTTGGACTTTGCACTTCATCCGTCCCCCATCCTCGAGAGCATCTTCTCACTTAGATGAACTTTTATCAATACTTCCCAATATGTCACTTTCTAACGACTTTGATAGGCTTGGTTACTTCATGCCTCATGTCGATTATCTTCAGAGAATATATTTGATTCTCTCTTTCTTAACTCTTTTGTTAACCCTTACCCTTTCCTTCTTCTTCTTTGGGCTGTCATGTTCCATCCAAAGTTAAGTACTTTGGGTGGTCCCTAGTTTATAATAAGTTGACTACCGTAGAGGTTTTACAGAAATGGTTTCCATTTAACTGCCTATCTCCCCATTGTTGCCCATTGTGCTTGCAAGATGGCGGGTTCGTTGACCATTTGTTTTTTAATTTTTCCTTTTCTTAATCTGTGGCAAAAGTGGGTGACTTCATGAACCGATCTTTTTGCTGATGTCATTTTCCTAGGGTGCCAAAGCAGATCTTGGAGGTTTGGAGAGGTGTCTTTACAGACTCTTTGGAGTATCTAGTTGGAAAGGAACTGTATGGTCTTTCGTAACAGGTGTAAAGATGTTTCTCTCTATGGGATGATATTCTCTTATTAGTTGCATCTTGGGTTGTTGTTTCCTCCAAGCTTGATGGGGGTTTCTCTGTTTCAGATTGGTTTAGGGATTGGGGTTCTTGTCCCTTATAGTTTCATTTGTTTCTCCGTTGAGTACATGTAGTGCTCCTTTTTGTATGTTTTTTAATTATCTTAAAGTAAATTCTATCATGTTTGCTCAAAAAAATGGAAAAAAAAAAGAAAAAAAAGAAAAAAAGAAAGAAACAAACAAGTTATATTCAATCCTTCAGCGTTAATTTTGAAAAGAGATTGATTTATTCCTCTTAAGCTTATACTTGGTAGTCTTACAACATTATTAGTTGTTTTACAACAAACCTTCCTTTGATACCTAAACAATCAATATGTTCGTAGTGAATAATTGTTCATGTACTTTTGACCTCTTTGCATTTTTTCTCACTTGTGGGGCCCAAAATTTCAAATGTTTCGAATCCACCCATTGCTTTTGTAGAGTCTTCTCTTTCTTTTTTGGTTTGTATTTGTATTTTGTCTTTTTCCATTAAAATCTGTTGCTTTCAGCTCTCATAAGAATAATAATCAGTTAATGAAGGCAATATGCACCTTCTGATGTTTGTTGTGTGATTTGACAGGTGAGGTCTGCCACACTGGATACATGGCTTCCAGAGCAGGTTGCATTTATTCAGTGTAAGGGCATGGATTCTTCCTTATTATCACGTTTGAGAATTTGGTGGATTTTCAGTTTTTAAATGTGTTAATTTGGTTATTTTCGCATGCAGCAATGGGGAATGAAAAGTCAAATAGCTATTGGGAAGCAGAGCTGCCCCCAAACTATGACAGGGTTGGGATTGAGAACTTTATTCGTGCAAAGTATGTACCCAGAATGTTTATTATCCTCTAGGGCCTATTGTACTTGATATAGTTTAAGCATTTGGTTAGTCTTTCACATATTGCAATCTTGGCACTTGACTTTGTCATTCTTACTTGTTTTCTCTTGTTCCCAGTGTAAGCTTATATTCTTATCTTTTTACTGATTTTGGTTGATCTGTTAGGTATGAAGAGAAAAGATGGATTCCGAGGGATGGAAAATTAAAAACACCGCCGAAGGCATGGGAAGATAGATCTACTGTATACAGGCAGAGACTAGAGGATAGGGGTGGTCAAGAACATACCAACAATTCGAACCATCATCCTGAGGAGCGGCAGAGAAATCCTCCTGCAACGAAAAACAGTGCTCCAACTACCAGAACCAATATCCCTTCACCTCCCAGAGTATCTGATCAGGTAATTTTGGTGTTTATGTTTAGGTATACCTAGAGATCCAGATATTTGAGAATCTGCACTAACCTTCTGTAAACACAGGCTAGATTTTAGTATCAAACTAAGGTTCATTTTCTCTTGCCTGATTTCATACTTGATGCCTGGCTTATTTGATTTGGTGACAGATTTCTCCTGATTCACAATCATCTAAGATTGTGCACAAACCAGAACCTGTTGCACAGCAGGCGAAATCCACTCCTGCTGCTAGTGCTAAACCTGGTGCCTCACCTCCAAAAGTTGATTATGCTACTGATCTTTTCAACATGCTTTCTATGGAGAGTCCCTGTGAAAATGAGTCTGAGACATCATCCTCTGATGATTCCGCCTGGGCGGGATTCCAATGTATGTGTTCCTTCTCAAATGGAGACGTTAAAATTGCTGTATCTTCGTGCTTATTTGCTAATATTTTCTGGTTCAACTGTTTATTAGTTGGAGTCACTGTGTGTCTGTATCCAGTAATTTTACTCAATTGTTTCTGTTCACCTTGAACCTTGAATACTTGCAGCTGCAGAATCGGCATCTTCAACTGAGAAACCTGCTCCTGCAAAACCTGTGGAAAATAAGACTAGCTCCTTATCTGGAATTGAAGATCTGTTTGAAAACTCTCCATTAGTTGTGTCACATCCTGTTTCAGAGAAACCAAAGAAAGACTCAAAAAGTGACATCATGAGCCTCTTTGAAAAGGTGCATATTTTCATCTCCTTTTTATGCATTTTTATGAAACATGTACTGACAATAGCTGGGTTGGTGGATTGTACCTAGATGACTGACTTGCAGCTGTGCAGGCTTGCAGCAGGAAATTTGACTATTGGCCATTGCTTTTGCTGAATCTTGTTGTGAAAAACCTCTGAAAACTTTTCAGTGAGCTTGTTTTTTGTAGTCTTGTTAATAGTTTATCCTGTATATGAAGGTGATTATGGATGAACTCAGGGACAAGTCATATGTTTTAAACTATTTACCCTTTTGACTTTTTCCCTCATAATTACTCGTATCAATTACTACGTTATTAAACATTGATTTTTACCATGTGCACTATGTGCCATTCCCATGCTTATTTTACAAGTCAAATGGCTGTTCTTTGTTTTCATCTATAGTAGGGTTTGACCTGGTCACTTGACTCTGTTTGGCCTTGCAAGGCCATAATTTTTTTTTTCTTTCTAATTTGTGACATTTATATTGGACTCCCTTAGGAATTGCACATAAATTGGCATGCATCACAAGGAAGTTCCAAATAAGAAGTAATTCTTAGCTTGTCTGGGATATGATTATATGCACACTTTCAGTGCTGCATATTAAGGCTTTATTAATTTGGCAGCATAAACTTCTATGAGCTTACATTATTAAATTGGTGGTCCATGTTTATGTTCTTTTGTACTTTATCTAGTATAAATTAATTGTTTCAGGATGATGTGTAAACCTAAATTGTGCTTTAGTTTTCTTAGTCATAATTATTAATGACTCGCCTCAGAAATGTCACGCTAATGTCTCTTTCAAGAACACAAGTGATTTCCATATGGTTGCTGTTGATTTGTCATTATTTTTATTATTGTGATTACTGTTATTTTTATCATTACCATAATCATTATTGCTACTCATTAACTATTATAAATGCTAATATACAACATTACATCCATGGGAGTGATCATTGCTAGCTAATTATGTTTTGTTGTTTGGATTTGGAGATATGTTGTCTTATCTCGTCATTTGTGAAATTGTGCAGTCCAATATGGTGTCTCCATTTTCCCTTCATCAACAGCAGCTTGCAATGTTGGCACAGCAGCAATCTCTGCTAATGGCAGCTGCATCCAAGTCCAGTGGTGGGGTCTCAGCAATTCCTGCCAATGCCCAGCAACTCCACGGTGCCAATGTATATGGTGGCAACTTGCCCACTCAAAACTGGCCAAACCTTGGGTATCAGGTTCCGGCTGTAAGGATGCCGGTTGCCAACCAAAATGAGTTACAGAAATTTATGCAGGTAAAATTCCTGAAGAATTTAACATCTAGTAATTTTGTCCATACAGATCCAATGAATCTATATATCTTACTTATTCCTTACCTTTTGGGCCAGATGGGAAACATTAGACCCATGCAGACATCTGGGAGTTCTGTTCCTTTTCCAACATCGAGGTATTCTTTTTCTTACTTCTACTACAATAGTATCATGCCATGAAAGAGTCACATTACTCTTTATCCTAAGCATGACTCTGGATTGAATAGATGAACTAAAACCTGCTCCTTATCTTTTTGGTTCCAATACCTATGCGTCTCTCCAACGTAGTTACAATGTGACAGATACCCCATGAACTCGGTGTTAACTGGGCATGGTGTTTGATCCAAAAAAGTCATTAAATTCGAGAACATATCCACGTTAGATATAAATCTCTGGGCTTCACAAAATTTTGTTTTATGACTTGGAATCCAAATTTGGTAAGCTGGTAAAAATTCACTGATTATGGGGGTTATTTCTGTTTTGCAAATAGCTTGGTAAGCCACATTTTATCTTAAGCAATCCCAAGGAGTAGGAACTGCCATTCTAACCCTTCTCGGGGGGGGGGGGGGGGCGATGCTTCTGTAACATAATCTTGTCTGCATATTAGAGGAATTGGCTCATATCTCTTTTTGGGAAAGAGAAATTGATAAAAAGTGCTTGTAAAATAATTACGTTGGTTTTAAAAGTGGTTTGTAAAATAATTACATTGGTTTTATCTCTTGTTGCAGCATGTACACTAATGGTCAAGTTGCTCATGTCAATGGCCTGATCCCAAGTGGAGTGAGCAGGCCTCCTGCAGCACCTTCTTCTATTCCTTCTGTCTCAGCAACTCAATCAGTGAAAGATTATGATTTCTCATCATTAACACAGGGCATGTTCTCAAAACCCTAGGCAATTTATCCAGTCATAATAGGGTGGCAGATGTTGGGTCTTAATTTTTTTTTTTTGTTTTTTTTTTTAACCATACCAGAGTAGTAATTTTTACAGGAAATGTAACATTTGGAGGGTCTCTCCTGCATTTGGGTTGTAAGCTCTTTGTAGAGGCAGTTTTTAAAGTTCTTTTTATTTGTGGTGGTGGTGCTTCATTTGTACGTGTAGCTGTATTGAATTAATAAATTTGTGCTCATTTTTTTTTCTTTCTCTTAAATCTGCTACACTTATTTAGATTGTAACATTGCAGAATACTTTGCAATCCCAGACCCTAGAAATAATGTATGATCAGTTTGTTGTGATAATTCATAGAAGTGATGTGTCATTGCTGAAGATTTAGTAATGTTGAATAATTCAAAATGAATTTATTTTATGCTATGTCTGTTAATCTTAACGTCTCCCTTTCAAAAGTTATAGAATGGTTGCCAATCAAATAAGGCCCTCATCATGAAAAGTTAGTTGAGTTAAAGCTATGATCACTAAAAATTGAAAGAAAAGATGCTGCATTTTTTTTTTGTCTAAATTAATTCAAAGTCAGGATTTTTATTTAGGGCCGTATAGTATAATAGAATATTGATTCAAGGATATTAATTAAAGGAAAAAGGGACGGGAGAAGGGAAGAAAGTAGAGAGTTTAGGGGACAAGAGCACTCTATAGAAAAATGAACAAACACACTAAGATCTTTTAAAGTTTTGGGCAAGGGTCCCAACCACCCTACCATACAGCTTCTTAAATCTATTTAATCATATTTTGGAAAGTTGTAGCTTAGACCCTTTTTAATTGGAATAAAAAAAAAAACCCTTTTTTTATTTATGAAGAAGATAATTGCTGTTGCTAAGAAAGTAATAGAAAGTGTTTAGGTAAGGGGACGCTAAGGTTGCTACCTCAGTTTAAGGTTAGGGCATGTCAGTTGTTACAAGTCTCAAAAAAGGCTCACAGTAGTACTTACAGATCACGATAAATACCATTTAATTTTGAAAGGTAAAGACGGCTGATATAAAATTCAAAATTATAATTATAATCCAAAACATAAATGGCTTTGAGATATTTTATAGAACATCCCCCTTTACACTGCATCATCCATGCCATCTATAAAGGCCTTTCTTTTGAACTGTTACATCCTTAACCTTTTATTTTTCGTCTAAATACAATCCATGCACATGCATGATGCATCCTGGCCATTTACACCTATTTGTCAACAATGATTGGTGTCCAGCACCAAATTCTTTCCTTCTAAGTCTTTTGATAAAGTAAATTGCTTTTGATACAACACTTTACAAATATGAAAATTAGCGCATAATTCATCTCTTATACATACGTATACATACACAAACATGGCTTAGCTTTGGATAGAACAAAGTAGAGGAAGCAGAGTCACGTAACTAACCGTGCGTGTGTAGTTGATGTCATATATTTAGGAATGATATGCTAATTAATTTTATGTTTTAAATGATTAAGAATGAAATAGTTGATATGGAAAATCAGTTTGGATATATAGGTTACTTATCAATTAAACTACTAAAATTCATTTTAACTTAAATCATAATATTGCCCTTCTTATTTTCATGGCGCGCGCTTGCACACACACATATATATACTTTATTAATTGTATATTGTTATTTATAAGATGATGAAATTTAAGTAACAACTTACTAGAAAGTTTTATTTTGGATAGTAATAGTTCGATTTAAGGAACTTAATTTTGTTTTAAATTTAATTATATTAATTTTTTTTTTAATTAAAAGTACTTATTTCAAGTGGATTAGTTTATATAATGCACTTAAGCTGACTTGAGAATACTACCTCTATTAAAAAAAACCTTCAATTATATTATCACTTAAGCTGACTTCACTTAAGCTGACTTCACTACCCGTTATATCTGGGAAGGTGATGCAATACACACTATATATAATATTGTACTAACTAATTAATTAATAATTTCATTAATATGTTGAAGATTTGTTACATTAAATTTTCTGCAATGGCTGGTGGAGAATGACGACTCTTCTCTCTACTTAACGTTCAAGTTTTCTTTCTTTTATTATAATTATATATCCCCAAAGTCAAGCAGCAAAATTAATCTTTGACATAGATTATAACTAAGTAATATAATTATATACAAAATTATTAAAAATAATAATAATAATAATAATAATATACAAGTTAATTAAGAATAACTAACTCGAGATTGATCTAATGGTCACTGATCAGAAACCCCTCTGCAAAATAAATAAACCACTCCTTTTACAAAATTAATACATACGTAAATGATTTCTTAATTTTCTAAAAATATTTATTTATGAAAAATATATTTAATTAGACAAATTAAATCTAATTAATGTTTCTATAAAAATATTAATATTAACAAAAAAATATTATTACTCATAATACTTTAATATAATAAAAATAAAAATAAAATAAAAATCACCCTCAAAATTGACAGAGACAATTTGATAGTTATACCCAAGGGTTGTAGATTCCGGATAATTTAGAACTTAGAAGATTCATTCTCACTTGCGCTCTCAGGACACGTGGCTATCGAGTGTGCATTTGACGGTGCCAAGTAGAAAAGATCAAAAACACTAGAGATTACTGACTTTGACTTAATGACCAATTAGTAGTAAACTTCAACTTTTGAACGGCTCAGTCAGTCTCCTTCTATATAATATAACCGTGTTATCTTTCGGCGCTTCTATCTCGTCGTTACACGTGGCTTTTCACCATTATCCTCCAACTTTATTATTGACCGTTAGGTCTTATTGGTTCACGTCCCCATTCATAAACTTATCTTATATATGTATATTTGTTTGATACTTATCTTATTTATATACTATTTATTTAAGATGTAATTGACACTTACACCTGTCCCACCCTATTGACACTATTACACGAACTCGACTTTTATGCTTTTAAAAATCTGTTCCGTTTACCTATAGTAATACGCATATTTTTATGTGTGAAAGAACGTCACGTCGCTCTTAAATAATAAGCAGTTCATAGCCACCCTACAACTCAAACTCACGTCTCCTCCTTATCCCTTTATCCCTCTAAGTCTCGAACCAAAGGGGTCACATTTCTGGTAGACATGTAATTGACTTACTTATTAAGAATAAATAGACTTGTAAGATTAAAAGTGCATATATATATATATGTATTTTAAAAAATAAATAAAAGTAATTTTGATTGGAGAAGAAAATGAGAGAGAATAAATTAAAAATGTTTTAAACGAAAACAATGAAAACGCGAAGGATTAGTTTATTTTAACAGAATTTTTTTTTTTTTTTTGGGAAAAATTATTTTGAGTCCTACTACATCCATGGTGTAGTGAAAAAAAAGACCTTGATCTAAATATATATATATATCAATAATACAAAACATAGTTGTAATATTAATTTCACTGCAAAACATGAGTAAAAAAACATTAGGAAAGGCTTTGTGAGTACAAATTAATTGTTTGATTTAGCCACCCAAACTAAGGGCTTGTTCGTTACTGTAACAAAAAAATATATTTTTTCATTTTTTATAAATAGAAGCCGAGGTTGGCCCTTTTGTTTGTTTTTACTAACTGTCAATAATCGCATATCTATTGTAATTTAAAAAAGTTGTTTAAAAACTTCTCCATTCAGCTTTTACGATTGTAATTTTTTTAAACCAAAAAATATATTTTGCATATTAAAGTTGTCAAACAAATTATTTACAACTTTTTATAAGTATTTTTTTAATAAGCACTTCTATAAAAACTATAACTTATAAGCAAAAATAATATCAAACAAGCCCGTAGTCATTCTTCATCAATTGAGAGCTAAAGTGATTTTCTCTTTGTAGTGTACGCATACTAACGGTGGCGAATCTAAACCTTTGATCTTAAAAGGGCGAAGCGAAAACATATAACATAACATAGTTATAAAAGATTTTTTTTAAATGTTGGAGGGACGAATAATAAGAATCTACCAATTTTTTTTATAACATAATATAGTTATAAATGATTTTTTTAAAATGTTAGGGGGTCGTCGCTTCACCCGGCCCTCAGGGATCCACCACTGCACGCTGTGTAGTAAGTTTGTCTTTAGGGTCAAACCTAAGACCTCACACGAAGAAATTTCTTCAAGCCACCCCCATCAAATTAATTGGTGCGGTTAAAATGATTCTTTTGATATGGTTAAGCACGATTGAGACTCTAAATTATATAAAAAGCAACATTTTTTGGAAAGCTAATTAATTTTATTATGTTGAACTAGTTTTTTCTTTTTTTTTTGGACTATATCATTAATCCATGTGATGGGAGATTACAATTAATGTCATCTAGGGCTAAATGTTGCAGCAATGGACAGTCCTCCACCCACACATATAATCAATTGAACTACAATGAGTTGAGCAAATAGCAGTGTAGAAACCGTTTATACTTCCTACTAATAATCAGACCTTTGATGATGAACGCTTCATCGCTAATATTGGTTACCCTTTAGTTGCTAAATCTCTTTAGGGACAAAATCTATCTTTTTGGCTACTCAAAGTATATTTGTGACGAAAAAACATTTTGTTCACCTAGCTACATTATAAGGCAATTCAAAACCTTCTACAGAAACTATTGGTACCACAACTGAAAGTTCATGTGGTGACCCACCTCACATAAGGCTGACCGACATAGGATTTCAACCACCTCATCATCTATGGGATGACAGAGACCTTACAAACCTCAACAAGACTCACTATAGAGTCCACAATTTCTCAATATCTACTTGTAGGTACCTGTAACATTTTTACTATCCACAACTACACAATTTTCCACCCATTGACCTCTTGATTGGTTTTCCGACCAATCCCACACTAAGCACATCCAATTTACACTACAAAAAATATGCAATACACTTTATCAACACACCACATAACACAATCAAATAGCATCACATAATATGATCACCACAAAAATATACTCATTTCACTAACACACTAGCAGTCTTGCACATAGAGTAGGGCATCCAAATGAGGTATAAGCTAGATGAGAATGCGGGATGTTACAGTTCATTCATATTTTGCCATTCGTACATCAAATCTCTCTTTGATGAGTCTATGATAATTAACCATCCTCTACACCACTATTAATTTCTCCATTATTATTCTAAACTACTTTTTCCGTCTATTTTCAACCAATATCATCAGTAGCAAAATAAAATGAATGCGAGAAATAAACTTACTAACAAGAACATGGATTTACATGATTTAGTGAATATGTTTATGTATGCCTATAGTAGATGAAAACATTCATGGACTCCATCACTATTTCTCTATTGTACATATAATATATACATTATTCACCCTATGCTAGTTTATTTTGGACTTCCAAATAGTATAAAACATTTTAATTTAAATATACAATAAAAAACCATTCATTATTTTTAGTAACAAACAACTTATGTTTTATAGTAAAAATAATTAACAATCAGATACTTAAATACATTAATTTATACTAATTATAAGTTATAATACAAAGACCTATAAACTTCACAATATATATGGTCATTTTAGTTCCAAAATTATATAACCGTTTAAACCCATATATATTATCATTTATTTTTGGATTATAGTAATTTAAATAATGTTACTCTAACTAACTTCAACTCCCCTCCATAAATGTCTTCTATTTTACTATTTTTAATTATAATTTTTTACCTTTTTTTACCCTTCATTGTCAATGTTAATGTGTTTTGTCAAACAAAAACTAATATTAATAATTATTGGTAGTTCATTTTATGTGTTCTTTCAAATTAAGACATTTAAGAAGTTTTACTCTTTCACACTAACAGACAAGGGACATTGTCTTTAAAAAAAAAAAAACTTTCTAAGACTTTTCTTTGTTTCACGTGCTGTGTTGGTACCCATAGGCCCGATGACCTAACTTAAGAGCTGACCAAACTTATGGACATATAGGAGAGACAATATCTTGCGATACGTGGGGTGATTAAAATTGACTTCAACAATAATATTTATAATTCTAATGTTTTCATATAATAAAAAAAATCTTACAATACATGGGGTGATTAAAATTGACTTCAACAATAATATTTATAATTCTAATGTTTTCATATAATAAAAAAAATCATACATGCACATACTCCTCTAATACAATAGTGCCCCGGACATCCTAACATCCCAGAGCAAGGAGGTGAATTTATTCTTAAAAGAATATTTTAAAAATATATTTTTTAACGTTGGTCGCCTCATCATTAATGTGTTAAAAAAAGTATGTTTGTCCATCATTACCCTTTATTCTATATACATGTAACCGTACTATATATATAAACCTTGTACTGGTACAGTACTTGGTACCGTGGAATAAATTAAGGAGAAAAAAAAAATCTAATGAAAACAAAAGGAAAAATAAAAATAAAAAAAATCTTACGTCCGAGGACACAAGTGCTTCTCCTGATTCCTCTGGAAAGACCTTTTTAGTTGGCTTCCAAGAAAAACGTAAAAAGAAGAAGGGCAGAAATTAACTACACTTTTCCCCCCAAACAGCAGGAGAGGCTCTCTCCTATAACGACCTCTCTTTGCTCTTTACGATAACTAATCGGGTTAGGTTGGGTCGGATTTTTATCCTTTAACCCATTCGATCCGATGAGGTCCGATGGTAACGGGTTGAACCCAATGCTATCCAAATTAAGATAGAGTCGGGTCGGTCTGATTAGGCTCTCTTTAAATAGCTCAATTGTTTTAAAGATTAATAATTACTATTTAAGCTTATATTAATAATAAAATATATTAGATTATCATGTATCAAACTTATTAAATTACTATTTAAGCTTTAAAAGATGAGATCTTTTTTTTTGGAGAACTCATATATGTACAAGTCAAGTTACTCTTAAACTTGACTTATGAGAATGAGAATGAATAGGGAGTTGATGGACTTTTATAAATAAAAAGAGTCTTCCATTTTTCTCAACAAGTAATGTGAAACTAAAATGAAATTTTTTCTCTTTTAGTTTCAAACATCCATCTTATTCTATTTTTCTTACCATCTAACCTAATAATTCAAGAAAAGTAGTTGAAGATTATGAGCCTTTTTAATTAGAGGTCGTACATGTAATAATTTTTTAATATTTTTATTATATATATATATATATATATAAATTTTAAGAGTTCTGATTAGGTCAGATTTGGTCGGGTTGCTCAAAAATTAATCCGACCAAGTCGACATATTAATCAGACCCGACCCGAACCGGTAGGTTGCTTACCCCTACTATAATTACACTTTTCCACTTTGTCCCTACCCTCCATTGTTTTTTTCTTCTTTCTTTAATTTAATAGGAAACCGTGGTCGGTTCGTAAAAGCAACTTGCTGGGCCCTGTATTGGGCCCCACTTAAACCACTGTCCTCTTAAAAGCCCTATTGGCCGATCTGATCTCTCTATCTATCTCTTTGGAACTCATAGTCACAAAACGACGAGGGGACACGATTCTTAATCGTTCTAGTTTTAGTATTGATATCAGATGTGACAGTTAAGAAAATTGAATTATATATTAATTATTAAAGTTGAAGAAATTATAATCACTTTTCATTTCTTTTTTTTTTGAAAAATACTCATTTAAGCTTCATTGTTATTTTTCTTACTTTAAAATATTGTTATTTTGACGTGAGGGGTATTATTGTAATTTTACTTTTAAGCTTTTTCAGCATCACTCTTTTACAATTTAGAACTTCAATTGATTGATTTATTTATTTTTATTTTTTTGCCTTTTATGTGATAATAGTTTACCTGTCACGACGCCTCTGACGTAGGCTGACGTCATGACCGGCACAGCATATTATACACTGTACATATTCATATACAGTATATAATACACTGTCAGCCTTCACGTATTCTCACAAACCTTCCCAAAATGTACAATAATTTTTTTTTTCCTATATACCACAAATCAAATTCCATAACCTTTTCATTCATTCACACATTAAATTATCATTTTCTCATCCAATATAAATATATGCCCACACATCCCATCTAGATGATAATACATATATAATGTGTGATAAGTATACATATCAAAATAACAAAAATATAATCTATTTCCTCCAAGCATACATACACATACCAGACAAGTTCATTTTCCCTTCGAGTCAATACCTGAAATATTGGAGGAAATAGGGTGAGCAATCAACAGCTCAGTGAATATAGTTCTTGAGATGACAATTATATACATTTATAGAAATATGACATTTAAAATCATTTCAAACACTTATTCAACACATGCATCATTCAATGAATATATTGTACATGTCCACATCATAAATTTCATGATTTTCAATAACATAATGCACAATCTCCCTCCTCCGCAAGGCAAGAGAGCGGGTCTAACCCTTGTATGGTCGTACAAGGTAGACACAACTTCTCATGACCCAATTCAATAACACTATGCACAATCTCCCTCCTCCGCAAGGCACGAGAGCGGGTCTAACCGTTGTATGGCCGTTACAAGGTAGCCACAACATCTCATTACCCAAGTAACAGTCATTTCAAGGATCGCAATCCTTGTTAGGACAGACCTAACGAAATGACAATGAGGAATCGCAAAGCCTCATCATTACAAACTCCAATGCTAAAATCAGTTTGCATGATCCATAAAACTCAATGCCTTATATATAATATCACATGCGTACAATCAAACAGTTTATAGCGTACAATGTCATACAAGAACCAAATCAAGAAAACTATACTCACAGTGGTTACACGGGTTTTCTAATTCAACTGCTAAAATCGAGCAACAATAGGGCTTCCTCAAGAGCGTTTATCCATGCCCTTAAGCTCTCAATTTAAACATTGAAATGACCATAGATTATCATGAGAATCATCATTTACCATTTCGGTAGCTACTAAAATATCAACTCACTGTTCACAGGACTATTCATTTTTTTACTATTCACTTTTTACTATTCACTATTTACTATTCACTATTCACTATTCACTATTCGCTATTTACTATTTACTATTTACTATTTACTATTCACATTTACTATTCACTATTTACTATTTACCATTTATTTTTACTATTCATCCGAAAGATGTAAATTGTATTAAAATTGTCCAACGGCTCCAAAAATCATAAAATTGAGTCTAACCACATATTCGGGTTTCTAACAGTCCAGGAAGCATTTTTCTAGCTTCCTAGCGGGTTTTCATTCACGTTGGGGTCAAAACCCCAATTTGTCAAAACGCCGTAAAACGGCTCTCACAGTCAAAATTTCTCCGCTAGAATAGCTTAGATAGTAATTTTACGAAGAAAAAGTGTGAAAATTACTTACCGACGGTCCGAATTTCGTTCGAATCGCGCGCTTCCCCTTTTTCTTCTTCTCCTTCTTCTCCGTCTTTCTTCCTCTGCTTCTTTCTTTCGCTCTCTGGATTATTCCTCTTGTTGTAACACGTTGGAACGAGATAAGCTTTCTTTTATTATTATTTTTTTGTATTCAACATTCAACAACTTCTATCTTCTTTTATTCTTATTGTTTTTTATTCATTTTGTTTGGACGTGCAACATCTTTAAGGTGTTGTTTTATTATTATTTTTTTATTCTTTTCTTTTTCAACGTTAGTGGGGGAAAGAGTATCCCATACTCCTCCTCTAACTTAATAAAACAACTTTTCCCCATTTTAATATTTAACTTTCATTCATTAAATCATTTAATAATTCAATTTAATTCAATTCAATTCAACTAATACAACTCATATTCTTTATTTAATAATTTTATTTATTTGCTCACATTCCGTAATTATAGCATGTATTTCATACACGCGTATATTTAGCTAAATACGTATCAACTACGTGTATTATCACGTGTATATTTAGCTCATACGTATAAAATACGTATATTATACATCTTCATATACGCGTATTTCAACGTATGTGTTTAATTAAATTTACGGGGTGTTACAATCTCCCCAACTTAAGGAATTTCGTCCTCGAAATTTAGACTTAAGGACTATTCCTCAAGTGATACTCAATTCCAGAAAACTGCTCCCGCATTTTATATTTTCGCTTCCATGTTTGCTCTTCTTGATACGTGGTATTCTCCCCAACTTAGTGGTGAGTTATATCCATAATATAGATGGAATTCGAATGATTCCGGACACTTATCAACTGTGATCGTAGTGCAAATCGGTAAGCCAATGGACCGATCCTAGCAAGGAACAAATCGCGGTACGAGCTTTCTTGTTATTCTAAATCTCATTTGGCTTTTCTGTGGTAAGACCCTTAATAAAACTGAGTCAGCCACAATACATTTCAAGGTCGATATCAAAACCTTGTGTATGTACTAATATCCTCTGGCACCAATAACAATAACTCCACACTTTCAATTCAACAAGTTGGAGATCTATAAGGCTTATTATTAAACTTTTAGAGTGCCATCATTATGTTATTATCATAGTTGTTTAGACACATAAGTTTACACAAATACAACATTCCTTCCAACTTCCACCAAAATTCAAGTATATCAGACCTGAGCATGCTCGCAAGCATTCACTCTCTCAGTCTGTCAACCAGTCTGAGAGGAAAATATCACACTGAGAAGGAGATGAGTACCAAAACGAGTCTGCATCATATATCAGATCTCGACAAAATCTTCGGATCTTAATCCGACATGACAAATATCTGAGTACTCCCATAAAATCTCCATATCGCACACATATACAATCTGCTCAGTCTATCAAAAGAATTCTGGTGTTCATTGGAAGAATACGCAGACTTATCAGTCTACTAATGGTCATCCAGATGGTATCATATCTACCCATAACCCATAAGATACCATTTGAATCCCATCTTCATTTAACACAATCCATAATATTTCATACTAATATCATACTCGTCTCATCATAACTTTTTCTCTCTGAATATGAGTATCAATCAGTTGAACATGCATCCGAGCGCAAATATCACCACGTGGAGTAATAGAGAGTACACTCATAACTGTAACTCTCACTCACAAACAATCTCCATGTATGGTTAACTGATAGATACTACTTCAGTTTCAGCTTGTTTCCTGCTCAATGCCTCAACAACATCTTGGCCTTTCCCAGGACAATAATTAATCAAATCCTTTGGGAATTCTTGCCACATTTATCACCTCATATTTTCAAATAATTACTTCAGACTCTTAAAATCTGAAGATAGCGTGACCTTTTATTATACAGGCAATGCTCTCATCAAATCACTACCAAATACTTTTTATTCACTCTCAGGATAGTTATTCTCGTGCACTACGAAATATCCTTTTGTATCAATGCACAACCCAAATCTGGACGTGATATTCATCAATCTCACTTACATTGCCAGGTTCTAGAAATAATAATAACATTTAAGATTGTGAGACCTTTCCCATGCACAATGGTCCACACATTCTATAGCATTCGTCTGGTTTAGTTTCGTAAGTGGAACAAATAGCTTCAAGGATCTTTCCACGCACTTTCTATAACATACATCTAATACCAGAGAACTTCTGATTTCCATCATTAACATCAGTTGTCACAGTACTATGATCACTTTGACCTTCACAGCATCCTTAATGATACTATTTAAACTAGTCACGTGATCCAAAAATTTTTATCTCAAGTCTATTCAAAACTCATATTCACCAAGCTTGGCACTCAATCAGTGCTCTCTCAGTGACTACAAGATCATTCTGAGGTGTTATTCATGCTCCTCTCATTTTTCTTGGAACAATTTCATATATCATCATCGAAGACTATGTACTCAAGATATGGTTCATATACCCATTGCATCAATCCTATAACGTGATTGACACATTAATCAAGGATACCAACATTTCATATTACCCATATCTTGTCTTACAACAGTCTGCATTACATCCTTTTCTCGAATTCTTATCTGATGGTGCCTAGATCTCCAAATGATCTTAACGAAAACTTGGTAATCGAATTCGACCATCTATCCATGGTAAAGGATATTCATTCTTTGTTGTCACCCTGCTCAGTTAACCGTAATTCATACTTAAACATATTTCACTATACCTTATTTCCATTACAAATGCTCTCCAAGGTGGCATATCAAGGGCAATAAATCTTTTGCTCATTAACACGTTTACATACACCTTAAATCCTCACAATTCCTCAGGTACTCTTTGTATGAAGGAATTGAGATACATCTTATACTGGCATCAGTTTTATATGATATCAATCTCCTGTCCAGGTGGCAAATTTCATAATTCATCAGAGAATACACCAATATACCTGCTCACCACAGGAATTTTAAATCAACTACATGCCTTATTATGTTACTCTAAATGGCTTTGTACTAGCCATATTCTCCATGTCCTCGTCAATAACTAGCTTATCTTAGAGAGACAATTTTAAAGGTATAAATTTCTCGAGATTCAAAATGAATTCTTTTTTTTTCACTTATTCAGAATATTACTTCTTGTCGGAGAGACGGTCCAACTGGCATGAGAGGTAGCCAGCCAATCATATCCAACAAAGCATCTAATTCTAAAAACTTCATATTCGAAAGTCCTTACTTACTTGATGACCCTCATATTTATTCCACATATTATTTGTTAACCATATTCTGGTAAATTCTTTCTCCTGTAGGCATACTCACAATCAATGATATACCATTATAACAGCAAATAATACAATCTGTATACCATATCACTAGAGGTACAAAACCAGGTAGATCCAACAATACATCAGATTATACACAATAATAACATGTTGATCATACCTGTTATCAACGTATTTACTTTAATTTATTTTAATTTATTCTCTCATATCTGGTGGAGTCACATTGATAAAACATATTGGAGCATTGCTCGTGTCTTTTTACATTTTATATTATTGCCTCAAACATTTTCTTACATTCCTTATTTCTCTTTTTACCTAACCCTGGTGTTGATGACTCGGCTTCTAACGACAGTGCAAGCTATCTCACTATTGTTGGGGTTCACATTTTCACTGCAGCTTTCACTGACCCAAAGTTTATAGTCTGCCTCACAACCTGCGCATATATTTATAACCCAACAATTATCAAATCTGTTGTATAGGATCCCAACATTTATTCTAGATCTTTATCATGCTCAGAGTATCCATTGTGACCATTCCAAACATCAATTATACCAGTCTATTTACTTCATGTTTGTATTTATGGTTAGGCATGTCACTACATTGTCACAAGATAAACTTTTTCATGCCTTAAATCAATGTCAGCATGATGATAGAAGCTCTCATAAAATAGCTTCTGTAATTAATTTCATGCCTAAATCATCTCAGAGTCCTTAACCCAATTTTTTATCATCTCTTATCATCAGTTAGCTGAAACTTAGCTAACGTGCTTTATCATTGGCAGAGACTTAATCATTCTCTAAGATGGTCTCCACTCAGAGTAGCAAATTCTTTGCTCCATCTATTATCAGACTGCCAGTTAAGATAGGAGAGTCTCTTTTCCTGAAAATTTGCCACAAGCACATAAGCTGTGCATTTCGTTGTTGTTGGGTAGTTACTAGTCATATATAAGCTATATCGTTTATTATCACTGGATTACATCCAGTTCGTTTTCTTTCAACCCACTGATCCTTTCTTGATCAGTAATTTTCATTGTTAATCTTGACTATTCTTTTCCAAATATGGAATTCACTAACACAGATGATTCTCAGTCAAGATAACATATTGGATTAGGCTCAACATAATGGTACTACCCATATGTATACCCATACATTCAATCATAATATCATAAAGCTTTTATCTTTTTAAGAATTTTAAACTTAAGGCTCTGATACCAATATTGTCACGACGCCTCTGACGTAGGCTGACGTCATGACCGGCACAACATATTATACACTGTACATATTCATATACAGTATATAATACACTGTCAGCCTTCACGTATTCTCACAAACCTTCCCAAAATGTACAATAATTTTTTTTTCCTATATACCACAAATCAAATTCCATAACCTTTTCATTCATTCACACATCAAATTATCATTTCCTCATCCAATATAAATATATGCCCACACATCCCATCTAGATGATAATACATATATAATGTGTGATAAGTATACATATCAAAATAACAAAAATATAATCTATTTCCTCCAAGCATACATACACATACCAGACAAGTTCATTTTCCCTTCGAGTCAATACCTGAAATATTGGAGGAAATAGGGTGAGCAATCAACAGCTCAGTGAATATAGTTCTTGAGATGGCAATTATATACATTTATAGAAATATGACATTTAAAATCATTTCAAACACTTATTCAACACATGCATCATTCAATGAATATATTGTGCATGTCCACATCATAAATTTCATGATTTTCAATAACATAATGCACAATCTCCCTCCTCCGCAAGGCAAGAGAGCGGGTCTAACCCTTGTATGGTCGTACAAGGTAGACACAACTTCTCATGACCCAATTCAATAATACCATGCACAATCTCCCTCCTCCGCAAGGCACGAGAGCGGGTCTAACCGTTGTATGGCCGTTACAAGGTAGCCACAACATCTCATTACCCAAGTAACAGTCATTTCAAGGATCGCAATCCTTGTTAGGACAGACCTAACGAAATGACAATGAGGAATCGCAAAGCCTCATCATTACAAACTCCAATGCTAAAATCAGTTTGCATGATCCATAAAACTCAATGCCTTATATATAATATCACATGCGTACAATCAAACAGTTTATAGCGTACAATGCCATACAAGAACCAAATCAAGAAAACTATACTCATAGTGGTTACACGGGTTTTCTAATTCAACTGCTAAAATCGAGCAACAATAGGGCTTCCTCAAGAGCGTTTATCCATGCCCTTAAGCTCTCAATTTAAACACTGAAATGACCATAGATTATCATGAGAATCATCATTTACCATTTCGGTAGCTACTAAAATATCAACTCACTGTTCACAGGACTATTCAGTTTTTTTACTATTCACTTTTTACTATTCACTATTCACTATTCACTATTCATTATTCACTATTCACATTTACTATTCACTATTTACTATTTACCATTTATTTTTACTATTCATCCGAAAGATGTAAATTGTATTAAAATTGTCCAACGGCTCCAAAAATCATAAAATTGAGTCTAACCACATATTCGGGTTTCTAACAGTCCAGGAAGCATTTTTCTAGCTTCCTAGCGGGTTTTCATTCACGTTGGGGTCAAAACCCCAATTTGTCAAAACGCCGTAAAACGGCTCTCACAGTCAAAATTTCTCCGCTAGAATAGCTTAGATAGTAATTTTACGAAGAAAAAGTGTGAAAATTACTTACCGACGGTCCGAATTTCGTTCGAATCGCGCGCTTCCCCTTTTTCTTCTTCTCCTTCTTCTCCGTCTTTCTTCCTCTGCTTCTTTCTTTCGCTCTCTGGATTATTCCTCTTGTTGTAACACGTTGGAACGAGATAAGCTTTCTTTTATTATTATTTTTTTGTATTCAACATTCAACAACTTCTATCTTCTTTTATTCTTATTGTTTTTTATTCATTTTGTTTGGACGTGCAACATCTTTAAGGTGTTGTTTTATTATTATTTTTTTATTCTTTTCTTTTTCAACGTTAGTGGGGGAAAGAGTATCCCATACTCCTCCTCTAACTTAATAAAACAACTTTTCCCCATTTTAATATTTAACTTTCATTCATTAAATCATTTAATAATTCAATTTAATTCAATTCAATTCAACTAATACAACTCATATTCTTTATTTAATAATTTTATTTATTTGCTCACATTCCGTAATTATAGCATGTATTTCATACACGCGTATATTTAGCTAAATACGTATCAACTACGTGTATTATCACGTGTATATTTAGCTCATACGTATAAAATACGTATATTATACATCTTCATATACGCGTACTTCAACGTATGTGTTTAATTAAATTTACGGGGTGTTACAATACCTTTCTTTAATTCTAATTTTATAGCTTTTTTTTTAATCCTAGTAGAAGATATATGGTCAAATGATATAAATATATGCACATTAATTATATACAATAATCTTTTTGTTAAAATTTTAAAATTAACCTTCTAAATTTTATGATTACTTTCTATTTAAATCTTAGTTAAAGAATAATTTAAATTCCCCTCCTTATACACTTTTGGAATTATTATTTATTTAATATGTCTAGGACTTCTAAGCCCACAAAATGAAAGGTATGCTAATAATAAAAGGTTACAAATCACATTGTAAATAACTTTTAGAGTAATTCTAAATGTACTCGTAAAAAATATTCTTTATATCCACTTAAATATATCATTGTTAAAAATTTATAAATTATATGGGTATAATATTTTTTATAGGCACATTTAGAATTACCTAACTTTTATGCCCACCTGTAAGGATTTGAACCCTAGTTTTTTTTATAGACATTAAGTGTTACTGGCAACCGTGAGTTTACTAATTTATCTATTTTAATATTAACATTTTACTTTTTCCTACATTCTTTTTATATTTTTCTTTTTCAATCTTTTATATATATATATAAATATATATATATATATAAAGCCAAAACTTCTTATATTTTGACTCGTGTTGCTTTTAAGGTAATCCCAGTAATACTCATTTTTAATCTATTAGATGTTTTAATTTTTAATCTATATTATAAATAGTTAAAGGAATATTTTTTAAACAATTAAATCTAACCAATTCACCTTTTTAATTTCCAATTTTTTCTCTATTATTGTTTCAATCCACACATATAACCGATAAGGCTTAATTATTTACACCTTTTTAAAATTAAAATAAAATAAATATAAATTATAAAATATAATTATGAATCATATGCAATGCACGTGCACATTCACTATTATATATATATAAATAAGAAAAAATACAAAATATTATTATTTTTTAATAACGAAAAGCTGGAGTTTTATTATGCACGTAATTGAGAGAAGGAAACTAATATGCAAATTTCATAACTAAGAATGAGATATCTCTATAACACTAGTCAAACAAAAGGCCCCTCTAATTGTAGTATTTCCTTTTCTTCTTTATAATGTTACGTTACTTTTTTAAGGCTGCAATAATTTCTTTCTTGAAAAGAAAAAAATAAAATAAAATCTAAAAACAATTTAAAAAGATATAATAACTTTTCTTATAACTGTACACTTATAAATTCATGGTGTTGACTTAGATGTTGTTAACTAAAGGTTTTTATCCAGTTCAGAGGTTTTTTATTTTTTTATTTATTTTCAATTAGAATTGGAATGTAAAATACATGTAATTAGGGATAAGACATTCCAGTTTAACCATAACCTAACCAAGAACAAGAAACTGACCTTATCATCGTCAACGTCAACGGTGCAACTTCCTTCAGCTCTCGTAGTAGGAGCGCTTCTGTTAGTTGGTACAGATAAAATTCCCCAGTCGACCATACGACGACCAGCGAAAGCTCAGTACGTAAGGACACGAGTAATAAACACAACTTGCGACATCCTGGGCCCATTCCTTTCAACACTAACCCAACGGCTCATATTCCATCAACAATACATCCCATCCTTATATATATCTCTCACAAGTTCATCTTCTTCGTGAACATCATCATCTCTCAGTACAAACTCTCTGTTTCTACTTAATTGTAATGGCGACCTCATCGTCATATCGAAGTAGAACCAACTGGATTTACTCGACGAAGCATATGTTGATTTCCAGTGGTGTTGTTGTATCCATGGTGCTGGCCGTGATTCTAATGAAGCTCTCGATTCCATTGGTTTACGAGTTTTTAGTTTACGCTGTTCCCGTGCTTAGGAACTCTCTTCGTTCGTGGCTTACGCCTCCTTTTCTTTACGTTGTGATCAACGGTATCATCGTTGTCATTGTTCTATCTTCCAGGTTTCAACAGAAGCTCGAGGATCAGAGGCAGCCGCCGGCGCCGGCTCCGGTGAGGTTTCAGGCCTCTGATCTACGTCCGGCGGAGTATAACCACGTTGTTGTCGTGAAGAATTCTGCGAAGCTGATGCCGCCAGAGACATTAGAGATGACGGTGTACGATCCGAGCGAAGATGGAGCACGGAATGCCAGATCCTTGGTGATTGCGTCAGAAGAAGAAGAAGAGGATCGTGAGAATGATTATAACGAGATAGATTCATCTAGATCTTTGAAGAAGCTGATCAATCGGACGAATTCAACGGAGATACCGCTGGAAAACTCGTTATCAGTGGAGACAATACCGGTTTCCTGTAGAGTTGGTCACCGGAAATCCGTGAGCAACATCTTTGAAGGTATTTAAGCGAGTCATCAAATGTGTTGTGTTAATATTTACTTAATATTATACGAAATTTATATTATTGCTCTATTAATTATATTTTGTTAATTGAGATGTTTTAATTAGAAGAATAAAATGATTATATATATATAGTTATAAAGATTTTTTTTCAAATTTTAGGCACTAAAAGAAAATTAGATTTAAAAAAAGAATTACGACAAAACATTAGAAAATGTTGTTCCCATGTTTTTGGGAAATGTTCGTTTCTTTTTTTATTTACGTTATTTTGTGTTATTATAGCTGGAAAGGCGTTGGATACGCTGGAGAGCACATGGAAGATGATAACAGAGGGCCGTTCGATGACACTTGGCAGGGACTTGAGGAAATCAGACACGTGGAAGACAAAGGGAGATCTTGGGGACTCGGGCCCACAGCTTAAGAAAGCAGAAACGTTCAAGCAATTGGAGGACTCGGTGAGGCATAGAGGAGAACCGTGGCTGAGTCAAGACGAGTTGAACAGGCGAGCGGAAGCGTTCATAAAGAAGTTTAACGAAGAAATGAAGCTGCAGAGGGAGGAGTCTTTGAAAAAGTACTTGGAGATGATCAACTGTGAGACTGATGAATAGGAAATATATATTTAAGGTTATACTATATATGATGACTATACACACATTTTTTTTTTTTTTTTCTAAAGTTTGATCATTTGGATTAAATTATACAATTTGGGTGTTTTTCTTTTTTTTAGTTGTAAGTAAGGTAAGGAGTGAAACATACCCTGTACAGATATATACGTGTCATAATCTTTATGTTTTTATTGAATATGTCACTTTTTGTAACTAATGAATCCAATGTTCATGTGAACTACTTATTAATTTATCTGTAATTAAGATTATTTATACCATAATTAAACTTCATATGTATTGAACATATTTGTTGCACTAGTACTGATTAAACATGGAAAAATTAGGAGAAGGGTTGTGTTGGATGTGACTAACAATGAACGTGAAACTTTATTAAATTAAATGACATAAATTTACTTAATTAATCAAATTACTTAATTAACTTGCCTGATGGCTCCACTTGGCAGCAACAGGAAAAGTGGTTGTAGAATGGACACATCAATTAAAGGAAAAGAAATTAAAAAAAAAATAAAAAAATAGAAAAAAGAGAACGGGATCTTCTTTGATCCTTTAAAAAATTCCAATAGAAATATATAAAAAATGGACAAGCTTTGTTTAATTCTTCTCCTACTCTTTTGGGTCGATTTCGTAGAAATTGAGGTGATTTTGGGTCTTTTATTATTATTATTATTAGTATTAATTATAAAATCTTATCTCATGAAATTAGTTAAAGTCAAAGATATATCTGATGAGAGCAGGTGGCGCCAAAATAAATATAAATTGAGTTAATATCACATTATCACGTCCCTTCAGAGATCTTTCCAGTGGCTTCCAAGAGAAGAAATCTATGTTAAGGGCAAAACAATAAGCTAACGTAAGTATAGAATTTCACTTCTATGGATTTCCTATAATCATTGCTAAGTATGTCGGCTAAGAAAACACCAAATGGGCAATTAGGATTAGTTCGGTTTCAACCAATAAACACTAAACACTTCGTATTATAAAATTTGAGTGCATATATATATATATATATATAATATTTTATGTACGTTAAATGTCAATGTTATTTTTTGACACTGATATCTAATCTTTATTAAATGTTAGGATGTGTAGCATTACTCTCTTTATATATATATATTAAATGGTTTGATTTAAGAAATGGATCAAGCTTCTCATCATTACCTAACTAAATATATGCTATTATAAAAAAATTATTCCATTATTATTAATAAAATAAATGAATATCTGAACATAATATTGTCTTAGCTCAATTACTTCCTATCAAACTATTGTCTTGCAAAATGAGTATATATGTGGAAAACATTTCAATGGCTACAAGTATTATTGGGGATTTTAGATTTTTTTTTTTTTAATTTATAAAATTACATTGAATCACATACATACAAAGAATTACACATTTATATATTCTTTAATAAAACCTGGAACCAACGCGTGTCAAAACTACCCATGAAATCAGGAATGGAATTGTTGTATTAATAAATGAGAATGACGTCAAATGCCTCAGACTTGGGTCAAGAGTCAAGACCAGCCGTTTGTACTGTGTTTTCTTCTACTACTTTTAAATACAAGTGTTTGGTAACATGAGACACGTATCCAGATCCGGAATCAAATAAGATACACCCTTATTCTCCCCAAGAGCCAACCGACTCATTGTTGGTGTTGGGACACTAATTAATTAACAAGTACTCACCGGAAATGGTGTGTTTTATGTGTTAGATTCGGTGGACATGTTTAAGAGAGATTCCAATATTTATAATTTTGCACATTAAAGTTGCATTTAAACAAATGAGGATATTTTTTAACAAAAGAATGAGGATATAAAAAGGCTGAGTATCAACATTTTCCTTATGCTATTGAGATACTTTAGGGTTTGAATATATATATATATATATTCAATTGTTGTAACTGTTTTTCATTTTCATTTCTTAATTTAATCGTTTAGCAAGAAAACATTTCTCTTTTATAGTTAGACAGTAGCCAGAGTTTTTTTAAAATACGATTTGAAGCAAAAATATTTTTAAAGGTATTTAACAATATCTGTTTCTAACTAAACTGTAATAAAAAAAATGAGCTGAAGGGATCAACTTTTCTAAAAAAAAATACTTTTAAATAGAATCATTTATCAAAATAGTGCCTTTAAAAAAATAAATTTAATTTAATTTAATTTTGTCTAACCTCTTTTAAATTTAATTTCTTTTTCTTTTTCAAACCTACTTACAAAAATAAATTACCAATTTACCGTAAGATCCATCTTCCATGATTCAATAGACGCATCACCATGATTCAATAGACGTAGAAAGCTAGTTTTCAACTGAGCTTTGATGGATGTAGCATTATTATTTTATTTTTTATTTTTTTGAGTGAGGGCCCATTGTCCAGGTGTCTCCTCAATCTCCATCAGTGTCAGTAACCATGATGTGGGCCCTTAATTCACCCAACCCTGACATGTATCAAATGAAAGGCCCGACACCAACACCAACACCCCTCCAAATTACTCTCTTGATCTCTCTCTCACTAATGGCGTTCTTCTCTCAAACCTCAACCTCAAATCTCTGGTTTTTCTCACTAAAAATCTCTCTAATATCCATTGCCGCTTTCTCCACAGCTCTAATCCTCAAGCTCTCCGTTCCAGTAATCTCACAATTCTTACTTTCTTCTGTTCCTGTTCTCTGCGCCTCTCTCCGCTCATGCCTCACTCCTCCCTATCTCTACGTCGTCATCAACGGAATCATCATAATTATCGCCGCTTCCTCGAGATTCCAACACAAAACCGATGATGATCAAGATGACGACCAGATTGATCCGCTTGCGAAACCTCCAGCCGGTGTTCTTCACGACCTCGCTCCGGCGCCGGCGGAGGAGGATTACGACGGCGTTTCGTTGAAGAATAAGACTGATCAGGTGTCTAGGTTGCCGGTGTTCGAAATCGGAGATCTTGAGGATTGCGACGATGGTGAGATCTCGATGAAGAAGAAGAAGAAGCAGCAGACGGAGGAGTTATTGGAAGATCAAGCAGCTAGGGATTCGAACGAGGATGTTGTTATCGCGAGGGAGTGGACGATGATGAGTCGGACGGATTCGACGGAGATTCCGTCGGAATATTCACTCTTGTCGCCTGAGAAGCCGCTGGTTTCTTCAAGGTTCGGTCACCGGAGAAACCTCACTGTGAATCCCGAAGGTATCGCTAGATTGTAAGCTAATGTGCGCCGGAATCGGCATAGGCTTATGTTAGCTGCATCGATCTTTTCGGCCATTATCTAGAACTTCAAAAATTGCCTCTGCAACGAAAAATAATCTCAAAAAAATAAAAATAAATCGAAGATACATTCGATTTATTTACATAAAAAGAAGATTATATATGTTGATTTTGTTTGAATTTTTTTGTTTTTGGTTGAGTTAATTAATGAATAGGTGGAAAGTCGCTGAGAGTGGCGAAGACGAAGAAGCAGGACACGCTGGAGAGCACGTGGAAGAAGATAACAGAGGGACGATCGATGCCATTGGCGAGGCACTTGAAGAAATCTGACACGTGGGAGACACACGTACACCCTCACCAGAAAGCTACAGATCAGGAGCCTCATTCTACGAGACTGAAGAAAGCAGAGATGTTCAATGAAACCACCACTAACAATCCTACTTCTTCTTCTTTGAAACGTTGTTCTGGGAAGATTAAGAAGGACCCGTCACTGAGTCAAGATGAGTTGAATCGGCGAGTTGAAGCGTTCATCAAGAAGTTCAATGAAGAAATGATGTTGCAGAGGCAGGAATCGTTGAATCAGTACTCGGAGATGATCAACCGTGCTTCTGCCTCTACTGATCATCAATGAAGATTTTTACAGGTTTTTTTTTTCTTCTTTTTTTTTACCATGAGAGAAACTATAGTTTTTTATTTATTTATGAATCCATCATGTTCAGTGTACTGTTCTGTACAGCTACCTACTTACCTTATTAACACGTGTGGCATTAGGGGTTGAAGGTCCTCTGCTCGACGTGACATGAGTACACATCTGCCAAAGCTTGCTTTCTGTTGAAGACGTTATGATTGTGGACACTTGTTCCATGCAAAAGTGACACTTGGCAAAATGGGCATGATGTGTTGCCTCGTAGTGGAGGATAAGCTCTCTGTTTGTTTGGTTGAAAACTATGGTGGGAGGAGGAACCAAACATTTGGCACCGTATTAATTGCATTTTGTATGGATTAGGGACTAGTTTTTCTTTTTATTATTACAATACTATTAATACCAATTATTATTATTTATAACATAAGTTCTTTTGTGGCTCCAATTGAATTGTCTATAAGATAGCTGGTTTTGTTTTTAGGTAAGTTTGGCCCCTGGAGATTGCTTCTGTTTTTTAGCATCTCCTGTGGGATTTTTGAGTGGTAAAAGTGTATGTGCGTGTGTATAATTGACATAAAAAAATAAAAGTTTTAGAAGTCAAAATAACCGGCTAAGGAATTGTCTTCTATTGGGTCAAGAGGTTGGTTACCGTCCCCAAGAAAATTAATATATATTACTCTTTTGTCAATACTCACAGTTTGTTACGAAACCCAATTAGTATCAATACCAATATCTTTTCTTACCTACAATATAACTGAACAGTGCTTCACAGCTATCCCTACACCTTTTGGATGAGATTAGTAATATCTTTTCTTACATACAACGTAACTCAATAATGCTTTTCTTTTTTAGTTTTCGCTAGGTATTTCAGCACCCTTTGGGTATGAGATTAGTCTTGTTTGAGGCAGAAGTATAATGAAAGACCTCTTCAAAAAAAATATATATATATACTTATAAGAATTAAATTATGAAGTTTTTCTATAAAGACGATTTTAAAAAAAGTTTTCACTAGGTATTTCAGCACCCTTTGGGTATGAGATTAGTGGCAGGAGTAGAATGAAAGACCTTTTCAAAAAAAAAAAAAAATTCTAAGAATTAAATTATGAAGTTTTTATATAAAGACGATTTTAGTCTGCTTTTATTGAGCGAACCACTCATTGGTCCTTAGCAGTCATTTCTATTGACTATATTTTCTATTCTATTCCATAATGGTTAAGTAACTAAATCTTTTATTCTTATTATTTCTATTTAAATTGTTTTAAATCTTTCTTTTTTTTTATATTTTTTGTTGTTAATATTCAGTATCACTATATAATGATCTTAGTTATATTTCATTCGGTTCTATCTCATTTTAAAATCACGCTACTTGAACTTTAGTTTAATCATCATAAACTTCTGTTGGTTGTCTTAAATCATGTTCTTTAAGGTATATATAACTTAACTATATAAAGCATTGCATTTAGATTCTTTTCAATTGTTCAACTTCCTTTATCTATATTTCTTTCATAGGTTGCAATTGGATAACCATTTAATAAAATAAATGGCAATTGTGATCTTGGAAAGACAGTGATAAGATCCTTTACATAAAATAATACAGATGTACGGAAGCATTAATAACATTTTCCATTGGTCATCAGACTTCCACTATTCTCATTTCTCTCAAAACTACCATGGCTCATTCAATCTAGAAAATTCGCTTTACTACATATATATTCTAGGCCATGGGCATCTCATATGCTTCAAGATGCCAATCCAGCTACATAACATATTAGATTTGTAAAAATTATAAATTAAATAAACATACAAACCGACCCATGTAGTTAGAAAAATAAAAGACTATGTTAAGTTGAATTAAATATACATATCATTGCATTAGCTCCATGCAACAAGAATGTACACAAAGTGATAAGGGTAAGAAACCTGATACTCAGTATTGATGAATTTCTCCTTTAATTACATATATTGTTGTTTTAGGTCACACACCATGAATAGCTACATTGCCATTGTTGTAGGAAACAGCCTATCCAGTAGTGTGTACAAGCCACCGCCCAATAGGAGTGCGCCGCTGCATAAACAGTTAGATTGAAACTTGTATCAACCAACTGAGAAAAAAACAATTAGTTTCACAGCCTAATTTACAGTCAAAAGTTTTGGTCAATGTTCAAGTCTTTGGATGAAATACCTCATAGGGTTGATCCAAGCTGAGAACTTGCGGAAGGAAAGTAAACTCTGCATTTATAAAATCATGTTCAGTTCTTGTTTGGATGAAAATATATATAAAAAAAAACAGTATAATATATTCCCATTAATACTATATGAACAATCTCAAATCACAATTCAATATAATAAATATATATATAATAAAAAAAATATATAGAAGTAATAAATTAATATAAGAGCTATAGATCGGAACCAAAATCTCTAGAATCCATTCCAAATCCCTGAAAAAGTTAGTGGAGAGAGTTTGGAATGGATTCTAGAGATTTTCAGGGTCCCCACCCCTCGAATTTTCTTTCATATATATATATATATATATATAAACAAAACATGTAAAAGATCTAATGATTTTTAAGTAGGGTTCGATATCACTTTATGCTATTTTGATATGAAGGGCAAGGTGGACAGCTACTCTATTCCCTTTCCGCTCCGGCCTGCCCTGTAGGTCCGCTAATGTAAAGTAAGGAGTTGAGCCGGACCTTCTTGATCTCCATCGCCGGTTTCAAAGCTGCAAAGAGAGTGTCCGCACTGTCGGGAACATCAATAGGGGCACCTGTCCTTTTGCATATAGCACTCCATCCTCTCCCATGGGAAATGCCATCGATCAATTGAAGAACGATGCCTGCAGCACCTCTTTCTTTCCTTTTTTCTCTGTTGGATTTGGGCGCTCTAGCCAAAACGAATCCTATTTCGACTATGAAGGGCAAGGTTGACAGCTACTCTATTCCCTTGTATTTGTGATGGTCTCACATTGGGATGGGCACCAAGAGGGATACAGGACCTTAAGTGAGGAATTGTCTTGAACTAGTGAAAATTCCCATTTTGGGGGACCTTGAGGGTGGCATGAGAGGATGAACTGTGTGGGCTGGCAGGCTTCACTTCCATGTGGCAGGCTTCAGGTCACTATTCAGGTGGGTAATTCAGACAGGCCTTGCATGTGCATGCATGTTGAGGACATTCATGATGGTTGTAAGGCCCAAAATGGACAATTAGTTGTTTGGTTAAGCGTTCTATCACAATATTGACATATGCTCTATCAAACTTTCAATTAAGGATCAATACCTGCAATGCACTAGCAAATGAAGCAGCAAGAAGAAGAGGAGCAACATAGCCGGTTGTGTATGTTAGAAGTAAGCTGCCTCCTATAACTGGATCCTGTTATACCAAGTCTCTAGTTAAACCAATGGAAAAGCAATCCAGATGGGATAATATGTTAGAAGAAAGCTGCCTCCTATAATAGCACAAAGAGGAAACTCAATAGAGGCAACAAGAACACAAGATAATGGAGATTTGATTGTACTCTGGACGTAGCCACGTAACCAAGAAGCGTAGCCAGCACAGGTGTACTGCAAGGTGAGGCAGCTAAAGCAAATGTAAGCCCAGCTAAATATGCTTGCACACCTTCAAAAGTAGATATCCTAAAGGTTAGAACAATCTCAAGACAAAAGATTAACACTATGATGGGAACAGATCAAATGGAATTATGTAAACTCAAGAATTGCAGATCAAGGAATCAGCTAGGCACTTGAGGGGAAGTTAGCTGCAGCAGCCCGAGGGTCAAAGTTGTTGAAGAGTGAGGGAAGTTGTAACTCAATCACCTGCAAGAACAAAAGCCTCCATGAATCCATTAAAAACAGTGGAAGAGTTATAAACAAATCTTAAACGCCATCTTCAAAAACATTTGAAGTCCTGTAAGGATGATAACATCAGTACACTTTAGTAAGAAAAGGATCAACAGCTATCTTTGACTGTGATAACTTGAAAAAGAATCATGAGTCAACATTTTAAATTACCTGAAACACCTATACAAACTCCTCTTCACTACTTTTATACAATAGTTTTAATTGCATATAGTGCTCAACAGAAAACAAGTTTATTACTTTCTCAATGGTGCATAACTTTCATCTTACTTCTACCAATGGCCACTAGTGCTCCACTAGCAGATGCCTTCAAAAGAGCTATGGATGGATCTCAGATGGGAAAAATAAATGAATGCAGAGCAGAGGATAAGATTGCAAAAATCATCCAAAATTAACTTAAAATTGCGAGCTAATGAGATGAAATATCATTCACAGTATCAGAAGTGCGATTATGTACCTCCAAAAGATTCAAGCCCATGATAACAGCCAAACCAGAAGCAGCCAAAGGTAGCCCTGACCCTATTTGTCCATAAGCTTTTCCAGCAAATGAAGCTGCTATTCCTAAGATTGCTAAAGTTGTTGCCAATCCCAATGAGAATGCAATCGAGTTCCCAATTACCTAACAAGGAGAAAGAGGGAGGGGACAAGAGGCAGTACAACTTATTGAGAAACAAAGAAAAAGAAAACAGGATAAAGAATATAGTAAGTACATATAAAAGCAAACTGAATAAATCAAACTCTTAAGAGGAGTGAAAACTGGAAAATGTAAAATTTGGAAAAAAAAAGGGTTTAGAGAGTTAATGATACCAATAAGGGGATCTCTTCCTTGATTGCTTTTTAACCACTAAACATTTGATTAAAATCTTCTAGTTCCTACCACAGTTACAGTTACAGACATCATCATCATGTCCCGATTCATCTATTAGAATAAAGCACAACTTCAATGGATGCACATATAGGCCCTCTAGGATCCCCTTGTCAGCCTAATATATATACAGCCCATTAGGGGATTTGGCCAATGCTCTCTCCCGAACTCTAGCTTTCAGAAACATCCTCCTCCCCCAAGGAAAAACCATGCTGAAATTCGGAAGTAACCATATCTAATTCAGAGATTATTTGAATATATCTAATTCAGAGATGATTTGGTACTAACGGATTCCGTCTGTTTTTGGTACTAACTGACTGAAGTAACCATATCTAATTCAGAGATGATTTGAACATCTGACTTTAAAACATTAATAGAATCTCCAATAAAGAACTCAGGCACCGGAGAAAAATTAGGGACCAGAGAATGATGATAAATCATTTAACAAGAATCGTTACCTCAGCTTTACTTTTCCCAGAGCCAAATGCTCCTGAATGGTCAATAAATGAGGACCAAGAAAAATTGGCAATTAGAAAATATACAGCATAAGATAAATTAGAACAGGCTGAACATCAAGTAATGCTTACCAATGTAACCAAGAGTCAATGGTAAAACACTTAATGTACAAGGAGATAAACTTGTAACAAGTCCTGCCCCAAAAATAACTGCTAAGCTGAGAAAAATCCATCAAAGTACATATCGAAATTGTTAGTTACCAGCACTTCCAGCAATAGAAATAAATCAAGATTCACATAGGGTTGAACCTAGCAAAACTCAAAGCTGACAATTGATCCTGAACAGCTTCATTAGCCTGCTGCCCAGCTGAATATAAGAAACCTCCAAACCAATCACCAAGGCTTAAATCTGCCAAACTGGTAACAGACGCTGCTCCCTCCTGACTAGAAGAAAAATAGGAACAGCTCCTGAGACATTCAGTAATGAAAACTAGCATGCATGATAGATTAGTGGTATGCTTTGCTAAATATAGGCCAATCACGCAAAGTATGAATAATTAAGTACAAGCGAGTGGGCAACGGGGCATAACAAACCGGGAGAGACGACTAAAACCTACCAAATGAAATGCTCATGATATCAATAGGCTCAACCTTAGCCTGGTCATGGAAAGCTAGCTCATGAAGTACATTACATGGAACACAAAAGATCACACATGATAACAAAATTAGTCATTTTTTTCATTCTGGGCACCCTGTATGCCCATAATATAGAGATATAAACGTGTGTAGGTTTTTTTTTTTTTTTTTTTCTCTTTTCATTAGGACTAAAACTTTTACTTGACAGAATACTGGCTGATATAAAACAATGGAAAATATATATAACAAACATTATTAAAACTACTTGAGGAAGAAAATGCGCTTACCATTATACTTTTTATTGGCAGGGCCTTTGCTGTATCAGTTGCAACCAAATCTACCACTGCAACCATCGGAATCAGAAGGCTTATAGTTAACAGCTCGTATTCGAGCATCTATATGGACACAACAAATAACTAGAAGACAAAAAAGAAATATGGATCTTCTACAACAATCAATTGCCCTATGAAAACACCAAAATACTGTAGCAGTTCAAAGAAAGGCCAATTCCAGAAGCCAACACCAGGAGCACTACTGGTGCTCCTGTTTGTTTATTCTCCAAAAAAAAAAAAAAAAAACAGCAGAGGAAAGTAATCCCCAAGAATTCCAAAGAACTATCACACGGCTCACACCCTTTAGAAAAAAAAAACCCACCATTTGAAAGCTTGGGAAATATTGCACATTTTGGGAGTAAGTTCTTTCTACAACTTGTATTTAGCATAAATGTCTTCCTTACCTAACAATTATGTTTCCATGCCTACTAATCATTTGCTACTTCAACTTTGGTGGCAGCTTTCGATTAATTTAATTGTTCTACACTTTTACAGTTATTTTGCTCAAGAGACTAAAAGCTAGAAAGTTGGAAGTTAAACTTTCAAAAGGAAACTATGCATTAGTGACTAATTGGACCTTCTCTCCTTTTTTCTTTTTATTCTTTCTCATGTTCTTTAAGTATCCTATTTTTCTCTTATTTCAATGAGCACTAATTTATGCATAGGGATATTATAGCGCTCATGAAAAATGGATGATTGTTAGGCCTATAATCTTGCATATTGAGTGCAACACCTGCAAGTTGTGGCAAGTGATGTCTTTGCCTCGTTTTATTAGCATTTAAAAGCAATGTAATACAAGATACACATGGTACACTACTACATTAGTGCCCAAGTACATGGATATTTGAACCTATCAAATGGTTGAGAACTCCTCAATTCAACTCAACAAATCTTTTTCCAAACTACATGGATTGATTGAATTATATCACACAGTTGAGAACATCTAACATATCTCGTATATAAATGGACAACATAACCTTCCACGTAGACACGCACAAACACAAAGAAGTATTATCACAAATACTATATGCAAGAAACTTAAACAAATCGAAGTTTTCTTTAACAATAACTATTGTGGAAAAGAAAAAATGAAAAATGAAAAGTAAAAGAAGAAAATGAGGTAGATATTTGATACCTGGAATGAGACTAACCAAAGCATTGACATGAAAATTGCCACTTTTATTGAGCTTAGACGTCGTAGTTATATCTCTTCTAACATGCACATCCATGGAAGACCTCTTGAGCATCTTGATAGCTGCTTTTGATATTCCAGTACAAGTACAAACAAAGAACCTATTTGCATTAGGTTGCAAGAAGAACCATACATCTATATGAATTATATGAACTTGCATACACTAAGATAAAGATATCAAAAGTCAGTAGCATCATGAAAAAGAAAGTTCAGACTCCATAAATCATACAATATAAATTTCTTTCGTCGGCTAGACGTAACTTAAGCACAATAATACAGTATCTACTGATCCAAAAGAAAACACAAAACAACAATCTAAGAAGCCACCTCTTGATCCTCAACCTATAACTTCCACCAGAAAATTAAGCAACCTAATGGTTTCAAGTAAATTCAAGAACAATAGAAGTAAGAAAGCATATTATTTAGAAGAATGATACTCTTTGATCCAAAAAATGTTCCAAACCAACTTGAGGATGGTGTGACGGTTAAGAACCCGCATAAAAAAGTAGGAGTTTTAAATTTGAATCATCCCAAGAGGACAACTCCTATATATAGAGTTGCCAATATTGGGGATAGGGAGATTTTCACACATTTTAATGGACTAGATGGGTGCATCAAGAGGCCCAAATACCCTCAAATTATAATTGAAAAAAAAAAATTACCTAGGACTTGGGGTACCAGCCTATTCAATTCGACATGTCCAATGCATATTTTTCTCTTTTTGATCAAAGCCTAGTTGGCATGCGATTCTGTTCCCCGTGTTGTTCACCAAATTAGAATTCAAGTCTCCAGGAAGGCCACAAGGTTAATTTCTTAAGAATTCTCAAGGCTTATTGTGGATGTTCTGCCTCTAACTAGCCTGAGTAAGCAAATTTGTGCAAGTTGACATGTCACCCTCCTCATTGTTTGAACCAAAAGAGAGAGAGAGAGAGAGAGAGAGAGAGAGAGAGAAAATAGAAGAAGATTTCATGTCCTAATAGGGATCAAAATACTAATACTTCTTCTCATCTAATTAACCTATTTAGAAGTTCGGCCATAAGAGAAAACAAACAAAAAATCAGGGAAAAGAAAATCGATCCAAACAGTACAACACTATGACTTAGAACCACTCAGTAACTTGCTTGATTGGATAAGACAATTCAAAAGCCACTGTGTGAACAACAAAGGTGCAATCCAACAAGCATTCTCCTATATTTTCTACTCATTAGATTTCATGCAATAACCAGGAGTAACCACTCTGACAATCACAACAAGACCAAAAAGCCCATGAAGTGAGTGCATTTACTCCCACATCCTCGTTCAAATCCGTCAAGCTCAAACAGAACCATTTCCATTCAATAACCAAAGTCTTTGCCCTTGTTCACCCAATTTCCCAACAAATTAACAGTGAAACAACCAGAACAATAGGTTTTTGCTTATATTGCTTTCAAGAAATTATAGATACAAAATTAAGAATCACAAGAAGCTCAAAATCGTAACAGAGAGAGCGAGAGAGAGAGAAGTGAGAAAAGAAAGCTAGAACCTCACCATAGCTAAACCTGTGATGATGATTATGCTTGTATCTTGAAGTACTTGTGCGTGGATTGAGATTGAGAGCACCAACACCGCTCACAACCGAACACATCTCTGTTCAAATTTTAGTTCCCAGAAATCTCAAACAAGAGCGTTCGTGAGATTGAATCGAAGAACACAAACCTTCCGTTTCTCTAAAATTCTCCTCTGCGGAACAGTAATAATTTATGCAACATTCGTTTGTACTTTAATGAATTATTTGTCTGAAAAATCAACAGTTTCGTGACGTGGTAGAATATCAATCTTCGGATGGAACACTTTTTTGTCGTGAGATTCTTATGGTGAATTTAAGATCCACGAAAGTTAGTTTACTGTTTAAGCAAGTCTTGGCCTTTCTAAATCGAAAATTATAACTCTATTTCCAAATCTTTGAGACTTCTTAATCTTTTTTTTTTTTTAAGGGTAAATTATATTCGTTTAGATAAATTATAATTTTTGATAATTATCTAACACATTCTCGCAAGTTTGGAAAATTAGCTCAAATCACATTTACTAAAAATAATAAATTAATAATAGTAATATTTAAAATTACACAATTTATAAATAGAATTATCAATCAAAACAGTCGTTTTTTTCCATTCTCATTATCCAAAGCTACTTTATCAAATTCTCCACGTATGCATACTTTCTGATGTTGGTTAATGACATTAATATGTAAACGGCTATTAAAAAAGCTGAAATGAGAACTTGAGAACTTTGTACGTATACATAAACAATCAACAGAGACTAGGCTAGAGAAAATGCATCATTTTTCCCCCTTGAGAACAGCCAGATCATCATTCAGTATAACATAAGGCTTTCCCCAACAGCCCATCCTGTGTATTTCAGAGGATGATAATTACATTGATGATTACCATAAAAAGCGAAAAAAAAAAAAAAAAAAAGCATTTTTACCTACTTGAACTCCTACCTCTTTTCTTTATATACAAAGATATGCCGTCGGCTTACATGGCAGGCTAGGGGCCTCGCAGGGAAAGGCATGCAGTGTCCGCTGTCTCACAGTGATGCCTTTGTGATGTACAATGCTATAGAACTGCACGAATGAGGTCCACGGCTATCCTGTAGCTGACGTAGAAGCTGATACAGACATGGATAGAGCTACAGGGCGATCCAATTCCACTTCTACTTTATCCCCGTCACGAGGAAGCACAGTTTCATGGTTGTTTTCTCCAGGCACAGCTCCACTTAACTCTACCTTGTCAACCTTCAAGTCTCTATCACCGGCGGAAGTTGCCAGCCGCTGCTGCTTGAGATAGAGGTCAGTGGCATCTCGCAGCAGCCTCATCATGTTGCCTGGATCTGCCACCGGAGATGGCTCATCTTCTCGCTCCGGCTGGATGTTCAGGTCTATCTGGCCTTTAAAAGGTGAGAGTTGTTTCTTCCTGTTGTAATCATCTTCGGCTGTGGTCCCATTGGCCTCTATTTTCGGTATCATGTTGCTGCTTGTATTACTGCTAATTGTTAGATCATCCTCTGGCTCCAGCTTTTCAGGCTGCTGCTGCTGATGATGATGTTTTTTCTGAGAGTTCTCAGCATCCTTTTCCGGCTGCCTCTTCCCACGCCGCTCCATGAGGGTTCGAAACCGGCGCTTCACAGTCAAACAGACATTGCAAGTGCATGTCTCCCTGTGCTTGGGGCCCTTGCCACTTGGAGGTTGGATGCATACAATGCATGTACACCCAGGGCGATGGCGAGGGTGCCTGGTGGTGGGCTGTGCTGAAGAAGTTGAAACCTTACTTTCTCCCATGATTGCAAGATCAGCAAGTGTGTCGAGGCCATCTGATGGTTCAACTTCAACAGAATCCTTTCGGGAAGACTTCATTTTCTTGGAAGCATCTATGAGGTAACAATCAGAGAAAGCCGTGAATTGGTATTCTGCTATTTTCGATGATTTCATACTCAAATTACTTTATTCTGTACAGGAAGAATCCTGCCATAAAAGTTAATAGCATACCAGATATGGAATAGACATTCCACAAAATGGAATGGTCGAGTCAAACAAGAAAAAAGTCTTAAGTCATGGTTAAGTTTACATACCAGCATTACTAGATGAGAGCAGATTTTCAACTTGTTCTGTCGTTATTTCTTGGTCTGATGAGCATGAAGACCTTGTTGCATAAAGAACACCAAATAAATAAATAGAGCCAAAAACTTGTACTTGAGGAACTGTTTGAGTCAATGATGTCAACAAAAAGCACAAAGCCACAAACAATTTCAGATTTATTCCTATAATGTATACATTCCACAACATGAAAACGGAAAAGAGGAAATTCCATCTGGACCATATAAATATAGCAAGTAGTGTGGACCATTTAATCACTTCACGCAGCCAAGTAGTGATAGAAACTTGATAAAGAGAGCACTAGAAAAAGTAGAAACTAACAAATTTCATGGGGAACTTAATGGACAAGGGATAAATATTAAATACATCAATTGATTAAAACTCAAACTTCTCCAATGCATGCTAGTAGTATTTAAGATTTATTCAATTTCTTACATTTAAGAATCCAGAAGATTTCCTACTATATTCCTGTAAGCCAACTTTATTGATATGCTGAATTGCACTTAGAACCAATAAACCACCAGGCACAAAGATATGCTAGGTTTATCCTCCAAGTCACTTAAAGTTAGCTTTCCAGAACCATCTTTTCATACAAAGAAAAGATAGAAAAAACCCTCAGGAAAAGGACCTTCATTCCAGACCCTTTTACTACATCAACAATACCATACCAATGTTTTTGACAAAAAAAGACTTCACCTGAAGGTGACCTGCTTTTACTCTCCTGAAACATCTAGGTTACCAAAACCAACTGTAAAAGAAAAAAGGGAGACACACACACACACACACACACGAGCACACACATAGAGAGAGGGAGAGAGAGAAGGAGAGAGAGAAGGAGAGAGAGACAGACAGAAGCTGGACACGGATAAAGCAAAACAGAGAGCACAAATAGCATTCTCATATCAGAGGTCCTACAGAAACTATCGCCGGTTGGTGGTGTCCAATGATAAAGAAGGAAACCACAGCATAATGGAGAAATGGTGCTCCCCTTTTTTTGGCTAGAAGCAAATGTCCCTCATAAATGCTGCCACAGTGCCACTTCATAACCACCCCTATCCATCATCGCCACCAGCATTATACTAACATGATTTAGGCATTGGCTCAACAGCCAGGTATCAGCAATCATCAACAACTCCAATATCAGGGAAAAGGCTAGGAAATATCAATGAACAGGAATATATATAGAAGAACTAGCACACCGCTTACCACAATTTTGGTGTACAACTATATTGGAAGTGGTCACACAAGTAGCAATACCACCTTTCCCAATTAACATTCTTCAGACAAATGTCAAAGGGGAATAAGAACTGTAATAAAGTTAAGGCCCTCATGATGTGCATCAAATCTATGTCTATACTTAAACAACATCACAATGTATTGGCAGCCTAATTGATATCATTCTTTACATTATGTATGTAAATAATAGCTGAAGACGATCTTCTAGCAAAAAATTACAAAAAGGAAAGTCATTAAGAACAGCAACATCACTGTTTTGAATATCATTAACGCCAAATTAATGAATTTGGAAAATGTCAGTAGAAATATAGCCACTAATTAATATCAGTTTATGAAGAAAAAAAAAAGAAGCTAATAATTGAAAATCATCAAACAGAACTTCCCAAGAGCTTTACAAAGGACACATTTAACCAGGATGGCAGGACTGGAATACCACAAAGTTATAAGCATTCAAGAAATTAAAAAGAAATGAAAAAATTCTTTAAAGTATAGGAGGTACCAACATGTTCTCATCTTTTTTAAATGCCTTGTGTAACTAACAATTAAACAATTACTAGTGCTTGCATGGTTTCTTCACTTTATCTATGAATAAAAATAAGGTTTCTTCCTTACATGTTCTCATCTGCTTCAAATGCCTTGAGTAACTAACGTTAGTGTAATCAGAGAAATTGATCGAAATAAGGGGTTCTTAACACCCCCATCAGAGATAATTTTAAAAGTAGGATAACCAATAAAACAATTGTTTAAAATGATTCTACGTTTATCCAGAATATCAACAAGGAGAGTACGCAATAGTAGTTGTTCCAGGATTGGCCAAAAACAGAGGTGCAACAGCATCAGGCATTGGAAGTGGAGAAGATGAGATGATTTTTTTACAGTAGAAAGTCAGGCAGTTGTTGCAATTCCTCACTTCATATGAAGATAAATTCAGCAAATAGAAAATGAAGTGTTCCAAGCAAGGCAAAGATGAGCAGTAGCAGCATCCAAAGATGCATTAGAGGAGGAGAAGACATTGTGGATAACAGGATGAGATCTTTTTTTAAAACAAGAAAGTTTGACACCACTCTCACCTCTTTGGATCCCACTTGTTATCAGAACAAATCCATCTAGAAGGAAGAAGTGCATCAACAGGCAGTTTGCGCCACTTGGAACAGTCTTCACACTGAACCCACTGAACCTTCTCACTAACACATGAAACAAACATCAAAATTCTCAGTAAATACATATGCTTGGTAAATCTGTGTGAAGAGAGTACAAACAAAACTGAAGACAAGCACCAGGTAGCAAAATAATTTTGTTCATTAGAAAAAGAAAAAATAGGTCTGCTTGCTTGTTACAATGTTTGCAATTAGAGAAATATGACATGAACCAACAAAAGAGAGTTGAATTCTGACAATGACAAGCAAGCAAGTGATCAATGTCAATGTAATATTCAGCAAACAAGACTACCAAGAAAATCTTAATGCTTCAACACTAATCACTTACGATGTGAGTTGGAACAACGATGAACAAAAAGTTGGGTTTGAAGGATCCCCCATTATGTAACGCCAATTTCACCTGGTCTAACCTAAGATTTGTTCCTATCTATTGTCACCTAGACCGATTTCTTTTCTCAGGTGGCCAGGAAAAGATATTCCCATATCATAAACAAGAAGCTTTGGCTAGGTTAACGTCAAATCACAAGCCTATCTTGCTTGACACGAGGGAGGCAAAATGGGGACCATTGCCATTCAAGTTTGAGAATACATGGCTCACACATAGGGACTTCTCGAGCAATTCAAAACTGCAGTGGCAGTCGATCACGGGGCATGGTAGGGAGGACCACAGTTTCATGGTTAAGCTAAAGAAGTTGAAAGATTTAGTAAAATCATGGGATAGGGAGGTTTTTGGTTCCATTCTTCAGAAGAAGAAGGAGATTTGAGGTCAAAATTGGTAGTCTAGACAAGATGGAGGAAGAGGCAGGGTGGTCAGAAGAACTAGACTCCTTTAGAAAACTCTACAAAGTTGACTTGGCAGAGCTATGCATGAGAGAAGATAGGGCGACCGTTCAAAGAGCCAAAATTAGATGGCTAAAGGAGGGGGATGCGAACTCTAGATATTTCCATAGCTCCTAAATAGTCATCGGAATAAGGCCACCATTGTTAGGGTCGAGAGGGAGGATGAAAACTTGATTGATTCAAAAGAAGGGGTGGTAGACGAGATCATCACCTATTTTAAGAATGTGCACTCATCACAGGGGAACAGTGTATAGGGGATCGATGGCCTTGATTGGGAGGTCATTACCCCAGAGAACAGAGAAATGCTTGAACAACCTTTTGAGGAGGAGGAAGTACGGGCTGCAGTTTTCAGTTGTGATGGAAACAAAGCATCGGGACCGAATGGGTTTTCTATGGCATCCTTTCAACAACCATGGGATGTGGTAAAAGACAACATCACGAGTCTTCGGGGAGTCTTATCAGAATGGGGTGATTAACATTCAGACAAACGAAACATACATTTGTCTGATTCTGAAGAAGACGCAATCATAGTGCCTAAAGGATTTTCGACCCATTAGTTTGGTCACAAGCCTGTATAAGATTATCTCTAAGACCTTATCATTGAGACTTAGAGCGGTTCTCCACAAAATAGTTGAGAACACTCAATCAGATTTTGTTCAGGGGCGTCAGATTTTGGACGCAGTGTTCATAGCCAACGAAGCATTGGAGGATTACCGAGTACAACGGAAAGAGGGATGGTTTTCAAAATTGATTTTGCTAAAGCCTATGATTCAGTGGAATGTGGATTCTTAGAGTTTGTCATGCACATGAAAGGCTTTGGGAAGAGATGGGTCCGCTGGATGATGGAATGTGTTAGCTCCGTTACTTATTCAGTGGTGATCAACGGCAAACCAAAGGGGAAAGTTCGCAGCTGAGAGAGGGCTCAGACAAGTAGACCCATTGTCTCCGTTTCTATTCACATTAGTGACTAACTGCTTGGGGAGACTAATGACAAGGGCAAGACAATCATCTTTGATAAATGGGTTCTCAGTAGGAAAAGAGAAGGTGGAGATCTCACACTTGCAGTTTACTGACGACACGTTCTTTTTGAGACGGGAGAAAGAAAATATTTTGAATGTTATTCATTTACTCAATTGCATTAGCACAATGTCCGGATTGAAAGTCAACAAGGCTAAGTGTCAACTAGTAGGCATTAACATGGAGTTCGGGATGATTCTAAGGATGGCTAACAAGGTGGGTTGTTCGGTGGTGGTGTGGCCGATGAGGTATCTTGGTCTCCCTTTGGGAAGAAATCCTCTATCTTCGGGTTTTTGGGAACCGGTTCTCTCAAAAATCTCTAAGAGGTTGGATGGATGGAAACGCACCTTCCTTTCCAAAGGTGAGCGACTGCCACTTATTCGCACGGTGCTGTCAGCGATGCCCTCCTATTACTTATCTATCTTCAAAATCCAAAGGGGAGTGGCCAAACAAATGGAAAAGAAATTCAAATCCTTCTTCTGGAGTGGGAAAGCAGGTGCCAAGTTTGTTAGTTTGATAAGTTGGAATGAAGTTCAGAAACCAATGGAAAAAACGGGCCTCGGTGTTGGCAACATAAGTTTGAGGAATGCAGCATTGTGTGGTAAATGACTTTGAAGATATTTCAAGGAACATAATTTTTTGTGGGCTCAAGTGGTCAGAAGCAAATATGGCATAATTTCCCCACATGATCAACTTGGAGGCTCGGGTAGAGCTAGAAGAACAACTTTTAGGAGCCCATGGAAATTCATATCCTCACTTGCCCCACAATTCTTCATGCAAGTGAGTCTCAAGATCAGAGACAACCACATCTTTCGTTTTTGGGAAGACAAATGGTTGGGGAACTCCACATTGACAAAATCGTTTCCTCACCTCTATTGACTTTCATCCTCTCATAATCAGCCAATTACTTCCTTCATTGTCATAACCCCTTCCTTACCACCTACTCCATCATGGAATTCTCATTTTGCTAGGGCCTTAAGATCTATGGAACAAAGTGAGATTGCCTCTCTCTTGGACAGACTTGAGACATTGAGTTAGTCCAACAACCCGAACAATCTATTTTGGCGACCTAATTCATCCGGTCTATTTTCATCACTTCAGGTAAATCCTTTTTTGACACTCTTAGTGATTCTCCTTCTTTTCCTATTTTTTGCTTTCAAAAATATATTTGACATGTACAAGTTCCATCTAAGATTAGGATATTTGGTTGGTTACTGGCCCACAAGAAAATTAATCTACAGAGACACGCACCCAATTATTGCTTGTCTCCACACTGTTGCCTTTATTGTCTGCATGATGGCGAATATTTGGAACACATTTTCTTTTCTTGTAGATATGCCAAAAGAATATGGCACAAGTGGTTTATCTTTTCGGGTAATAGGTACATAGAGCTCCCCAAAATATCATTGAAGAATTATCATTCTCTCACATCTCAAGTCTATCAAGGTCAGAAAGGGAGTAGGTTTAATCGCCTCGTATGCAACTCTATGGTCTCTATGGTTAGAACGTAATAATAGAGTCTTCAACAGTTCTTACAAGGACAACGATCATCTTTGGGATGATATCAGACTATTGGCGAGCTCTTGGGTTTACGCGTCCTCTTGGGGCAATGGATTATCATTATCTAGCTAGCTTTTGCAGTGGAGTAACTGTTTGTTGTCAAGTCATAGTTTTTAATTGGAAGTTTTGTTGTCGGTTAGACAAGGATTGTACTAGAGGGAGGCCTGAGAATGAGATTCATTAGCACTCCTGGTGCTCTTTCAACACTTTTATACACATTTTATTCTAATTAATATACATCTTTTGTTTTTGCACACACACACACACAAAAAATGAACCAAAAGTTGTTACTTGGTGTGTCAAGAGAACACGATTAGAATTCAGCCAAAAGCAAGGTAAAGCGACTTGGGGAATCCTAAAAGTCACCATTCTCCATTCAATTCAACAACCATAAGGACCAGTCAAAGAGATTTTACTTATATCAATGATATGGCCAATTATAAATGATTGGTTATGAGAACATGCATAGGGAGCTGATCCATAAATAATGAAAGGAAAGAAATATATCAATTATTTTAATTTGAAATGTTTGCAGTAGCGATTGAATAAAGCTAAGTATTAAACCTTATCAAAGTCCCCTTCGGTAGAGTTAGGTATAGATTATACACACAGAAAGTTGGATGCAATGGAGGGTGTCACAATGGAGATCACACCCCCAGTCTCAACTTCCCTCCACAAGAAAAATAGTACCCATTCATGCCCCTTGCTTGCAATCAATTATTCAAATCATTCAATATAGAAGAGTAAAATGTCAATGAAGCTTGTCATTCCTCACGTAAACGGTCTAGGGACAATTGGAAGGCATCTATACTTTGGCAACGGCCTTGGATATCCTCCAATATTGAGTGGGCATGTTTCTTTTTCTCTAAAAGAAAAAGAGGAGAAAGGGTGAAAGAGACTATGAGAACAAGAGAGATCGAGAGCGCAAGAAAGATAAAAGGGGGTTGGTTAAAGAGACATGGAGATAGAGAGAGCAGGCAAGAGAGATAGAGAAAGTGAGAAGAATAGAGAGAAGAATAGATGAGAGGTGAGGAAAGATTGAGCTTGAGCTCTCATAACAATTGATGTAAAACAAAGGAAAAAAGAAAAAATAGAAGAAGAGGAAGAGAACGAAGTAGATATAATAATCAATATTTTTTTCATTCAATCATTCATTGTCTTACTCCATCACAATCTCTTATTTATGGAAATAAAAAATTGTCTGATTTGATGCCTACTATAATTCAAAAACTAAATTATTAACTCAAGTTATTCAATTCAACTCAACAAAGCCTTTTTTCCCAAACTCAATAACAAAATTAGAAAATTACCTAATTCAATTCCAATTTCAATTTGTAAACTAAGATCCTCAATAACAAAATTAAAATCCTACTAAAAGAAAACTACTAGATTCCAAATAGAAATAAAATCTTTCTAAAAACAAATCACCTCAATCAAATAATTAAAGATCTTAATAAAATTAAATATCTAAATACATTATTTAATTTCCATTCATTTACTGCATTACATATCTTTCATATGACCACTTTTTCCAGATTCTTATTTGAGAGATCTGAAAATGCACCTTCTCATAAGAGGTTCTATATGTCAGCCATTTTGCCATGAAGTTCTTAAGGCGAAGACTCACACATTAAAAACAAAAAAAATACGGCAAGGAGTTGAGATTAGGTAAATATAGAAGTTAATTAATAAAAGAAGTCAAAGATAAAGGATTTACCCAAAATTATTGGTAGCCAAAACAGTAGGTTTTCCTAGTATTGGTGCTTCCTGTAATGAAAACCACATTAGAGATCGAATACACCAGTAAAACAGTGTCATTCATTAAGATGTAGGGCCCTAAGAACACCATCATGAACCACCATGTCATATTTGCAGATTCATATCTATCAGGTAGAATAGGCATAACAAGCAAATGACCACCAGAACCAACAAAGCATGTCATACATGGAAATCCCCTTTACCATATATTTTTAAAAAAAAATTATGTATGCTATTCAATTATCTGGACCGTGCATGAATTAATATCCAAAAATGAAGTAAGTCATTAAGTATCATACAGCCTGCATAATAGTCACATTACCTAGCAGAAAATGGCAATTTCAACAGTGGCAAGTAGTTATTGTATAAAGCATTGGCATTGCAGCATTCATTTTCTGTTGGTTTGGTTGGGGCAAACATTGAATCTGAAAGGTTGCAGACTAGGAAATGAACAGAAGAAGATAGTAGAAAGAGAACAAGAAAATGCACACCATCTAATGCTCTATAAAACTATCAAATGTGAGCAATTGTTTGGACATTGAATGGCTCCGTATCAAATGAATTTATAAGCAAATAGAATGCAAGACAAAGTGCAATACTGGAGGATTGAATTCATTATTGAATAGTCCAACACCATAGAGGATATCAAGCTCCATACTAAGGATCAAAAATTCATATTCTCCCTAAACTTCAATCCGTTAAAATTTGAAATTACTAAGGAGAAGTCCAATTAAACATATAACACTAACACTACAAACACCCTATTTAAAGCACTTTCTATAATTATTTCTTCTTCATTTCTACTTTTACCTTCTATAGTCTGTTTTCTTCTTTCTTACCTTCTCGTGGGTCAATCAGTTTTAAAAATCAAGATATTTGTCTAGTTGGTCAGTATAGTGAGTGATGTGTGCAGCCACTCATCATGGCTGATAGGTGGAAAAAGTTCTCGGCAACTGCAAGAAATTGTCTCTAGGAGCTCATACCGCTTATCCTTGTATGTCTTTTTGTTGTATAAGTGAGTGAGCTCCTTAAGCAACCGAGTCAGTCTCGTCTCTGATTCCTCATCTTTGAAGGTTGTTTTTTTGGGAATGCAAAAGGCAAAGTCAAGACCGGTCAATAGCCAAAAGCATTGATAAAAGTATGGTAGCAGAAAGGGAAAGAAACCAAGTTAGTAAAGGACTAGGGCAGAAGGAACCAAAACCTCAAGATTCACTTTGACTCTCCCCGTTGCCAACTATGTTCTATTTGTAGGAAGAAAGTTGATGTATTGGTAGGCCAACCAAGCCCATCTCTAACTAAAGAGACACAAAGAGGCGAGACAGACCCCATTCATTGGCGATGTGCCAACGCTGCCTTGCTAGGACACAAGTATACATTTCTATCCATCGAATTTCATGCCGAGATGAAGCAATCTGAATCATCCATTCCAGTCATATATGCAGGACCGAAGGGAAGGATTGATTTGGGAGTTAGCTAGCATAATATAGCAAGTGGCCGCCCTTGCTCAATTTGGGTCAAACCTTGATGTTGTGACTCAAGCTCCACTAGAATTTGTATCCAAAACCAATATTCTCTATTTCCCTTGATTTGACTCCAACCCATTTAGTTGCTTGCTGATATACCAAATTCACGTTTCTCCTAATCATGATATCCTCTATCTCCTTCCTATACCTATTACCATACTAATGTTTTTAGTCACTAATCTAAGTCTACCATATTGGTAACTTCTTTACCCGACTCATCTAAAATAGTACAAGAACCTTTACTTACCAATCACCACCTCATAGACAAGTGCAACCCATCATAGAAAGGGAACAACTTCGCCCATCTCTTAGTTTGATTAAGATTCATGTTCATAATATACCTAATAAACTCTTACGCTCACTATCAGCTACCAAGCAGAATCTTCCTTTCTCTATGCTTAATGTCAACTAAACTATGTACAAAGGTAAAGTAAGTAATGCCTAACAGAAGAGTTTTTAAAAAACTAATCTAGCAAGCATAAATATAACACTAAAAATTGGTAAAGTAAGGAATTTACTACATATAATCATTTGTAGAAGTAGAAATACAAATGAAGAGATAATGAAAGTTGGAAGCCAAGAAATACCAAGGAATGAAAATTTAGGTATTTGAGATCAATTATTCACCTAGAAGAAGAAATAGGTGACGGTATGAACTATAGAGTTAAAGCAACATAAATTAAGTGGAAGAGCGCTTCTAGAGAATCATATGATCAATACATCCTATTAAAGTTCAAAGGAAAATTTTGTTATACTAATATTAGGCCAGCCGTGCTCTATAAAGTAGAATGTTGGATGACAAAGAAACATCACATTTACATACTAAGACGCATACGCGATAAAACATGGAAAGACAAATTGGAAATGAACATATTTGAGAAATGGTAGGAATGCCTCCATTGGAGATAAAATGAGAAAAAACTAATTCAAATGGTCCAGACACATAAAACAAACACCATTGGATGTGCAAGGAAGATTGACATATTAACAATCCATGAAGATGAGGTAGAGTGAGTCATAGAATAAAATGGACAATGATAATATTGCTTGTTATATACATGTCAACTTAGCCTTTGATAGAGCGAATTGGCGGAAGGGGATTCAGCCCATTGTAGTGAGGAGAGTTGGGAAATACATTTGTGGAAAACTATAGATACTAAAACCATAAATTACATAGGGTATAGCAAAATCCGCTCAAGATATGATGTGCGAGTTTACCTATGGGAAGCCAAGGAAGGCGGAATTCATGATCATCTCCTCGCTTGGGAAGTAGTGGTAATGGAACACCCGAAAGAGAAAAGGGGGGTTAGGGATAGGCAATATTGCTTGAAAAAGAAGGCATTAGTCGCCAAATGGCTTTAGAGTCTCCCCCTAGAACATGAGGTTTTATTGGTCAAGGTCATTAAAGGTAGATATGGTCTCTAATAATAACTGAGATACAAGTCCAACTCTTAAAGAAACATATAGTAAGGGTGAGCTTCAAAACCAATAACCCAAAACACCTGCCCAACCTGATCCAAACCGATCAAGTTCGGGCGGGTTCTTTCGAGGGGTGGCAATTGGTGTCCGAACCCATTTGTCCGATATCGTCCCGCCTAATAATAAGCGGGTATGAAAATTAGTTACTTAAAATCGGGTGGGGTATGAAAAAAATTTGGTGTCCGTTTTTAAAAGCAGACCAAGTCCGGGCGGGGAGGAAAAAAACGGGTACCCGGTTACCAGGGGTAAAAATGTATTTTTTTTTTAGGATTATGTACATATATATAACCCAACAATGACTCTTGATTATCTATACTAATATAATAAATCTTCTTAGAACTTTTCGCCGCATGGCCATTTTTGCATTTCTTCCACATTTGTTGTCTTTTATTCTTTGCCAAAAAATTAGATATTTAATTAATAAGGATATTTGGTAACTAGATATTAAAAGAAAGATGCTATTTTTAATAGTTAAATAACTTCCACTACACTTCCCTTTACATCTCATATTTTTGTGTCTACGCATAAAATTTCTATTTTACACTTTCCAAATTTAAATTTTTATTCTTTTTTGTTATTTTATTTTAAAATAAAATTATATTTCAATTACAAAAGTAAAATTTTAATTTTTAAAAGTTACATGGAACGCATGTGCCCACATTCTAGTATATATAACTCTTTGGCTATATATATAATATTATATATTGTACTGTATTCTACAATAATGCCAAAGACTTTTGGTTATTGTATAATTTATAATAATATTATAGATTATACTGTATTATTTTTATATATATAAGGTCGGGCAACCCGTTTTTTTTTTAACCATACATATATGGACAAAAGGCTTACTGTCCATTTTAAAAGCAAGTCGAGTACGGACACACTATGTGTTCCTAAGTATAAGGGGTTGTTCGTACCCGTTTTTGTCCGTACATGCATTTTTGCCACCCCTAGTTCTTTCCCTATTGTCAGGTAGGTCGAGTGTATAAAAACAATAACCTAAATAGTCGAGTTAGATTTCGGGTTGAAAAAATTAAACTTGACTTCCACCCAACACATACATACATACGGGCGCGCATATATATAACATATAATAAAAGCAAGGGAAAAAAATTTGACTCTGCTTGACTCGTGCACAACCCTAATATATAGGAGTTTTGCAAGTTTACTTCCTCCACATATTTTATCTTTTTGAGATCATTGACATTTGGGATTAAAAAAAGATCTTCCATTATATTTTAGGAGGGCACATAAGGCAGAGAGGAAGCACTTAATGTGTCATTTTCTGCACCTATGCACTCCCATACCTCTCCACAATGAACCAACCTCTACTTCCTTGTTCTAATGATTCCCCATTTACTTTGTCTCTATGGCCAAAATTGCTTGAAGCAATTGGTAGGATGTGGGTTCCTCCTCGACATTGAGTCAATTTTGTGAGGATTTCTTGTCATGAGCTGAATTCAAAAGGTGAGTCATGTGGAATTATGCAATTCTCAACTTGTTTCGGAGTATGTGATTTGAGAGAAATTATACTATTTTTGAGAATTGTTATAACAAATGGAGAAGGTGTGACCGTGTGGAGCATTGTTAGATTTAGAGTTTTCTCTTCTTTTTCTTTTTCTTTTTTTTTTTTTTTTGAGAAAAGATTTAGAGTTTCCTCCTGATTGAAGTTGGATAAAATTTAATTAGGGATTAGACTGTGTTGTTTTAATTTATAGTTGTTCAAATTTTTGTCCAAAGGATTCTTGTCCTATGTTTTGTAGCCTTCTACAAATGTAGAGTCTTAGGTGGGCCTTTTTGGTTATGGTCCTAGTTTTTGGTATTCTTATCTTTTAAAATTAATCTTCTTGTCCAATGTTTTATAGTCATTAAGGCTTTTTCTTCCAAAATCTCATCGCCCACAATGACTTGATTTCCATCCAGATTACAAATTTATAACCAAGATGTGAAAGATTAATCAAGGAAAATGGTTAAAGTTTAGATATTATTTAAGGTTACATCATTTAGTTATTTAATAGGTTGCATGATTGAGCAATCAGAATAAGAAAGGTATATTCATATTATTCAATGTCAACCATAATGACGTAAAATTGAAGAATAAAATCACATGAGATATTAGAGTTGGGTATATATCTAAAATATAACAATGACTTAGGATTGTGCTCTATTTGGAGCATTGTATGTCCCTCTACTAGCCAGGCAATCCTTATCAACAAAGTACAATGAGATGCACATGATGCCTCCTCATTAATTTAGATTTCCCATCCTTAAATAACTAGTCGGTAAATTTTTTAGCTACTACGCTAACCAATTTGAACAAATAAGAACTTTGTGTTTCCACTTATACAAGTGTGAGTTAGACTACTAGTATGCCCAAAACAACAGATAAGATGGCATATTAGTACCCAGTAGATAACTATTAATTTTTTTTCTACCAATGAAAATGAAGGTTTTTTGAAATTTAGAACTCTTTATCTGCAAATCATGAGCATTTGCTAAAAACGTCTTAAAAAATGTGAGAGAGAAAGAGGGAGAGAGAACTTGTTGACATGTAATGTTTGTCAAAACACATTTCTCTGCAATCTTGCACTATGACCAAAAAAATGTCATCACCAAGCACTTTTTTCTTAGAAGAAACAAGTTATGTCCCCCAAGGTATCGGGACCCACTTCAAGCTCGTTAATTTTGTTAGACTCGTGGGGTTCGCCGGACTACGTCCCGCTCATCCTACGTCCACCCACTAATCCTCTCACCAATTTAGAGGGACACAAGGGTTGGGGTTCGAACATGGAACCTCCTGGTTCCTCATCCATCACCCCAACCACCCAACCACTTGGCCAACACCAAGTGCTTGATAATCACCAAGCACTTGGTCCACCAACAGTATTAACCAAATATTCCAGTATATTTGGAATAAAATAATTGAAATAAAAAATATTTATTTCAAATTATTCCAGTATATTTTATGGAAAATTATGTCCAAATTGATGCCTTCAGACTAATAATTCTTGTTTCCTGTCCAAAAAAAAAAATTTCTTTTTGTGTTGCACTAAAGTCATGTTCACGATTTTACCCACCCCCTTGTATTGTATTTCTGGGGGTAATTTCTAGAATCCTCTTTCTAATATCTGTGGAATTTACTGACCACACCATGATTGCAAAGAAGGAAGAAGAGAATAGAAAAGATTGTCTGTGTACTTTCCTTTTATTTCGTAACAGCTACTTGCACACACTACTATTAATCAGAAGAATAACGAAACATACATGAAGAGCATACATACACATATAAACACTATCAACAGTATAAACACTGGACATAAATTAACCAGCGTACCTCATATTCCTCAAATTCATGGCCTTCAATGACCACTATGCTGGGAACATGGCTAGGAGGAGGGCGGAGCAGCCCTTGAGCTTGTTCCCAGGTAAGCTTTATTTCTATCATGTCTTCATTTTCAATCCGTAGCCGTTTACTTTTGGAGCCAAGAGTGCTGCTTTTCCTCTTACTAGGGATGAGAGAAGACTTGGCACTGTGCACTTCTTTTGCTATGTAAGCTGATTTATCAACTTTGGACCATGTACTTGCAGTATGTGTTGAATTAACCTGATACATTTACAAATGACTAGTTGATTCTGCAGGAACAGAGAAAAACTTAGGACAAATTCAATAGGACTAGTTTCACTATTATCAACCTCTGCATTTGTGGAGACACCATTTCCAGTCTTCAGTGTTCGATTTCCCTGGTAATTAAACATATAAAAATCAACAATAGTGACAGAAGATCCGCAGATGCAGAAATAAACATGAAGCTTTTGCACAAACATTTGTTTGAAAATCATTGGAATGTATAAACAATAACAGCAGGCAATGCTAACATAGCGGAAGTGATTTCGGCATGAATGCTCTGGCAGAAAAGAACATAGTCATAAGACAGAACATCCAAGCAGCTAAACAAGGCCTGCAAGACAAAGGAGCTCGACCTAGAGGAGGAAGGAGGTGATTAAGGGCAAGAGAAAACTGCAGCAAGAAGGGAAGCTAAAACGGAGGTGGTGGAAGTTCAGCTCAAGAAGGAGAAACGGATGGCAAGGCAGAAATGCAGAATCACACACCATTTCTTCTCACAGAATCAAATTTCAAGAAGCAATCCAGTTTGGTGTCCACCATCCACCATAAACTCCAATAACAGCAACATATCACCTATTAAAGTTTGCAATAAGTCACCTAAAACAGCGCTAAATCATGCAAGCTTAATCACATTTGAAATTACCGCTAAGAATTTGGAAAGACCTCATAAATCTTTGGACTGAGCTAGAGCTTCATGATGCACCCAGTCATTGCTAGCTGAACTACTATCTATACAAATGTGATCTTGAACTCCATGCTTTTCCACCCAATAAGCTAAGTTCCTTGGCTAAAGCCATGCAACACCAACACGAACATCTCCTTCATACGTTCTTTGACTAAATCTATGCAACATGAACATCTCCTCCAATCTACCGGACCAAATCAACTCTATTGAATATCCTAGGGGAAACTGGAAACCTAGGAGCAGTAAGAACCACGAAGCAGCAGACATCCCTACTAATCGCCAATTCACTATGCAACTTGCACCACAAGCATGGAACAATAGGATGAGCCTCTTTCTGGCAGATAACGTGGGAATCACATATCATAGAAGCAGCCAACTAACAAGTGTGCCATTTTGGCATGCAAGGAGGCAAAATGAGCAAACTATCTTTGTTCTTATTTGCATCTGCTTTCAAACTTTCTGTATAAGTCTTTTTAATATCTGAAAGAAGTCCAACACCACAGCTGATGCCTGGCAAAGAATGCTATAAGTATGGCTTCCATCCCATTCATTGCTGTGTTACCCAAGTGCATACTTAACGCACGTTCTTACACAGGACAGGTGAGGAAAGACCACCTCTGAAGTGGATTCTGGTCTTCAACAAGTTCAGTTTGAACAGAAAATAGAGAAAATAAAATAAAATACAAGGCAGAGAGAACACCAATTGGCTTTCTATCTAACTCAGAATAGCAGATGGGCAGAGACTACTCCTGAATTGAATAACTTCTACAACAAAAAATAGACAAATAAGAAAAGGAAAGACAGACCTATATTTAGCTATTAAAACTAAAATGAACAACAATACAATGATCAAATCACATTGTGTTGCAAGTGGTAACCAACTAACCACCATGATATGAAATGAAGGGAAAAACAAAAAGATATAAAGAAAAGAAAGAGCTGCAAATAATAATTTAAACATAGTGATGGTATCTAACAGAAGGAACCTGGTCAGATGGAGGAACATTTGAAGAAGCCTTTCTAAATCCCATTACCAACTTTCCATCAGGATCTATGCGACTGAACGTTACTGAGCAAAAGAAATTCAGTCTCAGTTTTAAAGAGAAAAAGAGTAACAAACAGATAAATAGACAAAAGGAATAAATAACGAAAGAACAGATATAAACATTCAAGTCAGTGTATCACGGTGCTTATACGCTATCATTGTTGTACTGGTTTCATTTAGTATTATAAATAATATATTGTTTCTTCTCCAAAAAAAAAAAAAAATTCAAAGTCAGTAAAAAAGAGGGCTTCAAAATGGAAGGACATAATGATAATATGGCTGAAAGAGGGAAGATGATATTCACTGAAACATTTATGGTTTTACAAATTTAAAAGCTTTCAACTTACATAATATGTCTCAGGAGTAGGAAATATCATGAGATTCAGCAGCATTAACTCCATTCCCATAGATAAGGATAATATGAATGGCAAGAAAAATATCTAAAAGTTCAAGCTCAACTTCTCTCTAAACTGCAGATAATAAAAATGTCGGATTGTTTCAAGAATGTTTTCAAGCAGAAAATTTATGTAAAAATTAAACAACCTGGAGAACTACATATTTTTGTGAATTGATATTGTTAATCTGTATTTTTTGTTACTACATATATTATTGAAAATCTTTTGGAAGTTTGTAGAATCTTATGATCCAAAATTCAGCGGAATGATCACATCTGAAAAACTTCCTCATTAGTCCTACATAGGAATATAGGATCATGATCATAATAGTCACTACTCAGGAAGTTATAACAATTTTTTTTAACTCTAACAAACCAAGTTGCAAGTCATCCTCTCACAACCTAATCACATGTTTCTCAATCACCACTCATCACTGCCAAGCACCAGTGTTGTCAAGGCGGAAAGGCGGTGGTAGGCGGTAATATATATATGTAATTATTAATTTAATTTATATATTAAATTATATGTAATTATTAATTTAATTCAGAAGTTGAAGTGGAAGAAAGGATTTCGCGGGTTTTAACAAAAAAAAAATAAAAAAAAAAACCCTTTAAAAAAATATTTGCTTAGACCTCCCCAAACAGCCTAGACGGTGGTCTAGAAGGTGCCACTATCCAAGGGGCCTAGGCGCCGCCTTGACAACACTGCCAAGCACAAATGTCACCCTCCTTTGTTCTCCCTCAATGGCATCATCATATGTACTCCTCTTAGATTAGCCACCTTTTTCTTCATGAAGAGAAGTGAAAACACGTAAAAAAAGGAGTTATGGTTGTTTGCAGTCATGCCATTGGGCAACGACAATTGCATTGGGGTGAAGCACTTCTGGTGCTTCCAAATTTGTATGATGCTTATTATAAATTAATACAATACTCTCTTTGTTTCTGCTAAAAAAAACACGTGAAAGAATAGTAATGAGAATTTGTGCAATCTGGAAACAAGAAGAGATTTTGGCCCATTACCACAATTGCCCTGCATTGCGAAGAACAAATCAATGTGGAATCATGTTTACATCCCCCATGTTGCTAGTTTCTTTGTTTTAGTATTTGCTTTCTTCCCTATTCAATTGGGCTCTTCAGGCTCTGCTGGTCAATCCTTGTTGGATTAGTTAGTTAATTTTAGGATTGGGTTTTGCTCCCATTCTTTTTCTTTTTCTTTTTTCGGTTGAGAAGTTGATTTTCCATTATTGTTTAGACTTACTTTGAAAACTTGTTATAATCAAGATTGCTAGAATCAAAATCCTACAAAGGATCAATAAGGGGAGCTTGAAAATCGAATCGTAGATGTAGAATCAGATTGGGAATCAGAAGAATTTATGAACCATGACAAAGATTTCTTATAAATATATCCAAATATTGAAAATTGTAAGACAAAACACATTTAAAGCAAACCAAATAAAAAATTGAAAGAATTTAGTATAGCAGAGGCCTGGTTTACATTTAGTAAACATATTAGGAGATCAAGATTTGAGTTTTTACTTTACACTAATAAATTATCAATTCAATTGCATATAAATTGAACAAAGCTTATCAAATTGCAATATAAAGCAATATATGCCAAAATCTCAACTAGTTCCAAAGATGCCAAAAATAGTAAACTATGATAAAAATGGAGAAGAAAAACAAAGAAGAAAAAGAATGAGGAAAGGGGGAAAAGTAGGAAAAGTAGGAAAAGTAGAAGACAAAAAAAATAAAGAAAAAGCACTAACATGAAGTGAAAAAATAAAATAAAATAAGAAGAATAAGGGGAAAAAAAAAAAAGGAAATGGAGAAAATGGGAAAAAACACATTTATGGATTGTGTTCCTAAGGGATGGGATTCATCAACTTCGTCCTTTGATACTCACAAGTTACAACTTCCTTTGTCGTTAAATTCCCATGCTCATTGATTGGTTTGAGCAATCAATATTGGTTTAGGAAAGTCTGGGCTTCAGCTTTATTAGCTTTGGGATTAAGCCTCATGAACCCAAAAGTTTCTTGTCTTTAGGTCACGAGTTCACAACTCAAGATGGATCGATAGAATCAGGCTAAGATCAGGATCCTTCAAGATTCTACAATTTGGATCAGGATCCTACCTTTGACTCTTTTATGAAAATATTCTCATTGGAATCCAAATTGGAGAGGATTAGTGGGATCATTAGATTGTACGATCCGGATCAGAATTCTATCAACCATGGTTACAATGCATGGTTTAAGTCTTTTCATTTAAGCAGCAAATACCTTTGCAAACTGGGTTTGAGGGAATTCTCTGTACCAGAAAAAATCTATAAACAAATAAGTAAAAAACCTTTTTCATGAGATTCTTTCTGCATTATTTTTTATTTGAACTAGCGGCTGCTATTGGTTCTGAATGCCGAAAAAGAGAGAATCATGGTTCTTATCTTTATGTTCAGAAATCAAACTTCCCTTTCCAAGAGATAAGAGTTTGTATGTTGATCGTTTCCCGGCTGTTCGACAGAACTATTCATTATTTCACAACCTCCATGAATACATGGATGTCGAAGATCAAAATCTAGAGAAGACCTCGAATTAAACCAAAATCTAGAGAAGACACTAGATGTTAATGTAAGGCATTGTCCGCATCCGGTGTTTGACACACAAATTTACAGTATTATCAGCAATTGCTAAAGTGTGGCCTCATTTCTACAGCAACTACAAGTGTTTCAGTGCAACTCTAAAATAGTTGAAGTTGACAGTGGCCCAAATACCTCATTTCTATAACAGCTGCCTCGGAAAATGAAACAAATACTAAATAATTGGACTACAAAATGTTTTAAAGGCTTCCTCAATGGAGTTGTAATAGCAAAGAACAGTAATAGCTACAGGTAAAATTCTATTCACTCCAAGTCAAAAAGTGGGAATTTCAGCTAGCTCCTAGCTTTGCTAATACTTCAACAAAGGTTTCGAAGGCATAAGGCTTTCTGGGGGACTTGCCTCCCTGCGGTTTCAATCATCACCTACGAGAATTTGAAACTCCGATAGGAGCTTGAGGGAGAACCCCCTAATCAGGGTACTTCCTAGAGTTAAGGAAGCCTGCTTCGCTCACTCCTTTTTTTTTTTCAAAAGAAACAAAAAATTGTTGTATATATTGATGAAATCAGCGAGACAAAGTAACTGTACATTGTGGCCAAAACAATGACCCTTCCTATGGCTATACAAAGTTGCCCCACCCCTTAAGCCAATCGCTTATAGCATAACCCTTAGACAAGCTACTATTACCAACCCAAAAGGAAGCCAGCAAGTGGGATTTCTCCCAAACAAGGACAGCTTGAAGCGTCTTGTCATCAAAAACCCTCAAATTTCACTCTTTCCAAAGAGACCATAGCATCGATAGGCAAACCACCTGCCAGTGTCCCCTCCAGCCTGGTTGAATGCTATTAATGAAAGGGAAAAGACCGGTGTTATCCTCATCAACATCCTCCACGTGCACGATGGGGAAGTGATGACACCATCTACGCCACACCTCTTTAGAGAATGGGCAGTTCCAAAGTAAATGGCCAATAGATTCCGAATTCTGATTACAAAGATAACACCAAGATGGAGATAAGCACATATTTAACATGTCGTCAGTGTTCAAACCATGGGCAGCCACCCAACCCAAAAATTTAACTTTAGATGGTACTTGCGCTTTCCATATGAGGTTATAGTGAGCGAAGGAGGGGATATTAGGGTCGTCAAGGATAGCATTGAGGAAGGATTTGGAGGTAAAATTGCTCGTTGGATCCCAAGGCCAAAGAATTCTATCACTATCCCCAGATAGTTCACACCCCTCAAGTATGCTAAGAGGGGAATCGATGTCCCCCTCCCTAAGGGGATAAAAATTACTACCTAAGTGCAGATCCCATCCCCCTATGGTTCCTCCCCTAGGATCTTGGGCTCTCCTAAAGGTCGCTAACGGTTTATTATGGTGTAAAGAACATTGATAGAGACTAGGAAACAGATTCTGAAAAGCTTCATTCCCACACCATGGGTCTTCCCAAAACCTAATGGAATCACCTCTTCCGGGTTTAAGTCTGATGAAGGGAAAATAGATTGGGTAGACAGAAGATATGAATTTTCAAGGACCCCTAAATGTCGATCTGGTTGCTAACCCAGCATCCCTACGGTTGTCCCTCAATCCATGCCTGCTACAGATAACTCTCCGTCATAATTGGTCCGTTTCACGAGAAAATCACCATAACCATTTGCCAACCAAGGCTCTGTTCCTAATAACAATATTCGCTACACCCACCCCACCTTGCTCGATCCTCCTTTGAACAGTACTCCAAGCCACAAGTTGTGAACCCCGCATCTTATCAACATTCTCCCATAAGAAATCCCTCATGAGTCTTTCAATTCTATCTGCCGCCATTATAGGCACCTTGAAGACTGAAAGATAATATCTAGAAGGGCATCCAACACAGATTTAATGAGAGTAAGCCTCCCTCCTTTGGATAAAAAAACTTATCTTCCAGACGTCAATCCTCCTTGAAACCTTGGAGATCACTGGCTCCCAAAAGTCAATTTTAGATGGATTGCCCCCTAAAGGCATGCCCAGGTATTTCATAGGCCAACACCCCGAGGAGCAACCAACTATGTTTGCCATATCGTCCAACCATTCCTGTTGGACCGATACCCATGCCAATTGACTCTTCGCCATGTTAATAACCATACCAGACATCCAACAAAAGCATTTTACTACCTTGGATGCATTAACGATGCACTCCTCATTCCCTCCTAAAAGATCAGTGTGTCATCAGCGAACTGCAAATGAGTGACTTCCAGTTTTTCTCGCCCAACCACAAAACCCTCGAGCAACTCAGCATCCTTTGCTTTGTCTAACATTCTACCCAACACATCTGCTACTAGAGTGAATAGAAACGGGGACAACGGATCGCCCTGCCTTAAACCCCTCTCACCCAAAATCTTCCCCCTAGGCCTTCCATTAATTAAATCGAATAAGAGACCGAACTCAAACAACCCTGAATCCATTTCCTCCACTTCTCCCCGAACCCTTTCTTTATTAGAACATAATCAAGAAATTTCCAATTAACCATATCGTATGCTTTAGCAAAATCAAGCTTGAGCACCACCCCTTCAAGACAACAAACTCTGTAATCTTCCACCAATTCATTGGCCACTAGCACCGCATCAATTATCTGACGTCCTTGAACAAAGGCCATCTGATTTTCAGAGATCGTGGTGTGTAAAACTCCCTTCAATCTGTTTGCTAGCGGCTTCGCGATTATCTTGTAAAGACAAGTGATAAGACTAATGGGTCGAAAGTTTGCGACTTTGCGAGACACCGTCTTTTTGGGGATCAGACAAATATATGTTTCATTAGTACATCCATTGACTATCCCAGTTTGATGGAAGTCTGCGAGTACCTTCATGAGGTCCTCCTTGACAACGTCCCAGCAGCTTTGAAAACATGCCATAGTCACACCATCTGGCCTTGGAGCCTCTAATCCTTCACACTCAAACACAGCTTGCCTTATCTCGTCTTCAGCAAAAGGCAATTCAATCTCCACACTATCCGCCCCACTGATAGGGGACCAATCCAATCCATCCACTCCCCATGAACACTGCCCTCTACTAGAAAAAACATTTCTGAAATACTCAGTAATCTCTGTCACAATCGCGTCCTCATCTTCCACAATAGCTCCATCCTCACTTTCCAGTCTTGCTATGGAATTAATAGACCTTCTTCCACTCATCAACCTATGAAAGAATGTAGAGTTAACGTCACCGTCCTTAAACCATCGAGCCCTGGACTTAATGATAGTTGCCTTATCCTCGACCTTACAAAGTTTCCATAAATCTACTTTAGCAACCCTTCTTTCGCGAGCCAATTCTTCATTCCAATCCAGACCACCTTCCTTTCTGTCCAACCTTTGGATCAACTCTTCAAGCTCCTTCCTCCGCATCATTTCCCTCCCCATGATTTCTTTTCCCCAATCATGAATCCTATACTTCACTGACTTGATAATTTGCATAAACTTATAACCTTCCCAACCCTGGGAAGGCCCTTCGCTCCACCACTCCTCAACACGATTTTTGAACTCGACACGGGTAATGAGGCGACTATCGCACCTAAGGGGTGATGGTCCCCACTTAGGCCTCATAGTATCGATAATAACCGGCCAATGATCAGAGACAAATCTTCCCCCGACTTCCTGCCTATGGAATGGGAACATATCCACCCATCCAGCTCCCAACAAGAATCTGTCAAGTCTGCAGCAAACTGGAGATGCTCTGAAGTTGGACCACGTGAAAAGTCCATTGAGAAGAGGGGGATCATGGAGTTCTAACTCTCCAATCAGCTCATCAAAATCCCTCATACTCCTTGTGAGCCTGCCACTATTAACTTTCTCGGAAAGAGTACGCACCACATTAAAATCACCTCCGACGCACCATCTAACCCCTAAAATGCCGCTAAGACCCGCCAATTCATCCCTGAACCGACAACGAGCTGCTTTATCATTCGGGCCATACACACCTGTCAGCCACCAAGCATCCCCGTTTCCGAATTCAATTTTTACTGATACTGAAAATTCCCCAAAAACTCTGTCAACAACCGTAATCCCTCTAGAGTCCCATGCCACAAGTAATCCTCCCGAAGACTCGACCGTTGGGAGCTAGGCCCAATCTTTAAACCTTGACTGCCAAAGAGCCCCAATCAAATCCCTATCAATCTTTAGCCTTTTAACTTCCTGTAAGATTACAAAATCAGCACTGCACTTCCCAATATACCTTTTAATCATTCGCCTTTTATCCTTGGAACCGCAACCACGAATGTTCCATGTGAGAATCTTCATTAAAAACTAAAAGTGCCTAAACAAACCAATCCACACAGATCATCGTATCACTCCGTATTGGGAATGACAAGCGCATTGTTGTTCAAATCAACCAAGAACAACGTCATTTTCCTCAAGAAGTCCACAACCTCAACCTTCGTCAGCCTGTCATCAGTAGCCTGAGTGTGCTCATCTGCATGTTTGAGCCCTCCCCTTCTAGCAAACTCGAAGTCGTCCACCTCCCCGCATTGATAATGCACATCGGCACATACCGCTAGAACACTGGGACCATGATTGTGCGGAGTGGTCATTATGGGATGGTTAGTTTGGGCAGTGGTTTCAAGTACGGCAGAGAGATTGGCCAGGTTCAAAGATGAGGAGGAGAAATGAGAAGCACAATTAACATCAAAATTAAATTCCTAGGTGCGTACCTAATCCATGGACAGACATTCACCATTTTTCCTTTTTGTTCCACCATCCATCGCTTCGCCACCTTGCTCATCCTCAGTCTATCTGTCTTCGTCCGACGAGTTGCTTTCGTATTGTGACGAATCCACCGCTAACGAGTCCAGCATCATCTCGTCTTCAGATCCTGCATTACTGCAACCTTTATTCAACACACTTGGACCCTTGCGGTGATGAACCTTTCCACCGACTTCGAGCTCCATATTTTCTTCCCCCACTAATATTCGCTGAAAAGTGGTATGTGCGGCTCCTTTTCTTCTCTTGTATACTTTGATAACAGAAACAAGTTCCGCAAGTGTCGCAGGAAGCGACGAACGATGCCCACATCTCTCCGCCTCAACATGTTGCGAGTTGGTTGTGGGCCCCAATTTTGGATTAAACTGACCAGCCACACCCCATGAGGCCTGGCTCGCACGTACTTTCAGTTTCTGGGCCAGCTCACCGCCCTTGTCTGAAACAGATTGAGTCCCCCCGAACCATCTTGCACGGCCCGTCATTTGTGGGCTCGATACTGTAATTTTTCAATGGACCGTCTTCGGTTTCCGCTAGACGCCCACAACAATTAAATTATGCACACTCCTTCGATTCCAAGCCTAGCCTAGAATCGTCATTATGGAAGCTCCTGCCAGCTGGAAGCAGGGTAGTGCTACCTGTTTTGTGCTCAGTACACTTCTGCTCTAAACGTACGTATGCAATCTGCACGTCTCCACCACCCGTCGCAGCATCTTCTAACCAACTTCTGGCAAGAGCTGCGATACCTATCTTCTCTTCTGACGTCGGCACTGCACCTCCACCTTTCGGAGCTTGTCTCGCCAGAACTTGATCAACCATTATTGCCGGCGACGAATATTGCGCATTGTTCATGGGCGTAGCATCTCGATCCCCGTCTGACCAGTGCTAGCAGAATTCATACGGCGATGCAACTGATCCTAGCTCGAACAGTCTAATGGTGATGTTTGTCCGACCTTCCGTGAACACCATAGTTTCCGGCAAAAAACCAGAAGCCCACCCCACCACACTCATACGAGCCATGTCATACGCCATTCCAGCTGACGTCGTTGGATCCAGTTCGAGTAAACCACCGCATAGTTGGCCAATTTTGTGTAAAACCCCAGATGACCACGCCTCAACCGAAATCCCTTCCACGCCGATCCAGCCATTGCGGCAACAGAAGCAGCGATTCTCCCACTGCGTATTCGAGCTCCACTGTTGAATATTGTAATGGTGCTTGCTCCCCGACATCTTCCCTTTGAATAATATTGCCTTTTCCTCCTTCGACACACACCTAAGGAGGGCTCGATCGGCGCAAATAGGTGCGAGTAAAATTATCCTTCCAAATCGGCCCGAGAGTTCATCTTCCACATCAACCCACCTGGCTGCGTCAGTATATCGATACACCACCAGGTAAAGGATTTCATTGATGTTCTTTTCACACCTCTGGTCGGCTATATCATGGGCAATAGCCTTGTTCTTACCCCGAGCCGCGTCAATCCCCGAAGATGAGCAAGCGACTCCTATCTTCCTCGCCTTGTCTGCCTCAATCTTCCCAGTCGTGATGTTCTTGACATTACTAGCTAACCCTGAGCATGACTGTAAAGCTTCGACCAAACCCACCCATTATTTGTTCGCTCACTCCTTCACCTAGAGGTTTTGTCCCTCACTTCGTTGTTTTTATTTTTTTATCAATTAGTCAAAATATAAGTCCATAACGACTCAAATACAAGGAGAAAAACTCACATAAGATGACAAAAGGTACAAAGAAAATTCTTAAAAAAAAGCAACCATTATGTCAATAACTTACCTGTGTCACCTGCTTGCAGCTGCATTGATTGGATGCAAGGTGTGACACCCTCTAAAACATACATTCTACTGTTATTATTGGGCCAGAAGCGAAATTGAAATGTCCACTCCTTGCCTTTTGCATCCTGGACTTTAAGGGGTAATCCTTCTGATTGAGAAATTGCAGGGAAATAAGCCTGACAAATGATAAATGAATATTAATACCATATAAAATCCATCTGTACTTAGATATCGATCGGGGTAGGATATGAAAGCTGAAGGCTGCAACATAAAGCTCAAGTTCAACTAGAGCAAAACAAAGTTGGAACAATAAACATAATATTGAAGGCTTATTACAGATATCAACATTTATACATACATGAAACTACACTAGCCAACATTAATGAGAAAGGAAACAAAGAAGACAGAAAAGAAATGCAATATATTGTGATCAATAATCATTGGAGTGCTACACTAAAATAAGGGTGCACCCAATATACGAGGTTCCCACTATTGTGCAATTTGGGGAAGAGACGATGTACACAACCGTACCTCCATACTATAGTCCTACACTGCCTAATATAAGTCGTGCCCTATATCCAAATAATTGAGAAATACTTCAAGAAGAAGAAAAAAAAAAAGAATACACACCTCTGCACACTTTTTTGGCAGCACTAGACGCCCTATTCTCCCAGCATCACTGGCACTCAACATCTTCTCGAACAAAGGAGTTATAACTGAATTTGAACTTAGAAATCATTAAGGATCACATGGCGCAGACTTAGAAAAAGGATATTGGCCAAGATCATAAACATATAAAAACCACACAAAATAAAGGCTCCATGATTTGTCATACAAAATAAACTTTAGAACTGTAATATTACAATACAGGCTTCAACACTAACCTTACAAAATAATCATGGAATAATTATTAAAACCACTATTATCTCTTTCACAAATTCCAAGATACCAAAAGAACTAAATAGAAAAATTATGGATACTCTCCTGAGATCTGTTGCAGCTCTTGATCAGTTATTCTTGGCCAGTATCGCGGAAGTAACTGAGCTTTTCCCCGAGTATCCCCTCGTTGTTTTCCATTGCGTACTTGAGTTTCACCAGAAGAGTCCACTCCATTTTGTGAATGACCATTAAATTGCTTCACCAACGGAGGAGGAGGTGTTTGTCTTTGTGATTGAGTTTCAGAAACTCTGGTTGGACCATTTGTATCAATAGATGATGTGCAAGTTACAGCAGAACCAATATGTGGGGTGGACGAGTCGTCTTTTGAAGTCGATGGCTGTCGTGAAATATTTACACCAGAATCTGGATGCACATCGTAAGCCAATCCTGCAACAGAAGTGTCCCAACCTATCAGAAATCACTTTTCTACTGAAAGGAAGTATGAACCTTGCAAACCATCAAGAGCACCTTCTTCCTTGTTAAAGGTATTTGATGCAGCCACCAGATCACCAGAATTGCCATTGGCAGCTCTACTACTAAGTGCAGTGAGCTCAAGACCACTAGACATTACTCTTTCGGATGGAACTTCATGTTTCCCTTTTTCTTTGGAAGATGTAGATAGGCGCTCAACATCATTGGACAACCTCCGGTGCAATTCAGACTTAATAGATGCTGAAATTTGCATATTGGGTGGATGCCACCACTGTCCAGCAATTGCATTTGACCCGTTAACCACATTCCAGTCTACAACAGGAAAGTCTTTAAGTCTTTCTGATAGAGTTCTAGGCATAAATGAAGAGGGTGATGGCCATATCTGGTTTGAAGACTGAAAAGCAAACAGAAAAGAAGATGAGCACGTAAAAAGTAAAGGATTCAATCATGCAGACAAAACAAAGAAACTAATTGATAGCAAAGACTTCAAATTAGAACAGGTGCAAGAAAAGTGTGGCCTAGAGACTTCATGGGGCGTTAATAATTGATCAAATGAAAAAAGAAAGGCGTAAAAGTTTTGTTGAAAGAAAAAAGTGTAAAAACAACCTAAGATATCTACCTTCCTCCTGATAATTTGAGAGACTCTTATCACAATCCCAAAATAAACAAAAGGGAGAAGGTTTCAGATGCATGGCATGCATAATGAAACTTTTTTACAAGAAAGAACTATTTTTTTCCGACACCTAATGAAATAGAATCAACCTGAATTTCTTGAAATAAATGCTTAAATTTATTAGCCTATCATCAAGGTCCTTTAACTAGCATTCATGCGTTTACCAATAAATAAAAAAACTATACTATTAACCTAATTGAAGACAAAGAAATTTAAGTTCAATGGCTAATCAAACCACAGAAGGATGCACGCTAAACTAATATGTTAATTTTATTTTATTTCATTTCAGGAAATTTGGGCCTCTTAGAGCACCCCCAACTACTCCGGATCATCACACCCCGAAAACTCCTGTTTGGGACAGAATCCAAACTTAGGGATCTCGCTTACAAAGGTGGGTTTTTAGCCATCACATCAACCCTCCTAAGAATTACTTATTGACGATGCTCCCTGTTTTAATAAAAGAGAACAAATCTAATAAGTTGAGATCAAGAAAAAGAGATGTCTCAACAATTTCCTGAAACAATTTGTATTTTATGAATTCTATTAGTGGTTGAGATCTAAAAATCCAAAATTTCCTTCACAAACAAGACCAATATCCTTGCACTTTAATGCTCTAGTAAGCAAAGACTGAAAATTTGAAAAAACAAAAATCAAATTAATTCAAGAAAAAAAAATCAATGAGCCTAAAGCAATTCAATTTTCTTCAATGCTTGCCCAACAAATCAAATGGAAATGTTTAAAATAAAAAATGCGACCGTTCAAATTACTTCGAACAGATTTGAAAAAAAAAAATCAAATTAATTCACAAAAAAAAAAATCAAAACAAGTAAAATTTGATAACAAAAATATTAAGTTTAACTTTAAGAATTAATGTAACATGCCATTACTTTCTTTTATCATATTCTACAAATGTTTCTAACATCATTTTAGATCTAATACTACCATTAACAATATTTTAACATAAAAAAAATCGAACATAATACTTTACAATTTTTGTTCATTTAAAATTGTTTAAACAATAATGAAATCACTTTTAAAAATATTTTTCCAATTGGGACACATGAGTAAATGTACAAAGAATTTCAATTGGCTTAAGATTTTTCAAATTCTTTATGTAGTTACTATTTCTTAAATACTTAATAAAGTTTTCAGTACAAGTAATAATGATGATATTACAATTTAAAATAATTTTAATGCAAGAAAGAATGATTAAAAACTTCATACAATTTAATATTATTTGAAAACCTTCCAATACAATAAAGTAAGCATATTCAAGAAAGTAAGAGGAGTAGCTTCAATTAGAGATAGAATGAGAGAGAATCAACCAAAAGAGTTTGAATACATAGAATGAAGACAATTAGATGCGCCTGTGTTACGCCTCAGGCGCACCTTGAAGCGAAGCGCACCTATTACGCCTCATTACTTGACAGGCAGAGCGTTTTAACTCAGGCGTGCACCTCACTTTCCTACTCCTCATTTTTTAAAAAAAAATATTTAATCAAGAAATAAATATTATATTATGTACTTTTTTCTCTCTTCTTTGAATAAATATACATGATAAATAATATAGAACATAAAACATTAAAAGAAACTTGTGTTTCGATTTTATAACAAATTTAAGATGTTGTTACAAAGTTGTTATAATTGCTAGTTGTTCTTCTTTGCTTTTGTGTTTCTTTCTTCAATTCAATTTTAAATACCAAAAGAAATAAACATAATATTAAAAACAACTATAAAATAGAAACATTAGTGTTATTATGAACATTATGATGTATGATTGAAAAATTATAAAACTTTTATTGTTTTTTATCTATTTTGAATTATTTTATCAAAATGTAATATATAATTAAGTTTTTTAAGAATTTTGCTCCTCAATTTAGTCTTTACTCAAGCGTGCGCCTCGCCCTGTGCCTTGCGCCTCAGGCTAAAGTGCCCCTCATCGCCTTGAGTGCGCCTTGCGTTTTTAATTACCTTGAGATGTGCTAGTTAGAAAGAGTAAACTATTTCTTGAGAGGGTTCCCTTTTTTTCTTTTTTTCTTTTTTTCTTTTTTTCTTTTTTTTTTTTTTTAGAGAGAAGAAGGAAGAGTGAACTGTTAATAATTCACGACAATGATAGAGGCAAAGGAAGGCCTATTTTTATAGAAAAAAAGAAACTAGAGATTCATAAATATAAAAATAAAAATAAATATACATGACACCCCAACATGCCCAAAGTAGGACAAGACATGCTCCTAAGGCTCCTGACAAACAACTCAACAAGGGCCTCCAATCTTGCAGCCACTCAATAATCATATACCCTTTAGACAGTTTACAAGCTCTAACCCAAAGGGAAGCTAAACAATGCAAGATCTCCCACGCCCCGATCACATCCCAATCAATACCTTCAAATATCCTAGAATTTCTTCCCTTCCACACAGTCCACACTATAACAAAAACACAAACACTGTCTAGTACTCACTTAACTTTGCCGGAAGAAAGATACAACTAAATGGAATATAACTGTCGGCTAAGCCCTTGATAGAGCAAAGTAGAGGAAGTGAATTCATCATACATGTAGCTGATCTCATGTAGTTGAGAAAAACTTTGTTCAGCTGAACTGAGTTGAGTTGAACTTTTACAGAACATCTGGTTTTTTCTTAACAAAAGAGAAGCAAAAAAGAAAAAGAAAAAAAAAGTTCGGCTTGCTTACTGCTACATCCTTACGACCTTTCTTATTCACATAGACAAGTTTCAAGGTAGGATCAACTGATAAAACCATTAGAGATTTTATGTATAATGGAGCTCAAAACCAAAATGATTAAAAGACCTCCAAAATGAGAAAAAAAGAATCATAGATATGGCTAAGCCTCGTCTATAAAAGTGATCAGATAAAAAAAGGGGCAAAAAATGTAAAGGATATGATGTTCACACTCACCATAATTAAGTGTTTGCTCGCACATGGCATGCATTCTACTCCGCCAACATCTAGCAGTACAAATTCATGGACTGAAACAATGCATCCACAGTGTAACGGCTGCAAACGAAGATTTTAGATTAGAATCTTCTTATTGTTCCCTTAGAGCTTAAGCATTTATGAAATTCAAACACAAAATGTGCAAAATTTGATTAAACTTTTAATTTCTTAAATTTAGCAAAAAGAATAATGCATTTACTCAAAAATCCCAACAAAGGTTATTTTTCCGCTCACCTTTCTACAAGACTCACAATCTCTCCAACCTGCAGAATTTGCGTGAAATGTCTTACAGAATCGCCCATCCTCAAATGCAGAACTAGAGTCAAGAAAGCCAATATGACAATTTAAAGACACAAATAAAGGAAGACAATCTTTTTTAGACAAACAAACCAATATGACAAACCAAGTACAATCATGGCAATAAGTTGAAAGAACACAACTGGATATAGTAGTTCCAAACAGACTTTATTCCACACATTAATTCAATTTAGCCAATAAGTTTAAAGGTTGCAACTTAAAACGCAATGAAGTAGCCCCATATAGACTTTTGATTTCAAGATAATTTAGGCCTTTCCAATGCCAATAGTAAATTGTCATAATTGTCATATACTTTAAGTTTGCATTGTTTACCACTATTTTAGCTTCTTTTTTTGCATCCCCATAATGTTTAAGACTTCCTAATCCCTAACCTATTGCCAAGTTTTATGATTTATCCGCTTAAGTTTTATGGCAATTTGAACTTCCTCATTTTACCATGAAGTTTCTTTCTTAATGATATTAAACCCCTCGGATTCTCCTAAAACCTCTTTTGCTATGTTTTTAATAAATTTAGTTACTTTATGTTATATTAGGTTGGGGTCATATGTACACACCGCCTATGTTGAGTATATTTGCATATCTTTAAACACAACCGGTTCCAAGCTTGTGTTAGTTGGTTGACAACAAACGTAAAACTTTGCAGATGAACTATTACATGAATCTACTAAATCTGACAACATGAAGTAGTCCTATTAAATGAAAATATTTTATCTCTAAATAAAATTATATAACTTAATTCCAAATGAAACTAATAATTTCATCTTATTACTTTATTATTTTATGGCATTACTCTTTTATTGTTCTCCTCTTACTTAGCAACTTAACTCCAATGAGTTACTATAGAACTATACCAAAAGATATGAGGATGATTTTTCTACTTGACCACAATTATTGGAAACCATAAGTAATAAGTACACCCTCAACAAAGGTACTTGATGATGAACAATCGATTTCCTTTAGATTTACATGTTGGCATTGTTAAGGTGCCAACCAATTATTCACAAACACCTAAATCAAAATACAATCTTCTAAATGTAGTTTTAGTTTAAATTTTGAAGATTGTGTATCTTGAACAAATTTGAAGTTGAGTTATTTACTTTTGCTAAATGCTAAGTCTAACTATTATAGAAACTTTTCAATTGCTTTATAACTAGTTTATTTATCCTATATACTAATTGATTTAATTAAACAATATGACTTATAATTGTACTTTTCAATTGTTTAAACTAGTTTATCCTATACATCAATTGATTTAGTTAAACATTGACTTATAACTGTAAGTTTGTAACAAGCCATTTTTGTTTTATGCCTTTTCTGAAAATATGCTTTATATTTTCAATGAAAGACGAATGTTCACATTAATATCTTTGAGGTTTCCATAAAAGTCCTTATAGGTTTCTTCAATGACACTCGCATGATCTCTACCAAAGAGCCTCTTGCCAATCCTCATGAGCTTCTTTCTAAAGCTCGCACGTTTCACTTATGAGCCTCTTGCGCATTTTCACAACTTCTTAATGAAGCTTACACATTTTAGTTTAGAGCTTTTGCTCATTTCACTTCCTTCTTTATGAAGCTCGCGTGTTTTACTTTAGAGTCTTTTGCCCATTCTTGCATGCTTCTATATGAAACTCATGGAATGTACTTAAAAGAGTCATCCACTCATTCTCATATTCTTCTTTACAAAGCTCACATCATTATAATCAAAAACCGTGAATCGCAATCAAATCACTTTGGGGCTTGGTGAATCAAATCGATGGGAGGAGCAGCTCCTTCCCTCTCTCAAGTCCAACATCAGTGAGACTAAAAAGGGAGGGAGAAGCGCCCCCAATAAACATCCCCTTCCCCTCAAGTCTCAAGTCACATTCCCATTCATGCAATGTCGGGTCTCTTCTCATGAGAAGAGAACCCACCCTCCTTAATTTTATTTTATTTTTCAAATCGAGTCTCACTATTTGAGGCTTGATTAACCTGATAGATTGATCAAAAATCAGCTTAAACTAAAAAAAAATTATCAAGTCGGTGGGGTTTGGTGGGTCAACTAGCTTCGTGCACACCCCTTACTTACCCAACTAGTTAAACTACGGAAACAACAAATTTTATTCTACCATGGGAAGAAGCCTATTCAAATTCAAATGCAAGAACATAGCATTGTGTGAAATTCTAATTGGACAAAATGATTGCAGCAGGACATAGACATGGTAGTTATTAAGGGTGGAGGACGGTTAAGCCATTTAGTTAGAAGATCAAAGGATAATGGAATTATAATAAAATACAACGTTTCATTTCATTTCATAGAAGATGTAGATGACAAAAGCTCCCCTCTCTTTTATTTAGTATACCCTGTCCATTCCCTTACATTAACTAGAAAGCTAGCCCATCAATTACTTCAACCCCAGAGATAACCAAACTAATTAATGATGTGTTGGTAATTTACATATCATTTATTTCATATTTTTAGATTAGTTGAGCTTAATATCATATTTTAATTTGAGAATTTTGGCTAACATGAGCTTATTTTGGTTATTTATTGATTTTGTAAGGAATTGGAAGGATTAATAGCAAAATTGCTAAATAAAGACCAATGAAAGTAAGGGTGTTCATCAACCCGACTGTACCGAACCTTTTGGGTTGGTTTGGGTTGAGTTAGATAAGTTGTTTGGGTTTGGTTCTAAAATACCCAACCCGATCAATTTGGGTTGGGTAACGGGTTCACCCCATGGGAACGCAAGTAATCCAACCCAAACCGACGTCTATCAAAAAAGCGAAAAACCCTATCTCCGTCTCCCGGTCTCCCCCATTGGCCCTTTGCAAATTGAGATTTGCGACTTTGCATTACATGTTTCTCTCTCTTATCCAAAAACAAAGCCCCAACGCAGACCCTAACCTAATTGCTCCATAGCCTCCATTTGACTCTCCATATCATTCGACTCTCCATAGCCTCCATTCGTCTCTCCATATTTCTCAAACTCGAGTTCTCGACCTGAACTCTGAAGAAGGTTTCAAGCAATCAAGAGTCGCACTTCCTCTTCTCCAATCATCATATCGAAATCACCAAGTACTCTCGAGTCGCACTTCCTCTTCTCCAATCATCATATCAAAATCACCAAGTACTCTCTCTCTCTCTCTCTCTCTCTCTCTCTCTCTCTCTCTCTCTCTCTCTCTCTCTCTCTCTCGTTTTTGTTTCTCAATCTTTCTTCTACTTTCCTTCTTCTTCTCCTACCCTTGTTTTATTAAAATTTAACACTATTTGTTATGTAATCATTTGATGATGATGTTGTAATGGTTCCAGAATATATAGGCCATTTTTTATTCTCGATCTAAAGAAGGGTTTCCCTTGTTTATTAGAAATCAAAATTCTAGAATATTTGCTCCACCTTCTTTCTTTTGATTGAGATTTGAATCATTTGATGATGTTGTAATGGTTCCTTGTGCAAAATTATTGTTGTCTTTGTTGTGAATTTTTCTTTTTCTTATGTTTCTCTAATTGATTTTTTTTTTTTTTTGGTTGATTTCTTATATTGGAATTGGTAGTTTATGTTGTTGTGTATCTTGAATTATTTTAAATGGGGTTTTGAGCATAATTCTGCTTGTGATCTACAAATCTTTCCTTTTCATCTCTATTTTTTTTAACCTTTTTTTTTATCCCACAAATTTGTTCTCTTATTTTTTTGTTCTACTAATTATTCTTCTTCTAATTTCTTTTTTCATTTTTTCATATTATAGGTGAAGATTTGAATCATTTGATGATGTTGTAATGGTTCCTAAGCCCAACCCGATCTACAAACCCCACCCAAATCAAACCAAGTCGGTTTGGGTTGGGTTGGGTTGGGTTGGGTTGGATTGGGGGGTTGGGTTTCAAATTCGCCAACCCGAATAGTTTGGGTTGGGGTAGGTTTTGGCCTCAAACCGACCCAATCCATATACACCCCTAAATGAAAGATTCAATTGGGCTTGGACTTAAGTCATGCACTAATATCTCTCAAGAGGTGTGCTTTCGGAACCAAAAAAAAAGTCTCCAAATTAGGGCTTCACTAGTTTTCTTGGCACAATTAAAGGAGGACCATTGCATTAAAAGAAAAGGAAATCCAACAGCATAAAGAGAAGCTATAAAAGGAAAGAGATGGAACCTAGAGAGGAGGCCCCCATTCTCACAACTATCCTTATTGTTTTTCTCTCATCTTGGCTAAGTTTTGAAGATCATCTTGGAGAGAAATCAAGAGGGCCACATTTTGATGGCATTAGAAAGGAGATTGAAGTAAAATTAAGGCATTGGAAAAGAGTGCAAGGAGAAGTAACAACTTTGGGCTAAATATTGAGACCTTTTTCTCTTCTTCTTGTTCTAATTTGTGAATTCTTCAATTGGAATGTTGAACATGTTTAATGCATAGATGAAATTTACTTTCATCTTTTGATTTTGATTTTAATTTTGTTTAATTCAAGTGGTGAATTTATTGATTTCATTAATGTCTTTCATTTCAATTTCAAATATGAGCTAAATTGTTTAATTAGGGCATAACATAACTTGTTTAATTTTTGCATGAATTCCTAATTGAATTGATTAATTGAGTGTTTTTTGTCTCTTTAATTGAGTTTGCATTTTAGTTTTTAATGCTGGAGAATGTTTTATCAACATTCATTTGATTTTGAATTGGTATACTAAGAACCAAGAGGTGGCGCACGCTATATGTTCGATGAAATGCAAACCATAGACGCATATAGGACAGAGATATACTTGCATGAACTATGTGGTCTATTTTGAATTGTCATTGAAACGACTTTCTAAATATTCTAATTTTCATCGATAGATAAGAAATTGTCATTTAGAAAGACTTTTAATATTGCTCGATAGAGAATATTAAATAATTTAGGGTCATTCAACCTTCAATTAGGACAAATACATCAATTAACATAAAATTGAAAATCTATGCATATTAACAAGTGAAATCATCGCCCTAGTATTCCAAGCTTCTTATTTTCAATCCAAAACCTTCATTCTCAATCTCCAACTCTTTGCCATATTTTAATTTGAATTTTTAGTATTTGAGTTCATTTTTGTTAGTTAATGAGCCGCTCTATTTTTTATTCCCAAATATAGTTAGATTTGATCAATTCAGTAATTAGTGACTTAAAATCTCGAGGGAACAATACTTATACTTTTTTTCACTCTTTACTACTTGTGCGTCCAGTTCACTTGTGGGAAAGTTATGAATTTCAGAATTTAAAATAAAATTTGCAACAATAAGCTCAATAAGCATGGCAGATTGAAATTAATCCAAAAATGCCAACTCAGAACCAGAATAGAATAAACAAAGCAACTGATTTAAAACAGTTCTTGCATTTGTCCATAAGAAAACAGGAAACACAACAACGGAATAGGGGAAACTCAATTAAACCAAAAGCACAATCCACCAAGAAATTTCTCACACTCTTTGTTCAACAAGAAAAGAGAAATTTCGTTTCCTCAGCTACAACTCACTGAAATTAGACAATTCTTTCCAAACCATCCTCATAATTCCACAAAGCCAAAAAAAATAAATAAATAAATAAATTACGCTCAAAATCCTCCTCGAAAATTCAACGTTTTGCCTCAAACGAACTCAATCAACTAAAACAAAGCAGAAAACCAACCAACTAAACCTAAAAAAGAATCAAACTAACACAAAAACGATTCACCAAAGGCATAGAAATCGCTTACGCGCATCGACCACAAAGCTCAACGAAATCCCCACTCCTCAGCCGCCATCCCTTCCTCGACCTCTCCAATATCGACTCCTTACAGTCCGGATTATAGCAGATCTTCGTCGAAGACGACGACGACATAGAAGCCGCAAACTTGCTAGATCAAGAACAATACTAAAACGATAATAATAATAATAAACCCTAACACACACGATTTCGAAGACGAAATGGAAGAGAACAGGTGGCTACTCTGTTGTTGCCTGCTGCAATCATGACACAGTAAATAAAGGCTTATAGAAGAGAAGTTAAGAAAGGAAGAAAAACAAAACAAGTAAAGTTTTTCAAGACACGACGACGACGACGCTTCTTGTTGTTTTGTGTGGAGCTTCGTCGTCGGCTGCTTCTCTCTCATATTACTACTCTCTTCTTCTCTCTTTGTTTTTCTCGCGCTCGTAATGTCGTCATTAACCGGATAAAATTCCACAATTTTTTTTTAATCACGCTTATCTTTTCCCCCCTTTATTACTAACTGATATTTTATTAAGTCTTGAGATATTAATATCAAGTACTCTTGGGTTTACCGAGCTACGGTACTACCGATTTACATGAACCGTACACGTACTTTGACATTTTTTTTTTTTATATACTGACCTGAGGTTAGAAGATGATACTTAAGCCAAAAAAAAGTTAAAATCTTTTAATAAGATTAAGAAGATAAATGAACACCCTACCAACTAACTACTATAGTCTCATTTTTTTTTTATTAAATAAAAAATAATTCTTACTTATTTATAAAAAAAAATAATCAAATTTTTAATTTAAATTAAAAAGGTCTAGATGTACATTATTAAAGTTAGCCAACATTTATATTTTAATTCATATTTAAATAAATTAAAATTAATAAAATATATTTTATAAAAATATAATAAATTTAATGTAAAACTTACGATAAAAATTTTAATCTCACATTAAATTTGATTTGTCGGAGATTTCTATCAACTTAAATTTTTTCTTATTTTTCTGATGAGGATGATTTCGTGGATGGACTTTTTTTTATTTTTTAAATGAGGTGGACAGGTTTGAAGGGTGGGAAGGGCATTGGTAGGAGATTACTATGGTAGTGTTGAGAAGTACTCTATATATATTCTCGGAAGATGACTGCTGCTAAATATAATATGGGTAAATCGTGCATGGCCCATACGTTTATTCAGGCGGGTAGGCACGTAAAGTTTCCAACCACGTCAAGAAAGTCTGTATCAAAACAGGTTTTTTTACATAAAATATATATCTGAGGACCCTTCTTTCCGCGCTTGACCGTATGGTAAGCTAGAGGTCTACCGTTGGTGGGCTCTATATATAAACAAAAAGAGTGGGAAAAAAAATAAAAAACAGTGAATTTGATATAGTGAGTAAAAGCAAACGGCTACTGAGAACGGAGCATATTAGCCAACAGTGCCTATGTTCCTGCTGAAGCCGGCCGTCAATACAGTTTACCATACATTACATTAATATAAATATAATTTTAAATATAATTTTTAGATCATAAAAAAAATTATATTTTTTTAACAAATTATATTGTATTATAATATGTAATATCTCTATTATTTTTGTACTACATCCAATTACATTTGATTCAATTAAAATTTAAAGGTATTAAGGTAATGTAATTTATAATGTCATTTTCATCTCAATCCACAAGTGGCACTACTTTAAATTCTTAAATCCTACTACATGCATGATTCAAAGAATTTAAATCTCGCACTAAAGAGCCATTTGAGATTTTTTATAAATGATAATTAATGAGTTCAATTATCCCTTAAATAAAATTAATAAAAAACAAAACATATATTTTTATTGATAAAAAATTGGGCGCTATTTATATACATTTACCGCATTGATATCTTTAATGTACAACTCTTTAAGCTTGCTAGATGTCATTGAATTATATATTTACGTGATTCATATGTATTCAAATATGTGTTACAAGGCTAAATATACACTTATTATTTTCTTTTAAGTGAGATACAAATATAAGAGGTTAAGTGTAAATGTACTTATTTTGAAGGTTTTAAATTTGAATCATCTTATTACTTGTTGGTCACCGACGTTTATAAATATTGTAACTGTATTCTACAAAAATTAATGGGACGTAAGCTACAAAGTGAGATACAGACATCCTTATATGAAATAGTTTTGATGAAACGTGCATGATAACATGTACGGGAGTACAGAGGAAGTTGGTTTAAAAGCGTGTCTCGGTCAGAAACTGACGCTACAGACATCGATCAATACGTTGAACGCTCTAAATGTTAAAGCGTCATTTACTTGAAGCTACTATACAAGAACAGTAAAACGGTCCGACTTAAAGCTAGCATAGGTAACAGGAAACAAAAGGCTGAACCAGCTGCCTTGAGGACTTCGATCTTAATTTGTTTTCTTTTATATACTTATTATCGCATTCAATGACCTCTTATTAGTCGAACTATCTAGCTAGTATCGTTGATTTACTTGATCAATCAATCTGTATTTTCCAAAAACTCATGCATAAACAAGCACTGAGTACTGCGTACTTAATTTATTCTGTCTATCCGTATCTATAAGCGCACTTCCCTACAAGCTAACTGCCCAATTTTATTCTATTCTAAAAAACTATTTGAATGTACTGGCTATGGCCTAAGAAAAGAAGATGGGAATGAAGAGACAACATCCTGATATCTTATGGCCAAAAGCCCAAGCAAAGTTCAAACTTTTGAAGTTAATTTAAACCCTCTTGCTGCATGATGAAATCTTTGGTAAAGTTGTCATGCGGGCATGACTTGCTTCTTATGGTCAAGTGCATATCTCTTCTGATGTCATCAGCAATGTGCCACAGTAGAAACCCTGAAAGAGCATTGAGCTACGAGGGACGTACGTCTCTTGTCAATTGAAAGAGTGCCTCGGTAAAGCCCTCGAGTTTACAATTGCTTTGGTCACGTCGTAGGTGAGGATTAATGACGCCTCTGGTTGACTTTGCTGCGACCACGCTGCTACAGTGCTACGTCCCTTCGAGAAAGAGTTGATATTACCAGCCATGCACCACTTTTTGATTACTTCAAAATTAATACGCCTACGTTAGTGTGCCGTTGAAGTCTAATTCAAAGAAACGAGATATTACAAGTTTGGCACTTAAAAAAAGTGTATATCATTATTAATATAATATTAGATTGTTTTGAATTCATCTACACAAATATTATTTAAAGTAATTTAATCATATATAAAAGAGGTATTAATATAATATTATTCGTATTATAATTAAGAAGAATAATGCTAGATATACTTACAAAATACATCACTCTTTTACATTATTGAATTGTCTCATATCATGCATTAATATATGATTTGAAGTTGAGTAATATTTGACTAACACACTTTCTAAATACATTTTTGTTAACATTCTTCCTTAGAGTTAATTGGATTGTTTTGAATCATGTATTAAAGTGTAATTCGAGACGATTCAATTATTTTCAAAAGCAATGTCAATAAAATATGTTTAGAAAAATGTTTTTCTAAAGCATTCTCATTTGAGGTAATCGTCTAATGATTTACAAGGCAATGTGTATTTTGAATATATGTTTGAATGTCATTAGCATTTTTCAATTACAGGGAAGTGCTACATACACATTATTTTTAACTGTCCTGGTAATAACACGGACCTTATCTCTGTTATGGTTAGTTCCAAGTCCGAGTAAAGAAAAGTTATATTAAGTAGTTGATCATAACCAATGTAAAACTTTGTCAAAACAACTATGACATTCAAATAAAACTGCGTAAAAGTGTTAAGGACCACTGACTTAACTCTCAATAGAGTGAAGTGAGAAAGTAGATTCGTGTAGTTGATCCTATATTGTAGTTTGAAAAAAATTGAGTTAAGTTGAGTTATAAATAATAATGCAAACCTTGATAAAAATTACTCAATATTCGAAGTACACTCCCAATCTAGATTACACTTGATAAAGGAACTCTAGCTAGATTAATTACTTTGAAACTGCATATACCTACTCTAGCACTTAAGTTCCTTAAATTAACATGGAGCCATGTAATATATGTGGTTACATATTAATCCAAGTCGTGGCTTGAACGCTTTATATACTTAATTCTTTGGTGTACAAATATCTTTCGGGTCTTTCTTCTTTAGAACAATTTTCACCTTTAATATTCTAATATAAAATTGTCTTAAATTACGCATTAATAAAAAAATCAATACAATACAATTGTGCGTAAACAAAGATGTTTCTATCAATGTCAGATAAAAATGTCACTTTAACATTTTCAGTGATTTTATAAGTGATGCTCAAGTGACACGGGTAATTCATTCCCCATCCCGCATTTATGTAGTATTTTTCTTACTTATTTCATAGGATCTTTACCGAAGAATATCGTGTTCTTCCATATGTTCTGCATTCAATTATGTGCATCATTTTATATTTTCAAACTTTTATAAGTTTAGGAGAAAGGCCTTGGAAATTAATGAATTAACTAGCTAAAGAATTAACATTCCTTTTCATTATATGCGGTTTTGAATTCAAAAACAACATTTTCAACATAAATAGAATAATAATGCTAAAGTAATTGTGGTGTGTACGGTGGTAAAAACTACATCAGTCCAATAATATTAGTTTTAGTTGTATCGAATCACGCATTATCACATGATTCAATACATATCCAAAAGTGTTAGGCAATGTAGCATGTACTAATGTGTACACCCCAATTAATACAACATTACCCATGTAAAATTGCATGGGTCATCCATTTCTCAACATGTTCATCACATCCATACCTTTCGGCTAACCTACGAATATTGTAACTCATTTGATACCTTGCTTCAAAAACCTTGGTGACTAGGTTGTCCGAGTGACCACAGAGCTTTGGCAAAAAATTTGAGTCACCCCGGTGCCCTTTAGTGAGGTGGTATATATATTTATGTCTTTGGTTTTATATATGGATACATTCTAAGCTTTGATTCCAATATACGTAGAGTTAGAATATTCTCCGTATGCATGTACCGTCTTCCAAACCTTATGCGAAAATGACAAAGGAAGATGGGTTTATCAACTATATTAGGCATATTTAAAATTAAAACATTACCTTGTGTTATACATTTGCAATAGCTCAAAGGTGGACTCAATAATGCTAAACCATTTTTGTTCTTTATTTAATTTTTAATTTTATTTATTTTTATATAGAATAGAAATGTAAAGCAGCGTTTGATTTACAACCTAAAAATAATTTTTAATTTTTAAATAGTAAAAAAATAAAAAAATAAAAAACTAATTTAGTAGAATAGTTTTTGAAAACTATTTTTTTAAAACTTAAAAATTAATATTTTATTATTTTAAAAAAAATTTTAATTATATTTTTTTGAATGCTAAGGTGGTTAAATAGGCTTACGTTCCTCTCTTAGCTTTTCTTGACCTGTTTTTCTCCTATTTTTAGTCACTATTACCTGTGAAAAACAGTAATTCCTTCACCAATAAAGAGAGAAAAACTGAAATTCGAGTCCCAAAAAAAAAAAAAAGGCAAAACAGTAGTTTGTTCAAATATAGTGTGGCAGAATTGTACCTGCACAAAGTGAGGTTTTCCCTCCCAATTTAAAGCGAAATAGAGGACTCCAAACTGTCGTTCTCCGCTGAACGTCTGGTTTTTTAATGTAATTTAATAATTCATTTTTGGCTCCTTTCGAGAATCTAAAACGTTTCTTGGTTCGAAAGTCGACGCTCACCATAATGAGATTTACGGACGAAAACAGAACTGTTCTGAAAAAATTTGAATTTCATTCTAATCAAACAAAAGAAATCTATTTCAAGAACAGATCACAAACCAAAAAAAATAAAAAAATAAAAATGCAGCTCCGTTTTCGTCATTAATCTTCCATTAAAAGCCTGAGATTAGGGTTTTTTATTTATTTTTATTTTTTTATGTTATTGAAGGAACAAGATCCGGGGTTTGAGTTTTTGTTGAAGTTCGACGTTTGAAATTTGAACTGCTAGTTTCTTCGAGTTTCGTTCAATCATGGCGATGCAAGTGTTAACTAAGAGCAGCGACGCTATCCGTAGCTCGCTGGAGGAAATGCTGGATTCGATCAGGCAAAGAGATGTGAGCCGAAGGATCTGCCACCGGCATTGCCTGTTCGACCTGTTTCGAAAGCTCGGTTACCTTCGGCGAGAAGGCAATTGGCAGCGAACTTGAAAGTTAACGGTGGTGGTGTTGTTGATGTTCATGAGCAGTTGGCGAAGGATTTGAGAGAGAAGGAGAAGAAGAAGAGAGATAGAAAGTTTGTTAAGGAAGAGGATATGGAATGTGGTTTTAAAAATGGTGGTTATGGAAGCAGGAAGGCGGCGAAGGTGGAGAAGGTTGCAGCGGCGGCGGAGTCGCCGTATGTGAGGACGGTGGAGGATTCGAAATGCGAGAAGAGGTTGGAAGAAAATGGAAGTTCGGATGACCGTAATGCAGCTTCGGATGGGACATTGTCGGACGAGGAGTCGAATTCAGGTGGAAATGATGGTTTTGTTCTGAGAAAGGTATGCATCGTTTGATTTTCTACGAATAATGCAATCGAACTGCGTGAATTATGTTGCACCGTGTTATCTGCTTCATTTTCATGTATGTGACAAATAGAGTGAATTTAAATTGGGTTTGTAGGTTGCTAGAGTCAGAACTTAAGTAGGTTTATTTATATAGAACTGGCAATGATGATGTTATAATGTTTTTTGAGTTTTATGCATTCGGATGTTCTCCATAGATGTGATTGTCATATGAAAGCATTAGAATGCTCTCCAATTTTAACTTTCTTCCACCTATAAGCTACAGCTTTTGGGTTTCTAGGTTGCTAGAATCAGGATTTAAGTACATTTAGTTATTTAGAATTGGAAGTGATGATATTATCAGATTTTAGAGTTTTAAGCACCGGGATGTTTTCCTAACATGTGATTGTCCTATGAAAGCATTTGAATGCCCTCCAAATTTTACTTTTCTTATACTTACTGTTAATGATAGCTTGATATGCATTGGTGGGCTTGCACCTATAAGCTATAGCTTTTGGGTTCAATAGTTTCTAACACTTACAACCTTGAGTGTGATTAGACAAAGCTACAATATGATAAGTGGTTAAGGAAGAATTTGGACTTAAAAAACCATTTTTGGGGATTCATGAGCTCTAGCTATTTGAATACAGGAGGACTACGGCTCAGTTTTAGAAAAGTGCTACACAGACATGCGCTAGAACTATTTCTTTTTCTCATTTCCAAATGGCGAATTGATTAATTAAGTATGAGATTTTGAATCTTAACTGCTACTGCTAAATTTTTGTTGTAAATATCCTGACACCACATTTTTTCATAATATTGTCCATCTATAATTCACCTTGATGTAACTCATTAGCAATACATTCATCAATTTGATGTTTTTTTGTCTCAGAAACTTGAGGTTTGGTGTAAGCTTCCTAATGATCAATGGGAATTGGGAAGGATTCAATCAAATTCTCAGAAGGATGCTGTTATTTTGCTTTCAAATAACCAAGTATGTTTTATCTTTTCCTATGTCTTTTAATTAACATATGTCCCTAAATAAAATCTTCATACTTCCACACACTTAACCTGGTGGACTAATATATATATACATATATGTTGTCAGGTCATGACAGTTCCAATTGGGAATCTGTTGCCTGCTAACCCCAATGTCCTCGAGGGTGTGGATGATCTTATCCAGCTCAGTTATCTGAACGAGCCATCAGTTCTACACAATCTCCGACATAGATATTCTCATGATATGATTTATGTAAGTGTGATCTGCACGTTCCATTTCTTCCTTTAATTAAAAATGCTATTTTCATTTCTCACTATTATTTTTTTCCTCTTTACAACAGACAAAAGCAGGGCCAGTTTTGGTTGCCATAAATCCCTTCAAAGACGTGAAGATTTATGGAAATGATTTTGTTAATGCTTATAGGCAGAAAATTATGGACTGCCCCCATGTCTATGCTATAGCAGATGCTGCTTTCAGTGAGATGATGCAAAGTGAGGACTACTTATAGAATGCTACATATGTTTGGATATCTTCTATTCTTTGTTTGATTAAATCCTTTCTGTTAAGAGCCATCTGTGCTTTGTTTCTTTACTATTGATAATTTTCTCCCCCATTTCGGGGATTTTGCAGATAAAGTAAATCAATCCATTGTCATAAGGTAAGTAGGATATGCATCTCAATTAATGCGATGCGAGATTTAATTACTAATTATTCTATAATTACTATTCTAGCAGTCTCTATCTATTGGTTTAAGACAATCATTTCCAATTTTTAGAGAGTTTATCTTACATTTAAAAAATTGTTGGTTCAGTGGGGAAAGTGGAGCTGGCAAAACTGAGACAGCAAAGATAGTGATGCAATACTTGGCTGCAATTGGTGGAAGCAATGGAACAGAGAATGAAATCCTTCAGACAAATTGTATATTAGAAGCATTTGGGAATGCAAAAACGTGCAGAAATGACAATTCTAGCCGATTTGTAAGTATATATTCTTCATGATGGGAGCTGTGTGCCATTCTACTTTGAATAATCAAATTCATTTTGGTCAAAGCACAAATTTAGCCTCATGATCTTTGTGATTTCCTGGTAGACGCTTTCGTCATATTTTATTTTTGTAAAGCTGTTGTAGTTAGCATACAAAGTAATATGCAGTTAAAATTAACTGTTCTCCTGATGTGTACAGGGAAAGCTGATTGAAATTAATTTTAGTGCCACTGGGAAAATTTATGGAGCTAAGATTCAAACATGTGAGCATGTCTATAATTTTTTTTGTACTTTTTGGGGAAAAGATGGTTGATCAATCTCTAATGCATTTTTTGAGCTCAAGATTGACTTATCTTGCTTTTGATGTTGACATCGTACTTGAACTTGCATGTAAACATCATGGATAGTTCTCCTTGAGAAGGTAATTGTTTGTCTCTTTTAAACTTTGGTTTTACGCATTAAACTCTCCGGTCATTTCTGAAGATCACATACTTTTTGTGAGTTAGAGCAGTCAAGAGTGGTGCAACTGGCTAGGGGAGAAAGATCATACCATATCTTTTATCAACTGTGTGCTGGTGCTCCATCCTTTCTTAGAGGTTCTTATTACTTGCTTTCTCTGTCTAATCAATTGTTATTTTGTTTATTCTTGATGATTTTCTTCTTATTCAAATCCAAGCCTCCACATTCTTTTCTTGTAAAGGGTGCCGCAGTCTAGGTATTGTTCAACTTTGCAGCTCTTTAAGAGGCTCTGCAAATTATAAACGTCAGAAATGCTTAACCATCTTCCAGTCTCTTTTGAGAACTTGAGAGACACATGGGTCGAGTCCATCATGAATTAGAACTTTCTGCTGCATAAGCTGTTATTAACATGAAATCTACAGGTGTAAAGCAATATGGTTTTATCATGCTCAACTTTAATTTGAGCTCTGAACTTGTGTTCTGAATTAGTTGCCACATATGGTTGAATGGCTTGGATCATCCAATCAGGTTGATTTTTGGATTTAGACATATTCTCCAGTGCTGTCAGCCTGTCAGATTGATCCTGATTAGAATTAATATGCATCGTTATCTGTAGAGAAGGGGCAGCACTGGTTGCATCTTTAAGTCTCGATTATTTGCACTTCTCTAAGTCTGACATGCTGAGAAATACACGGATGATTTACTGAATTCTCATTATATTTTACTTATTAAAGACCTGGCAACTAGGAAAATTTCACTTGGGAAAATCATGACAATGAATTCTCTTGTAGGCAACTAGGATTAAGATAGGTGATGAATTTTATAAGTTTTTAGTGATAGTTTGATATTCATTATTGGGCTGCCACCTATTAGCTATATCTTTTAGGTCAATTGGTTTCTAAATTTCCAACATGGTATTGAGGTTTGGTTTTGTGAAAGGTCTTGGGTTTAAGTCTCTTTATTGACATTTGCATATTTGGTATTTGCCCCTTCTTCTATCTCCTTCTATCCCTCCATGTTCAGGGTGGAGCTATAGGTATGGGGGACTCTTGTTAGTGATAGCTTGATTTACATTGTTAGAAAGAGCTTGGTATACATTGTTAGACTTGTACGGTCTACCTATCATCTATAGCTTTTAGGTTTTGTGGGAATCTAATATAAGTAACACTGCAACACCAAACATCTATCTCATAGGCATCACTAATGCTTTTGACTATCTGGTCATTTATCAAGTGTATTATGTATATAATTAGTTCTGGATTGAAACAAGCATGTTCATATATTGTTACCCGGCATTATCTTTGGCTGATTATTATTATTGTTGTTGTTGTTATAACTTATTTAAGTAGATTACCCATTTAAGCTCTACCTTCCAACTTAGTAAGATGTTGGCTGCTATTGATCTCATTCGAACTAATCCATTTATGCTTCCTGTTAACGTACTATAACTAGCAGAGTCTTCATTTTAGTATTAGGCTGTGCAGCTAAATACAAGTATACTTTCTCTATCTCTAACCTTTTCTGTGTATCTAAATTATTGGACTACCTAGTCCAGGTTAGTAGTTTTAAAACACTTTCTTTGTTTTTAAGAAGCATATGAATAATATACTACTGAGTGAGACAAGTGCTTGCATGTGTTTTGCTGATATTTAAATAATCTAAACTTGATAACACTGAAAAGTAAAAGCTGCTGATGGAGTTGTTTTAAGAGGATGTGGTCTAGAATTAATGGCATTGATGTTAGAAATTTGAGCATGTTATGTACTGGGTGATTTTTAAGCATCTTTTTTCTGATAGATATTTTTGAAACATGTGATGGTATTGAAACGTATGGTGGACTTTTAGTTAGCAATATTTGCTGGTACATTCATGATATATTTCTTACTTTTGTCTTTTTCCTAAATTGCTTGGCAGAGAGGTTTAATCTGAAAGCAGCCAATGAGTACAACTACCTTAAGCAGAGTGATTGCATGATGATTGATGATGTTGATGATTCTTGGCAATTTCATGTGCTGATGGTAATTAGGAAATGAAGATGTTACTGCTTCCACTGCTGTGAGGAAGTCACTCTTTTCCAGCTCTCTGTGCCTTCTTTACTTTTCATGACTTTGTCAAACTTCTGTTTCATTTTTCTGATCAGGAAGCATTGGATATTATTCAAGTTTGCAAAAAAGATCAAGAGAGTATATTCTCCATGATTGCTGCAGTATTGTGGTTGGGGAATATTTCCTTTCAAGTAATTGACAATGAAAATCATGCTGAAGCTGTGAATGATGAAGGTATCTTCTTATTACTTGAACCTATTTATCCATTTCAGAAAAAAAGAAAGAAACAAACCAAAACAAAGTAAGGACTTAATGTGGTTCTCATTACTTGGTCTGGTCGATTCCTCTTTTAAAGAATTCTAGAATCAGATGTTCTTTATGAAACTGCATTTTCTCTCCTGTTCATTTTTAAGTTGTTTCAGATTAAGTGGCTTGTCATTTTTTTTTTGTGATCATTGGAACTTAATTGTAAAGGAAAGAAATACATGATAGAAGATTTGAATATGAAAGTATTGAGAGGTGGTCTTTGGTCTTCTAAAACATTATAGAAAAAGGTTTTAAGATAAAAAAGGTCATGGCCGCAACTTGGGTAGTCCTACTTCAACCTGGTTTCATGTCTTTTGTTGGTTTCAAAAAACAACATTTGGGTTTTCTTTGAGCCAACCTAACCAAACAGATATTCACTCTAGTCTACGGCTTTGGAAATTAGAACTTTATATGGAATCTATACTAAATGCAGCCTAAAGAGACCAATAAAACCCCAAAGAATAGAAACAATAGAAATTCCCTTGAGCATAATTGGGAGAATATAAAGAACTCTATGCTAAAGTTAGCTTTATCTGTTTTTTCTTGGGTTTCATATGGCCTTTTCAGACATTTTTTCAGGATTTGCAATTTGTACATACAGTCTATAGCTTATCAATTCTAAAACCAAGTTGTGTACTTAAAAAAGGTCAAAGCAATTTTGTTTGTCCGGCTTGTTCTGATTTTGCTAATTTTTCAACATATTACGTTTGTTAATCATAACTTCATAAGCATTGTTGTGCTTCTACCTATTTGCTATAGCTTTTAGGTTGTATGGTTATCTAACAATGTTTACAATGAAGTTTTCAATTGCGCACACATCTATTACCTTAAGGTATTGACAATACCGAAGAGTAAACTACATTTGTATACAATAGTTGGGCATACTGCCTAATAATTATGAGAATGAGTGTGGGTCAGATGTTGAACGATTCAATTTCATGCAGCTGCAACCACTGCTGCAAAGTTGTTGGGTTGCAATGTTCAGGACCTACTGTCAGCTTTATCTACTCACAGGATTCAAGCGGGCAATGATAGTATCATCCGAAATCTAACCATATCTCAGGTTTGAAAAATCCCATGTTTGTTTGTCTAATTATCTCCTACATGTAAAAGTTCTTCATTTCTTGGTGTATTCTTTTACAGGCCATTGACTCGAGGGATGCATTGGCAAAATTGATCTATGCAAGCTTGTTTGACTGGCTTTTAGGACAAATCAATAAGTCACTTGAAGTAGGTACACAACATACAGGAAGATCCATAAGTATCCTAGATATCTATGGATTTGAATCATTTGAGGTACATCTTCTTTGCTGATTGGCTCCATGAAAAGGACTAAGGCTTATGAGATGATTTCCACCCTTGGATGAGGTGTTTTAAGTAATGGCTTATGAAGTAGAAAAGCTCATATACTCAACTCAACCCAAATCTTCAATAAAAAAAAAAAGAAACTCGACTCAACAAAACCTTTTCCAAACTACTTCGAGGTAGATTTGCCTCCATTCTACTCTATCGAAAGCTAGATCTTTTGTTATTCCCCAAGTGATTACATCTTTTTATTATCTTTATCCATTTATTGAATTTATTCTTCTTCCTCCGTCATAAATGCGCAGAATTTATTTGTCATTCTTCCTAATTGGTGCATTTAAAAGTCTTTATTCTATGTATTCAAATTACTTAATTGGTTTATTTGAATTTATCTCCAAATGGGGGCTACTTCTACCATCTCCCAAATGTGTACACTTTCAGTTCTATCTTTTAATGTTTTATTAGATGTCTGTCTTAACATTCATAATTTCATTACCTTTAATCTATTAACATATTGTTTTTTTTTATTGCCCCACAGTTTGTTCCATAAAGTATGGCAGGTATAGTAGCGGTTTTGTGAGAGTGTATATATTTTAGACCATGTATTTGAATGAAAAGAGAGGTTTAAAAATGAGTAAGAAAAAGATGTTCATACACCTAATTTTGTAGAACAGCTTTCTAATATCAAAAGTTGTTTTAACCACTTAATGCCATAATTTGGGGAATTATGGAAACCTTCTGGGAGTCGTTTTTCGAAAATCAACAAGGAGAAGGATATAACCTGACAGACTAGGATCCCTATCAGGGGTTGCCTGTGTATTTGAATGTACCTAATGATAATACCTAAAATATTTCTTTGCCTTGTTACTTGAAACAGTTAAGTTTATTTTTAGTGGCTAAATTGCAAAGTAGCTCATTTCAATCTAATGGACTCGCTTTTACAATTTTCAGAAGAACAGCTTTGAACAGTTCTGTATAAATTATGCTAATGAAAGGCTGCAACAACATTTCAATCGGCATCTGTTCAAACTAGAGCAGGAGGTGAGCATCTCAGATCTTGTGTTGCATCAAGATTTCAGTGTATAATCATTATGTTGAATTTTAATGCGAGTTCAAGGTGATTTTTGAACATTTTCTTTTTTTACTATGCTGATAACTATTAGGTTAGAACTTCTGAGACTTTCATCTCATGCTAAACATAAATTTTTGATTCTTTGACCAGTTTTGGTGTGAAAAAAATGTGAACGCAGTGTTCAATATTCTCTTCCCCATCCCTTATTATCTTTTGTAATGCATATTCCATTCACTTTTTGGATACTTTAACCTAGTAGTGGAGGCTATCTTCTTTTTTTTCCCAAGTAGCTTCCTTTCTTGTAAATTATTTTATTGTTGGCTTCCCCAGCTCATATATGAAGTAAGATTTAAACAATGAACTACAAATGGTGACAGGCCTATTAGAGTAAATTTCATTGGTTACAAGTGGGATGGATAATGTAAGTTAAGGTTGGGCCAGATGGAGAATTGCTATAAAGTAATTGAACTACTGGTGTTTTCATTTTATTCTCTTCTCTAATATACAGCTTTCATTGATATCCATGCATCATAATGTTCCCCGGTTCACAGCTTTCTTAGATGAACGTTGCTGTCGAAGGATAATTCCTGTTGGCTATTTGTCACTAACTGTATAATTTTGTTCCAACTGCTTGTGCAAATAAACTGCTTTTTTTTTCCTTTTGTGACTAGTTTACATTAATATTCTGGAGCATATTCTTCTCATGATCTTATTTTGCTATATGGATAATTTGTTAATCTACATGAAATAATTAATGAAGGAGTATGCTCAAGATGGGATTGATTGGACAAAAGTTGATTTTGTGGACAACCAAGAGTGTTTGAATCTCTTTGAGAAGGTGGGTTTCTCGTGGCTACCTTGTATTCCTTGTCAGTTAGTTGCTTAGACATATGAAATTCTTGTTCCCGTGTAAACTAAAAATTTTATGTCTTTAGAAGGTTTTTATTGTATGAGACACCAGAAAATAAGGTTGCCACCATGAACTTTAAGTTCCTGTATGGTTCACCATTCAGAAACAGTTTTCAAAAGCAAATTTAAAAGTTCTCTTTCAGAAAATCTCCTTTACAAAAATCAGAGTTGTATTAAAAAATACTTTTTCAATTCTTCTAGCACTACCCAACCGAAAAATTATTCAAGAAATCTTTATTTTCAAAAACAGAAAACAGTTTTTGAATTAATGACTGTCAAATCTCATTGTGTATGATGGTTGTCAGTGTCAGGCTGAAGTTGGCAGCCTTAAAATGATGGCAACTGACAATTTTTTTTTAATTCTCGATGCAGAAACCATTAGGGCTACTTTCTTTGTTGGATGAGGAATCAACTTTCCCTAAAGCTACTGATTTGACTTTTGCCAATAAGCTTAAGCAGCACTTGAGCATGAATCCCTGCTTCAAAGAGGAAAGAAATGGGGCTTTTAGTGTTTGTCATTATGCTGGAGAGGTTAGTTGTGAAAACATCTCAGCTGTTGAGAAAGTTTTTATATTTGTATTTTGGTGTTGGATTGTTTGTTGTTGCTACCATTGAGAAAGTTTGCAAACTGGTATGTGGGTGTAAATGTTCTTCAGTATCAATAATAAAAATAGATAAAAAAAAATGGGCGGTGAAAACATGCAGCTGAGTTTTGATTAGAGAAACTTAATAATGCCCATAAAAATCGCAATGACTAAAAGTCTGAAAATGGTTACTGACTAAAAACATACGGTATAAATTTGATAAACACAATTGTATAGACAAAAACTACTAAAGGAATCAAAGCATGCAGCTCCTTATGTGCCTTCTTTTCTTCTTTATTGTTATTCCTCTCTTGATTCTTTCCATCCCTAGAGAAATAACAAATTTCTGTATTCATCAATTGCAAATTCTACTTGTGTCTTATGTTTAGGTTCCTTTTCTTGTTGCTTTACTGAATGAGGTGATCTAGGCCAAATACTTCTATAGCAAGTCTTCAAATTAGAGCAATGGTTGAAACTTGGAAGGTGTATACCAAGAATGAAAATTGCAGGCAATTCAAGAGGGAATCAATGAGGTGGTCTCAAGTAGAATTTTACATCAATATTATGTGCCTTTATCTGCTGACCCCCATGGAAAAGTCTTAGCACAGGAATGGAGAAATTTGGTTCTTCATAAAATTTTGTTCTGATCTAGTAAGAGCAAATTGAGTCATATGAATATGGATCTTCTGAATATACTTGTGGTGTCAATTGTGAATTCACCTCCCATTTTGATAATATGTGATGTTTTGTCAGGTTTTATATCATACTAGTGGCTTCTTGGAGAAGAATAGAGATCCATTACACTCTGATTTGATCCAACTTCTCTCATCATGCACTTGTCAATTACCTCAATTTTTTGCAACCAACGTGCTGAATCCATCACAGAATCCAGTGAGTCCTTTATGGTGTAGGGGTGCTACCGATCCTCAGAAAAGAAGTGTTGGGACCAAGTTTAAGGTAGAGATGCCTATCAAGATGTTTTTAAATCTAGACCAACTTATGCTTGTCCTTTTTGCTTCTTTTCTAATTTTATACTTATGATTTAATATTTGTTGTATTGCTTTCTTTTTATTATTTACAATTGAGGTATCTTGAATTCTTAATATCTACACTCTATACTAAGGGAATAGTTTTATCAACTTATTGTCATACTTTTCAGGTGGACCACTTACATCAGGGTCATCCTTTGCTGAATTCTAATTTTCTCCTAATGTTGATGTAGGATATAGACCCGAAAGTGGTCTGACACTTCCCCGTGACCTTGTGCATAGGCTGGAGCTCTGTGCCTTGAGCTGCCCTTTATTGATGTAGGTTATAGGTTAACACATGCAACTCTGATGCATTTCCCAATATTTGTAGAAGGAAAAATTTTAAGCTTAGATCTCCTTAATTTTGTATAACTTGCTGAAATCTACATAATTTCCTAGCTGTAACATATAATCAATAATTCAATATGAACCTCATTTTGAGAATTTTTTTCATTCAACTAAATTATGTCTAAGATACAAGAAGCAAGGGAATAGAGAGTTTCTCTCCTTATATATTGGCAGAAGCATTGACGTGTTTTGACCTATGATACAGAGTTATTGGGACGATTTTGATAGTTGAACTCTTAGCTCTAAGTAACAGTTTTTTAGTTTTGTTGTTCATGTGTTTACTTGTATATTCGCTGATTAGATAATGATGTAATACAACTAAGACAGATAAGTACCATGCACATAGTCTTGGAATGCCAAAATAGAAATAATTGGAAAAGGTAAATCCAACTGATGGATTTGCCCTCCGCCTCTCCTCTCTCATAGCTCAATTCAGCTGCTTATTGAGATGGGCTTCCACTACAGTATAAAACTTCTGCCCCACAAGTGAATTCAAATCAAGTTCGTGCATCTGTTCTGTACCTATTGGGCACAACATATTTCACCTAGTGAACCTGATATAAATTACAACTATCACAACAGGACAAGTTATACTTGTCTAAGTGGTGCATTCATTAACAAAATTCATCAAAAGCAGCCAGTATTGAAACAACAGAGTGAAAGATCTAAACCACATGACTCCATTCCATTCTCATTTGTGGGGGCTCAGGGTATTTGATACCATCGATATTTAATTCATCTTATATCTTCTAATATGTAGATATAACAATGCCAAATATACCAAGCAAATAACCATGGGGATTTTTCATTTTTTGGTGCATATGTGTGATTTAAGATTCCTATCCTGGTCCCCTTTTTTCCTCATCTTTTCTTAAACTGATATACTTCAATATGCACCATTATTTTATTAAAGTTGTCTGCTGTTCCTCTAGGGTCAACTGTTTAAACTGATGCAGCAGTTGGAAAACAGCAAGCCACACTTCATTCGTTGCATAAAGCCAAATAATAAGCTGCTTCCTAGAATGTATGAAAAAGAACTTGTATTGCAGCAGCTCAGATGCTGTGGAGTTTTGGAAGTAGTCCGGATCTCAAGATCGGGGTATCCAACTCGTATGACACATCAACAGTTTGCCACAAGGTATTGGATGGGTCATGGGACCATAATTCTCTTGTGGCATTGTTTTAAAATTTCATTTTTCTTCAAATAATAGATGGACTCATCCTGCTTTTCTATTGTCTTTCAGGTTTGGCTTTCTTCTTTCAGAGAATGTTATAGATGATCCATTAAGCATATCTGTGGCCATTCTTCAGAAATTTAATGTCCCACCAGATATGTATCAAGTTGGTTATACAAAGTTGTTTTTTCGAACAGGGCAGCTAATTTTCTCTCTTTATCGAATACATGATGGCTATTTTTCTTCCCTCCTTGATAAAGTCTCTTAAAATTTTACAAGCTTGCTTGCTTCCTTAATGAGTAACACTGAAAAGGGCCTTGGGGATCTAAAGACTTCTTTGTAGTTGAAAAAAACTTTTTCATAACTAAATATCTGATTAGTAATGTTGAGGGCTCATTGTAATTGATAAGGTATGTAGTAAGAAAATTCTCACTTGTGGAATGTTGGTGGAGTTTGTTGTTTTAAATTTTTTGCTGGGTAAGAAGACACTGAAGTTTGGATTTACATCCTTTGTTTGGTCTTATTTGAGAAATTTAGGAAAACACATAAGCAAAACCCTTTTTAGGCCCTTTGAGAAATTTACTCTTATTTTACAATGTAATTTGCTAAATGAAATTGATGGTTTTTCTTATTTATATTAACATGATGAAAATCTCCATTGAAATCCCACTTTGTTTTTGGGTGAAAATGTTCAATTCATTTGAGATATTTATCTTCTCAAATGGGAAAGACTAAAGTTGTTAACATTTCTTTTTTTAAAAAAAACCTGAGAATTTGTTCCCAGATTTTGAATATTTCAGGATTATTTTAAGAAAGATGTAAACATATTTGGTATAGAAAGATTTAAGACGAGAAAGATTACCATGTCCTAGTCATTTTTTCCTTAAGAACTGCCCTTGCCAATTGAGCGTAAGATTTCCATATAGTGTAAGGATGAAATGGGCATTTACTTTAGCCAAATTTACCAAGCAATTTCTCTAATCCAAGATAAATTTTCTTTTGTTGTTTGCTTATTTCTTATATGTTGGTTGCTTTCATAGATTGCTGCACTGGAGGATGCCAGAAGGCACATGCTCCAAGGCATACTCACTGTTCAAAAATATTTCCGTGGTCGTGAAGCTCGCCGACATTACCATACATCCAAGAGAGAAATAACTATAGTGCAATCATGTAATTTATGTGGACCAATTCCAGATTTAGAGCTTCCATTTGAAATAGTTTCTTTTCTTATGTCGCTTATCATGTGGTTTTGTTACATCTTCATGTCTAACTAGTTGAGCTTTCTGCGGACACAGTCATTCGTGGTGAAAAAGCAAGAAAGGAGCTTCAGCTTTTGATACAGAGGCAAAGAGCAGTTATTCTCATTCAGAAGTGTATAAAGCAAGAGCTTGCTAGGACACTCAATGATAGGCAGAGGGCAGTGATATGTTTGCAGTCTGGTAAATATGTTTTCATTGTCCAAGTTTGTGGATTTTAATAGATGCATTTCCTTCTTTTGCCCCTCAATCTCATAGCCCTTTGTTTTCCATAGCAATTCGTGGCTGGTTGGTGAGAAGGCATTCTTTCAGTAGCCACAATCTGGGAGAATCAGATTGTAACATACAAGACAGAAGGCAGCTAAGCCTAAAGGTTCCAGAATTGAAGGTACTTAAATAGCCCTTTGGTGCTCATGCAGGAGTTTTTGTTACGAGCAGTACCTACCAAAGTCATTGAATATGATCAAGGAGACCATAGTTGCAGCAACAGGTCTTGTAAATTAGGGCAAATTGGTAATATCTAAAAGGTTCTAAATTCAGAGAAATAAAATGTGCACCTGTGGACATAAGAATGAATTTACCTAGAATTCAGAAGGATAAATTTTCTCCTAAACTACGAACACAAGGATGAAATTAGAGCTACTGATATTGGTCAGAGCTACTATTATTGATCTAAGACCACCCCCAAACAAGCTCTTAATCACTATCTCAAAAGTAAAATCTAGATAGCAGTTAGTTTGCTTTTATTTTATTCGAATTATACAAGTGATTCACGACTGTTTAGCAGTTACCACTGCTTCCATAGAAAATGCTGACTGTAGGTTGCAGTTGTTGACTTCCACTCACTGGAGCTGCTATAATCAATCAGTTTGTTGTATGAATGGTTCTATTCGCTTCTCGTGTTACTTTAAAGTCAAATAAAGAACTGTTAAGACTCATTATCTAGTGCTTAGTCCTGCCTTAATCTTGGAAGAGTCAAGGCTAGTTATGATCATAACCTTTGATCTACTTTTTAGTGGCCATAATGGGACTCAAATCCATATTTTATTTCTTGTCAGCCCCAAACTTATAATATTGCAAGCTGCACCCAAGTAATGACTAGATTATAAGTAAGTAAAGTTTCTAAATTTAGGAGTTAGGACTTCAGCCAATCTTTTCTTTTGGTTCTCAAAATTTGATGTACAATGAATTACTCCAAGATCTAAATAATGTTTCTTTAACAAAAATCTTAGCTTCAGTTCTGTAGTGAGAGTCTCAGTTTCTGGTCCAATTTCTGAATGTTCATTCCGTTTTCTGCTAGTGGGTTCCATTTCTGTTTTTTTTTTTTTTTTTTTTTAATTTGATTTAATTTATTTTGAATCCATCTGATATTGAGAAATTCAAGTTGAAATTTTTGTATGTTAATCTCAAAAGAAGTGCATGGAGGAGGAGGCAGAAAAGGACCAATAAGTGCACTTTGGGAGTATGGCTGTAGAATATTGAGCATTTGTGGGCGTTGCATGCTTTACCTACATGTGAATGCTGATCACTTTATTTTTTATATATACAGGGTTCAGAGGATGAGCATGTCCAAGTTCATTCTTCAGTTCTAGCGGAGCTTCAAAGACGGGTTATGAAGGCAGAAGCAGCACTTAGACATAAGGAAGATGAAAATGCTACATTGCTGCAGAGTCTAAGGAAATTTGAGACAAGGTGGTCAGAATATGACGCAAAGATGAAATGCATGGAGGAGATGTGGCAAAAGCAGATGACATCCCTGCAGGTTAGCCCCTGCTTGTCTTCTATGTTTTCATTTTTTTCGACAGTATTTTATTTTTCTCTACCTTGAAAATGATGCAAAAGAAAAGAGTGATCGAAGAGCTTGCTGTTTGGTTGTTTGTTTTTGTTTTTTTCCTCACTAAACATAGATTCAAAGATTTCTTTCTCAAACATATTTGCATTTTCTTTTCTTTCCCCAAGTTAAATTCTCTTCTTGGATGTACCCGGTGTAAATGTTCGGAGTTTCTTTCACATCCACCTGAAGAAAGGCTTTTTTTGCTAACCAAAAAATATTGAAGTGGCATGAGCATTTTAGTCTAGGATTGATGTGATGGCTGTGTTTCTACTCAAATATGCATTAGCTGACTCACTGATTTAGAGATTTAGATTGTCTTCGTTCATGCCCAGGCGGTCCTTGAATTTGTTCATTAGTTTTACATAAGAATATTATTATTTTTTAATTTTGGACATTTTACTTCATGAGTAACACCCTATTAAATATTCTGTAGGCATAAAAGCAATTACTATCAAGTTGTGGCCCCACTATTACCAATATATTCCATGTTTAGTTCAGACCCAAACATACTTGGAATGGATGCAAATGCTAACAAAGAGGCTTGAGCTAAAGACATCCATAAATATGTGTTTGAAACAATGTTAGATATGCGTACTTAATACAATAGTTATGAGGTAGATGCCAAACAACATATAATCAAACTAACACTTATGATGCCTAATTATACTTAAAAAAGTAAACTCACATCACTAAAGGCTTTTTTATTTGTTGGATAAAACTAAGTGCTAATTAGGTGGTAAATATGATGCAGGTGAGTCTGGCTTCCACGAAGAAGAGCCTAGCAGCTGATGACATCAAAGAACATGGAAGGCCTGACATTTCTCCTTTGTCTCTCTGTTATGACTCTGAGGATACAATGTCCATGGAAGCTCACACTCCAGAATTCAGCACCCCTACAAAATATCCTAAGATCAACACCGAAGCTTCTTCACAAGGGAGAGACTCCAAGACTGCCCTCAATGCAGTGAGCAACCTTGTGAATGAGTTTGAGCAGCGAAAACAATCATTCACTGATGACGCCAAGTTCCTTACTGAGGTCAAATCAGATGAGCCGGACGTGGATGAAGAGCTTTGGAAGCTGAAGCTTAGGTTTGAATCATGGAAGAAAGATTACAAGACTAGGCTAAGAGAGACAAAATCAACACTTCAGAAGTTTGGGAATCTAGAATCAGAGAAGAGTGGTCGAAAGAGATGGTGGGGTAAGAAGAGCAGTAGATAAGTTTAGACCTTTGGGATGCTCAAGTTTTTATTAGCTCAAGCAGTGCATTGGATTGCCCAGTTTGCCCGTCATTCAATATCAAGGCAGAAATCTTTTTTAATCATGAACAGAACAAGATGAAGAAGGGAGAATCCTCAAGTGCCTCTTGCTGTTCTCAGTCCCGCTGCTTGTCCTGCATTTATTTGCATGATTCTCTCTTAGGTTGTTGTATATACTGGCATTTTTGTTCATTTGGGCGGGTTGAAAATCTTGTTAATACTTATAGTGATAGACGGAATTCAAAGGAGAACTTAGTATGTCTTGTACTGAACGTCTCCTTTGTTATCAGGGAATGTATACGAGCTAGGAGTCTCACTTGTAGCATATCAATATCCCATCATCTTGTGCTGAATGTCTCATTTATTAAACCACCTGAATACTCAATTATGATTTTTTTGCACAAGGGCGCAAAATGATGAACTTTAAACGGAGAAGGAGAAGAATATACAGAGAAAGAAAGAGATGGGAAAAATGAATTTGCGCTTCGGAGGAAGTGTAGAAGCTTGATAATTCCCTGAATACCAAGACTAGCTTCATTTTCTTTATCTGGTCTTTGAGGATAATATGAGGGGCCGTATAGTTGAGTCCCTCTGTGACATGTTGTCATATGTTGTAAATTTTGGATAGGTAAAGACTAAACAGTAGACCCATTTCTAGGGAATAAATTTATGTGTTATTTGTGTTTAGCTTTTCTTATAAAAATTGGTAGATATATAAGCAGGGGATTTTCTAATGTTTGCTAATGTGAATCATTTTTGAAAGGGGCGAAAGTTTTTTTTGTTTTTGAAGAGAATACTGATATTCTAAATTTTAGATAAAATAACAAAACTAATTGAATTAGCTAAGTTGAGGATATTAATAGAAATTAGGGATGTGGGGCCATGCATACTTGCGTTATTGCTGTTCAACACTCGCAGTGACTTCAACCCGTGATTCTTCTCTATATAAGCCAAGGTGAAGCATAAAGTCTACATTACAAAGTGTGGTCTCATTCTCGCAAAGTCATTCCACACTTTCTCATGCATTGTCGTCCAAAGCATGGTGACTTTCCTTCCTTCCTTCCTCGTCTCTTTGTTTTACTTTTCCTCACTGTCTGTCTCTGTTCTTTTCTGTATTTGTTGTATGTCATATATGAGACACCTTCCCACCTAATTTGAAATGCTGCAACCTTGGTAATTAATCATCTTCTTTCTCTTCTTCATCATCTACGATAGCAGTAGAATGGAACAAATTATTGAGCCAGCGCTTGGTTTCGTTAAAAACGTAGTTGGTCTCGAAGAAAACAAGCACACCTTGATAAAGAAGAAAGAAGAGGTCCGTGCAAGAGAGTCCGATGTCAAGTCAATTTTACAAACACTTGAAGAGCAAGGAAAGCTCCCAACAGAGGAGGTTAAGCTTTGGTTGAGAAATTTGGAGCAATTCCAAGGTGAAGTGAGCGACATCCTCAACCAGATTTCCTCTTCTAACTACTGGTCTTATTGGAGGCTTGCCCAACCTGTCTTCGCCAAAATTGAAGAAGCTGATTCGATTCTTGAAAAAGGCAAGTTCCCAAATGGTCTTGTAATTGAGAGGCCATCTCATGGTAAAGCTATTTTGTTCGAACCACCGAGCTTTCGTGGTCAGTCAACAGCTGAGAAGACAATTGGAAGGATAATGGAGCTGCTGATGAACCCTGAGATCGGTGAGATTGGAGTTTATGGCATGGGGGGTGTGGGCAAAACAACGATCATGCAGATCATCAACAACAAGCTCGCTGCCACGAAGCAATTCGGTCGAATCATCTGGGTTACTGTGTCTAAAGATATGGGAAGCATCAAATCTGTACAAAACAAAATTGCCCATGATCTTGGGATTAATTTTAACGAAGGTGAAGCTGAAGTGAAACGAGCAGGTGCGCTTTTGGAGAAACTGAAACAAGTCAATAAGAAGTTTCTCCTCATCTTAGATGATCTGTGGAATGAAATTACTTTGGAGGAAATTGGGATTCCTGATCCTAACCGAGAAGATAACCAATTTTGCAAGATTGTGGTGACCACTCGGTTGTTGTGGGTTTGCGATTTCATTGAGACTCAAGTGAATGTTGAAGTGGAGTGTTTATCAAAAAACGAGGCATGGGAACTGTTTGTGCAAAAGGCGGGTGAACACGTTGCTCGGGTTTCTGAGATTCAAGCTTTGGCTAGAGAAGTTGTACGCGAATGTAGCGGTCTACCACTGGCCATCATCACAGTTGGCCGCGCCATGAGACGAAAACTCAACGTCAGGGAGTGGGCACAAACTTTGAAGGAATTGAGAAGCTCAAGGGCAGAAATTCGAGGTATGGAGGACAAAGTGTTTAAGTTTCTGAGATTTAGTTATGAGCATCTGAAAGAAGAAGTTAAAAAATGCTTCTTGTATTGTGCATTTTTCCCTGAGGACCATAGGATACTGGCCTGGGAACTGATCCAATATTGGATTGTGGAAGGATATATGAGGGAGAAGGGAAGGTACCTGATGGAAAACAATAAAAGAGGACGACTAGAAGTAGAGCATGGCAATACATGGAATTGGGAAGGAGAGTTTGATAAGGGGGTCAAAATATTGCAAGAGCTCAAGGATGCTTGCATGTTGGAAGTGGTCCACAAAAAGATCCAAAGAGAAGAAACTCCAGAAGTGGAGTTTTTCAAGATGCATGATTTAATCCGAGATATGGCAATCAATATCATGAGAAGGGATCTTGGTTATATTAGTAGTGCTGGTCTGGAATTGAGAGAATGGCCGGCATTGGCTACTAAGATCTCTTTATTATATACTAAAATTAAAACCCTTCCAGATCAGCTAAAGTGCCCAAATCTTTCCACCTTGCTGTTAAGAATTTTTGATCGAGTCGAAGTGCCTAGGTTGTTCTTCTCCCAAATGCCTGCACTCCAAGTTCTAGACTTATCGGAAAATTATATGACAGAGTTACCTGCATCACTATCTAACTTGTGTAACCTTCGTGCATTGTTTCTAGTAGGAATATCAACGTCGAAAATCCCGTCACTGGCAAGGCTGAAGGAATTACGGGTTCTGAATCTTTGTAGGAGTAGAATTGAGGAATTGCCAGAGGGGATGGAAGAATTGGTTAACCTCATATATCTTGATTTGAGCTACACGGAAAAGTTGAAGAACCTCCGATCCAATGTCATAAGCAGGTTAACGTGCCTTCAGGTACTGAACATGGTGGGATGCTATATGGAGTTCTTCAATTCCAATATTTTACAAACCTTTGAGCCATGTCTAAAGGAAATTGGATCTTTGAAGCAATTAACAACTCTCGGGATGACATTTAAGGGATTTTCTGAGTATCAAAAGGCCATGGAGCACATACAATGGGACGTGCTCAACAACTTCTGCATCACAGCATCATTTTCGTATTTGTTGATAGTTGCAAATTATGGTAATTTTATGTCTTGTAAAGTTGAAAGGCTTCTGTGGTCATCATGCATTCAACAGTCATTGATGCCCCCAATCATTTCCAAAATGAATATTGTAGAGATAAGCAAAAGCGATTTATCCAGCCTTGTTTCTAGTTTTTGTCTCCCAGGTAAAACCCAAGTATTTAAAATTTTCAATTCTCAGATCCCGAGATTATCGGCATTCCGATGCTTGAAGACGCTGAGATGGCTTAAATGCCTTATAATTTCTAATTGTGACATCAATGTAGATCTGTGGGGAGATTGCCTTGTGCTAGGGGATGAAATAGAACCAAATGCATTTTCAGTCTTAGAGCTGAAGCTTTTCAACATCATGAAACTCCAAGTTTTGTGGAACATTGGCACAGCGCCAAATGGTGTTAACTTCTGCTCAAACTTGAAAATTATGAAAGTTTTCAAATGTGGTAGCTTGAGGACTCTCTTCTCCTATGGGATTCTGCAACATCTCAAGAACCTTGAGGAACTCATTGTCTCCGACTGTAGAAAAATCGAAAAAATTGAAGGTCCAATTGATGGAGATCAGAGCCTGTTGAATGACACTGGCAACATCATTGTAGTACCCAAGTTGCGTAAATTGATCCTCTGTTGGCTATCGGAATTGCACTGTGTGTCTGAAAAGGCTTGGGCGTGTGATTCATTGGAAACCCTTGTGGTATTCCAATGTCCAAGACTAGATAAACTCCCTTTTCACAACTTTCTTTCTTGTGGAAAAATTTGGGGAAATGTTGAATGGTGGGAGGCATTGCTATGGGATAATGCTGAAATTAAGACCCTTCTTGAACCCTGTTTCCAGTCAAGTGTTGGTTATGTTGTTCAAAAATTAATAGAGGACGAATTGCAATTTTGAGTGCTTTCCTGATTTTCAAATAGCAAAGTGAAATGGTTTATGGTGGGACGGGAAGACATTGCAGTGGGATAAATTGGATGGTGAAGAAATTAAAGTTCCTTCCTTCTTCCTTCAATTTCAATCTCGTTTCAAGGCGGTGGATTCCACAACTAACAAGGTTGGCAGGTATGCTAATCAGTTTCATAGTTATGTTTTGACCCTTTGTTACCTAAGTTCCTATCACAACAACTCAGTGACTTGTATTCTCAAAGGCTTGATAACCCCCAACTCTTTTCTACATGCACCATTATTTTAGCTAAATATATTCACTTATGAAAATGCAATTTTTATATAATGATAAGCATCGATGAAATTGTTTATATCCAACATTGCTGTAACATTTTTCCATAAAATATCATGAAGTCATTCGACAAACACTTCTGCGAAGAGAGTAAATATGTTGTAGGTAGGTACCTGGGTGAAACATTCATTGGCTCATTGGAAACTTCCATCTAATGACATGCATGATAGTATTGTATATGTAGGGGTGCTACTTTTTTAAATTGGCTGAGATTATAGGGAGTAAGTATAGCTTTACAAGAGTTCTTGAAAGAATTTTCTTGTTGATAATTTTAGATATTTTTGGCTCAACTATGTAAACTTTATCTTAGCTTAGATTACCGTTTTTCTTTTTTGGAATTCAAAATTATTGTCTATCATAAGTTGTTTGATATTTTTTTTTGTAGACTTTATCTGTTTGAGAAGAATTATGGTAATAAGAAAAAAGGCAGCCCGGTGTATAAAACTCCTGCCTATGCGGGGTCCCAGGGAAGGATTGGACACATATTTGAGTCTACTGAATGTAGCCTTACATTGTTTTGAAAGAGGTTGTTTCTACGACTTGAACCCGTGACCACATGGTCACACGGCGGCAACTCTTATCGTTTTCCCAAGGTTCCCCCTAGAAGAAGTATGGTAATACCATAAATACATTTTTGATCAATTAATCAATTAAATCATCATCACGTACTTTACATTTTTAATTTATACCTTAAACAATTTTGTAATTTTCTGTTCTTATGCTTCTGTTCTCTGTTTCTCATTCTTTTATCAATTTACTCTGTTTTTCACTTTTACTTTTAATTGATGTGTTAGACATTTTTCAGTGATTTTCCAGCTTCTCACTTCTTCTTTCTTTTTCTTTTGTTAGGTCAGTGTGTTGATTACTATATTTGCTTAATATACTGTTAGCACGTATTAATAATCGGGAGATCCACCACTTATATCTCAATCTTACGGTCCATTCATCATCATAGGCAGTTGGGCTTTGATGAACCCTCACAAGCTCTTAAGGTAGTTTTGTCTAATTTCAACAAAAGATATAATGTTTTTTTAAGAAATAAAATTAAAAAATATATAAAAATAAAATGTTGTTTTTTTTTAATAGTAGAATTACATGCACTTCATACATTCTGACAATAATGAAGTCTTTCCTTAAATTTGGAGATTCAATCAGGAACATGTTGTTGCTTCTCTGATTGTTACTCACGCATGAAGCTTGCTGAACTTCTTGTTGACATGATTCAACATGTGAAAGAGCTTCTTCAATCAAAGAAATTTCTAGATTGGTATGTAACTGATCAGTCACAAGCTCAGGCTATTCTGTTAAATCTCCCACCCTTATTTCTGAAGTTGACAGTTAGCTATGAAGGGAATTGAGAGGATAATGAAGATTCTGATGAACCCAGTAATCAGCAAGACAACCATGCATAATGGAAACATCAAGCTCTGAGCCACTTTGATAGGATGATCTGGGTCGCCGTGTCTAAAGACAAACCCAACATGGGTGGCATAAATGGGTTACAGATCACAGAATCGTGCAAGAACTTCGCCTAGCCTTTACTAGGAACTGTCTTCCTGTGAGGACAAGGTGAAACGAGCTGCAATATTGTTATTCATAGTTCAACCATAAATTGTATGTTTTTATTATGGTATTAAGTTACCAAAGTTAGCAAATAATTCTACAATTACGGGCATTAGTTATTCTTTGGAAACCATTAATCAAAGGTTTTCGCCTTTCATTCATTGAAGTTTAGTTACACAACCAAAGTAAAAGAGGATTGAGAAACTTATTCCTGAAAATGCTCTGCTATATTATCAATATATCACTTAAAATATCAAGATTTTACAACTATAAAGTAAAGAGCTACTTCATAACATCATTGTTGTTTACTGTTCACTAATTATAGACGGCCCAGGGATGACAGACATACTTAGAATGAGTAGGGAATAAGAAGCTTTTGCTCTCAACTTCCCAATCTCCACACAGTAATACTTGAGCATTGCTAGATGCTTTTGGCAGGTTTAGCAGTTGATCATAGATGGTACTGGTGGATGCTGATGAAGCTGAAGACTGAGATGGGGTACTAGTAGTAGTGCCAGAGTCCTTCAAGTTCACATTCCCAATTTGTTTCTCCAAATCAGAATTATGTGCAGCAACTAATACCAGAAGTTCAAGTGAGACAGCCTTGCTTAGAAAAAACTTCACCAATCTCATCTCACTACTCTTACTCCCATGAAAATTAGTGATCTTGACAGTCTTGAGATTGTAGAACCAGCAGCTGGATGGTTCTTCTGCTGCTCCTTCTTTGAGGTAAGGTGCCCATGAAGGGTCATTATCAAGGTCTAAAAGCTGCAAGGAAACCACAACAAAAATTGAGAAACAGGAATCATTTTTCTTGTTTTATTAGAAATCTAGAACAGAATTGAACATAAACTCCAAAGAAGTACTAAAATTTGGAAGGGTTCGTACCTCAATGAATAACCTTTCCAGGCAAGGACATATAACATGCTTGAAGAAGCCATAGATGAAACTAAGGTAATCTTCATCTAATTGTAATCCAATTAGAAGTTGCAATTCTTGTAGATTGGGCAAAGTAACTGGCAAAGCCTCAGGGAAGTACTCCTCTGAGGTAGTAATATACTAGAGAGAGAGAGAAAGAGATTTAATTCAATTAAAAAAACAAAAAAACTGATGATAAGAATAACAAAAAGTATTTGCAAAATAATTAGCAATTACCATGAGAGGCCCAGTGCATACTGTGAGGATCTTGATGTTAGAAACACTAGACAAAATGTGTATATAATCATGTTCTGGCTCTGTAAATTCAAACCCAGTTGAGTTCAAGTAGACATCTTCCAAAGCAGAGACATTCTGGAAGGAATACCCATAGAATAGACTACCACAGAAATGGAATGACTTGAGATTTGGAGCAAAAATCTTAATCTCATAAGCATCATAACAATTACCCACAAGCAGGCTCTTAAGCTTGAGATCTTGAGGACCCAAAATCTTGATCGACTCCAAATCACCACACTCCCACAAAGACAAGTCACTGAGCAGTGGGCAATTAGATAAAACACTTTCTAGAGCATTATCTGAAATGGTAACTCGTTTAAGGTAAAGTGATACAAGGGACCCAAAACCAGTGAAGTCCAAGGGAGGGCTAAAATAACAGCGCCCCAATTTTAGATGGGTAAGAGGAGAATCACAAGTATATAGAAAATTGGGCAATTTCATACGTTCTCTCTGAACATCTTCTGCTTCATTATTGGAAGCCCTTCCACAGAAATCGATATCAAGCTCCTCAACTGATTTCTGAATTGCGAATTCGACCCATTTCTCTGCATCAACTTGATATTGAGTACCCGGGTAGAAGAAGAGTCGGAACTTCTTAATTTTATTGCTTTTGTGGAGTAGTAAATATCGATTCACGGTATTAACAAACTGCACCTCAGTTTGGGTCTCAGCAAAATCCTCCCCAAAATCCAGACTGTGAATCCAAAGATATTCCCACAGTTTTTTCCATCTTTTTGACAGAATACTTGTTTTTATTGCGGATTTGAAGGGAAGTAAAGAGAGGATTAAGTGAAGGATGGCATCTGGTAACTCGCTAATTCTATCAGCAGCAGCAGCAGCAGCAGCAGCAAGAAAATGGGAATCCCCACTTCTATCACTGGTTTTCTCCATGGACGCCTTAAGCTTTGTTCAATTTTCTAAAGTGCAATCGTCTAGTCTCAGAAGATTTCTTGAGCTGTGTCTCCCTTCGTTGTAATTATTCCTTTGTTGTAATTATCTTGGTAGGACGATTTGATCAAATGTGGGACAAACTTCAAAGTTCATGATTTTTTTATTTTTATTTTTTTGGGAAATCTACCCTGGACCAATCATTGGCTGCAGACCAACTCCGATAGGGTAGATCTCATCCTTCTACATTAAATTTTCGTTGAACGAGTCTTTTCAAAATGCAGACTAACTCCCATAGGGTAGATCTCATCCTTCTACATTAAATTTTCGTTGAACGAGTCTTTTCAAAATGCGAGTGACCTTCGCAGAAGCTTAACTCTCATAGTCACTTTTTAAAAAGGTCACTCTTAGAACCATACTCGCTAATATGTCAAATAATAAAAACAACACTATTATAAGTTAAATTATGTGTCGTATGTGTTAGTAGATTTTTATTTTATTTTTTAACAAAAATTCTGTTTGATATTTTTTTTTTAATGTTCAATAGATATGTGTGTCTTGCCCATTTTAATATATAAATAAATAATTTAATAGACATGAATGTATATTACATGTATAATTAACATTTTTTTTTATCTAGTTAGCCCAAAGCAATGATTTTTTAATTCAATTATATTTATTAACTAATATTTAAAAGTATTTTTAAAACGTTTACTTTATAATTAATATGATTTTTATATTATTTTTTAAAAAATGCCTTGCAAACTTCTATACTAAGAGCAATAGTAAAGGACTAAAAGTCAGCTTATAGATGAACTAAGATTATTACAACATTAAATTTCAATTCCTCAATCCAACATACATCATAAATAAGACCTACCTGTTGTTGTTATTGCAAGTTGCCGCGATTTATCACATTATTGAAGTGCGAAGAAAGAGGACCAAGGTAGGTATCGTTGTTGGATAACGAAGAAAAATTACAAAAGAAAAAAACCATGTAGTCTCCCAAGTTCTTTTTTTTTTTTTTGAGATCTAACATGGTATCGGAGCAAGTTCATGTTAGATCTTGGGATATTTTGTCACGACGTGTCGCGACCCCTTCCCGGGTGACGTCACGACCGGCACAGTACCCCAGAGAATGTCACAACCCGACAAACCTGAGGCACTGATAAGCCTCTACTCAGAAGGTTACATACGATCCAAAGACATAATATGTATATGATCAAGATAGTTGAATTAAATACCGAGATATGACATCATCATCCAGAATATGAGGTCATCAACCCAATCCACAAGATTCGACTATCCTTACTATAAACATGGATATTTTATTATTATTCCATTTAGCATATACATATCAAAATTTTCTCACGAACTATATGTTATATATCATAGTATCTGTGATAGTTATATACACTAACAAAACACAAATATCTGTTACTATTTTCCTTATGTACAAATCAAAACTCACATCTAAAAGAAGTAAGACAGGCTACACCAACTCTAAGCCTTGCCCTTTCCTTTACGATCTGATCCTGAAAAAATATAAGGAAAAATGGAATGAGCTCAATTAGCTCAGTGAATACTTTTCACAAAAATCTCCACATATGCACTTATGTAAAACATGTATGTTACTTGAAATAACATTGGTAAATTGAAATAGCATTAAGGAAATATATGATTCATGCTTTCAAATTAAAGATATAATTATGCATCATTTTCATAAAAGATATGTAGAAAAGCCTCAACAGGAGGTCATATCAGGATAACATTGCCTACATTTCCCCCATTGCGCCATGGGTTCAAACCAACACGTTATCCAACTAATCCTTCTACCCTTACATTCCTTAGTGATTCGAAAAGTCCTTTTCACAAAATACCAATCCAAGTACTCCGTTGGCACTTTTCCCTAAAGAACAAGTAAATAGAAAGAAAACCAACGCCAAGGTATTTAATCCGAAATACCTAAGGCCATGTGAATGCATAAAATCTGTGCTCATGATCATAAATACAATGCACATATATAATATAATGCATATCATTCAATAATTCAATTTCATATATATACAATGCTATACATGGAGAAGTAAGGTGAGAAATACTCACAAATCACAAAATTTGGCCTAAGTCCACATTTTTTCACCAATTCACCAATACTTCATTTGTGTTCACAAATCTTCATCCAATTCATAATTCATCCACTGCAAATTTCACATTACACACACACAAATGAATTCGAGAAAAATGAATTTAATCACTTGATTAATTACCAAGTATTAATAACCCATTACCTTTAGTTACTAAGATAGAATTTCCACCACATGATCAAATTACTCATTTGATCACCAAATTAACACAAAATGTCCATCTCTATAAGTTAATCAATTTTATCCCTAAGCAAGTTACCTAAGCATTCTTCAAATGCTCTAACATTTCCAGCACTAAATTTTCAGCCAATTACCCATCAAATTGATCAAAACCTATCATTGAACAACTTACCAATGTATTGCCATTGCCCAATTTTCTAAATTTCCAGCACTTGTTCAATTCATTAGTCATCAAATGAATCATCATCAACCAAGAATTTCAGAAATTTAGCATCCCAATTTCTGTCAAATATCAACCCATCACATCCATAATCAATTGTCAATCAATACACATAAGAAAAGACCACAAATGGTCACTCAAATTGGGTTCCAAAAACCCTGTTTTAACATGGCTGGAACACCATGTTCTACCCATAAAAATCAGTGTTTTTAATCATCAAAATGGTCACCAAATATTCAAGACTAAATTCCACCAAATACTTTATCAAAATAACAGAATTCAGTTATTAAAATCAGGTTTGAAATCTGTAAATTCAGCCATGAAAATTTCTCATTTTCATCACCAATTTAATCTCTAAAAATTAGTGTTTTAAACATCACCACACTCACCAATTGTCTAGTGATAAATCTCTAATGAGTTCAACCATTAAACATCATCAAAACACCACAACTTACTTACTAGAAATCAGTGAAATGATCATCAAACACTCACTTTCTAGCTTCATTTCTAGCCATGGAAATCACTTGCATGTTACATATAATAGACAAGTCGAAGAGAGAAATTCATTAATGAAATTTTCAGCCCAAAATCACCATTCTTTACCTGGTATTTTAGCCTTCAAGCACCCCTTTCTTTCCTTGTCTTTCTTTCCTCTTCTCTTTGTTTTTTTTCTTTAGAACATGCTCCAGCAAGTTCTTATCCTCACTTGCAGCAAGGTCAACAACACTTCCACTTAGTTGCCAACAAGCCAACATGTGTCAAAATGAGCTGATTTCAACTTGCCACCACTTTCACCTAGTTGCCAACACACAAACAAATCAACAAGTGGCTAATCCATCATGCCAGCAAGCTAATAGGTGTTTGAAGGAGTTCATGGTGGTTGCATTTGATGAAGACACCTAGTACATAGCATGCACAAACCACCTTATTTGTTTAATCTATTCATTTCATTATTTATTCATTAAAGTGGGTTGTTACACGACGCCCATGACGTAGGCTGACGTCATGACCGGCACAGTGTACTATATACTATACATACTCATATATAATATATAATACACTGTCAGCCTTCACGTAGTCTCACAATCATTCCCAAAATTTACAGTAATTTTTTTTTTCTAATATACCACAAATCAAATCTAATATAGATCTCTATAGTCATTCCATTCATTCCACAAATTAAATTATCACCGGATAAATATCTATGATCATCTCATTTCATCATCCCAAGCATTATATAATATTACCACACAACCCATCTAGGTGATATTACATATATATAGTGTGTAATAATTATACATATCAAAATAACATAAATATAATCTATTTCCTCCAAGCATACATACACATACCAGACTATCACTCACGTGATTATCACTCACGGATTTTTCCTTTTCCCTTCGACTCAATACCTGAAATATTGGAGGTAATGGGGTGAGCAAACAACAGCTCAGTGAATATAGTTCTTAAGATGACAATTATACACATTTAGAGAAATATGACATTTAAAATCATTTCAAACACTTATTCAACGAATATATTATACATGTTAACATCATAAATTGCATGAGTTTTTAATAACACAATGCACAATCTCCCTCCTCCGCAAGGCAAGAGAGCGGGTCTAACCCTTGTATGACCGTACAAGGTAGGCACAACCTCTCATTACCCAATTCACAGTCATTTCAAGGATCGCAACCCTTGTTAGTACAGACCTACTGACAATGAGGACTCGCAAAACCTCATCCGAGTCTAATTCTTAATAAAATGACAATGAGGATTCGCAAAACCTCATCATTACAAACTCCAATTGCTAAAATCAGTTTGCATTATCCATAAAACTCAATGCAATATATATAAATATAACATGCATACAAGCAAACATTTTATATGCGTACAATGTCATACAAGAACCAAATCAAGAAAACTATACTCACAGTGGTTACACGGGGTTTCTAAGCCAACCTTTAAAATCGAGCAACAATAAACGTCATTGCTTCCTCAAGAACGTTTATCCATGCCCTTAAGCTCTCAATTTAAACACTGAAATTAACCATAGATTATCATGAGAATCATCATTTATCATATCGGTAGCTACTAAAAATATCAAATCATATCCAAAAATTACGATCTTAGTATTGAAACGTCCGGAATTCATTTCCTTTGCGAATCTATGATTTCAAATAACTGTTATTCACATTAATATTCACTATTCACTATTTACTATTTATTCCCGAAAGATGTAAATTGTATTAAAATTGTCAAATGATCTTCAAAAATCATGAAATGGAATCTAACCACATATTCGGGGTCCCGACAGTCCAGAGAGCGTTTTTCTACCTTTCTAGCAAATTTTCATTCACGTTGGGTCAAAACCTCAATTTTTGAAAACGCCGTAAAACGGCTCCTACAGTAAAAATTACTCCGCTAGAAAGTTTACATCTAGCTTAGATAGTAATTTCACGAAAAAATAGAGTGGAAATCACTTACCACAGGTCCCGATTTCGCGCGATGTCCGCATTTCTCCCTTACGTTCTTCTCTTTTCTTTTTTTCGTTCTCTCGCTCCTCTCTTCAACTTCTTTTCCTTCTTTTCCTTCTTTTTATTATTTTTTTTTTCTCTTTTGTTTTTTGTTGGACGTTGGTGAGAGGTTGAGATTAAAAATAAAAATTAATATTAAAACAAAATGGTCCAATGCACTTCATCTCACTTACTAAAGCAACTTCCCCATCTATTAATCAATTTAATGCAACTCAATTCACAAATACGGGTATTATCACGCGTATATTTAGCTTATATGTATAAAATACGTGTATTATCGCGTACTTCAACGTATGTATTTAATTAAAATTATGGGGTGTTACATAAGGCCTTTTTGTCACACCCCAGTCACAGCACACCACAGTGTCTAGTACCCCGGGATGTGATGGGTACCTCATACCGAGCGTACCCCAACCATTACGATCCATAATATTGTTATACCTCAATACACAGCCCGCACACAGCGTCTAGTATCCCTGAAGTTTTTTGTCCACAAAGGGGGCCTCCCCTCAAGTCGAACTCGCAACCTCCCCTTAAGGAGTTAGAATCCGCACTTAGAGTAACCACTGAGCCAATACTTCGGGGATACTAGACGCTGTGTGCGGGCTGTGTATTGAGGTATAACAATATTATAGATCGTAATGGCTGGGGTACGCTCGGTATAAGGTACCCATCACATCCGAAGGTACTAGACACTGTGGTGTAAAAACAAAAGATAATCACAAGAAATAAAGCGTAATCTCCCTCAAGTTGTTGTTTGTTTGTTTTTTTTTTTTTTTTTTTAAGATCTAACTTACTTAATATGGATATCTAAAGGGATCGGCTTTACAAGATCCCAAAGATCATAACGGTCACATAAAGACTCATTAAAAATTATGTTCCATCCATATGGACCAGAAAAGTAATGTTTTAAAGAGCCATATTGCTTATATTTTAAATAAAAAGAATAATACTTATTTAAATAAATAAAGAGTATGTTGAAAAAATATGAATAAAGAGTAAAAACTATGTAAATTTAAGAGCCATGTTACTTATACTCTTAGTTTAAATGCTCAACTTCACTTTTATTTCAATGCTTGATTAATTTTAAACAAAGATAACACCTTGATTTTACAATTTACAAAATCACAAGATTTCTATTTTTATAATCATGAAATACTTATATTAAATAAAATAATATCCATATTTTAAAACTAATTAATGTTGCCGTGTTTAATGCTCCAACAAAATTGATCCAAGGGTTAGGCCCCCATGTACTAACTCTTATCATAGAGTAAGAGAGAGAAAAAAGAATGCAATTGGGCCATGAGTCGAACTGCTACCCATATAAGAACAAAAAAAGTAGCAGTCAAACATAACTTTTTAAGTAAAAATATTTTTGAAGGTATTTAACAATATTTATTTTTAGTTAAATTATAATAAAAAAAAATAAATTTATACTTTTACAAGAAACTAGGTGAAGTTGACTTTTCAAGATTTCTGAACACGTGGCATTCCAACCGGAATATGGAGAAAAAAAGAAAAAAAAAAGCATTTAGTTCCAAGCCTCGATGCTATTTTAAACCCTTTCGGTTGCTTCTAAAAAATAAAAAATAAAAAATAACAAAGGTTATGACTGCACATGGATACAACTAAAACATGAAAATTCAAAAAATGATGTTTTGTTATTTTTTAAAAACAAGCTGTTTTCTAGTCAAAATTTGAAAAACTTGTTTTCGAAATTGTCAAACCAAACGCATTGTTTGGGTTTCAAAAATTTTGGATACAAAAAATTGTTTCCGAGTTTTATACCAAACGCAACCTATAGTTTTTACATTTAAGAAAGAAAGAAACCCTAACAAAATAGGGGAAAGGAATGCCAATGCGCCCTTCATTCAATGGAATTTAACAAAAGTCTCTCGCCCCTACCCCCACCCCTCACATTGCTCCTTTCTTATTTTGCTTCCATTTAATGGAATTTAACAAAAGTCACCCCCCCCCCCCCCCCCCTCACTGCTCCTTTCTTTATTAATCACATGTTCATAATTTGGTAGATTTGCAAACATGTAAGTGGGAGAAAACTTTGCAGTGACACCGAAAACGTCGCCAGAGCCGCTAGTGGTGGTGGTATTTGATCTGCCATAAAAAGAAAGAGATAGAAGAAAAAGGTGTGTATTACACTCTTCACCATTTAGCAACCAATGAACCTTTTGGTTTAAGACCGCATTGGAACTCAATGGGCTAGCCCAATATTTATATATGTGGTAGAGTGCAGGGACCTCCCTTATTAGCCAAAAGGTGACTCATCCTATTATGACTCTAATAAACAATTATAATAAAAAGATCACACTTAAAATGTACTATTCATACTACTTAATTAGGGTACATCATAAATGGTACAAATACAACATTAATCACACACAGACCAAATGTACCAACACATAAATGTTCTTGTATATTTGACATTTAATCATTAGTGTTTTTGAATCCAAACAAGAATGATTACACCAATCTTATATTTATAAATAAATGCAACTTTCTCCCACTTGGACAATATAAGTTATCCTTAGCTAAACATAAATGACTATGCTAGGCCACACCATTTATAAATAAATATAAGATTCTTTCACTTGGACTGCAAACGTCATTCTTGAATATTTCCAAAACAAGTTTACTAGATGTAATATATATATATACATTTGAAAAACAAAACATGATCCGAACTAACAAAATGGTTGTAACTAAAAAATGTCAAATGTGAGCAAATACCAAAATCATTGAAGCCTTTCCAACATATACTTACAAGCAACTGAATATATAAGTATCGACATGATACAAACACATGAACTTATAAGCATCCAATAAGGCGGTAGTATGCAAGTGTGAAATGGAAATGATACCAAAAGTGTGTGATCATAATTCATTTCTATAAGGTTCATGGATCTAAACAGAATGATGCACATGCTTTAAAAGAAACCCATGAGACTAACACAAAATGTCTCATCCAACAAAATGTCATAACCACATAATATGCCTAAAGCATCACATATATTGCAAGTAGAATCCATTAAACATAGTTACAATTGATTACAAAAAACATCAAGGGCTTCCACTAACTTAAAACAACAAAAGGTTTTACGAGCCCCAAACACTGTAACAACCAAACCTTTAGTTAGTGGGCCTGCAAGCATAAGCCTTGTAGAAATGTGCTTTACAAAATAATGGATTCACTTTCTCTCTAACAAACAAATATTTGATGTCAATTATGTTTGGAGTGTGAAGAGCTCCTAGTGTTACGAGAGAAAACAATTGTTGCAGAATTATCACAATACATCGTCAGCGGTCTAGGAATGAGAATAACATTATCTAGCCCTGAGATGAAATTCTGCAACCAAATGGCCTGACATGTAGCTTCATAACAAACGACATAAATAAACCTTTAGGTTGCCCAATAAACAATCTTAAAATCTAGAATAATTTGTCGTGACTGGCCCTATGATAGGTACCGCACAATCATTTTAAATCATTGATTTTGATATTATATTAATATTCACAATATTAATAAAAAATTAATTGAGATTAATACATGCATCAAAAATTAAATATGTAATATCCTAAAAACATATGTCCAAAATTCAATAACATATCATAATCTCAAAAGTGTAAATACAGCACCAATGATATTACCTAAAATTAGGTGAAATATCATCATGTCAAAAACTGTAAATGATATGACATTCAAGGTAATATAATTTATGAGCAAAATGGGTAAATAAAATAATATTAACAAAGTTACTCAAAAATAATTCACATACTTTAATCCAATCAAAAGAGTGTATGTGCACTAATTGATGAAATAAGTGGGATGATTTAATCAACAAATATCCCATCTCTCTCCAAGATTATACCCCAACTTAAATTTATTTATTTATTTAACAAAATCCGAGAGTCTTTGTGCCCAAGAAATAAATGGACAGCTAAGACAAAACTTCTTTATAAAAGCAAATCTTTTTTATAAAAGCAAAATCCTGTAAGCCCCACTTAAATTAATGCATGTTGACAAACAAACATTATCACGTAAGAGCACATAAGAGTGAATTGCTCAATTTATTTTATTTGTTATTTTCTATTATCTTCTTCACCAAGCTACTAACATTTTCTGCAACTTGTTTTAAAACATGAAATACTAAACCATTTTGAACTAATAAAGCTTCAAATTTTCATTTTTGAAACTTCAATAAACTCCACAATTCAAATCTAACATTATATTTGCATAAACCATAAAATCCGAAATACTAAAAAAATGGGTTTTATGGTTTCACCCAAAAATTAATTTTGAACAACAAAAAATTCAATTTTCTCAAGTACACAAGCATGGTTAATGGACTTAAACAAGTTGGCTCTGATACCAAATGTTAAAATCAATCTATAGAAGCATATACAAATTCAACATCTATAACTTATAAATCCATTAAAACATGTTCATAGTATAGTAGATTTGCAAACCTGTAAGTGGAGTAGACGAGAAACTTTTGTCGGAACCTTCCCCGGTAGGGAGTGACGCCGGAGCTGCAGGTGGTGGTGGTATTTGATCTGCCATAAAGAGAGAGCGATAGAAGAAAGGGGTGTGTACTACACTTTTCACCACTTAGCAACTAGTGAACCTTTTGGTTCAAGACTACATTGGAACTCAATGGGCTATATATGTGGTAGAGTGTATGGGTTTAAGCTAACCCTGCCAACCCGACCGAACCGAACCAAACTCGACAGGTTGGGTTGGGTTGGGTTGAAAAATCCCAACTCGAATTAGTTTGGATTGGGTTACAGGTTGGGAGCCTAAAAAATCGACCCAACACAACCTAACTCGAACCAATTAATAACCCTAACTTTAAAAATCCCCTTTCCCTCTCGTTCTATATGAAGATTAAAGCTTGGAAGTTGCTCAAACTTATGAATCTTTCGCGTTATTAACAACTTGATGCTACTTTAAACTGTCTTGATTTTGTATTTGTGGTTGTAATGAAACTCTTTTGAAACTTTTTTGATGAAACTCTTATCAATTTGTATTTGTCATATTATGATATAGTAGTAGATGAATATGATTTATTTAAAACATCTTCATATTTATGGTTAATTTGAAATGATTGTCAAATTTACATGTTGATATGGTTGTATCTGAAAGTAAAACATTACATGTTTGATGTTTATTAACGTAGAATTTGTATGTGAAATTTACAGATATAATTTAACTCATTTCAAGATTTTTAACCGAAATAACCAACCCAACCCAACCCGAACTAGTTTGGGTTGGGTTGGGTTGAGAGGTGGTTTGGTTTGAGTTTATGGTTAATTTGAAATGGTTGCCAAATTTACATGTTGATATGGTTGTATCTGAAAGTAAAACATTACATGTTGTGCTGTCTATTAGTATAGAATTTGTATGTGAAATTTACAGATATAATTTAACTCATTTCAAGATTTTTAACCGAAATAACCAACTCAACCCAACCCTAACTTTAAAAATCCCCTTTCCCTCTCGTTCTATATGAAGATTAAAGCTTGGAAGTTGCTCAAACTTATGAATCTTTCGCGTTATTAACAACTTGATGCTACTTTAAACTGTCTTGATTTTGTATTTGTGGTTGTAATGAAACTCTTTTGAAACTTTTTTGATGAAACTCTTATCAATTTGTATTTGTCATATTATGATATAGTAGTAGATGAATATGATTTATTTAAAACATCTTCATATTTATGGTTAATTTGAAATGATTGTCAAATTTACATGTTGATATGGTTGTATCTGAAAGTAAAACATTACATGTTTGATGTTTATTAACGTAGAATTTGTATGTGAAATTTACAGATATAATTTAACTCATTTCAAGATTTTTAACCGAAATAACCAACCCAACCCAACCCGAACTAGTTTGGGTTGGGTTGGGTTGAGAGGTGGTTTGGTTTGAGTTTATGGTTAATTTGAAATGGTTGCCAAATTTACATGTTGATATGGTTGTATCTGAAAGTAAAACATTACATGTTGTGCTGTCTATTAGTATAGAATTTGTATGTGAAATTTACAGATATAATTTAACTCATTTCAAGATTTTTAACCGAAATAACCAACTCAACCCAACCCGAACTAGTTTGGGTTGGGTTGAGTTGAGAGGCGGTTTGGTTTGGGTTGAGTTTTAATTTTATCAATTTGAACTAGTTTGGATTGAGTTAGGATTTGGCTCCAATCTAACTCAATCCAACCCGTTACACCCCTAATAGAGTGTAGTGACCTCCCCTTAATAGCCATAAAATAACTCATCCCATTATGAGTCTAATAAACAATTATAATAAAAGAATCATAGTTAAAACCATTCATATTACTTGATTTGGGTACATCATAAATAATACAAATATAACATTAATCATATACATACCAAATATACCAAGACATAAATGTTCTTTTATATTTGACAATTAACCATTAGTGTTTTCGAATCATGACATGAATAAGTACTAAATCAATCTTCTCCTTATAAATAAATGCAACATATTACCCCACCCCAAAGTACCACCTCCTTCATTACTTTTTTACTTTCACTTTATTTATTTTTCCTTCTGATTCGCAATTCTCTCCCTAACTCTTCCTTTATTAACTAAAGTACCACACCCCTGCCCTTTACCAAACTACCCTCCTAACCCAACCCCACTCAACTACTTCTCATTCTTTCACGTTCCTTTGGACTCAAGTTGCAAACCAAGCATGCCATGCCATCATTCTTTCACTAACCGCTGCCTAACCTTTTCATTATTTTACCCACCAATTTTCAACTATATTATTATTATTATTATTATTATTATTATTATTATTATTATTATTATTGTCAATTGAGAGAAATTATTCTATTTTACGAGTGAATTGATTTCATCAAAATATATTAGTAGACTCTGCTACTTGATAATTATGGGTGGACTGAAACATCATGATTGAAACACAACTCTTAATTTTTTTATTTTTCATATTTTATTTTAAAAAAATGTTGAGGAGATTAAAATCTCTACAAATTTAATGTGTTAAGGTTCCACATTAAATTTATAATTTTTTTAAAAAATGTATTGTCCTTATAAATTATGTGTTTGACTTAATTATTTCTTATACGTTCAACCAATATTGGCGCACCATGAAACTAAAGATTTGGCCGACATTGGCTAAACTTATATGAAGCCATCAACGTTGCTTGAACTTATATGGAATTGTTCATCCAATTCCAACTAAAGTAATATTGACAAGTTCAGCAATAGAGTTACCAAAAAAAAAAAAAAAATAGTAAAAGAGGATTAAAAGAGAGCAAAGAGTGAAATCGGTAAGGTAGAGTTTTGTTAAAAAAAAACACAATAGAGTTGAGAGGAAGAAAATGACTGGATTAAGAGAGAGACAGAATTAAATTAAGAGAAAAGAATAAACAAGTAAATTTGAATGTAAGTGTAAAGAGAAGATTTAAAGTTTAGTAGGTGTGCTTTCACAAAGAAGAAAAGTTTAGTAGGTATAAAAAATGTGGGTAAAGTGAGTTTGATTATTGGGCAGGAGGAGAAGCATGCACCCACTGCAGTTTAGTCCAATTTTTAGTTTTATCAACTTCTTGGCCAGATTTTCCATAATTTCTTATGTATTTTTGCCTTTTCTTTGTCTATATTCAATGCACATGTGTTTTTGAGACCATATAACTAAACAAAATCCAGCTAAATGAAGGCACACATACTGAAGCAAGCACCCATGCCCAGCACTTGGAACAAACCTGTCCCTACTAAACCATTTGGGGTTGTTGTTGGGATTATAATTCATGATGTGCCTGTATAGAATGAATCCAACATCAGCCATCCCAAGCGCTATTCCCGGATGACCAGCTTGGGCATGTTGCACGGCGTCCACTACGTACCAGCATCCTAACGTTGTCAATGGATCTTTTGTCCACCCACTTCTGCACCACCAATTCATCTTCCTCTTCTTGATCATCAATATGAGAGTAGTAGGCAGCCGGTTCAGACCCATAAGCCTTTTCAAGCTCATCTTTCCATAACAGCTTCTTTTTCTTGTGGTACTTGTACAAATTTTGGTGATGAGATTGCATGTTGGGAATCTATTTGATGATAATGAGAAGCAGCTAGTTGTAGTAGTGGGTTTAGAAGAAAGAGGAGGAAGAAGAAGGAGAGGTGATGGGAATGTTTGAAGGGGAATTGAAGAAGACACGGCTATGGAATTAGAGATCTCTGTGTGTGTCTTCCATTTACAGTTAGAGAGACGGAAGAAGATCAAGAAGAAGAGGGATGAAAATTTGGTCAAGTGTCCACGTGTTAGAAGTCATTGACTTATGTAGGTAAAAAAGACACGTGGGCTGATTTGGAGAAACCTGATGATTTGACGACAACAGAGTAAATGAAACGTTACCGCACGAGCTACTGCGGCATGGAAACCGTGCCCTTTCTCTCTGTTAAGAAGGAAGGACCTATTTTTCTGACAGTAAGGGAGAGAGAGAGAGAGAGACAGAGAGAGAGCTTTAACGGTTTCGAAGCTCGGAGATATGTCCGGCGAGATTGGCTTTTCCGACGAGCCTTTTGCCGGATTTCTGGCTATCTCCGTCGGAAGCCGTTGGTTTCCGCCGTTGAACTCCAAATCCAAACCTTCTCGGTGTCTTGTTTGTGTCAGATCCCGGCTGCGTTACGTTCAGTCGGAGAACTCGCCGGAGCTGTCGGAACGCTCCACCTGAGCTCTCAATTCGAGGGTCTTAGCTTTTTGAGAAACCTTTTGCACTGTTCTCAGCTCGTAGCTGTTGTTTTAAAGCCTCAAATCCAAAAGCTTTATGTTTCTTGGTCTGTTTTGAGCAGAGCTTCTAGGGTTTTTCTTCTAAACCGTTCTGTAAATCTGTTATTACTTCGTTCCTGTGTTTTCCACGCTAATGCAATCGGTTTTTTAAGTTTCCTTTGCGATCCTATTGAAGTTTGGCGATATCTCTTTGACGAAATCTCGCTTTTACAGGTACTAGATCCTCTGAGCAGTCGAGAAAGGAGGTTGTTTTACGCTTTACTGAACTGTAAAATGCTCGACTTCAGATCTTCTATTCACTAAATAGCTTAAAATTCGTTTCTTCCAAATTAGATTTTTCCCTTTTTGAAAAAAATTATAGAGGAAGATGAGGAAGTTTTCTTTCCCTTTTGTCTTTGATGCCGAAAATCGAACAAAGCCGTGTTCTTTAGACCACTTTCTTTTGTTCGAGTGTAGAAATCTAGTGAAGAAGATGAGGAAGCTAGTTGTTACTCTTGCCATTCTGCTCTGTTTTTGGTATAGCCAGTTCGTTGGATCAATCTCTCAATGAAGACGTTCTTGGGTTAATAGTCTTCAAAGCGGACCTCCATGATCCGAACTCAAAGCTGATGATATCTTGGAACGAAGACGACGTTACTCCGTGCAGCTGGACGGGGGTGAGATGCAATCCGAGAACCAACCGGGTATCAGAGCTTGTTCTCGATGGGTTCGCGCTTTCTGGGCGGATTGGGAGAGGTCTCCCCCAACTGCAATTCCTTCCCAGGTTATCACTCAGGAATAACAATTTTACTGGAACCATAAATCCTAGTCTATTAGGCCTTGAGAATATACTTGTGATTGATCTGAGTGAGAATAGTCTATCTGGTTCACTTCCTGATGAAATGTTTAGACATTGTGGGTATTTGAGAGTTGTTTCATTTGCAAAGAACAACTTGACAGGACAGATCCCACAGAGTTTGAGCTCTTGCTCCACTCTTGCTTCTCTTAATTTTTTCTCGAACTAGTTATTACGGGTGTAATGGGTTGGGTTAGGTCGGGTTCGAGCAAAAACTTAACCCAACCCAAACAGTTCGGGTTGAAAAAAATTAAACTCAACCCGAACCATACTAGCTGCTTAACCCAACCCAATCTAATATGAACTAGTTTGGAATGGGTTGGGTTGGGTTGGTCATTTGGGTTGAGAAGATGATGTTTTTTTTTTTTTTTTTTTTTTTCAAGATGGCTTGAACTTTAGAAGAAAAAATAAAATAAATAAAAGAAAAATCTAAGAAGAAGAAGAAATATAAACAAAGAAGAAGAAGAAGAAGAAGAAGAAACAAAGAAAAAAAAAGCAGATTGAAGAAGAAGAAGAAACAAAGTAGACGAAGGGTTTTGAAGTTTTATGTAAAAAGCCAAAAAGGTTGCGATTTGGGTTTGAGACTTTTGGGGTTTCGTTAGTTTTGCGATTCGGTGGCTTTAGGGAATAATGAATTTAAGGGTTAATGTTAGGTTCAGATCAATTCGGGTTGGGTTGGATTCCAAGGGTGTCAACCCATAACCCAACCCAAACCATTTAGGTTGGGATTTTTGAACCCAACCCAACCCAACCCAACCCATCAGGTTGTGTTCAGTTTGGTCGGGTTGGTTTACACCCCTACCAATTATCGGGACCATTGCCAGTTGGAATATGGTCGCTCTACAACCTTCGTTCGCCTGATCTATTAGATAATTTGCTAGATGATGAGATTCCTGAAGGGATTGAAGGGTTATACAATTTGAGAGAAATTGACTTGAGGAAGAATAAGTTATCTGGGCAGATATCGGGCGACATTCGAGTTGTATGCTTTTAAAGGTGCTTGATTTCAGTGAGAATTCTCTACTTGGGAGCCTTTCAGAATTAATGCAAAAACATACAATGTGCAATTATCTAAGTTTTGGCGGGAATTCGTTTTGTAGGAGAAATTCTTGGATGGATTGGAGAATTGAGGGGACTTCAAACTTTAGATCTTTTTCAGAATGGGTTTTCTGGCCAGATTCCTGATTCATTCGGAAATCTTCAGCTGCTCAAGGTACTGAATTTATCAAATAACAAGCTTGATGGAAGTTTCCCCGAGTCATTGACTAATTGCAATAATCTTTTAGTTGTCGATCTTAGTGGAAATTCATTGACTGGTACTTTTTCCTGCGTGGATGTTTGATATAGGCTTGCAAAGTGTTCTGCTTTCAAAGAATAGACTAAATGGCGTTTGGTATATACCTTCTTCCTCATCAATGGTAGCTTCATATGAGATGCTTGAAGCCTTGGACTTATTTTCCAATACCTTTTCTAGTGAAATTCCATCAGAGCTTGGGGCTTTTACTAGCTTGAAGTCCTTGGATTTGTCCCTTAATTCTTTTGGCAGTGCTATTCCTGCAAGCATAGGTGAATTGAAGGCTGTTGATGTTCTTGATTTGAGTGCAAACTGATTAAATCGTAGCATCCCTTCTAAAATTGGAGGAGTAGTTTCATTAAAGGAATTGAGGCTAGAGAAGAACCTACTATTCGGAAAGATTCCAGATTGGGAAGTGTTCATTGTTGACTTCTCTGGAAGCTCTTTTCTCTGTTTCATGGTTTCTTGAATCGTTTGGCAGGACATTTTGGTTTTTCAATGTTTGTTTCCAATCATTAGCAACATTTTAACATTTTGTATTATAGTGTTAAAAACATGAGTTCTTTCTGTTCAACTCTATTTGAAGCGCTATGAGTAGTTCCATTAGGAAATTAAGTGGAAGGATAAAACATTCTAAATCTTTTTAGTGTTTGGTAGAAGAAATAGAAGGCTTCAAGCTGTTGTTCTTATTTAGCCTTATTATCATGAGTCATACCTTGTTTTTCTTGGTTGTTTATTGAGATTATACTATCTAAAGTGGGAGTTTTAGAAGTTTTGTACTCAGATACTGTATTTTCTTAATAATTTAGAAAATACGATTTCTCATCTTTTGTGCTTCTAACAGACTTCTTCTGTATACTCTCGTTTGTTTGCACTTTGTATAGGGCCTTGGACATAACAATTTGATCGGTCCAATTCTTGCAACATTAGCAAATCTCACCAATCTCCAAGTTGTGGATTTATCTACGAACAATCTCATTGGAAGCTTACCCAAGCAATTGGTTGATCTTCCTCACCTTCTTTCTTTCAACATTTCCCACAACCACCTCCAAGGTGAACTACCTGTTGGTGGATTCTTCAACACCATTTACCCTTAATCTGTCTCTGATAATCCAACACTTTGTGGATTTGCCGTCAATCGCTCTTGCCCTGGAGTTCTTCCCAAACTCATTGTTCTCAGTCCCAACTCTTCTTTCGATTCGTCTGGTCCTGGTTCTTCCTCACCTAACCTCCGCCAAGAAGATCATCTTCAGAATCTCTGCACTAATTGCAATTGGTGCAACTGTTGTCATTGCCCTTGGTGTCATTGCCGTGACAATCCTCAACCTCCATGCTCGGTCATCTACTTCCCGTTCAGCTGCAGCTCTTGCATTTTCAGGTGGTGATGATTCCAGCAACTCTCCCACCACGGATGCCAACTCAGGCAAGCTTGGCATGTTCTCAAGTGACCCTGACTCTAGTGGTGGAGCACATGCACTGCTCAATAAGGATTGTGAACTTGGACGTGGTGGTCTTGGAACTGTCTACAAGACTGTCCTTCGTGATGGGCATCCAGTTGCAATTAAGAAGTTGACTGTTTCGAGCCTGGTAAAATCCCAAGATGATTTTGAGAGAGAAGTGAGGAAACTTGGAAAAATCCGGTGCAAGAATTTGGTGACACTAGAAGGTTGTTACTGGACTCGGTCATTGTAGCTCATCATCTACGAATTTGTCCTTAATGGGAGTTTGTACAAGCATTTCTATGAGGGACCAGGAGAAAACATTCTCTCATGGCACGAGAGGTTCAATATAATTCTTGGGTCAGCAAAAAGCTTGGCTCATTTGCATCAATTGAATGTGATAAACTACAATCTTAAATCAAACAATATTCTAATTGACAACTTAGGCGAGCCAAAAGTTGGAGATTTTGGCTTGGCGAGATTACTGCCAATGCTAGACCATTATGTTCTTAGCAACAAGATACAAAATTTGCATTTTAGGCCCTCAATAAGATGCCATGAGGGAAAAACGCAACATTAGGGAGTGGAGGCAGACTCTAATGGAGTTGCAGAGCTCAAAGGCAGGTACTATAGGTATGGATGATAAGGTCTTTAAGCTTTTAAGATTTAGTTACGAACATTTGACAAATGAGCAACGAGATTGCTTTCTGTATTACGCGTTTTTCCTTGATAATTGAGTATTGGATAGCAGAAGGATCCCTAGACAAGGAAGAGTTTGAATATTCTTCTTTTAACTCTACCAATAACTGGAAACCTTTATCGATCTCAGCTTCTCTGTTCCAAATAGTATATTCAAACCCTTTCTTGTCTAGGAATCCTTCTGCTATCCAATACTCAATTATTTCATTAGCAGCTATAAGATAATCTTTAGGGTAAAACGCGCAATACATGAAGCAATCTCGTTGCTCATTTGTCAAATGATCGTACTGAATCTTAAAAGCTTAGAGACATTATCATCCATACCTGTAGTACCTGCCTTTGAGCTCTGCAACTCCTTCAGAGTCTGCCTCCACTCCTTGATGTCGCGCTTTCTCCTCATGGCAGAACTAACTCTAATAATGGCAAACCACCACATTCTCTTACAACCTTTCTAGCCTCAGGTGAGAGAACATGGTTACTAGTCTTGGCCACAAATGGCTCTCATGCCTCCTCATCTGATAAACTCCTTACCTCTACATTCTTTTGAGTCTCAATGTAATCACAAACTGATAACAAGCCAGTGGTTACCACTATCTTGCAATTATTCTTTCATATGTTGGGATCAGGAACCCCCAATTCATCCAAGCTAATTTTGTCCCACAAATCATCTAAGATGAGAACAAACTTGTTGGCTTCTTTCAGTTTCTCCGATATCTTTGCAGCCCGTATCACCTTGTCCTCGTATGAGAAAAGTTCCTTGCTAAAATGTTATCTAAGTTGCTTGGCAAATCGGTCTTATAGCCTCGGTATGCCATTACCGGCCAAAACTCAAGTGAGCGACATTGACAGATCTCATGAAGAACACAAGAATACCTGTTTCTCTAATTTTTGCTCGCGCTTAAAGCTCTCTAAACATGTTGTCGAAAAGGCCCAAGAAGTAAAAGAGCTTTTGGGAAAGCAATTTTCAGATAAACTCAGAATTGATCTGTAGCAAGCGAGGGCTATTTTGATGAATCTACTACCCTTATTCGCAAGTCCACAACTGAGAAGACAGTTGAAAAGATAATGGAGTTGCTGATGAACCCTTAGATTGGGAAGATTGGGGGTGTATGGTATGGGTGGAATTGGCAAGACGACGATCATGAGGAACATCAACGATAAGCTTGTAGCTACAGGCAATTTTGATCGGATTATGGGGGTCACCGTATCTAAAGACATGGCCGGTAGTGGCATATTGGGGCTACAAGACCGAATTGCCAAGCAATTTGGAGAGCATTTTAGCAAGGATCTGTCCTCATACGAGGACAAGGTGATACGGGCTGCTAAGATATCGGAGAAATTGAAAGAAACCAACAAGTTTGTTCTCATCTTAGATGATTTGTGGAACAAAATTAGCTTGGATGAATTGGGGGTTCCTGATCCCAACATAGAAAAGAATAATTATAAGATAGTGGTAACCATTCACTTGTTATTAGTTTGTGATTACATTAAGACTCAAAAGAATGTAGAGGTAAGGAGTTTATCAGATGAGGAGGCATGAGAGCTATTTGTGGCCAAGACTAGTAACCATGTTCTCTCACCTGAGGCTAGAAAGGTTGTAAGAGAATGTGGTGGTTTGCCATCATTATAGTTAGTTCTGCCATGAGGAGAAAGCGCGACATCAAGGAGTGGAGGCAGGCTTTGAAGGAGTTGTAGAGTACAGGTATGGATGATAAGGTCTTTAAGCTTCTAAGATTTAGTTACGATCATTTGACAAATGAGCAACGAAATTGTTTCCTGTATTGCGCGTTTTACCCTAAAGACTATCTTATAGCTGTTGATGAAATAATTGAGTATTGGATTGCAGAATGATTCCTAGACAAGGAAGAGTTTGAATATATTATTTGGAACAGAAAGGTTTCCAGTTATTGGAAGAGTTAAAAGACGTTTGCATGTTGGAGTTTTTCGACGAAGAAACTGGTTTCATAAAGTTAAGGATGCACGATTTAATCAAAAGATCTAGCCATCAAAATTATGAGGGGGGATTTTAATTTTTTGTCTAAAGCTGGGTTGGGTTTGATAACATTGCCAAAAGAAGTATGGGAAAAGGCCGTTAAGATCTCCTTGATTCGAAGTCGTATGAGTATGGAAACCTTTCCTAATATGCTTAACTGTCCCAATCTCTCGACCTTGTTGATGAGATGTACAGTGTGTCCTCTAATTGGCTTTCCTGAGTCCTTTTTCTCTGGAATGCTTTTGGCACTTACATTTCAGAATGGAGTACATCACCCAAGTTTTTCATGGAATGACCATCATGTGGTGATGCCTCCTCCTAGCTTACAAGTGAAGGAACAAGAGTCATCATGGGAGCACTTATTTGAGCAATACATGGAAAAGATGGATAACATAATGACAAAAATGGATTATAGAATGGAATTGCGAGATGAAGTCATAAAGAGGCTAGATGCCAAACTTGAGCAAATGGAACAACACTCTACTTCCATCTATAGTCTTGAGGTTCAGATTGCTCATTTAGCAAGCACTATTTTAGAAGAAACTCACGGAGACTTGCCAAGCAATACTACAGTCAACCCAAAGGAGCAAGCAATTGAGGATGTTCCTTCTATCATACAAGAGCAAAACCAAGAGGTGATTGAAGAGACAAAAGAGGATGCAATTGTGTGTAATGTTTTCAAAGAAGAAGAATTTCCATTAGAGAAACACAAGTTTGAGGATTAATGCAGAGTATGAGAAAGTGGCAAAAGCATTTCAGTTGAGCCATCTAAATGATCCATTTCAAGCATGCCTATTCCAAGAAGAAAAACTTAGTCCAGTGCAAATGATACTAAAGAAAAATGGGATGATTGTGCTAAAAAATGAAAAGAATGAATTCATCCCTACAAGAGAAGTCACTGGATGGAAATGTTCAATTGATCCAGATGGGACACAGTTTACATGAAGCAGTTTGTGACAATTGAACAATTCAAGCAATTTGATCCTGGAATATAGTGATTAAGGTGGTCAGTCCGTTCACCAGTATTCAAGTGTTTCCCTTTGGCACAATTGAGATACATAATGAGACCAAGAGAACTTTTAATGTGAACGGTTAAAGATTAAGGCACTATGTAGATGGTGGTTCTGAAAATTTTAAGATATCCACACCTCTTGAGCCCGACACGAGGAGTGCCACAGTCTGGCTTAAGACTAAAAACAGCTCTTCTTGGGGAGGCAACCCAAGTTCTACACCTTTTTTGATTTTGTTAATATTTTGTTTTATGTGTTAGTTTAGAAGTTACTCTTATCCTTATCTTTGATCTTATGTTGTTTCTTTTTGTGTTTGAGGCAGGTGTTGCATTGGATTGGAGAGCTATGGAGATCATTTTCACACTTTGGGTTTTCTCCTTCAACTTGACAACATGAATTCAGGGAAGTTTTCTTGTTCCATTATTTTTTTTTAATTGCTCAAAACATTGAGGACAATGTTGATTTTAAGTTTGGGGTAAAGAGGCAAAACTTTCATGTTTTTGTGCATAAATAAATGTTTTGTGGATATGTTTTGGGAGTTTGTAGTAAAATTTTGTTGTTTTGTGTGTTTGTGGGAAATTTTGAAATGCTTGCTGGTATGTGGTTTGTTGTATGAAAAGGCTAATGATAGAATTCAGTGTAAATGAATGTGGCTTTTAGATGTTTTAGGTATTATGATTGTTCATAATTGGTGATTGAGTGCTTATTTCACTTGTGAGTCTTGGAACACACTATGCACATAACCTTGAACATCATGTTTTCATGCTTTCTTAGAGAAGGTTTATGTGAATTTTGTAATGAACTTGATCTCACAAACTCTAGAACTTGCTTGATTACCTCTCGAGGCGAAATCCTAGGCTATGCATGATTGAGAAAATGATTTAGGCCTTCTTTCGCCTAGTTTGGCTAGTCATTGATTGAAGCCTTGGCCCATCTAGTGATTTCATTTTTGCTAGTTAAACCTTTGAGCCTTATATATATTTTGGCCTGTAACCAAAAAAATAAAAATAAAAGTTGAACTTGTCCTAGCTAGGAAGACAAGTAATGAAAAAGGAAAGAGAGAACTATTGTGAACCAAAGAAAGAAAAAGATAAATGAGTGTTTTTCCAGATGTATGAAAACCATAAGTTTGGGGGAGTTGCATTGGCCTTTTCTTTTATTATGAAACCTTGGTATATTTTGATTCATTTGGTTGGGGGTTTTTGTATAAAAGAGTCATTTTTCTTATGAGAAGCTTAAGACTCATTGCTTTGGAAAGATCACTAAATGGGGATTTTTGAGAATTTTTAATATTCAAATCCATTGGGTTGAGAGTGTTTGAGTGACTTTTTTTTTTATGGCATTATATGTAAAAACAAAACAAAACAAAACAAAAAAAGAAAAGAAAAGAGAGAGTGAGAAGAGGAAAGCCTTGACAAAAAAAGAAAAAAAAGCAAAAAAAAGAAAAAGAAAAGAAAAGAAAAGAAAATCAAGGTGAAAAAAAAAATGGGTTAAAATTTTCTTTCGTGTTTCCTAAAGTCATTGTTCTTCTTTGGAGAGAAAGGAAAGTTAAGTTTCTTGGAAGTGAGCTCAAATAAATGTATTATCTTTGTTCTTCAAGTCAAGAGTTCTCAATAGTTTCTTTTTGTACTTTCTCATTGACATGTCCATTCTTATTTGCATGCCTTTTACCCAATTTCTTGAGAAGCCCCTACCTAGCCAAACGGTACGTCCCAAAATAAAGTCCTATTGATTCTTGATTGTGCATGGAACCTACATTAGTGGAGAGAGGTGTGATGGTTTTGCCTATGGAGTTTAAGATTGCTTAATCTTCAGATCATTGTGAATTGCAAGTTTGCATAAACTTATCTAATGTGCATGAACTTGATGTGATTGGTGATTCACACACACACTCCTTGTCTTGCATTGAAAATATTGCTCACTCTTGATCCGAAAATAAGTTTTCATAAAACTTGAGAACATTTTGAGTCACATGTATTTAAAATCACTGAGGCAAACTTTTCAACCTCTAGTCACTTGAGCCTTGTATCTTTGTTGTTTTATTGAGTTTCTTGTTCCAATTCTCTCGTTTTAGTTTTGCTCAAGGACAAACAATTAGCCAAGTTTGGGGATATTTGATATGTTAGTAATTTGCACATCATTTATTTCATATTTATAAATTAATTGTGCTTAATTTTATATTTTAATTTGAGAATTTTAGCTAACTTGAGTTAATTTGGGTTATATTTGTTGATTTTGTAGAGAATTGAAAGAATTAATGGGCAAAATGAAGAAATTTCATATACATATTCAATTTGGCATGCTTGGTGAGGTGGAAATGAAGAGAAAATAGGATCACACATCTTGATGTTTGTTTGGCACAATAAAAATAAAAGAAAATTTAAAGAAGAGAAAGGGGGAGCTTAGTTAGGTTTAGCTTAGTTTTTATTTTATTTTATTTTATTGTGGGGAACTTGAAAAAATGGTGGATTGCATGGGCTGAAACTTGAAGGATGGATAATGGTGGTTGGTTGGCACCATATGAGTGTTGATTAAACACAAGTAAAAAGGGGAGCAATTGGGGCTGGTTTTGTTAATGAATTGTGGGGCATTGAATAGTTTCCTATATATGAAGATTCCATCAATGCCTATCATTTCCTCTTCAAGCATGATTTTAAATTTACTGAACTAGGGCATGATTAAACTTAATTGATGTGCATGACTTTCTAATTGAATTGGTAGATTGACATGATTGATTTCATTATTGAGTTTCATTTTAATTCTTGATGCTTTTAAATGTTTGGTCAGCACTCAATTGATATTAAATTAGTGTATTAAGAATCGAGAGTTGTCGTACACGTGTTTGATGACATGTAAATCATAGATTGCATGTAGGATAAAGATGTACCTCTATGATTTATGTGGTCTAATTATAAGAATTGCTAATGAACTTAATGGCTTATTAAATGTTACAACTCTCGTGGAGAGATGATGGGTTGACGTTTAGGGAGTCTTTTGATGTTGCTCGAGAGCATTCGACCATCAATATGAACAATCATATCATTTTTATCATTAAATTAGAAATTCATGCATTTAATTAGGTGAAATTATTGACTTAGTGACTTTAGTCCCAATTATTTTAATTCAAATCCATTCTTTTTGTTTTCAAATCTTTTTGCCATTAATTAATTAGCCGTCGTTTTTTATTTTTTAAATATAATTAAAATCAACTAATTTTAATAATTAGCATTAATTTTTGTGGGATGATATTTTATTTTATTACTTTATTACTTGTGCGACTTTTTTACTTATAGAATTTTTAATTGTAAAATTAAATACATAACAACCCATTATTTTTTTTTTCGCTAGAGGGGTAAGAAAAAAAGATTTTGTCATGAGAAATTTTTTTAACACTGAATTTGAAGAAGTTATAATTATATAATTGAATAATTAACTATGAAATTTTTTTTATGTCTAATCAAACAATTATGAGAAGATTATTTGAAGAAAATTCTTTTTAGCTACCAAACATAATTTTCTTAAGAAAAATTTATTTTTTAGTGTTTTAAAAAATTTTAAAAGAAAATTTTCAACACCCTCTTTTTTTTTTTCATCATAATTTTCTCTAACAAGTGAACAAAAAACAAAATCTCATCAGAAAAGTTTTTACACTGAACTTGAAGAAGTTGTGTTATTCAATTAAATAATTGGCCAATAACCAATTATGAGAAAATTCTCATTTTCTTAATTACAATTTCGGATATTGAGAGAGTTAAAATACGCGTTGGAGTTTATCGACCAAAAAAAAAAAAAGTGAATGTAATGCATCTCTTTGTCCAATATATGCTCGAACTCCCATTTATGGAATCATTATTAATTATTCTACTTCTTTTCTTTTTCTAGTTTTATAATTGTCATCCGGTGGTTGATCATGACTCATCAAATTAGTGGAGAATAAAATAAAAGTTAAAATTCAAAAAAAAAGAAGAAAAGAAGGCAAAAATGAGTGGACCGTTTAGCGAAAAATAATTGAGAATATCAGTCAAATCAGCGAGAAGAGTATAACAATCAAATTATAATTAGAAGTACTAAATCTTAATTTCTCATATTTAGTACCCTAACTCATTTCATGATCGAGCAAAATATATCATTCACTTAGTTATATATTATTAATTGATAATTGCCTATTTGGTTGAGTGACTTGTGGCACTCCTGCCAATGGATTAGTGCTAGTCATTGAGTCCAATATATATTGAGTTTTTTTTTTTTTTTTTACTTAACTTAGCGAAAAAAGAAAATTCCAAGAAGAAAGAAACAAATTTTCTCAAGAAAATAAAAAATTTATATGTTTAATGGCCAGTATTTTGATGGGTCGACGGCTGAAACTGCAATTTTATTCGATCCAGCACCAATCCGTGGTCAATCAACAACAGAAAGAGCCATGAATGAGATAATGAAGCTGTTGATGAACCCGACAAGATTGAAGTGTATGGAATGGGAGGCATTGGCAAGACAACCATCATGATGAACATCAACAACAAGCCTGTAGAGAAGACAAATGACCCAACCTTCAATCGAATAATCTGGGTGACTGTATCTAAAGACGCTAGTGCCGTACGAATTATCAAAATGGGATGATGAAGTGAGATGAGCTGCTGCACTACTAGAGAAACTCAAATAAATTGATAAGTTTCTCATCATCTTGGATTACAAATTACTCTACAAGAAGTTGGGATTCCTCAACCCAACAGAGAGAACAATTGTACGATAGTGGTGACTACTCAGTTGTTGTTGGGGTCCACCTCAAGGTGGGCGGCCAACAATTCTAAAACGGCCACACATGGGCGGCTGAAACGTCAACAATTCAGGCTGCATGAGATGCGTGGGAATGCTACATGGGACACGTAGGCGGAATGATTTTTTATTGGCTCTATAAATAGAGCCTTACTTTCATTCTTCAAAAATCAATCCTTAGAGATCAAAATTTAGAGAGCTTCAAAGAGAGTTTCTTTAAGAAGAAAAAATGTGAGCCAATTTGTGAAATTTTACTCACAAATTGAAGATACATAGTTATTGTATTGTTTGTGAGAGATCCACCTAAGGGTGAAGTTTGTAATCTCATTTTATTATAGTGGAAGTCTTTAAGCGGCCTACAGGTCCCGTGGTTTTTACCTCATCTTTAGAGGGTTTTCCACGCTAAAATCTTTGGTGTTATTTTATTGTATTTTAGTTTGAGAAATTGTCTAGGGATTGTAGAATTGATTTTTTTACTATTCATAGAGTACTATTCATCACAGGAAAAATGTCAAGCTCCGCGAAACCTGTTGACTGACGACTCAAATGGAGGAGAGCACAGACAATATGAACACAAGCAATATGATCAGGTTGACTGCATTTAATTATGCAATTTGGAAGCCGAAGATGGAGGATCTTTTATACATTAAAGATCTGTGGAAGCCGATTAAAATGACGAAGGAGAAAGCCGTGACTACAACTTCGACAGATGACAAGACACCAAAAACAACCAACACAAACACTGACTGGGCTGTGTTGAACCGAAAGTGTGCTGCTCAAATCAGACAATGGATCGACAAGAGCATTTTCTAAAATTTTGCTAATGAACACGATGCTTACGTTCTTTGGCAAAAGTTGGAGAAAATGTATGCGAGGACAACCGTACAGAATAAAGCTAATCTGATGCGACAATTAGTCAATTTGAAGTATAAAGATGGAAGCAGCGTATCGGAACACATGAGTGAGTTCCAAGGCATTGTAGAACAACTCAACTCTATGATGATGATCATAGATGACGAGCTACAAGCGTTGTTGTTGCTGAGTTCTCTACCAAAAAGTTGGGACACTCTAGTTGTGTCAGTTAGTAACTCAGCTCCTGACGGCAAACATACCATGGATATGGTAAAAAACAGAATGCTGAACGAAGAGTCTCGACGAAAAGACGATGGATATACTCCTGAAATTGAAGCACTTTTCATGGAAAAACGAGGCAAGCAAGAATGGCACGGAAGAAGTAAAAACATAAATCCTCGTAACCAAAGTCAGCAAAGAGGACGCTCGAAGTCCAGATCGTGGCATGACAAGAAGTGTCATCACTGCGGCAAGCCCAAACACTTTATTCGAGAATGTCGAAAGTTAAAGGCGGAACGATCTAGAAATCAAGAAGCAGAAACCCGAACAAATGACACCGCAACTCTCACTGAAGAAGTTGTCATTGTTCGAGATGTTGATTATGTCAACCTTGTATGTCAAGACTCTACATGGGTAGTTGACTAAGGTGTTTCCTACCATGTCACCTCACGACGAGATTTCTTCTCAGCCTACACGCAATGTGATTTTGGACGAGTGAGGATGGGAAATGATAATGCATCCAAAATTATCGGCATCGGTAATATTTATTTAGAAACTAACCTTGGATGCATGTTACTCTTGAAAGATGTGAGGCATGTTCCTGATATCCGCCTCAATTTGATCTCCACCGGAATGCTTGATGACGATGGCTACAATAATAACTTTGGTGAAGGAAAATGGAAGCTCACCAAAGGAAACTTGGTAGAAGCCAAAGGAAAGAAAGATACATCACTCTACCTCACAGAAGCCAAGCTGAGTAGAGGAGAAGTAAATACCATGATGAAAGAAGTTCCCACCGAGTTATGGCATAAGCGGCTCGGTCACATGAGTGAAAAGGGTCTCAGAATTCTTTCCAAGAAGGAGTTCTTGCCATGAATGACAGGTACATCTTTACGTACTTGTGTTGATTGCATTATGGGTAAATAACATAAAGTTGCATTTCGTAGTTCCCCACCATCTAGAAAGACAAATATTCTAGATTTAATACACACAGATTTCTGCACAATGAGTTGTAAGTCACTAGGAGATGCTCATTATTTTGTGACTTTTATTGATGATTACTCTAGAAAAGTGTGAGCCTTTGCTTTGAAAACTAAAGATCAAGTGCAGGAAGTTTTCAAGAAATTTCATGTAAAAGTAGAGAGAGAAACTGGCAGACGTTTGAAGTGTGTACATTCAAACAATGGCGTTGAGTATCGCAGATCATTCGAAGAGTACTGCAGAAGTTTTGGCATCAGGCTGAAAAAATCGGTACCAAAGACACCTCAGCACAACGGTGTCGCAGAGAGAATGAACAGAACCATTTGTGAAAGAGTCAGATGTATGCTCTCAAATGCAAAACTGCCAAACTCCTATTGGGGGGAGGCAATGAGGACAACAGTTGATTTAATCAACCTTTCTCCATCAGTTCCACTGAACTACGACGTACCAGAAAAAGTTTGGATGGGGAAAGACGTTTCTTACAAACACTTGAAAGTATTCGGCTGCAGAGCATTTGTTCACATCCCTAAAGACGAGAGGTCCAAGCTGGATGGAAAAGCGAAGCAGTGTATCTTTATGGGATATTCCCATGAAGAATTCGGCTACAGATTTTGGGATCTTGTCAACAAAAGATTGTCAGAAGCAGAAACGTGGTGTTTCTTGAAGAACAGACGATCGAGGATTTTCAGAAACCTAAGAAGCCACAATCATATGAAATTCTAGTTAATCTAGAACCAGTCTCTCCACCACCAAATCCAGATGATAAGGGAACTGCACCAGATACTGATGATGATGTTCCACCAGCTCAAAGTTCAGAACCAGAACAAGTTCCTGAACAAGTCCAACCAGAAGCATAACTAAGGAGATCCACCAGAGAGCGACAACCAAGTCAAAAATATTCTCCTAGTGACTATGTGATGTTCACTGACGGGGGAGAACCGGAGAGCTATACCGAAGCTATCACTGACCAGCATAAGACTGAGTGGATGAAAACGATGCAGGAAGAAATGAAATCTCTGCATGAGAACCACACATTTGACTTGGTGAAATTACCGCAGGAAAAGAAAGCCCTCAAGAACAAGTGGGTGTACAGGATCAAAAGCGAAGAAGGTGGTTCACAACCTCGATACATAACAAGATTGGTTGTGAAAGGATTCGGACAGAAGAAAGGCGTTGACTTCGATGAAATCTTCTCACCGATGGTAAAAATGTCTTCAATCCGAGGTGTTCTTGGCTTGGCAGCTAGTCTTAATCTGGAGGTTGAACAACTTGATGTAAAAACCGCATTCTTACACGGTGATCTTGACGAAGAAATCTATATGGAGCAGCCCGAAGGTTTCCAAGACAAAAGAAAAGAGAAGCTGGTATGCAGGCTAAAGAAAAGTCTGTACGGTTTGAAACAGGCACCGAGGCAGTGGTATAAAAAGTTCGACTCGTTCATGGATAAAAAGGAGTACAACCGAACAACGGCTGATCACTGCGTCTTCATCAAGAAATTCTCCGATGGTGATTTTATTATTCTTTTGCTTTATGTTGATGATATGTTAATTGTAGGCCAAGATATCGGCAAGATTAACAAGTTGAAGAATGAGTTGAGCAAGTCTTTTGCAATGAAAGACTTAGGACCCGCAAAACAAATCCTTGGCATGAAGATAGTTCATGACAGGAAGAACAAGAAACTTTGGCTATCCCAAGAGAAGTATATTGAGAAAGTTCTAGAGCGGTTCAACATGAGCAAAGCTAAACCTATTAGTTCTCCACTGGCAAGCCACTTCAAGCTTAATTCGAGCCAGTGTCCTTCAAGCGAGAAGGAGAAATCAGAGATAAGCAATGTGCCTTATGCATCGGTGGTTGGCAGTCTAATGTACGCTATGGTATGCACCAGACCAGACATTGCTCATGCTATTGGTGTTGTGAGCCGATTTCTATCAAATCCTAGAAAGGAACATTGGACAACAGTCAAATGGATACTCAGGTATCTTAGAGGTACTTCTAGTCATTGTTTATGTTTTGGTAATGATAAATCTGTATTAGAAGGATTTACAGATTCAGATATGGCTGGCGAAGTGGATACGAGAAAATCGATATCCGGGTACCTAATAACATTTGCAGGGGGAGCTGTCTCATGGCAAGCACGATTACAGAAGTGTATTGCCTTAAGTACCACAAAAGCAGAGTACATTGCAATCACTGAAGGTTGTAAGGAGATCCTGTGGATGAAAAAGTTCCTACAAGAATTGCATCAGAACCAAGGAAATTATATTCTTTATTGCGACAGTCAGAGCGCAATTCACCTCAGTAAGAACTCAACCTTCCACTCAAGGTCCAAGCACATCGACGTGAGATATCATTGGATTCGTGATGTAACACCCCGTAAATTTACTTAAATACATACGTTGACATACACGTATATCGAGATGAATAATACACATATTTTATATATAGGAGCTCAATATACGTTTGTTAATACACGTATGTATGTATTGGAGCTCACTATATGTTTGTTATATGTTTGTTAATACACGTATTTTATACGTAGGAGCTAAATATACGCGTGATAATACACGTAGTTTAGACGTATGAGCCAAATATACGTGTGTATGGTGCTTAGTTTGGAGTTGAATTATGTGGATTGAGTGTATAGAAGAAGAAAAATATGAATAAAGGAAGAAAAAATTAAAATAAGATTAAAGTTACTGTTCATTTGGTACTATTCAGTGAACAGTACCAAATGAACAGTATTTTGTATGGAATAAAAAAAAAAAAAAAAACGAAAGAAAAAAAAATCAAATGAAAGAAGGTGCTGGAAGCAGAAGAGGAAGACGGAGAAGAAGGAGAAGAGGAAAAGGGAGAAAGCGGGATATCCGGACTTACGGTAAGCGATTTTCACTTCCTTTCTTCGTGAAATTACTATCTCTAGCGGTAACCGTTCTAGCGGCCTAATTTTGACCGTAGGAGCCGTTTTACGGCATTTTGACAAATTGGGGTTTTGACCCCAATGTGAATGAGAAATTCGCTAGAAAGATAGAAAAACACTTCCTGGACTATAGAGACTCCGAATATGTGGTTAGATTTGATTTCAGGAGGTTTTGAGACCGTCGGACAATTTTAATACAATTTACATCTTTCGGATGAATAGTGATGAATAGAGTCGGATAAATAGTGATGAATAGTGTCGGCTGAATAGTGATGAATAGTGAATAGTGAATAGTACACAGTGCACAGTGAATAGTGAATAGTGCACAGTGCACAGTGTACAGTGTACAGTGAATAGTGCACAGTGAATAGTGAATAGTGAATGTGTACAGTGAATAGTGCATAGTGAATAGTGATATAGTGAGTGATGTGTATAGTACTGTGCACAGTGATGTGAACCCAATGAAACCCCGGTTTGAGTTGATAGAAACGAGATAACTGCTTTTGAGTCCTAAATAGATTTATTAGTAGTGATTTGAAGTGAGTTGAGACATTAAAGATGTAAATAGATCTGAATACATGAAATTGAATCATGGAGTGATGATAACAGGTGAAATTAGGTGGATTTAACTTGGAGCTGGACTCGAAGGCGATGATGATTGGGTTTAAGTTGAACGTGTTGTACTGTGAGTATAGTTTTCTTGATTTGGTTCTTGTATGACATTGTACGTATATAAACTGGTTGATGGTATGCATGTTAGATTTATATATACTGCATTGAGTTTTATGGATCATGCAAACTGATTTTAGCATTGGAGTTTGTAATGATGAGGCTTTGCGATTCCTCATTTTCATTTCGTTAGGTTTGTCCTAACAAGGGTTGCGATCCTTGAAATGATTGTTAATTGGGTAATGAGAGGTTGTGGCTACCTTGTATTGATCATACAAGGGTTAGACCCGCTCTCTTGCCTTGCGGAGGAGGGAGATTGTTTATTGTGTTATTGAATTGGGTAATGAGAAGTTGTGTCTACCTTGTACGACCATACAAGGGTTAGACCCGCTCTCTTGGCTTGCGGAGGAGGGAGATTGTGCATTGTGTTTTGAAATTGGGTAATGAGAGGCTGTGTCTACCTTGTACGACCATATAAGGTTAGACCCGCTCTCTTGCCTTGCGGAGGAGGAAAATTGTGCATTGTATTATTGAAAAACATGAAATTTATGGTGTTGACATGTACAATATATTCATTGAATGATGCATGTGTTGAATAAGTGTTTGAAATGAGTTTAAATGTCATATTTCTTTAAATGTATATAATTGCCATCTCAAGAACTATATTCACTGAGCTGTTGTTTGCTCACCCTATTTCCTCCAATATTTCAGGTATTGAGTCGAAGGGAAAAGGAAACTCCGTGAGTGAGTCTGGTATGTGTATGTATGTTTGGAGGAAATAAATTCTATTTACGTTATTTTGATATGTATACTTATCACACACTATATATATATATCACCTAGATGGGTTGTGTGGTCAGATTAATAATGCTTCGGATGATGAAATGAGATGATCATAGATATTTATCTAGTGAGAATTTAATTTGTGGAATGAATGGAATCACTGTGAATGGAATAATCATCTATATATATGGGATTTGATTTGATGTGTGGTATATATAAAAAAAAAAATATTCTGTACAATTTGGGAAGGTTTGTGAGAGTACGTGAAGGCTGACAGTATATTATACACTGTATATGAGGATGTACAGGGTATAGTACGCTGTGCCGGTCATGACGTCAGCTTACGTCAGGGGCGTCGTGACAATATTGGTATCAGAGCCTAAGTTTAAAATTCGTAAAAAGATAAAAGCTTTATGATATTATGATTGTTTGTATGGGTATACATATGGGTAGTTCTATTATGTTGAGCCTAATCCAATATGTTATCTTGATTGAGAATCACCTGTGTCGGTGAATTCCAGATTTGGACATGAATAGTCAAGATTAACAATGGAAATTGCTGATCAAGAAAGGATCAGAAGGCTGAAAGAAAAAGAACTGGATGTAATCCAGTGATAATAAATTAGGCAGCTTGTATATGACTAGGAACTACCCAACAACAATGAAATGCCCAGCTTATGAGCTTGTGGCAAAGTTGTAATATGAGAATGACAGAAGCTTGAATCATTGATAGCTCCAGATGTGGATGCTAATGGTGTGCGTACTTCTGTACAAACAGATATAGTTGAGACGGAAGTAAAACAAATAAAATAAACTAAATATAAGGTCTCAATGATAAGCCAGATGAAATGAAAAGATATGTGAAAGTTATGAAAACTTTCAGGAGAAGAGACTCTCCTATCTTAACTGGCAATATGATAGTAGATGGAATAAAGAATTTGCTACTATGAGTAGAGACAAGCTTAGAGAATGATTAAATCTCTGAAAAGTAAGTTAGCTAAGTTTAAACTAACTGATGATAAGAGATGATAGAAAAATTGGGTTAAGGACTCCTGAGATGATTAAGGCATGAGATTAATTAAAGAAGCTATTTTTGAGGGCTTCGATCATCATGTTGCAATTGATTTAAAGCATAGAAAAGTTTATCTTGTTACAATGTAGTGACATGCCTAACCAGAAATCCAAACATGAATTACATAGACTGGTATAGTTTATTTTTGGGAATGATTACTATGGATAGTTTGATAATGATAAGGATCTAGAATAAATTTTGGGATCTTCTACGGCAGGTTTGCTAATTGGTGGGTTATAAATATATGCGCAAGTTGTGAGGCAGCCTATAAATTTCGGGTTAGCCAAAGCTGTGGTGACATTGGTAACACCAGCAATAGTGATATAGCTTGCACTGCCGTTAGAAGCCGAGTCATCAACACCAGTGTTAGGTAAATGAGAAATAAGTAATGTAAGGAAAGGTTGGGGCCCTAATCTGACATTGAAGATCAGTGAAACATGGAGTAAGGTGGAGATTTTGGCAGTATTCATGACTCTAATTTTGTTAGTACCTAACCCAATAAGAATGGGAAAAAGGGAAGTGATGTTAAAGAATTATGAAAACCAGAAGTGGTTCCCATTGCCTGAGCAAGAGTCACAGACTGAGTACATTGTATCTCGACCAATAATTGTCTATTATTAATCTATGACATGTGATGTGTTAATGTCCAGTTAGTCGATATGGAATGCCCCAATAATTTTTATCAATGTGACTCCAACAGATTTGAGAGAATAAATTACAGTAAATACAAGACCAGATCCAAAGAGTAGTAAGACGTTGATAACATGTATGATCAACATTTTGTTATTGTGTATATTCTGATGTCCTGTTGGATCTACCTGGTCCTTTATCTCTGGTGAGATAGTAGACAGATTGTATTATCTTATGTTAACATAATGTATCATTGATTGTGAGTATGTCGACAGGAGAAAGAATCAACCTTGATATGGTTAACAAATAATACGTGGAATAAATATGAGGGTCATCAAGTAATTATGGACTTTCGAATAAAAGTTTGGAAGTGGATGCTTTGTTGAGTATGATTGGCTGGTCACCTCTCATGATAGGTTGACCGTCTCGCCGATACTCTGCTGCATAAGTGGAAAATCCTCATTTTGAATCTCGAGAAATTTATACCTTCAAAATTGTCTCTCTAAGATAAGCTAGTTATTGACGAGGACATGGAGAATATGGCTAGTACAAAGCCATTTAGAGTAACGTAATAAGGCATACAGTTGATTAAAATTCATGTGGTGAGCTGGTATATTGGAGTATTCTCTGATGAAGGATTAAAATTGCTACTTGCACAGGAGATTGATAGCATAAAAAACTGATGCTAGGATAATATGTATCTCCATATCTTCATATAACGAGTACTTGAGGAATTGTGAGGATTTCTGGTGTAGGTAAATGTGTTAATGAGCAAACGATTTATTATCCTTGATATGCCACCTTGAAGAGCATATGTGATAAGAAGGACAGAAGGTATAGTGAAATATGTTTACGTATGAATTACTGTTAACTGAGCAAGGGAACAACAACAAATGAATACCTTTACCAGGGATAGATGGTCGAATTCGATTAACTAAATGGTGCCAACTTTTCTTTAAGATCATTTTGAGATCTAGGCACCATCAGTTAAGACTTCGAGAAAACGATGTAATGCAGACATTGATGCAGTGGGAATATGAACCATATCTTGATTATTACATAGTCTTCGATGATGATATATGAAATTGTCCCAAGAAAATGAGAGGAGCATGAATAGCACCTCAGAATTATCTTGTAGTCACTGAGAGAACACCGATTAAGTGCCAAGCTCGATGAATATGCGTTGTGAATATAATTGAGATGAGAATTTGTGGATCACATGACTAGTTTAAATCGTCTATTTAAGGATGCTGCGAAAGTCAAAGTGATCATAGTACTGTGACAACTGATGTCAATGATGGAAATCAGAAGTTCTCTGGTAATAGTTGTATGTTATCGAAAGTGCGTGGAAAGATCCTTGAAGCTATCTGTTCCACTCATGAAACTAAACTAGACAAATGGTGAGTACTGTGTGGACCGTTGTGCATGGGAAAGCTCTCATAGTCTTAAATGTTGTTACTAGGTTCAGAATCTGGAAGTAATTGTGATTGATGAGTTATTTTGAATTGATGAGAGCATTGCCTCTATAATAAAAAGGTCACACTATTTTCAGCTTTTAAGAGTCGGAAGTACTTATTTGAACGGAAAGAAACTGAATATGAGGTAATAAATGTGGCAAGAATTCCCGAAGGATTTGATTTTATATTGCATTGGGAAATGCCAATATGTTGCTGAGGCATTGAGCAGAAAACGGGCTGAAACTGGAATAGTAGCCATAAATGGAGATTGTTTGTGAGTGAGAGGTACCGTTATGAGTGTACTCTCTATTACTCCATGTGTTGATATTTGTGCTCGAATGCATGTTCAGCTGAGTGATACTCATATTCAGAGAGTAAGATGTATGATGAGACGAGTATGTATGAAAGATTATGGCATTGGTAATAGGGATTGTATGAATTAAAGATGGGATTCAAATGGTATCTTATGGGTTATGGGTAGAAATGATACCATTTGGATAACCATTAGTGGACTGATAAGTCTGCGTATTCTTTCAATGAACACCAAAATTCTTTTGATAGACTGAGCAGATTGTATATGTGTGAGATAGGGAGATTTGATGGGAGTACTCAGATATTTGTCATGTCGGATTAAGATCCGAAGATTGTGTCGAGAGCTGATATATGAGGCAGACTCGATTTGGTACTCATCTCCTTCTCAGTGTGATATTGTATTCTCAGACTGGCTGACAGACTGAGAGAGTGACTTTGATGCTTGCGAGCATGCTCGGGTCTGGTATACTTGAATTGTGGTGGACGTTGGAAGGAATATTTTATGTGTGTAAACGTATGTGTATAACGAGTTATTTTAAGAGTCTAAAGGTGTGAGAACAAGCCTTATAGATCTCCAACCTGTTGATTTGAAAGTATGGAGTTCTTGTTACTGGTGTGAGAGGATAGTATTAAATACACAAGGTTGGTATATAGGCCTTGAAATTGGTTGTGGCTGACTCAGTTTTGTTAAGGGTCTTACCAAAAGGCCAAAATGAGATTTGGAATGAAAAGAAAGCTCGCACCGTGATTTGTTGGACCATGAAAGATCCTTGATAGGATAGGTCCATTGGCCTACCGATTTGCTCTAAGTGTTCGGAATAGTGTCTATTGATGTTGAGGAAATATCAGTCGGCCATATATGTTATGGATATAACTCAACGCTAAGTTGGGGAGGATACTATGTATTAAGAAGAGCAAACATGGAAGCGGAAATATAACATGCGGAGCAGTTTTCTGGGATTGAGCATCACTTGAGGAATCGTCCTTTCTAAATTTCGAGGACGAAATTCCTTAAGTTGGGGAGATTGTAACACCCCGTAAATTTACTTAAATACATACGTTGACATACACGTATATCGAGATGAATAATACACATATTTTATATATAGGAGCTCAATATACGTTTGTTAATACACGTATGTATGTATTGGAGCTCACTATATGTTTGTTATATGTTTGTTAATACACGTATTTTATACGTAGGAGCTAAATATACGCGTGATAATACACGTAGTTTAGACGTATGAGCCAAATATACGTGTGTATGGTGCTTAGTTTGGAGTTGAATTATGTGGATTGAGTGTATAGAAGAAGAAAAATATGAATAAAGGAAGAAAAAATTAAAATAAGATTAAAGTTACTGTTCATTTGGTAGTATTCAGTGAACAGTACCAAATGAACAATATTTTGTATGGAATAAAAAAAAAAAAAAAAAACGAAAGAAAAAAAAATCAAATGAAAGAAGGTGCTGGAAGCAGAAGAGGAAGACGGAGAAGAAGGAGAAGAGGAAAAGGGAGAAAGCGGGATATCCGGACTTACGGTAAGCGATTTTCACTTCCTTTCTTCGTGAAATTACTATCTAAGCTAGCGGTAACCGTTCTAACGGCCTAATTTTGACCGTAGGAGCCGTTTTACGGCATTTTGACAAATTGGGGTTTTGACCCCAATGTGAATGAGAAATTCGCTAGAAAGATAGAAAAACACTTCCTGGACTATAGAGACTCCGAATATGTGGTTAGATTTGATTTCAGGAGGTTTTGAGACCGTCGGACAATTTTAATACAATTTACATCTTTCGGATGAATAGTGATGAATAGAGTCGGATAAATAGTGTCGGCTGAATAGTGGTGAATAGTGTCGGCTGAATAGTGATGAATAGTGAATAGTGAATAGTACACAGTGCACAGTGAATAGTGAATAGTGCACAGTGTACAGTGAATAGTGCACAGTGAATAGTGAATAGTGAATGTGTACAGTGAATAGTGCATAGTGAATAGTGATATAGTGAGTGATGTGTATAGTACTGTGCACAGTGATGTGAACCCAATGAAACCCCGGTTTGAGTTGATAGAAACGAGATAACTGCTTTTGAGTCCTAAATAGATTTATTAGTAGTGATTTGAAGTGAGTTGAGACATTAAAGATGTAAATAGATCTGAATACATGAAATTGAATCATGGAGTGATGATAACAGGTGAAATTAGGTGGATTTAACTTGGAGCTGGACTCGAAGGCGATGATGATTGGGTTTAAGTTGAACGTGTTGTACTGTGAGTATAGTTTTCTTGATTTGGTTCTTGTATGACATTGTACGTATATAAACTGGTTGATGGTATGCATGTTAGATTTATATATACTGCATTGAGTTTTATGGATCATGCAAACTGATTTTAGCATTGGAGTTTGTAATGATGAGGCTTTGCGATTCCTCATTTTCATTTCGTTAGGTTTGTCCTAACAAGGGTTGCGATCCTTGAAATGATTGTTAATTGGGTAATGAGAGGTTGTGGCTACCTTGTATTGATCATACAAGGGTTAGACCCGCTCTCTTGCCTTGCGGAGGAGGGAGATTGTTTATTGTGTTATTGAATTGGGTAATGAGAAGTTGTGTCTACCTTGTACGACCATACAAGGGTTAGACCCGCTCTCTTGCCTTGCGGAGGAGGGAGATTGTGCATTGTGTTTTGAAATTGGGTAATGAGAGGCTGTGTCTACCTTGTACGACCATATAAGGTTAGACTCGCTCTCTTGCCTTGCGGAGGAGGAAAATTGTGCATTGTATTATTGAAAAACATGAAATTTATGGTGTTGACATGTACAATATATTCATTGAATGATGCATGTGTTGAATAAGTGTTTGAAATAAGTTTAAATGTCATATTTCTTTAAATGTATATAATTGTCATCTCAAGAACTATATTCACTGAGCTGTTGTTTGCTCACCCTATTTCCTCCAATATTTCAGGTATTGAGTCGAAGGGAAAAGGAAACTCCGTGAGTGAGTCTGGTATGTGTATGTATGTTTGGAGGAAATAAATTCTATTTACGTTATTTTGATATGTATACTTATCACACACTATATATATATATCACCTAGATGGGTTGTGTGGTCAGATTAATAATGCTTGGGATGATGAAATGAGATGATCATAGATATTTATCTAGTGAGAATTTAATTTGTGGAATGAATGGAATCACTGTGAATGGAATAATCATCTATATATATGGGATTTGATTTGATGTGTGGTATATATAAAAAAAAAAATATTCTGTACAATTTGGGAAGGTTTGTGAGAGTACGTGAAGGCTGACAGTATATTATACACTGTATATGAGGATGTACAGGGTATAGTACGCTGTGTCGGTCATGACGTCAGCTTACGTCAGGGGCGTCGTGACACGTGATGTGCTGGACAATAAACTGGTGCAAGTTGCGAAGATCCACACTAATGAAAACGGGGCAGATATGATGACAAAGTCCATGACCAGAGAAAAGCTTGCTATCTGTAGAGAAATTGCAGGTGTGGAGGAGCCTTGTTCCACATGAGGTGGAGGGGGAGATTTGTTGGGGTCCACCTCAAGGTGGGCGGCCAACAATTCTAGAACGACCACACATGGGCAGCTGAAACGTCAACAATTCAGGCTGCATGGGATGCGTGGGAATGTTGCATGGGACACGTGGGCGGAATGATTTTTTATTGGCTCTATAAATAGAGCCTTACTTTCATTCTTCAAAAATCAATCCTTAGAGATCAAAATTCGGAGAGATCTAATTCTAGAGATCCAGAGAGCCTCAAAGAGAGTTTCTTTGAGAAGAAAAAGTGTGAGCCAATTTGTGAAGTTTTACCCACAAATTGAAGATACATAGTTATTGTATTGTTTGTGAGAGATCCACCTAAGGGTGAAGTTTGTAATCCCATTTTATTATAGTGAAAGTCTTTAAGCGGCCTACGGGTCCCGTAGTTTTTACCTCATCTTTAGAGGGTTTTCCACGCTAAAATCTTTGGTGTTATTTTATTGTATTTTAGTTTTAGAAATTGTCTAGGGATTGTAGAATTTATTTCTTTACAACAATCATTTTTCCCAACAGTTGTTAGTTTGTGATTTCATTGAAACTCAAAAGAACGTTGAGGTAAAATGTTTGTTGGACGAGGAGGCATGTGAACTATTTTTTGGCAAAGGTTGGTGATCATATTCTGATCAATAATGAACCTGAAATTTAAGTTGTGGCTAAGCAGGTGGTTCATGAATGTGGATATATGCCACTCGCCATCATCACCATTGGATGTGCTATGAGACGAAAACAAGACATCAGGGGTGGAGGCATGCTTTGAAGGAGTTGCAGAGCTCAACAACTGCAGAAAGTAGTACTCTACTAGGTATGGAAGATAAGGTCTTTAAGCTTTTGAGATTCAGTTATGATAATTTAAAAACTCAACTACTCCAAAAATGCTTCTTGTATTGTGTTTTTTTCCCTGAAGATTATCTAATTTCATCCAACAAGCTAATCAAGTATTGGGTAGCAGAATGATACATGGAGAAAAAATGAATTGATCAATATGATAAATGGGACATGGAGGCAAAAAATTAACAAGGGGGTTTCATTTATTCCAAGAGCTTAAAAATGCTTGTATGTTGGAAACGATCCAAAGAATCTCAAAAGAACATGTAAGGAAGCATGATCTAGTTCGAGATCTAACCATTAAAATCATGAGAAAAGATTTTGGGTTTTTAGCTAGAGTTGGGTTGCAATTGAAAGAATTGCCCGAGGAAGCATGGGAAAAGGCTAGTAAAATCTCCTTGATTAATAATGAAATGGAAGTATTTCCTGATAAGTTGAATTGTCCCAGCCTCTACACTTTGTTGCTGCGAAATAACATTACTTGGCATGCTTCTAACTCAACATTGATGGGATTTCCTCCATGTTTCTTCTCTCAGATGCCCACGATTCATGTTCTTGATTTATATCATTGTTTTCGAATAGAGTTACCTGCATCCATATCTGACTTAGTGAACCTTCGCGCCCTCTTTTTACAAAGGACCATGGTGAAGAAAATACCATCATTAGCAAAGCTCAAGCAACTACGAATATTAAATTTAAAGAAAACTTGTGTTGAAGAACTACCAAGGGGAATGGAAGCATTGTCGAATCTCGAGTATCTTAACTTGTCCTACACTCTTATTCAAGAACTACCACAGGAGATGGGTGCTTTGGTTCTCCTTAGGTTTCTCGACCTGACCCATCCTGCTACTTTGCAGAATATCCATGTTCACGTGATATCGAAGTTGACTCTTCTTGAAGATCTACGTTTGAAAGATTGTGAGTTCTTCCATATAAAATCTCCAATGGATGCCACAATTATAGACGAGATGAGATTCTTAAAATGCTTAACAAATCTTCATATGAGCCTTTGGGACTATGAAAACTATCTTGAAGCCATCAAGTACCTACAATGGGATTTGTTGAAGAGCTTCTTCATTGAAATGTTGAATTTATCTCGCGAATTGTCTACAATAGCTAAAGGTACAACAAAGGTTGTATCAATACATGACCTTTGACATATGCAGCAAATTATCCAGCTTTTGTCTCCCGAATAACACTGAAGCATTGTATTTATATGGTTGTACAATCCCATGCCTTAAGTTTCAGTGTTTAAAGAATCTAAGATTATTGAAGAAGTTGTACTTGGAGGTCTCTGTTTTAGGAGATTTCCTAGTGACAAGGGAGGAAATGGAATCGAACACATTAGCGTCCTTGGAATATTTGAGACTTCAGTATATACAAGGACTGAAAGCTTTTGGAGAAGGTGAACTGCCAAATGGTTGTCTGGAAAACTTTAAGTCCTAATTGTTGACTCATGTGATTGCTTGAGTAGTTTGTTCTCCATTCAAATCCTACAAGAATCAAAGAACATGGAGGTCATCGAGGTTTCCAACTGCGACGAAATGGAGGAAATTGTGGGTCATGATGATCGGGAATGGGAGAAAGATGAAAGCGTAATCACGACCACTGAGATCATTCTCCCTAAGCTACAAACACTGACACTTAGTCATCTACCAAAACTACCAAAACTGAAGAGTATATCTAGAGAAACTTGGGTACGTGATTCATTTCCAAACTTAGATTACTGAAACTTTTTCAAATTTAGTGTAAAAAAATTTACTCATTTGCCTACTTTGGGGGAAGGAGGGATTTTTTTTTCTCACCTCTTGCCAAACAAATATTGAAAAATAAAATTTTCTCAATAAATCATTATTTTGAAAAAAAAAATAATAATATTTTCTTACTACCAAATACACCCTTAAATTAAAAACAATTAATTCATAAATATCATATTTGAGGGAAGATGCCTTTACACTAAACCAAGTGGTAATTGACATAAATTCCGCCCTTTTATTCGAATCAAAAGCATACATTTTCGCCCTTTTAAAGTGTTTTTTTTTTGTAAAAACATACCCAAAATCAAAGAGAAAAGGGGGCAAAAATAAATTTTAAAATCTAAAAAATTACCCCGGATTGGTGTTTATGACCCTGTGTGAGCGGATAGAATGAAGATCCTTCGGACAGATCTCCTTCGTTTGGCCCACAGGGTCGGACACAGATCTCCTTCGTTTGGACCACAGGGTCGGACAAAAAAAGAAAATTTTTTAAAAAATAAAAAAATGCATTGTCCTACCAAAAAGGGTTGGACACACCTTTTATGCCAGACCAATCATAGTCGGATATAAAGGAAACTGTCCAACCCTGTTGGGTCAAACGTTTCCAAGTCTAGCGCAGGGAAATGGGTTGCCAAAACCCATTTCCTCCGCCTCATTCCACCATTTTCACCCATCTTTTTTGTGAAAAAATATGCAAATCCAACAACAACACATTGAAATCCATTTTGAACATGTAAAAATCATGTTTTACTTACCGATTTGTGATCTAAGATTTGACTTGAATCGGTTTGAGTTAGACGCCTCTAAAACTCGATTTTTCTCAAGATTTCGTTAGGTTGCTGCTCACAAACCTTCATAATGTTGTTTTAACATGATTGAAAAACTTGAAGAAATGATGAATCAATGGAAAAGAAACAATAGAGGATGAGAGTGTGGGGTTTAGGTAGGATGAAAATGAAAGGGGCAAAATAAAAATTTAGGTAGGTAAAGAGAGAAAGATTGTTTGGTTTTAAAAGCTAAGGTGGGTAAAGAGAGTAAGTAGGTGAACAGAGAAAAAAAGGCGGGTGAATTTAGCTAGACCCTTATTTACTAGTTTTGTGTGGATTGCTTTATTGCGGATTAAACAAAATTGGACAATGGAGTTGGACAAATTTTGCAACCTTAATTTTAGGGGTGTCAAGGTTCATACAAAATAAAATAGGGGTGTCAGTGGATTAGTTTAAACCTTGGCATTGAACCGAATCAGTGCAATCGGTTTAGTTTCAGTTTGGAAGTTTTAAAAACTGATCGGTTCAGTTTATGGATTGAGGTCTTAAAAACCGATTAGATTCGGTTTGATAGTTTTTTTTTTTTTTTACTTTATTTAATTTTGTTTAGGAAATGAGATGTAAATTAATTATCTTTATAATAAAGAATGAAACCATTATTGCATATATGTTAGATAATAAATACTTTGATGTTGTTATTATACTATATATGTTAAATATTTCTATATGGGTATTGATGAAATAATTATTTTTTTGTAACATTTACATGATTATGTTGTATTATTTGTAATATGTTTCTTTTAATTTGAAAAAAAATATTTTACACATTAAAAAATATAAATTGATCAATTAAAACCAAATTGGTTCGATTTAAGGGGTATAATCGGTTCGGTTTTGGTTTACAAAAAATCAAATCGATGCCCATCGGTTCTATTTACGATTTAGGGTCTAAATCGATCCAAATCAAAATCAAACCTTGTGATTTTACCACCGGCAAAATCATAAGGTTTTTGTTTTTATAATCCTAAAATATTCATTCATACAAAATAAAATAATAACCATATTTTTAAAGTAATTCATGTACCGTGTTGAATGCTTCAACAAAATTCATAGCTAAAAAAGAATCACAAGAATAGATCAAGAAAAAAAAAGCTTAGTCAATGGGGAAAGAGCAGGTCCCTAAGTGAGGGCTTTGGGCACTCATTCTTCTCCTAAACAAGATTAGGAAAAACAAAGAAAAAAAGAAAAAGAAAGAAGGACTAGATTTTTTTTTTTTTATTTCACCGGTTAAGTACGAAGCCGGTGATACCAAACACCTTCAACGTACTTTTTTTTATCTCTAGGGGGACCATTCTAAGTTGATTTGGTGGCTAGCATTATTCAATATCGTCTCTTCGAAGAAACTTCATTCCTAATTGTGCCCTAGTTGCTCATCTTCAACCTTTTCTTCGTTCTTCTTTCTCTTCTTATTTTCTAGCTTCTGCAATGGAGGCTGCAATCGTGCCATGCACTGAACTAACCAAATGGGCAGCTAGTCCTATAATTGGCAGAATTAAGGTAGCTAAACTTGTATTCTTAGAAGTCCAAGAATTAGATCAGCTTCAAGGAAAGGAGTTCCCAGAAGGACTTGTAGCTGATGGATTGCAAGATGAAACTGCGATTTTGTTCGATCCGGCACCGTTACGCGGGCAATCAACAACTAAGAAAGTCGTGGCTGAGATAATGGAGTTGTTGAATAATCCTGATATTGGAAAGATTGGGGTGTTTGGAATGGGGGGTGTTGGAAAGACAATCATCATGATGAACATCAACAACAAGCTTGTAGAGACGAAGAAGAACCAGTACTTCAATAGGATAATTTGGGTCACTGTATCTAAAGATGCTGGTGGTGTACGTGCAATACAGAATAAAATTGCTCATGAATTATCAAGATGGGAGGATGAAGTGGGACGAGCTGCTGCACTATTGGAGAAACTTAAAAGAATCGATAAGTTTTTCATCATCTTGGATGACTTGTGGGAAGAAATAACTTTGCAAGAGGTTGGGATTCCTCAACCTAACAGAGAGAACAGTTCCAAAATGTTGGTGACTACGCGGTTGTTATCGGTTTGTGATTCCATTGGGAGTCAAAAGAATGTTGAAGCAAAGTGCTTATCGGAAGAGGAGGCATGGGACCTGTTTGTGGCCAAGGCAGGAGATCATATTCTGATCAATAATGAACCTGAAATTGAAGTTGTGGCTAAGCAAGTGGGGTTCGTGAATGTGGAGGTTTGCCGCTTGCCATTATCACCATTGGTTGTGCTATGAGGAGAAAACAGGGTATCAGGGCGTGGAGGCATGCTTTGAAGGAGTTGAAGAACCCAACAACTGCAAAAAGTAGTTCTACTGATCTCGGTATGGAAGATAAAGTGTTTATGTTTCTTAGATTCAGTTATGATAATTTAAAATCTCAAGTACTCCAGAAATGCTTCTTGTATTGTGCTTTTTTCCCTGAAGACTATCCAATTTCACCCAAGAAGCTGATCAAGTATTGGGAAGCAGAAGGATTCATTGAGGAAGAAGGAATTGATGATCAGTTTGATAGATGGGACATGGAGGCAGAGATTAGCAAGGGTTATCATATACTTCAAGAGCTTAAAGATGCTTGTATGCTGGAAACTATCCAAGGAGAATTAAAAGAACGTGTAAGGATGCATGATTTGGTTCGAGATCTAGCCATTAAAATCATGAAGAAAGATTTTGGTTTTTTAGCTAAATCTGGGCTGCAATTGAAAGACTTGCCCAAGGAAGCATGGGAAAAGTCTAGAAAAATCTCCTTGATTAAGAATGAAATGGTCATCTTTCCCGATCAATTGAATTGTCCAAGTCTCTCCACCTTGTTGCTGCGAAGTAACATTACTTTACATGCTTCTCACCCCATATTGATGGGATTTCCTCCATGTTTCTTCTCCCAAATGGTTGCACTTCGTGTTCTCGATTTATCTCATTGTTTTCGTGTAGAGTTACCTCCATCCATATCTGACTTAGTGGACCTTCGTGTCCTCTTTCTACAAAATACCATGGTGAAGAAAATACCATCACTAGTAAAGCTCGAGCAACTACAAATATTGAATTTAAAGAGAACTGGCATTGAAGAAGTGCCAAAGGGAATGGGATCATTTGTGAACCTCAGATATCTTAACTTGTTCCATAATAGTCTTCAAGGACTACCCAAGGGGATGGAAGCATTGTTGAATCTCAGATATCTTAACTTGTCCCACACTGGTATTATAGAACTATGGAAGGGGATTGAATTGCATGTTAACCTCGAATATCTTAATTTGTCCCATACTAAAATTCAAGACGTACCGCAAGAGATGGGAACTTTGGTTCGCCTCAGATTCTTGACCTGACCAGTACCCATTTGCATGATATCCATGTTAATGTGATATCAAAGTTGATTCTTCTTGAAGACTTACGTTTGCAAAATTGTGAGTTCTTCCGTATAAACTCTCCAATGGCTGCCACAATTATACAGGAGATGAGATACTTAAACTGCTTAGCAAGTCTTTACATAAGATTTTGGGACTATGAAAACTATCTTGAAGCCATCAAATCCGTGCCGTGGGATTTGCTTAAGAGCTTCTTCATCGAATTGTTGGATGTTGATAGCATTAGCAAATCATTTGCACAGCCTAAAGGTGCAACAAAGGTTGTATCAATATACGACCTTGACATATGCAGCAAATTGCCTAGCTTTTGTCTCCCAAATAACACTCAAGTGTTGCATTTGTATGATTGCAAAATACCTCCAGTATCTGAGTTTATGTGCCTAACGAATCTGGGATTACTGAAGAAGCTGTATGTGGAGGCCTCTGTTTCAGGAGATTTCCTAGTGAAAGGGGAGGAAATGGAACTGAATGCATTAGCGTCCTTGGAAAATTTGAGCCTTCATCATGTGAAAGGGCCGAAAGCTTTTGGAGAAGGCGCATTGCCAAATGGTTGTATGGCAAACTTAAAACTCCTAACCGTTCGTTCATGTCATTCTTTGAAGAGTTTGTTCTCCTTTCAAATCCTGGAACATTTTTGGAACATTGAGGTTATAGAGATTTCTAACTGTGAAGAAATGGAGGCTGTTGTGGGTTCTAGTAATGGGAATAACTGGAAAAATGATGCAAGTGTTAGTACAAGCTCTAAGATCATTCTCCCTAAGCTAAAGACATTGATCCTCAGCCATCTACCGAAACTGCGGAGTATATCTAGAGAAAAGTGGGTTTGTAACTCATTGAAAAACCTTGGCGTGGTTGAATGTCCAGTAATTGATCAGAAACTTCCTTTTGAGAGCTTTCCTGCTTTAGAGAACATTTTTGGAACAAAGGAGTGGTGGGAGGCATTGCAGTGGGATAATGCAGAAACTAAGACCATTCTTCAACCTTGTTTCAAGGTCCAACATTATCTTGATTGGAAATTAAGGCCGAGTTTGGTTCATGATCTGAAACTAAGGATACAACCCAAATATAAAAACTTAGAAAATAATATCTTATTTTCCGAGTGATATAACTATTTTCATTATTTTGACACTGAGTGCCAAAAATGATGAAATGCCTAGATTATTATGCAAGGCAAAGATACATAATATAAGAAGCCATGGTCCATACTTATTTATGGATCAGATTTGGTTTTGTTCTTCATTTTCTTTTTGTTTGTAATCAGTCAATATGAAATCACTTTTCATTTTCTTTTTGTTAAACATTCTGTTACTATAATTATTAGTCTGAACGTATTGAAATTCAAAGTGGTACTCTGCTCTAAAAGTGAAATTGTAGGGTGTCAACTTTGCTGCACCAACACTAAGTGCAGGAGATAGCTCAAAATTTCAATAGGAACCCAATCTTACTAGACCTTGAGGACATCTTCCACTTCAATGCCACAGTTTCCTCTCTTTGAATCTCTCTCTGTTTCTCTTTGCCATTTTTGTTAGAATAAAGTTTAGGACATGTTGCCATTTGCGTTTCACTCATTATTTATCTTCCTTTTTCTTCGTTCTCTTCCAATTTGAATTCTCCAATGCAGAATTCTCTTGGATTTGCCACTGATTCAGAGACAACCATAGCTGGCTGCTCTGTAATAAACTCTGAAGAAACAAGTGCGTCTCGATGATCAGGAAAAAAGAAAAAAAGGAAGAACTCGGTGAAATGGAGTCTGATGTAAAGCAAATTTTATGATCCCTTCTTATTTATTAGACTTATGCTGGAGGGATGCTTCTGGTACCATTTATGGCCAATCCATGCAATTGTTTTCCTCTTATTCTTTAATATGATTCTTTGCCTAGAAAAATATAAATAAATAAAGAGGAAGATCTTTTTGACAGAAATGTGATCATATCATATTATTTCACAACACTTAAAATGTACATTCCAAACAACACAGTTGACAATAATATTCAGTATGTGTAGGATACAAGCTAGTATCAACTTCCCCTTGTTCACATAATAGTATTCTAGCATCATTTGATGCCTTTGGCAGGTTAAGCAGTTGATCATGGACAGCAATGGATGGGATTTCGAGTGACTTGCTTGACTGAGATGTACTAGCAGAGTCCTTTAAACTCGCAATGGCGTTCTTCAAACCAGAATTCTGAGCAGCAACTAATACTAAAAATTCTAATGAAACAACTCTGGTTAAGAAAAAACTCACCAACTTCAGCTCTGCCGCACTCCCACAAAAATTATTGATCTTAATAGTCTTGAGATTATAGAAACAACAATTCGTTGGTTCTTCTGCCAGTCCTATTATGTCATGGTAATGTGACCGTGAAGGATCATAAGGAGGGTCTAAAAGCTGCATGGTCCAAGACAATACTGTTCTATACACCCAAGATGGTGTTCAAACCATGTAATGTAGTAAATTCACTACCGCTAAGGTACCTACTGTTGGGAAAATCGATGGTGAGAACGAAATCAATTTCACAATCCCAGGATAATTTCCCAAACTAAAATACAACAAAGATAACACCAAAGACTTTAGCGTGGAAAACCCTCCAAAGATGAGGTAAAAACCACGGGACCCGTAAGCCGCTTAAGAAACTTCCACTATAATCAAATGGGATTACAAACTTCACCCTTAGATGGATCTTTCACAAATACACAATACCTATGTATCTTCAATTTGTGGATAACACTTCACAAATTGGCTCACACTTTTTCTTCTCAAAGAAACTCTCTTTGAGGCTCTCTAGATCTCTAGAATTAGATCTCTTTGAATATTTGATCTCTCTCAGATCTATCGAATGAATTTTCAAGTTGAAACAAAGTTATATTTATAGAGTTATGGAGGGCATTTTTGTAATTAAGTTTGATACCCACGTGATCCATGTTGTTGGCTGCCAGCCGCCCGGTTTGCTTGCTTGTTGCCCACGTGAAGTCTGCAAGCTACTCATGCATGAATTCAGCCGCCCTCTTTTGGTCAGCCTTGGCTTCTTTCCTTCCATTCAATTTAGTTATTCATTGGCCACCCACGTGAGGTGGACCAACAAATCTCCCCCTCCACCTCATGTGGAACAGGGCTCCTCCACACCTGCAATCTCTCTACAGATAGCAAGTTTTTCGCTGGTTAGGGACTTCGTCATCATATCTGCCCCGTTGTCATTAGTGTGAATTTTCTCAACTTGCAACAGTTTATTTTCCAACACATCACGAATCCAATGATACCTCACGTCGATGTGCTTGGACCTTGAATGGAATGTTGAGTTCTTACTGAGGTGTATTGCGCTCTGACTGTCGCAATAAAGAACATATTTTTCTTGGTTCTGCTGCAATTCTTGTAGGAACTTTTTCATCCACAAGATCTCCTTACAACCTTCAGTGATTGCTATGTACTCTGCTTCTGTGGTACTTAAAGCAATACACTTCTGTAATCGTGATTGCCATGAGACAGCTCCCCCTGCAAAGGTTATTAGGTACCCGGATATCGACTTTCTCGTATCCACGTCGCCAGCCATATCTGAATCTGTAAATCCTTCTAATATAGATTTACCATTACCAAAACATAAACAATGACTAGAAGTACCTCTAAGATACCTGAGTATCCATTTGACTGCTGTCCAATGTTCCTTTCCAGGATTCGATAGAAAACGGCTCACAACACCAACAGCATGAGCAATGTCTGGTCTGGTGCATACCATAGCGTACATTAGACTGCCAACTACCGATGCATAGGGCACATTGCTTATCTCTGATTTCTCCTCCTCGCTTGAAGGACACTGGCTCGAAGTAAGCTTGAAGTGGCTTGCCAGTGGAGAACTAACAGGTTTAGCTTTGCTCATGTTGAATCGCTCTAAGACTTTCTCAATATACTTTTCTTGAGATAGCCAAAGTTTCTTGTTCTTCCTGTCACGAACAATCTTCATGCCAAGGATTTGCTTTGCGGGTCCTAAGTCTTTCATGGCAAAGGACTTGCTCAACTCTTTCTTCAACGTGTTAATCTTGCCCATATCTTGGCCTACAATTAACATATCATCAACATAAAGCAAAAGAATAATAAAATCACCATCAGAGAATTTCTTGATGAAGACGCAGTGATCAGCTGTCGTTCGGTTGTACTCAGTTTGCTCCATGAACGAGTCAAACTTTTTATACCACTGCCTCGGTGCCTGTTTCAAACCATACAGACTTTTCTTTAGTCTGCATACCAGCTTCTCTTTTCTTTTGGCTTGGAAACCTTCGGGCTGCTCCATATAGATTTCCTCGTCTAGATCACCGTGTACGAATGCGGTTTTTACATCAAGTTGTTCAACCTCCAGATTAAGACTAGCTGCCAAGCCAAGAACAACTCGGATTGAAGACATTTTTACCACCGGTGAGAAGATTTCATCGAAGTCAACGCCTTTCTTCTGTCAGAATCCACTTGCTTTGTATCGAGGTTGCGAGCTACCTTCTTCGCTTTTGATTCTGTACACCCACTTGTTCTTGAGGGCTTTCTTTCCTTGCGGTAATTTCACCAAGTCAAACGTGTGGTTCTCATGCAGAGATTTCATTTCTTCCTACATGGCTTTCATCCACTCAGTCTTTTGCTGGTCAGTGATAGCTTCGGTATAGCTCTCTGATTCTCCCCCGTCAGTGAGCATCACATAGTCGCTAGAAGAATATCTTTGACTTGGTTGTCGCTCTCTGGTGGATCTCCTTAGTTGTGCCTCTGGTTGGACTTGTTCAGAAACTTGTTCAGGAACTTGTTCTGGTTCTGAACTTTGAGCTGGTGGAACATTATCCTCAGTATCTGGTGCAGCTCTCTTGTCATCTGAATTTATTGATGGAGAGACTGGTTCCAGATTAACTGGAAGTTCTTCTGATTGTGGCTTCTCAGGTTTCTGAAAATCCTCGATCGTCTGATCTTCAAGAAACACCACGTCTCTGCTTCTGACAATCTTTTTGTTGACAGGATCCCATAATCTGTAGCCAAATTCTTCATGGGAATATCCCACAAAGATACACTACTTCGCTTTTCCATCCAGCTTGGACCTCTCGTCTCTAGGGATGTGAACAAATGCTCTGCAGCCGAATACTTTCAAGTGTTTGTAAGAAACGCCTTTCCCCGTCCAAACCTTTTCTGGTACGTCGTAGTTCAGTGGAACTGATGGAGAAAGGTTGATTAAATCGACTGCTGTCCTCATTGCCTCCCCCCAATAGGAGTTTGGCAGTTTTGCATTTGAGAGCATACATCTGACTCTTTCACAAATGGTTCTGTTCATCCTCTCTGCGACACCGTTGTGTTGAGGTGTCTTTGGTACCGATTTTTCCAGCCTGATGCCGAAACTTCTGCAGTACTCCTCGAATGATCCGCGATACTCACCGCCATTGTCTGATCGTACACACTTCAAACGTCTGCCAGTTGCTCTTTCAACTTTTACATGAAATTGCTTGAAAACTTCCTGCACTTGATCTTTAGTTTTCAAAGCAAAGGCCCACACTTTTCTAGAGTGATCATCAATAAAAGTCACAAAATAATGAGCACCTCCTAGTGTCTTACAACTCATTGTACAGACATCTGTGTGTATTAAATCTAGAATATTTGCCTTTCTAGATGGTGGGGAACTACGAAATGCAACTCTGTGTTGTTTACCCATAATACAGTCAACACAAGTACGTAAAGATGTACCTGTCATTCCTGGCAAGTGCTCCTTCTTGGAAAGAATTCTGAGACCCTTTTCACTAATGTGGCCGAGCCGCTTATGCCATAACTCGGTGGGAACTTCTTTCCTCATGGCATTTACTTCTTCTTTACACAGCTTGGCTTCTGTGTGGTAGAGTGATGCATCTTTCTTGCCTCTGGCTACTACCAAGTTTCCTTTGGTGAGCTTCCATTTTCCTTCACCAAAGTTATTATTGTAGCCATCGTCATCAAGCATTCCGGTGGAGATCAAATTGAGGCGGATATCAGGAACATGCCTCACATCTTTCAAGAGTAACCTGTATCCAAGGTTAGTTTCTAAATAAATATTACCGATGCTGATAATTTTGGATGCATCATCATTTCCCATCCTCACTCGTCCGAAATCACCTTGGTGTAGGCTGAGAAGAAATCTCGTCATGAGGTGACATGGTAGGACGCGCCTGAGTCAACTACCCATGTAGAGTCTTGACTTGCAAGGTTGACATAATCAGCATCTCGAACAATGACGACTTCTTCAGTGAGAGTTGCAGTGTCATTTGTTCGGGTTTCTGCTTCTTGATTTCTGGATCGTTCCGCATTTAACTTTCGACATTCTAGAATGAAGTGTCCGGGCTTGCCGCAGTGATGACACTTCTTGTCATGCCATGATCTGGACTTTGAGCGTCCTCTTTGCTGACTTTGGTTACGAGGATTTCTGCTTTTACTCCTTCCATGCCATTCTTGCTTGCCTTGTTTTTCCATGACAAGTGCTTCACTTTTAGGAGTATAACCATTGTCTTTTCGTCGAGACTCTTCGTTCAGCATTCTGTCTTTTACCATCTCCATGGTAAGCTTGCCGCCAGGAGCTGAGTTACTAACTGACACAGCTAGAGTGTCTCAACTTTTTGGTAGAGAACTCAGCAATAACAACGTTTGTAGCTCGTCATCTACGATCATCATCATAGAGTTGAGTTGATCTACAATGCCTTGGAACTCACTCATGTGTTCCGATACTGCTTCCATCTTTATACTTTACATTGACTAATCGTCGTATCAGATTAGCTTTATTCTGTACGGTTGTCCTCGCATACATTGTCTCCAATTTTTGCCAAAGAACGTAAGCATTGTGTTCATTAGCAAAATTTTGAAAAATGCTTTGTCGATCCATTGTCTGATTTGAGCAGCACACTTTCGATTCAGCACGGCCCAGTCAGCGTCTGTGCTGGTTGTTTTTTGTGTCTTGTCATCTGTCGAAGTTGTAGTCACGGCTTCCTCCTTCGGCATTATAATCGGCTTCCACAGATCTTTAATGTATAAAAGATCCTCCATTTTCGGCTTCCAAATTGCATAATTAAATGTAGTAAACTTGATCATATTGTCTGTGTTCATATTGCCTGTGCTCTCCTCCATTTGAGTCATCAATCAACAGGTTTCGCGGAGCTTGACACTTCACCGGCGATGAATTTTCGACGATAAATAGTACTATGTAAATAGTACTCTATAAATAGTGACTACTATTCCAAAAAGTGACTGCCGACAAAATAGTACCGTATACGTGAATAGTACTATACGTATGAACAATACCTTCGCTGAAAACGACCCAAGCTCTGATACCACTTTGTTGGAAAAATCGATGGTGAGAACGAAATCAATTTCACAATCCCAGGATAATTTCCCAAACTAAAATACAACAAAGATAACACCAAAGACTTTAGCGTGGAAAACCCTCCAAAGATGAGGTAAAAACTACGGGACCCGTAAGCCGCTTAAGAAACTTCCACTATAATAAATGGGATTACAAACGTCACCTTTCGGTGGATCTCTCTCTCACAAATACACAATACCTATGTATCTTCAATTTGTGGATAACACTTCATAAATTGGCTCACACTTTTTCTTCTCAAAGAAACTCTCTTTGAGGCTCTCTAGATCTCTAGAATTAGATCTCTTTGAATATTTGATCTCTCTCAGATCTATCGAATGAATTTTCAAGTTGAAACAAGGTTCTATTTATAGAGTTAGGGAGGGCATTTTTGTAATTAAGTTTGATACCCACGTGATCCATGTTGTTGGCTGCCAGCTGCCCTGTTTGCTTGCTTGTTGCCCACGTGAAGTCTGCAAGCTACTCATGCATGAATTCAGCCGCCCTCTTTTGGTCAGCCTTGGCTTCTTTCCTTCCATTCAATTTAGTTATTCATTGGCCACCCACGTGAGGTGGACCAACACCTACCTCAATGAAAATTCTTTCCACGCAAGGCCAGACCGTGTGGTTAAAGAATCCGTAGGTGTAATGAAGAAATTCTTCAGTTATTGTTGCTGGCAGTAGAATTTGCAGTTCTTGTAGGTAAGGAAAAGTAATAGGCAAAGCCTCAGGGTTGTACTCCTCTGACAAAGTAACATACTAAAGAAAACAAGAGATTTTTCATGAGCAATTTATCAAACAATCGCTATTCAATAAACTTACCTGTATATATTCAAAAATAAAATAAAACAAGAAAAGTTCAAAAAGAATATGATTAAGAAGGGTTTTCATTTTTTTTACCATAAGAGGCCCAGTGCAAGTAGTCAAGATCTTGATGTGAGAGATGCTAGACAAAATATGTATGTAATCATGTTCTGGCTCTGTACATTCATAACCATGTGAGCTAATATAGACATCATCCAAAGCAGAGACATTTTGGAAGGAAAATCTACACAAAAGATCACCACAAAAGTGAAAGGACTTGAGATTTGGAGCCAAAATACCAATCTCAGAAGCATCACAACAATTACCCACAAGCAAGCTCATGAGTTGGAGATTTTTAGGACCCAAAATCTTGATTGAATTCAAATTCTCACATTCCCACAAAGTCAAGTTCCTGAGCAGCCCACATTTGTATAAAATGCTCTCAAGCACACCATCTGAAATTGTAACACTTATAAGGCTGAGTGATACAAGGAACCCAAAACCAGTGAAATCAAGGGGAGGATTGAAATCACAGTGCCACAATTTTAAATGGGTTAGAGAATCACAACTGTATAGAAAACAAGGCAATCTCAAACTTTCTTCTGTGTTATCTTTTGAGTCGTCATCATCATCACTGGAAATAGAAATTCTGGGTCTTCCACAAAAATTTGTTGGTCCACCTCACGTGGGTGGCCAATGAATATCTAAATTGAATGGAAGGAAAGAAGCCAAGGCTGACCAAAAGAGGGCGGCTGAATTCATGCATGAGTAGCTTGCAGACTTCACGTGGGCAACAAGCAAGCAAACAGGGCGGCTGGCAGCCAACAACATGGATCACGTGGGTATCAAACTTAATTACAAAAATGCCCTCCATAACTCTATAAATAGAACCTTGTTTCAACTTGAAAATTCATTCGATAGATCCGAGAGAAATCTAATTCTAGAGATCTAGAGAGCCTCAAAGAGAGTTTCTTTGAGAAGAAAAAGTGTGAACCAATTTATGAAGTGTTATCCACAAATTGAAGATACATAGGTATTGTGTATTTGTGAGAGAGAGATCCACCGAAAGGTGACGTTTGTAATCCCATTTATTATAGTGGAAGTTTCTTTAAGCGGCCTACGGGTCCCGTGGTTTTTACCTCATCTTTTAGAGGGTTTTCCACGCTAAAATCTTTGGTGTTATATTTGTTGTATTTTTAGTTTGGGAAATTGTCCTGGGATTGTAAAATTGATTTCGTTCTCACCATCGATTTTTCCAACAAAGTGGTATCAGAGCTTGGGTCGTTTTCAGCGAAGGTACTGTTCATACGTACAGTACTATTCACGTATACAGTACTATTTTGTCGGCAGTCACTATTTGGAATAGTAGTACTATTCATAGAGTATTATTCACGGAGTACTATTCACAAGGGCACTATTTACATAGTACTATTTATCGTCAGAAATTCATCGCCGGTGAAGTGTCAAGCTCCGCGAAACCTGTTGATTGACGACTCAAATGGAGGAGAGCACAGGCAATATGAACACAGGCAATATGATCAAATTGACTGCATTTAATTATGCAATTTGAAAGCCGAAGATGGAGGATCTTTTATACATTAAAGATTTGTGGAAGCCGATTATAATGCCGAAGGAGGAAGCCGTGACTACAACTTCGACAGATGACAAGACACCAAAAACAACCAGCACAGACGCTGACTGGGCAGTGCTGAACAGAAAGTGTGCTGCTCAAATCAGACAATGGATCGACAAGAGCATTTTTCAAAATTTTGCTAATGAACACAATGCTTACGTTCTTTGGCAAAAGTTGGAAACAATGTATGCGAGGACAACCGTACAGAATAAAGCTAATCTGATACGACGATTAGTCAACTTGAAGTATAAAGATGGAAGCAGCGTATCGGAACACATGAGTGAGTTCCAAGGCATTGTAGATCAACTCAACTCTATGATGATGATCGTAGATGACGAGCTACAAGCGTTGTTGTTGCTGAGTTCTCTACCAAAAAGTTGGGACACTCTAGTTGTGTCAGTTAGTAACTCAGCTCCTGGCGGCAAGCTTACCATGGAAATGGTAAAAGACAGAATGTTGAACGAAGAGTCTCGACGAAAAGACAATGGTTATACTCCTGAAACTGAAGCACTTGTCATGGAAAAACAAGGCAAGCAAGAATGGCATGGAAGGAGTAAAAGCAGAAATCCTCGTAACCAAAGTCAGCAAAGAGGACGCTCAAAGTCCAGATCGTGGCATGACAAGAAGTGTCATCACTGCGGCAAGCCCGGACACTTCATTCGAGAATGTCGAAAGTTAAAGGCAGAACGATCTAGAAATCAAGAAGCAGAAACCCGAACAAATGACACCGCAACTCTCACTGAAGAAGTTGTCATTGTTCGAGATGATGATTATGTCAACCTTGCAAGTCAAGACTCTACATGGGTAGTTGACTCAGGCGCGTCCTACCATGTCACCTCACGACGAGATTTCTTCTCATCCTACACGCAAGGTGATTTCGGACGAGTGAGGATGGGAAATGATGATGCATCCAAAATTATCGGCATCGGTAATATTTATTTAGAAACTAACCTTGGATACAGGTTACTCTTGAAAGATGTGAGGCATGTTCCAGATATCCGCCTCAATTTGATCTCCACCGGAATGCTTGATGACGATGGCTACAATAATAACTTTGGTGAAGGAAAATGGAAGCTCACCAAAGGAAACTTGGTAGTAGCCAGAGGCAAGAAAGATGCATCACTCTACCACACAGAAGCCAAGCTGTGTAAAGAAGAAGTAAATACCATGAGGAAAGAAGTTCCCACCGAGTTATGGCATAAGCGGCTCGGCCACATGAGTGAAAAGGGTCTCAGAATTCTTTCCAAGAAGGAGCACTTGCCAGGAATGACTGGTACATCTTTACGTACTTGTGTTGATTGTATTATGGGTAAACAACATAGAGTTGCATTTCGTAGTTCCCCACCATCTAGAAAGGCAAATATTCTAGATTTAATACACACAGATGTCTGTACAATGAGTTGTAAGACACTAGGAGGTGCTCATTATTTTGTGACTTTTATTGATGATCACTCTAGAAAAGTGTGGGCCTTTGCTTTGAAAACTAAAGATCAAGTGCAGGAAGTTTTCAAGCAATTTCATGTAAAAGTTGAAAGAGCAACTGGCAGACGTTTGAAGTGTGTACGATCAGACAATGGCGGTGAGTATCGCGGATCATTCGAGGAGTACTGCAGAAGTTTCGGCATCAGGCTGGAAAAATCGGTACCAAAGACACCTCAACACAACGGTGTCGCAGAGAGGATGAACAGAACCATTTGTGAAAGAGTCAGATGTATGCTCTCAAATGCAAAACTGCCAAACTCCTATTGGGGGGAGGCAATGAGGACAGCAGTCGATTTAATCAACCTTTCTCCATCAGTTCCACTGAACTACGACGTACCATAAAAGGTTTGGACGGGGAAAGACGTTTCTTACAAACACTTGAAAGTATTTGGCTGTAGAGCATTTGTTCACATCCCTAAAGACGAAAGGTCCAAGCTGGATGGAAAAGCGAAGCAGTGTATCTTTGTGGGATATTCCCATGAAGAATTCGGCTACAGATTATGGGATCCTGTTAACAAAAGGATTGTCAGAAGCAGAGACGTGGTGTTTCTTGAAGATCAGACCATCGAGGATTTTCAGAAACCAGAGAAGCCTCAATCAGAAGAACTTCCAGTTAATCTGGAACCAGTCTCTCCATCATCAAATTCAGATGACAAGGAAGTTGCACCAGATACTGAGGATGATGTTCCACCAGCTCAAAGTTCAGAACCAGAACAAGTTCCTGAACAAGTCCAACCAAAAGCACAACTAAGGAGATCCACCAGAGAGCGACAACCAAGTCAAAGATATCCTCCTAGCGACTATGTAATGCTCACTGACGGGGGAGAACCGGAGAGCTATACCGAAGCTATCACTGACGAGCATAAGACTGAGTGGATGAAAGCCATGCAGGAAGAAATGAAATCTCTGCATGAGAACCACACATTTGACTTGGTAAAATTACCGCAGGGAAAGAAAGCCCTCAAGAACAAGTGGGTGTACAAGATCAAAAGTGAAGAAGGTAGCTCGCAACCTCGATACAAAGCAAGATTGGTTGTGAAAGGATTCGGACAGAAGAAAGGCGTTGACTTCGATGAAATCTTCTCACCGGTGGTAAAAATGTCTTCAATCCGAGTTGTTCTTGGCTTGGCAGCGAGTCTTAATCTGGAGGTTGAACAACTTGATGTAAAAACTGCATTCTTACACGGTGATCTTGACGAGGAAATCTATATGGAACAGCCCGAAGGTTTCCAAGTCAAAAGAAAAGAGAAACTGGTATGCAGGCTAAAGAATAGTCTGTATGGTTTGAAACAGGCACCGAGGCAGTGGTATAAAAAGTTTGACTCGTTCATGGAGCAAACGGAGTACAACCGAACGACAGCTGATCACTGCGTCTTCATCAAGAAATTCTCTGATGGTGATTTTATTATTCTTTTGCTTTATGTTGATGATATGTTAATTGTAGGCCAAGATATGGGCAAGATTAACACGTTGAAGAAAGAGTTGAGCAAGTCCTTTGCCATGAAAGACTTAGGTCCCGCAAAGCAAATCCTTGGCATGAAGATTGTTCGTGACAGGAAGAACAAGAAACTTTGGCTATCTCAAGAAAAGTATATTGAGAAAGTCTTAGAGCGATTCAACATGAGCAAAGCTAAACCTGTTAGTTCTCCACTGGCAAGCCACTTCAAGCTTAATTCGAGCCAGTGTCCTTCAAGCGAGGAGGAGCAATCAGAGATAAGTAAGGTGCCCTATGCATCGGTGGTTGGCAGTCTAATGTACGCTATGGTATGCACCAGACCAGACATTGCTCATGCTGTTGGTGTAGTGAGCCGATTTCTATCAAATCCTGGAAAGGAACATTGGACAGCAGTCAAATGGATACTCAGGTATCTTAGAGGTACTTCTAGTCATTGTTTATGTTTTGGTAATGGTAAATCTATATTAGAAGGATTTACAGATTCAGATATGGTTGGCGACGTGGATACGAGAAAGTCGATATCCGGGTACCTAATAACCTTTGCAGGGGGAGCTGTCTCATGGCAATCACGATTACAGAAGTGTATTGCTTTAAGTACCACAGAAGCAGAGTACATAGCAATCACTGAAGGTTGTAAGGAGATCTTGTGGATGAAAAAGTTCCTACAAGAATTGCAGCAGAACCAAGAAAAATATGTTCTTTATTGCGACAGTCAGAGCGCAATACACCTCAGTAAGAACTCAACCTTCCATTCAAGGTCCAAGCACATCGACGTGAGGTATCATTAGATTCGTGATGTGTTGGAAAATAAACTGTTGCAAGTTGAGAAAATTCACACTAATGACAACGGGGCAGATATGATGACGAAGTCCCTAACCAGCGAAAAACTTGCTATCTGTAGAGAGATTGCAGGTGTGGAGGAGCCCTGTTCCACATGAGGTGGAGGAGGAGATTTGTTGGTCCACCTCACGTGGGTGGCCAATGAATATCTAAATTGAATGGAAGGAAAGAAGCCAAGGCTGACCAAAAGAGGGCGGCTGAATTCATGCATGAGTAGCTTGCAGACTTCACGTGGGCAACAAGCAAGCAAACAGGGCGGCTGGCAGCCAACAACATGGATCACGTGGGTATCAAACTTAATTACAAAAATGCCCTCCATAACTCTATAAATAGAACCTTGTTTCAACTTGAAAATTCATTCGATAGATCCGAGAGAAATCTAATTCTAGAGATCTAGAGAGCCTCAAAGAGAGTTTCTTTGAGAAGAAAAAGTGTGAGCCAATTTATGAAGTGTTATCCACAAATTGAAGATACATAGGTATTGTGTATTTGTGAGAGAGAGATCCACCGAAAGGTGACGTTTGTAATCTCATTTATTATAGTGGAAGTTTCTTTAAGCGGCCTACGGGTCCCGTGGTTTTTACCTCATCTTTTAGAGGGTTTTCCACGCTAAAATCTTTGGTGTTATATTTGTTGTATTTTTAGTTTGGGAAATTGTCCTGGGATTGTAAAATTGATTTCGTTCTCACCATCGATTTTCCCAACAAAATTAACGTCAAGTTCTTTAACAGACTTCAATGTTGCAAATTCAATCCATTTCTCAGCATCAGCTTGATATTTGGTTCCGGGGTAGAAGAAAAGTTGGAATTTCTTGATCCTAATGCTTCTGTGCAGTAGTAGATATCTGTTCACAGTATTAACAAATTGCAGCTTTGTCTGACCTTTTGCAAATTCTACTCCAAAATCAAGTGTGTTGGAGTGAATCCAAACATGCTCATACAGTTTTCTCCATCTCTTTGATAGAATACTTGTTTTTACAGCAGATTTGAAGGGAAGTAAATATAGGATTAAGTGGAGAATGGCATCAGGTAACTCACTAATTCTATTAGCTTCTGGTTGCGAATTACTGATTCTGTCACAGGTTTTCTCCATGGATGACTTGTTCAGTTGTCTAATGCAAACAACTTAGTAAGGAAGATTTCTTCAGCAGTCTCTTTAATGTTGCTTACTATGTCAACAAAGACAAGTAGCCAAGACCTTTGTTGTGTTCAAAGCAAGTTAGCTTCTCAGTGTGCAAGAAATAAAAAATAAAAGTTAGAAAAAGTTAGCTTTGAGAAGAAAAGGTATTACCTGCTTTTAGAGGTCCCATTTTGATATAAAATTCATTTGTTGAGATAGTTTAGACTTTAAATAGTAAAGTTACTTTTATCTATACTATATATATAATGAATTCTAGCTTCTCATTTAACTTATTCAAAGTCTTCTAGTTTTATTCTTTAAATCTTTAAATTTTTTTAATGAGATCACATTGTAAGATTTGTTCAATCATTTTAGTTTTTTGTACTTAGATGAGTGTATAAATTATATGGATTGTGATAGATCCCTTGAACCTAGCGATTAATGGTCAGCTTTGGCTGAATTACCCGCATATAAAATAATAAAAAGGACCTGAAAGCCTACCAATTGGCATAAGTCACCTTCTTACATTGTCCTTAATCCGAATTCAATACTTACATCTAATTATACGGATGATGTGAGACTATTACGCGAAATACTTAATTTAAATGTTGAAATGAGGACATATTTTAATGTTAGTACAAAAATTAATATTTTTACATTTTATTTAGTTATGCCATAAAAGTTTGGGTCACATTCCCTCCTTTGGAGAACATTTTATAGAGAAAGTGAATGGTGGGAAGCCTTGCAATGATCTACATTTACATAAACTGTATAAAAATAACTAGAAAGCACCAATCTAACTAAATCAATTTCTCTTCTTCTTGTTTACTTAGTTTTTTTTTGTTTTTTTACTTAATTTTCATTGTATAACATTTAATGAAGTTAATCCCAGTATCAATTGCCTTGTGCAAAAGAAAGAACAGTCTAAAGATGGCCATTTAAAGTATAAAAAGGAAGAGGAAAATCTTTATGACAAAAGTGATGATAAAATCACATAATATTAACTGACATACATAAAAAGATTCATGCTCAACAAAGGCATGGGTGACAAATGGAGGAGTTGGATTTATAGTTGTGTTAGCACGGTGAATTACTCAGTTATCGTTAATGGGCGGCCAAGAGATAAGTTTTCGGCCATTAGAGGTCGTCAACAAGGAGATCCTCTGTCTCCTTTCCTTTTTATCTTGGTCATATGTAGAATCAAAGGTACGCCCCAAACTCGTTGGTTCTATATGCGTGCACTGCCCTAATTTTAAGGGATTTTTAGAGGTTGGTCCCTATCTTTCATATAGGACAGAGGCCTCAAAGTTTTAAAATTTAACATTTGGGTCAACTTGTTGCCTTCCATCAAATTAAGGGTTACACTTTTCTATTTTTTCCTTCTTTCATTTAAGAATTAGTAGTTTTTTTCAAAAGACCGTAACTTTTTTTATCTTATTTTCGATTTGAGTGATTCAAAAGACATCAGAAAGATTTTTTCTTCCTCTTTCTAACGCATTTTGAATCACTCAAATCAGAGTTAAAATAAAAAGTTATGATCATTTTAAATTTGCACACTAATCGATCAACACACGGTAAGTGAGTTGACCGATCGGTAACCTATCGAAAATCGATCGGTAACCAATTAGTAAACTATATGTAACCAATCGATATTTAAATTTTATGTAGTCATAACCTTTTCATCTCAACTTCGATTTGAGTGATTCAAAGGGCGTTAGAAAGGTATTTTCTTTATCTTTTCAAAGCATTTTGAATAACTCAAATTGGAGTTAAAACAAAAAAGTTATGGTCATTTGAAGTTTACATGCCGATTTATTAACTATTTTGAACGATCGATAAGTAAAATTTAAATAAATTAGTAACTTTTTCATCCCGACTTCGATTTAAGTGATTCAAAAGAAGTTAAAAATAAGAAGAAAAGATTTTTTTTCAAAGTCTTTTGAGTCACATAAATCAAAGTCAAGATGAAAAAGTTATGACTGTTTGAATTTTACGGGGAGTTTGGTCCGAAAAGCTACCCAACGTAATATTGTTCGAGGTCTTTCCATTGGCAAGGACAAGGTCGAAATCTCTCACCTTCAATATGCGGATGATACCCTCTTCCTTCTCCACGGGAATGACTTGAATGTGCTTCGATTGGTGGAGGTTCTTATTATGTGAAATCGTGGTAAAACATGAAAGAAAAAATAAGACAACAATATTTAACGTGGTTCGGCAAATTGCCTACGTCCACGGGAGGTAGCAAACTTCACTTTTAGGTGGATCTCACAGATTGGATCTATTAAATTAGATCTCTCAGAAATATCTCTCAGGAATATGATTTTCAAGATCAAAGTGAAGCTCTATTTATAAGAGTATTCAGGAGCATTTTTGTAATTAAAATAATATATTTTAATATACTGTTTTCAAATAATTTGGCGCAGGGGCGCAGTTGCGCCGAATTGTTGACTGAGTTGGTGGCCAACCAATTGCTTGGTTTCCAACTCAGGTGGATCCCACAGTTCTTTACTGCTTTTGCAAGATTTCCGGGCTGAGAATTAATATGTCTAAAAGTCAATTAGTGGGCATCAATATGGATCATGCAGCTATAGTTCGTCTTGCTCAAAGGATTGGATGTGATGTAGGGTATTGGCAATTTGAAAACAAGGAATCATGGTTTGGCCGCAAAATGGTTGTGGAGGTTCATGAAGGAGGATAATGCTCTCTGGGTTCAAGTCACCTGTAGTAAGTACGGGTGCTCTACATCTGGAAGAGAATCTGGCAGTGTTGCTCGCACTACTTTTCGAAGCCCTTGGAAGTACATTTATAGCCTTTATTCCACTTTCCTTCCTCATATTTCTTCAAAAGTTGGGAATGGCCACTCTATTCGCTTTTGGGAGGATTGTTGTTGTGGTGATGAACCCTTAGCGCACTCTTTCCCTCACCTGTATCGTCTTTCTAATAGTCCCAATGCCCTTATAATAGCTTTCATAAATAATTACCCCACTCACCGTATCGAACAACCATCATGGAACCTTCATTTTCCTAGAAATCTCACTACTAGGGAGGAATCTGAAATTGGACCTTTCTTATCTAGAATTAATCCCATACATTTTTCACCATCAGTACCTGACTCTTTTCTTTGGTCCCTAGAAAACTAAGGTACGTATTCTTGCATGTCTCTTTTTACTTTCCTCACTGACCTCCCTAGTACACCCTCCTCAAATATTTGGCAATACATTTGGAGAGCACCAGTTCCAAATAGAACTAGAGTGTTCGGATGGCTTGTGGCCCTCAAGAGAATCTGTAGGATTTATTACAGAAACGCCTTCCTCATAGTTACCTTTCGCCTCATTCTGTGTGCGCAAGACTATGAATCGGTTGATCATCTTTTCTTTAGATGCTCTTTTGCAACTCAGGTTTGGAGGAGATGGGAGATATTGCTGCCTGGAAAATTTTCTAGGCCTTCGACAGTCGAAAACTGCTTTGCCTTTGATCATTTGGGTGCGAGTAAAAGATGCAAGGAGATTGGGAGCATCATTTCAGTGGGAGTTCTTTCGTCTATCTGGGGTGCAAGGAACAATAGGATTTTCAGCAATGTTATTAAGGGTAGTGATGACTGTTGGGAGAACTCTAGTGTTGCTGTGGCTAGATGGGTCTCTTCTTCCAAGATCGGAGTTGGTTATTCTTTTGCAGAGTGGCATAGGAATTGGATTGCTATGCCGTAATTTCTTGTGGGTTGGGGTACTGCTGTTTTGTTTAGGAGTGCTGTATCTTGGTGTGTGCTTCTCTCATGTCATGAGCATTTCTTGTGCTCGTCTCATTTGTTTCTTTTTGGAGTATTAATATATAATTTTGTCTCTTTTCAAAAAAAAAAAAAAAGATTCATTCAGTATAATAATATTCAGTATGTGTCATTTGTTTCTTTTTGAAGTATTAATATATAATTTTGTCTCTTTTCAAAAAAAAAAAGAAAAAGATTCATTCAGTATAATAATATTCAGTATGTGTAGGATACAAGCTACTATCAACTTCACCCTGTTCACATAATAGTATTCTAGCATCATTTGAAGCTTTTGAAAGGTTTAGCAGTTGATCATAAATAACAATGGATGGAGTTTCATGTGATTTGCTTGACTGCGATATATCGGCAGAGTCCTTTAAATTGCCAATGGCTTTCCCCAAATCTGAATCCTGAGCAGCAACTAATACCAAAAGTTCTAATGAAACAGCTTGGCTTAGGAAAAAACTCACCAACTTCATCTCGACCATACTCCCACGAAAATTATTGATCTTTACAGTCTTGAGATCATAGAAATGACAATTCGATGGTTCTTCCACTGATCCTTTTGCATGGTAATTTGGCCGATCATAAGGAGGGCCAAAGACCTAAAACATGGTCCATATAAAAATGTAAGAGCAATGGGATTGTTTAAACCATGTATTATAATTAGAATGCTAGTGCTATGGCCTCTACATACCTCAATGAAAATCCTTTCCAAGCAATGATAGACTGTGTGCTTAAAGACTCCATAGATGTAACAAAGATCATCTTCATTTATTGCTGATGGAATTAGAATTTGCAACTCTTGCAGGTAGGGGAAAGTAATTGGCAAAGCCTCAGGGTTGTACTCCTCTAACAAAGTAACATACTAATGAAAACAAGAGATTTTTCAAGAGCAAGTTATCAATTCAGAATATTGGCAATAAAAAAAAATAACATGTGAACAAACTAAGTGTAATGAAAATGTGAATATGTAGTAAACATTAAAAGATCGAATTAGAAATGAACATATTCAAGAAATGGCAAGAGTAGGCCCAATTGCAGATAAAATGAGAGAAAACTTATTAAGTTGCTTTTGACATGCGCAACAAAAGCCTTTAGATGATCCAGTTTGGAAGAGTTTCTTATTAACAATCCATGGTAATGATAAAGGTAGGGAAAGAAGTAAAATAACATAGACAGAAATAATTAAGAAAGATATAGTTACTTGTAATTTAAATGTCAGCTTAGTCGTTGATAAAGCGAAATTGAGAAAGCAGATTCATGTAGCCAACATCATGTAGTTGGGTAAAGGCTAAGTTGAGTTGCAGTTATCGATTCCGGTTTAATAAACTTAATTACTTGTATCCGAAAGTAAAATAAAGTGAAAACAAGGGTTCAAAATCAATCTAATTAACAAGGGTTTTTACCATTAGAGGCCCAGTGCAAGTAGTCAGGATCTTGATGTGAGAGATGCTAGACAGGGTGTGTATATAATCTTGCTCTGGCTCTGCACATCCATAACCATGTGAGCTAATATAGACATCCTCCAAAGAAGAGATATCCAGGAAGGTATATCCATGTAAATGATCACCACAGAAATGAAAGGACTTGAGATTTGGAGCTCTAAAAACAATCTCATAAGCATCATAACAAACAAGCACTTGCAAGCTCTTAAGTTGGAGATCATCAGGACCCAAAATCTTAATTGACTTCAAATTACTGCACTCAACCAAAGACAAGTTCCTGAGCAGAAGACAGTTTGATAAAATGCTTTCTAACACACTATCTGAAATTGCAACACATTTGAGGTAGAGTGATTCAAGATATCTGAAACCAGTGAAATCAAGGGGAGGACTGAAATCACAGTGACCCAACTTTAGATGAGTTAGAGAACCACAGCTATATAGAAAAGTAGGCAATTCTAAACTTCCTTCTGTGGTGTCTTCTGAGTTAGAATTTCTAGGCCTTTCACATAAGTCGATATCAAGGTCCTTAACTGATTTTTGAATTGCGAATTTCACCCATTCCTCGGCGTTAACTTTATACTGTGCACCCGAGTACAAGAAGAGTCGGAACTTCTTGATCTTATTGCTTTTGTGCAGTAGTAGATATTGGTTCACAGTACTAACAAATTGCTCCTTTGTTTGAGTCTTTGCAAAATCCTCACCAAAATCCAGAGTTTCGGCATGAATCCAAAGATACTCCCATAGTTTTCTCCATCTACTTGATAGAATACTTGTTTTTACTGCAGATTTGAATGGAACTAAAGAAAGGATTAAAAGGAGAATGGCATCAGGTAACTCACTGATTCTGTCACAAGCATTCTCCATGGATGATACCTTGCTCAGTTGTCTAATGCAACAAGGGAAGATTTCTTCAGCTAATTCCCATTTTATATTTCAAATTCTATTTTTTTTTTTTCATATATTTAATGATGACTTTGACTACAAAGAGTTGGTAAAGCAGAGAAGAAATTTGGTGAAAGTTTATGGAGGATATGAATGAGAGTCTATTATTCCATTAAAGTAAGTTAGCTTCTAAGAGTGGCTCTAGAAAAATGGGTTTTTTCTGGTCTGTTCACTACTAGTTTATTTCCAAGAAAATGAAAGTTAACCACAACTTTGATTTTTAGAAGCAAAGTATGCCAGCATTCTTTTTTTTTTTTCTTTTTTGTGAAGAAGTCTTTACTCATAGTTATCAAAATCTTGAATAGCGAATCATTTTAATGGTTAATCATGTTTGTCTGTGAGTATGACTCTGTTAAATTGCAGAATATCAATTATTTGGTGATTAATTATATTTTTTTTTAAAGAAACTAAGAAGTATTATATATGTACAAGTATGAAAACAAAATAAACTATACAACTAGGCCCCACCTAAGGCCCCAAACCAACTATTACACAAAATTTCCCCACCCGAGCCAATCCCCCAATACATATCCTTGACAAATTGCTATTTGCTACCCAAAAGGATGCTAAAAGCTGAAATTGCTCCCACACTTTAGCAGCTGAAGCTAACACCCCATCAAAAACCCGATTATTCCTCTCCTTCCATAAAGACCATAGAACCGCCAAACACGCCACCTTCCAATGATCTCTCTGAGGATAGGATGTTCTCCATAAAGGGAAAGATGTTTATGGAGTCCCCCCACTAGCATAACCACTCATGACCGGGAAGTGGTGGCACCACCTACTCCAAACCTCATTGGAGAAAGGACAACTCCAACATAAATGTCCAACTGACTCCAAATCCTGTCGACCAAGATAGCACCAAAAAGGGGAAGGACACATATTTGGAAATCTTTTTTGCAACATATTCCCCGTATTAATCTTCCTATTAACAGCTACCCACCACAAGAATTTTATCTTTGATGGCACTTGTGCTTTCCATATTAAATTATGATAGGGAAAGGAGAGGACATTAAGGACATCTAATATAGCTGCATGAAAGGATTTGGTAGAAAAACATAGTTAAGAAATAAGGAGATGATGAATGCTAGAGTGTCAACAAAGATAAGCAGAGGAGCTTTGGTGTACGAGAATTAATTGAGGGTCCATGCTTCTATTCAAAGTAAGTCAGCTTCTAGGTACAAAAAAATATAAAAATTAAAAATTATCAAAAGATAGCTTTCCATGGAAGTTTTAGAAAATATTTTTTTTTTTTTTCTTTTTTTAATTTAAGTGTGTCTAGAGGTGGGTTTTCATTTTAGTTTCTATGAATTCACTTGTTGAAAATACTTTAGGTACTCCTATTGATCCAATGGTGTACAATATACCCAAGCATAAAGAGCACCAATTTGTATTTCCCCAAATTGGTGCTCTTTATGCACTGTGTTGGGTATATTGTACGCATGACACCATTGGATCAATAGGAGTACCTAAAGTATTTTCAACAAGTGAATTCATAGAAACTAAAATGAAAACCCACCTCTAGACACACTTAAATTAAAAAAAGAAAAAAGAAAAAAAAACATTTTCTAAAGCTTCCATGGAAAGCTATCTTTTGATAATTGGTGCTCTTTATGCTGTCAAGGACGGAGAAAACATAGATCATGTATTCTTTTCATGTAACTTTGCTAGACAGGTTTGGAGCTTTTGGAACGATTATTCAGGTGGCAAAATTCCTTACCCAAGGAATGTCAGTGAGGGACTATCCCTGTCTCATAAGGACAATAGTTCCAAACAAATGATTGGAGAGGGATCGATTGCTACCTACGCGACCTTATGGTCATTATGGTTGGAACGTAACAATAGAATATTTAAACCTCAAGTTAAGGGTGTGGAACAATTGTAGGAGTTAATAAAGTTGGTTGCCAGCTCGTGGGTGCTTGTTTCCGAGTGGAATCCTAGATTCTCCCCCTCGGATTGGATGTTGGGATGGGATAGATGCCTTCAGTAATTTTGTTTTAATGTGCTTTTTCAGTTGAGGGCTTTTGTAATTTCAAATTGAGGTAGAGTCATAGCAAGATGTTAACTGGAAATATTCAATTAATAAATGATTATCTTTCTTTCTTCGAAGAAAAAAAAAACACATAGTGCACAAGGCAATATTCCTAGAAGTGTCCTACTTAATTAATTAATGTTAGAGTTGCCAAAAAAAAAAAAAAAGCATCGACTAATGTTAATACTCAACTTAACTCAACTAAGCGTTTTCCTAACTATATAGAATCAGCTACATGAAACCACTTCTTCCACTTAGCTCTGTCAAAGAATGATTGCTTTGGAGAACATTTACGGAGAAAGTAAATGGTGGGAGGCATTGCAATGGGATAATCCACTTTTACATGATCTGCTCAACTTACTATACAAATATTGATTTGATAATTCAATTTTCTCTTCTTCTTCTTTTTTTTCCTTTTTTTTTTTTCTTTTAGTTTTTTGTTGTACAACAACATACTTCAACACCAAAGATAGTTGACATATGAACTTAAAAAAATTGAGTTTATCCTCTTGCCCTATGCTATGTTATGACATTTAATTATTAGGTTAATCCCATTATCATGAACTGCCTTGTGCAAAAGAAAAAACAGTTTTAAGGATGAATAAACAAAACTGATGATCAAATCACACAATATTATCATCTGAAATACTAAAACAGGTTCAATCAACATAATAATATTCAGTATGTTTAGGATACAGGCTACTACTAACTTCCCCCTGTTCACATAATACTATTCTAGCATCATTTGACGTCTTTGGGAGGTTTAGTAGTTGATCATGGATGGTAATAGATGGAGTTTCATGTGATTTGCTCGACTGAGATGTACCGATAGAGTCCTTTAAATTGCCAATGGCTTCCTCCGAATCAGAATTCTTAGCAGCAACTAGCACCAAAATTTCTAATGAAACTGCTCTGCTTAGGAAAAATTTCACCAACTTCATCTCTGTCGCACTCCCATGAAAATTATTGATCTTAATGGTCTTGAGATCACAGAAATAACAGTGGAATGATGGTTCTTCTGCCAGTTCTTTTTCATGGTAGTTTGGCCATGAAGGGTCATAAGGATTACCTAAAATCTGCATGTGAAGAAATGGGTTGAGTACTGTTTTATACCCAAGATGATGTTCAAACCATATAATGTAATTAGCTTTGCAGGCGCTTCGGTACATACCTCAATGAAAATCCTTTCCAAGCAAGGATAGACGGTGTGTTTAAAGAATCCATAGGTGTAACCAAGATATTCTTCAGTTGGTGATGACATTATAATTTGCAACTCTTGTAGGTTAGGGAAAGTAATTGGCAAAGCTTCAGGGTTGTACTTCTCTGACAAAGTAACATACTAAAGAAAACAAGAGATTTTTCATGAGAAATTTATCAATAAATCACTGTTCAATAAACTTACCTACATATATCCAAAAATTTAATAAAATGAAAACAAGGTTCAAAAAACAATTTGATTAATAAGAGGTTTTACCAGAAGAGGTGCAGTGCAAGTAGTCAGGATCTTGACATGAGAGATGCTAGACAAAATCTGTATGTAATCATGTTCTGGCTCTGTATGTTCATTGCCATATGAGCTCATATAGACATCCTCCAAAGCAGAGACATTTTGGAAGGAAAACTCATATAAAAGATCGCCAAAGAAATGGAAGGACTTGAGATTTGGAGCCCTGAAAACAATCTCATAAGCATCATAACAAACAAGCACTTGCAAGCTTTTAAGTTGGAGATCATAGGGACCCAAAATCTTAATTGACTCCAGATTACTGCACTCAACCAAAGACAAGTTCTCGAGCAGAGGGCAGTTGGATAAAATGCTTTCGAGCACACTATCTGAAATTTTAACATCTTTAAGGTATATTGATTCAAGGGATCTAAAACCAGTAAAGTCAAGGGGAGGATTGAAATCACAGTGCCCCAACTTCAAATATGTTAGTGTTGCAACTATATAGAAAAGCAGGCAATGGCAAACTTTCTTCCTCAGAATCCTCAGGTTCATTGGAAGTAGAATTTTTTGTCCTTCCATAGAAGTCGATATCAAGGTCCTCAACCGATCTTTGAATTGCGAATTCCACCCATTTCTCAGCATCAACTTGATATTGGGTACCCAGGTAGAAGAACAGTCGAAATTTCTTGATCTTATTGCTTCTGTGTAGTAGTAGATATCTGTTCACAGTATTAACAAATTGCTTCTGCGTTTGAGTCTTTGCAAACTCCTCCCCAAAATCCAGAGTTTCGGCATGAATCCAATGATGCTCCATTAGTTTTCTCCATCTTCTTGATAGAATAATTGCTTTTAATGCAGATTTGATTGAAACTAAAGAGAGAATTACATGGAGAATGGCATCAGGTAACTCACTAATTCTATCAGTCATTGGTGGCGACTTAACCATTTTGTCACCGGCTTTCTTCATGCATACCTTGTTCAGCTGTCTAATGCAAACGACTTGGCAGGTCTTTCTATATTTCGTGTTCTTATATATATATAATGATGATTTTGACAACAAAAACCTAGTAAAACAAAGAAGAGCTTTGGTGTAAGCGAGGATAATTGAGATTCTATGATTTCGTCCAAAGTAAGTTAGCTTCTAAGAGAAACTCTAGAAAAGTGGGTTTTTCTGACCTGCTCACTACTGCTTGTTTGCATCCAAGAAAATGACAGTTAACCACAACTTTGATTTTAGAAGCACATGTGCCAGCATTTTTTTTGTGAAAAGAAGTCTTTATTCATGCTGTCAAAATATTGAATAGGAATCAAATTATTTGAAATGTTTATCATGTGTGCGAGTCTGACTCAGTTAAACTGAAGAATATCTGTATTTGGTGATTAATTACATTAGTGCTACAAAAAATAAAGAAAAATTAAGAAATAAAGAAAAGATAAAATTGAGATAATAAGAATGCCATAAATAACAAATATATGCTACACTGGAAAGAAGAGCATTTCCACAAGTACCCATCTCATCCACATGAGCTTTTACAAGGGCTCCCTGTCTACAAAATTGTGGTACTGTTAAATAATAAGCTTACCTTGGCAAAGACCAACCCACCCCCCATCTAATATCAGTGGACATTGCACTGTTGCAACAAAGGATGAGAGTAAGCGACATATTTATCCCACAAGGGCTTGTACTTTTCCATTCCAATCTTCAACCATGGCTTTGAATTCCCATTAAAATGCAACACAGCACCCTTTTCTATCACCTGAGATTCAACATTTGTGTAACCTAACCCCAGCACATGCCATTTGGGATCCAAAGGATGTGTCAGCCCATAGAAAGTTAATAATCCAGGGGGCAAAGTCCCAAGTTTCCACAAAGTCCTGTCAATATTCCTTTCCTGCCAGTAGTGATAGATGCCCGTCACATTCCTTTTCCGCCACTCCACCAAATCGAAAACGTTCATCCCAAAAGCCCACCCACATGCATCAGGATCAAAATGTCCTTTTATTAGGGGATGTGAGTAGTTCAAGTATTTGTGGTATCTATGGAATGTCTCCATGCATGTTTCCACTGCTCCATTCACATTACCATTCAGATCAATAGAGAACAATGGCGTCAAATCCTTCTGAACCACAACATCATCATCAAGAAATACCACTTTTTTCAACATAGGAAAAACTTCTGGGATGTAGAATCTGAGGTGGTTTAGCATAGACAAGTACTTTGGATTCCGAAACTTGATTGGTGTCCGACCATCACCACTACTACCAGAGAAGTAGTAATTCTGAGTTTCAGAGTCTTGGAGCTGCTTAAGGACAGGAACATATGAAGCATTGAGCCAAGTAAAATCTTCAAATTTCAGAACCTCTACTGTTACTCCTCGGAAGCTATTCATGGAGAACCAGGCCTTCATTGGAGGAAAGTTAACTTCATCAGTTACCAGGTGGAAGACAATTCTAGCTGGATTGGTGGAGCTTAAAGCAGTTGAGTTGACTACAACTGAAGTTGCAAGGATGTTGTCAGAGAACACACAGAAATGATAGAGATAGTTATCCTTAAGCTTTTCCGCAGTTTGCCTTCCTTCAGAAAGTTTCCTCTGTAAGTTAGAGTTTTTGAACCATTCAACTGTTAGCCTTACACCAAGACAATATAGACTTTTTGGGACTTCCTCAGCAGCAATTTGCCCATACTTTGAGCTCTTTTCACTTGCTGAGTTGGCCTGTTCTTCAAGAGACTGGATCTTAGCTTTAAGCTTCATAATTGCGGTTGCACTGTCATAATGGAGCTGTTGAGCTTGGTAGAGAAGAAGTGCCATGTTGCGGATTGCAGTTTCTGATTCCTTGGCAGTTAATGGAGTTCGCCGGGTGGCAGCATTTGAGACCATGATCTGTGAGTTGCGGATCTGAGCACTTAACTCCCATGCGAATTGGAGATTATTGCTCTCTTTTGCAATCACAACAAAACTTTTGGCCAAAGATATTTGATCACCCAACTGCCTTGCAATTGAGTATGGGCTCAGCATTTCTTCAGTAATATTAAGTCCTCCTACCAAGGTGCTGTGCCGGTACGCCCTCTACATAATGAAGAATTTGGATTGTATCAATGACAAGGAAAAAGAGGATAGAACAAGGGCAAAGAAGATTTTTCACAAGAAGTAGAAGTAGGCAGTTTCAATAAGATACTAAACAAATAACAATGATCACTCAATTGCATTATCAGCCTGATTAAGAATTTCAATACAATCAAAGGCCAAAAGATGCCATTGCTTTCTAAAACAGATCTGTGGCTTATGATCCCAAAGCAACAAATCCTTGAGCATGTTTCTGCCTGATGGGTATTCTAATACAGTTGTCAACTTGTTGAACAGCTAACACCTATGGAGCCATGCCTAAACATGTCCAATTTCTTGATTAGGTGATTATCAGAAATTGAGTCTATTTATGATACAAATTCAATTTGACAACCTTACCTATGATTCGAATGGTTTACCTCAATCTTGGCCACCCATGTAGTGCAATATTGAAATTCCTTTCTTCCTAATTAATGGAGATACTCTCCTCTTCATCAAGATCCATGTACATGGGCCCTGATAAGTCAAAATAAATGTTCTCGATCACAGTTTTAGACTCTTTGTTTCTAATCCATAAAACGCATAATTCACCAATCACAATAAAACTAGCATGTAATCTCAAAAAAATGTCATGCAAATCTCAAGAGCTAAATTTTATAACAGGCACACGAAATGCCCATAACCTAGAATTTGTTACTCTCCCAGTTGACACACAGATAATTTTTTTTTTTTTCTCAAAGCTATCCCATTCATTCAACTAGAAGAGATGTCAAGATATTATACGATCCCGGAATATGCAACCCAAGTATCCAATATCCATAAAATTAACCGTGGATTGGATCCCTTTCTAAAAATATAAAATAAAAAGAACTAGCTCTTGTGGTGATGTTTCATTTAGTAGCCAATTAATCATCAACTTCCCCTTGCAAATGATTTTTTTATCCTTCAGCCACAAGGCATATTGTCCAGCCTCAAAAAAAGCGAGGTTGAAATGCTATAATAAACTACTAAATCAAGAATTGTTAAACCAGCTTCTGTTTTCAGCACAAAACAACCGCTCCAAACCAAAAAAGTTTAAAACAAACTGTCATGATTCCACAAGCTTCTATGTCTATCACATCTCATATTCAATTTTATCAACAAAGTAATTCCTCTAAAGAAATATGCGAACCAAGATCACATGGAACAATACAAGTAATTCCGGATAGGCCAAAAAGAAACAAAAAAGTTCAAAACTTGATAAGATTAAAAAAGAAATGAGCACAACGGATCTTACACGAGATGTTGCAGGTCTAGATGTCGGCTGCTTTTCTCGACTCAAAACTACTATAAACAGCAAAACCACCAAACCGAACAATGTCAACCAGAACACATTCCCGAACCTCCTCCTCACCGGTCGCCGCAAATCCACAGCTCTCCGCCTCATCCCTACTTAACTAAAAACCTAAATCTAAATCCAACTCCTCCAAACTTCAGAAACCCTAATTTCCAGAAAAAAACGGAGCCAACAAATTCAACTAAACCAACACTAATAATACCAAACAAAATCCATCCGATTCATCCAACCCAAAAATGAATCAACGAACAGAGATTCTGATACAAACCGAAGCTCTTGAATCAGTAGAAACGAAAAGAAGAGAATCAGATCGGAGAGCCAAAAAAACTGAGATCTGTCAAGAAATTAGCAGCAGCAGCAGCAAGGTTCAGATTCCTAATGCGGTAGATTCGGATTTTCGAATCACATCTCGAAGAGAAGAAGAAGAAGAAGCTACCCGGAAGCACATCGAGCAGCTTCAATCCTTTCCAAGGTAAACGGTGTTATTATTATTATTATTATTATTATTACTATTGCTGTGCTCTGCTTAGTTCAATCAAAAAGTTTTCATTTTTTTTTCTTTTGTTCTTTCTTTTTCTTGCTTGTGAATGTGATCTCACTGGTGTTGGTGGCGCACGTTAACCTTCGACGCTCCCCTGGCGCATGTTAGTATGAACTATTAGCAAATAAGGCTCCTCTGCCCGAGGGAGCAAGAGGGACTGAACCGGGTTTAGAACGGTTGGACCGGGCGGTCCGTTCAAGCATGAGGAATAGTTAACGGTTCTGATTTTGTCTTGGGAAGGAGTGATGAGAGAAGCACCGACACATATTTGTATATGGAAATGCATGTTGAAATTTCAAAAAATTTGTGGTTCATTTATTTTTGTAAGATTTTCTGTATTAATTACAGTTAGCATAAGAAATCCAGTACCATCTAGATTTATTTCTAATGTGATATATAAAGAACGTATTTAAAAGAAAATTGAGAAATACTAGGTATGAAATCTAAAATGAATATATATATATATATATATATATATAATATTTTAAAAATATATTTATTGATATTGTCCTTAAAAATTATTATATCATTTTAAATAACGTATCAATATATAATTTAAGGTGATCTAATAATTTTTAGTAACAATGTTAATAAAATGTATTAGTCAAATATTATTTTATGTATATAACCTTATAAGAATTAGAAAGAAAGTTTATTTTTTTTTTGGTATATTGAGAATCGAGGACCCCAATAACGTTTTAAGGTATGCACATCTCCAAAATACGTGTGAGACGCAAAAAGGGACTATATGAGGCCACGAACATGGTCTGACGCTCATTTATGTAGAAGAGAATAAATTCTTACTTATTTCATAAGGAGGAAATCGGACCTTTTATCCTGAAGGCAGATGCCGGGCCAAGAAAGTTGTGTCTCGATAAAATTTATTTATTTATTTATTTATTTTTGTGACAATAAAAAGCTTGATAGTTGAAATAAAAAATTAATTGAAATGGTCAAATGTGCTTAAAAATTGACTAGAACTATAAAACTGAAAATTCACGTGAACCCCTTTAAGCTGTAGTACTATTTGCTAGTTTGATATAAACAATTTTAATAAACAATGACACATGAGTATACACATCTAAATCAAATGCTTTATTTTTCCATTAAATTGAAAAAAAAATATTAAAATTAAAAAATAATATTATAAATTACTTAACCTAAAAGTTATAACTACCTAATATGTATATTAAGTTATTATCAATATTTTTTCCCACAGCCTTATCTTGTATCTTGTAATAATAATTGTAAATGAAAGTGACAATTTATGCCGTGACCCTTCAAAGTAGCCACCTAACATAGCAATAGCACATGAACATTGTCCCTTTCTTGACCCTTTTTATTAATGTTTTGTATGAAACACAGTTGATCTCAACGTGGGAACGTGGGCATGTGTATACCATTCAGAGTTCTGGCTAAAAAGCATAGGTCTTCTCGTGGAACAAAATGAGAATCAAATTTAAGAATGTAAAACTAAGACATGAGAATTTGGTAAAGGTAAACTACGTTTTGGTTTAGACCCAATCGAATTGAACCTTTTAGGTTATGTTAAATAGGTACAACCGGGTTGAGTTTTAAAATTTTTAAATCGATTAGTTTGAGTTGGATCACAGATTAAGCTCGTAAAAAATCGACTAACCTGACCCGAACCGAGCTCTTTTATAATTAGTTAATTAGTGTTAAAGTTGTTCTCTTAATTTTTTGATAAGTTCTTGATGTGCTATTTGCATGTTTTCTATTTTTATGCACATTGACAATTCTTATTTATTATATTCTTTTCTTTTATAATTGATGGAAGTTCTTTGATGGACATTTTTATTTTTTTAGGAACTATATTTTTCAACTCTATTGCTGTATGTAATCTAAGAGTATATAAATGTTATGTTTTTTAAATGAATGTTCATTAAGGAGCAATTTATAGTTCAAATTACCAAAGTACTACAGTAATATAGCATCTACATTCACCTAATCCACATTTTTCTCTTTTTCTTGGGTGACTTAAGTCCAACCCGATGAACCGATCCAAGTCGAACCTGAATTATTTGGATTAGGTTAGGTTTTGGCCCCAAATCGACCTAATCCAGCTAATATACACCCTTAGTTTGGTTCGCGGTTGGAATACAAGAATACAATTTTAAAAGAGAAAATTTAAAAAATGTCTTTTTATCATTTTATGAAAACAACCTATGTTTCTTAACAAAAAGTGAAAAACTTTTTTTAAAATATTTTAAACAAAATAAGTTTTTAGTATTTTTAAAATTTTGAATATAATAAATGTATCAAAATCACAAATTAAATAGGGCTTAAGGACCTTTTACAGTGTGTGTATTCTTTTATTTTTATTTTTGGGTTTGCAATTGTTTTATTTTGGGTAACATTGCCCCACTTAAGGGTGGTCATGGTTGAATTGATTTGCTTTTTAGCTAAATCTTTTCCTGCCTCAATCAAGTAGGTTGGAAAAAAAAAAATTCTCAAATCAACCCAACCTATAACTTCGCGTTAGAATTAGAGGTGTCAACGGTTCAGTTTGGATCGGATTAATGTCCAAACCTAAATCAAATTAAATATAATTGATTTCAGTTCGATTTAGCTTAATCGGTTTATTTCGAGTTATCAAACCAAATCGAACCGAATCAAACATAATCAGTTTGATTCGATTTGGGTTGATCGGTGTGAAATTTTACATAAACATATATTAAATAAATTAAAATAATCAATTATATATATATATATATATATAAGGTAATTTTAACTTTTTTAATGCATATTTAAAAAAATTAAAAACTATCTTTACTATATAAAAATAATTATATTATTTTTTAAAAACATCTATATAAAAAATTATAATTTTTTTTTTGGACTTGTATGTGTAATGTAACAAATATTATAGATTGACAAAAAAAAATTCTGAAAACTAGAGATATATTATAAAAACATCTATATATTATGATATGTAAATACATTTGAATTGTTTTCTTCTATTAATTTTTTTTTCTGGGTAACATAGGGTGTTCGGGCCAACTCACTCACCTGTATTGATTAATCCCTCTGAGCAAATCTAAATGAGGGAAGGGAGTAACGCCTTCTAATAGGTATGTAGGTATGTAGTCTATAAAATAAAAGATTTTTTTCTAATAAAAGATTTTTTTCTAAGCAAAGGCCATTCTATCTCACTTAATGACTAGACTCAAATTCATATTCTTATAGATTATTAAATTTAATTCCTTATTCATTTTAGTTTGAAGTCAACAAAGTAAATATATTGCATTATTTCTTACATAAAAGAGAGTATATTTTAATTAAACTTCACCCAAAATAATTTTGGGTCTTATTTATAATTAGAGTTAGTCAAAACTCACTATGGGATCTTTTTTTTTTTTTTTCAACAATGCTTGTCACTGTTGTTTTTATCTATTTTAAAAAAAGTTATATGTTACTCCTAACTTCTTATTCCAAGTAAAGGATGGAAATGATAGAAAAATTTTCAATTGACAATAAAAAAAGAAGAAGCAAGAAGCTTATTCATTATTTATATACCTTACTGATTTATCAATAGACTATAGGGAGAGTTTTATGCTAAACTGCTTGAGTTATGGATCATATCCAAAGTTAAAAAAGAAATATATGTTTTAAAGTATATCAGTCAAGGTTTTTTTTTTTTTTTTTTTTCATACTAATATGCTCGTACATGTGTTGCATGTTATTTTTAGAATTTATCAATTAAGATTTACATTTTAATTCAAATATTAATGGAATTGTGAGTAATTATGATTTTAATGATTAAAATATTTTTTAGCCTACCAGACTCTAGCGTGGTTGATTCGCTGAGACGTAGACTAATTTTATTTGTGTAATACAGATATATAGCTGAAGTTATTATAAATGTAAGTCTCAAATATATTGAATTGTAATAAATAGCGTCTAGCTGTTTGTTTACTCTCCCCAAAATGATAAAAATTGAAAAAGGCCAAAGGTCCCCTTGACTTTTTGAAACACCCCCGACATGGACGACGTTACCAATTATAATGATGCTTTGAGTTGGCTCAATAAAACCAGCGAGGTCGAACCGCTTGACTCATTAAACGACTCGTCATCACCGGGCAGGCTTAGGCCGGCCCCAGTTCGAGGCGAACAAAACCCAAACAAAAATCCAACAACTGACGGATAACTAGAGTCGGGACAGAAAAACGCATATACCATCACTGTAGAGCATTGTGCTCTCAGCCTTAAGTTCTGTAGCAATTTCTCTTCTTTCCCACCAAAGCCGATTAACAGAAATCAAGGTAGCGCCAATTTTCATCTGAGCTTCTTCTACTTCTGCAATTACAACGGTTCGTGTAATCTCTATTATCTTTCGAATTCTGTTTTCGATTCTTCGCGTGTTTGTGGTAGTTGCAAATCGCATCTTCTTCCTTTCCATAAGAAATTCAGGAACTGAATCAAAGAATTATTGAGTTTCGTAGATTTCTTCTGCTTGTTTTGTGATGGAATGGGGTTCGTTTTTGGTGATCTATTTCTTCGATTTTCTCAAATTTTCCTGTTTGCTTCTGGCCTGATTGATTGATTGCCAAATTGTCGTGTTCTTTATGTATTTGATGGTTCTTGTTTTAGATGAGTCTCTTAAGATTTCCCGAAGTCGAGTTTTTTAACAAGGAACTACACAGTTTTTTTTTTTTTTCCATGGATATTGTGGAGTTTTCAGTTAAATTCAAGCTTTGAAAATTGTAAATTGGTTTGCTAAGCACTGAGAAACTTGTTTATGTAACAATTTTCTTAAGCTTTTTTTCTTTTTTTTTTTCGCAAATTATTGAGCAAAATTTTTACTTTGTTGGAACTTGTTGATGAATTTCTCCCAATTTAGTGGTAAAGGCGTGGTATTCTGGACTTTCATGGTAACATAAACTTGTGAAGTAATTTCAAACTAGTCCCAGTTTGTAATGATTCAAGACTTCATCTTCATGTGCCTGCAATTTTAGTTTATTTCAGTATGCATTTGAGCACATTCTTACTTCATAAATTTGAGTCAAATATCAAGAGTTGTATCTTTTGCCGCTTTTCTACCTTATTTAATGACTAACCACTGGTATTTTATGACAAAAAACAGAAGAGAATATCCTTTTCAATGATAGTGGTTGAAATGTTGTGGGGATTTTTGTGAAAAAGCAAAAGAAGATGTCTTTTCAGATTGATTTAAATGTGCTTATCATAGGGGATTCACATCTACTATTTTCTATTTACGCTTATCTTGTTTGGGAAATTTCCGAGTGTGATCTTTATTATAGGGTTTAGGTAAATTTGTTGGAAATTCAAAGTTCTCTGGACTATAGTTCATTTAGCTATCTTGAATCCGTCCACAAAGATATGAATTGATCGTCATTTGGTATCCCTACATATAAAGAGTTAATTGAAGATTTTCTTCATGAACAACTCATTATTCATCTCAAGGGTGAAGATTGTATTCATTATTGATCAAGGTTACCTTTTTTCTAATGCTTTGGGTTACCAAATGCCAGTTTGTTCATTCTCTTTTGGCTTTATCGACTTTGAAATGGACAAACATAATGAGTATACTTTTTCTTGTAACGATAGGGTGAAAATCTAGAAATATCTATTAGTATATTATTGTTCTCCTTATACTTGCTGGATATCAGAGTTGGAATATGCTGCAATGTAAGTGAAGTGGTTATAGAGTGCGTGAGCTTAAGCAGTGAAACTCAGAAGTATTATTTGTGTGAATGCAATTAAAAAGGGACATAGGTTGGAATAGTGGAGTATTTAGATTATTTAATTGTTATGCTGTTGATAAAACCTCTAAATGCATTTATTGATTTGAAATTTTGAATAGTGATCCGTGCCTACAGTGTTATGCTGTTGATAACATAAGATTCTAGTAAAAGTCTACTTTTTCTAAAGTGTATCTTTGGGGAATTTATTCTTTTTATGGAAAGGTGTCATGGTTGGGAGGGTTTCACATGCTTTTTTTTTTTTTTCCCTATTTCTTACAAGTTTTTGATCTGTTTCTTTTTGTTCCATCATTTAATAAGTATCTATCATTTTTTATTAAACAATTCGTTGTCCAATGGAAGGCGTGGACATTTCAATACTTGACTTTATCTTAATTTTTTCTTTTTCTCAATGTCCTAGTGTTCTTCACTGCTTCAAACAGAGTCTATGCATAATTAGGTACCATGAGGATTTGCGTACATACTTGACTCCGACTCTCAAATACAAGGCAACTAATCATTCAATAATAGTCAAGGGTATAACATTTGCCATTTTCTAGTTTATTAGAACATGATGTGTGAGAATGAGACCCTTATGCAAGTCATGTGGCATTGACGCTGATATTTTGGCAGTCTCCAAAAACTCACGCTTCACACTTTCAACCATTATTTAGCTTCCCCATAGGTCATTGCATTAATTCTATTAATTGCAATCTTTCATTATCTTTATCAATCTTTGTTTCTTATGTTCATTGAACTACAGGATTTGCTTTGGACTTCTCAAACAACATTAAAATGGCAGCAGCTAAGCCTTTTAGGAGGTTGGTATCATGTGTCATCCTTGATTTGGATGGAACACTTCTTAACACAGGTAGACTTCAACTCTTTTTTTTTTTTTTTTTACTTTATGTTATTATAAAATTCTTTCATCGGATGGATGAATATTTCTTGCGTGCCTTCTAGTCATTTTCACACTGTGGATGTTATGAATCCATTTGGGTGAACAAGTCGTTCTTCTTGTTCATGTGTGACCCTGATTGGTCAGTTTTACTTTTTGGTGACCTTAGTAACATGAGCCATCCCATGAGGGACACTGTCCTTCTCTTAAGTTGTCGTCTAAATAAGGTCCTCTACTTGGATAAACACCTCTTTGAATTTCTGGCCAAAACATCCTTCAGCAAGCTGCAATAAAAGTGCCACCACTTTACTTCTCTACTAGCACCCAGCATTGATATTTTGTGCTGAATATCCAAATTAATTTCCTAAATCAAAGAGGTGCAAATTTTCTTCGAAAGAAATGCTAGGGTTAAGGACATTTCTTGGGAGATTCCAAGTTCCACTTAATCATGAAGCTATTTCCTCATTTCAACAAGGAGATAATGTGACTACAAGGATTAAGGACATTTCTAGGTTTGTTTACTTTGCTGTCACGTGGTGTATTTGGATAGAAAGAAATGCTAGGGTGTTTCTAAAGATGCATTCACCGTTCGGGAGTCTTCAAAATTAGCAGCTGCAAGTTGGATTGCTTCTTCCAGCCTTGCAGGAGGGTATAGTACATCCGAGTGGTTTAGGAATTGGTCGAGCTTGCTTTAGCCTGGCTTGGGTTGAGTGTGGCGACGGGGGTCTAGAGCATCTTTGGTGCCTTGCTCTCTTTTTCTTTTTGTTTCCTCTTGTTCTCTCTCTCTCTTTTTTTTTTTCTTTTAGAGTAAAAAGCAGATATATTAATAAAGAGCAAACAAAATACTCAACAAGAAGACAGAGCACCAGCAGTACTCTGCGAGAACATATAGCAAAACAAAAACAACACATTACACATCCCTTTCAACAACACCTCATCTCACATCAAACATTCTCCCCAATTCCTAACCCAAACATTAATGGAGAAATTCCCATTAATTCTATAAGCCAAGAGCTTGCCATCAAAGCAACGCCATCCCACACCTCCTCCGCATTCCTAGTGACCCCATCAAAGATGCGGTAATTGCGCTCCATCCAAATCATCCATAACGTCCCGAGATTTGCCGTCCTCATAACTTTAACTTGGCTGCCCTTTAGACCTCAAATGTGAGCCAACGTCAAGCACTCTTCACTTGAAGCTGGAAAGGAGAAACTGTCCCCAATTCTTGTCTTCCATTCATCCCACAGCCTCATGGAGAATGAACATCTGAAAAAGAGGTCATTGGCTCTATCTGCACTCTTAAAACACAATGGATAGCAATGAGGGAGCAAGGAAATAAATGGTAGACGCCTTTGAAGATCATCACTCATGTTGAGCTTATAATGGACCATGATCCACCCAAACATTTTTAGCTTAGATGGAACATGAGCTTCCCAAATCGAAGGAGTCACATTAAAAAGTGGGGAAAGAGGGGACATCAATCAAAAACTGAAAAAGGGATTTGCAAGTGAAATGGCCCAAATGATGAAGTGTCTAAGAAAATCTATCGGACCCATACTCAACCGGACAGACCTTAGTAAGTTTAACAGAGCTTCTAACTCATTTTGTTGGCCAACCGTGGGGGTGTGTCCCAAAATCTGAATGTGCCTCCAGCCCCCACCATTGGACGAAGGTGAGGGAACAAATCCGGCAACAAGGATATTACAAATTTTCAAGGGCTTCTAAATGTTTCCTCTTGTTCTCATTTATATTCCTCTTTTATATTAATATAATTATATCTTGTTTCTTCTCTAACAAAAAAAAAAAAAAAATCAAACTATAAAAATGATACCTTCTATTCTCTGTGACTCCCTGCATTTACCCTACCTAGTACAGCAAAGGAGAATACCTTGAAAATATGAATTTTTCACATTCCTAATCCTGGTATAGATATTGTTTTACTTTCATTTATCCTAGAAAATGTTATGTTTTTGTGCTTCCTTAGACTCTTTGTCACTTCCAATTTCATGACAGATAGCATTGTGAGTGAAGTGTTGAAAGTGTTTCTAGCAAAGTATGGCAGGCAATGGGATGGTAGAGAAGCTCAGAAAATAGTGGGGAAGACACCTTTGGAAGCTGCAGCTGCTATTGTAGAGGATTATGAGCTCCCTTGCGCAGCAGATAAATTTATTTCTGAAATTACCCCAATGTTTTCCAATCGGTATTTCATTGTGCACATCTTTTATTTATTTATTTATTTTTATTTTTTATCTTATCATGCAAAAGTTTCGGTATCTTACATTCTCTTAAATAAGTGCCCATGGAGACTTAAAAATCTGGAAATATTTGTTACAAAGTAAGAAAAAAAAAAACTTGAGACTTGAAATCCTTGTTAATTTTATTAGATTTGAGCTATGAATGGAGAACAGATCAAAGAGTTGAACTGAAACATGTTCAGGGTAGAACTTAAACATGTTTCTTTGCCAATACAGATGTTTCACTAACTGCCTTTCCTTTTTTTCACATGTCATTCGATTGGACTGATTAAATACCTGTTTTCGTCATACTGATTGTTTGTGCCATAATCCAGTTGAAGATCTTACTATTTCAACTTTCTGATATTTTGATTAATTGAAATTCATATATTCAATTTAATGAAGTACTTAGTTGATTCAACATTTCATCTATGCTTCTTGATGTTTTCTTTTGGTTAAAACAATACCTTATGCTTCTATCCTTTTCGCTCTCAAGTGTTAGTGACACATATATATTATTAAATTCAAAGCAGAGGAGGAACTTCATTTCTTTAATGTTATTCCATATGATTAGAGAATGATCTCCTAGCTAAGGGACATACAAGAAAATATAAAGCAAACAGAGTAGGTTTTTTTTTTTTTTTTTCTCAAATAAGAAAACAGGTCAATTGTTTCTTGTTAAATGTCTCCAAGTTAAATTTTTGATGGACGAAAACTACTTTCATGTTTGCAATACCTATCTGATACTGCAGTGATAGATGGGTTATGGATGCTGGTTCAAACCTTTAGCTTGAATTTTGCTTTATTACCTTTCTGTTGTTTGTGTGATTTCTGTTTTGTAGAATTTCATGTCTTAGCACTACCATGTTTTATGAACCTTCCCTAACTTACGAAGCACTAGACTTCTCTTTGCAGATGGTGCGATATTAAAGCTCTTCCTGGTGCTAACAGATTGATTAAGCATTTAAATGATCATGGAGTGCCAATGGCAGTTGCTTCAAACTCTCCAAAGGCAAGCATAGAAACCAAAATATTTTATCAAGAGGGTATTGTACTTACGAAAAACTCAAAAGCATTTACTTCAAGTGTTGTCTATTAGACATGAGCTTTCTATATTGTGCAGGGATTTATTAAGGACATTATTCTTTGCTTTTCTACATTTGTAAGCTTTTTATTTTGTTATTTCAATTTTAGGTTGGAAAGAATCCTTTTCTGTTATTATTGGTGGCGATGAAGTGAGGATGGGGAAGCCATCTCCCAAAATGTAAGATGTGGAAACAAATAATTGGGATTACCCCATGTATTTTCAGCATTTCCTAGTCTACATTAGTCCAATTCCTCCTCCAAAAAATAAAAATAAAAAATACATTAGTCCAATTCCATACAAATTTATAATATCTTCTGTTTTTTGTTGTTTAAGATTCCTAGAAGCAGCTAAAAGGCTGAATGTTGATGCTTCTAGATGTCTTGTCATTGAGGACTCACTGTAAGTATTTTTAACTTAAGTTACCATGGTCTTCTTTTATTTATATGTAAAGGTGTGTACCCAATGCATGAGTCTCTCACAATTGGGAGGTCTGGGAAGCTATGATGTACTATTGCCATACACTGCACTATGGAAAGGCAACAAGTTTTTTATGCATATGTACTGACCTATGTTACCTAGACTCTTTACTTTAGTCTGACGTACCCATATTCGACACGTCATGATACAACATGGGTATGGGATATGTGTTCGACATTTTAGATTTTAGAATATTAATATGACGATTCTCCAATGGAAAGAAAAGAAAGCATGAAAGAAGATAATGACTAATAGGTGATATTCACTTAAATGGGAGAACCAAACGGACAATAAATGAGTGAAAAGAAGAAAAAAAAGGAAAGAAGAACATATAATATAGCCGAGTCTCCGTATCCCAGAATTTAAAAATGAACGAGTTGGACCTCTCCGACACCCATACCCGAGTCCAGGTAACATAGGTACTGACTACTACCTAATTTCTTTTGGTCAATGAATTCTTGCTGCATTCTCTATAAACAATAACCATCTGTACCATACATACAAAGGTAGAGTGGCTTAGTTGTTGATCTTAAGATGAACAACTTTTCCACACTTGAGAATAGTACAAATCAATTGCAAGATTAAATACTGAAATAAATCAATTAGACCAGGCTCTGTTTCCCTCTCCCTCTGTCAAACTTGGCATCCTCTCTTTATTTTTCATGCCTATCCCTTTACCATATGATTTATGATTCTCTTCCTTTTCCCAAAAGCCGTAGATGTATATGAGCTCAAAAGAACTGAACCTCGACATTTCTTCTTCCTTCAGATTTCTTCTCTGTTCTTTCTAAAATCTCTTGATATTTGAGTGGTTTCTACCTCACGATTAATGAGCCTAATGTCATAAAAATCTAAAGATTAAAGAGAAGGTTTGGCAGCAATGAAAAACATGAAAGAGCCTGTTGGAAATAAAGGTGTTTATTTCATTTCTCCTGTTGGTGGAAGAACTTTAAGCTTCTTTTTTTCTTCAATATCTCTATTTCTCAATTGCGAAGGTTGTGAGCTCTTTGTGATTGTTAGGGAAAGAAGCGTCCTTTTCCAAAATTTAATGACTAATACTTCTTGGTTAGGAAGCAAGCCATCCAAACTTACATTCAACATTGACACTAAAGAACTTTACCAAATAAGAGATTGTTTTGTCAACACCAATTTGTTTACTATTGACAGAAGAACATCAACTTCTGTCATTCTTTCTGTACATGATTGGACAAAAGTACAACAAATCATGATGCTAATGTTGCTGCTAAAGGAATTAAGTACAGAAATCCTACTTATAACTGTAATTTTTACTGGGGATATATTAATAAGTCTCATTATATTTTCCATTTTTTAAGCCTTGAATTAGTAAAGGCTCATATCATCAGCTAAGCTCTTGAGGCACCTACATATTTCAACATCAAATAATATGGTTGGTTTGTCCATTCATTTCAAATTAGCATTTCTCTCTTCACAAATCTGCTTCAATGTGTATCAGTCTAGGTGTCACAGCTGGTAAGGCTGCTGGAATGGATGTAATTGCTGTACCATCCCTTCCAAAACAAACCCATCTTTACACATCGGCTGATGAAGTGATCAACTCTCTACTTGACTTGCAACCTGAAAAGTGGGGGCTGCCTCCTTTTAAAGACTGTATTCCCTGGAAGCCTATACCTGCTTTCATGTGAAATCTATTACAATAAAATTCCTCTTTTTTGTGTTTACTGTCGTTGAGCTAATGATTTATGTTGCAGGGGTTGATGGCACTTTGCCAATTGAACCATGGTACATTGGAGGCCCTGTCATTAAGGGATATGGCCGTGGCTCAAAGGTACTAGGAATACCCACAGGTGTGTAAGAACTCTGAAGGCCTATGCTACTCTTATAAGCGAGGTTGCTAAAAATATGAGAATATGCTTAATTTTGGTACACTGAAATATTTGGCATAATTGTTTGATTTGTGGTTCACTTAAAGTCACTCATGTATGACCTACAGCTTTTAGTTCAAGATATTGCTATTAGATTTTTGTTTGGCAGGACTTAATTCTCAAACAAAAATTACTGGGAGGACATGCATAATGCAAACGTTTTTCTTTCAAGAATATGAGCAAAGTAAATGTATATGTAGCTTCATTTCAAGAATAAAACTTTTCTTGATTTTTGGATTGTTCAGTTGGCACTTGTGGTTTCTTGATAAATTAAGTGGTGGGCTCCAGAGGAGCATGTGACATATTGCTCCTTACAAAATGTTGATGCATGTAACTAGCCAGTTTATTAATGTTGGTAATATCGTTAATGAGCTGTCTCCTGAAATATTTTAATTTTAAGAGAAGCTGTATTTTATTTTAGATAAATCCTCGTTTAAATTTGAGGACTTCTGTCATATTTTTTGAGTTTTTATGGTTATATTTTTATGCTTGTTCAGTATTTAACAGAAACTTAACATTTTTCTTCTCGAATTGTTTTCCAGCTAATTTGTCTACAGAGAACTATTCAACCATCCTTTCAGAACATGCCTCGGGGGTGTATTTTGGTTGGGCGAGATTATCAACAAGGGGTATGTACAAGATGGTCATGAGTATTGGTTGGAACCCATATTTCAACAACACCAAGAAGACCATAGTGAGTGTGATTTATCCTTAATGAATGCTCCGCTTCATTGAGGAATGCTCCACTTAATTGACGAATGCTCCATTTCAGTACCTAAAAATATGTTTTCTGTTTCAGGAGCCATGGCTGCTGCATGAGTTTGACGAGGATTTCTACGGAGAGGAGCTACGTCTTGCTATTATTGGTTATATACGGCCTGAGGTAAGTTAAGTTTGCACGTTATCATTTACCCGGTTTTTTGCTTTTTACTATTTACTGATACTCTCTTTCATTTGAATTGCAAAGGCCAATTTCCCATCCCTAGAGGACCTAATAGCCAAAATTCACGAGGACGGAAAAATTGCAGAGAAGGCTCTTGATCTTCCGCTATATTGTAGCTACAAGGATTCAGAGTACATGACGTGTCCTCTGCAGGAAAATGATCATAACGTTTGACTCCTACGCTCTTCATGAATTACACAACATTATGGTAGGAGAATAAGAACTTGAATTCTCCACAGGTCCTAGTTTCTATTTTAGACAAGCAAAGCTCTTCCAAGTAGAAGGCATTTTAATTATAGATGTACAGTGTGGTGGGGTGGCTGCAGTTGCAGGGGTGGAGGGTAGGGGTTGGCCATTGTTCTTTGAAACTAGGAAAGAAATGTTAGAAATGCTTAAAAAAGTTAAGAATGTGTTTTTTGCATCTTCTCAAAAACATTAAATTTATTTTGAAAAATAAAATTCATATTAAATACAACTGTGTCAAATATTTTCTTGCTTGAATTCAAATACCCATGCATCTTTATGCTCAAATTTTCAAGATTTGGCAGTTCAGATTGATATCTACTGTTGAAAGTGCTGGATGATGCCAGTGTGTTTTGGAGAGAATGGCCATCATCACTAAATATGAATTGAAGAATCATAAAGTAGCAGAAAGGTTCTAATGCATTCCTGTGATTTGAGTTGCAAAGATTATGCCATCACTTCCCTAATTTTTAACTCTCATTTCAATTTTTTTGAATCAATTGTGATAATAAGAAAAAATTAATTATTTTCGATATAAATGTCCCCCTAGTATTTAATAGAGATTTTTTTTTTCCTATAAATGTGATATTAAAGTTTGCTGATAAATTTTTTTGGGTAATTGATCCACAAGCTTTAGGTTAAAATAAGGTTCACCTGTTAAACTTGAAATTGACAGTTTTATACAAATATATTTTGTGTTGAGATTTATGTTATATTTAGAGATTTTTTAATATTTTATGAGTAGAGAGTATAACTTTATAATGTTTTATTTGGTCCTTAGTATATAGCTGTATAATTATGATTTTGGATTTTGGATTTATATGTTAATTTAGAATTTATGCATGTTAAATAGGTTAGAATAAAGATTATAAACAAGTTAACCCGTTTATTAAACGTGTCGTGTTCATGTTTACATATAATGACATGTTATTTAAATGTGCCGTGTTTGAAGTTGCAATATACTTGTTATACATGTATCTTGACACGATTACGGACACGATAACACGAATTGTCACCTCTATCCACAAGAACCCAAAAGGCATTTATTTTATTCTATTTTATTTTTTGATTTTTAGATAAAAGAAAACATATGTTTAAAACTTAAGATTTGTGTCTTTTTATAATAAAGAAGTCCAGAATATCTTCAATCATTTAAACACTTATTATGAGGTATATCATATGGTTAATCGTCTATATCTATAACTAATGAATTATGTCTACTAGTATATGAGAACGTGTGTTATTATACGTGATATTTAAAATTTAAAATTTTAATTAAAATAAAATTTATTTGAAAACAAAAAATGATAAAAAAGACTAAAAAAACTTAATTAAAATTATAATTTTAGCTTTATTACTAATTTAAAAAATAATTACAGAAAGGGGGCAAAACTAAAAAAAGAGCGGAAATGAGTAGTTGCTTATTTGGATGATTGCTTTGTGTAACGTGAGATATTAGCGGGTAGCGTCAAAATGTCTTTTATACCTTCATTAATATAATACTTTTTTTTTTTAAAGAACAAATATATATATATATATATATATATAACTGAAAAGAAAAAAACGAAGAAGCAAAAATGACTATATGGTAAGGATCCTCGAAAATATTTATATAATAGGATAGATAGATTGATAGAATTTATAATCATACTTTATTGTACCTACTACATACTTTACATAAATATACATGTTAGTCTATTTCCATGTGAGTCTATGTTTTGAATTTTCTTTTTGTTTGATTACCAATTTTTGGCACTTAAAAAGGTGTCCTTTTTTCTTTTGGGCGTGACTAATTCTTTTGAATTCGGACATGATAAAAACGTTTGGACTACTCTCCCAATAAAGACAGATAAATAAATATAGGTTTAAGCTTAAACTCGATATCTGAATTTCAACTTTATTTATACTCAGTTACTTAACCAAGTCCGCTGCCACCTGTTACGATGACAGAAGAGTCCATTTTTCTTGTTTTTTATATACATATAAAAGAAATGAAAACATTTTAAGAAGAAGTAGTAGAGTCTATCCTATTTCCAAAGTGTTTTTATTTTTTCAAACCCAAAGAGGTTGAGGACTCGGTTTCAAATTTGAGCTCTTCTTTAACAAAATAATAGTTGAAAGGGGCTGCCTCTGTAGAATACTAAAGTCCGGTAGAATAGTCTCGTCCCAAAGGAAAAAGAGGACACCACGGATGTCAGAATTTCGGTACTCTAAAAAACAAAAAAAAAAAAACAAAAATTTTTAGCCCACCCAAAATAAAATTTATAGCTATGCCCTGGTATCCTATGTGTGCTTACTTTCCGTATGTAAAATTAACTCAGTTAAAAGTTATGATTTTTATCATTCTTCATTGGATTTTTATTTCATTATCTTTGGAAAGTTTCATGAGTTCAGTATATTTTCAGAACTAGAAATTGGGCCTCTAGAAATCCCTACATTAAGATCCTCAATTTCACATCAAAAACTTGTGAAATTTATAAGATCCTCAATTCCACATCAAGGGTGAGTTCTATCCAATGGTTCGTGTCACCCTTATATGATTATTTCAACTTGAAGTATGGATTCGTTTAGTTTGTTACGTGTTAGATCCAAACCAATAGCATAGCTTAAAATACCTCAAGTAGTTAGAAATTTTTGTTTGTAACCTTTCCTCTTTTGGGAATTCTGTTTTGTGAACTTTCCTCTGCCGGGGATCTCTTAGCTTTAATCTGTTGGGAAAGCGTTCTCATGTATTTTTAACCAGTGATTGCTTCGATGGAATGTACTGAAGATTCAGTTTAGAAATAAGTTTGGCTATAGTCTCTTAAGCTGCAAGTCAAATCTAGGTGATGTGTAGAATGAGAATCAGGCATCTGCGTTGAATAGTATTGTAATTGGAGATTAGCTTGGATGGTGCATTAATTTTTAATATTTTGATTTGGGTTTTATGGTTCAAACAATTTATGAATAATTTTTAGAACTCGTAATGTAGCAAAACTGGGGAAGCTCCGTGATCCTTCATCCTTCAGCAGTTACAGGAATATGAATGCTTCTAATATATATATATATATATATATATATATAGGAACACAAGGAGTGGAGTACAAGTGATACTCCAACAAAACCGTGGAGGAAATTAGGAGCATCTGATGAAACTGTTGCACCATAAAACCCCTTTTGTAGCAAACATTGAATAAATTTTTCTCAATTGATTTTTGTTGCTTTTGTAACGTCTTAGGTAGTTACTTCTTGTATATATGAAAAGGGCAGCTTGGTGCGCGAATTCATGCCCGCCTATGCGGAGTTCAAGTAGGGGACATACCACTTTAGATCTATTTTATGCAGCCTTAACCTGCATCGTGGGAGGTTGTTTCCACGACACGAACCTGTGACCATCAGGTCACATGGTGACAAGTTTTACCCCTTTGCACCAAGGCTCCCCTTCACAATTACTTCTCATATTTCCCCAATAGTTTTGTAATTGATTATTCATTGTTTGCTTGTCCAGTTGAAGTTTCTTCCAATATTTCCAGAGTCATTGGGACATGTGCTTACTTCCTATAGTAACCTAAAGAATTTGGAGCTGAGAACACGTCTTAGCAATATTGCTTGCCTTACTGGGCTGGTGTTTTGTTCTTCCATTGAAACTCTTGTCTTGCAAGTGATTCAGGTAGGAATTGAACACTTCTCCCATGGTGTCAGTTTGTTATAATTTTCAAGTAATTAATTTCTAGATTCAATTTCCTACACATTCTAACTTCAGCCATGATCTTAACTATCATTGATTCATTGTATTATTATTAGAGTTCTGATGGTACAGAGGAGGAAGATAAGCCGCCTATGTTGCCTCTGTTGTGCCCGCTGAAACACCTCAAGTATGTTGCCGTTCGAAGAGTTGAAGGACTGGATAGTGAACTCGAATTCTTGAGGTTTTTGTTTAACACTGCAGTGATTTTGGAGAGAATGGTCATCACTAGATATGCATTCACGAATCTTGAAAATGAGAAGGCTGTGTCAAAATTTGGTGATAAGCTAATGGCATTATCCCATGACTTTCCTACCGTTGAAGTTTCATTTCAAATAGTGTAAAATAGTCTCTCGTGTTTCTCCTGAACTTCAAACTTCAATATATTATCCTTTGTAATCTTAATCAAATTTCTTAAATTGTTTGCTGTAATCATACACAACATTTGAATGCCCTGTTGAAAGCATTTTATTAATGTCTATTTATCCTGTTCTAATTAGAATGTGGTATTTGAGGGTTAAGGCTTTTTTGTTTTTTAATATCTAAAATGCTCTTAAAAAGTTTATCTTAAATTTTTATTTAAAAAATATTGTTATCAACAAGTATATTGTTTTACTATAGAGAAAACGAGCAAAAGGATATGGTACAATATGGACAACAACATAACAGTTGCAGTCACCAAAACCTTTGGTAAGGAACGACCAACCATCATAAAGACCTAGTTTGGGAGAACTTTTTGAAATGTGTTTTTTCAAAAAGATTTTATAGAAAAATTGCTTTTAAAAAAAGTTGGTTTCTCCCAACTTCTTCTAAAAGTAAAAAAAAAAAATTTCATTGTAATTTTGCTGAAAGTAAGTGTTGTCAAATACCTCTAAAAGTGTTTTTGTTTCAAAAGCACTTCAGAAAAGCTTTTCCAAACGGGTGAAAAACTTTGTGCCCTATCTTACATTAGGCATCGTCCCCAAATCATATACCACTCTATTAAAGAAGAGGTTCCCCAAAAAATTTGGAAATGAACACCCACCCTCCAACCACCAAAAACACTTCTTTCCATAGGCCCCATTCATTTTTCATATTGTAGTAAAAAATCAACCTATTCCTTTCCAAACACTACCCACACACCACCGCCCATCTCCCCCATAAGAAGTTAATCCATTCACAATGACCAAAAATATGCTCCATGGACTCCCCATCTTGTTGACAAAGAATACAATAATGTGGAGATAAATAAAGAAATGGAAATCTTCTTTGTAACACTTTCGCCTGTATTTAACTTCTTATTTAACAAGGTCCACCTAAAAAAATTTACTTTAGATGGAACATGTGTAGGCCAAAGGAAATTGGTAAAAGGAGATGCAATAGATGGAGGACAATCCGAAACGAATTCAAAAAAAGGATTTGCATGTAAACTTGCCAGAACGAAGAAGCGACCACCTAAAGCTATCTATACCTTGTGACAATCTTATGGAGGAAAGCAAGGAAGGGAGTTCTTCTAGTTGGTTTAGGGTTCTAGATGAAAGGGTCTAGTGAAGTGAAAGTTCCATAAGGTCCATGAGAGGGTTCTATTCCTATAGGAGAGGTTACAAAGTGCGCAATAACTTGATGATGACAATAAGATAATCAATATAACCTAGGAAAGCAAGAGACCAAGGTCGTGATTCCACATCACTTATCTTCCCAGAATCTAAAAGAAAGGCCATAATGTGTTCACCAAAAATAGGAATCAAAGATGCAATAAACTTCCATGGGCTTTCATTGGTAGTTGTAGGAGAGGTTCCAATATCCCACCCAACATGTGCTTTTCCGTGTTAATTAGAACCTGTTAAAGCATTTCTCCTTTATAAAACCTCTTTATTTTAAAGCCAAGTTATTTCTGTTAATGACGCCTCTCTTTACCTAACTAATAGGATTGGCTACACGAATCCCCTTTCTCTGCCACAACTAATCTCAAGCTTGGGTAAAGGATGGGGATTGCGTTAGGTAGTTAATAGCTAATGTAAAACTCCGTTAGATCAACTATGCATAAGATTTTCATTATGCCTTTGTAAATGAAACTGATTTATAATTTATTAAAGTTTTATTTATAATATTGATTGTTTTCATAATAAAAATATTAAACCTTTTTAAGAAAAATCTTGAAATTGTTAATAGGAAAAGAAGGGAAAAAATTGTGAGGGCGGCCACACCTCTGGTTGGATGGATGAATGGAGGACGTTTTCACGAGTGTTTACTATTTAGTTAAAATCAGATATCAGTTGTAACATTTCCAACATTAATCTTACCAGGACTAGAACATTGATTGTAACTTCTTTATATTACATGGAGTAAAAGGATGGTAGAAATACTTTAGTTGCCTCGGCATTGTCCCTTGTATAACCTCAAGTATGTTGCGATCAGAGCAGTAAGTGGACACAAAAGTGAGCTTAAATTCTTAGAATTTTTGCGTAACAATGCAATATATTTGGAGCGAATGGTCATCACTGCACATGCGTTGAAGAAATTTGGCAAGGAGCTACAGAAATTATTCCAAAAGGGCGGTTATCCTAGTCTTAAAGCTAACTTTTCAGGTTCTGTAAATCAGTTGTGGCGTGTTTCAATACTCAAATGTCTTCAGTTAACTCATTTGGAAAACTTTATACAAATGAGTATTTTTTGCTAATATTGCTGGGCTTATAAATGAGATACGAATTTATTGGCAGCACAATTGTCTATATTGACATTCTCCCTACGACATTTCTTTCTTTACGTACTATAATTTCTTGGTTTTTTTTTTCTAATTATATTGTAAATGTTAGCCATAATCATACTTAGGCCCTGTTTGGGCGCGAGATAGAAGCGCCCAAACAGGAAAAACACTGGGTTGGCGCATTTGGGCAGCCAATATCGCGATTTCTTTTTAAGAAGCATCTTGCCTTTTGGAAAAAACTCTTTTGACCCAGAACGCGCGACCGCTCTCCCAAACAAGGCCTTAATCTCTTAACTTTTTGAGTTTTGTTTTAATAGCATGTGTTATAGTTCATAAAGCTCAGTTTCCAATTCCTCATAATCAAAAAATTATTTATAATTACATACAGAGAAATTTGAAGAGTGGGTCTTGGTACCCATGAGTTTGTTTCTTTAGATCTGAAAGATTTTTATTTTTAGGCAATTGACACACAGGAACCCAAATATTTTTGATAAAATTGTATTACCTAGTTAATTAGGTAGGCTAATTACTATGTGCTGTAATAAGTAAACAGAACAGGGGCAGTTAGTTATTTTTTTTTTCCCGCCTTGTACATATTTATGTGGACCTATCAGAATTTTTCCCATTCGTTATTTCTGGTTTCTTCCCTTTCTTGCTCTCTGTTCTTGTTCTGTATTTTACGCAGGTGACGTGCGATCTTCATCGCATGTTTTGTAGCAGATAACTCTTGCCATTGTTGTGTATCTGTTCGAAAATTCTACTGACAAAAACTCAAAATTTTAGAAAGAGAAGTGCTTTTGGAAATTTGAGTTCAAAGTTGTCCATGAGAAATGAAGAAGATGAGATATGAAGACAAGCTCAGCGATTTTCAAGAATCCCTTTTGCATCACATCTTCTCTTTTGTCACTACCAAGGAAGCCGCCCAAACCTGCATTCTTTCTAAGAGATGGAGATACTTCTGGCTTTCTCTTCCCACTCTGTTCTTTGACGTTGGCGAGCCACAATGGAATACACGAGATTCAGACATAAAGATTTGCTCTTGCTCTACGAAATTCGTGGAACGAGTTCTTCCACGTCGCCGTCGAGGAGGCTCAATTGTAGGACTGCAGCTACGCTGGTGGAGTGCCACAGGTTCCGAACGTTTAAACGCTTGGATCAATACTGCTCTAAGGCAACAAAAAATTCAAGAACTTGACATCTATATTGATCTTGCAAACCCGAGATTTGAAATCTCTACCCAAATATTTGCCTCGTCGGTTAAGAGGTTTAAGTTGGAATTATTTGTCACCAGTTTCACTCTCGAGCTTCCCCATTCAATGGTTTCAGCTGCCCATCTTAGAACTTTGGAATTAATAGAGGTAGTTCTTCCAGAGGGAAATTTGAAAGACGAACTTGTCTTGAGCTGCCCAGTTTTGGAGGTTTTGCTCTTGAAGAACTGTCACCAAAAACATCTCAAAGTTCTAAATTTGTCTGTTTCTCAACTTAAGAATTTAGTGATAGATAACAGCAAGAGTGATCGATATGATCGTGACGTACCTATGGTTATTGATTTCCTTGGTGATTGCAAGCTTGAATTGCATACCCCAAATCTCTCGTCTTTTAAATATAAAGGTGACATGTATGTGAATTGTTCCTTTGAGAACCTTGCTGTGCTAATCAGCGCAAATATTTCTTTCCACCCAAGCGTTAGTGAAACCACACTATACCATCAAATATTGATTCAGGACTGGGAAGCTTCATATGCAATTAAGCTTCTCAGAGGCATCTGCAATGCAAGTAGTTTAACTCTTGCAGGCTTTCAGGTATGCTTACATTCTGTATGTAGAAATTACACAATTGAGTACTTTGAATGTGAATTCTATTTATAAGGGAGATAAGAGCTAATGACACCTTTAACCCAAAGTCATTGGGTTGGTATTTTGTTAAATACCAAACCAAATTAAAAATCAGTGCTAGACAAAAACTGCTCAATAAATAAAGAGCATTGTTAGAGAAACACACAATGGGCACTCACTTTTGACACTATGTCCATTTTGTGTTGTTGAATCACCTCGAGTCAGGTGTTGGTGAATGATTTGAGGCAATCCGATAACACACAATAGGCATAGTATCAAATTTAAGTATCCATTATGTGTTTGACAAGTATTATTGATAAATATAAACACCCACTATTCCTAAATTAGAGACAACAATAATTCACAAGACATAAGACTTGTTCAACCCTACTAACTTGTTATCCCTAACAACTAACATGTGATAATGATTAGTAACAGAGTTCTGTCCATGGCTTTCTTATCACTGTGATATAAATTGTTACGACTTGAATCTTGGAATCATTTAGTTTGTTAGAACCAAAACAGTAGCATTGTTTTAGGTACCTTCTGGAATTAGAATTTTTCGTTTGTAAGCTGCAACTGAATATCTGCATTTAATTATGGTATTATGATTGGAGATTAATTTGGATAGTACAATCAATTTTAATAATTGGGGATTGGGTTGCATGGTTCCAACAATTTATGAAAAAAGTTTAGAATTCCTACTTTAGCAAAATTTGGGAAGCGGGTCAGTGATCGTGTCCATCCTATCATGTTGTACATAGATTAGCATTTATTGAGGAATTTGAAATCTTTTCATATATTTGAGAAATTAGGAAGAATCTGAAGTAACCGCTGCATCATGGAAACCATGCTCTCTTAAAATTGAATAAATTGTTCTGAAACTTTCGTGTATTTTGCTGTTTGCTTGTCAACTGTTTCCCAGTTTTTCTTTTGGAATTGATTATTAGATTTTTGCTTGCCAAGTGGTTTCCATCATATCCGGATACATTGGGGGAGGTGCTCGCTTCCTATAGTAACCTGAAGAATTTGGAGCTGACAGTATATCTTGGCTGTTCTGCTTGTGTTACTGAGTTGGCGCTCTTACTCAACTATTGTTCTTCCATAGAAACTCTTGTCTTGCAAGTAAATTCGGTAGAAATGGAACACTTCACATAGTTTTCTTTTGTCATAATTTTCTAGTAATTCATTTCTAGATTCAGTTTCCTAGACTAAATCACTGTGTTCTAATTTCAACCATGATCTTTTCTTCTGCCATGTTATTGTTATTAGAGTTTCAATAATAGAAAGAAGAAAGAGAAGCTGCCCATGTTGCCGCTCCTGTCATCGTTGAAATACCTCAAGTATGTTGCTGTCCGAAGAGTTGCAGGATTCGATCATGAGCTTGAACTGCTGAATTTTTTCTTTAACAGTGCATTGATATTGGAGAGAATGGTCATCACTGGATGTAGAAGAGCTCTGATAAAATTCGATGATAAGCTGATGACATTATCCAAAGACTTTCCTACTGTTGAAGTTTCATTTCAAATTGTGTAAATTTAATGTAGCATGTTTCTCCCAAACTCTCAGTTTACTCAAATACAGATCTCTCCCCGATTCCCTCGCTCTCATTATTGGTTTTATCATAGTTTCTTTAAGACTTTACCTCCACTTGAATGCTATCTTTTGAGGTTTTAACCAAAGTTCTTAAATTAAATGAATAAGTTTTTTCTACCAACTACTTTTCATCCATGTTCTTGCTTTTTATGGATTCAAATTAATATGCTTACAATTTTGCTTTTTTCAATTACAACTTTTTACCCTTTCTTATCTTTATTTTTATTTCAATTAGAATACACTTAGTTTGTAGGTAAATGATGCTCTTCGATTTCTTGACCACTGTATATACTGGTATTCGATATTCACATCCACTTAGAAATCAGGAGAAAGAGTTTTAAGTCTAGAAAACTAATAGACAGGTTGAATCAGTAATTGCAAAAGCTGATGCTTTGAACAATACAGCACTGGTGCATTCCTTGGGCTTCCATTAAGTCATGTATATGCATTTGCAGGATATAAATGAAAGAAAACCAAACGACAAGTGGACATAAAGACGGGCAAGTTGCCTGGTAAACATATATACAGAAGAGCCTAGTAGACATATATATATATAGCAACGTTGCTTACCAGAGCCTAGTATACTTACTACACAGTTAAAATTTCCAAATTCTGGCGCTGGAAGACAATGAGAAATGAAGAGAGACTTAGTTATTTACCAAAACCCATTTTGCACCACATCTTCTCCTTCTTCTCCACCAAGGAGGCCGTTCAAACCTGCATTCTTTCCAAGAGATGGAGATGCTTCTGGCTTTCTCTTCCCAATCTGAGCTTCAACTTCAAGTTCAAGGAGTCATTTGAAAAGAAAGACTCAAATTTCTTTAAAGATTACATTGAACTAGTTTTCCATCAACGTGTCAGCTCTAATATAGATCGATTGCATTTTCACCTTTTGAACTTCTTTGATCAAAAGCGCTTAGGTGATTGGGTCTCTAATGCTATATGCCAAAACGTTAAGGATCTCGATATCACTCTTTTTTGATGGAGAACATGTAAGCTGAAATCAGATGGCAATTTGAATATTTACCTTCCTCAATCACTGCTTTGGGCTGCCTGTCTCAAAACTTTGGAATTGGTAAATGTAATACTTCCAGAGCCAAATTCAGAAGGGGAGATTGTGTTGAGTTGCCCTGTTTTGGAAACTTTTTGTAGAGAATGATGGTTCTAATACTAATGATGAAGCACTTGGAAGTTAGTTATGAGAAAGTTGTTAGAATATAACAACCTTACCTGTTGCAGTGTATATGCATACTTGTTAGAGTGTAATATAGAGTGTGCAACTGAGAAAAAAACAGTTTTGTCTTGAATGTACATTAGGCAATAGAGAGATCAAGCAGTGTTCTGTTAGAGAGGCTGAGAGTTATCTTCATTGTCTCTATTTTTTAGGTAGCAGTAGCTGAGAGTGTTTTGTATCTCCAACATGATGTACATTGTTTGTAACTTCTTCTTCATATAGTGAATTGGTTTTCTGGTGTTTGCCCGAGGACGTTGCCTTCTTGAATCAAAGAAGGTGAACCTCGTAAATTCTGTGTGTGCATTTTCTTCTTGATCATCTTTTTTCATTGTGTTCTTGGCAAATTAACATAACAACTGGTATCAAGATAAAGAAAATGGTGATCGCAAAATATGAGATTGAGAAATTTAATGGAAAGAATGATTTTGGTCTGTGGAAAGATGAAGATGCAAGCAATTTTGATACAACAAGGATCCAAGAAAGCCTTGATACCTGAGAATGAATTACCTAGCTCGATCACAGCAGAGGAGAAAGAAAAGTTCTACAAGAAAGCAGATAGCGCCCAAGTGTGGAGGAAAGTCTCCCATGAGAAAACAGTTTCTAGGTTATGGAAGAAACTTGAAGAATAGACGAAGAGTTTCATTTGGCTGCCTGGGATTTTACCTCATTGATAAGGGTGTACAAGTTGGAATTAAGAGCCAACTGTGGTGTATTTTATCCTCAGCTTCCACGATCAATATTTTCGGCTGCCCATCTCAAATTTTAGACAGTTGAAATTCCAAAGGGCAATTCAAAAGGGGAGCTTGTATTGAGCTGCCCTGTTTTGGAAGTTCTGATCATGAAGAACTGTACCCATGAACATCTCCAAGTTCTTAATTTGGTTGCTTATCAACTTAAGGAATTGGTCTTGGATAATAGTAAGAATACCCGAGATTGTAATGATTTTCTTGGTGATTGTAAGCTTGAATTGCATTCCCCAAATCTCTCCTCTTTTGTATATAGAGGTCGCATGTATGTCAATAATTCTTTGGGGGACCTTTCTGCTCTAATTGATGCAGAAATTTGTATGGACATTTATGCTCCAGTCAAGAAAGTTGAAGCTTTACTTGTATTTGAGGTTTAGAAGGCTTTTCAGTGCAAGGAATTGTTTTGGAGGGGCTTGAGGTACGCCTGCCTTCTGTTTGTTAAAATGCGTCAAATAGAGTATTAATGCAACTTCTACCCTTAAAAACTGTCATGCATCCGCAAATCATTAGAAGGTTCTTGAGTTTAGTAGATTTTTAAAACTTTTGACTAGTTTATTATCAATTTTTTGGGAATGGCTGTCAGATAGTAATTGATAGTTTAATTAATTTTTGAACATGAGATTGTAATTGAAGATTGGGTTGGATGATTTAAACAAATTCAACCGCAATTGTCTCAGCTCCAATCTCTTAACATATGATGCATTTATGTTGGGAGAAATCAGTCTCAAAATTGCTACTAAGAATTTTGTGGATAGACATAAAATAGTAGTTGCTTTCAAGGGTTATCTCTTAGCAATAATAGTTATAAGCCTAATTCTAAGCTTTACATTCTAATTCTCATAATTTCAATGACCATTTCAGTGATTTGGAGGATCAGATTTACTTCTCATTTAGTCCACTCAGTATAATATTTATTTGGCATAATGGAAATTCTTTTCCTCGGTAAATGCTTATTTTTTTGTGTAATGCAACTGAGTAATCCTACATGTGCTGGAAACAACTCAGGCGTCTCACGTCATTGATTCATTGCAAGCATTGAACAAAAAAAAAACTGTTGCATAAGCATGACAACTTCTATTGCGCCAAAATTTTAACCATCTGTTTTTCTTGTTTCCTTGCTTTAATACTTTTTTTCTGCTTTGCTCCATTTATTGAAGTTAATAGGTTTTATACTTGCTTTTTTATTTTTTGAATTCATCTTCCATTCTTTCTTTGCCAAGATTTTTCAAGAAGATCCAGATGCATTGGGTGGGCTACTCTCTTCATATAATAACCTAAAGTATTTGAAGCTGGTCTCCCCTCTAGACAATGCTGGTGTTACGAGAATGGCATTCTTACTCAGCAATTGTCCTTTCGTTGAGACCCTTGTCTTGAAAGTGCTAAGGTAACAATACACTTGTCATTAGTTTATATTTGACAAAATTTCTCTAGCTATTCATTTCTGCGTGCAATTTCCTATGCTAAACTTGTCATATTTGGACATCTACAACTCAACTCAACTCAACTCAACTCAACTCATGATAGCCTTTTTTTCTAATTACATTGGATTGGCTATATGAATTATGATAGCCGTGGGTAATTGACATGTATATTACACGAGTAGTTATATCTTTTCAAATTATCTCTGTTTGTGTTATTTGAGGTTTACTCTCTTGTTCCAACTTTTATGATCTTAATTTTTTTTTTCTCATTAATAATATATATAGTATTGTTCCTTAAAAAAAGAATCTTGACAATGGCTTTGCTATTTATTAGATTGAATCAGACATAATGGAGAAAAAGAAGCCCAGGTTAAAGAAGCTCAAGTTGCCTCCGCAGTGCACGCTGAACCATCTCAAATATGTTACTGTTCAAATACTTGAAGGGCAGATTTATGAGGTTGAATTCTTGAAGTTTTTGCTGAACAATGCAGTGGCTTTAGAGAAAATGACCATCACTGGATATGCATCGACTCATTTTGCAGAAAAAAGAAAGGCTATAATGAAATTTAGTGATAAGCTAATGAAACTATCCAAACTATTTCCTACTGTTGACCTATCATTTAAAATTTTGTAAATCAGTTCTCTCATGCTTCTCTTTCACCCAAACTTCATTTTACTCCTTTTGAAATGTTAACTTCTTCACTATGTTCCTATTCTCTATTGATTTTATCATAGTTTGCTCCACATATATTTTTGTCTATCATGGATGTTCTACTAATATTCAAGATCAGTATTCCAATTAGGAATTTTTGCTCACAATAACTAGAGCGCACCTTGGTTGGCAAGTCATGGCATAATGGATAGAGGGTAAGATTTTATCAAATGATTTGAACGCTTTTGTGCCAAATTTTTATCTTCCACACGTTTCTCAAGCCATTGAACTAGCAACCTATAATTGAATCCCTTGAAAATTGATTGAAGGTATTGGTTTTGTAAATCACTCATTAATTAAAAATTGATTGAAGATATGTCAATGGGCCGTTGGCACGATGGTTGAAGAGCGAAGTGCGCTTTGAGGGATCATGTGTTTGAATCTTAGTGCGTACAAGAAATAAAAGTATTATTTGGCTTTGGGGAGGGGATTTAGCCAAGAAATGAAAATATTAGCGGGCTTGTGCAGTGTCTACATAAACGTTGATCATTGAGTCGACATGTTAGTACGGGGATTAATAGGTCCTCAAGGATTCAATACCCCTGGAGTTGAGATTATAGGTGTCCCGTAGTCAAGGTCTTGTTTCTATTAAAAAAAAAAAAATGATTAAAGGTATTGAGTTTTGTAAATCTCTCGCTCTTCTTTCCAATGTCTTTATCAAATTCACAAATGCAAACGTTAGTTGCCTTGGTATTTTGAAACTTGTTTTTGATAGGTACGTGTTTGATAATACTTTTAATCGACCTGCTTTAATGACAAAATACTATGCTCAAGAATAGTTTTTTTTTAATTGATTTAAAAAAAAAAAAAAAAAAAAAAACCGAAACCTTTTCTATCAAATTTCAGCTGAAAATGTAAATTTTACATTTTTCAAAACTTGGCTATAAATATAATTCGTGGCTCGATCAAGTTGAGGCTGTTGAACAGCTGATGATTTATTTCTTTATTTACACGAATGAACGGCACGTGTGTTGCACATAAAACAACACTTTTATTCAATTTTTTTTAATATAAAGAATAAGAAATTATGAATGATGTGTGATCTCGATAGATAAGAGAAAGAATTAATATTGAATGGTAAAAAGAGTTGAGTTTTTATAGATGGTTGAAACCGTTGATTGTTTATCTTTTTTAATTGTTTTAAAAACATGGTTTTAATTTGAATTTAACGAAGATATTAAGCCAAATTAGGTGAGTTATTGAGATATTGGTGTATAATGTTATTGACAGCGCCCGATCCCTGAGAGGCGGAGGGACATTTTAAAAAAACCTTTTATAACTAATACCCCTTCAAATCACAATTAAGAAAAGCATGTTAACATCTAGTTGTCGGCCTGACCAAGCTCTAGCAAAGACAATAGTGAGAACATTTCTGATACTGGTTGGCTTCAGTAGTGAAATCAAAACCTGGGACTTTATGAAAATCCTTCGCCACTAAACGGGCTTTGTCTTTGTTGATGGACCCATCAGGATTTTCTTTGATTTTGAAAATCCACTTGCAACCAACTGCTTGCCGATCATTAGAAACGGAAACTAGAGACCATGTGTTATTACGCATCAATGCATGAAACTCTTCCTTCATCGCTGCCTTCTAGTGATCACTCTTGAGAGCTTCAGTAACAGTGAATGGAACCAAGGTGCTGGAATATATTTTGGGTTTAAAAATACCAACCTTGCTTCTAGTACACATGGGATGAACATTGCAAATATTGGATGGTGGGGGTGGACTAGATGGAGATGGGCTAGGGTGCAATAAATCATTGCCAGCGTCAACAAATCCAGCAGATATAGAGAACCGAAGAATTCAATTTAATAAATTAGCACCACTGTCAACACACCCTGATTTCGAATATCTGCTGAACTCAATTCAACAAATATCCTATCTATAATTATTTGCAAGAAAAAAAAAAATGACGTTAAGATATCCTTACAACCATCTTGTTCTTTTTGCCAGCAGATAACAAAAGAACTTTCCCATCAACAATGTCACCAGCCTCTATTTTCTTTCCCTCGCCTTCCACTCTCCGATTGTTCAAATAAAGCCCCCCTTGCTTCACCAACCGCCGTGCAGCAGATTTACTCTCAAGCAAACCAGTAGAAACCGAAAGATCAATTACAGAAGCATCCAAAACTTGCTCATAATCCAGAGCACAAGAAGGAACATCTTCAGCAATACCCTCAATGGTTTTCCAATCCAAACTCGTCTCAGCTCCAGGCTTCAATGCCTCGGTCGCTCCTAGAGCCTCTGAAAGACCATCTTCACCATGAACAAAACGTGTTACTTCTTCGCCCAACCTCCTTTGAACTGAATTTGGCACATATTCAGGCCTTCTCATTCCCTCTTCCAACTCCTTAATCTCCTCCAAACTCAAGAAAGTGAGAATTTTCATAAACCTCACTACATCCACATCAGGTACAGAGAAGAAATACTGATAAAACTTATATGGGGAAAGCATCAATGGCGACAACCAAATTGCGCCGTCCTCAGATTTTCCAAACTTTGTTCCATCACTTTTTAAAAGTAGAGGAAATGTCAAGCCATAAGCTCCTTCTACTTGTAGAATTTTTCTAATAAGCTCAGTCCCAGCAGTTATATTCCCCCATTGATCACTTCCTCCTATTTGAACATTTACTCCTTCATTTTCAAACAGACAAAGAAAATCATAACCTTGAAGTAATTGGTATGTGAATTCAGTATAACTCATCCCTTGCTCTGATTCCAATCTCTTCTTCACACTCTCCTTTGCCATCATTGTACCAACCCTTGCAAATTTACCAACTTTTCTCAAAAAATCTAACAAGCTAACCTCCTTCCACCAATCAAAATTGTTCAAAACTACAAAACTCTCACCAAAACTAATACTCCTAGGACTCAATTCTTCAGCATAATCCACATTGGAAATCAAATTTTCTTCTTGATTCCATCTACCCAAAATTGTTTTCACATTACCCACAATTCCTAAAGTGTTCTTATCCAATGTTTCAACATCTAATTCAGGCCTTTCTAAGCTTTTCCCGGAAGGGTCTCCAATTCTAGCTGTTGCACCACCAATCAAAGCTACAGCTTTGTGACCACACCGCTGAAACCAAGATAACACAATCAGGCCAAGTAAGTTTCCTAAGTGTAAACTCTCAGCCGTTGGATCAAATCCACAGTAAACCTTTAAAGGGCTAAGATTAGGGTCTGAACAAGCTGACCTGATATTCTCGCTGGTGATGGATTCAAGGAGGCCCCTTTCTTCGAGAATATCAACAACATTTGGTCTGGGAACAAGACCCAGATCTTGATTTTTGGTATTGAGGGCTTGTTGTGTGGATTGAAGGCATCCGATTGAAGAGAAGAAGATCGGTTTTGAGGGGATTTTGTGAGAGAAAAGAGGGGTATTGAAGTGAAGGAGAAAGGTTCTGTTTCTGGTGTTGATAACGGGGAAGATGAAGAGCTTCTTGCTGTTGTTGTTGCAGAGGAAGGATCTAGAAGCAGCCATGGCTGCTGTAGTCGCCATGGAAGCGAAGGATAAAGTTCCAGTTACCAACACCACACATACGCCAGACATGAAGAAACCTTAATCTAATAATCTTTTAATGGTTGCTAAAAGTATGCTTCTAAGAGAATGAAATCAGAAGTGGGCACAGGTTGATGGATTTGTATCGGATGGCTTTGAATGGTTGACAGATGATCATCATATGAGTTCAGTTTAAAACGGTTGTACGGCCTTTGCTCACCCAACTAAGGCCGAAATCAAGTCAGATCAGATCGGGTTTGGCAAAAAAAATGAGTCTGATCCGGCCTAGTCGGGTGAAGAAATTCCTCACCCGAGTCCGACCAGAAATTTTAAAATAATGTGACCATTCGACCGACCGGGTGGGTGGGTCGGGTTGAGTCGGGTCTGTCGAATTTGTATTTAAAATATAAATTAATATTTAAAAATAAAAAAAAGATATCATACTCCCTCCCTAAACAATAGAAGAGATATATTACTGATTTAATATGTTTGATTAACAAATACCAACTTATTAAGTTAATATTTAAACTTTACTCCTTTAATTTCAAACACCACACATCCTCCCCCATTTAGTTTAATGAAAATTTATCATAATGTATATATATTATTAGGTAATTAAATGAATTAGTAGTTAGCAAAAAGAATTATTGAGTTACATACCATAAATTATTGTTCTTTCTATGCTATTTTAACTAACATATAAAACTTTGTGTATTGCTTCCATTTCATATATCCATTTATATTATTCACCAAAGTAATTATACACTTCATTTATGGTATAAATAAATGTATAACCATATATTAATACAAAAGTCTATATATATATATATATATATATATATATATATATGTTAATTCACATTTATTTATTATAATATATAATTATGCTATAACTAATATAATTATACATAACAACAAAATGTACATGTACATTTATAATAATATGTTAATATATGCATGAAATGCGTAATGTGAATACATAATAATAAATAACATACGCAGTTATACACATAATATCAAATTATATATCATATTATATATTTGTAACTATATGTTATATAATGTTATAACTATATGTTATATATATATATATACCTGTCAGATTGTATTATATAATTATATTATTATATCATATTATATTATATATGTCTATACTTAGTCTTAACATATGAGAATTTTCTTTTACTCTTAACAATGGTGTGAAGAATATTGGGTTTCAATGAATAAGGAAACCCAAAAGGTAAAAACTTATATATTGTTCTTATACGTAATACTCTTAACAATAATTTATTTGTATGATATATATAAGATTATATCCTTCCATTCCTATTTCTATTTTGAATAAATCTTATATACAAATATTTATCTACTTTAACCGTCCATTCTTTTCTCTATTTTGAATAAATCACACGTACAAATACATAACTACAAACTACTAAGTTTCAACTCTCATCACATATTACTTTTTTATATATAACTATGAGAAATTCAAAAAACTTATAATACTTTTTTATTAGTAATATTTAATGACCCTATATAACCTCATACATATAAGAAACTAATTAGTTATATATACTAGGTTAAACATATTCTACATTTGTGGTCACTGTAGAGGCCCAATTAAAATTAAAGTGTGTACATAATGTTTCCATCCTTTTTACTTGGGTAACATGTGTTTTCAAAATCTTTTTAGTTTACATTTGGTTAGAACATGGAAGTTGGCAAATTTTATTATCCATATGGTTTTTTAATTTAAAATAAGTTCTCATCACCAATTATAGGATATATTCTCATGTTTAAACTTGAATCCTTAAAAATTTCCTTACTCAAACGCGCGCGCGCACACACACACATACATATATATATATATATATATATGCTAGTATGATATAATTATAAAGATGTAACTGGAGATATATAATAATTTCAATGTTTTATTTTTATTATCAACATTTAATAATCTTCTTCCATATGAAAAAAAAATTAATCCACTTAATGGAATGAGTTGTATGAGATTTGTTAAATATCTTTTACTTTTATAGTTAAGTATAGGGTCAAATTATTATTATTATTATTATTAGAATAAGGGTCAAGCTAACTAATGAACATTTTAATTTAGTAAATTAATTTTTAAATGACAATATATACACAACCCATTTTAATTATAATATAATTTAATTGCAGCAAATAATTTATTCATTTCAAAAGTAAACCAAACTTTTAATCAGTCAATTTGATACAGTTAAGTATTCACTATTCATAACCCAATGGTCCAGTAAATGATTATCAAAGTAACTAATACATTTTTTAGAAAAAAAAATTAAACTAATACTACTTATCTTATAATTAGATGCACCTCTTGCAATAATTTTATGATTTCTCAAATGATATCAAATTATCAACGTTGGATTTACATATAATTGGAAAACAAAGTTTACCCAATAAATAAATAAATAACAAAATCAATTATATAGGATATAGTCTATCCATATAATAGATTATAAATTATCAATTAAGATTCTTGAAGATATATTTAGCACATAACATTTATGCATTTTTGACTTATTAAAAATTGCACTCATACACTTAGAATCAACCCAAAAACTAAAATGGATATACCATATATTTAGGTTAATTTTTGCTAAGGTTATGTCGATAAATCATAATCACCTTTGTTTTTTATGTCAGGTCTATGTGTAATATGTATATAAAACTCCATTCTCCTCCCTTTTAGTCCCACAACATTTGTGGGTATATAGGCCTACGAGAAATTTTTATTAATTAGATGAAAATTTTGTTCTCTTTCTTTTTTTTTACTCTCACATTGCTTTTAAAAGAAAAGAGATTGAACCCTCCTAAAAAAAGGATTCCCACCCCATTATTCACACTCAACATTTACTTTTAAGCCCCAATTTTAGAACATGAATGTATTTGAAAGAGTAAGATTAGGTTATAAAATTAAAATAGAATTTAGATAGAAGTTTGTTGTACTTAGAATTATACAATAAATTTTAGCATATGAGTTAAACTAAATACTTTGTATATATAGATTAGGATTACATAGGCTAAGATTTTAGGATTATATATATATATATATCGGGTCGGGTCAACCCGATTGGATTTTAACCAAATTCGAGACCTGACCCGACTTGGTCGAGTGTTCTAAAAAAAGTCACCTGATGAACCCGATATATATTATAAACCCGACCCCACTGGACCTAAAATGGTTGGATCCAGTTGGGTTAGGTTAGGAGAGAGAGAGAGAAAAGTAGAAGAAGAGAAGGGGGAGCAGGAAGGACGACGGAGCAGAGAAGCAACACATTACACAAGCCAACCCATGAATCTCCACAAGCCAACCCATGAATCTCCACAGAGCATCCAACAGCCACCAAGCTCTCCTCTCTTACAGAGAAGCAACACATTACACAAGCCAACCCATGAATCTCCACAGAGCATCCAACAGCCACCAAGCTCTCCTCTCTTACAGAGAAGCAACACATTACACAAGCCAACCCATGAATCTCCACAGAGCATCCAACAGCCACCAAGCTCTCCTCTCTTACAGAGAAGCAACACATTACACAAGCCAACCCATGAATCTCCACAGAGCATCCAACAGCCACCAAGCTCTCCTCTCTTACAGAGAAGCAACACATTACACAAGCCAACCCATGAATCTCCACAGAGCATCCAACAGCCACCAAGCTCTCCTCTCTTACAGAGAAGCAACACATTACACAAGCCAACCCATGAATCTCCACGGAGCATCCAACAGCCACCAAACTCTCCTCTCTTACACTAAACTCCTAGCATCTCACGTAAACCAATCCCGTCACGACCTAGCTCTCGCTCTCTTCCACCATATGCACGCATACCCTTCACTCACTCTCGACCCCTTCGTTGTCCCTCTCGCTCTCAAATCCTGTGCAGCCCTTCGCCGCTCCCAACTCGGCTCTTCCATTCACGCTCACACCACCAAGCTCTCTTTCCTCTCCAACCCCTACGTCGCCTGTGCCCTTGTCGATTTCTACGGTAAATCCATCTCACTCGCCCATGCCCGCAAACTGTTTGACGAAATTCCCCAAAGAAACGTCGTTGTCTGGAACGCCATGATTTCGCTCTACGCCGCCTCTAATCACGTTTCTTCTGCAATTGGGTTGTTTGAAATCATGGATGTTCCGCCCAATTCGTCTTCTTTTAACTCGATCTTGGGTGTTTTAGCTGAATTGAATGATGGGTCTTCTAAAGCTCTTGCCTTTTATAGAAGAATGCAATTGGTAGGCGTTGAGCCGAATTTGATTACGGTTCTTGCGTTGTTACCTGCTTGTGTTGGTGTAGCTGCATTGGCAATGGTTAAAGAGATTCATGGGTATTCGATTAGGAAGGGAATTGATGTGGATCATCATTTGAATAGTGGGCTTGTGGAGGCTTATGGGCGATGTGGGTGTCTTGAGCTTGCAAGGAATGTGTTTGAAGAAATGCCTGAACGAGATGTGGTTGCTTGGAGCAGTATGATTTCTGCCTACGCGCATCATGGGCAGGCGAAGATTGCACTTTCATTGTTCCAAGAAATGGAATTAGCGAGAGTTCGACCGGATGGGATTGCATTTCTTGGGGTGTTGAAAGCTTGTAGTCATACCGGGTTAGCAGATGAGGCTTTGAAGTACTTCACACAAATGAAGGAAGCTTATGGGATTGAAGCTACTAGTAATCACTATTCATGTTTGGTGGATGTTTTGAGTAGAGCAGGAAGGTTGAAGGAGGCTTATGAGCTTATACGAGAGATGCCAGTGAAGGCAACTGCTAAGGCTTGGGGAGCAATTTTGGGGGCTTGTCGTAGTTATGGAGAGGTGGAGCTTGCAGGGATTGCTGGGAGAGTTTTGTTTGAGATTGAGCCAGATAATGCTGGGAATTATGTGTTGTTGGCTAGCATTTATGCTGGAGCTGGGAAATTCTATGAAGCAGAGAAAGTGAGAAGAGAAATGAAAGAGAAAGGTGTGAAGGCATTGCCTGGAAGTAGCTGGGTCATTGATCATGACTAATTCAAGCATACGACTGAAGAGAAGAAAACCTATTTTCTTTCTTACACAAGTCGGAGGGAGTTGGGACCCAAGAGAGGAGCACGCGGTGAGAGGGATGTGGGCCCTAGAGAACCAAGAGAGGGCAGCAAGCGGTGAGAGGGATGTAGGACCTAGAGAACTTAAAGAGGGCCCGGGATAATGCACGAAGAGCGATGAAGAGCTAATGCATTGTTCAACTCCCCCCAATTCCTTCGGGGGTATGAGCTAATAGTTTTTGTGAAGAGAAGAAAACCTTGAGCGAAATGGTAGGACTCATGTTTCTAAAAGCGAATATGATAATTTTGTATGATCCAATGGTGTATAATTATCTTATCAAGAAAAAAATTGGTGTATCATTATGCAGCCACATTTTTTTTTTTTTTTTTCTGTTTTTGAGTACAACATTTCGTTTATTGCCCAGATAAAGGCACATAAAGGATACAACTAAGATCAATTTTGAAAGGACCTGGAGTACATGTCGACTCTACAATTGAAAAGTAGACCTTAAACGTTTCTACAAAGAAATAAGGGATGTTGAAGCCTTACTTACAATCAACCTGGGTACTATGCCTGCAACATACATTGAGCACTATGGCTCAATAATTTTGGTCACCAAATCCCACCAAAGAAGAGCACTCTAGCTTAAACCAAAGATTATCGGGTAGTGCTGAAAATACATAGGGTGAAACTTGATGAAAAAGCAATAACCTTGTGGCCTACAACATCTTGTGTGAGATAAATCTCTTCCATTGTTCCTAATGAGATTTAAACCTCACCCACCAGTGATGAAAAGCAATAACCTTGTGGCCTACATTTTGTGTTAGGTGGCGTTTGTTCCAACCTCTAAAAAATGGAGAAGATTATAAAAAAATTATTTAAAAAATAATTTTTTTATTTTTTTAACCTTTAATTGAAATAAATGTATGACTTCTACAAAAATAAGCAAAATGTTTTTTTATTTATTCTAATAGAGCTTAAACTACAATTAAAGATTGATTTTGAAACAGAAGTAAAAGTTAAGTAAAATTACCAACAATACCTTAGTCTTGACTATTAAGGTAACTTCTCTCAATGGGACCCTACTTTCAGGTTTAGATGCGGCTTAAATTATTGATAAACTATTTCATTTTTGTCCAGTTTTTTTATACGTTCTCTGTGATAATATCTTCAGACATGGACAGACATGGGGAAAATTTTCAACCTCATGTGAAAGGGATGGTATATAACTTCAATATCAGTTATGATATAGTTAAAGTTGGATAAGTACTCACCGGAACAACATTTTTTTATTCATAAAAGCCAAGAGTCTATATGATTTGTATATGTGAAACATACTTTTAATGTATTTGGTTTCTTGGAATACACAATCCAATGCGACACCGTAGTATTAGTCTTTCACATATTTTTAACAAAATATACATAATAAAGCTTCGCACGTGTTTCAGTATAAAATTTTCATGTACTGCAATCAATCTTTTAACATACTTAGTTTTGCTTTTCTTAAGATGCTATTAAATGGAATTTCCACGTAGATTCCACGTAGTCTTTCACATCGTTTCCAAGTTAGATATATATTCCAATATATATTTGACAATACAGGTGGCTGCTTTTACATCTCAGTCCAAAACCAAAGCCTGTGACGTACTGACACCAAAATCCAGCCGCCAAAACCAACCTCGCTTTCATTTTTCTTTTTTTTTTGGATAAAATTTATGTTATGATAAAAGAAAGAAATTATTATCTAACATTTTCATTGGTTTGATTCGGATGACGACGTGACATTTATTTTTTTTAAGTGAGACTGTGAGTTTAAAACTTTTTTTTATATGAAGCTACTATTTGTTGAGAAATTTTTACACCATTATAATCTAACTTTGATCGAATACAGGTGAATTAGTCTCTCTATAAAGTGAAAGGGGACACTGTCTAAATATCACTAAATGATGAAATAAAAAAATTATTATTTCTTATGCTATGGATATAATTTTTTTAGTTAAATTAAATTTTTTTTTTCTAAATTTATAAAAAAAAATATATTATTTTAAAAAATAATAAAAAATTCATTTTTAAAATTTTTATTTTTTAATTAGTATTATAACTTTTTAAATTAAGAACTAAAATGAGTTTTTTTTTTAAATATAAAAGAATTAAAGAAGATGAAAGAGTTGATTAAAAAATGTGATCTAACCAAAATTTAAAATTATAATAAAAGCAATCTGATTTATTATAAAAATGAAGTGGTGTAACCCACCCTACATAGGATCCCCTGGTAACATCACACGTGGCAGATCTGAATCTTAAATATTCCCAAAGGATAACAAAGCTTGGTGCCGAAGCAACACCGACATACCAACAAGCCGCCAAAACCGACCAAGCGGTCAACCAATCACTCGGATCCCACCCAACCCCACACGCACACACGAACCTTCTTCGCTAAACCCGCTTCGACACGTGTTCCACCCCACTTCTAACGGCTATATTTACCGATATAACTTTTTTAAATTCACCCAACACGTGTTCAAATATCCATCCTTCATCAGATCCACCAACACCATCTCTTGCCATCTGTCGCTTACCCATTGGATCAACAACATGGTAGACTGCTCAAGAGCTTACACGTAGATTCGAGGTTTTTCCAGAACCGCGTAGATTTTCTTTTTTTATCTTATGGAGTTTATAAAGGCGAAATTAGTGGTGAGCTTGAAAGTGGACAGTTTTAACTGAAGCTTCGTTTTTGGTTTAGGTTCTTCAGAATCGCAAGAGGGTTTCACGGAGTTAGTGGATTTGTGGAAAGTTCGAATTTCTCGAAGATTTAGGAACGTGGGCAGGCGAAAGATTAGGTTTCTTTTCTTGTTTCTTGGTGCAATTTAGCGGAAGTGTTGATATCAGGTATTAATGCCTGATTGAATCCTGTTTTGGTTTGTTTTCTTTTGATTTGAACTTCTTTCCAATTGTGTGCAGAATGGGATAGATGATCATGGGTCGTTTTTTTTTTTTTTTTTGGTTCTCCGGTTATTTTTCTCTGATTCTAGGGTTTTGTTTCATTTTTGGTTACTTTTTTTGGGGTTTTAATTCGTCGTAGGAGAAATTTTTTCTATGAATGAAATGTATTTCTTTGATATTTCCATTCTGAGATTTTATCGCGTTGAGCAATGTGTAGGAATCCGTTTCTTTTTCTCTGTAGACTTGTTTGGAAAGTTGAAGCTAATCTCTCTTTTGGGTGCAAGAACAGTTTGATTTTTGAAACTAAATTCTGATGAAATTCTTAGTTTAAAAAGTCTTTACCCCTTAGGGTTCTGATTTTCCATAAGGTGAAGTTGCAGTTTTTGTTTGATTTTTTCTTACTTATCCAGAAGCTTTAATCTCTGAAAATTCTGATATTTGATGCAGAAATTTGGCGACATTTGCTTGTAGAAACTGTTAAAATAGTTGAAGAGAATGGCAATGGGGAAAAGTTTCAGAGCCAAGATAAAGCGTGGTGGTTGCTTTAATGCTACTTTGGATGATGATTCAGTTAATAAAGAATTAGGCGTTGTTTCACACAAAGGAGCAATGGGAAGAAAAAGGGTGGAGCCTTCACCACTTTCACCCTTCAAAACCCCTTTGAAGAAATCATATAGTCTTAGATTGAGTTCAGGAAAGTCATTATTAGAAGCCCTTCCACAAGATATATTGGTAAGCATATAGAAACTTACTTCTATGTATGCTCTTCAATTTCTTCTACATTCTTGATATAAACTCTGACCATTTTGAATTTGATTGCAGATTAAGATACTTTGTGGAGTGGACCATGAAGATCTTGATCAACTCTTTCATGTATCGAAGTCGATTCGAGACGCAGTAAGTTCAAGTTCTTGCATTTGTGTTTATATGCTATTTTAATCTATAATTTTTATTTGATTCATCTAAAGTTCATACTGTTTTTTTTTTTTTCTCTTCAGGCATTGATTGCAAAGAGATTGCATTTTGTGTTTCGAACTCCGTCAAAGACTACTACTTCTAGTAAGCTATTTAGTGACAAAGAAGAAGTGGGCAATTTTGATGATGTAGAAGCACCAAATGCGCCAAAGCAGCAGAGGTTTTACAGGTCTAGGATGGAAGGGAAGAAGCTAGCAGATATCACTGTTGCTTTGTTCCGTTCTCCGGCAGAAGCCGAGCACTGGCCCAGAAGGGGGTTGTTCATGGAAACAGAAATCTGAGCTGTGTTTCCTGTGACATTCTTTTTGTAGCTATAATCTTTCATTTTTTGGGGGGGTATTTTATTTGTATTTATATTCTTATTAGGTTCTTCTGGTGACTAGATTTTGTCACCTGTCGTGTGTGTTTGTAAACAATTTACGCTCTCATTCTTCAATTTATTCATTGAAGATGAATATATACACCTTAAGTGTGTTACCTCCTTATGTAAATGCTTTGGTAGGGGGACACCAAGAAAGGGGTGTTTGTTTTGTTTTAAATTGTGCTGGACTACGTGTAATTGTTTTTCATGTGATAATGAGAATATACAAGATGAGTTTTATTGTTGTTTATTTCATCTTTTTTCTCCAATTTTTTTAATGTTTCTCCTGAAATTTCAACTGATTTAACTGTTACCCTTTTCATAGTTCTGGGAGAAGAGCAAGATCAGTGAATCTAATTGTATGGTTTGGATGTTTGTTGAAGGCAATGTAGATGCAGAAAATGATTGCTCAACTTGCAGATGATTGAAGAGAATGAACTGACATCTTACAAATTGGATTTATTTGATGTGATAGTTATTTAAAATTTTTAAGGAGGGTGGTGAAATGTTTCTATGCTTTTTAAGGAGGGTGGTGAAATGTTTCTATGCTTAATAATGATATTTGTTTATTAAGTTGTTGGATTTCATAATTATTCTTGATTTTGACTAATGCACGTATTTATGGACAGTATTATTATTAACAATAGGGTTATTAAAATTTGTAAAATTTGCAAAAAAAAGTAAATAATAAAAATAAAACCTTCTTTGTGAGGTTTAGTAAATTTAAGTTCATTAACACTAATTTTAATACAATTTATAGATGCATTACTTGGATTAATCATCTTGCTTTCCCTTGGAGGCCCATGAGCTCATAGTTAGGAGCTTTACCAGTGGACTTTTCCCTAACTTGAATTACCTTTAAACTCTTTTCAAAACATCAAATGCAATTTTTATTTGGGTCCGGCTATTTTCACCCATTTTTTTCTATCTCTTCACCCACCTTATTTAAAAATTAAAAAGACAAAAAAAAATTTAATGTGAAGTTACCAAAAAAAATAAATATTAAATTATTTAAACCCTTTCACCTCTCTCTTCACCCACTCACTTTTTACCCTAAACACTTTAACTCTTCAACTCTTCAACTCATCTCAATCTTCAATCTTGTCATTTTCTTGTATTTTTCAAATCAAAAGCATACATTTCTACCATTTTCACTCTTTTGAAGTATTTTTTTTATACAAACATACCCAAAATCGAAGATAAAAGGGGGCAAAAATGAGTTTTAAAACCCAGAAAAATCACCCTCGGATTGGGCGTGTCCAACCCTGTGTGGGCAGACAGAATGAAGTCTGTATGACCCTAACAGGCTGAACATATCTCCTTTGTTCTGCCCATCAGGGTCAGACAGAAAAGAAAATTAAAAATTAAAAATTAAAAAATGTATTGTTTGACCCAATAAGGCCACCTCTTTATGTCCGACCCACCAGGGTCGAACGTTTGCAATTTTGGCGCCCGGAATGAATTTCTAGAACCATTTTCATCTCCTCATTCCACCATTTTCATCTCATCATTCCACCATTTTCACCCATTTTTTGGCAAAAAAACATTCTAATCCAACAATGTAGCATTGAAATCAATTTAAAACATGTAAATATCATGATTTACTTATCGATTTGTGGTCAAAGATTGCACTTGAATCACTTTGAGTTCGAAGCCTTCAAAACCCGAAATAACCTGATTTTTTGGCAAGATTTCGCGACGTTGTTGCTCACAAATCTTCTTGCCGGTGTTCTAACCCTTTGAATGATTGAAAAACTTAAAAAAATGATGAATCAATGGTGAAGAGAAGAGAAGAAATGAGAGAGAGGGAAAGGATTTAGGGTCTTGGGGTGAAAATGGTAGAATGAAAATTTAGGTGGGTGAAGAAAGAGGAAATTATTGATTTTAAATTTTCATGTGGGTGAAGAGAGTAAGTGGATAAAGTGATAGGAAAGGGTGGGTAAAAATAGTCAGACCTTTTTTATTTTTATTTTTATTTTTTTTTATAACAGACGATATTCGATCTGGGACCCAAGGCCTCGCCCCCCCCCCCAAAAAAAAGCCATATATATAGATATTCTTATATATAATTTTTGTAATTTTGTTTTATAACTAATTTTTATCCTTTTTTTAATATAAAAACTTTTACACTTTTTTTTTCTCCTTTCTATTCAAAAAATAAAAAAATTACTCATTGTTCATTACCCCTAATCGCAATTTGTGTCTATCAAAATTCTAGCCAAGTGCGATTTTCACTGAGCAAATTAGTGAGACGAAGGCGGCGCTATGTTGACATTCTAGTGTCTAACAAGCTTTTGCGTCTTCTTCTTCCACCTCTGTCAGTTTACCCTATTTCACTATGTCTGAAACTTCTTTTCTTCTTCTTTCTCTTTGTTTTATCCTGCTCCTCCATTTTTTATTCTCTCTTTCTTTCTTTCTACTTCTCTGGCTCTTTTCTTCTACTTTCAGCAGTGTTCGAGCTGTCGCTGTTGTCACACAATGCGACAACGACACTCTGCCCCTATTTTTTTTTCCTTTTTCCTTTTACAATTCAAATATAGTACTTAATTTTGTCTGATTTTGTATTTTAGTTAGGTACAATAATTTTATCAACAAGGTTTAAATTGTCAGAATAGTCGACGAACAGTACGCATTTTTTTGAATTTGTTACTCTTTGATATTTGTATGAAATTTGTGATAATTTTTTATTTGTATTGATTTTGTAACTTCTATAGTGATGATTTTGTGGTTTTAGGTTATATTAAGTATTTATTTGAGATTTTGGATAAATTTTTGTTTATGTTAATTTTGTAACTTTCTTGTATTAATTTTGTATATTTTATAGTGTTGATTTTGTAGTTTTAGGTTGTATTGAATATGTGATTGTATTTTTTGTGTCGATTGTGATAATTACATAAATATTTTTCCTACGAAATATGATTTTGAATGTGAAAAAAGGGTAAAAAAATGAAAAAAAGATTAGAACAATTGAGTCTATCTAAAAAATGAGCACTAAATAATTTTTTTAATAAAAAAACTTTGGAAATGCATTTTGGGTATTTTGATTTGTTGTAATGTTTTGTTTTTTTGGAAACTTTGTAAATGTATTTGATTTATTTATCTATTTATTTTTTTGTAACGGGTTACTTTAATATTTTGGATATAGTTGTAATATGTTATTTATAAAACTATTTTTTTATTTATAAAAATATATAGTTGTAATATATTCGTGATATTTATAAAAATATTTATTTACTTTACTCCGAACCCTATTTTAAGTCCAAACCGGCCCTGTATCTATTCCTAAATAATTCTTTGGGCCCCTGGTTGTTTGAATGAGAGACGCCCTTAGTGGTCAACACTAGTGGGAGTCCAACCTCTGACTTCATTTCCTGAGATGAGTCACTCAACTAACCGAACGTTGGTTAAACATCAAATGCAATTCGTGTTTTGGTTTCAAACCTTTCTTTTTGGAAAATGAAATTAATCTATAGGTTACACTTGACATGCTTCTACGCGGGACAAAGGAGGTTCTTGAATGGATCATAATGATCATTTAGGCTGAATACTTCTACTATACAATAGATAGAAGGCTGTCAATCACCTCAGCTTCTCTAGAATTAACATCAATAGAAACCCATTAATGATAAGTTGTTGGGGTGGACGAGAGAAATAGCAAAGTGGATGGTGAGATTTTTAACTTGGATAGGTAGCAGAGTCAATAGGGTTAGTTTAGAGATTTTAAACACTAATATGTTTAAATACAGGAACTAAATCCTAACTAATATCTAATTTTAATAGGGACTACTAACTAAATTTAAAAGAAAACACACACAAACAAGTGAAAGAGTCTGGTACTACGTGAATGTGACACGCGGCGCCTTGCCCTGCTCACCAAAGCCTTGGCAATGACTTTGTGGAGTGCGGAATCGAACTCGGATGCCCCGGTCTCACGTCGAGATGGCTTGCCAGCGCCAATTGCCTCACTGGCATCCGAGCTATCTTTCTTAATGAACGTGAACCTGAGGTCTTGATGTGGAGTTGTTGTCCTTAGCACGTCTTATGCCCTTAAATTAGGTGAGTACCCTGCTCAGGCTTGAGGCATCGAGCCCATGATTATCCAGTTCATAACTACGAACTTATGGTTCTACAATAATCAAATAGACAATATTAATTAAAAAGTAAAATTTCTCATTAAAAATGACTTATTTGACTGAAAATATGCATCTATACATAGAGTTATATGTATTATATACCTCCTTGGAATAGTGAAAGATAGTACTATTATCCTCATTAGGGCTTCTACAATTATACTTGTATTAGTTGGTACGTATAATTAGGGGCGTAGTCATAAATTTTATTTAGAATGGGCTAAAAAAAATTTTAAAAAATTTCGACGGTACAAGAAAAATTCATTGATTAATATATGTAAATCACTAATATTCAAAGGACAAGTATGTATAGTCACACATATAATTACATCTTTTACAGTTAGATTATTTTTTTTTAATAAGAAAAATACTAATCTAACTACAAAAATTTACAATTATATGCACAACTATGCATATCATTTAATAAATATGTGTAGTTATTTTGAATTCAACTAAGCATTATGATAAAAAAATAGTCAAGTTAGACTTTTCAAAACCATTTGACAGCCTTATGTTTAAAGCTGTAAATCGACGATTAAGTGACAAATTCAGAAGAGTGTGTTTTCAAGTATTTATATATAAATTTTTTATTTAATTATGATTATAATTTGGTGGATACTTAGATGTTAGTTTTTGATAAAATAATTTTTTTAATAATTTTTTTTATTTAATTAGATTATTTTAATTTTTTATATAATTTGATGAATTAATATTTAATCTCACTACTAGTTAGTTATCTAAAAAAATTAATTAATTAATACTTAAGGGGGGGTTCGCCCCTGCGTGTTATTTGATATAGCAAGAAAATGAGGTTGTGTTTGATTTTTAACCCAAATAGTAAAAAAAAACATTTTTAAAATTTTTAATTGTACTTTTTAGGTACTCTGAAAATAGAAAAATTATTTTAGGGTACTCAACCAAATACAACCTTACTAGTTTTCTTCATTTATTCCAAAAAAACAATAGAGGTAATTAGATCCCCTACCAAAAATATTGCATTGATGATATATAAATTGCTTCTTACTATTTATATATATATATTCTGTTGATTTTTTGTTTTTCAATAAATTGCAATTCTGAATTTGTACCCAATTATATTTCACTGCATTCCAAATTAATTTCGCCAATATACTTCCCTATAATTTAAAGAATATAATAATTAATATATTTGCAGCTGGCGGTAAAAATTAAAATGAATATTGAAATATCCCATTGATGAATCTTCAATACCCAAAAATTTAGGTGCAAAGATGCCAAAACCTTTAAAACACCCGAAATTGGAAATGGGTCTTTTAGATGGAAAATTAATTAAAAAGAGAAAGAAAGGAACATAGGACGTGAGAATTAGGTTTTGGAAATAGATAGATATTGGTATATTGGACACCTTAAAGATGAACATACAAGCGTGCTGTGAAATTAAAGTTTGATTTCATGTGAGCTGTTGCTATGGATTAGCTCGGGCCATATGTGTTGGGTCTCACTATCACTCACACAGACCTGTTTCTAATAATAGAGAGTTGCTAGGGGCTCAGTATAGCATTTGGGTTCCACCCAAAGTTGACTGGCCAGTTTGATCACTTGCATATTATTTTATTTTGTCTGCAAATGCTAATGGGTCCTTTTTTATTTAATAAATTGATATATATATATATATTTATTTATTTATTTATTTTTATTTTTTCAAAAAAAAAGGTAATGTGTATTATAGAAATAATTAATGTAGGGGGTGGACTATCATTTTCGACAATTCGGTTTCAAATAAAGTAGTGTTAGAAATGTAAGTGATGATATTTTATCATATAATATCTAGTGATTGTGACTCTAGATGCAATGTGGTGGTTATATTAGAAATGACTGTTACTAGATTGGCTATTGATGACTTAGTTTCTATGCCATAATTATTGTGGTTAACCATATTAATAATTGAGGTATTGTATTATTTTTCTTTTTCCTTGTCCGGACTTCTTCTTTTCTTTTTCTTTTTTTCTTTTTTTTTGTTTTTAACATTTTAAACTTACCTCATAATCTAGAAGGTAATTAATAAGGAAAAGAAATTGATGCAATTACTTGCCTTATATAAATTATTATCTATATGATTTATAAAGTCAAAACTCCTTAGCCACAATTTGTTACTTTTAACATAAATTTTTAAATTACTCACTACTTTTTAATATAAAACTGTCAAATAAAGTTATACAAAAAATATATATTTATGGGTAATTTGATAATAAGTCGCTAAAAGATTTCTTTTATAATGTTAGCAAATATAGATTTATTTTAGGAATTATTCTTTATTGCCATTTTCACTACCCTTTTATTCTTTTCTTTTTTTATATATAACTTTCACCCTCCTTTTATTTTATTTTTCGTAACTTTTAACCCTTTTTTTTTTTAAGGATAACTTTTAACCCATTCTTTTTTTAATAACTTTCAGCCTCCTTTTATTCAATTGCACCACATACATATATATATATATATATATATATATATATGGGCTAGTTATAATAATCTCACATTGCCTTGGAGGAAACAATTTAATTCACATATTAGAGACTCTATTTATTATTATTTTTTTACTTTTCATATCAACTCAGTGAGTTGGAGGAAAACCTCTTCTGGGGATGAAGAGAAAACCCTCCATGTAGTAGTATACTCTAGGGCACATGAAGGTATGAAAAAAGTGTGCTTAAAGACCTAACAAAGTGCACAACGTCCCAATATTGAGAATAAAGGCTTAGAGGTGATGAGTATTATCAAACTACCACCGACGACAAATCAACTATTTTTTTTTTTTTTGAGTGTTAACACAAGATTAGAGGATACTGATATTTGGGTCAGAGGAAGGCAGAACCCCTTAGTAGAGCCAAAACGTCAAACACAACGGTGAGAAGTATGAGGAGCTCGGATAAGGATCATGAGAACCAACTACCATGGTCTCGCTCCTACTTTTATTAAAGGAGGAAAAGTTCTCACTTATTTGCAAAGAAAAATAATCACATTCTTGAATTCTAGTGATGAGGTTCGGATGTACACTATTGAAACTAGCTAAAAAGAAAAAATTGTAGCACAATATAAATCCATGTTCAAATAATATATAAACAATAAACAATGCAAAGGAAACCTCCCTAGATACACATACTAATGAACCCAAACCAAATCCATCAATGGACAATAAAATAGATTTATTTTTCGTTTAGGCCTTAGTGCCCAAAGTATATTGTGGGCTTCATGCCTAAGTGATTAGTGAGATTTTAGTCTGCCTCAGGTCTTTGTGGGTCCTTTAGGTTTGCCTATTATTTATAGAGGTTGACATGTGTTACAAGCTTCCTTAAATTTGGAAAACAAAAAATTAAAAACAAGAAAAGCTTACACATTAAGAACCATTTTTTAATAGTTAATATAATATATAATGTCCAAACTTGAATAGTCATTTTCTATGGCCTCTCTCCTCTCTTCCTTATAGCAAATTAAAACCGATCCTTCCCCCATCCCCTTGAAGATTCCCTTAGATTACTCGGAGCAGTTCAATATACACATCTTGAGGACAATCCAAGGAAACGCAGATGCATATGTACTCAACCAAATCTCGTGCCAAAATCTCATCAGCGTTTTCAGAAAAAGGGAAATAATAATGCCAATATCTTATCAAGATTAAACATGCAGGCAGCCTTTTCTCAAGTCAGAGATCACATCTACTGCATTCAATTCTATCATAATTAGGGTTCAAAAAGGACACCCCCAATTGCATAGAGTGATAGAGAGAAAAGAAAGGAAGACTAGAAAGAAAGTGTATGGAAGGTAGCTCTACCCCACTTTATCAACCATAGCAAGCCATTCCCCATGAACCTTAGACTTGAACTCCAATAAAGCATGTTTCTATGCCCATCTCTTTTAGCTTTTCTTCACTTATAGATATCCCTTTTAAGTAATCTCTCAACTTTACTAAGACAACCTTTACAAAAGGGCACATCTATATATATATACATATATATGTGTGTGTATATAACTAAATCTTCCAAACCATTATTGTATTTATCGATCCAACAAGCTTTTGCATGCCCTCTATAACTGTCAATACACATAGGCTCTATTCTCTCATTAGATATTTATTTCATTTCTCGACCATATGTCACATGTGACAGAATATTGTACCAACATATACATAAAAGTCTCTAAAATACAGAAAGTGCCACATGTTGTTGCATTATATGTCTTTGTGTGTTTGTTTCTAGCATATGATTTAATTAATTTATTTATTTAGACGATGCTTTTAAGGTATTAAAAATATGTATTAAACTGCCCACTTTGAAAAATATTGCAGTTTTTCGAAAACTAATAATTTGAATTGTTCATGAGTGAATTGATTTTTAGACTAAGTCATATACATTACTTAATTGATTGTAATTGATAAGAGTTATTGACTTGAAAATAAATTGAAGTAAATGTTGAAAGTTGTAGGAGTTGAATTATAAAATAAAGATAAGACTTTATTAATATCCTTCAGAATTGTATTCCTTTAATTTGAGTTTGATGGGAAAAAATTAAAGAAAGGGGGAATTTAATATTATGTGAAGTCTATGGCATTACTAATAAATAATTATAAAAGCTGTGCTACATTTTTTTTAGAGTGCATTATTTGTATTTATTCATAACTTCTTTGAACTCTTTCGAAGGGGAGTGTGTGTGATTTTGTATATTAGATTTTACTTTTAAAAAAAATAATGGTTTTGATCAAGAAAAATATCATTATTTAATTAATTAAGAGAAGTATTATTTAGAATTAAAAAAGAGCTGATGATACAAAACGTTTATGCCCCCACCTATTTGTTCTCTTAAACCAACGAACTAATTACTACCAAATGCAAAGACAGAAGGTGATGGAATTATCTTGGGAAATTATAAATAAAGAACTTATTAAATACCGAGTGTTGCCTAATTTAGATATGTTTATATTATATAACCATGAATTAGTTGTACCTTAATGCTATAATTGATGAAATATATATCCGTCAATTTATCCAAGTATAGCTTACTTATCTACCAAAGCTAGAATCCTTTGGTTCAGATGTTCTTGGGTATATGTGGGCTGAAGTAATAGTCTCACATCAGATATATACATGTTTATTATATGAAATATAAGTTGAGATCTCACCCTCATTAGTACCGAGACGTTTTGGAATAAAATATCACACTTAAGCCCAAAAGTGGTTAAGTTTGAGACAGTATCAATACTAATAAAGATTTAAGCTTGCCCAACACTTTAACACCTCGAACACATGTTTGAGATATGTCTAAAGTTTATGAAACTTAGATAAATGCAGCTAATTGACACAAAGGTCCATCTTATGATTGTACTATCATGAAGTCCATGAAGACAAAAGTGAGTAATAATACACTCCATTCATCATTAATTACTAATCAACAAGAAAAGGAGAAAGAAAAAAAAGCTTTAGGTATAATCTCCTTTAATTTAATATATATATTGAGGATTCATATATAAGTTTGCATGGAAGAATTTTAAGAACCCTAATCCTTGAAGCTAGCCATTGCCCACATGAGAAAGCAATTAAAACTTCATTTTCCATTTGCACAAGTCAAAATTGCACCAGATGGAGTGGGCAACAACCTAAAAGAAAAGGCCCTTCTTCCAAAAGTTGGTAACTTGGTATTGGTCCTCTCTGGAACTTAAAGGGACATGTTCTAAAAAGTAAATAATAATTCAACCAAAGGTGACAGCCCACAAAATAAATAAATAAATAACTCATGGTACCCACTTCACTGATTTTCCAATTTGTCACTGATTTCATCAGAGAAATTACCTCTAAAAAAAACATTTTTTCACTATATATATTTTGTAGGAGTTCATGATCAAAATGCTTTAAAAGATGTGCTGTAGCAGCAACTTAGTTTTGGCCCTTCCTATGTTATCATATTTTAGTAATTCTATAAGACTGTGTATCTATCTAAATTTTGAGATTGAAGTTTTCTTAATGTAACTCTTATATTCTTTCTTATTTTTTTAATCTTATCTGCAATGCAAATAAATACCCAATTACCATTCATTTATCAGATAAGGAAGAATAGGGTGAGACACTTCAATTTGTATTATAAACATGAATAGTACAAGTAGGTATAGAGTTGGTGGGAAGAAATTATCACACCAGTGCAATTTTATTGTTATGAAATTCTTCTTTGCTATACTATAATGAATCAAAAAAGTTAAAACATTAACAATATACCCATTTTTGCTGTTTTCCTAACAATATAACTCTAAAAATTCTTATAGGATAATTTGGTAATGCAAAGAGCAATATAAGAATTTTATTAATCAACTTTTTTCAGTACTTTTTTACGCGTGTATTTACTTATTTGAACTTAATTAAAATTTATATGCTTCTAATTTTATATATTCTTCTTAATGACAGATTTTTTTTTACTTTGTCCTTGTTCCATTTCAAATAGAAAAATATAATCTTATCCTTTAATCCCATTAAAAGACAATAACTTTTCACAAAAAGATAATAACACCACCACCAATAAAATCTTTACTTAGATACTATTAGTAAATGGAAAAATCAAGAGAAATACAAGTGCATGCACTTCACTAAAAGACAACCCAAGGTTCCCAAACATGTATGCTTCCTTTTCGCACATGTTTTCAACTAGCTATACTTTGCAAATTAAAAAAAAAAAAAAATCTAAAACAATTTTATTATAACACATGGTTCAAGTTAAAATGTAATGGGTGAAGCACAAAATGTAATACAAAAGGTAGGAAAAAAATGAAATGAAACCAAATAAATGGTGGAAAATGTGGTCGAATATATAGGGTAAAAACTTTTATTTTTACTGTTAGAGTGAAATGTCTCTACCTTTGTCTGAAATGAAGCCCTTATATTGTTGTGACGAGCTTACGTATTGTTGAGTGAAATGTTCTCGACAAATTAGTCTCTACTGTAGGCATAAACTGGCTACGAGACACTGCCTAGATTAGCCAAAAACAAAATTATTTATTTCTATTTTTTATATCTTGATATTATTATCCATTAAATTAAGGGGCATTCTTAAATATATGAAAGTAATTTTCACTTTTCACAGTGCCTTCGCTTCACAATTGCACGGCACCACCACCCCACCTTGTTCCCTCCCTCAGCTTTCTCTTGATATTATTCCATGCCTCGTTCTTACGCTCTCCAAAGCACCAAACTTTAAATCCAAAAACCCCTCTTTTTCTCAATCTCTCCTCTCCTCTTCTTCTCCTCCTCCTCCTCTGTTCACCAGCTAACCTTCCTTCCCCTGTTTTCAAACCTCAAATTCATATTAAAATTTCCAATTTCTTCCCAAATTTCTTCTCAATGGAAGAAACACAGACCGAATTTTATTCTCTTTCTTCAAGAATCCTACTCGAAACCACCGATTTCTTGGTGGAAACATTCTCTTTTCTATCATCACTCACAAACACTCCTCTGTTTTCAGTCTTCGTAGCGTTATACACTCTAATTCTCCTCTATTTCCCAAAACTCTTTCTCGATCTCATTTTCTCACCAATCTTGATCTCCACCGGAATTCTATTATCTACCCTTTTGCGTTTAGGATCGATTCAACGTGCCCAAAACGAGAATTCTTCAAAATCTCCACAAAACCAAGCCCTGGAATGGGTCAGCTGCGACGCCGAAACCGATACAAAAACAGAGCTCAAAACTGAAACCGATACGGAAACCGAAACAAGGTTGAGTCCGAAACCATTTTTTTCAGGGGCATTTTTGGAATGGAATGTGAGGGCGCCATTAGAAGTGATATACGAAGATTACGAAGGAGAAGAAAAAGAAGAAGAGAACGATTGCAACGGAAAGGAGGAGATTCGGGAAATGGGTATCAACGGAACGGTGTCGTTGGCACTTTTTTACCCGGAATCCGATTCCGGGAGCTCGTCGGACGGTGAGTTTTCCGGCATTGGAGGGTGGGACTCGCCGGAAAATATATGCTTTAGGTGGGAAGAGGAAGAAGAGAAAGAGGGTTTGATTGAGATACAATTGGATGGTAAGAGAAGTTTGTTGGATTTTCAAGTGGAGGAAGAGAATCTAATAGAGATTGAGATCGGAAGATGTGAGAATGGGGAGCTTTCCGGCGAGTGATCGGCGAGGAATTAGATTTAGTTAATGAAGGAGATTAAGAAGGTGATTAGTGGGTTTAAGAGAGTGAGATTAAGGTGTGGAAAGAGAGGTTTTTTGGTGTTATTATAAAAAGATTTTGGTTTTGGTTTTGTTTGTTGTGTAGGATTTGGTTTTATGTACAGTAATCACCTCATGCAAACTTCAAAGCACTACAAAGCTGAGTAGTGGACTTTTGAAAGTCTGGAATTACTAATATACCCCTCAACCTGTTTTTTTTTTTTTGGAAAAAATAAAATTTAATCTTTAATTACACGTGGTAGGATGGGAGATGGTGACCATGCATATATTTATCTTTATCTTCTTTATACTTATTTTTTTTTTTTTTTTTTTTTTGGAGAGAGATCATACATGAACTCTTGTGTAGGTCTCCTCAATGACTTTACTAAAAGATAGAAAAAGGTGCATTGTTTGATTGTGTGAGGGCATGCCCATCTTTGTCTATGATTCATGTAAAAGTGTGCATGTATTGGCAAGTTGCAACATGCATATGATATTTTCCAAGTGTTATGGTCAAAGCTTTGTGAGATGGAATAAACAAATCTAGATTTTCAAAAGAATAAGTCATATGTTGAATAAACAATAGAAACCTTGAAAATTATTTACTTAATTTTTTTTTAAGTTTATATAATTTTTATTGACATTTGATTATTAGTGATGTATCTATGTATCAAAGAGATAGAGTTAAGAAGAGAGAAAGGATATTAAGATGTTGTTTTTAGAGCTTTTGAATTAATTTTTAGGGAGTCATTAGAATTTGGATAACAAATTAAAAGAAAATAAGGGTAAAATGGACTATTTATAATCAAATTGAGCCTTAAAAGCACATAAGAAGAAGGACAAATTGATAAATAGTAATATTTTCATATGATTTTAAAATTAAAACTTTAAATATGATATACAAGAGTTCTAAAGAAGTATTAAAACAATGAAATTGCCAAATACCTCAAACATTTTGGTTAGTGATCACTTTTTAAATTTCTAAAAAGGAGATGAAAACCAATGTACAAAATTAGCTAAAAAAAAGAAATTTATGTTTTACTTATGTTTTTCAACCATTAAAACCTTATTTTAATTAACTCTTAACATAATTTTTAAAATACAATCTCAAATTTAATTTTTTTTTTTACTTTTTAATATTTTTTAAAGTACTTTAATTTTAAAATATTAATTAAACTAGATGACCAGCTCTTAATAGAAAAGTGAAGAAAATAAATTTATTTAGCCGACCCATATAATTAAAAAAATACTTAATTTAGTTGAACTGAGATAAAATTAGCTAGATAATTAAACAAAGTACAAGGGGAGATAATACTCATTGTTCACATTTTAAATCAAAATTATATATATATATATATGATGTTGGTCTCCCAATGTAAGGTATCATCTTAATCTCTATCTCTTCAAACCTATATATGTTTAAGATTATTAATTATAATTTGTACCAAATGCTTAAATTGCATTAATTTTTATGCCATTATATCTAATATCAAATGCACTTTAGATTTACACCTAATTTCCCTATTCAAAGTGAATATTCCAAATGAATGGTCATGACTAGCTTGTACTTAAAATGTGCCTTCAAAAGAAATATCACACAACAAATAAAACTAATTGGCTGTTCATGACACCAACTTCTAATAGTCTTAGTCGTTATCCCACAAAATATATGAGCATAAGATTAGGACACACTATCAGAAAACATTATCAAAAGATTCCAAATGTGATAATATTCCAAACATTAACAATATACATTATACATTATGTGTGTTTTTTATAATAAAAAAAAAAAAAAATCTCACATCCATTTGTGATATGATCACTTTATCAAGGTTATGGTCAAGGATACAATCGGATGATTAAAAGTTTGATTATTATTGTGATAATATTTAGGATATAAATTGACAAAGGAGCTACATAGTTCTATGATGAAGAATATTTACGCCCTCGTCTATTTCTGTTGGGAGAAGTGCTCTTATCTTTGCAAATCCTCTAATTCGGAAGAATTAGTTTCGTCCCAAAAGAGAGGAGGACACCTGCCGAGTGCCAAAAAATCGGTACCAAAAAAAAAAACAAATATTCAAATTAAAATACATTGCACGTGTGCATAACTTGTAAGTTGTATCTCCATTCTAACTTTTTTCAAGGTAATGAAATCAAATTTTAAAAAGCAAATGGAATGTAGTTCCCCTTCTATTTTTAAATTAGAGTGACATTATATGCATATATATTATTTTATTTTAGGTTCTTCTTGTTCACTGAATGTTATATATATCACCCAAGCTTACATAATTCAATTTCCTCACATCTAATATGTACTAATAAATTCACCTATTTTTAAGTATGTTATGAACTCAAAGATATGAACTTATTGTACAATAACTTGTTACTACTCCCATGTTTAAGTGAATCATTATCAATGTTATAAAATGTAAATACTTTGAGTGTTGACTGTAAAATCGTGTTTGGTAAAATTTTAGTATTATCTTTTTATATCTTCAATTCAACTCAATTAAGCTTTCTTTCCAATTATATAAGATCGACTACATAAATTTGTTTCATTCATTTTACGTAAGTAGTTATATCTTTCTTAATAATTTATATTTATTGAATCATATTAATAGGTTACTCTTTCTAATTGAGACATTTAAAGATCTTTGTTGCATGTGTTCAAATTACCTTAACCATTTTTTATTTTATTTTATTTAATTAAGGCTATTCCTACTATTTCTTGAATTTATTAATTTTTAATTTCATCTTTTACCATATATCCATCTATAGAAGTATTATTTTATATATATAATTCCTACTTTTTGTTAAAAACATCCGTTACAAAATCAATAGAAATATTTAACTATTCAAAATAAAAAACACGAGAAGTGCTATTTAGTGAACATTTTTAGCACTATTTTTAGCACCGAGTCTGTTATATTCATTATATTTTTTCAAATCATGCATCAATACATGATGCAAAAATTATCTAACATATGTTACATGGTGGGTGAAAAAATTGAGTGCTCACATCATTTACAAAAGTTATTTTTCATCGCATTCTTTGCCAACTTTACCCCATTCTTGTAATGTCATTATTTATTTTTTTAATAATTCAAAAATAAAAATAAAAATAAGAAGTAAAAATGGAAAAAACAAGAGAAGATAACACATAAAAAGGGCTTTTTTATTGTCAATTACATTTAATCTGATCACAACAGTCCAATAACCCAAACTATTTAATAAAACTAAATTCATCCTCCCGACCATGATTTTCATTTGCTAGCCAAGCATCGGGGGACAATTATTCTACGGTTCTGATCATGATTGCTACAGCACCCGTATGGTACGGAAGCGACACAATAACATCCGACACTTTAGTTTAGTCCATGCTTGCCTTCCCACTTTGAACACGAACTGTCGGGAAGGAATGTTGCTAAGCTGCAGAGTGTTGTAAGTTAATACTTGTCTTTACCCTCCACGTGTCATTAGTGTCCTTCGTACCCACGTGACCTGTTCTCTGATTTCATAGACCGCTAAAACATACGCTGATTTAAGGCCCACGTGTCGCTAAATTTTTCAGTGATTGTCATCAAGGATCAACCAGGGTTAATTTATGTGAGCCCACGTTAATCGAACGGTCCAGATTAATCTGATCTTATGCTAGCTGCAGTTGTTCTACAGAAACCATTTTCAGAGTTTGTTCTTGAATGAATCCCTGTGAGCGGAAGCTAAATAATCAAGAAATGTAGGATTACTTTGAAAGGGTTTTAGAACAGGACTTTAGTTTCACGGGAGCAAAGAAGGCAAGATGATTGAGAAGAAGAACAAGAAGAAGAATACCATTGATCACTGGGGTTTTCTGGTAATCCTCATTTTCCTTTAACTACATTCTTTGCTGATTTCATGTGGTTTTTAATTTTTAATTTTTTTTTTGGGTAGTTCTCGTTTCTTGGTTTCGTTGATGTTTATGATGGGTCTTGATTGATTTTTTTTTGGACATGGGTTGCTTGATTTTTGGTCTAGAAATGCTTCATTTGGTTTTTGGGTTTCTGGCTAATTTCTTGGTTTTTATTAATGGGCTTTTATAGATTTCTTTTAGTCCTTCAGCTGATGCTATGATGCATTGTTAAGGTCGACGAATCTATTGTGTTTGTTAGAAGTATGCTTGAATTTGGCTCTGAAGGTGGTAATTTGCTGAATTGTTGTGCAGGAAGAAATTGAAGCGCCAATGTGGGTGGATCTCTCAGTTGAATTTAAGTACATGTACCAAGATATGTGAGTGTTGAGAGAACTAGTTTTGGGTTGTTATTCCTAATTTATAGATAGTTCTGCTTCAATTGATGTAATAACTAGATTCTTTGTATCTTTTATATGTTGTATTGCAGTGATGATCATTGGTTCCAAGTTACTCATCCGTAAGCTCCATTGATCCTTCTTTATCAATTTGATTCTTCCTATGTCACACTTAATCAGTTAGTGTGTTATTGATCATGCCAAAAGAAAGACCTTACCCACTAGTTGCCTTATTTCAGGTTCCATGAGCACTCATCGTGCTACTTAATCTCTGGGCTTTCGAACTCAAGTGAAGATAAAGTGTTATCAGATGTTGACTTACTTGGGCAGTCTTCTCCCAAACTTCTATCTTCGGTCTCGCGTTCAAGAGGCAAACATTTCAAGAGTAGGAAATGGAGAGGGGATGAGCAGCAACGAATCCGGAAGTTAAATGGAGAAACTCAGCAAAAGATTTCAGCGTTGGGTGTAAAATCTAAAGTCAGGTTTGAAGATTCAAAATGTGGCTCAAGAATATTGAAAACAGGATTAGTGGGTGATGAGACCAGTACAACTAACACGAGACCCAATTCCATCCAAATCAAATGCAGACTCCAATATCCAAGGCATACCTCAAGCTGGAGGCCGAGTTTAGTTGGTAAAAGCAGTTCAAATGAGACCATGAAATCCAGTTCTATTGGTGAAAGCAGCTTAACCAGCAATAGTGGGCCTGATTCCTTTGGAGAAAATTGTGGCAGTGTACATTTGAGAAATTCCTCCACCAAGTTATTGAATTCCATAAGAAACAAATCTAGCTTTGGAGATTCATCTAGCAGTTTGAGTCAAGGTGCAACAATTGTTGGCGAAAGCTTCTTGAACTCAAAAGTGAATAATGTGGCTGAAAGTAGTCAGCAGGAAATAAAAACCATTGACCCGCCAAGGGAATTATTATCAGCTTTGAGGATCAGTCTTCCAAAAAGATGTGTAATGAGACAACCATCACGTGTAGAGGTCAAGGACAAGAGGGAATTGAAAAGTTTTAAGAGTTCTTTTGGCAAATCCAGTGTGGGTTTCTATTCAAATTCTGGCTGCAACATCAAGAACTCATTGGTTACATCTGGAATGAATCAGAGCAGGAACAATGAGGATAAGAACCTCATTAAAATGGATAAAACATCCAAACAAAACGATAGAAAAAGTAGAAATGCATCTAAGGCTTCCAGTATTTCACAGAAGGAACTCATTTCAAGGTCTAAACCTGAAGGAAAGATCACCAATGTTAAGTTTGTCGACCAAGAAACAACAAAAACAAAGGTGAAAAGCGACAACCGTTCTGTAAAGAGACTCTTCAAGTATGACTAGAATCACAAGACTAATCTGATATAGTAACTTAATTCTGCAGGTTTTACACCATTTTGAGTCTAGAAAACCTACTTTGCAGCACAAGGTGCAAGATCCATCTATAGTCCAATCAAGAGCAAAGGGAAGTGTGATCAATACAAACCAAGGGAAAGCCAGAGGATGCACTGTCTCGAGTCAGAATGCTGGAGGAAAAGAGAATAATATTGAAAGTATTGGTTGGAGTCAGAAAGCTTTAAAGCAAAGATCGGAAGTAAAAAATGAGAAAGGATTGTCTAATCTGAAGGTATGTGTATTATCTCTATCGATTATTCACGTTATAACCTTAGTTCCTTTTTCCTTCTTTTTTTTTGTTTTTTTTTTCTTTTCTTTTGGGGAGGTGTGGCTTGGAAATGGTTTCATATCTAAAATTCTTAAGGATTTTGGAAGGTTCAAACTTTTTCTTGGAACTGTGATAAAGTTTAAAAATTTTAAATCCTTGGGTCAATTTAGCCATGATCACACTATGGATATTAGGCATAAAAAAACTCCATTTTTGGTCAAAGCTACAAGAGAAATAACCTAGTATCTACACTTTCATAATTGGATGCAAAACACTACAAGGTGCTCTAGCAAGGAAGAGAATAAGAGGGAAGGGGTGCATTGGAAAGATTGACTTTGAAGTGCATGTTGCTTTTATATTCTAATGTCATATATGGATTTAAGTGCTGTAGTTCCACTAAACCACTGTCTTTGTTAAAGAGCCTTACTAACACTTCATTTTAGCTACATCTCTATCCTAGTTTATATATATGCTACATGGCGCACCTCACATAGCATCCATATGGATGAGCCAGCAAAGACCAATACAGCTGTTTATCAAAAACTCTCAAGAGACTTTTATTTGACGTTCTCCATATCTTTGTCCATGATTTTCTATGTGGTACATGTGGTTATGGACACTGAGGGGCATTTATTGTATTGGTCTAAACAATTTGGGAAGTGTTCTGTTATTTTATTCAAGTTGCTTATGGCAATATCATGCCTAGCTGTTGTTCTCTTTGTCTTGTTATTCTTTCCTTTTATTGCCTTTGTTGTTGATCTGAATCATTGGCTTTGAATCAGTAGTGTATGAATCAAGCTTTAGTAGGGTGGGCACCAAACTTACCTTCCCACCTGCCCCAGTCAACTTATCCCAAACCATTTGAGTGGGTTGGGTTAAGAAGAGGTAGATGAGGCCAGTCAGGTTATCAATATGACATCCGGGTTGAAATTTGAATGATACTAAACCCGATTGAGGCAGCTTAGTTGGGGTTTGAGCTAAAATTGACCCGACCCAACTCACGTTCACCCCTAAATTGTACCTAGATTCTCTTAAACCAGGCAAAACTCTGATAAATGAAAAGGGAGGATATGTGAAACAATCATAATGGAGGCTTTGGAAGGAAACCAAGTGGCTGATATTGTAAGTCCAGGACCAGATATTTTTATTTTTATTTTTTTGCGGTGAATCCATCTCACCTCGTAGTTATTTATTTCCACCTAATCCTCTCTTCATGAACATTTGTTTTCCTAGATTAGGAATGAAAATCTTTCATTTGTCACATGAATCAAAGGTTTAGTTTTATCAGGGGAAAAGCAATCTCTTTCACAATTATGTCTCTAACTTTTAGGATACCATTAGATATGAACAGATTTACTCACAATTTTTGGATAAAGTGTTAGTCACAAAAAGGTCCATTAAATAACAAAGTATTAGTTCTAAGCCATCTCTAGTAGTGACAACAAGATCTTAATGAGCCTAAACCAATAGACTCTCATCTTAAACTACATTGAGAGTGAAAACTTTATGCTAAGGCTGAATAAGGATTTCTTTTATTTCTACAGAAACTTGAATAAATGTCCAGAAGATTAGGATTTGAAAAAAAAAGTGAAAATAATCCAAGAGAAATCTTTAGGAAATCTTATGTTGGAGAAATTTTGAAATTACACTGATAACTAAGTGTAACGGAAAAGTGAATGCTAAGAGTGAATATGCAGAAAAACACTAAAAATTATAACAAATAATGAACACATTTGAGTGGGGGTAGGAATAGCCTCAAGTGGAGATAAAATGAGAGAGAACTAATTAAGATGATTTAGATGCTTAAAACAAAGACTATTTGATGCATTGAAGAGTGAAATATTAGGTCTTAATGGTCAAGATAAGAGGAAGATAAAGACCTAAATAACACTGATATAGAAACTAAGAAAGATTTAACTACATGTGTTATTAAAGAAGATTCTGCCTTATAGAATGAAGTGGAGGGGAAGGGCAGGCCTTGGGGCAATGATTGTGGTTACTCCATTGTGACCTAGGTCACGGGTTTAAATCTGGAAATAGTCTTTCTCAAACCCTACAATGGTAGGGGCCTCATGCACCGGACACACTCTTCAAATGAAGTGGACTAGGCAATTTCATATAATCTTTCTTTTTTTTTTGAATGGAAACAAGAACGTATATATTAATAATAAAGTGTACAAATGTACAGGAAATGGATCTGTGTATCAGCAATACACACAAAAATACAGCAGCAATAACCAAAAAGAAGAAAAGCTACCCTTCGACTAGCCCCACCAAACACAAAACCCCACACCAAACCAAAGATTACAACAGGCAACCGCTCCAAATCAAGAGCCACCCTGAAATAGGAATACCATTTCCCCAAGATGAAGCATAAGCCCAAGAGCTTGCTAGTAGTTTAACACTCTCCCATAATCCATCACAATCCTTGGAAACATCATTAAATACTCTATCATTACGTTCCAACCATAAAGACCACAAAGTAGCGTATGATGCTATTAGGCCAATCCCTCTTTCAGCATGAGTGAGATGTGGTAGATGAGAAAATGATAGACCTTCTGAAGCATTCCTAGGAGCCGTGTACCTATACCCCGAGAAGGTAAACCACCTATGCCATATCTTCGAGGCATACCTACATGAGAAGAAAATATGGTCCCGACTCTCTGCATCCTGCATGCAAAATATGCAACAATGTGGATACAAGCATCAATTGGGAGCACGCCTCTGCAATATATACTCAATTTAACATATAATCAACCCCATGAAGTAAGAGAAAGGGCTTGGTTGAGTTGAATTGAGTTATATTCTCTTGGGCATCTAATCCTGTTGATTTAATTGGCCTTATGTAAATTTTAGAAATGTGAAATTTTAGTTTTTCTAGTCATGGCCTAATCTTTTAAAATTCTAGTTGATTTGCTGCTTTCTCTTCCCCCTCTTCCACTATTTTCCTATTTCTTTCCTGTTTGTTTTTGTATACTTATGCCTAACCTAGTGCTTCAGTTGTACTATTAGTAGAGTGTTTTTATGCACCTTTTGTTAGTGCGGCTGTTCATGTCTAGTATTGCTTCTTGCTCGGGGGATTAAAAACTTTCTATTTGTGTGAAACATGAACATTGTTTGATTTTTTTTTTTTTTTTTTGAGAGTAATAAGATTGTAGCAAATAACAAAAATACAGCAAAGTTGAGTACTAGGAGTACTCAAACAAAGCAAAGCAAGACAGTAAAACAGAGGGCAAACATTCACAAAACAAAAACAAAACAAAATCACCACAAATCCTCAAGCGAACCCTAAACGACACTCCCAATTCCTGATCCATTCATTGATAGAGAAGTTCCCATTCAGATTAAACACTGACAACCATGTACTAGCCATGAATAAAGTATAATTCCACAAAATCTGAACTGTTCTCGCACTCCCCTCAAATATGCGTTGATTCCTCTCAATCCAAATCATCCAAAGAGTGGACCAAGACGCAATCTGCATAATTTCGACACCTCTACTCAACATCCCCTGAATGTTAGCTTCAGACAAGCACTCTTCACATGAAATAGGAACAGAGAATCTATCGCCAAGCCTGTAATGCCATTCCCCCCAAATTTTAGAGGAGAAAGCACAAGAGAAAAATAAATGACCAGCACTATTGTTATCATTAAGGCAAAGATGGCAGCATTGGGGAGATAATGATAAATAAGGCATTTTTTTTGCATGAAATCACCTATACTGAGCTTGTTATAGACTAAGAGCCACCTGAACACCTTAACTTTAGAAGGGATGAGAGCTTTCCAAATATGAGAGGCATGGGGGAAAATAGGAAAGGATTCATCGTCGATAAGGTGATGGAAATAGGATTTGCATGAGAAAGAACCAGAAAGGTGGAGGGGCCAGACAAAGCGGTCTTTCCCAGTGGAAAGGTTAACCGGGCCTAAGAGGGAAACCAAGGAGGAAAGTTCCACTTGTTGACCCACAGTAAGAATAGGGGCTAAGGATAAATGCCAACGAGAGGTCTGTGAGTCAGCGGAGGTAGAAATGAAATGAGAAATTGGGTAGTTTGGAAAGGACGATAAATGGTAGAGTCTAGGAAAGATTTCGGCAAGAGGGGTATCACCAAGCCAGTGATCCTCCCAAAAGCGAAAGGTGCGACCATCACCCACTTTTGGATGCATAAGAGGAAACATATGAGGGAGCAAAGAGATGAGAAATTTCCATGGGCTTCGGAAAGTTGAACGAACACATGGGATAATTTTCCTGCCGAAGTCAATTAACCCAAACATACTAGTGATAATCCTAGCCCACAAAGCCTGCTTCTCGTTGGAGAACCGCCAAATCCATTTTGCACAGAGAACCTTATTTCTGTTGATAATGTTACAATGGCAAGACCTCCCTTGGCCACGGATCTTTGAACAATCTTCCATCTAAGGAGGTGCAAACCGTTAGCGTTATCCGCCCCTTTCCACAAAAAAACCTTCATAAGCTTCTCAATCTTCATAGCAACACAAGCCGAAATACGAAACATAGAAAGATAGTAGGTAGGAATAGCAGCCAGAACTGAGTTGATTTTTAAATTGATATTTATAAGTCGAATCAGATTCTATAGTTAAAACTTCGAAACATGAACATTGTTTCCTTCTTGGTATTGATCATCGATTTTCTTTTCATTTCATTAATTTTTTTGTCTTAAATCTTAATCATTTATATCTTAGAATTGCATGCTTGTGATACTCAAACCTTACGACTCCTTTGGTTTTATCCATGAGAAGCTAGCCAGAATTCAATTCAGTACTCCTTTATAGATTCCATCAAAGTTCATGGTTCTCTTCTCGAAGAGACATTTTCCTACAGGTTCTTGTGTAGCTACTACTTGCTCTGCCCTTAAGTGATCATGTTCCCTGTCTTATTCTTAGAGTGCATGCACCAAGATTGTATTAATTTTCTTTGTTCATAATAAGTCTCATTGGTGTCTTCAATTCTGCAGCTCAAGTTTGCCCTCGGTTTTGTATAATCTCATAAGTAATTGCTCTTTCTCTTGTCAGGTAAAAACAAATGGAAGAAGCAAACTGGAAAATCCAAAGAGAATGGTTGAAAGGATTTACTTTCGATAGGATACTAATTTGGGAGAAAAAAATAAAATAAATAATGTACGTATAGTGTAAAGTTTTGTGCATTTTCCATGACAACAAAGTAAGTGACTGGGCTCATTGATTCCTTCCTTATGGATCTAACAGCTATCTAAGCTTTTTGACCAGAGAGGTTTCTTTTCCTTTCTTGTGGCAATAAGTTTTCCTTGTTCTTGTTTTTCAGGCACAAGGCATGCACTCATTCTTATTATGAAGCAAGAAAAAGGAAAGTAAGGGAAGATAACAAAACTTAAATGATAACAAGAGGAGAGAAAAGAATCTTGGAAGAAAGAATAAATCAATAGTACAAAACTTTAGATGATAAGCATAGCCAATTTTAATATTTAATACTTTTGAAGATATAATCTTTATAATTAATACGTTGAGCATATATTAACATATCTTTATACAGTCTGTTCTAAGCTCATGTACGAATGAGGAGGATTGCATTAGGTAGTGGATAGCTAAAGTAAAACCTTTATCAAATCATCACAACATGAACCTACTTAAGATGCACACAAGGGCTTGAGATGCCCCAAGTAAGATAAATATTGACTTAGCCTTCGATAGTGCAAGGTGAAGGTGGACTTGTACAAATGATTCATGTAGTTGGTAGACTTAGTTGAATTGAGTTGAGTTAAGAAGAGAGAATATAAAACATATAAGATTATAAGGCATATTGGGACACTTAATTTAAATGTATTCCTTTTTTTATTTTTATTTTTAATACACTCATAGACGTGTGTGTAGTTATTTCAAATAAAACTACTAATAATTTTATTATTATATATCCACAAAGCCATAAAAATTTCATAAAAATTTCATAAAAATTAAAAAGAATAAAAACGATGAACAATATAAGTCATATTGCTTACTCTTAATGCACCAACTTTATAATTTTATTTTAACATCTACTGAGCATTAAATGAAGATCATTTTTATTTTTTATTATTATTAAAAATTCATACTGAATTAAATAAGAATAATACTATATTTAATGGGGCGCTTTGGATTGTTTTGAATTACATTGAATCAAGTATTAACTCTTGATTCAATGAAAATTTGGAAGTGATGAGGCCATACAGTTTTTATTACAGTTTTTACCCAAATTAAATGTAATACTAGTCATAAGATAATTAGACGAATCAGAGTAGTGATGGTCTTTCAATTTCCTTCTTTCTCTTCCATTGCTGCTGTGTGCTGTAAATTCTGCCATAGAGAATGCTATTGGGCCATGCGTTGAAGTATTGAAATGCTCAAGCCAACCTATCTTAGAAAGCTGCAACATAACATAGAAATTTTGAACAGGAAGAGAGATGAGCTTGTTGCAAAGGAGTCTGATATAAATACTGAATTACAAAGAGCAAAAGAGCAAGGAAAGCAGCCTGTGAAAGAGGTGGATCTTTGGTTGAAGCATGTGCAAGAAGCCAAAACTCAAGTAGACAACATTGAAAGTTGTTACAAAGAACACAAGAATTGCTTCTCCAATTTTTACTCACGCCTAAAGGTATCTAAACGCGTTGTGGAAGAGATCCAAGAAGTGGAAGAGCTTCTCAAAAAGCAAACTTGCAATTCATGATCCTACGCAAAGGAAGGATGTTTTGTTGAATCCACCATCCTTACTCGGCCAATCAACGACTGAGAAGAAAGTGGATGAGATAATGTAGCTCCTCCATAACCCCAAGATTGGCAAGATTGGAGTATATGGAATGGGAGGCATCGGCAAGACAACCATCATGAAGAACATCAATGATAAGCTCGCCACCAGCACTACAGAAAGACATGGGTGGCATTGAAATGATACAGAACAGGATCACAAAACAACTTGGTGATGGTTTTAGCAAGGAGTTATTGTCGTGTGAAGACAAGGTGATAAGAGCTTCCAAATTATCAGAGAAGCTAAAACAAGGCAAAAAGTTTCTACTCATTTTTGATAATTTGTGGGAAGAAATTAGCTTGGATAAAATCGAGATTCCTAAACCAAGTGGAACGATGAATGATTGCAAGATAATTGTGACAATTCGATTGTTGACGGTTTGTAATTGGATTGGAACTCGAGCAAATGTCCAAATAGAGCATATATCTGAGAAGGATGCATGGGACCTGTTTGTAACTAAGACTGGTGACTATGTTCTCACACCTAATATTGAACCTAAGGCTAGATAGGTGTAAACGAATGCCCCGGGGTTTGCCACTTGCCATCCTTATGGTTGGTTATGCGATGAGAGGAAAGCGAGAGGTCAGGGATTGGAGATACGCTTTCAACGAGTTGAAGAGCTCGAAGGCAATAACTCCAGGTATGCCAAATAAAAAAAAAAAGTGTTTTATTGTCTAACATTTAGTTATGACCATTGTTCATGTCTGAATTGACAAACCTTCGTGCCTTATTTTTGCGATGGTCAGCCCTAGAGAAAATACCATCATTAGAAAAGCTCAAGAATCTTTGGGTGTTAAATCGTCGAGGCACTGCAATAAAGGAACTCTCAGGACTGGGATGTTTGGTAAGCCTCCGATTTCTTGACTTAGCTCGTACATATGGCCTGAAGCATATCCATGACTATGCGATATCCAAGGTAACTCTTCTTGAAGACATTTGAGTGGATGCAGATTCTTCACTGAAAATACACTGATGGCTACCCATGTATCCAAGATATGACATACTTGAAACACATATCAAACATTAGCATGAGCTTTCCGAGCTTTGAAATAGAAGGATATTTCAAGATCAAACCAAAGATTGTTGGAGGCTGTGGGAGGAGGTTTTGTTATTGGCTGCGGGTTAGGTTGCTTCATCAAAATTTTCTGAAGGTTTTTCAGTGGTGGAGTGGTATAAAAACTGGTCTGCTTGTATGATGTAATGATGGTCAAAGTTATCCCGGCAATCTCATGTGATGAAATGGAAGAAATTTCAAGTTCAACTGATGGGGATTGTCGAATGTTTAATAGTGTTACAGCCAATGATGAGATCGTTCTACCTAAGTTACATACTCTGCACAACATTTCAAAAACAAAATGGGTTTGCAACTCTCTAAATGAAGTTAAAGTATATGGTTCTCCGGGATTAAAGAGACTCTCTTTTGAGAGATTGCCTTCTTTGGAGAATGTTTATGGTACAAGTGAATGGTGGGAGGCATTGCTTTGGAAAAATCCCTCGAGCAAGGACCTTCAACCTCGTTTCGTGGAACCTGAACATTTTTTTTAATACTGGTTGCTGGACAGTTGGTATGCAGGTTTTACTAAGCATTTATGTTCTCAAATTTCATATGTTATTTATCATTCCCCCTTTTTTTGTTTTTTTTCCATGATAAACTAGCCTCTGCCCATTGGGCCCAGGGGAGACCAAACTTCATAATGATAAGCACTCGACTATGCTGAGGGTTGGGACAATGGAGGCACAAAGAGACCCAAGATGGGATCAAAGAGCCCACAGCAAGCTATTGTATATTGCACTACTTTGCTCCTATAAAAACTTGAAGTAACAATCTTCATAGATGAAGAGGAATACTCTTTGACTACCAGGCCAAATGGGCATTTTCCCATGATTCACTGAAGGGAAAGACAAATATATCCTCAAGTATCAATATTTACAATGTATGTAGTGAACATTAAAAATTTAGTTGAAAGAAAGCATGTTACCTTCAATTTGGCTTTTCTTCTCCTTTCATGTTGGCAGTTAGCAAGGAATTTGAGAGGTTTGTGAAACTCAAAGAAGCCATCACACTGCAACAATGCCTTCGATAAATCACCTCTTATAACTGAAATTCAGCAAGGAACTGCACAAATTCTGTCTGGTTGTTAAACATATGATGTTTTGAATCTCCTCAACGTGTTGAGTTCAAGTTGATCATTTCTGATATTGATCTTATTAAGAGGCTTAGCATTGTCAGGATTGTGCCATGTAACTGGATAAGTCGGAAAAATCAAGGTCAATCATGGCCAGAAATAAGATTCAAGGCAACCATTGCACTTGCAACTTGCAAGCAAAATTTTCTTTTTTTTTAACAAAAAATAAAAAATTATGAACTACAACTTGCGAGGGAATCAAATCCTTGAGACATGGTATGCCAAGCCTTATTTATGGTCATAACTTCAAACCCCAGCTCTTACCAATAAATAGAAAAAAAAAAAAAAACACTAAAGGTAGGACTAAATCAAACATTTCTGCAATTGTAAGCGCTTGGGATCAACAAAGTGAATCCTGATGGTGATCATCTCCTCAGAGCACCATAATTCCGAGTTACCTGCAAAATATAAAGACAAGTTCTCAGTTCTAATAGCTACGTCTTTGTAAGTGAAACTATAATGCCCTTGCCCTTGCAAATCCTCGAATTCGAAATGATTAGTCTCACCCCAAAGGGAAAGAGGACACCTGCCGGGTGCCGGAAAACCGGTACCAAAAAAAAAGAAAAAGAAACTATAATGCATTTGGAACATGCCAATTCTTCGGAAAAATGACATGGTAACACAACTAAAAACAATTAGATTAACTTCATTTCTATGTCCATACAGCAAACATAATTTTTCTGCATTCAGTGATTTTTTTTTTTTTTTGAGCAGGAACAAGATATGTATTGTATTAAATTGATGTAAAACTATGTACATAAATTATAAGCACCAGGGGTACTAATAACATTTGTTCGATCCTCAGTTAAATCCTAACATCATGCCCAAAACCAGTAACCCAATCTAGAGACTATGCATTTGATGATTTTGCAAATTGATCAAATTCACTATGTATCGCCTTCAAAACTGGAGATTGTTCCACCTATTATTGGCCATCACTACTGCAAATTCCCGTCCTCAAGTTTCAGTTCAAAATCCATAAACACAGTGGGACATGATACTTTCCGCAATATTCTCATTCAAATCATAATGGACTCACAAACAGTTATTCAGAATTTTTCCTCATAAACAAATTTTTTACGAAAATAATGAGGCTTTGCATTGCAAATAAGCAGTTAAGCACCATGATCTGATATGAACCCATTTCTTCATAAACTAAAGCACAAAATAAAAAGAAATAGAGAGATAAAATTGGCTCATTCGAGGAAACCAAGACCTCCAAAAGATCAAATTTTATTCCCTCCTCCAACCAATTCATCCACACATTCTCCTTAAGTAGATAAAATATATAACTACTCATAACCACCCACTACTCCATAACAGGGAGTTATAAACTTATAACCCACAAAGTAACCCACAACCTAGCTACAAAATAATAAATAATTTATTTAATTTAAATGGAAATGTGATTGTAACATGATCTAATGGCTTTGGAGTGTTTGATAATGGTGTTCTTCCCTAGTAAAAGGCAATAGAATGAACAAATCAGCCTGACTAAAATAAAGAAATCATCTGTGTCATGGCTATGTGTAGAAGCGTAAGAAACTCTAAATGCGTGCCATGGATGTGCAACAAGCAACTATATGGACCTCACAGTTAGTGACTGAAGCAGAAGTGACACTCTTTATAAAATATTTTTAGGGGTATGTATTGACAAATTGTAACTTGAGCAACACAAGTCACAATAGATGCCAAAAAGCGGAAAAATCTATTACCCGAGGTTGAGCCTTCTTTAATCTGTTTGCCATATTGTCATCTTCGTCGTCGTCGTCGTCATCCTTGTTCAAGAGCCTTTCACGTATTGAAGAGATATCTGATTTCCTTCCCCTCTTAGAAGTAGATGTAGCACTCCTTGAAGCCTCCCTCTTGCGCCCTCTACCTCGGGGATTTTCTTCATTTTTCTAAGTACATGAAGATGGTTGTTGAGCCAAAAACAGTAGAAGAAGAAAATAGACAAATACTACATGTGTACGCATATACGCTACAGGAGACTTCAACATCAAGATTGAGGTCCAAGGATAAAATTAGTCATAATTGCCTAGCTATTAAACATTACTAAGTCTATTCCAGACAAGTCTTAGCATCATAAAAGTGCAGATTAAGGCCCCATGGAAAGAACACTGGAAGGTGGTCTGTCTAGCAGTTTTATGGTCTTTATGAAAGGAGCGTAATAATCGTGTGTTCAAAGATGAATTGTGCTTGACAGCTAAAGTGTGGAAGAACTCTCACCTGTTAGCTTCTTTTTGGGTAGCTGTTAACCATAATTAATAAGTTTAGTTTACAGTAGTTAATTGTAATGTGGCTGGTTAATTAGTTTAGGGTTTTGCTCTTTATAATGAGCTAGTTGTAAGTCTTTGAAGTATGAAATAACAATGTAGTCTTCTTGGTTGCTTGTGTATTTTCTTTCTTCTTCAATTCTTCCTTTCTATTTCTTTATTTTCAATTCAATTTTTGTCATGGTATCAGAGCCCTCTTTGGCTCACTACCTTCCCAAAACCTTCTAGTCAAGCCAACAAGTTTCTTTTGAATGGCTGAAATCTTTAAGCCACTTGCTTCTTCTCTTCTTTCCTCCATAAATTCCAAAAAGAGAAAAGAAAAAATAAATCAGTAGTAGAAAAAGAAGATCAAAGGCAGCAGCAAAAGCAATAATGGAAGCATGATGGATTATTTCTCTCAACCTTTCTTCTCCAAAAACCCCAATTCATCTCTTTCTTCTTCTTGCCCCAACAACTAGTGTTTCAAGAACTAAAAGGTAGTAGCAGCAACAGGGACGAAAAGATGTTGTAGAGCCACCCTTTCTTCTTCTTCTAAGGAATGTCCATCTCTCCATCCACTCATCATCTTCCTCTCAGATCCACTTCTTTCAAATTCTAATCTGATGTTCGATCTTTCCATTTCTGCAAGAAACAACAACAGAAAAAAAAAAAAGGAAAAAGAAAGGGGGCATCAAAATCTCTGCAACAAAAATGTCTAGGTATAGCTCTCTGATCTTCATATTATTCTAATCAAAATTTCTGCAAAACCCCAAGCTTATGTTTTGTATTGCATCTTCTTCTTCTCGTTACATTTCTGTACGAACTTTTTCATCAGATTTTCTTCATATCCTCTGCAAAAAATCGCATCAGAATGCCTTCTCATCAATTTTTTTTTTTTTTTCTTGCGATCCCTCAAACCCTCTTCAAAATCAATCAAGTTTCTCCCATTCTTATCAGATTCCTCTAATTTTCACCAGATCTTTAACTATCTTCAACCCACTTGCTCTTCAAGATCTCCTTATTTCCCTTTCCCCTCATTGCTGGAAGATTCCTCTTCTTCTTCTTTATCCTCTTCAAATTTCCTCCAGATTTGTCCAGGAATTTCAAAAAAAAAAAAAAAAAAAAAAAACCTAGAAGAGTCTGTTGATTCTTCCTCTTCGATTGGGTAATCAAGACGTGTCGGCGGGGGCGGCCTACTGTTTATTCTTCTCAGACCAATTCACGCAGCTTTAGGTCATGGGTGGAATCGAGATGTTCTGATCGACATTTAAATCCTTCATTGCAAATTTAAATGTAGTGCAAGCTCATGGATGTTTTCCACAATCATGAGCTTGGGGGGGCATATTAACCATAATTAATAAGTTTAGTTTACAGTAGTTAATTGTAATGTCGCTGGTTAGTTAGTTTAGGGTTTTGCTCTTTATAATGAGCTAGTTGTAAATCTTTGAAGTATAAAATAACAATGTAGTCCTCTTGGTTGCTTGTGTATTTTCTTTCTTCTTCAATTCTTCCTTTCTATTTCTTTATTTTCAATTCAATTTCTGTTAGTGGCCAATAGTAGTTTGTCAAATGGCTACATATTAGGGGAATGGATTAGAGGGTGGGGCAACTTTGTATCGGAGTAGGTAGGGACTGTGTTCTTGTTCCGTCTTGAATGTACAGTTTTCTATTTCTTTTTCATTCTCATATATATATATATACCATTTTATAGTTTCTTTTTAAAAAAAAAAGTGCAGATTAAGGGGGTGGAGGATAAGACTAAAATAGCACATACCAAACTGTCAATGACTCTAATTCCCTCCATATCATCCTCTGAAGGAGAATCAACATTTTCTTCATCAGCAGTGATACCTCGGACTGCAGCCGATGCAGCAGCTGATGCAGACCTAAGACAGAAATGCAGGAGTATTAACCTTGAACAAGGTTACAAATAGAAGCCATATCTGGTATTTCTAAAACAAGCATATCTCAAATATGATCAAATCTTCTGGAATACTAAGTTGGTTATTCAAATAAGTTATCAGCATCCATACTTCCCTAAAGAATAATACCATGTCACCCCTTTAATGATAATATTTTAGTAAGGAAAAAAAAAGAAGATTAAAATTATTAGGTGCATAGAACAGCACTGTCCTCTCACCTAATCCAATGAAATCACATTCCATATTCCACCAAACAAAGAAATCACATTGACTAAAAGAATATTCTCAACATCACTAGAACAATTCAAAAGAAATAGATGACAAAATGCCACTTCTAGCAGGAAATTTGGTTTTGGTCCATACTGTTAAAGGTACACCTGCACTCACAGCACAATGATAGTCTAGCAATGTATTAAAAAAAGAAAAAAAAAAATGAATCACAAAAAGGAACAATCCAATAATGAGTAAATAGATTATGTTCCCATAAGACCTAAGGAAGAAGGTATCATTCTTGTAAAGATACACGTAAACTGTTATTTAAAAGGTGAAAAGATATACCACTGATTTGAGCTTAGTTTTACTAGTCATGAGCAACAAATTGGGAAGCAAGTGAACAATCAATTAGAGATGGACGTCTGAGGTGAAGGAGTATTTTGGAGTGCAAATACTGACCAGAAATTCTTTCTCAAGATTTCAGCACCATCATTGTTACAATTATGAGGCTCACAATTCCCGATTTCCTATGTGTGAAATCAAGTGTGAAATCAAGTTTTGCCCGTGCAATGTGAATCTTAGCTCTCCACGTAGGTAAGGATCATATTACATCCATTCAAACCCTAATAGAGGATCAAAATAAACAATTTAATCATACAAGTCTGATATTTCATATGAACAATCAAGCATACACTTCCACATCTAGTTTTCCAAAACTCATTTGTTTTCTCTATGGGAAATGATCTTTTGTTTGTCTATTTATAAGTTCCGAAAAGTGTGCAAGCTTTCCAAGTGCACTGTCCAAATATGTATTTTTCAATCTTATTTGTAGAGGACTCTGACAGTATATGATGACTTATGAACAAGTTTGGATAGTTATAAGTTTCTTGAAAAACAAACAGAACTATTAATAGTTTCCACAAATAAAAAATCACGGTGTTTGATTGTTAACGCTAACAAAAGAGGAAGAGGAAAACCTAAAATAACAAGGTTAAAGACAATTTTCAAGGCCACGCTTAAGCAATGACTATTCCTAGGCCATTTGCAACTAAATCACTTAGGCCATACTTACGACAGATAGTGGGGCACTTTGGAAATTTTTTAAATGTTTAAGGGGTTAATATTAATATATAAAGCTAAGGTTCTTCTTTCTTCATATTACATAAGTGACTTTATAACTTAAACATTGGAATAACTTTTTGTTTTTTTGAGAAGAAACAAACACATTATACTAAAATCAGTGTTGTCAAGGCGGAAAGGCGGTGGTAGGCGGTAAACCTTAATTAGGTGAGGCGGGATTAAGGCGGGATATAAAATATTTATTTAGAGGTCCCTGAAAAATTTATTTATTTATTCATTGGTCCCTCACTCCATATATATATGTATGTAATTATTAATTTAATTTATATATTAAATAATTATTAATTTATATAATATAAATTAATAATTATATACATAAACGTATTTAGGGTTTGCAGAAATTGAAGTGGAAGGAGGGAGAGGATTTTGCAGGTTTTAACAAAAAAAAAAATTCAAATAAACCCTTTTAAAAAAAATATTTGCTTAGATCTCCCCAGACCGCCTAGACGGTGGTCTAGGCGGTGCCACTACTCAAGGCGCCGCATTGACAACACTGACTAAAATAAAGTAAAAATAGGTACAAAAGGTGCGGAGTACAAACATTGGCATAACTTTTAATTCTAGAGTTATATTTCAATATACAAGTTATTTTTTTCTTTTTTCCCCCTTTCTAATTTTGATTTTCTATTTTATTTTGTTATATTGCTACAAATATTTTCTTTTTTTTTTATAAGTATTACATCAAACATGACTCTTTAAATCTATAAACTTTCATATGCCAACTTGTACTATTTTTATTTTTTTTATTTTTTTTAGTTTTTAATTTTTTTTAGTTTTTAATTTTTGGAACGGATACAAAATTGAAGAGTATAAAATATAATTAATCTTTTGTTACACAAGATTTTACTCTTATTTAGGAATATGCATGTAACTTTATATAGTGTTTGTATAACTTTTGTTATACAAGATTTTACTATTAATCTTTATATAGTGTTTGTATGTGTAAGATTAATTAATTAACTATTTAGGGGGCTATAAATAAATATTATTTTTATAGCCTAGGCCTCACTTAGACGACACCTAGGGACCACCTCGCCTAGTCCGAGTTAATCGCCTTGGGTAAAGATAATGAAGAAAGGCATAACCAAGTGTACTATAACATTAGAATTGACCCTTGATAGAATGGAATGGAGAAAGCTCCCTTTCCTCAGCCTTGACCACATATAGTTGGGAAAAGGCTTTCCGTAGTTGATTAGAGTAGCAAAAACAAAAATTTAATTATTATACTAGAATGATGGTAGCAAGATTGAGCATGTGCTTAAATTTACATTGGCTTTAAGGAGGATATATGTCAACTTGTTAATCAAAATACAAAGAAATGAATTAAAAAGAATTATTTCACATGAAAATAATGGATAGATAAATTTTGACTGAAATTTTCAATTGCCATTTCTTGTAACATACGAGTCTTGAGTTGTTAAATCAATATTCATATCAGTTACTTGTAAGATTTGCATAGAATACATTGTATGAATCATAGGTATATACTTATATAACCACATAGAGCACAAGATCCACAAAACTCTGGAATTTGATTAATAATTTTGTTAAGTAACCATGACCAAAGATGAAGTTCCGAAATGGGTAAATAATTTGTGAAAATGATCTATGTACCCAGCAGGAAATTGTCATGAAAAAGATAACCCATTTCATAATTTGTAATCTAATTAAATTATTTTTTACGTAAACAAGAAAAGCAAATAATTCATAACTGTTCATCTCTTGTAATACATTTCACAATGCTATGAACATTGGGATGAACCAATTTCTTCTTCTTCTTCTTTTTTCTTTTTTTTTTCTTTTTTTTTTTTGTCTTCTAGTTAAAGAACTCATCCACATAAAAGGTCATTTCATTCTAAAATTTCCCTTTCAATCAAATGATCACAATTCATACACAAAAGTTATAATCAATAACTAAAATTTCATAAGGAATATGAAAAGGGCCTTCTAGATATGGAAGTTGAGTAATGATACTTGGAATTTGACATACAAAATGCACTTTTTACTATTTTTTTAAGAATCATGCAAAACAGTTGAATCATAAGACTTGAATCGTCAATCACATTACTCATCATTATTTAGGATTTACTATGGATCGCGTTGCATTGGGATCTTAGTATTCATGTATTTGAATAGGGATCCTTACAACTATGACATTGACAAATCTAAGAACAGATTATAATTGATAATTAACTATTTTGATAGACATGGACAACAAATACTGGAAATGTGGAACATTTTGAAACTTATGTATTACATGTAATTTCATGTTGCATACTACTGATGCTAGCATGTCATTCCAATGGCTCAACATAGTTAAGAACTAAGATGTAACTACAATATGTGAAAAGAGAGGAGATTCAATTGACCTGGTTTAATAATGTGCAGTGAAAGGCATTAGTAAGGGCATTGAGAAGGTCAAAGCGGGATGGAAGAATATATTGAAAGGCTATGGTTCAATTAAGAATAAATTCTAGATAAATGCAGTGAGTAAGGATTCACGTGGTTGACACCAAGCAGTACATGCACGATTCTATCTTTATAGAAAGAAAGCATGTTACCTATCATTTTGTTTTTCCTTTTTCTTTTTTGTTCACTAGCAAAGAAATTGAGAGATTTCTGAAACTCAAACAAGCTTTCACACTGCAACAATGCCACAAACTAACCTCTCTGAATGCCGGATGCTCAGGCTTGCATCGAGTGTCGTTTGTTTTAAGCTGGTAGTACTCCTGCCCCTTCCCCTTCCTCTGCCCCTACCTCTTGTAGAACCTTTACTTCTACTAGGTTCAGAAGGATCGTTTGAGGACCTAGAAGCTGCAGATGATGCTTTTCGGCCTCTATTCACAGTCTTTGAGCTTGAGAACATCTGGGTGGCGTCTTCATCATCACTAAAAGAATTCAAACTCCCAAGTCCTTGTGTACTTTTAGCTCCAGTGTCCTATACAAAACAAACATGGAATTTCAGACCAAAGAAATATTAAAAGTCCAGCTGTAATATGAGACAACCAATTTGATTGAGCTAATATAAGGCATATCCACCTGCAATATCTGTGAATATGAGGCAAGCTGTGTTCCGTCCTTAAATTGAATTGACCTTTCTTTAACACGCTCCTGCAACAACACATATTAATATTCTTGATAAATATTAGATCTCACATAACTTGTACTGTAAGATTAGCAAGGTGTGAAGGTAAGTATTGTAAGCTTCTTGCCTGCATGCAAGCCTCAACTTTAAAAATTAAATCTTCTTCAATCTTTAATGCATCTGATTCTTGGGAAATCTTATTCTGTGAAAACATGAGGCATGTAGATGTTCAATGATGAGTGGGATTAAAAACCTATACTTCCCAACAGCAACACTATCTGAAACAATTTTGAGTCAACATAGGAGAAGTAGGGTATACATACCCGAGTTTCCTCAAGATTGTACTGCAAGCAATTGTAAAAAGCCATTTTGTCATCCTTGTTAACAAACTCATGCAGTGCCACATCCAAGTCATTAACTGGAAGTATTTCCATTTTCTGCCAAAACGAATCCTTATGATACCGTAAAAGAGAGAGTATAAAATAAAATTCATTGGTTGAGGCCTTGATTTACAATATTCCAATTATTGTTGTATTGTTTATAATACCCATAGATCATCTCTTTGCTCATTGTTATACAACTAAGGATGCTTCAGACACTTTCTTTAGCCAGCAAGTTAGGTTGGATGCAATGGAATATGCCTAGTCAAGTGTTAGATATATCTCTTTATGGGGTGAAAAAGTTTGGAGATACTATTTGCGGTTTTTCTTAGGATTTTGAACGAGAATAGCAGGTTAAGAAGGTAGATATTCATGGCATTCTCCTCAATATTACCTATATTATAACTGACATGTATAAGTGGTCTAAGCTTTTCATACACTTGATCATTGGTAATTTCATTTTGAGATACGATCGTCTTTGAATGGAAAGAGATGTTTATGTAATGTTGTTTTAAACTGTCCTCATTACAAGATAAAACTTGAATAAACACAAGGTAAAATTCTTTCAAACTGCAGTGTAGTCATGGAGACCAATGCATTAGTTGAGGGAAAAAAAAAGAAGAAAGAAAATCACACAGAAAGCAAAGAGGGAAAGTTTATATTTTGCAATAGACTACAGTCACGGTTTTATAATAATGTTCAAATTTTACTAGTTGCAATAACATAGAAATGTACTACTGATAATGAAATATCTGAATTTTACATTATATTTTTTGGGCCTTTAAAATTTTTATATTTTTATAGCATTTTTGTTAACATTAAGCACCCTAATTCTACAAAAAAAAATTATTTCCATTAATAGTTTTTCCAAATAGGTGAAAGATAGGCCTTGGTACAACAGTTGAGGTTGTTCTATTATGACCTGGGGGTTTAAATCTAAAAGCAGCCTCTTCAATGTAGAGGTAAGGTTACGCTCATGATCGCTTTCCCAGATCCTACAATTGCGGGAGCCTCATGCACTAGGTACACCCACTTAGTTATTGAAAAATTAGGTCTTCAAAAATAAATGGAAACAACACTAGTCTTATCTTAGGAATAGTAAGCGTAGAGGTTATACCAAATTACTTTCAGCTACAAGCGCCTCGATATTCTGTTGATTTAACTCTTCTGGACGGAGCCTTTCAGGATCACCAATCCTCTCTGCAGTTCAACATAGAGAACACTAACAATTATTTTAAAACAGAAACACACAAAAAAAAAAATTGAAATCCATATACAATAGAAAGACAAAAATGGTTTATTGAAATTAGCCAGATGTCTTCTAGAATAAAATAGTCTAGGATATAAATGCATGCAAAAACAAGAAAAAGAATTAATAGAAACCAAACAAGTAAAGAAAAAACTTTTCCAAATTTCCATCTTTTGTAATGATCATTATTAAAAGATCGACTAGGATATTTCATTTTGATCCATTTTCTTTTCGTAGGTGCATTTCATGACTATCATGTAATGGAACTATCTCAAAACATAATGCTTGTCTTTCAGCTGTGATTTGTCAAAAATAGTGAGGAGTCGCCAAAGCCACAGCCAAGATCGAGATATCTGAAACCTTTCAGGTGGATGCTGTAACCTCTGAAGTCTTAACTACCATACAAACATGTTAGCAAAGTTTCCCCAATGCCACATGCATAGCTCACGAGTTTATAGTGTGAAGTTTCTTTTCTATGGAGTTGACATGAGCCATCAGTGTAACTACCCTCCTCACACTGGTGCCACATTATTATTTTCTCTTTTCAATCCCATGCCTGTACCATAAGAGTGTTTTCATAAGCCTAAGCAATACAAGATTATGAAGACAGAGGTCATCATCCAATAGTGTACAGTTGCATGGAGACAACTTCAAAAGATAAGTTTTCTGGATTCCCAAGAAGATTACACTCTCTTTATTTACTTATTTAAAAATTTTCTTGTGTGGGAGAGTAAGCTTTTACTTTATTTATTTGTGAGTTGTGGAGGGACTGAGGATAACATAATGAGGCTATATTGATTTAAAGTGGTCTTCAGAACTTGTCTAACAGTGATTCTGCATGTTTTTGTCGATTTTGGTTGGGATAATGGCTATGACTAGAACAACGCAAATGCTGAATTGATGTTACTTTACACTTACATATTAACAATTTAACCACTTAAATGATTCTGCTAAGCTTCCATAGCAAGATGATGACAATTATATACTTTCAAGACCGCCTTGAATTGGAAATTAGCTTCCTTTTGTGTCATCCCTATCCAAAGAGAAAACATACTTCACTTTTGAGCAATTTTGAGGGCCTACTTGTTAACTCTACTTAGCTTCAACTTCTACTTTAAAATCAATCTCTATTTGTAGTAGAGGTTTAAGCTCTACTAAAATAGGCCAAGTTTTTTTTGCTTATTCTTGTAAAGATTATACCTCTACTTCAAATAGAAGTAGAAAAAACAAAAAACAAAAAACATTTACTATAAAAAAAAAAAATTTATTAGCCTCTACTCTTTCTAGAGGTGCAAGTAGAGTTAACAAACACCACCTGAGAGAAATATATACTTCTCGCCTAAACACGATAGGGAAGAAAGTAAATAGAACTGAACTAGCAGTTTGTAGATGACTCAAATACCTTCAAGAGATTGTCGCTTTTTTGCAGTCTTCGAGAAAATTAGAATGTCTTGAGGATTTGCAACCTACAAAATCTAGGAAAGATCAATTGAACTAGGGAAGTTATAATTGAAACGTCAACATGAAAACAAGAATACTTTGATAAATGGTCGTTGAAGATACCTTTCCCACATATTTTTGCCCAAACCTTTGGGGATTAATAGTCATAAATCCAGAGTAATCTACCTGCCATGTTACAGAAACAAACCAGTTTCACTCATGCCCCAAATGGAAAAATAGTGGTGCAGTAAAAATAAAAGTCCAAACTGATGGTATAATTCTTCATATTTCCAAGTTCTATAAGCTTCTGAAAATCAAACGTTATGCAATAAGTTTAATTGCCCACAGTGCACCTCTTTCTAGGCTGATTCTACTTTTAAAAAGCCAAACAGAGATTTCTCAATGCAGTCCATAAGAGAGTCACAGATACAGATCTCAAATTTATAAATTTAATTGAAGAAAAAAATTCAAGATTTTGTCAGTAGACTCAGTATGCTCCATCTGTAAGCAACTACCTATGTCCCATAGATATGATATATTGTCTGCTCATTGTTTGCGGCTGCCAAAGGACATGATGAAGGCCTACTTTAGGGCCTCCAATATTATCTGTATGAGAATTCAAACTATTCTTCACTTCATTCTTAATAGATCACTTTTACATCACCAACGCCTTCAAGCCTCTCACCCCCTCACCACAGTAAAAAAGAAAAAGAAAAAACAAAAATAAGAACTCTCCACAATGCGTGTCACCCAAAAGTTAACAATAAACATATAGCCTTATCCCAACTATTTAGGGTTGCCTAAACAAATCTTATTTCATTATTCAACTCCAGGATTATATTTTTCATTAATTTGAGGCTACCATATCTTCTCCTTACCATTCTAACACAAATCAATTTTAACACTATTCTTTCTAGCAGCTGCGGTTGGTCCCATCTAATTGTTGACGAAACTCTCCGCTCACCTCATGGGGCCAAACCAATTCAGCAAAGTTTCACTCATTTTGTTTACTTCAATCCTAATTCTTTTGTCTTTGATTCTTCCACTCATCTACTTTAGCATCCTCTTTTGTACCAAACTCATCCTATGTTTTCCTTGTTTATTAACTATCCATAGTTTCCCTCCATATAGAGTTGTTGGTCTTGTGCCCACTTCTATGTTACCCGGACTCTTTACTCTAATCCAAGGTACCCGTGTCCAAGGATCGAACATTCGACTTTGCTCTTGGCTTCGGTCACTTGAATTTTGGAATTAATTCGGAGAAGTTTAATTCAACATGGAGAATTTTTGTAAAATTCCCTAAATTAGAGAAGTTTAGAGAATTTTTGCATATATGCTTAAATATCTAGATTTATTGTAGTATAAGCTAAAAACTAATATAAATAGACACATTTAATACAGAAAAATACTCATAAGTGACCTAGCGAAATCAATCTTGTTAAGTGGATTGATGAGTTTGAAATGGTGGCTTGCTTCTCGACCATATACTTTGCTAGTTTAAATTCCACTATGCTTAATTTATTAGTTTATTATTTAAATGTATTATTTTTTCATCTTGTTTTATAAGAGTTAACTAAAAGAAGAGGGCTTTGGGAACTCTTTTAATGTATTTTGAAGTTTTTATCTTATTTCAACTTTCTTTATTTTATTTTTTTTCTTTTGCTTCTTTTCTTCTCTTTGTAATAAAGCATATCTCATAAACTACATAATTTGTTAGCATGTTAAATTATTTTTAAAAATTTATATTGCAATGTTGGTTGATGAAGTTGAAAATAACACATAATTATTGGTATTTTTTGTTTTCTATTGATGAAATAACATTTTTTTACTTCTCCGTCGAATTTTGTTGAATTTTATCGAATTTTATTAATTTTTTGCATTTTCTAATTAAAAAATATAAAATTTATCGAAGTTTAACGAATTTTTTCAAATTTTTCTAATTTTATCGAATTATTTCGAAGAGTTTTTGCATTTTTTATTTTACATCCACTTCGCACTTTGGTGATTAAAAAAACCAAAAAAATTCGGTGAATTTTTTAACCGTTCCCTTGTTCGACACTTTATGATGGGACATGGGTATGGGATATGTGTCCGACACTTTGAATTTTAGAATATTACCATATAGATTCTTCAATAGAAAGAAGAGAAAGCATGGAAGAAGATAATGACTAATAGGTGAAATTTACTTAAGTGGGAGAACAAAATAGACAATAAATGAGTGAAAAGAAGAAAAAAGGAAAAAAGGACATATAATATAGCCGAGTACCCATGTCCCAGAATTTGAAAATGAATAAGTCGAACCTCTAGATATGTACCCATATTTGACACCAACCCGAGTCCAGGTAACATAGGCCCACTTTACAAGACTCCCCTTTCATTCTTAAGGGTGTCTACTTATTATATGAAACTTTTGCTTTCAAGATTGCATGGTTTGTAATTGTTTTACACCAACTGTTCTTTATTCAACTTTGGGTTAAGCAATGGCTGCTACCATCCTAATTCGAATCTGTGAATCTTACGATTCATGATTTGATTTAGGGGAAAACAATACAAATCTTTAAAACAAATATCAATGATTCTATGTCCCATGGTGAATCCTACAAAGTTAGTAGAATCTTTTGATTTAAGACTCAAATCACATAATTCACTATTCAAGCTAACAATTCACACGATTGTTACAAAAAGTGAAAAAGCACATATTATATATGTCATAGATTTAAACTGAACAACACTTGACCTTCCCCCTCCTGATTTTGTTCTCAACTTAACTCGTCCTTGCCACACTCAACCATTTGTAAAATGAAAATTATTAGCACTATTTATTTGTTAAAAGCTTCATAAGTTTTTGATAATCTATAAGTGAAAAACCTTTTCACAACATGATTAAGTTGTTTATTTTTAACGGAACAAATGGAATTTTATTAAAATAACAAAGACAACACAACAGGATTAAGTTGTTCAATAAGATAAATATTAGAAACCTGATCTCATACACATAGAAGAACTATTCAGAAGTCCTAACAAAGAAATAAATCACATACACAGAACCATTCAGAAGTCTGAAGAAGTTGTTTAAAGAGATTAGATATCTAATAGAGGCTTCATCCTTAAAACATAAAGAACCAAAGAAGTATCACCTTTATTCTGATCAGCGGAAGTCTGAGCTCTGTTCTATGAACTTCCTTTTCCATTGATTTTTCAATTAGATTTCCAACCTTATGAAATGAGAACTTTAGTTAAACATAGTTGCACAAAAAATAGACAAATGAAGATAAAAAAACATCTAAGGAAAATATTCAATAAATCAGAGGAAGTGTCTCTCACCACTTTGTCCAAATGCTCAAGAACAGATGCTTGATCATTGGGATCAATGTCAGCTTCATCCTTCAGTACAACCTAAATTATGGAGAGCAATAGTGTAAAAGGCATAGGATGGATGAAATGAAACGCCACGACCTCACTTGTTGACAGCCTTACCTCTGAATATTCAAAAGACCTCACGGATTTCAACGGTATCTTAGTTGGACGATATTGATTTCCCTGTATATGCAAAACATCAACACGTTGAGCACTACAGATAATGAGAAATTTAATACTGAAAGTAATAGAAGGAAGAAGTTATAAAAGGAAAAACATCAGTTGCACCAAGAGTACCTTAATTTCTAGAAGAAGTACATGCTTAGGCTTTGCTTCCCCTTCAATTAATGATGTTGCAACAGAGGAGCCTGGCTGAGTAATATGGAAGCCCATACCTGGAACTTCCTGTTAACATCCAAAAACAACTACAATAAGATACTATAAGAAGAAAAGGAAGAAGGAAAAGATACATGCGGTTTATCAGGACATATATATTATAAAATCACCTGAGGATCAACGAGGCATTCATGTTCATGTCCCCACACAATAAAATCCAGGAACCGAGGCAGGAACTGCTCGTTTATAGCATTTTTTGGATTTGACTTTACTCTACAAATCAGATTAATGATAATTGATTTTTAGTCAAAAAATGGTCAACATCTTTAAGTTTCCAACTTTAAAAGTAAATAAATTATCAACAACCAAGCATTATATTTTCCAGGTTAGGCTCCAAAAGTTCAAAATACATCGCATCATTTGTCTTGAAGATTTGAGTGAACAAAAAATAAAAAATACTATAAAAGACCTGTTTTGATGGAGTACAAAAATGTTGAACCAGTCAGACACTTGACAACCTTCTTGAGCTTCAGGACGCATCCATTGCACAGCATGTGGTGTCTGAGGCATCCAACAACAAAATTGTGCAATAAATAAGGAGGCTAGCCATAAAACATGAAAAGAGCCCATACTTGAATTTGGGACAGAAATGGATCCAAAGAACAGAGAACACATTAAAATACCTGAAACATTCTATTGAGTCGCTCATCTCTAATGTTTCCAAGACCATACAAAGCCACAGATGTTGAACCCTGGGATTTTGTGATATAAGAACTATGAATCATTGTTGTAAAGATTCTAAGACTAAGAGCATATTTCCATCCAAAAAATCAAGTATAACAGACCTTCCTGATAAGTATAGGATGAAGAGATATCTGGCCAACACCTGAGCCACCAAGGACCATTTTCCCAAAATAATTTACAAGATTGCAAGCGGAAAGGATGTCAATAGCAGAAAGATTGTCCTGTTCGATCAGCACAAAAGACATCATTGACCATTTCTGTTAGCAAAAACTAGCAAACAAAAGGCAACATCGAAAGATTATAAACAAAATCTAAAAATTTATTAAAGTAAAAAACTAGCAAAATTTGATGGCTAAAATTGAAAAAAAATCTACTATTTAATTTGGAAATTGTGCTAGCAACCACCATTAAATGATTACATCATTCATTTGCAAGCTCATTGCGCACTTCCTCAGGAATTTAATGATACTCAAATCAACTAGTGTTATCAACGTGTGCGCCTCAAGCACGTCTTGAGGAAAGGTGCATATGTTGTGCCTCAATACTTGACAGGCAAGGAGCACCAGCTCAAGCGTGCGCCTCAGGCGTGCACCTTGATACACCTCACTTTTCTGCTCTTTATTTTTAAAAAGAAAACTATTTAATCGTGAAATAAATATTATATTACATACTTTTTCTCTTTTCTTTGAATAAACATACGTAATGCACAATATAGAACATAAAACATTAAAAGAAACTTATGTTCTGCTTGTATAACAACAATGATAAGTTGTTGCAAAGGCATCACATTTGCTACTTGTTCTTCGTTGTTTTTGGGTTTCTTGTTTCAATTCAATTTTAAATATCAAAAAAATAAACATAATATCAATAACAAATATGAAATAGAAATATTAGTGCTTTGCTACTATGAACATTATGACGTAGGATGAGAAAAATTTTAAACTGTTATTGATTTTTATCTTTTTTTTTAATTCTTTAAGTAAAAATTAATATAATTAAGTTTAAGAAAAAAAAAATAGCCACACTTTACTCTGGTGTGCACCTCACCTTGTACCTTGCGCCTAAGGCACTGGGACCCCTCATTGCCTTAAGTGTACCTTGAGCCTTTAACTACCTTGAACTCAACATAGTCTTTTCTCGACTACATGGGTTTACGGATTATACAACGCCTGAGCAAAACACATACAACTTCACACAATGTTTTGTGGTTGCTCAGTGCAATTCTTTTAAAAAAAAAAATAGCAATTAAGAGAGAAAGAGAGAGGAAGAAGTACTACAATACAATGTTGTCAAGGTGCCACACTGTTGTCACCTAAGCCGTAAGTAGGTCGTCATCTAGGCATTTTTACAAGTTGACCTTTAAATTGCCCAACTAATATCATTAAAATTGACTTACTATAGATTAAATAGAGTAAATTTGCATGATTTGAAAGAGCAGGAAGAAGCACAAATAACATAGTGAGAATAGGCACAAACTTATCAATGTAAGCAAAATTTTTATCATACCACTCCTGCAGGGTCGTCATGATTTCCATGAATGCTGAAGACTGGCATTCCAACATTGAAGTGGGGGTCTTCATAGTTTACATGACCAAATCTGCATATTCAGATAATAAACCATAAGAACATACATCTTAACCAATGGCTAGTATTCATTAAGAGATAGACAAAGAGCGAATAAGAAGAAAAATAGAGAGAAAAACACTAAGTTGCTAAGACTCAACTGAGTAAAAACAAAATGATTGATTAAAGAATCTTAATGACGAAAGAAATCTCCCACAATAAACCAAGCTTTTACCTTACCATCAAAACAACTGAATGAACCTCAATTTAGATTTTCATCTCTAAATGGGCTGGTGTACCAGAAAAGAGAGAGAGAAAAAAAATGGACTGGTAGGAGAGAGATAGGTTCTAGAAAAAAAAAAACTGCGATAAGTATGAGCCGCCTGCCAACTTTTATACAAATCCTAGTACTAAACCCAAATTCATGGCCTAGACCGTATTCAACCAGTTGACTCAACCAATTAACTGTAAAGTTTTCTTTACATATTTGCAAAGTAACATAAAAAGAAACATATTATCAAGAATGAAAGAAATTACATATTTGCAAAGTTCACTGTTTGATCACTGACAACTTGGAATTGGACTGGTCGATCATTAAGGCAATATCGGCGAAGAATCTCAATAGTTTTTACTAAAGTTGACCTCGAAGGCTTATTTTCATGGAAAAGATCACCTCCAAGAAGTAAAAAATCCACCTGCAAACGAGCTTGCAGTCAGCATAATGTCGAGCCTTGGGTAAGTGAAAAGGATACAAGAAGACGAAAATTAAACCCCAAGCTATTTAATTAAGGCTGCTTAGCATATACAAATGGGATTAATAATAGTTCATGCAAAGATGTAAATCAGTATTACCTGTTTTTGCTCTGCAATTGAGCATATCTCCTCAAATGCCAGAAATGAATCAACCCGACGTATCTCATCCTTCTCCATATATCCCAGATGGCAATCAGTCGCAACAAGCACTCGAAGTGTGTTGCTGATATCCTCTCTGAAAGTGGTTTTCTAATCATAATCACTATCATAACATGACCTAAGAAAAATCAAAACGAGAAACTCGCTTTGCATTCTCTAATTTCATTATCCAAATGAATCAGAACTTTCACATATATGCAAATAACAAACACTTCAAGCAAAATCGGTCAAAGGTTCAAAAACCAAAAAATTGTACATCAGAAATCTTTTAGAGAACTGAGTTTATACCTAGAACAATCTCCCATGTAGCTGAATCCGAGTAATCAGCTAGGTTCTACAAATCATCGAATACGGTAATTACAGAGGTCTTAAGGTTACATATCTAGTGATTAAATTAAATGAACAAAAAACAGAAAATTTTTGAATAAATAATACTTACAAAGACAAATTAGATAAAAAGAGTTTGACCTAGTTTCAATCTTCTGAAAGAAGGAAATTGGTGGCGGGAATTTAAAATGACGCTTTTAAGTAATACTAATTCAGTGAAGCTGAAAGAACAAGCCTAGTTATACCAGTATTTGTCCTCCGTTATCCCCAAATTGACATTTTTGTCCTGTGAAAATCCACACCGTCCGATACAAATCCAGCAGACATGAAGCGTCTAACTAAATGGAGAGAACTTACTTCGCTACTCTAAAGACACCAAAAAATTATTCCCATTCAGTGGCAATCACGTCATTCTACTGAGAACAAAGGGGCATTTCTGTAATTTAAAACCATCTTCTTCATCATGTATTGTATCGCATCCATAAGCCCCAAACAGTGGAAAATGTCGATTCCGCTGCTATCGTCTCCGAATTTGCCTTGCGAAAAATCTCGAAGCATTTCGATTTTCAGAGCCACTTCGAAATCTAACGTTTACTCTTCTCTTCACAGTATCGAGTTTCTCAAGTTTCGTTGTTCTGAAAGTAGAATTGAAGCCTCGAGATCGTGCTTCTCTAGTTGTTTCTCGTTGTCTTCTCGAGGGCGTCTAGGGTTTTGTGCTGTTGCAGCAGGAAATGGTAGAGGAGGAGAGGAGAAGAGCGTTGCTGAGGATGCTGAGGAAGGTCAGGGAGAGAGTACGATGCCTTTAAGGTTCAGGTACTTGACGGAGGAAGCTCCAGATCGGCCTCTCAGGTGGCCATGGCTGATAGGTACGTAAATATCATCTAGTTTTGCTAATTTTATGTTTTATTTACTTTACATTATGTGTGTGTAGTACTGTTTGAGAAGTTCAATAGCCAATTCATAAACAAGCTTTCATGAAGTTATTCAAATTTTTTGGTGTCTATAATTGAAATGTTGAAACTCATTGCTTGATGGGTTTATAACAATTTGGAAGATAACAAGGAATGTTTGGGTGGATCAAGGGAGGTGTGCCTACAGCTCTAATAACTTTATATTTGGTATGAGTGTAGGAGTAGGACTGCTTTGTAGTTTTGTGGATTCTGTTCAAAAACCACAAGGACTCCTCTTATTATCCATCTCCCATTTTTACATCAATTTTTGCTCCTTATCCAATGTGGGTAACTATTTCTCAACTTGAAAGGAAATATTAGGTGGTTTGGAGTGTTCTATAACTCTAGCATTAGAAAAATGTTAGAAAAATTGAGTAGATAGAAATAAGTATTAGTTGGTTTTGAGTGACAAAATATAACCATTCAAGAATGGGAAGGGACTCAACAACCATTATTATTCGTCTCCATAATCAAACTTTTATCAAGCCTCAAAATATCACTAATCATCTTTGGTCATCTTGTTGAAGGTGTACGTTTGATTCATTTCATCGATCCATTGAGTCTCATTCAGTCATTGACCCATTTTAATTTGTGTAACAACATATTGGATGGCATGGTTATCATGTGAAAGGACATACTAAAGTTAAAGTGTTTAAGTCTTAATTAAGAAGAAATTGGCATCAAAGACCTTGGGGTTGCTCCAAAAATGTAGGGAATAGTAATGGGACAGAGAAAAACAAGCTTGAAGCCTTGAAAATTGTGGTTATCACAAAAAAATTACGTTCGAACTGCGAAATGCACTTTAAGAAGTTTAGCAGTGTCTACCTCACTTGTAGGTTACTTCAGTTTAAGTGTCAAACAGAGCCTGAATACAAATGAAGAGGTTGCAAAAATATCCAAGGCACCATATATCATTGTGTGAGGGTATTTGTTGATATATGATAAAATGACATTGCACAATACCAAACATTGCCCGAACAGAATGTTGTGGTTTCTATTAGATTGTTGTGAAATGGATTCTGAGAAGCTTAAAAGGCATTAAAAATCTTGTGGTCGTGTTTGAATTTTGAAAGAAAAGAGGAGTCACAAGATATAGTTGCATGTGTAGATTTTATTATGTAAGGGATTTTGATAAGGAAAGATCAACTACAAGTTACATATATACATGCACTTGCTCTCATATCCAAGGCCAATGCTCGCATCTCTTGGACATAAGCTTTACAGTAAACCACATAAATCTTGAGTCGCTGATTGTGATTTGATAAACCATGTAAATTTTTGTCTTGTAGGACTGTGTCAAAAACCATTTCTCTTTGATGTATTGATTTCTTTTCATGAATCATCATTCATTTTTCTTCAACTCGTATCCTCAAAGATAAGCACATTTAGGTCCATGACTAATGGGTTGGTCTTCTATTGCGTCCTCCCATCGTGCTTCGCTCTCAAAGCAATTTGATTATGTTTTCCAAGATTCTTTGTTTTCATGCTTTCCAGCTCAAGGACTCCTTAGCCTCCGAGACTCTAGAGTGGTTGTAGTGCGTCCCCCTTAATTTAATTATGTATAGCTGTTGCAGCCTTTCCAGGTCATATGGAAATTAATCAATTTGCTTACGCACCCAACGCACAGCACAAATAAAAGATCTGTTTTGACATGAAATGGATATTATCAACGAAGGCCAAGAGAATTCATATCCATTCTGCTTTTTCTTTTCTTTTGTTGTGAACTCTTGAGGTCTTCTGTCCTGTGAGCCCTAGAATTGTGGCTGCAATTGATTACCTTGGTAGCTGGGATTTTCTAGCTTTTAATTCAAGTGCCTGGCACATATGAGGTCATTACATTTTTCTTACCTTCTGGAAAGCATCTGTTTATGGTTCTTACATCTGCTAAACATCTTAACTGCCTCTCTTTAATAATTTTATTACATTTATTGGCTCGGTTCTTAATATGAAAGTTTGATTCTTCATGTAACCATTGAAAAAGTTTAACAAACAAATTCTACTTTCACTAGATACTTAGTACTTTCCTCCAAAAAGAGAAAGTGAATTAATAAAATTGGTGAGATTTGTAAGCAATGTCTTCTTGTTTGAGGTATCATTTATTTTCTAAGGTTCGATCTGTTTGAAATGCTTCTGCTTGCTTATGTATCTTGTTCATTTTGCAGCACTTGCTTTCCTCATTTACACCTGGCGGGCAGTATTATGGGAACTTTCTAATTGGAAGAAAGCTGTACTGGTCATTGCCAGTTTCATTGGCTATCTCTCAAAACTTCTCTTGGCCTTTGTTTTCCATTTCATTGGTGAACCAATCACCAATCTTATCAGATTTATCGAGACAGTTTTATACTCCATCAGGTCCATGTACTCTAGTATAGTGGCATCAGCACCTGTATCTGAGCTGACAGTGATCATAATGTTAACTTCATCAGTACTCGCCATTGCAGAAACCGTTTCTCCAGACTCAGTTAACAGCCAGCCATATCTCCTCACTTTTGCCGGACTAATTGGCTTTGCTGTTGCAACAGACTATATAACAGAGCTGTTCTTCTGGGTGCTTCTTGTGGGAATGTTTTGTTTCTCAAAGTTTGTTAAGAAAAGGGACTATGTTCAATCTGCGTTGCCTGTTGCTGCTGTGTTGGCTGCTGTTGGGAATCCTTGGGTGAGATTTATAATGATGGGCTCATACCTGGCTCTTGCTATCTCTCACTACTCGAAGTGCTCACAAGAAAACCTTGAGAATAAAGCTGCAGCAAGAAGCATTGGTGTTCCTATCCCATTAGTGGGTGCAGCATTGGCCATTGGAATTCATGTTGCTGCCAAGTGGATCCGTTACCGACATTTGACATGGATGATTGTATGACAAGCAGGAAATCTTTCCTATTGTTTTGTTGTGCAACGAAATGTTTTATTTTGATCCTGCAAGTGTAAGATTGTACAGCTAGAGCTTCACTTTTGATAGAGTTAGTGTAAGCCCGTTCTAAGTGAGACTAACCACGGCATTTGTTTTACTGGGGGGACCGAATCATTAGCTTTAAGCTCAACCTTTCTGGAAAAATTATGTGCATGGCTGAAGTTTTCAGTTACAAGTTGGATGGTGAGAGATTGTCATTTTTCCTCAAATTTATGCATAATGGAATTTCTATATGAGCTCCCGGCTTTGATGGTGAGACTTTTGCAAATCTAATATGTTTCATGCTCATATGTTATTGAGCAAATGTCACTATGCCCTCTTAGTGATGTTTATTCGAGGTGGATTAGTTTCTGTGTGCGTAAACTGGCTCAAGGGACACCACTTAAATTATCAAAAATATTAAAAAAAAGTGTGTTCAATTTTATCCAACCCAACTTTAAAAAGCTCGCGGATGATTAGGGTTTTGGGTTTAAGATCTAGGCATTGCTCAATAATCGAGTCAGTGTCAATATAAACCCTGTGTCCACATTTAAATGCAACCTAGGTCCAAACAAGGCAAATTAAATACTGGAGTTTTTACTATTCTAGTTATCACCACATAGGTCAAACTTTTTTGCTTTGTCAGTCTAAGATGTCACCTAACGTAATAGCATTTGCCAGTATTGAATTTAAGCAATAAGATTTGTTTTTGTTATTGGGAGTTGGTATGGAAATAAAAATTATATGACCATTTTAATAAGCAAGTAAAAATTATTCCACAAAGCATAGTTGTCTATGAGCTTCTTAAAAAATAGTATGGGACAAGGAATGTGTGATCTTGTTAATAAGCACGTAGATGTAATTCTACAAGCAAACCAACCCATGAGTTTTTAAAAAAAGCATGCAGGATGAAAGACCACGTAACTTTTTTGATAAGAACGGTGAAGTAATTCTAAAAGCAAACTTGATCAAAAGTGTTAAAAGAAGTATTGTAGGACTAAGACCAAGTGTGACAATATAAGTTACAACACGATAATACGATTTAAAATTGACACGAAATAAATGGGTTTGGATTTTACATTAACAAGTACGAGTCAAAAATATATTAAATCCGATTAGACATAATTAAATTTTAAGTCAAAATAAAGTCGACCTGTTAAACCTAAAATTGACCCGTTTAACACAATTATATTTTGTGTTGAGATTTATGTTATATGTAAAGACTTTTTAATATTTTATGTTATGTGTTGAGATTCTGACTTTATAATATTTTATTTGGTCTTTATTATGTGGTTGTATAGTTATGATTTTAAATTTTTGATTTATATGTTAATTTAAAATTTATATATGATAAATAGGTTATATTGAACTTGTTTAAGCTTTAAGGATTATAAACATGTTTAGCCCGTTTATTAAACGTGTCGAGTTTAAATTTACATATAATAATATGTTATTTAAACTTGTCGTATTTGAGTTTATAATATATTTCATTATATACAGTTACGATACGACAACGAACTATCACTCTTAATAAAGACGGTGCAAACTTCCAAATTAGCGCATGGAGGTAATTTTACTGACAAAATCTTGCTCATGAGCCTTTTAAGAAAGAAGGAGCAAAAATAAAACCTCATAGTCTCAAGCAGGAGTATAGCCTTATAATTGTGGGTAGGAACAGAGCCCCATAGCCACAAGTATACGAGCAAAACCTCAGAATCGTGAGCATGAGCAAAGGCTTAATTATAACTGATGCAAGAGCAAAACATAATTTGAACCTACGCCCCGAAGCTTCATTTAGGAGCAGACGTGACATAGAGTTACAGCACCCATAACATAATGATGATGATGTGGCGCATGCGTGACAAGGACACCTAGTCGATTTAACAATCGCTCCACCAACACAAACGTAGGGGAAATTTCGGAAGGTTTTTACCACCCTGGACAACTCAACTGCATTGGAGTGCCTACTAAACATTTATGAGAAAACATAATAACCCCTTGTGGTTGGGCGACTTAACAACTAACTTAAAACATTAGTGTGCATTTGGCAAACACCACATCCATGCCTTTGATCCCTATTTGTTTTCTTCCTGGAAGTTGCAAGTCTTATAAGAGAGAAAAATCAAAGGAAAGGTTTGGGCAAGCTCCGGCACTACTTGTTCAAAAACTTACAAGTAAAACGAAGTGATTGAGAGACGTTGCATGCTATAAACATAAGAGACTTTTATATAAGAAGGTGGAATATGCTAACTATGTCATTGCTCGTGCACAAGAGCATAAGATCATTGCATGTCTTGCCTTTCCATAAGTGGCATTTGGAGTCATGTCAACGGGAGAAGGTTTTATTTTATTTTTAATTTTTTTTAGAAGAATAATATTAACAGTTAGTTATATAACTAGCTTCATCACCATACAACTCTCAGAAAGGCATCAGACCCGTTTTTAATCCATTAATCAATGGTCGATCCTGACTATTTGGAGCTCGGTGCTTGAAACATAAAATGTAGCCTTTTATATATTAATAAATAAATATTTTTTATAAATATCGCAAAAACTATCAATAAATAAAAAAATCATAAAATCAATACAATAAAAATTATAAAATTAATATAATAAAACTACAAAATCAACACAAATAAAAAAATATCAAATTTCACACAAATATTAAATAGTAATAAGTTTAAGAAAATATTGGTCTATTATTCTTATTTAACTTTGTACTTATTGATAAAATTATTGTACTTGATTCAAATATAAAATTATACAAAATTAGTAAACAATAAAAATATAATTGAATTATAGAGTAATTTTTCTTTTTTTTATAAAAAAGCGGGGTTGGTAGACAAAGATAGTAGTTTACGAACAGGGTAAAAAAATATAATTGAATTATAATGTAGAAGTAGTTAAAAAAAATAAAAAAAGTGGTTAACGAACGAGGCAGAATAAGAACTAGAAGAAGAAAAACAAGAAGAGAGAGTCAATGGTCATGGGATCGTCATCGCTATATTTTTTATTTGAAATTTCAGTTCTTTCAACACTTTAGGATTTTAGATTAAATAAATTAATAAATATTTCAATAAAGATTATAACATAATAAGAAAATAAATAAAAATTATGATATAAATAAGTAATGAATTAAAATTTAAATTAATTTATGTTATAATAATAATTTTATTTATTATTGTAAAGCATGATTAATATTCAATATAATTATTAAATAAATGTATTTTTTAAGTTCAACTATTTTTATAATAAAAAGTTGAAACTTTAAATTAGAAATATTTTATCTTTTAAATAAAATTAAAGTAAGAGGTAGTATTAGTTACCAACAAATATATTTAGCATAAACTCTTATTAAAGGAGAGTTAAAAAAGTAGAACTAATTTTTTTAAAGCTAACAAAAATAGAGTTATCAGTACTACGTTAGATTAGATAAGATTTTGTATATGAATCGTAAGTGAAAAAAATAATTTAATTAAAAAAAGTCTAAAAATTAGTTAAAAATAATATAAAAATAATATAATATAATATTATATATATATATATATAATATGGGCCTCCCAATTTTGGGGGCTCTGGATCGTCACCCTATGTGTCCTGCATTAATTCTCTTCACCCTTTTAGATAAAGTAGCATAACAAAAGATGATTCCGGAACCTTTTAATTCTAAAGTCATATTTTTATCAACTACACCAACTCAAGAAGATTTAGAACGATGACATTAAAAATATTGAATAATTATAAGAGTAATGTTAGATCATACGGAGTATATGACACACAGTCACATAATAGAACTAAAAAAGAGAGTTAAGGATTGTATTTCTCCAGCATTTTCTCTAGCACATATTTTATTTTATTTTATTTAATAAAATTTAAAATTTTAATTAAAATTAAAGATACAACTATTATTATTATTATTTTGCTATTATTTTTGTTAAATTAATAAAATATAATTTTTATTCACAAATACAAAGAAGATAAAATATAATAAAACACTAGAATTGAAAAAAAAAGAAAAGAATAAAAGAACAATAAAATCTAAAATCTACCAAGGACATGGAGGTCCCATTAATTGAAATTTATTCAAGGGTTTTAAAAGGAAAACACTTAAAATTATAGAAATGTTTTTTCCCGAACTGCTCGGCACAACCGACTTGAACAACAAAACTAGGGTTTTGGGCTCTTTAGGGTTTTGTAATCCTTCCTTCCACGCTCTATAAATAAAACAATCTATTCCCAGCCGAAACTCACTTCACTTCTTTTTCCATTCCATGGCGTTAGTGTTAGAAGAGCTCTTCTTCTCATCTAGGGTTTTCATTACAAAGTTAGTTTTCCTTTCAATCCAGTTCGTCCTAACTGCACGTGGCACCCCGGGCTTCTCTGAAATCATCAATGAAGAAGAAAGCCCCAATGCCCGTGCGACATTTCGCCGTTCTGTGTTGCAGATCGTCCTCGATTTCTCCACGGTTAATCTGTGTCAAAGTAACGGCTAGATTTCTCGTCCTCCATTACTGTTTCTTCATCGTTTTTGTTTTTTTTTTTCTTGTTTCTTTTGTTTTTTTATTTGTTGCCTCTCCTCACCTTTAAGCTCTTCTTCGATCTGAAAATCGACCGGAAAGGGCTTAGTCATAGAGGCAAATATTGATGTCAGCGAGGTTAACGTGGGGGCACGATTACTTCCGGCAGCTTTGCTCCTAAAAACTCTCGCCACAGGTGAGATCTAACTTTTATCTCTGTAGATCGGTAGATGTTTTTGGTAGGGTTTTTTTTGTTTGTTGCCTTGTTGCTTGATAGATTTGCAGTGGCGATGATTATAGCTTATCCGCGCTTCTGAGATGAATCTATGAAGCAAAGACGGAAAAAATGGTTGAATTTCTTGATATGAGCCTGCGCATCTGTTTTAAGCTTTGTAGAAGAAAAAGATTAGTTTTTTATAGGGTTGGTTTGGTTTCTGCGTAGGATCATAGAGTATAGGCAGGGATGATGAATATACAGCTTTAATGCCAGTTCTGCTTCAGAAAATTCTTGATAGAGAGAGCTGATGTATTTCTCTGAGCCTTGTTTGTATGATACATTTGTTAGTGATTGTGTTATTAGTTGATTTGAACATTGGTAAAACCACTTCCTTAGGGTTTATGATCTAGGGGTCATATGACAGTGATGATTTATCCATGTAATTGAGATGTTGTTGGCTCTGAGACCCTGTTTACAGGGAGAACCTACTTGGAGCTGCTGCATTCAAATATGAAATTATGGGATTTTCTGAGACAGTCTTCTATGACTTCACCATATAATATTGTATTGGTTGTATGCGACTTTTTCTTTCAATTTTGATGTATTGTAGTGTTTAAGATTCTAATCTTTCTATATTGTGATTGAATGCCAATGATGATTTGATCCATGATATCTGAGATGTAGTGGAACTAAGACCCTGTTTCACAGGGAGAACCTACTTGGGGAATCTACATTCATATGAGCTTACTGGGTCTTCCTGAGGCTCTTTGTTCAATCTGTATTTACCATTTTTTTTTCAATGAAGGGTACTAACTTGGTATTCCTTTAGCAGAATATGTAGCATTACGAGTAATTGTCTTGTGATCAGAATTGAGTAAGATGTATAAGAGGATGGATTATATGGATAGTGAGTTTTAACTATCCTCCTGCCTTGATATGTTAGGTGGGCAAGGAGGCTGAAAAACTCAGAGAGTGAGTGTTGTCATCAGCTTCTTCTCTTTCACGCCACGAGATTGGAGTTAAATAACAGCACTACATGTAACATTTTATCACGCACCCTAATTCTCATTTTAGATGTTTGATTAATTAAATGAAGTTGGGATCTTCGCATTTAAGCTTGAATGGATGGCCACCAAATTGACTTGCTATTAGGTGTTTTTATTCCCTTCAAACTAGTGTTCTTAGGTTTATTAGTTCTTTCTTGAACATGTTAATTATATGTTTTTTCTTTGATGTTACTCTTTTGTAGTGTGTTCTTTAATGTTTACTTTTAGATTGCCTGGGAGCTGCAATCCTGCTACATTGAACACTGGTGGAAATTAAGAAGAGTTTGATTTGCTGCTGGTTATGGCCTCTTAGAGAAGGAAAGGCTCTGTTGTAAACAAGCCTATTTTCCCACTAAGATACGTATTTATTCTACATGTTATGTGAAATTGTGGTAATTTATGAAAGAAAAATAAGATAATAATATTTAACGTGGTTCGGTAAATTGTTTATGTTCACGTTAGGTAGCAAATTTGTGTTACAAGTTTTACCTTTAGGTGGATCTCTCAGAATTGGATGAATAGATCTTTCCAATGATTTTTAAAATCAAAGTAAGCCTTTATTTATAAGAATATTCATAGGTATTTTTGTAATTTAAATAAACTTTGTTTGGTTACGTTGAATTGTTGATTGGTTGTTGGTCGTCCTTGTGGGCGAACACCAACCATTTGTCCATTGAGGTGGATTTTAACAAATGGTTAGACCCATTTCAAAAAATTTGTGAGAATGAAGTGAAAGACATTTCACAGTATCAGGCTCCTTACAACAAAATGGTGTTGTTGAACGTGTGAATTGTATTTTGTTAGATAAAGTTTTATAGACCGAGTCATGATAGATAAAGTTTTATAGATTGAGTAGAAGTTAATTTTAATGGACTTTGAGAAGAAGTTAAGGCTTTTTGACTATGAAACCTTGAGTCAAATAAGTTTGTACTAAGTTAGATGTAATTTGGAAGAGGAGATACCTGTCTCAACTAGATGGATTCAAAGTTTTAGGAAGTGAGAATTGGGCTTTGAAGTTGTGCAAGTCATTGAATGGCCTGAATCAATTGTCGAGACAGTGATACAAAAGATTTGACAACTTCATCAAAAGGATGAAATATACTTTATGTGTCTACTATACCAAACTTCAAGATGATACATTTATCTATTTGCTTTATATGTAGATGATACGTTAATCGCATATAAAAGCAAGGTGGAGAACAATATGCTGAAGGTTCAATTGAGCTTAGAGTTTGAAATGAAGGATCTTGGAGTAGCCATAAAAATTTGCGGGACGAAGATAACTCGAGATAGGGCCAAAGTCACAATTTGTTTGACTCAGACTTAGTATTGTAAGAAGGTTCTTCAAACTTTTGGCATTGGCAATGACACAAAACCAGGGAGCACACCATTGACATCATATTTCAAGCTAAGTACATCAATGTTACCAAATTCTTAGGATCAAGAGAAGCAAATGAAGAACATTCCATATGCGAAATCTTTTTCATATAGCTCATAACTAATTGCATTTTGTTCAAACTTTGTGTGCCTTGATATGTTTATTGTTTGTTTGATGGTTGTTTAATGTTTGTATAGCTGATGCTTAATAATGTATATAAATATGTGCATTATAAATTGTGTATAGATAATGTTAAATTAAAGTATAATTCATATGTTATCATTTATGCATAGGCCTATTAAACAATGAATTTATATTGATTAAATAAAAAGATAAATGAGAATGAAAATTTGGTGTATTAAATGAGTTGGACATTTAAGATACATGGAAGCATGAGTTAAAGTACATGTGGTTGGTATGAGTAATAATAGACAAACTAATGTGAAGGTTGGTGCATGAAAGTGGACAAGTGTTCCATGCCGAATTTTTTTTTCAAAGAAGTGCTAGAAAGTGATATAAGTGGAGGGAAAAGAAAAAATAAAAAGACGAAGAGAAAGGAAAGAAGAGAAAGAAAGAAAAGAAGTTGCTTGAGGAAAAAAATTTCTGCAACGTTTTCATTAAAGAGCTGGATCTTCGGGATATTCGCTAAAATTGAGTTCAAACTTTGTTAGCAAGTTCGTAGCTTATTGTTATTCATTCTAGTCGGTGGAGATCGTGATTAGAGGTTTCGTTAAAAGATCTAACCTTTAGAAAACATAGTTGCCCGGAAAGTTTGAATTTCTCGCCTCGTTTTGCACGAACTTATAGATCTCCTCTATCTACCGTTGGATGTATATTAGATTTGAGTATATAGTTTACAATATATATTTCTACATTCTGAACGGTGGAGACGTTTATGAGTTAAGTATGTTGTGTAATACAGTCATTTGAGTTTGAGTATTTGAAGTCCGAAAAGAGAAATTGTTTGATTAGAGACTTATTCATCAAAGATAGAAATTTTCTGACCTAGTATAATTCGGCAATACGGCCTAAGTATGAAAAATTTCATATTTTTAGGGTTTTTGATGCTTTTGGCCTAAAATCATTAACAAAGCCTCTTAACTATCCATATCATATAATACACAGAAAATATGATAGTGAAGCTTTTAAGTTAGTTCATTTATGCTTTTTAATCACTTAAATCTTTCACCCAATTTTTAAGTCAAAGTCATCTAAATTCAATACATACACCAAATCTAGTAAAATCTGGCTCTGATACCAATTGTGACGACGCTTCACTCTGGACTATTAACTCGGCAAGGAATGGCGCGCGGAATGACAAACTTAAAAGATAAGTATCTTTGATGAATAAGTCTTTAATCAGATAGTTTCTCCTTTCTTCCTGTAAATATTCAAACTAAGATGATTGCATCACACGACATATTTAACCCATAAACATCTTTACACACGACATATTTAACCCATAAACATCTTTACCGTTCAGAATGCAGAAATATCAGTTGTAAACTACATACTCAAATTTAATATCCATCCAACGGTATATTAAGGAGATCTATAAGTTTGAGCTAAACGTCGCGAGAAATTTATACTTTTCGATCAACTTTGTTTGAGGGGTTAGATCTCCAGGACGAAATATGTAATCAAGATCTCTACCGACCAAAATGTAAAAATATCAGTTGTAAACTAAATATCAAAATCTAATATTCATCCAACGGTAGATTGAGGAGATCTATAAGTTTAAGTGAAACGACGCGAGAAATTTTAGACTTTCCGATCAGTTTCGTTTGAGAGGTTAGATCTCTTAGACGAAACCTCTAATCAAGATCTCCACCGTTCTGAATGAATAACCATAAGTAACGAACTTGTTGATAAAGTTTTAGTTAAATTTGACCATATATCCTGAAGATCCAGCTCTTTGATGAAAACATTGCAGAGATTTCCTCAAACAACTCTTCTTTCTCTTTTTCTTTACTTTTTTTATTTTTTATTTTTTTTATTTTTTCCTTTTCCTCCACTCACCTCACTTTCTAGCACTTCCTTAGAGAAAAGAAGTGGTAATGGGACACTTGTCCACTTTCATGCACCAATCTTCATATGTGTTGGTCTCATAATCTATCAAATTTTTATTTTTATTTATCCTTTTATTCAATCAATTTTAACTCATATCAATTAATGGTTTAATTGACCAATGCATAAATAATAACATACGCATTATACTTTAATTTAACAAAACCTATACACAATTTATAATGCACATATTTATATATGCATTATCAAACATCAACTATACAAACATTAAACAACTATTAAACAAACATCAAACATATCAATGCAACACATATAGTTTGAGTAAAATAGAATTGGGTTATGGGGTAGATAAAATAGTTTTTAGGGCGTTACATCACACTAACCTTAGAATGAATTTCGTCATCGAAGTTTTAGGGTTAAGAAATTACTTAAGCCCATGAACTCGGTAAAAGTGCTCAATCATGTCTAGTGCCGAGCTGCCTCTGCAACCCCTGTCAGAATACCGATGTAAACCTCGGATCCTTATATGACACAATCAAAATTGGCACTCCATATAATTTGACTATCTCCTGCATATAGAGTCTGCTTAGCTTGTCCATAGAATCCCTAGCGTTCACCTGTAGAAAGTGAGCGGACTTGGTCAAGCGATCATTAATAATTCAAATAACATGCTCCCATTTCTACTTAGGAATGACAAGCGTTTGCGTCTGTCCTCCAGGCTTTTTATGCTCAACTTTGACTTTCTGGCAGATTTCACACCTTTAAATGAACTGAACTATCTTTCTCTTCATGTCGGGCTACCAATACATTCTTTTCATATCATGATACATTTTGGTTCCGCCAGGATGAATACCATAATGAGATCTGTGAGCCTCTTGGAGAACATTGTCTGAATCGTGGATCTGCGGGAACCTATAAACGTTCCCTTAATATCAAGGCACCATCAGATGACAAGTGCTAATCAGTAAAATTACTGCTATCAGCCCAAAACTTGTACATCCCAAAATCAACGTCAAGTCTGTTGGTCAATTACCTCCTGGATTTGTGTAGGCTGAGCTCTCATTTGAGAACATACTCAAAACCGTAGCCGCCTCAAGTAGTCTCCTCTCATGAGACGTCTGGTGTGCTACCATAACTGTCTCTTCCCGCTTTCTACTCAACGCATCATCCACTAACTGGGTGGTATTCCAATATAAAATCATAGTCTTTGATGAGCTCTAACTACCTTTTCTGCCTCATGCTCAATTTTTTATGAGAGAACAAGTACTTGAGGCTCTTATGGTCAGAATACAAAGTGAATATCTCAGCATAGAGATAATGCCTCCAAATCTTTAAAGCAAAAATCATTGCGGCCAATTTTAAGTCATGAACATGGTAGTTCTTTTCATGTACTTCAACTGCCTCGATGCATAAGCGATGACCCTATCCTTCTGCATTAACACGCAACCCAAGTCGATACGAGAGACATCAGTATAGATAACCAACTCCTGATCAGGCTTTAGCAAAATCAACACTGGCGTAGATGTCAATCTTTTCTTCAGCTCTAAAAAGGCATTCTCACACTCCTCGGTCCATACAAAGGACACATCTTTCTGAGTGAGCCTAGTCATAGGCGTAGCTATCTTGGAGAATCCCTTAACGAATCTCTTATAGTAACTAGCTAACTCAAGAAAGCTTCCGATCTTGGTTACTTTGGTAGGCCTAGGCCAACTGATAATGACTTCAACCTTTGACGGATCAACTGAAATCTCCTCAGAACTCACCACATGACCTAAGAACTTTACTTCGGTGATCCAAAACTCGCACTTGCTCAGCTTTGCATATAGCCGCCTATGCTCTCTCAGAGTTTGTAAGGTCACTCTAAGGTATTCCTCTTGCTCAGTTCGAGTCTTGGAATACACCAATATGTCATTAATGAAGACGATGATAAACTTATTTAGATACTGCCTAAAGACCCTCTGTATCAAGTCCATGATCATTGCCGGTGCATTAGTCACACCAAATAGCATCACAAGGAACTCATAATGTCCATAGCGGGCCTGAATGATGACTTAGGCTCGTCCTCCTCCCTGATCCTCAATTGATGATACCCAGAGCGCAAATCAATCTTCGAAAAATATCTCTCTCCCCTCAACTGATCAAACACGTCATCAATCATTGGGAGAGGATATTTTTTCTTGGTGGTCACCCTGTTCAATTGGCGATAGTCGATGCACAACCACAAGCCCCCATCTTTCTTTTTCACAAAAAGATTGTTGAAGCTTTCTGCGATAGCCAGAGTGCCATTTGTTTGGCAAAGAACCAAGTTCATCACAATCGAACTAAGCATATTGATGTTTGTTTTTATTTTGTTTGAGAAATAGTAGAAGAAGGGAGTGTTCTTTTGCAAAAGATGAAGACTGCAGATAACCTCGTAGATATGCTTACAATGGTGATTATAATGATCAAGTTCCAATATTGCTATCTGTAGAGAGATTGTAGGTGTGGAGGAGCCTTGTTTCACATGAGGTAGAGGTGAATATTTGATAGCGTCTACCTCGGTTGACAAATGGTTGGTGGCAACCCTCGTGGGTGGCCAACAACTCGGTCAGTAATTCGGCGCAGCCAGCGAGCTGAATTGTTTTGAAGAAGGTTTATTTAAATATATATTTAAATTATGAAAATATTTCCGAATATTTTTATAAATAGAGCCTTATTTTTTATCTTGAAAATCATTGGAGAGATATATTTTGAGAGATCTAATTAAGGCTTTGGAGTCTGACTTTGCTTAAAATAGACGAAAAATGCGCCGGATATGGTTGGTTAACTAAAAATGAATTCGGTCAACTGTGGCCCGAAACGGGTTGGGCCGGGATGAACAGTATTGGGCCGAATCGGATCCTTGGGTCGGATTCGGGTCAGAACTTGGATTCGGAATGGATCCTTCTTCTTTCATAACCTGCTGCTGCATTTTTGCAAAAAAAAAAAAATTGCAGAGTACAGGTATCAAACTTTGATCGACTATTGGAAACTCGTTTTTTGTCCGTTTTTCTTGTCGTTTATTGCATTGGACTCCTGGAAATGAGAGCTACATCCACGGGTGATCAGAAAATAGTTTCGATTACTTTTACGGAATCTCGAAATTTTGACGAAATCTCGAAAATTTAACAAAGGGTCTGGTCTGTTTTCTTTCAAGGCTTATCCTCGGCTCTTATACCAATTTGTTATGTGAAATCGTGGTAAAGTGTGAAAGAAAAATAGGACAATAATATTTATCGTGGTTCGGTAAATTGTCTACGTTCAGGAGAGTCATCAAACTTGTATTCAAAGTAATTACAAGTTTTACCTTTCGGTGAATTTTTCATAATTATATCTCAATAAATAGAGCTTTATTTTGATCTTGAAAATTATTAAAGAAATATATTCTGAGAAATCTAATTTTAAGAGATCTACCTAAGGGTGAAATTTGTAATTTTTGTAAATATAAGTTTGTTGTTTCTCGTGAACATAGATAATTTGTCGAACTACGTTAAATATTGTTGATTTATTTTTTTTAAAAATTTTTATTACGATTTCGCATAACACTACATGTCATTACGATCTGTAAGAAATAAATCAGAATTTTCTTGAAGGATTCTTTGATTGATGTTTTCATTGGAAAATGATTCATTATTTTGTAAAAGATAGTGTAAACATGAAAGTAATGCATGCTCTGCCTGCTCTTTATAACAAAGTGCATAATTTGTTTTCTCCGTCTTCCACTTATAATTAATTTTTTATAATAATTATTAGTCTAAGGCATGTGCAGTGATGGACATGAATTAAAGAGTGTATTAATTAAATTATAATTTTTTTTTATTTAAATTTTATTTAATTTTATTTTTTGAGTTGGGGACTAACATAATGTAAGAAAGATCATAGAGGAAAAGTGAGAGTTAACTGCAAAGCCTATAATTTGGAGAAGGAAATATTGCTAAAGTTTTTTCAAAAATAACTGTAAATTCTATCATTCAGGAGAGATATTGTTAGTGTTTCAAAAATATCATATTTCAATTGAATATCTTGCAGTTACGAAAAAAAGGGCATGTTGGGTTTATTTAAAAAATAGTATAATCAAATTAACTAATAGTGATATATTATCATATTATTCTTAATATTTAAATTTAATAAAAGTAAATTTATAATGGGTATTTTAAGGATAATCTCCAAAAATTTGAATTTTTTACTCGTCAAGTTGTCTCCCAATGGCTATTAAAATTTTAAATTTTAAGATTACAAATAAAGTTATGTGACATTTGTTGTATGATACGTAAAAATTAATAAACTTATGTCACTGGTAATAATTATTTGGTAATTTCAGAACGATAGAGATCTCATACGGGAATTAGGCTGCCTTTGGTATGCAATTAAAATTTAATTTTCTGTATTTAAAAATAAAAAGTAAAAAAAAAGAAAAAAACTTGTTTAATTTGATAGGATTTAGAAACTATTTTTTTTAAAAAGTGAACAAAATGATTTATTTTTAGAAAATATACAAATGTTGGGGTATGTTTGGTATCTAATATAAAAACAAATTTTAAAAATAAGTTTTAAAACAATGAAAACATTTTATTGTATCCTCCTTCTCTTCACAACTGTTAAAGTTGAATCAAAAAATAATTTTTAATATTTTGAAAACGCTTCATTATCTCCAAATTTTTTGAGAATCTTCTTTTACCAAACATGACCTTATTTTTTGGGTTTTTTTTGGGTTCTTATAAGTTTTTTTTAACTTGATTTGCTTAAAATTTTGAACAAACTAAATAAGTTTTACTTGATTTTTAATTTTGAAAACAATTCTTAAATAGGATACCAAATATAAATTTAAAAATTATAAATTAATTAAAAATAAGATCAGCAACAAGAGATTGGTTCAATGATCAGAGGACGTGGAGGAAACAAAGTGGTTGCAAGTTTGAATTTCTGTGGAGCAAAATTTCAACGAGGCTGGGCTAAAGGGTGTTATATCATGCCCTAAAAGTAGGCTTCTCATGGCAGCAGTTTTGAAGTTATGCATGACCATACAATGCTGAGTGTTGGAATGAGTGTCTTGTTAGTGTGGAGATTAGTGAGGTTCAACCATACACGTGGAACCTTTTATCATATGTTGAGTAATTGGAGTATGTTTTGTTGGTGTAGGGATTAGTGAGATCCAAATGACATCGAGATATTTTAATTTTAAAAAAACAGAGATTATGTTCTAATTTTTTAAAAGTTATTTTTAAATTGAATGTCAAATACAGCTTTAGTATTTTATTTTATTGACAACAGCTAGCATTTCATTTAATTTTTCCATTTAAAAGTGCAAACTAAATTCATAAACTTTCCTTGCAAAAAAACATAAAACAAAAAAAATCATAAACTTTGAATCATGCTTCTCAGAACGTGACCCTTGCCGGGGCACGGCGCGCAGGACTCGTGCCAGCCACGCTACGTATTCCAAACCTCGGTCGTCGATTCGGTTCATAGGCATGTTCTGTTTTTCCATAGTTTGCTTTCTTTACTTTCTTTCTGTTAATAGCTGTCAGCTATAATCTCATTTTGATTTTTGACGAATTCATAGAAACCAAAGCAAAACCCAAAAAGAAGAGAGAGAGAGAACCAAACAAGGAAGCTTCTACGTGGTTGGCCGCCCCCGCCCCCCCAAACTTCTAACTAGGTGAAATAATATTTTAGCACTCCTTTTTTATGAGTTTATATTTTAGCACTCCTATTCTATACAAAACCCAATTAATTCTCAATTTTAAGCTTACACATTAGCCCCTACCATAACATAATTTTCACTAGTAACTATTTTGTACATTCTGTCATAATATAACTTATAAGCTTTGGGACATTACTTACCATTACACTTAAAAATATTTTTTTATTTTTTATTTTTAAATGAACGCCCTAAAACTTGCGTTTAACCATCTTTTTACTGTGATATAGCTTCTGCCATATTTTCAAATAAGACACTGATTTTATGCTAATGATGTGGGTAACAATGTTGTAGATAATTTTAGAAATAAGTTTAAAAGACTAATTTGTTAGTTTTTTCTTGAAATAAGAGTAAGAGCTGGACATTTATTACTTACTTTAATACTCGCATTAATTTTTTTTTCCAAGAATTCATGTATTATTACTATTTTTAAAAAATTTCTATTCCGTATTTATAGAAACATCCAATGGTATATTCCGTAGAATCAGTTACAGATCCTACGATCCTAATAAGGCTTGGAAGAAAACATATGGTGCAGCAACGAAGTTGAAGTCGTGGAGGCTACAGTTGCACCACGTGTTAAAAAGTTCCCCTAAAAAAGCGGGAATTCCCAAAATGGACAAGAAAAAAAAGAAAAAAGAAAAGTAAAATTAAAAGTTTCCCATGTTTCTTGGACGACAAGCCAAAAGAGTAGCTTCGTCTTAACTTCTTATAACACAACTCACTTTCCCAGAAATTCGGACTTGCTTCCACACGTATCGCTTTCATGCTCTAAAACAACAAACGTGAAACGCTTACTTGAAAAAAGCGATTCAACCTCCTCTTCTTCTTCTTCTTCTCCTCTGTGTCTCTTGGGAAGATCACAAACTCTAGATCGAAAGGATTAGCTATAAACAATGCGTGTTTTCTCGTTCTTCGAGAGAGCTTCTAGAGCTTTCCAACGGTATCCTTCGCTCTCCAAGGCCATCGTTCTGGTCTCCGTCAGGTTGGTTGTGATTTCGAAAACATGTTCTTGTATTTTGATTTGGATCCATTTTTTGAACCGAAAATAAATATATTTGATTCTTTTGAACATCCATAGACTGTTCCATTGATATTTTTCTTTTTTCTTTTTTTTTTGATTTATTATTCTTCTCCCGTGTCTTGATTTGATGGTGATTAGAGATCTTGCTTTTGGTTCGTGATTCGATTTGTATGAAAATCTGAACGTTTTTTGTATTTTGGGCGTATACTTGATTTTGAATCACAAAATCAAATAGAGCCGTAGGCTGCGTTTTCTTGTTTTTGAATATGACCAATCAAACACATTTTTTTTGTTTTCAGATTTTTAGATCTGTTGAGGTTTTTATTTATTTCTTTTTTATAACTTTTAAGAGTTTCGTTCGTTTAAGATCTGAAGAAATTTCTACGGTGCAATTTCTGCCTCAAAATGCTTAATTGCATGCATTGCCGCTGGTTACAGCTTACCGTATAGTAAATATTTAAGCATATTATTACCGCAGTAAATATTTTATAATAATAAAGGTGAGTGCAACTTTCTTGGTAATGGTGGGTGGATCCAAGACATGCCAGTGCTTTTTGACGAGATTTGTCTGTAAAAGGTATTGCCTAGAACCTAGAACCTAGGGGAAATTAATAAACAAATACTAGGATCTTCCTTGGAGAACTTTAAGAAGTATTTCCAAATTTAAGATTTATTTTATTTCCTGAAAACTATTTTTTAAATGCGTTAATGGAACCTGCCAATATAACATTAGTTTTCTTGGAATTTTTTTTAATTATTATTATTATTATTACGCTCTGAGCTAGTTTTATGGAAAGCTTTCCGTCCAAAAATCTGCGATCTGATTCTCCAATGGTGGAAAATAAAATTCGGTTAAAGGAAAGTTTTAAGAAGTTATTGGTCTGTTTCTGGTGATACTAGTTGTCACTAAATGTTAATCTTACCATTTATTTTATAAAATTAATCACAATGCTTCAATGGTTGAAAGCATTAAAAATATTACTAAAAAAAGTATTAAAAATGCTTTTATGTGGTGTAAATTTTATTTTATTTTGTTGAAGAACGTTATATAATGGTTGTAAACAAGGTATAACATATATTTTAAATGATGTTATAGGATTCATTTTTATACATAAATCAAAATATAATGGAATGAGTTTGCTTGTTAACCATAAGGCGTTGATTGTTTCTGAACAATCAGAGCTGTTGCTTTGAAGTGAATCTTCTCTTCAAATCAATTTGTTTGATAAAAAAAATGATAAGAAAAGGATATTAGACGGTAATGGTTATGCCATTTACAGAATTAGGTCTTTGTTGGAGATTGATAGCTTAATGTAAGACATTTTGTTATTCTCACGATCTTATGTATCTATTTTAGTAATTTCTTTTGTAAAGAACCATTCATATGAAACAGTGTCTTAAATTCCCTGCATTGAAAAAAAGAGAGCAGTGGCAATTTAACCGACTTCCCTTAGTTTCTTTCATTCGCCTCTTGTGATGCAATATATTTTTTGTTTATTGCAGTGGTGGTGGTCTTATTGCATATTCTGATGCAATATCGCATCATGGTGCAAATGCTTTTGATTCATCTCAAATTGATACAAAGAAGAAGAAAGTGGTGGTGCTTGGAACAGGGTGGGCTGGCACAAGTTTCTTGAAGAACATTGATGCTTCGCAATATGACGTTCGAGTGGTGTCACCTCGCAATTATTTTGCATTTACGCCCTTGTTACCAAGTGTCACATGTGGCACTGTGGAAGCCCGCAGTATTGTTGAACCAATTCGCAACATAATTAAGAGGGTAAAAGCAATCATTTCATCTTATTTAGACTATGTCAGCTAATATGTGCTATCAATAATGTTGGCTCAATATCATCATCTCTGTTTTCTCTGTCATATTTTGACAATGTCTTTGTTTGAATCAATCTTACTGCAAATCATGGTAAATTATTTCGGGTCCAGAATCTGTTGATTTAGCAAATTAAAAATGTTGGAAAAAAAGAAGATATAGATGAAATATCTTGTTTAGCAAAATAAATTTTGCAACTTATGCTTACATTAGCCTGGCTAAGGTGCTTTGTTTGGATATGAAAGACAGTTCAGCCGGCATATTTTATGAAATCTCTTTTATCTTTGTTTCCTATTTGTTTCGCAGAAGGATGGGGAAATTAGATTTTTGGAAGCTGAATGTTTTAAGATTGATCCAAACAACAAGAAAGTTCACTGCCGTTCTACTCAACAATCAGATTTAGAAGGGAAAGAAGAGTTCATTGTTGACTATGACTACTTGGTGGTAGCAATGGGAGCACGGTCCAATACCTTTAACACACCTGGTGTTGTGGAGAACTGCCATTTCTTGAAGGTAACTGTCATTTATCAATCAAGTTAGTTCATCAACATGGTAGTTTCTTATCCAAGCTTCATATAGCTCTCTGGAAAGCCCGGTGAATTGTTTTAAGTTCCTTCATGGTTGTGACGATAAGGAAGCATTAATTAGTATGAACTGTAATAATATTTTTATATAATCTCTTGTAGAATTCCAGTTTTATTCCTTAATTTTTATGCGGAAAGAGTTCACTGTTTATCCACACAGGAAATTGAAGATGCTCAGAACATTCGAAGGAGTGTGATTGATTGTTTTGAGAGGGCCAGCCTCCCCAGTTTGTCTGATGAGGAGAGGACAAAAAATCTTCATTTTGTAGTTGTTGGTGGAGGCCCAACAGGAGTAGAGTTTGCTGCAGAGCTTCATGATTTTATTGAAGAAGATTTAGGCAAGTTATATCCTAAGGTCAAGGACTTGGTGAAAATAACACTTCTTGAGGCAGGAGATCATATTTTAAGCATGTAAGGAAAAAAAACCACATTTAGAAATTGTCCCTCTTTTATGCTCCTTTGTATTTTCTTTAATGGTATGTTTCTGTATTTTAACAAGGTAGGTATCAACTGAGAATTTGTTCTGGAATCTTAATATACTAAAAGTAATTCATCTTTTAGAGTTTTTAATTTAACTCACAATGAACTCTCAAAATTTGCACTTCTTGGATGCAGGGTATATTAGAGCAACAATAGAATCAAAATTCCCTGTTTTAGATCTTATCTTTTCTTTGAAACCTTTATTAAACAATCTATTTTCCTTTTTGTTAGAAAAAGTTTAAGCTACTTCATCACCGCAAACTGTTATAGTAGAATGTGTTCAGGCTTTCCTAAAATGTTAGATGTTCTGACTTTTCAGGTTTGACAAAAGAATCACTGCTTTTGCTGAAGAAAAATTCCAAAGAGATGGCATTAATGTGAAATTGGGTTCTATGGTTATAAAAGTAACCGATAAGGCCATTTCAACAAAAGAAAGATCAAATGGAGAGGTTTCTTCTCTTCCTTATGGAATGGTTGTTTGGTCAACTGGTATTGGAACCCGCCCTGTCATAATAGATTTTATGCAGCAAATTGATCAGGTTAGTTATTGTCAAATCCTTCGTTAGTTATTTAGGTTTTCTTTACACGAAGTGGTGTTCTGTTACTAGATGTATTATCTTGTATTAATTGGAGTGCTTTTGTTATATCAACAGGGTGCTAGGCGTGTTTTAGCTACTGATGAGTGGCTGCGAGTTTTGGAATGTGATGGCATATACGCATTAGGCGATTGTGCTACTATTAATCAACGCAAAGTCACGGTATGCACAACCTTTTGCTAGTTTTTCTATTTTTTCCATGGTATATATGATTAGGAACGTTTCAGACCTTAACCGTATAACCATTCAAAATATTATTTCCCCAACAAAATGCTACAAACTGTTAAGCAATCTTTTACAAGCATGTTGCTTATCAGCATTTATGCTTCTTTTTTATCGAAGAAAGCAAAGTTGTGATCAAAGCCTCAGAATATGAAGCAAATTCTTATGGACTTTTTTGGATATGTTTCGTCCTATTCTGTAATCACTAGTAAGCGTTAAAATCTAGTTATTTCAATAGTCTTTCATCTTGTAATTTCACATATATTTATCAGTAATGGAATAAATCAGTGGCTTATGCGAACCTATTTATTCAACAAGATAAGTTGCAACAGCATCTCCTTATCAGCTTCTCAAAGATGCTGTACCAGTCCCCCTTTAAAAGTCGGGACCATTACTGCCAACAGATTTAGAAAGTGGTAATTTATAACCATTGGAGACTATCCATTTCAACTGTTCATTGGGGGCATACATTAGTACTAGAATCTCAAACACAGATAAGAGGCAGCAGGTTCTGAAAACACAAACAATGCTGATTCCATTGAATGTGAATTGCGGCCTTTTTAAGTGTTGAATTTTGAGTGAACTTAACTTCTTGTCAAAGGATGGAGTAAATTTAATTTGTTTAACTTAAGCCAAATTTTGTTAACAAACACTAATTAGACTGACAACGATCCACATGTTACTTGTAAAGTGGTAATTGCTGCTTATTCGTTTTTTTTTCATTGCCAATATACTTTCAGGAAGATATTTCAGCAATATTTAGCAAAGCAGATAAAGATAACTCTGGTACACTGACCGTTAAAGAACTACAAGGTGTTGTTGCTGACATATGTGAAAGATATCCACAAGTCGAACTTTATTTAAAGAATAAAGGAATGAAAAATATGATGGATCTTTTGAGAGGTAGTGAAAGCAATGAATCTGGGGAACTCGACATAGAAAAGTTTAAGACAATTCTTTCCCAAGTGGATTCACAAATGAAGATTCTTCCAGCAACTGCTCAGGTGAGATTTTTGAGCAAACTTGCTATATGATGATGATTGTTTGCTTACTGCGAATGCTCTAAATTAGACCTTCCAATGCTCATCCTCTTACTGTTTCAGGTTGCTGCTCAAGAAGGAGAATATCTTTCAAAGTGCCTTAACCGTATGGAAGAGTGTGAACAAAATCCAGAAGGTCCTCTTAGGATGAGGGGTTCAGGACGCCATAGATTTCGCCCTTTTAGGTAAAACAACATCAAAGCTTCCTGAATGCTTTTTTTTTTTTTTTTTTTTTCTACTGAAACTTAGATTACAGGCAAGATTAAGAAGTTGAGTGGTAAAATTCTTGACATTGTAGGTCAATTAATCTAAAAAATGTCTTATGTCTTGACATCATGATAAAACTAGCTAACCAGGAATCTTACTATTTGATGCTAAAAATTCTTTCTGTATGACTAGTGGTGATAATGTCATTCTCAAGTTCTTGTCATGGAAGACAGTTTAAGCCTCGATATTTGGCTTGGGTCGGAATTCTGAAACTGATTGATGCATGATTAAGAAATGTGTCAATGCTAATGTGAAGCACAGGTTGCCCTTTAACACATGAAATTTACAATATTTAAAACGACTGTTCTCCATGCATTCATAAGCTGTGTTATCACCTCATCCAGTAGAACTTTCATTTCTAGGACTATGTTAAAGAGGGACTTTCCTATAGTTTGAACAGTGACTTGGACTCTGTTTTGTTCAGACAAATATATAGCTTTGTTAATTTCTACATTGCTAACTTAGTCTTATTATCATACAAAGGTACAAGCATCTTGGGCAATTTGCTCCACTAGGTGGGGAGCAAGCAGCAGCGCAGCTGCCCGGTGATTGGGTCTCCATAGGTCACAGCACGCAATGGCTTTGGTATTCTGTTTATGCCAGGTATCTTTATGATCCCCTCTTTTGCATTGGAAGAGCTCTGCAATGGAAATTATGTATGTTCTCATCCTCTACTGTTTTGCTTCATTTGCAGTAAGCAAGTCAGCTGGCGCACACGGATGTTGGTGGTCACTGATTGGACTAGGCGGTTCGTCTTCGGTAGGGACTCAAGTCGGATTTAAAATGAGATGGATGGCACGTCTTTCATGTAGAAAATCTCAGAATGAACATATAGTCAAAGGTGTTCCACAATCACATTCTGGTATTTGTTCAATTTTCTTCGTTTTCACATTGCCTTCCTATGATCATGGACTGTGATCGGAAGAGATTTTGTTTAATTTCATTTACGCTTGACATTCTTTTTGGCTCTTCAATAATTTGATTTCTTGTAAGGGCTCATAGAGTCATAGTCCCCTGGATGATACCAGTTGATTCTTTAATTACCATGGTAAGAATCCATTTTGCATATTCCATGTCATAATTCAGTAATTTGTATGGCATTTATTGAAAAATAATTGTAAAAAACAGTTCTTTATCATGACCATTCACAATGATTTAATTCCGTATTTCATAAATATTTGTTATGGCTAGCGTGAAAGTTGAAGATAGATACAGTAGTAGTAGTAGTAGTAGTAGTAGTAGTACTGTGATGTTGATGGAGGGCGGTGAGATGCAGATGTAGTATTTATCTTTGATGATATGAAAATAATGAAAGTTATGGCTTGTTGGGTAGCTTTCACGGTTAAAGTGTAATTTTTACAGATTTCTACTTATTTTTACGGACTTTTTTCTTTTAGAACTAGAAAGCAAATTATGAGGTTAATACACATCTGCCCTCCCCAGAGTGAATTGCATGTATCTAGTAATTTATATTTTTGGTGTAAAAAATTTACAAAGTTTTACGATTCACCAGATATAACTTTTGTGAACAACATAAACATGAATTCATATTGAAACAAAATCAAAATTAAAATACCCAAGAGTTTAGCTTGAGCAGGGCCAGTTCAATGGCGATATATATATATTAACTATTTCATGAGAATAAAATTAAAGGATTTTGGTAAAGGAGTTCAGGTGTGTCCTTAGAAATTGTAGTTGACCACATGTAGGTGAACACTGTTGATAGCTTGATATTTATTGTTGAATTTTTATATAATAGTTATAGTTTTTGAGTCAAATAATTTTTAATATGACATCAGAGTTTTAATTTTAATAAAAAGTCTTAAGTTCAAGTTTCGTTATTAGTATTATATGTTCTCGATTTACATAATTAATTTTTTTTTCTCTTTACGTACGGGATAGGGCTGCATGTAAATGAGATTTGGTCAAGTAATTTTTAACAAGTACATTTCTTAAATCCCTAAAGCTCTATTGAAAATTAGTTATATTGACAAGACTTCTGCCCGCTAATTTTGATTTCCATTCCAATAGAACAACAATAGAAGAAAGTATGTTGCATTGATTCCAAAATTGGAAAATTATCAAACAAACCCTAACCTGTATTAGTTTCCAACTCTAACCTCTGTTTAGGGTTGTGGGACTCACGTATGCAGAAGATGCCAAAAATACACAGAGCTGAGGGGCCAGGAGAATTGCCAGTGAAAGAGATAAAGAATCATTTAATAAGATAGTGAACTGGTTAGAACTCGTACTCATGATCCATTAAGACATGAGTTCAAGTATTATCATTAGGTGATGTAGACATAATTTTTGCCTGAAAAAAAATCTCTTACGTCATAGACTAGATTTAAGATGTTTACACATTTATTTAAAAGATGTGATTCTCTCATTTTTTTTGGAATTTGCTTAGTTAGTACAAATAAGTGAGCTCAAATAGCTTAGGTTATCAAAAAAATAAAATAAAATAATAAAATAATAAAAATAATAAATAAAAAGACAGAGACAAAGAAGGTGGACAGTGGCAGGGGTGTGTGTGGGGGATGGGTTCAAGTGGTTAGCGGCTCGTAGCGCGTTGCGTTAGAAAAGTTTTATCATTGATTTGGAAGAAAACAAAATAAAGCAAAGCAGCACAGAACCTCGGTTGGTCGAGTTCATGTGAGAGAAGGCCCCACTTCAAATCTTGCCACATCTCTCCCTTCTCTCTCTATTCCCCTACAAATGGATTGCTCCCACCATCCTCATCAAATGCCGAAATATACTCTTATCCTTTCTCCATTATTATTATTTATGATTGATGTCAATGATGTGTATATCTATCTAACCTTCATATTTATGCCTATTGCATGACAAAAATGCCCTTTTTCGACTTTGTAGTAATTGTTTTGTGCGATTCCATTTTTATAAGGTTTAGTTCAGTTTCAATTGAAAAAAAAAAAAAAAAACACAGGGTTTCAATTTGATTTAAGGATTCTATGACAAACTCATGGGCATAGTAAGAAGACAGCATAATAACCAAAGAACTTACTGATAAAAATATCAACTTAGGGATCTCTTTGACAAGTACAAGTGGCCTTTTAAGATTATACAACAAAGAGTAATATAAAGATCATAGAACTCTATGACATACTGCAAATACTATTTATTTATGTATTTCTTTTTACGTGGGCTTTGTTTGGAATAACTTTTTTAAAAATATTTTTAGATTAAAAATATTTTTATAGGCAATGATAACACTAGCTTCTAATAAAATTATAGGAAAAAAAAATAATTTTCTATTTTTAGAATAAACTGAAAGAGACTAACATTTTCTTAAAAACGCTTTTGAAAAAATTCTCCCAAAATAGGGCCATATGGGGATTTGAATATTGTTCGATAAAAATATTATTAACCACATTAAATAGTCATTTGGAATCTCATTGAGATTTTGTTATACCTAAAAGAAAAATACTTTGAAAATGCATTTAGAGTACACATTTTTTGACACTATGTCGCAAGCGTGTTAGATGTCTTGAATCATAGAATAAATATGCGATTTGAGGTGATCCAACAACACTTATGTATACCATTAAAAGTATTTTTACTTTTCATAGCATTACTCACTATCCAAAAAAGCTTTAAGGCTCACTGTGAAATTTAAGAAAACAAGATATTTATTTTTTAATTGAAACCTTCTCCTCCTTTCACATATTCAATAGATGAAAACCTTCGGGGACGAAACGAAAATATATATCATAACATAATTATAAATAAATTTTTTATTAAATATTAAAGTAGGACGAATAATAATAATTTATTATTATTTTTTTATAACATTACATAATTATAAAATATTTTTTTAAAGTGTTACGGCGCCCCATGTTTCAGTAATAAGTTATTTTCGAATTTGATAAGTTACAGTAAGGCTCACCTTTCACGGGTAAAATGGAGTGGGAGGGGTATAATGGTACTTCTTCAAAGGACAATTTGGTGATTTCGTCACAACAGAGTTCTCCCTTTCGTCCTTGCAATAAATTTTGTCCCTCTCGACCCAGACGAATCTTCTACAGTAAATACCATCCCACTTGAGCCTCTCAGCTGCAAATAAAAGACCGGTCCAGCTGCAACCTCATAAGCTGCCACCTGTACCAATTCCACTCCTACCATACACGTGGAACAAACCCACAAGTCAATTCAACTCCAGACTTTCCTTCTTCCAGTTCCATTCTCACTACGTTTTTGTTGTACATCCAAAACAAAACCTAACAAAATACGAATTAATCAGTCAATCAATAAAACAAACGAACAACCATTGTCACAAAAAAAGAAAAAAGAAAAAATCAGAAAACAAACAAAAAGCCGCTTAAGCGTCTTAGCTCCACCAAATTCAATCATCTCTCATGTTCCTTTGTTCCTTCAAACTCCAATTAAGGTAGCTCCCATGGCGACCCATCAAGAACATGAACATGAAGCCTCCTATGCTTCACACGTGCGTGCCATAGTTGCAGAAGATGAAAATCACAGTGAACAAGAAGAAGAAGAAGAAGATCAAGAAGAAGAGGTTTTGAAACGTGGGCATGGTGGCCAGAGAAAGAGTAGGGCTAGTAGATCAAGATCAAGATCAAGAAGACCCAAATGGTGGTGGTTGCTGCTAGGGACTAATAATAAGGTGTTGGACCCAAGAGCCAAATGGATTCAAGAATGGAACAAGGCGTTTTTGCTGGTCTGTGCCACGGGGCTGTTCCTGGATCCTCTCTTCTTCTATGCTATTTCAATAAGCGACACCTGTATGTGCCTGTTTGTTGATGGGTGGTTCGCCATTACTGTGACTTTGCTTAGGTGCATGACTGATGGGTTTCACTTGTGGAACATCTTGTTGCAGTTGAAGTTGCTGCATAGATTCCATGTTACTACTAGTACTACTACTAGAAGCAGCTGGGGAAAAGAAGAATCAGATACAGATGACAATGGTGATGATGATAAAGATGATCAAGATGATGGTGATGATGATACTAATTATAAGGTTAATAGAAGCAACAGAATTAGTGGTCGTTCTTTGGCGCTTCGGTACTTGAAATCCAAGAAGACCTTCCTCCTTGATCTCTTTGTCATCCTTCCTGTGCCTCAGGTACGTTCTAATTACCGACAAAAATAAATCATTTTTTCATTATTATTACCATTTTTTTTTTACAACGTTTCAAAGCTGATTATATCTTCTTTAAGCAAACCATTTAACAACATTAAAATTTTGAACGTTATATTATACCATATACTACTCTGAGTTTTTTTTTTTATCATTGTTATATAGTTGTTGTCATATCTTTGAATTCTTGCAGTGATCAACTATGCTTTACTTGATATGCATTTGAAGAAAAAAAAAAAAAAAGCATTATTTGACATCTAAAAAATGTACCCATGTTAGCATGAAACATTAACTGTGGTTAATTATTAATTTTTGAGAAAAAAAAACATTCTTAAGACTTACGCCATGACTTGTATCATATGCCTAATTCACTTAAAATGCTTACATAACAGTGATATTCTTATAAGAAATTGCTAGCATGAAGGAAATCACTTTAAAAGTTTATATAGATTTTTTGTTAATTTGTCCATCGTACATAAGTGGGAATTGGCTGGTATGAAGCAATTATATATGTATGAATCTTTATTGAATTAGAATTTGAGAATTTGAGATCTTATATTTCATAAGAAAAAGAAGAAAAATTAAATATGAAAATGACCAATCAAGTGGGGAGATGAATGAGAGAGAGAGAGAGAGAGAGAGAGAGAGAGGGGGGGGGGGGGGGGGGGGTGTCTGGTACTATTTAATGGCATGGCACAACTGTCTTGAAAATTAAATTGGAAGAGCTCTCTATCCCCTGCAGCTAGAGCTGCTAGCTGCTGAGACTACAGGAGCAAAATGAGGGAGATATGCAATTCTAAGTTGACATACATTGTGTACATTATTTTTATACACCATTGATTGTCTCGAATCATATGTTAGTACATGATTCGAGACAATCCAATGATGTATTAATAATGATGTACATTTTGAATGTACAAAATGGACATCACTTTAATATTTTCCATATAATATATATGGGTATATATTCATTGAAATTTATAATGAGGTTCAAGGGGTTTTGGTTTGTGTAGGACCCAAGGTACGTATATATGTCCAATATCTCTCATAATTAAGAAAGAAGCTTCCGACCACATTCATTTCCTCAACTCATCAAAAATTATATTTGTTCCATAATATTATATCATGAACAAATTAATTAAGCAAAACTAAAGCCTTATATTATTATATCATACCATATCATATCAAATTATCAAATTTGTTTTTTGTCATTTTTTGTTGAGATTTTGTCATTTTTTTTTCTTTATTAGTAAACATGAATCAAGCTTACCCAGTTACCCCACCTCATTTAATTATATATATTACTTGTCCATTTTGATTTATTTATATTGTTTTCTTTAATTGCGTCTTTCTATTGGAAGGGTTGCTAGAGATGAGTTCATCATAGGCATATCAATTATGGCCCCTTCTGCTTCAAATTAATATTTGTTTTTAAATTGTGAGAAATACAAATGATCCAATACACTGGATTTTCGCATCATTCCTTATTCTCTTGTGGTTGTTGGATTTTCTTGAATCATGCAAAAAAAAATTATCAGTGCCCTCCAATATGTATCAGTACTGTGTGTCAAATATCACCTTAAGATGATTAGAACCTATGTAGAACATATAAATGATCAAGAGACAAAACATCACAACTTCATCGACTGATTTATCTGATTAGAGTCATTTCTAACAGGTAGTTCTATGGGTAGCAGTCCCCTCTCTGTTAGAAAAAGGATCGACGACGTTGGTGATGACCGTGTTCTTAATCATGTTCCTCTTTCAGTATCTGCCAAAGATCTACCACTCTATATTCTTCTTACGCAAAATGCAAAACCTCTCTGGTTACATTTTCGGTACTGTTTGGTCGGGCATTGCACTCAACATGATCGCTTACTTCGTTGCAGCACATGTAAGTACGATCGATTGAGTTCAATATGCATGATTCAGTACTAAAATGCTTGTTATTAATTATATACTTATATATATGATCATATAACATATATATATATATATATATATATATATATGTATAGGCAGCTGGAGCATGTTGGTACTTACTAGGGATTCAGAGGGCAACAAAGTGTCTGAGAGAGCAATGTACAGCACAAGAAGGGTACTGTGTGGCGAGGACACTGGCATGTGAAAAGCCTATATACTATGGGACTAGCAATACTTTAAGAGACAAAGCGAGGTTGGCTTGGGCTGAAAATAAACATGTGAGGTCTATGTGCATTGAAAGTGCTGATAATTTTGAATATGGAGCTTACAAATGGACTGTCCCTTTGGTCACTAATGAGAACCGTTTGGAGAAAATACTCTTTCCCATCTTTTGGGGCCTTATGACTCTCAGGTATGCCTTCAATTCCCCAGCTACTTAATTAGCTCTTCCTCTATTAATAATTGCCTTTTTTATTATTTATTTTTATTTTTCTCAAGCTAATATTATATGATCACCTAATCTTGAACAAAATTAAATGAGTACTTTTCTTCATATTTTTTAATCCAAATTAAGCTTTAAACACTTTGAAAAACTCAATAAGCCCTAATTACTTGATGCCAACAATTTACAAGAGACATGGTATGTGACGACCCCATACCCCTGGACCACAATTATAAGACAACAATAGTCTCCAAAATATACACAAGATAGTTATCTCTCAAGTCTAAAATAATCCAACACTGTCTACGATCAACATACCCAGACTTATCATGAAAAGTTCAAAGCCACAAGACTTTCATTAAATGTATGAACAACCATTCTCACAACTAAGTTATTCATCTGTCAACCATCCCACATCAACCACTAGAATGGTTGAGACCCTACATAGTATACAATTACTCTTAATTTAACTCATAACATGACTTGAATTAGGTGAAGGTTAATAAACACTCAAGGCGGGCTAATTAATGGAGACAATATTCTTTTAAGAGAGAAATTCACGTGATGAAAGTCACATTTAATGTGACTTTCACTGCTAATTCCATAAAAACAAAGGGTGTCCTTATTTTGGCCATTAGTCTTTGTTTAGATATTAAAAGTAAAATTCCATTCTAATTACCTTTGTAGACCCTACAACACTCAATAATGTTGTTTCCTATACTTTTATTTTTTGTTTCTTAAAAATGATTGCAAGGGTCTCTCTCTCTCTGTCTTGTCTGAGTTGTCTCCTCTTTATCTGATCCTAGTTTCATGAGGATAATAAGAAACCAATATTTTCTAGGATTCATTCATTTCTTGTTCATGTTATCCTAAATAAGGCCATTTGCTCAATAGATATAAATAAGTTTAAGAACTTATTTTCTGATTATTCAGCTTTTTTTTTTCTTCTCCTTTCAGACCAGATTGAAGGTGAAAGAGAATAAAATCTTAATTAGTATTGAAGCTTTTAGTTTCTTTCTTCTACATTTTTTTTTCTTCAAAGATAAACATGTGAACCATAAAAGTAAGAGGAATGCTAAACCAACTCAATCTTTTACTGAACTTTTAACACCTCCCTTAGTTTATCAATTCTTTTTTTGGGAAATGTGAAGGTATAAGGACATGATGGGTGGCCTAAAGATTTACCATGGCCCTTTTCCTCCATCCCTTTCTTTCATTTTTCATTTTTTTGAATTTTTTGTCTTCTAATTACATCATTGTTTAATTTCAATTTTATATTTCTTTAATTTTTTTTTCAGTTGTAATAATCTAATATATGGTTGGATTTAGTTTTAAAATCATATTACACTATATTTATTTAACTTGATCATATTTATTTGATATAATATTGTTCGAGAATAGATTAAAATGAAATATTTTAAAAAATTAATTAATGAGAATATGGTACGTTAAAACAAATATATATATATATATATATATATATGTAAAATTGAAATTAAACTATGATACTTAAAGAGCAAAAAAATACAAATAAAAATAAAAATGAAAGAAAGTTGAGTAAATAAAAGGGTCCTTGTACTAAGAGAGGTATTAAAAGTTGAGTAATAGGATGAGTTGGTGTAGCATTCCCTAAAGGTAAAACCGAAGAGAAAAAAAAAAGGTAGACGGAATTAATGCTTCTTCTGAATTGTTTGTTCTGGTCTTGATGACAATAATATATAGCTACCTAGCTGGAAAGGAGTTCATGCATGTATGTGTAATATATATATATATATATATATATATATATATATATATGTAATCTTATAGTATAGTTCAGACATATAGTGTATAGAGAAGGTTACATGCATATTGAATATTTTTATACTTGAACTAAGAAATTATCAAGAGCAAAATAAATAAAAGTGAGGGACTGAAAGCAAATTTTAAATTTTCATTATTGGTATGTTTGTTTTGAATGTTCAGTACGTTTGGGAATCTTGAAAGTACGACAGAATGGCTGGAAGTGGTTTTCAATATTATTATCCTCACCAGTGGATTGATTTTGGTCACCATGTTGATTGGAAATATCAAGGTAAAAATTCCATGATCTTATTGATTTATTATTTATTTTTTTTGGATTTGCAGGTTACGTTGATGAATCTAATAACATTTTCGTATGCAAATTAACTTGGATTTGAAATGTTGTAGTATTTTTAAGAAGTTGAAAACAAAATGAATAAAAGATGAATTTTGAAGAAAACTGGAAAATTTATTTCATATATGCATATATATTCACAGGTGTTCTTAAATGCAACAACATCAAAGAAACAAACAATGCAACTGAAGATGAGGAACTTGGAGTGGTGGATGAAGAAGAGGCATTTGCCTCTGAGTTTCAAGCAAAGGGTGCGTCAGTACGAGCGACAGCGCTGGGCCGCGACACGCGGTGTGGACGAGTACGAAATGATTAGAAACCTGCCTGAAGGCCTCAGAAGGGACATCAAGTATAACCTATGCTTGGATTTAGTGCGACAGGTACCACACTATCAAACAATATTAATCTTCTCATCTTCATACCTCATGGGCTCACTTTTAGTATGCTCAATATTGGAGGCCCATTTCCTTGAAAACTATAGAAAGTGAAAGCCCGACCCAACGTTTACTTGGCTATAAATTTGAAAACATTTTTCTAGTGTGCATGTAAGGTTAGGTATAACCCATCCGGCTACATTGCAATTGGTGAGGGCAGTTACGTTTTAGTAGGTTAAGGGGCTTAGTCAAGAATTCAAGTCCCACTAAAACATGTACTGATGGGGAGATACTACCTATCCATCTTCTCGGGGCGGCGGACTCTAGATTTTTTCTCGTTCCCGCAAAAGAGTTAGCTGATGACACTACGGAGTTTAGGACAAAAAAAGAGAAAAAGAAAAAAAAAATGTAAGGTTAGGTACATTATCCTTCCTCTATTGTGAATGTAAGGTTATTATTATTATCATCATTTAACAAAATATATAGCCATGATTCATAGGTTTTCATAATGAAATGCATTACTTGTAGTGGGCCACTGATTATGTTACCTTTTTCATTGTTTCCATTAAAAAAATCATCTAAATTTGGGTATTTTTTCAGGTACCTCTGTTCCAACACATGGATGATCTTGTCCTAGAAAACATATGTGACCGTGTGAAATCCCTCATATTTCCCAAGGGAGAAGTGGTAAATGTTGCTCTAAACCTAACATAACTATATGAACTTATGATTACACTTAGAAAATAAAATCCAAATCAAAACTCTCTCAAAATAAATAAAGCCAACCTCTACAAACTAACTAGAAAAGAACAAATCCGAGTCATTAATTTCCAACTATTTTGATTAATACAGATAACCAGAGAAGGTGATCCAGTTGAGAGAATGTTATTTGTAGTAAGGGGCCATTTACAAAGCAGCCAAGTACTAAGAGATGGTGTAAAAAGTTGTTGCATGCTTGGCCCTGGTAACTTCACTGGAGATGAGCTTCTTTCATGGTGTCTTCGTCGACCCTTCATCGAACGCTTGCCTCCTTCAGCGTTCACATTGGTGACGCTCGAAACTACAGAGGCATTTGGAATTGAAGCCGAAGATGTGAAGTATGTGACGCAACATTTTCGATATACATTTGTTAGCGAGAAGGTGAAGAGAAGTGCAAGATATTATTCTCCTGGATGGAGGACTTGGGCAGCTGTAGCAATTCAGTTGGCATGGAGGAGATATAAACACCGACTTACGCTCACGTCTTTATCCTTTATAAGACCTCGAAGGCCATTGTCGCGGAGTTCTTCCTTGGGGGAAGAAAGGCTTAGGTTGTATACTGCATTGTTAACGTCACCTAAGCCAGATCAAGAGGATTTTACCTTTTGAAGATGATGTTTGTTTATTGCCTCCATTACATACACGATCATTTAGATTGATCAATTTAGATCATTCTAATTAAAGGCTTCCGCGTCAACAGATCTCTGCAGGAAGAGTGGTTATTAATGTTTGAGTAGTATTGATAAATGAGACTGATTGAAATTTGTTTAATGCCCTCTGTTGTTTCTTTCTTTATCTTTTGTGTAGACAAGGGAGGATTATCACAATGTTCATGTCATGGTTAATTAATTATCTGAGCATTTAATGAAAAATATTTGTGTTTGAATAATAAAAGAAGACATTTTCTACATCTTTTCTAAATTTACTAATCTTACATAGGATGGTTAATGAATAGGTATATTGGTGTATATGATCATATCTCTTCCTTCTTCTTCTTCTTCTTCTTTTTTTTTTTTTTCTTTTTTTTTTAAAGAATTGCTAATGTATATATGCCCCTCTTTTCTTTTTGACAAACAATATGATATATATTTTTTTAAAAGGTATATCACTAATAATCTTATCCAAAGATATCCTTTTTATTTTTATTTTTATAGGTATCCAAAGTCCTTTGTTATATACAAAAGTAAGATGCTTAGATTTGAGAAAAAAAAAAAGATTGATAATTCATTCAAAATATATAATATTGGATCATGATCTTCTTTTTATGTTTTGCAAAAATCCATTCTGGTAGAGTCAATTAAGTCTCATTCTATTTATTATTCGAATAAATGAAAGTGTCTTGCATAATGATATTCATGATACATGAAAAGAAAAGAGATTAGAAGAATATGATTTTTCTTAAAGTTAGGAGACAAGTGGAAGAAGCATTGCCGAATCTAAGTTAGTTGAACTATAAACAGTTGTTGGAGAATATATTGCCTTAATTTTTCAAAGTGTCCTTTTCGGATAATATATGCATGCTATCTTGTCGTGATGTCTTTAAAAGTTATTGGTTCGAGGCAGTTTATAAGCAATACTTAAGAAATACACATTTACGACATTATTAGGTTGCTTCACATTATGCAAGTGTATAATCACGCTTGCATGAATTGTGACAATCTAATGACTCTCAATGATAATGTTAAAAATATGTGTTTACAATTTTTAAAGCATTAATTTGTCTTAGTTAATTTACAACTTGACATACATTATATATTGATCAATATTTGATTTATTGTTAAAAAAATGCTATTATAAATGGTGACTTAATACCCATAATTTTCCTTGAGCCATATATGTGCCCTTGAGCCCCATATTGGGTCCTTAAGCCCATTTTTTCAAGCTTTCATAAGCCTTAGTAGGGTGTTCATCAATCTGACCAATCCGATGATTTGAACCTTTTGGGTTAGTTTGGATTGGGTTAAATAGGTAGTTTGGGTTGAGTTGGATTCTAAAATACCTAATCCGATCGGTTTGGGTTGGGTCACGGGTTCAACCCATAAAAAATTAAATAACCCGACTCAAACCGAGCCCTAGTATTAGTCTTAAAGTCATAAATTTTACAATTACATATTTATGATTTAGAGCTTTAGTAATTAAAAAAAAAAACTTACTAATGCGGAGCTTAACAATCATAATAACTTAAAATTGATTTTTTTTTTGCTTGACCGTGTACTTATGTTTTTTACTTATTCTACCTTATCCGTTCTTATGTGTGTTTTTTCAACTGTTCAATATGAATTTTCAGTGTTTAACCATTGACACTTTTTAGCAATGTAAAAGTAAGCCACTCTAACAAGTTATGTTCATATCAAGTTTTAAAGATGTAAACCAACAAGAGAATTGGATCATCATTGTAACACCCCGTAATTTTAATTAAATATATACGTTGAAGTACGCGTATATCGAGATGTATAATACACATATAAGTATATCTAAAGCCATGTGTACATGTGTCAAATGAACTTGAAAATGTCAAAAGTGAGTTCGGAATGTGATTTTAAATAGAACTCGATTTACAACACGTGTATGTCTCATGTGAATTGCGTGTATAGAAGAAGATGAGGAATGAAGTAAGAAAAAAATAAAATAAAAATACATTAGTTCATTTGTGGGTACTGTTCACCGAATAGTATCGTGAACAATACTCATATGGAAAGAAGACAAAAAAAAAAGAAGTCACTGAGAAAAGAGAGAGAGAGAAAGAAGAACCGAGAGAAAGGGAAGAACGGGCAGAGAGAAGAAGGAGAAGAAGAAAAAAAGGAAACGCGGGATTCGTGCGAAATCAGGACCTGCGGTAAGTGATTTTCACTCTATTTCTTCGCGAAATTAATATTTAAGCTAGATGTAATGATTCTAGCGGAGTAATTTTTGCTGTGGGAGCCGTTTTACGGCATTTTCAAAAATTGGGGTTTTGACCCAACGTGAATGAAAATCCGCTAAAAAGATTGAAAAACACTCCCTGGACTGTCGGGACCCCGAATATGTGGTTAGATTGAATTTATGTGTTCATTTGAAACTTTTATGGCTGTTGGAAGTTAGAGTGTAGATGAGAGACCATTCCCAATGAAACTCCAGTTTAAGGCCATAGAATGGTAGAATGGACTGTTGCGAGTCCATCGATGCTAAGTTCATGATTTTTGGAGACTGTTTGACAATTTTAGTACAATTTACATGTTTTTAATGAATAGTAACGATGTGAACAGTTATGTAAATAGTACTATGATCATATCCAGTGAATAAGATGGAATTAGAATCCAATGAAACTCCGGTTTGAGATCATAGAATCGTAGAGAACTAAATTCCGGACGTTTCGATGTTAAGAACATGATTTGTGGATATGACATATGTTTTCATATGTATTTTCATGATGAAATAACCTCATCTTAGCTACTGAACCAGCTAGAAAATTTGAGTGTAGTCCTAGTGTTTTGGTGAGTTAAAATGGTGATTCTCATGATAATCTATGGTTCATTTCAGTGTTTAAATTGAGTGCTCAAGTGCATGGATAAATACTCTTGAGGAAGCAATTATGATAGACGTTTATTGTTGCTCGGATATATTGGCTTAGAAACCCCGTATAACCAGTGTGAGTATAGTTTTCTTGATTTGGTTCTTGTATGGCATTGTACACAGATAAACTGTTTGATTGTATGCATGTTATATTTATATATAATGCATTGAGTTTTATGGATCATGCAAACTGATTTTAGCAATTGGAGTTTGTAATGATGTCATTTCGTTAGGAATTAGACTCGGATGAGGTTTAGCGAGTCCTCATTGTTAGTAGGCCCGTTCTAACAAGGGTTGCGATCCTTGAAATGACTGTGAATTGGGTAATGAAAGGTTGTGGCTACCTTGTAACGACCATACAAGGGTTAGACCCGCTATCTTTCCTTGAAGGAGGGAGATTGTGGATTTTGTGGAAAAAAGAATGCATTGGTTTCTTGAAAACTCATGAACATTATGATGTTGACATGTATAATACATTTGTGGAATGATGCATGTGTTTAATACTTGTTTGAAATGATTTGAAATGCCATATTTCTCTAAATGTATATAATGACCATATCAAGAAGTATATTCACCGAGCTGTTGATCGCTCACTCCATTTCCTCCAATATTTCAGGTATTGAGTCGAAGGGAAAAGGAAAAATTCGTGAGTGATAATCACGTGAGCCTTCGTCTGGTATGTGTATGTATGCTTGGAGGAAATAAATTATATTTTTGTTATTTTGATATGTATAATTATCACACATTATAGATATATGTATTATCATCTAGATGGGATGTGTGGGCATATATATAACTTCATATATTGGATGATGAAATGAAAATTTGATGTGTGAATGAATGGAATGATTATAGATATCTATATTGGATTTGATTTGTAATTTATCAGGAAAAACAAAAGTGAAATGTCCATTTTATGGGGAGGTGTAGTCAAAATTCTTAGAAATTGTGGAGAATTTTGTGAATGTCCGTTGAGGCTGACAGTGTATTATATACTGTAGATGGGATGTACGGTGTATAGTACACTGTGCCGGTCATGACGTCAGCCTACGTCAGGGGCGTCGTGACAATATTGGTATCAGAGAAATCCTTAAAAAGATAAAAGTTTTATGATATTATGATTGTTTGTATGGGTATACATATGGGTAGTCCTATTATGTTGAGCCTAATCCAGTATGTTATCTTGACTGAGAATCACATGTGTCGGTGAATTCCAAATTTGGAAAAGACCAGTCAAGATTAACAATGAAAACTGTTGATCACGAAACGATCAGAAGGCTGAAAGAAAAAGAATTGGATGTAACCCAGTGATAATAAATATATGGCTAGTAACTACCCAACAACAACGAAATGCACAGCTTATGAGCTTGTGACAAAGTTGGAATGTGAGAAAGACAGAGGCTTGAACCATTGATAGCTCTCGATTTGGGTGCTAATGGTGTGGGTACTTCTGCAAAATGAAAGTTATGAAAACTTTCAGGAGAAAAGACTTTCTTATCTTAACTGGCAGTCTGATAGTAGACATAGTAAAAAATTTTTTACTCTGAGTGGAGACCATCTTAGCGAATGCTTAAGTTTCTGAAAATGATAAAACAAGTTAGCTAAGTTTAAGTTAACTGATGATAAAAGATGATAGCACATTGGGTTAAGGACTCCTGAGATGATTAAGGCATGGGAGTACTTAAAGAGGCTATTTATGAGGGCTTCTATCATCATGATTTAAGGCATGAAAAAGTTTATCTTGTTAAAATGTAGTGACATGCCGAACTATAAATACAAACATGAATTAAATAGACTGGTATAGTTTATTTTTGGGATGGATACTCTGAGAATGATAAGGATCTAGAATAAATTTTGGGATCCTATAAGGCAGGTTTGCTAATTGTTGGGTTATAAATATATACGCAGGTTGTGAGGTAGACTATAAAGTTTGGGTCAGCCAAAGCTGCAGTGAAATTGTTAACCCCAGCAATAGTGAGGTAACTTGCACTGCCGTTAGAAGCCGAGTCATCAACACCAGTATTAGGTAAAAGGAGAAATAAGTAATGTAAGGAAATGTTGGGGCAATAATATGAAATTCAAGACAAGCGAAACATTGAGTAAGGTTGAGATTTTGACAGTATTAGTGACTCTAATTTTGTTAGTACCTGACTCAATAAAAATGGGAAAAGGGGAAGTGATGTTAACGAATTATGAAAATCAGAAGTGGTTTCCATTGCCTGAGCAGGAGTCACAGACTGAGTAAATTGTATCTCGACCTGAAATTGTCTATTATCAATCTAAAAAAAAGAAAAGAAAAGAAAAAGAGACACGGGATGTGTTAATCTCCAGTTAGTCGATATGGAATGCCCCAATATTTTTATCAATGTGACTCCACCAGATTTTAGAGAATAAATTAAAGTAAATACAAGACCATATCCAAATTTGAGTAAGACGTTGATAACAGGTATGATCAACATTTTGTTATTGTGTATATTCTGATGTATTGTTGGATCTAGCTGGTCCTTTATCTCTGGTAATATGGTAGGCCGATTGTATTAGCTTCTGTTATAATAATGCATCATATGCCTACAGGAGAAAGAATCTACCTTGATATGGTCAGCAAATAGTATGTGTAATAAATCTGAGGGTCATCAAGTGGAAAATTCTCATTTTGAATCTCACGTAATAAGGCATGCAGTTGATTAAAATTCATGTGGTGAACTGGTATATTGGAGTATTATCTGATGAATTATTAAAATTGCTACCTGGATAGGAGATTGATAACATATAAAACTGATGCCAGTATAATATGTATCTCCATTCCTTCATATAAAGAGTACCTGAGAAATTGTGAGAATTTAAGGTGTAGGTAAATGTGTTAATGAGCAAAAGATTTATTATCCTTGATATGCTACCTTGGAGAACATTTGTGAGAAGATGGAAAATAAGGTATAGTAAAATATGTTTAAGTATGAATTACTGTTAACTGAGCATGATAACAATAAATAATGAATATCCTTTACCATGGATAGATGGTCGAAGTCGATTAACTACATGGAGCCAAAATTTCTTTAAGATCATTTTGAGATCTAGGCACCATCAGTTAAGAATACATAAGGCCTTTTTGTCACACTCCAGTACACAGCACGCCACAGTGTCTAGTACCCCCAGGATGTGATGTGCCACGCCTGGGTTGCACACAGTGCCCCCTACCCAGGGTGATGAGTACCCCCACAGGACATACTCCAGCCATTAGTGTGGACAAATGATCCCGGGTGTACTAGACGCTGCAGTGTGCTGTGTATTGGGATGTGACAATATTATGTGGTATATAATGGCTGGAGTATTCCCTGTGGGGGTACTCATCACTCTAGGTAGGGGACACTGTGTGCAACCCAAGCGTGACACATCACATTCCGAGGGTCCTAGATACTGCGGTGTGCTGTGTACTGGGGTGTGACAATCATCATGAGTATGAGTTTCATAATCATCAATCTAAGCCATTGTAATATCATACTGTAAACATTAGGTAAAAGAAAAGAGCCACTATAATTTATTTTATAACAATTATTTTGTAAATTATTGTTCAAAGTTATCAAAATTAATTCCAAGTTCAACCCGATCTACCGACCCAACCCAAATCGAACCCGAACTATTTGGGTTCGATTTGGATTGGGTTGAGTTTTAAATTTAGTAAGTTGGGTTAGATTTTGACTTCAAACTAACCCACTCAAACTATGTACACCCCTAAGCCTTAGAATTCATGAAGAGTTGGTCCTAAAGTGAAATCTCAAATTACATTCTACCCAAGGAATTCACAATATTTGACATATGGGCAAATATTTTAATTCACATATTGATAAAAGATTATCTTACCCAGTAAAACAAAAAAGATTATCTTAACTAGCAAAACAAAAAAAAAAAAAATCATATGGAAAAATGATTATAACTTACCTATAGCAATAAGCATTACATTTAATTTGTCATCACCAAGAAATTTACATGATCTTTTTTAAGAACACAATATACAGTTGATTACTAAATAATGGCTTTGATGATGGGTATGTTACTGATCTTTTGTAAAGAACACAATATATACTTTGACAAAAAAAAAAAAGAAAGTTTTTTGCAGTTTTTCAAACTTAATGGTATGGGGTAATAAGCTGGCTTCTTTTTTATTTTCTTCAATATACTTAAATAGCCACTCTGCTCTTCTGAAAGAATTGGAAAGGCAAACTAAAGTCTCTTCATTACTGTTTGTCCTCTTTACACTGGACTAGGAAATGAAAAGCAAAGGCAAAAAAAAAAAAAATTTACAAATGAAACATTACGATCAAGCTGCCTTGACAGTTTCCAAAGCCACAAATCGTTTGGCCATGGCAGTGTGTCTCAAAAGATCCAAAATCTCTTCCTACTATGCATTGCCACCCTCCTCCATATAACTTGTCAAACTCCTGCATCAAACCCATCCATCAATACATACATATGTAGGAAAAGAAGAAGAAGAAGAAGAAGAAGAGATTTTAGATTAATGGGTCTTAATTAATCCCATCCATATATATATATGTACCTTCTTAATTGAGCAAGCTATATCAATGGTTTCAGTGACATCAAAGACATCCAAAGCTTTAGCAGCAAGACCAAGCGCCTCCTGCTGCAAGCTTAATGGTATAGGGTAATAAGCTGGCTTCTTTTTTATTTTCTTCAATATACTTAAATAGCCACTCTGCTCTTCTGAATGAATTGGAAAGGCAAACTAAAGTCTCTTCATTACTGTTTGTCCTCTTTACAGTGGACTAGGAAATGAAAAACAAAGCCAAAAGAAAAAATTAAAAAAAAAGAAGAATTTTTTTTTTTTACAGATTAAACATTACGATCAAGCTGCCTTGACAGTTTCCAAAGCCACAAATCGTTTGGCCTCAGCATCAGCAGCTGCTGCTCCTCTAAAGAGCAGAATAGCAAGGCTGCCTATACAGAAGTAAATGAAACAGCCATGGCAGTGTGTCACAAAAGATCCAAAATCTCTTCCTACTATGCATTGCCACCCTCCTCCATATAACTTGTCAAACTCCTGCATCAAACCCATCCATCAGTACATACATATGTAGGAAAAGAAGAAGAAGAAGAAGAAGAGATTTTAGATTAATCCCATCCATATATATATATGTACCTTCTTAATTGAGCAAGCTATATCAATGGTTTCAGTGACATCAAAGACATCCAAAGCTTTAGCAGCAAGACCAAGCGCCTTCTGCTGCATAGCTTGCAGCATATCTGTCTCACCTATCACTGCCTTACCCTCTAACATAGCTACCTACCTAGCTACTAATTAAACTAAAAAAAAAACTCTATAAAATTAGTATCAAATATTGTTGTAAGAGAAGTTAGAACATTGTAGGTGCCTTATATATATACATTTATATATTATAGATTATATTTATATAAAGAGGGAGAGGAAATAATTATATAAGAAGGTATTGAAGAAGCCACGTATATTGGTGGATACATGTGCGTGGTTGAGGTCAGCAACTAAGATGCCATTGGAATCAATTTACTAAAGCTCAAAAAGCGGGTTCGGTTGAGTTGGATTCGGCTCAGTTCGATTTGGTTGGTTATGTTCGACTCGTTTACACTAATTTTATAAGTAACTGAGACTAAATTGGTGGGTAAGGATTAGGATTGGATGGTTTTATCTTGTTTACACGTGGAGTCTTGGTTATGGATGTGCCATGGGATTGTGCCAAGTGTTCTTAGATGGGAACGGATGACACATGTCGTGTTGTGCATGCTTTTTGTCTGCTTTTGATACGCTGGTTTTGTCGTTTGGTTACAGGGGAGAGGGTTGGGTTCCTTTGCTAGATTCGTGCGTTAAGCTCAACCATCCAAACCGGATCTGTATCTATGGTAATATATATATTAACTTATAATGTGAATGTGAATGTGAATGTGAATGTTAATGTAATACAAAGTTGTAACTTATGATTGCTCATGTGATTAATTAATTAAAAATTGTCATTCATTGGCTTGAAGTATCTTTTATTACTTAAAAACGGATTACAAACCAAACTTTTTATTACTTGCTGCAATAGTAAATTACAACTTAACAAAGCTATTTCCTTATTATATAAAGGTCTTGTTTCGAAGAGCTTTTTTAAAGTACGAGTAAAATATTTTTGAAGATGTTTGACAATGTTTGCTTTTAGCTAAACTGTATTAAAAATAAATAATTTTTATTTTTAAAAAAAGCTGGGTGAGACCCGATTTCCTATTAATATTTTTTCTAAAAGAAATTGGGTGAGACCTAATTTTTCATTAATATTTTTTTTAAAAGTATTTTTACAAAAATTGTACCAAACGACGCATCGGTTAGTTACATGAATTAATTTCCTTTACTCTATTTTATTAAGAGTCAAGTTATATTTATAAGAAATTTAAATCTCCACATAAAAACTCAGTCTCATTAAAAGATAAATAACATTGTATGTTTAGCTGAGCTAGGCTTCTCAGTCCAAAGTAGACCAAGGATGTTAGATACTAAACAATATCATAAGAATGTTCTACATATGTTAAGAATATTTTTCTACGTCTGGACTTTTGTTTTGCTATGGGTAAGTATATATAAACCTCTTGTAGCTTAAGATTTTGATTAAGAGAGAAACATAGAAAGACACAAGAGAGAATTAGATTTCATTATAAACATGAATTTAATAGTGGTAAGAGTGCTGGTGCACTATGTGTTGCAGCCATCTTTTCTCAACCTTTCTCACTGTTTCTTCTCACATAGTTAGCCATCCCTCTCGAAATCATTGTGGCTGTCACTCTTGCAACACGCCTTCACTCGTCGTCGCTCTCGCAGATCATCTTTCTCCCTTTGCCCCTCTATCATCTCTGCTTCGCATGGGTTGTTGATATCTTCGCTCACCCAGCTCGCTACTCTCTTCTCACGTCTACTCTTCCTTTGCCGACAACTCTCTTTTCTCCGTCTCCACCTGATATCCACTAAAGGCATCAATGTTGGTTTTCTTTTTTTTGTATTTTTTGTTGTTTAGTTTTGTTTTTGTGTTTGTCACAAGGGCCTTGCTCTTTTATTGTTCGATTTATCCGTTGTTGCGAAGGTCTCGCCCTCTTATTGTTAGATTTATCTATTGTTGTTGGTGTTAATTGATGATGTGAGGCTATTGTGCTCATTGCTGATCGTAGGTACCTTGCTTAATATTGTACTTGTATTGTTCAAGAAATAGTCTTATATCTATACCCCTTCACGGAGATTTGACGTTGTTCTCCCAAAAATATTCTAACTAAAACAAAGAAAAAGAAAAAAATAAGAATCTTTTGTCAATTTTATTTCCACCTGTGTTGTATGCGATTTTTCAGCACATGATTGGGCTCAGTTTATTGGCTTTGATCACAAGAACTCAAGTCAGTGGTTAAGGTGTTTAAAGCCTCTTGCATTATCTAAGCCCAAAGTCCAAATTAAAATTACAACGAAAGCCCAAGGCAAATCTATATATAGCTTTCTTTTCTTTTACAAATCTTCTGGTATTACATCCAACTGCAAGAGATGCTTGTATGATTATTGGGTCCCTTGAGATCTATTTATTCAGATTTATATATGAAAAAAGATATTGTTAAATTCATCATTTAATGAAATTACTAGTTGTGCAGTATGGTTCACTAAGCAAACACCATTAATTAATAATAATAATAATAATAATAATAATAATAATAATAATAATAATAATAATAATAATAAATGTTTTCATTTGCTCTGTGAGGGCTCATTACATATATGGCAATAGCTGGTGGGCATAGCTGTTGAATGCAGGTTTTGAATTGGGTAGTAGAAAGAAAATAATTAGTGATATTTGATTGGATAAAACTACAAAATATTGTATATACACAGGGAGCTAATACTAATTTATTGTCATTAATTTTTATTAGAAAAAATTAAGAAAAATTTAGTATGCTCTTATAAATCTGGTTTTGTTTTTTATTTTTTTTTACTATTGGATGTATCCTTAACAAACCTTTCCTTGCACCTAATTAATAGCTCTTAATGTACAAATAAATTAATGAGACAACTGCCATATTTTAATACTATAGTTTTTTTTTTTTAGAGGAAACAAAACTAGAGTATTCGGACCCCACTAACGGCTACCTCGGCTACACGCCTGCATTACGTAGGGTTAATCCGCATTTTTGCAAAAATCCCGACTAATCCTATACTAACTTTGTGCGTTCGTGACTCAAATTGGGACCGTTTAGGATCGTTAATTCCTAACACTAAATCCCCCCCAACGAACCAACCTGGAGCTTTGTTGGCTTAATACTATAGTTAGCTCGTAGATTAGATAACCAATATTATCAATTTTAGTATTATTTCCCAATCATTTTTTGGTTGCGATCTATACAAGATTTTGTCATTATAATTAAATTATGATTGATCATTTACTTCAATTTCAACAAACCTAGTCTAGCTAGTGTCTAGTCAATTATATATATATATATATATATATATATATATATATATATATATATATATATTTTTTTTTTAAAAAAAAGGGGCAGTTGGCATGGATGCTGGTGGGCAGTCTCATTCAGACCGAATATAACATATCTGGGTTTGATCATAAATCCTAGCTAGCCATGTTGCTACATTCTAATGTTGCCTGACCTAAATAATGAGCAGACTTCAATAGGCTGCAGGCTGTGTTGGTCATGAAATGCTTCATATATATACTTTGCCACCTAACTACGCACGACTTTAATTTAATGGAGTAGGAGTCAACAGTTCTCCGTTTCATCATATCCAAGCTAGCATATATAATTTTGGGGTTTCTATATTATAAATAAAAGGCTGGTCAAGCCAGTAAGGACTCCATAGCACGTCTACATGGGACTTGTGTAGTCAACGTCACTACTAACCAGAGCTTTTGGAAGGTTCACATCATCAAGAGTCAAAAAGGAAATTTAATGTATGATGCTACTTGATATACAGTTGTGTCATCAAATGAAGTAATTAATTAGATTTTCTTTTTTAATCCAAAAATTGGTTTAAAGTAATATATTAATTCAAGGAATTATCTAATAGTTTTGAAATGCATTGTATACAAATGAGAAGAATATATATTTGTGTTCATATTTCTTTTTATATCCATTTTATTGTTTAATTTCTCATGTATATAATGAGAATTGGGTCATTGTTTAATTTCATTTGATTGTTTTCATGATAAAAATAAAATGAATTTCTTCAATGATCAAGGTGAAGGTTTATACACCAACTAAGGTTGGTTTGCTGGTAACGGAAGCGAGCTTTAGAGTGGGTTAAAAGACTTATCACGAGTTCGAGCTCTACTCTGAACATATTATGGTTGAGAGAGGGAAACCTACTAAACACCTACCAAACCTTTCAAGTTTGGAAGAATTAGTCTTGCCTCGCCTCCCTAATATCGAACCAGTCACAAAAAAGAAAAGAAAAAGGGTTATATTGGAATTTGACTTGAGAAATTTGACCGCTAATCAAGGCAAATTTATTGGAATTTAACTAACAGTTTCATATACAGTCTCTGATATATTCAATTAAAAAATATTATTACCTCTTGTTGGAAATTTCTGGTAGTCTCTCATTCAATTCAAATCCAATTTTGTCATTTATCATCTCTCTCTCTCTCTCTCTCTCTCTCTCTTTTTCTTTTTCTTTTTCTATGAATCCCATGCTCCAACCATGTTACAGTGCAATCTAATTATTCCCAAATCTAGTTGGATCTTGGTGAAACCCTTAAAGCTTCCCACCAAACTATCTATATCATTGAACAGAGAGCAACACTACATCTAATTCAATTCCAAGCTATAAAATCAACAATTAAGTTAGAATAATTATAGTCAAAATAATAAACAATCAAGTCTCGAATTTGAACCTAAATGTATCCCCATTTATCTATTTCAGTTGGGAGAGCCAACCCAAACGCATTTGTCATGCCTGAGTCCGAAAGAATTAGTCTCGCTTAAAGAAAAGAAGGACACTTCCCAAATGTCAAAAAACCGGTATAAAAAAAAAAAACCGACCATTTCCTGTAAATTAGCATTAGTGAGTCACAGATTCAAGTTAATTAGTCCCCCAAAGCAAATTAGCTTAATTTTCCATTTTTTTTTTTATTTTTTTAATATAGTGCTCATATGTTCATGGCTATGTTATATGAAATAATGATATATACTGAATCTACTCTTTAAAGCTAAGGTACTCTATACCTATCTGGTCCATTTTGGACTTCCCTTTGTTTCTACTCACAATCAATCTTCTTCTTCATTGTAAAATGACTTTCTTCCTACCTGGCATTCGTTCTTTTTCACCATTTTAACAAGCAGTACTATCCTTCTTAGGCCTTCCTATTCTTAAGTAGAATCCTAGAGATATACCCCTACATGTTTTTCATCCAAAAAATGAGGGTAATATATGAAACAAAACGTTGTTCCAGAACAAAAACAACATTCTCAAGTGAATAAGCCAATTACCAGCTCCATGAGGGCCAAAGGAACCAAAATCCTTGGGACCCTTTGATCCATTCGACACGAATCATTCTGGGACAAATGTACCTAAAAGTTGAAACAAATTAAATAGGTATCATTTCGAATTATGTCACATAGTATTGTATGATATGCTTCGTAATTCAATTCAAGTCTGTTAGGTACAGTGGCTAATGAGCATATATAGAGCCTAACAAGGGCTCTTAAGAGACTTTCTCTATCTCATTAATTTTGTAGAACATCATGTGGTCCCTGTACTGTAGTCATTTCCATGTGCCCTATCCCACGAGAACATGATAGCAATTCGAAACTATGCTTTTAGATGCAACAAACAATTTATGATTAATTAGGGACAAGATTAAAAAGACGCCGCCAATCTCCACTTAAGAAACTTATAAGAAAAGCTTGATTAATTAGTACAAGGATTATCATATTAAACAATATGATTCATGCCATGGTGAGTAATGGGTGTTTTTTGTTTTTTTGTTTTCCTTTTAGGGGAGAAAGATATATATATATATCATATACTTATTAAACACTTAATCATGCTAAGATCATTAAGATTTTCATATTTTCTTTTGTCATCTTCTAGGGTATTATTTGTATGTTGCTTGTGCTGCCCACTTGAAGATATCTTTCAACTTTCTTGTTTATTCACATAAAAAGTTCTTCTCCTTGTATGATTTGGTTGCGTGGTGAATATATACCCTTTTATATATGCTTGCTGTCTTTTGGCTTTTGTTTTGACACAGATGTCTTTAGGGCTTTTTGGCTTTTGTGGCTCCACTCCACAATCTTACTCTTCTTCAAAGGGCTAGGAAGGTGACTACTACCTTTATTTTCTCTTGCTTGTGAAGATTATTCATCTCCCACTTCACCAAAGGTGACCCCAAACTCAAGGCAACTTACAAAAGGAGGGGTTCACATGGTGGGTGTGGGGGTGGGGGCTTTGTCATAACCTTGCCAAATCTCTTGAAAAGCAACCCTTCTTTTCATTAAAATAAAATAAAGACCTCCTTTACTATTCTCCCCTTTTATCTAGCTACTGCCCTTTTTCTCAATTACCACATACTACCATTAATTCTTTCAATCCTTTCTTCTTCTTCTTCTTCTTCTTCTTCTAATTTTTTTTTCTTGATTAACCCTTGATATCAATTGGGTTAGCAAGAAACATGTCTTACATCATTAAAAAAAAAAAAAGAGTCATGCTAGGGTTATCGGGGGGAGCACGTCTCAATCTGGTTGAATAATGCTGACGTTGTTGCATTTCTATTGTGTTTCTACCCTGCGTTTCCATAGCTTTTATGCTTCATCAATGAAAACTCTTGTTGTTGCTTCTTTGAATAAAACTCTTGATAAATATTCTATCTTCCAGCTAAGAACAAATTAAGTATGGCAAACAAGATGTCGCTTAAAGCTATTGATTTTGAACTAATTCCCCTTAAATTCTTAAAATGTTTGTGCATTTCCAACTGATTTAAACAATTGATGAATATGATTTGAGTTATAATATAGTCAACCAACTGCGACGACTTTCATTTAATAAGATTAATTAATGATTAAATGATATGAAATAAGTTGAGTACTTGATCATCCCTCTTTTAGGTGCCCTTAATTATTGAGGTCTTATATATATATAAACGACTACAATAGAAAACACTATCTATTATTTTTTAATAAAATGGATAAGACCAAGTAAACTCCTATTAATTATCTTAATACTCAATCTTTGATACTAATCTCACATACACTTCAATAAACTTACAACAAGACAATTAATCTAAATCTTAATGATCAATCCAATTAGTTAAAAAAACTATACACCTCATTTTTGTCCCTTTCTCACAACATCATCTTCTCTCACCCACCCATCATATAAAGAAAACCCAAGTTTTTTTGTTTTCCTGTAAATACCCATAATACCCTTTTACCTTATAATGACTAAAATACCCCTGCCACCAATCAATTGACACATCAACCGTTACTCAGTCCTCTTAGAAGGCTAATATGGTAAATGATCACTGGAATGAAATTCATGTTCAGTTTCTTCTGCAAACATGAGGGAGATAAATATAGGAACACCAGTGCCTCTAATGGACTCATTTTACAATTTTTGATCTTCCAAAACTCCGATCATCTCTCAGTTTTCTCGCCGGAATCTCCGACCCAATTTTCTGGAAAATGTGTCTCCGGTGAAACTACTTACAAAAGAAGAAAAAGAAATTAATATGGGTGGAAAAAAGGCAGCAGAAGGACAAAAAGATGAGCAAATTAGCTTGTGCGAGCCACCAATAAATCTAAGGCAAGTGACTGAACTCATATCTTCTTTGTTATCTCTTTCTTATTCCACCAAAGTTTTTCATGGAAAATGGCAATTGATCCGCGACAAGCTCGAGAAGCTCTATTCTGGTCTAACAGCAGCTGAAAACTGTGATTTTGCTACAAACTCAGCTTTCTCTGAGCTCACTAAGGCCATAAAAGTGACCATCAATGGCTGCTCTGATCTTGCAAATCGATGCGTTAATCTTTCCTACAGCGGTAAGCTCCTTATGCAGAGTGATCTCGACTTGGTATGTTCCAAACTCGAGTTTCATCTCAAGAATCTAGCCAAAGTTTACAATGCAGGAATTTCACATCAAGCTCAGGCCATTGTAGTGTCAAAGCCTAGTGTTGGATCAAGCAGAGATGACATGAAATTTTATGTGAAGGATTTGTTAACAAGGTTGAAGATTGGAGGTTCTGTGATGAAACGCCAGTCCTTGGAGGCGTTAAACGAGGTAATTCAAGAAGACGAAAAGTATGTGAAGATTGTGGTTGAAACAGGTGAAATTATAAGTCTTTTGGTGGAGTTTCTTGAACTTGGTATTATGGAGATTCAAGAACAATCTGCCAAAGTTGTGTTAGTGATTTCCGGGTTTGATTGTTACAGAGGGGCGCTCGTTGGAGCTGGCGTTATAGCGCCATTGATTCGGGTCTTGGAGTCTGGAACCGAATTGGGGAAAGAAAGAGCAGCAAAGGCGCTTCAGAAACTCACAGAAAATTCGGAAAATGCTTGGTCGGTTTCTGCTAATGGCGGCGTGACAGCGGTATTAAACATATGTTCTAATGTTGATTTAGGAGAAGAATTACTTGGTGCAGCTTGTGGAGTTTTAAAGAATCTGGCCGGAGTCGAAGAAATCAGGAGATTCATGGTTGAAGAAGGTGCCATTTCGACCTTCATCAAACTAATGAATTCGAAACAAGAGATTTTGCAGATAAACTCAATTGAGTTTCTTCAAATAATAGCTTCTGGTGACGACCCGATTCGCCAAATGATCATAAAAGAAAGAGGAATCTACTCATTAGTCCAAGGACTAGACCCGAATTCTTTATTTTCGACAAAAGCCAGAGAACTATCACTAAGAGCTATTGAAAATTTTTGTTTCTCCTATCCAAATTCTCTTCATATCTTAACGGGTTACCGATTTCTCAACCGATTACTAGTTTTAATTCGAAGTGCAGAGGTTTCAATTCAAGAATTGGCAGTAAAAGCGGCTTATCATCTGTGTGGAACATCAGAGGAAACAAGGAAGGCTTTGGGAGATGCTGGTTTTATGCCAGAGCTTGTGAGATTGCTTGATGCAAGATCTTATGAAGTTAGAGAAATGGCAGCTGAAGCACTTTGCAAGATGGTTTGGGTGTCTAAGAACAGAAAAAGATTTATTCAAGAAGATTATAATGCTGATAGAATTCTGCAATTGCTCAACACAGAAGAAGGGAAAACAGGTAACAAGAAGTTCTTGCTATCTATTTTAATGTCGTTAACGAATTCGCAGAGTGGTAGAAGGAAGATTGCAAATTCATGTTATGTCAAGAACTTGGAGAAGCTTGCAGAAGCTGGTGTTGCAGATGCAAAGAGCATAATTAAGAAGTTATCAAGAAACAGGTTACAGAGTTTTTTAAGTGGAATTTTGAACATATAATAATTAAAAATCAATTTTCACTATAATTTCTTGAGTTACTACATGTTTGCACAAATTAGTTTCGTGATATGTTCATATAGTTTTGCTTCCTCAAATCTATAAATCTTCTTCCCTTTATAACATATTACACACAGAGTACATGTATGTAATTTCATGATAATCATATTAGAGAACTGTAATATTTTGGTTTTTTTTTAGTTAGGGGAGATAATAAGGGTGATTATTATTATTATTATTATTATTATTGGATTTCCTTTTATTTCTTTTGTTGTCTTTATTCATTTATTTATTTATTTTGAAGAAAACATACTGAGAGAGCACATGGCAGAGGTGGTCGGAACAGTAAGCAAGTTGAGAGATGACAAGCAAGTTATGGTCTCTCTTAAAGATTTACAGAGGGAGATGAAAGTGATAGATGAGGACCTCTTATCTATTGGTTTTTTCCTTTAAGAGCTCTAGTCCTTTTCTTATGACAGCTAGATGTATTTAATTAATGAGGTGATGAGGAGTCAAGATTTAGTGAATTTGCATCTTAATTTATTAGCTATCTAATCTTAATCTTACTAGATTTTTTTTTCTTTCACTATAAAGAAAGTAAGATTTATTTATATGTAAAGAGCGAGTGGGAGATCAATACGGGTTGGCTCAGTTAGTTCAGAGATTCAACTCCTCGTCATAGGCGAGAGTCCAAATTCGCGCCAGCCGTCCTTACCTTCGAAATTAAAAAATGTTTTTTATTGGTGGACGATCTGTAAGTACCACTGTAAGCCATAAGGCATGCCTCGACTAGGGTAGCCTCCCTTCATCTAAAATTTTTCACACCAACGAAGAAAAGAAAAAAAAAAAAGTGAGTAGGAGAGTTATGGAAATACATGTTAAAACTTTAGACCATATATATTGAACTATATGTGTTATTGTAGGCATTTTTTAATGTTCATGATTGAGGGATATATTTATTTAGAGACACCCTTTGAATGGTTCTTGGTGGCATCTACAATGGGGACTTGATACTTAAATATAGATTGGAAAATGATATTTTGACTTTGTGAGGAACTACAGAGTAAACTTTGCAATCTTTTACCCGGTGGATAGGGCACGTTAGGAGTGTATTGAAGCATGGGTTTTTTATCTAACCAATGACAAACTTTCATTTTTTTTAATATAACTTCTTAAATGAAAAAAAATAACAATAAAATTGATAACTTATGGTGATAATATATCAGTAATAAAAGGGCAAAAAAAAAGATCCAATAAAGAAGAAAGTAAGCAAAATATTAGACAACCAGCTACATTCAAAGGACAACAAAGTTGCTCCTCTTTATCTTTTGTTTTAATCCACTAACATATGGGCACTTTTATATTTGCATCTTATCTATGTTTAATTTTAATCTTGGGATAAAGTTTTAGTTTACGTCAGTTGTAAATTTATCTTTATGGTCATTTTAGTTGGATATATATATATTTAAATTCATAAGTTTTAAATACCCTTAATGTAAAACTTATTTCTTTCCTAATTATATAACTATCAAGGACAATACATTAAATTGATTCAAAAAACTCTATAGCTAGAAACTCGTATAACTTCAATAATGCACCTAGAATGCCTAAGGCCCAGGGACGTAGCTATTTATGGGCTAATTTGGGTTGTAGCTATTTATGTTATAATATAAACATATCATCTGAACTTAGCCCAGAGTGGCATAGTTGGATATCTTAAGATGTAGGTTCAAATTTGGCAATTCCGCAATTTTTATTTTTTCTTCTCCATATATCCGTCTACCCAATATTTATTTGTCTCCATTTTTATCCTTCTACCCAATAACAATAATCAATAAATAAATTAATAAATAATTGGATAAAAATTGACATTAAATAATTTAAAAAAAATTACATACCAAAAAAATGAGAAAAAATTACCCACGTCACATCGCTATTATTATTATTATTATTATTTAAAAAAAAATACTTCCTAATGAAAGAAAATAAAAAAGTGAGATGTACTAATTATTTGAAAAAAAATGAACATTTTTTTTTAACACTAGCATGCATCTACATTCATTTGTATTTTAAGTTTTTCTCTTTTACCTACCTCCCATTTAACTAAAGGTCAGACATTGTGAATGAAATTTGTAGTATAACTAAATTGTGAGTTACTACATAAATTCACTTCTTTCATTCCCTGTATGAGTAATGATATTTAAATTATAAGTTTATATATTTTATAATTATCTTTTTCATGTTATTTTAAGTCTTACTCTATCTTTATTAACATTATGAGATATTAATAAGTCATTTTTCTTAATTAGCCTAGGTAGATGTCTTCATTGTATATACTTGAACCACCTTAAACTATTTTGGATACAGGGACGTAGCTATGTATAGCTAGCTTGGGCTCGAGTAAATATTTTTACAAAACTATTCTATAATATCCTTAATTTATACCCTTAATTCTTAATTCAACGCCCAAATCATCATTCAAATCTCAGCTCCAAATTGTAGCTCTAAATCAACGCTCAAATTGCTCAAAACCTTATGCAACTCTTATCGTATCGACGAGATTTTTCTAAAAAAAAATTTAGCCACCCGAAAAAAAAAAATCCTAGCTACGCCCTGCTAAGGCCCACTAATAACATTATCCTTCAACTCCCTTATTAATCATATCAGCAATTCCATTATCAAGTACACTCTAAGATCATCCTTCCTGATTGATGCTCCCATTTCTTCAAGGAGCTTCAACTACCCAATCAACCAACATATCAATGCTCCTCAAGCTTAATTATAGGGTTAGTTGTAGATGTTACCTTCTATTTTAAATACTACCAACATTATACAAATACCATAATTAATGATAATGATGAATATTATTAACTTACTTGCCAAACCTAACAAATTTTAAAATATGAATTTAATTAGTTAATGTTTTATTTCATTTTCCATCGTACAAAATAAGTTCAAATCTTGATAGAGAGATGCTACTCTATGTGCAAGTGTAACCAAATGCAATTATACTTGTCATATTTATCTGTTTTATTGGCATATATTTGGATGCAAAATGAAGACTTTCTGTAAAAATATTTATTACAAAAGCAACCTGTTGAGATGGGATTAATTAATAAGATGGAATATGCCTTCCAATTTTACTTTTATTTTCTTTTTCCTTTTTATTTCCATGTCAACAAATTGTTGGTACTGGCCTAGATCTTAAAAACAATCAGTAGGGATATTATCCCACCTGCAACATTTTCGACATTATGAGAAAAGTCTACAGATAAAAAAAAAAAAGAAGACATAGTTGATATTATTTTAAAATAATCAAGGATATAATTAGTATTTTTTGAAAAGAATCTTTTTGAGAACACTCTCGACGAAACGATAAATAAATAAATAGTCCACGGACATTTTAGAAAAGTGCCAAAAATCTCATCTTATAAATAAGAGGATCATTTTCAAATTTTGTTCAAACTTTTCAAAACTCTTTTCTTTTAAGATTTTCGATATTTTTCGAAAAAGCTCAAGGAATTGTTGTTTTACTACGCATTTTAAGGTGGGGAGGAACCTATAGTTTGTGCATTTTAGTCTTTTCATTAAAAGTTTATATTTATACTATGGTTATGCACGCGACTTTACTTTCACTAGTGAAATGTTATTTGGGTTGGAAGTTGGCCTTTGCGGAATGCTAGGCGCAACTTATTTGGGTTGAAAGCTGACCCTTGCAGGATTGCTAAATACAACTTATTATTTCAGATTTCATAAACATATGCATATGTGTACAATTGTTGTTATTATATTGTGTATATTCCTATTTGAATATTTATTTTGATGATTTGCCTAAAGTGTGAGAACCCGCTAGGGTCCACTGAGCATAAGCTCACCCCTTAAATTTTATCTCCAGAAAATTAGTGTCAAGAGAGAAGAAAAAGAGGATGAGGAATGGATGAAAGAAAGGTGAGAAATAAGCAACAAAGAATGCATATTTGTGGATATACTCACATAAGCCGACCGTATATGTAAAAAGGTTGAAATGTGTTCGGCACTAATGTGTGTTAGTTTTAGTTAAAACATATAAAACTTATATAGCATATATGAAGATGACATTTGTGTACTATAAAAAATAAGTCATATAATAAAATAAGGTTTGTTTTGGAGTACAACAGTTGTAACCTAAAAATTTCTCTTGTTGCTATTTACCATCAAATTCCTAATTAAAGAGATTTTAAAATGAGAGAATTTTCGGGGTGTGACACCACCTATCCACCTATCCCCATCTTTAGGCCCATTGCTAAGCCCAGGTGTAAGGTTTTATGAAAAGACCTTGGTTTGAATGACTAGAGACCCATGGGTGCCCCATCCCCACTCCTTTCAGCTGATTACGCCTCATTCTCACCTTTTGGATTGCACAATTGATGAATTTATATCAGTTGATCATGAGTGGAATGAGGCCAAATTAAAGGAATCCTTTTTGGAGGTGGATGTGGAAGAAATTTTTAGCATTCCTCTCAGTAGAAGGGAGCCTCACAACAAAATGATGACATTTCACAAAAAATGGCCTATTCTTTGTTAGAAGTGCATATCAAATCCAATTGGATCACTTGGATCTAGCAGAAAATCCTCAAGGGGACAGTAACATGTTGATGTGGAAAAAGCTGTGGAATCTTCATATTCCCCCAAAGGTCAAGGTATTCGCCTAGAGGTTAATGAAAATGCATTGCTATCGAAGGAGAACCTTGCCAAAAGAAAGATAACCGACTCTAGCCTATGTGACATGTGAGGAGGAGGTTGAATCTAGTGTCCACATCATACTAAAATGCGACAAGGCAAATGAGATTTGGGATTGTTGCCATGATATCTTTGATGGATCTGAATTATTTAAGATGTTGTAGAATGAGGCTTTCAAAGAAGCTATCGTAAGTGCTAGAAAGGAAACTCTTGAAAAGATACCGATGGTTGCTTGGGGCATATGGAATGATAGAAATTGCAGACGTGTAAATGAGAAATCCCATGTTGCCGAAATAGTGGCGCATCAATCATTGGTTCTTCTTGAAGAATTCTAAGTTGCTCATAGTAGAGAAGAACCTGTTAGAGTCTCAAGATTGAGACGTTGGCATCCTCCCCCTCCGAATAAGGTGAAGCTCAATGTGGATGCAAGCATTGACTGCAATCAAAACCTTGTTGGGGTTGGCGCTGTTGCAAGGGATTCAGACGGCCATATTGTCACAGCTCTCACGTGCAACATGAGGGGAAACTATTCTGCTTCTACTGCAGAATTTTTAGCTATTAGAGTAGGCCTAGCGTTTGGTCTTGAAACTGGTACCTCAATCCATTTTTTGAAGGGTGATTCTCTTCCAGTTATAAATGTTATCAAGAGTCTAGACTATATGTGCACTGAAGTGGGGGAACTTGTTGAAGATTGCAAAATCTTGTTAAATTCTATGTCTAATGTGTCTATCCAATATGTCCCTATGGGAACTCTGTTGCTCAAAGATTGAGTAGATTTGGTCTTTCTTTATCTTCTCCTTTGGTTTGGTTTGGAGAAATTCCTCCTATTGTAGATGATGTTGTTCTTGAAGAGGCTTTTCTTCCTTCTAGATCTTTTTCTCTCACTCTCAAAAAAAAAAAAAAAAAAAAGAATGAGGGGAGATCTAAGAAAAAAAAAATGATGGGATATCTACACTTATATATATATATATATTGTTGTCAAGGGTATTGATGGGCTCATCCCCACTAGTCTCCTAAGGCACGACCACAAACACCAAAGGACGTCATTGTATGAATGAGGAGGCTCGAACTCAAGATCTATTGTATAATAAAACCTTATGCCCCTCAACTCCGTCACTCGCCCAACCTAATGTTGGGTCAGATGACTCAAATCTACACTTAAATGAACATTTTTGTTTCTATTATGGGACTTTTCCTTCAGTTCATACACATCCAATACTCTCTACCTCCAATTCAAATCCAAGTGCCATCGACCACAAGCAAATCATGTCCTAGGCAAACTATTGGCTCTAATATAACTATTAGTGGGCTTTAATCTTAATTAGCTTGATATATTCTTTCATCAAATGCAAGATTTTACTACAAAAGGACCTTGGCACAAATAAGGAAGAGATTTATGCTTATAATCTCATACGAAATCTCTTTGTTTCAAACATAGGACTATTCTTTTAGTTCATACACATCCGCAATAAATAACCATAGCAAGCTCATCTTCAATGGAGACAAAAGGCCAATAAAGATATATAAAGTGTATAACTTTTTTTGGTTAAAATGTAATTAATACAATTAGATCAATGAAATCATAGTTCCTTATTTTGAAGCCAAGTTTCATCCTATGTTTTGTTTCATCTAACAATTGAAATCAATTAAAGTTTAAAATCTAAACACAGCAAGGATTTGTAATTTGATAATGCATTTTCCCAACTTCATGGGACGAGCTATATAAATATCCTTCCTCCGCACTCTGCTTTATTGAGGGCGAGTCAACACTTATATTACAAATAGTTATATTTTTCTTTGTGCCTCTATCACAAGGCACTTAATCATTACTATATTATCAATTTAACCAATGTTTTGTTATCAAATTGCACTGATTTTTGCTGAGAATGTAGATAAAAGAGTAAGAACAAGAAGTAAGAAAACATTAAACCATTTAAGTGGGAAAGTAAGACTAGAGTTTCAATTACTGGGGATATCCAAGACTAGAAACTGAAACGAAACCTGCAAGCAAGACAGAGTTGAGCATCATCATATTCTCCATTGTCTTGTAAAATGCAAGAGAGGGTCCTCCCTCCTCTTGTGGGTCTCCCCTCTTACAGGCCCACCACCTTATGCAACATTGAACATTCTCTCATCACCTTTTGGTTATTTTAACTTAATTCATTATCTATATAGGTCCCAACTATTAGGCCATATGTTGGGTCCTGAATTTTATAAACAAAAATGGCTTTGAACACATCATAAAAAATGATTTGGGTCTATAGAACACACACAGGACCAATTGCAATGCTAAAATATACCATGCAAAATGAATTCATTAAGCAGAGAAAAGGGAGTGATAAATTTCATAACTATTTCCAGAGGAAGCTAAAGCAAGCTTACTCCATTGAACTTGGAGAAAAACAAAATTATATCAAGAACAAGAAAATTTTGATAGAAACACAAAGAAAGAAAAGAAAAAAAAAACAGCTAAATCATTACCATTTCATCATCAAAGCTAAGAACCTGGCAGACTGAATCATCTTCTTCACTACTCTCTGAATTCCCAAAGTACGGTTTCCTTCCTATTAACTCAGCTACTCTCTTAGCAGGCCCAGAATCTCTGGGACTCTCATTTATTCTTCTCAATGTTCTAATCTTTGGAAGCAAATCGGCGACTTTCGACATCGAAGGTGGCGAAATCCTACTTACTAAACTCTCTTGATTCAGCATAATCCCACTTGAATTTCCCAATTTCTTCTTCACCTCATTGGTGTTAGCCCGGCTGGAATCCTGCAAGAACACCCGCGATTTCCCAACCGAAGAAGACCGAATTTTCTCACTTTTCTTGCCTTCATTCCTGAAATTCTCTGGTAACATAGTCTTCCGACGATCATTCTGCGCCGAGTTTCTTGAACACTGACCGGGGATTTGATTGTAACGACTCGCAACAATCCTCCCACTTTTAATTGGCTTCTTTACAGAAGCTGATTTGTCTCCCTCATTGAACAGCTTCTTGGGCTGAATGCTAGAAAGTCGTCGATCGTCCTTCTTCTCCGATTTCTTTGATCCAATTGTTGTGAAACCTTTCTGGGTAGCTTGGATTTTTGAAATAGTCGGGCGTGTTTTTGGGCTTAAACTCAAACTTCTTCTCCCCTTTTCGTCGATATCTTCCAGCTTCAACAGAAATGATTTCCGCCTACTCTGATGCGTCGATCGAATTGGGGTCATTTCTTGATTATTCCCCCCTTTCTTCTGAGATTTAAATCCTCCAAGAATCTCCGCTGGCCCAAGACTAACGCCTCTTCTCTTCGCGTTTAATCCTCCCGGAGTCCCATTGTTACTTCTCATCATCTTCGCTGGAGTAGCCGCCGTCCCTTTAGGCCTTTCCACTGGGTGTAAAGCCATATCTGCTTTCTCCAGCCGAAGTGACTCTAATTTGGAAGATAGCCTGTTAATCTCCTTCTCAATCTCTTCCATCTCGGAATTGATCTTATTCTCATCGCGGGCAGTCTCAATTCCGGGCCCAGAAACAGTTATCGTCGGAGCAAGAAGGCCTTGTTTGAAAAGAAGCTTTAATGGCTTCCCATGGGACTTTCCGGTGGCGCCGTTCGGGTGAAGAGGCTTGATGGGCATTGGGGATTTTGCACAAACAGGTGATTTGCATATTGTAGGACTCTGATTTTCTTTACTGAAATCAGATTCTTGGGTTTGATTGTCTGCTTCTTTGGCATCGAAAGTGGCATTGTTCCATATCTGAAGATCTGGGATTCTAACAGAGTCTGGGAATTGAACAACACTCATCTTTTTTTTTTTTTATGATGATGGTTAGGATTTGAAAGAGATTAAAAAGGTGTTTTTTGGGGATGAAAGGATTGAGAGATTGATCGATGAATTGATGAATTAGAGAGAGCTCTCGTATGGGGAAAGGGAATGTATGAAATGGAGTTTTTCTGCATTTGAGTAATTCGACCGTTGGTGAAAAAACTAGACGTTGGGGCTCCGTTGTTTTCGGTCCGTTTGATAAGAAACCGCTCCTCTAAACGCTCCGATGTGATCTAAAAGGAGATCGTTGCCTGGTTACAGATTCGGTCATATTCCACGTGTCATGTCCTAATTGGACAAAGAAAGTGGGCCCTGAGTACGCCTTGTGGTTTTTTGTCTGAGCTCGTGTAACGATTTTGTCTGCTTAGTTTAAAAGTGATTGTAAAAAAAAAAAAACAATTAATGTTTATAAACATTTTTTTTAAACCAATTAATGTTATAAACAAAGACAAAAGATTTTTTTTCAAAATAGGAAAAATAACCTGGAAACAAGTGTGGTATAAAGTTTAAATTTAATATTTTAATTTAAAATTTGATAAAAAAATTAAAATTTTAACCCAAGCAAATGCGGACATTAATTTGAAATTAAGTTACTTATCACATTTCTCTCAAATTATGGACTGAATATGATTCTACATATAATCGATTGTTGAGGTAAGATCGGGCTCATTAAGTCAAGACTCATGTGTCATATCATTCGATTGTTGAAGTAGCACTCCCTGTAAAAATACTTTGAAAAAAAAGTTGTCAAATAGTTATCATCTTTTTTTTTTTTCACAAGCATTTTTATAAACAGTATGAGCTATAAGCAGAAGCTATTCCAAACTTTAACCAAAAAAATGAGGTAGTTGTTCCAAACAAGTCCCTAATATATATCTAGAGGTTCTTCTGATTAAAGGAAAATATCATATTTAATCATCATTTTGTTGATGTTTTCTAAGAAATAATTTTGTGAGACAATTTAAAAACGTATGAATGAAGCAGATCAAATGCACAGAGACCAACATTACCAAGTCGTTTGGATTAGGTTCAGTTTGATTTTTTTTGGTTTACATTTTTTCTCAAAACTCAAACTTGATTAAGCTGAGTTGTATTTGATTTTAAAAACCAAATGAACCCAATCCGTTTAGTTCGGGTCGAGAGTACTTAACTAACCTTTTCTTGGGCCCCTTAGTGTCTCTCAAAATAAAAAGAGCATCCATCTTCTTACATTTCTTATTCGGGCCTGTGATGTGTCTGTCTATATATTGGTTGATCCATACGGCAAATAGGACCATAATATGTAGTTCCAACAAGCAGTGATCATACGGGTCGAGTTAGGGTCGGGTTTCGCCCCAATCCCACCTGACCCATAAATGTCAGGTGGCATCACAACCAATCAATTGCCACCGACATCACCCAAAAAGGGTGACTACCCGACCACAATCTCTTCTTTTAAAAATAAAAATAAAGTAAGCTTAAAAAATCATTTTTTTAACTCTTTTTTTAGCATTAGAATAGGCTAATTGTGATTTTAAAAAAATTCAACTTGGAATTAAACACATTTTTACATTAAAAAAAAACATTATTTTTCATAAATTTATAAAATAAAGATTCAAAAACTATTTAAATAATATATAGAAGAAATATTATTATTTAGCCTTTTGGTAAATTATTGTCCATAAATGTGTAAAATAAAAATAACCTAACACGCATTACATATAATTCAAAATCAAAACCTGTTTAAATCATACAAATAAACATTCTTATGATCGACCTTTGGTGGATTCTTGACCACAAACCCGCAAAACAAAAAAGACCCTAAATACATATTATATCAAGTCATAATTATAAGTAAAGTTCATAATAATTTGATTATTTTAATGATATACAGGTCGGGTTGGGTTACTTGGGTCGGTTTTCCCCAAGACTCGACACCCGACCCGATAATATTGGGTTCCTTATTTTGAGACCCGATGCAGTAACTTAAATCCAACCCAACTTGGTATTTTTTGTTCAGGTTGATCAGGTCGGGTTGGGTGTGCGGGCGACATGCTCACCCCTAGTTCCAACATTATTTTGATCCTGTTTAGAAGAGTTTTTTCAAAAGCGCTTTTTTTAGAAACGCTTCTACCAAGCGTTTTTGAAAAAAGCAAGTCCCTCGCAACTTCTTCTAAAAGCTAAAAGCTATTTTTTTTCCATTACAATTTAGTTAGAGGTAGATATTGGCCCTATTTGGGTTGCAGTAAAAACCCAGTTGCGGCACGAAATCAAGGGAAACGCAAGGTTGACGCGACTGCGTTTCGATTTCTAACGCGATTTTTGGGCCTTTTTACAAAACACTCCCTCTTACTTTTGCATTTGCCATTAGCGTTTCGAGAAAATACTTTTGGACCAAAACACTGCTGCTTTTCCAAACAAGCCCAGTGTCAAACATCTCCAAAAACGTTTTTGTTTCAAATGCATTTTGGAAAAATGATATACTTTTAATTTAGGCCTTTTTTTTGTTGGGAAAAATAATTTAGGCCTTTGAGTGAGTCCTTTTGGGCTTGTTTATGCCATCTTGTGCATGTCTATTTTGAACCCAATTTTATATGTCGTATATGAGATTAAACTTATGTAATGTGCCATTCGAATCCTACCCGAGTTGCACAACCATCATTTGGCTTGGTGGTAAAAACATTTTCCATCAATTTGTAAGGTGGAGAGTTTGATTCTTCTTAAGAAAAATTGTTGTGTCGTATATGGTGGATTATTTTATCACTATTTATTATGTCCCGGCCTTTATTAGCCTAGATTATTACAATTTTTTTATTTTTAATTCACGATTTTGATAACCATGACCAGTTAAATCAATCCATTAAAAAAATAAAAATTAAGATTGTATTTGGTTAATGATTCAAAAATAAAAATATAATCCAAAAATAAAAAACTAAGGAAATGACTTGTTATTGTTTTCTAGAAACAATCCATTTTTTTTTGAATAAAAAGTGAAAAACCTTTTTTCAAATATCATCTATACCAAATATATTTTTTGTGTTTTTAAATTTTTGGATATAGAGAATTATATTCAAATCACAAACCAAGGCCTAAGTAACTTTCATCCCTTAAGCTAGCTTGGTTTAATCCATGAACATAGTGTGAGAAAGCATATAATTTGCATGACAATCTTTGAATTGCTTGACGAAATTAAAGCATGAGGTATAGCTTGTCCCTTCACGACACTTCACAACCCCAACCGATATTAGAGGGTCCTGTTGTTCTCTCATCCGATTAGCTTTCTAACTGCCATTGAACGGACTCCACACTTCATATGCCCACCAGCTCTTCCAACCTAATTTGCACTAGCAAATCTATAATTATCTTCTTCTGTTGAAACTTGGTTCAGATTACATGAATGAAAAAGAAAAAGAAGAAAAAAGTCATTTATTTATTTATTTTTATTTTTATTTTTGATATAGAGTTGTAGCTGCTCACAACCATCTGATGCAGCTACTTGAACCCACACGACACATATTCATCCATTTTCGCCTTATTTTATTGACCAATTTTAATTCATATGTGTGTAACAAGCATGGCTTCCTCTGGCAAGTCAACTCTCTAACGTCTCTCTAAAGAGCTTGACCAAAATCACACGCTGACTTTGAAATATTAATTAATTTATTCTTATCCAACGCCGTGCCAGACTCATTGTAATAAGTTGTAATTTATCTTTTCGATCTCCATGAAAAATATTAAAGAATCATATATTGAATTTTATTTTAATTTAATAAGAACAAAAATATCTCTTTCACCAAAAATAGATGACGACGAATTCGCCGTGACGAATCATTTTTACTGTAACTCGTAATTATTTTAATTTTTCTAATAAAAAATGATTTTTGGTTTTGATTTTTTAACAATTGCGCGCGCCAGGTATTGGGGGACAATGGGAAATGGAAATGGGGTCGGTTCCATCTCCATGTGTGATCTCAAGTTCAGGCTACAATTGCATTTTAATTGTGACTCTGCAGTTTCATAAAGTCAATGATTTTGAATATTGTGGGCCTTCTTTTACACTATACTTTAAAATTGACTTTCAACAAAGAAATCAAAAAATAATAATGATTCTGTTTGTATTATTATATCTAGTTCAACAAATATTTCTCTTTCTCTCTCTATATATATATCAACCCCATTCACAGTCTACGTGCCCTTTGCGTCCAGTCATTCCGAAGAACACTGGCCCCCTCTTACCGCGGCTGCTGAAGCCACTAATGTCTTCATTAGTATTAATTATAATCAGCAATCAACATTAAAATGGCCTGAAGAAGACGAATATATATATAATATATTATATTCGATTGAGTAGTTTATGAGAATATTAAGTGTACTTCAATCTATGAATTACAAAATGCCATCTCATAAAATTATTCTTAAGCCAAAATATGAACATATTCATTAATGAAAATGACGAATATATCAACAACTAAAAATTATTAACCAATTCTTTCTTAGTTCCATTCTATCAATTGCAATTAATATAGCTCAATCTAATCAATTTACACGTTTCTAGCTCAACTCAATCTAATTTAATTTATAAACCTTACCAAACTTACATTATATATTCAAGTTGAATTACTCGGGTTCTTTAAAGTAGTTATAATTTTCATTTATAATAATTTGAACATGAACTTCTTGTGGTTGATTGAAACCAAGAAAAAAAGAAAAAAAAAGACTACGTTTAGTTTGTAATTTATATACAATTTTTTGTATCCGTAAACTTGAAAATAGGGGTGATCATGTCACCCGCTCAGCCGACCCGACCTCACGGACCCGATCAAAATATGGCGGGTTTGGTCATCAGGTTGGGTGATGGGTTTTGGGAAAACCCGACCCGATTGACCCGTCCAATTAAAACTTGTTAACTTTACTAATGCTTATCATTATTTTTTTTTCTAGCTTTGACTCTAGGCATGTAGAGAAATGGATGGAGAATTATAGATTATTATATCATTAGATATTTTGAAAAAATTGCAAGATGAAAAAAACTAAGCTTTTTAAAGTGGCCTTTCCTTCTTTCTTTTTTTAAATTATTGTGCATTGAACTTGTAAATGAAGTGTGAATTATATTATCTTGTTGAGTGCTTTGCTTTAAGCTTTAGGTTTTATTTAAGTAATGATTGGTGATGGATTAATGTGAACTTTATAATTATGATTTAATATTGACATGTATTTTAAGTGATTTTTGAATCCACCCAAAGGTTAATAATGTCTCTTTGTATGATTTATATGTGTTAGAATAGTTTTTGATGCTTAGAATTTTAGGAGAATATTTTTTTTAATATAAAAATGTTTTTTGTAACAGGTTGGGCCATATTTTGTATAATTGATGAGGAATTGGTATATATATTGAGAATGTTAGTTTTTAACAGATTTTTTTTTGTCAAAATTTATTAGGAGGTTAATAAGAAAGGTTTTTCTTTAAAATTAGTAATAGCAAATTGGCCCTATTTTAGGAGTTTAATTCACAGCAAATTGTGTTGTTGACCCAAAAAAAAAAGCTTCGGAGACCTGACCAACCGGACCGACCCGACCCGACCCGATCATAAATTGATCGGGTTTTTCCATCCCAAAAAGCCTTATTGAGTAACAATGGGTGTTATTTTATGTCACCCGACTTAAACAGATCAGGTGAAGGTTGGGCGCAAATCTGACCCGAGCCCACCCTACATGAAAACATCAAAAAATGCATTTGAAACCGATTATTGAAATTTACAAAAGAACATTTTATAATTTAGGAATTCGGTGGCTAACAAATTAATTAATTAATTAATACATCAAAAATCTTCTTGGAAGCTTTCAAAAAAAAAAAAAATCTTCTTAGAGAAGAGAAGTATTGGAAACCATGGGCCCAACTCAAGTGGGCCACGAAGCAAAAGTCGTAAAAGCGACGACACATATAGTTAAGCTTCCCGTGGTCTTCGGAGTCAACCGTGGAAACATAGTCCATTCCCACGTGTGAATACGAGAATACAAACGGAGCCGAGCCGACCCTAACAAGCCGGCTGTGGGCTCCGCCAGCCGCCGCCACTTATCCACTTGGTACATTACAGCTCAGGCAAAGCAGCCTTACTTGACCGCCACATCAGAACGTTGTGTATCGGGACAACTCACCTAAACAACGTATCGTAACGGAATTTCAACTCATAATATACATAAAATATTAATATGATTAATTAATTATAACAGCTAGCATTTTGGTTCGGGCCAAAGGAAATGTTAGCATGTCGGCAGGTTGTTTTCGTATGTTGCTACATTCTCGTCATGTCCTTGTCACCATCTTCATGCATTGAAAAATAAAAAATCATCTTTATTATTAATTAATTTATTTATTACTTTTATACCTGTCTTGTTCTGTACCAGGTTGTATACAATATTTAGGATGGTACCATGCAGATTAATGAATATGACAATGCAGAATGTAATAGTAGTACTTGGAAATATATATATACTGTGCTTAATTCTTATGTGTCATTATATATATCTCAATACATGCATGTACAGGCAAAATATTTAATTTTATGTATAAATAAATAAAAGGTACCTATTAATGACGAGACCCATAGAATAAGGGTGTAAAGATATGGTGTAGGTCGGGGGTGAAACAAAATAAGGACATTGGATGGTAATAAAAGTTTTAAACTGGTCCTACCATTATGACATATATGCAGCACCCATGATCTGATAAATCTTTCTACAATATTTTATCACCTTTTTCTATATATATTTATAGTATCTTTATCAATGGTAGTTAATATTTCTAGAAGCCTCCCCTACTGTTCTGATTTTATCATATTTGTGGTTCTAAACATTATCCATGTTTATTATTTGATTAGTAGTCTAATTTACAACTGTTGCTACAGCTAGATGCTCCTTTTGTGGCTATTTTATAGAAGGTAACTTCTTATTAATTAATAACTTGATCTTTAATAAACGAGCAAACTAAAAATACAAAACCTAATCCTCAAAGCTAAGTTTAGATTTTTTTTTTCTAGGAATTACTTTAACGGTTTTATCTTTTATCCGAAATCTAAAAAAAATCAACAGGTGATAGCTCGGTTGATTAAAAAACTGAATATAAATGAGGTTAAAGTCCCTATTTATCCATTCCTGCTAGAAAAGTTAGTTCAAACGTCTCTGTCATGTTCTAGTCCAGAATGATTATTCTCGTCCAAATATAAGAAGGACAACTTTACAGATGTTAAAAAACCAGTAATAAAAAATAAAAATTACAATCAACCATTCAACAACACAAATAGCAAAACAACTATTCAACTTGGCCCAACTCATAGAGGTGTACAAATGTTTTATTTTTACCATAGATAAGTTAATTTTAGGATAAGCTGCAAGGCAATATATAAGAAGGCAAATTAAAGAAAGAAATAATTTAATTTTGTAATATTACTTTTTGGATCCTATCTTTTTTTTTTTTTTTTTTTTTTTCTCGGTCTATGACCCTTCAGTGTCCTCCTAACTCCTTTACGGGGTAGACTAGTCTGGAGTTGGGTACTGCAAGGCTGAAAGAAGACCTTTCCTAGTGTTGGCAGACACAGTGGGCACGAACCCCCCATCCGTAAAGTTCAGATTCAAACTCGCGACCACACGAGAGCCCCTCAATCATTGAAATGTAGCGTCCGTCTAACCAACTGCGCTACTAGACGTTGGACACTTTTTGTATCTTATCTTCATCGGTGGAAATTCGAATCCATTTTATTCTTTGATCAGTTCCCCTTGATTAGGCTTGTTGCTAGATACTCGGAACCTCATATAAAATACTTCCTAATAAGTAATAACTAGTCCATATTGATACCATTCATATATATATATATATATGTACAAATCCCCCTATATGTACTTGCATTGTGTGAAATATGATTTGAGAAAAATTAACTAATAATGTATAATCATAGGTGTCTTTTATGATAAAGACATAAATTAAATTTTAATAAATATATATTTACCAAAAATAAGCTTTAGGAGTATTAATCACCTCTACACATCTTACCCTAATAACATTGCCAATTCAAAAATAAAAATAAAAATAAATCACATTTAAACCACCCTTAATTAGATAAGAACAATCACCCCATTAAATATAGCCATTAAATGACAGAATCTGGGTCTATGCCTATCAGAGAAAAACCTGGCCTTCCGATTTGTCACTCTCTTTCTCTTGACTTCAAACATCAAATAATTCCTAAAGTCCAAACATTGAAGAAAAAAAGAGATAAACAACAACAATTTATATATCAAGAACAAAGACCAAAACATATACATTAATTGCTTCACCTCATCACTTGTCAATGATCTTATCATCTCTCCATCAACTTGTAATAGATTGAAAAAGAATATCCAAATTAAAAAACAAATTAGAAAATAATTTTTTTATCCTTTTTTAGAAATAAACTGTTTTCTTAACAAAACAAAAAGTAAAAACTATTTTTGGAACCTTTTCAGCCGAATAAATTTTTAGGGTTTTTTAAATTTTTTGATATAAAAAATATAAAAAAAATAAAAAATGAAAAGAAGAAGCCAGTGGACCAATTGGACCAACTTGGTCAAATTGGCTCGTGGTTTTAATTAGGAACCTAATTTTTAAACAAAAAACATGCATCGATCTGTCCTAGCTTTTTAATCAGCTTCCTATAATCCAACCTAATTAACCTAATTAACCAAATTATCCTTATCTTACAATAGTAGTTTATGTAGTTTGGTTTCCCAAACTAAGGAACTAGTAAAATTCGCTTGGTTGCTGAGTTGGTTGGCGAAATCGAAGCGCTACGACACGTTAATTGAGTCAACGGGTCTTATAAATTTTATGTTTCAGATAAGATTATTATTTTGTGTTCTTATCTTATAAACAAAAAAATAGAAAATAAATAAAAATAGTAACTTTTTTCCTGTCTTTATTTCTATATAAATCACCCACCCCACCTTCATTTCTTTCCTCTCATAGATCTCTTCTTATTCTTCTTGTTCGTGTTCTTCTTGTTCTTCACGTTCTTCTTTGATAATTTAAAACCCAATTTCCCAAATCTTCTCTTCCGAAAGTTTCAATGGCGGGTGGTGTGATAATTTCCTCCGGCGAGCCGGGGAAGAACTACCCCGGGAAAATGACCGGAGCTGTGTTAATGGCCTGCATAATCGCTGCCTTTGGTGGTCTTATCTTTGGTTATGACATCGGTATTTCCGGTAAGAACATTTACAAAGAGAAAAATTTTATCATCTTATCTTCTCTTACAAGACTTTTTAAATTTCGGGCTTCGATTAATTTTCTCTGATTTTATAATATGTGTAGGTGGTGTGACATCGATGAAGCCATTTTTGAGGAAGTTCTTTCCATCTGTTTACAGAAAGGAAAATGGGCTTCAATCCGCAAATCAGTACTGTAAATTCGACAGCGAGGTTTTAACGCTGTTTACTTCGTCTCTGTATCTACTGGCGCTTATTGCTTCGGTCTTTGCTTCTACTGTAACGAGGATGTTTGGAAGAAAGATGTCTATGTTTCTTGGTGGCTCTGTGTTTCTAGGCGGAGCTATTATTAATGGTGCTGCTAAGAATGTCGCTATGCTTATTATTGGTCGCATGTTGCTTGGTGTTGGTGTTGGTTTTGCAAATCAGGTATTTTTATTATTATTATTATTATTATTTTGGTGTGTTCTTGATCTTTATCTGCATCATATATTCTCTTTGTTTTTGTTTTTTTTGTTTTTTGGGGTCTTTTGGATTATTCTTTCTGTGATTTTTGTTTTCTGTGAAATTCATTTTGTGGGTATTGTTTCTTCTTTTTTTTTTTTTGGTTTCAAATCTGTCTCTTGTATTTCACTGTTTTTCACAGATCTAAGTTCATCTTCAGATCTGGGTTGTTCTTAATTTCTTCTCTGAATTTATTAATTTGGAGAATTTACAGTGCTTTTCCTGTTTAATATATTTACAGAGCTGTTACAGATCGCTTTCAATCTTTTTCAGTCTGAACTCTTGAACTCTTTTATAAGTTCATATAATTCTTGTTTAATTTTCAGCTTTAATTATTACTTTTTCCTATTGTCAAATCAAAAGCCCTTGTTTTCATCCTACACGACATAAACTATAGGGTGATTTTTTTCTCCAATTTGTACACCCTTGCAAATTGCAATCAGCTGTTTTGAAAATAGAGCGTATGTTTAATATTTTATTCCATTTTCTCTTATAATCTTTGGAAAGTCCAAAGTCGTCCCATCTGTTTATATCTGTCTTCTTTGTTTTTTTTTTTTGTTTTTTTTATATTGACTATTATACAATTCAAAAAGAAAAAGAAAATCACTTTCAAAAAAAAAAAAAAAAAAATCCCACTAGTTAGCCTGTCATGAAACAAGGACAATTTTGTCTTTTTCTAATATCATAAATAATATTTCAATACAATAAAAATTTATTCCCATTCCCAATTGCCTTGATGTATACAATGGTATTACTAATTTACTACTATTACTATTGACTTTGTGAATTGACATAATTGCCCTGTGACTATGGTCAAATTTGCAGTCTGTGCCGCTATACTTATCAGAGATGGCTCCTTATAAGTACCGTGGAGCTCTGAACATTGGGTTTCAACTGATGATCACCATTGGAATTCTTGCTGCAAATATATTAAACTACTTCACAGACAAAATAAAGGGTGGTTGGGGTTGGAGAGTTAGCTTGGGTGGAGCTGCTGTTCCAGCCATTATGATCACTGTAGGAAGCTTCTTTGTTCCAGACACACCAAACTCTATTCTAGAGAGAAGTCATCCAGAGCAAGCAAAGCTCATGTTGAGGAAAATCAGAGGAACTGATGATATTGATGAGGAGTTTAATGATCTTGTTGCTGCAAGTGAAGCATCAAAGAGAGTTGAGCATCCATGGAAGAACATTTGGATGAGAAAATACAGGCCTCAATTGGTTATGGCCGTTTTGATACCTTTCTTCCAGCAGATTACTGGTATTAATGTGGTTATGTTCTATGCCCCTGTTCTGTTCAAGACTCTTGGGTTTGGAGGCAGTGCTGCTCTAATGTCTGCTGTGATCACTGGTTTGGTTAATGTTGTTGCAACCTTGGTCTCTATTGGTTTGGTTGATAGAAAAGGAAGAAGGTTCCTTCTCTTGGAGGGTGGAATCCAAATGTGCATTTTCCAGGTAATTTATTAAGTTCAGAAATTTCCAAATTAGGCCAATTCCGTTGAGGTGTGTTTGATAGTTGAGAAAATTGAGAAAATAAGGATTTTTTCGAGAATTGAGAAAAAAAATTTCTCACAGGATAAAATAAATTTGAATTGAGGGTATCTGGGTTTTGCTTGATTAATCCCTTAGGCCCCTGCTACTCGAGCAGGAGAGATCGCCGGTGGCCATCTAAGTCCAAACGCACCCTTAATTGCATATTTGTAGTTTTTGTTAATTTTAGTACTAAATTGAAAATTTGTGACTTGGTTTTTTTGAACTCAGGTGGCTGTTGGGGCTCTAATTTGGGGTAAATATGGGACAACGGGTGTGGCAACCGTTAGCAACACTTATGCAATTCTGGTGGTTTTGTGCATTTGTGTATATGTTGCTGCTTTTGCTTGGTCATGGGGTCCTTTGGGATGGCTTGTGCCCAGTGAGATCTTCCCTCTTGAAATCCGATCAGCTGCACAAAGTGTCAATGTTGCCGTAAACATGTTCTTCACATTTGTAATTGCTCAAGTTTTCTTGAAGATGCTGTGTGGAATGAAGTTTGGGCTGTTCTTCTTCTTTGCTGGCTTTGTTGCTATTATGACTTTGTTTGTGTTCTTCTTCTTGCCTGAAACTAAGGGAATTCCAATTGAAGAGATGACAAAGGTGTGGAAGAGCCACTGGTATTGGAAGAGATTTGTTGATGGAGATGATGATGGTGATGTTCAGATGGAGAAGCCTGCTAAAGTGGGTGTTTAATTAATTTGAAATTTTATGTTATTATACGTCAATATTTCGATCAATTTTATTGGATCGATTTTTTGTTTTTTTTTGTTTTTAAGGGCAAAAAAAAGGGGCGCTTGTTATTGTTAGTTTATGTAGGTTTTTATAATCTTCTGTTATAATAACTTTGTAGAAACAAATGATCTATCCAATTGTTTTGTTTTCATTTATTTGTTGTGTTTTAACTTTGAATGTAATAATGCAAGTTCATATATATGTGCAAAATAATCCAACTTGTTCAAGTTGCTGGTTATGCCCCACAAGCTAGGCAACGAAATTAATTATTATTTTGGCATTTCAATGTCAATCGTCTAAGGAACAAATTGATGATGATCACATATTCTCTAACTAATATGCTCATTATTATATAACTCTTTTTTACATCAAAAAAGTAGCTCTGCGTGTCTTCCTAAAAGATAAAGAAAAAGTGTAAGGTGGGTCACATCAAATCACATAAGGAGACAGTCTTTTTTACAAAATTCTCCCCTGTAGGCAATGGCATCTGCCTTTGGTTTGTAATTAAAAATTAGAGGTACAATATAAAAATAAAAACTTTAAAAAACTTTCAGCTGTTTCCTAGAAAAAAAAACATAGTTTCTTACTATAAGTTTTAAATCCGGTAACATATGGAATCAATATATTCATCGTCTTCTTAGGGGTAGATATTGCTCTTAGTAGCAAAGCTGAAGCTTCCATCTTCCGCAGGCTTTAAATACATATTTACCAAAATAAATGAAATTTATTTGATCTTCTTTCTTCTTCTGTTTTTTTTGTTTCTCAAGAGTATTCACATACCCTTTAGGCATGGGATTAATTTTCATTCGAGAGTAAAGCGAAATGGTAACTCCCTCCCAACGAAGACTATTTCAAGAATCAAACTCTAAAATTTTTATACAAAAATAATTTTAAAACTCAACCCGTTTTTACTATGCCAACCACTAGTTGGTGCTCTTCTTTTACATCTATTCCAATGAGTCGAGTTCCACAACTATATTCAAGTAAAAAATCAAATGAGGTATAAGTTATTATTTATGGTATCTCTGTTCAATTTGGCTAAATTTATATTTTCAATTTGGAGCAAGTTTCTTCTAATCATATTTGGAAGGAGCTCAAAAAAAAAAAAAAAAACATAGTTTTTTAAAACGTCTTTGTGGGGCTAATACTTAATGGTGAGTAATAATTAGCTCCACTTTTTAAAGACAATAATTACCTCCATTAATATTAGGGACTATTGAATGATTAATATGAATTAATCCGTAAATAGAATTCACCCTTAAAAGTTGGACTTTCAAATTATATGATATCAATGTGAGATTTATTGCTCCATTGGGTAGGACTCAATAATTACATAAATGTTAACTAATGCATTAAGCTGGTAGCCAATAATTCATAATTAAATTATAAATAAATATAGGTAATAAAATTTAATTTTATTTCCCCAGCAAATTAAGCAGTCCCAATCAAATGGGACCTCAAACAGATCATGAGCCCCCCAACCCAACAACAAGGAATCAACTTCTCTCCCTTCATGAATGCACCACCACTAGGCACCAACTGTTCTTCTACAACTACCTTTTTCCTTCCCATTATTGTTGGAAACTTCATGGGAAATATATATATCCATTTCTTTAGGAAAAAGAAGATTTGAAAAAGCAAAAAAGAAACCAAAAGCCACAAAACCCACAATCCAATTTCCAAGTGGGAATCGAATGTTCACGGGCACAGATCATCATCAACAAGAAGGTGATAATAATAATAGGATGAGAGGCAGAGCAGAAGCAACAGCCGTTAAGTGTTAAATGGATAAGAATAGAATTCACTAGAAATGGGAAGAAGAAGAAGAAGCTATAGATATATATGCTGAATCATCAACTTAACTTGTCACGCTTTTGAAGTGAAGTGGAAAGAAAGAAAGAAAGAAAGAAAGAACCCCGTGAAAATAACTTTTATATGTGAAGATTTGGAGGTGAGAAGGAGAGACCCTTTAAGTTTTTGTTGTGGATAGGATTATAATAAATATATATTATAAAGTTTAGATAAGAAAAAGAGTGAGAGAGAGGATGTTTCCTTCTTCTTTCAGTTTTGTCCTAATATTCATGATCTTTATTCTAAGACCAGGCAAAACATGCTCAGATTCCACCGACACTCATATGTAATGTAATGCCTAGTCACCTCCATCATGATAAAATCCCTAAAGTCAAGGAACTTCCATTTCACCTGCCCTTAATGGGTGGGCCTTATTAATTCATGGGTGGAAATGAGAGATCTTTGATGACCTTAATTTCAGTGTTAATTGTTTCCCTTAGTGGAAATTTGGATGGGCCTTAATTTTAATTTATTAATGATAACTTAATATGTATTGTTGAGTGTCTATATAATAGCTAATTCAGACCTTTAGTTTGCTAAAGATTTTAATTTTAATTCTCTTTGTTAATATTAATTGTATATTTCTCATAAGATATATGGCAAATCTTTTGGACACGAGCCCGCGAAAGGAGCACAAAAATAAGATATTTACCAATACATATTTTAACTCATAAGGAGCAAAGGTTTGTGGTCTTGATATAGTTTTTTGTATTTAAAAATTCAAAAATTTATTTAGTTCAAAAGATTCTGAAAATAATTTTTTCATTTTTTTGTTAAGAAAATAAATTGTTTTCAGAAAATGATAAAAAATCGTTTTTCAGATTTTTTACTTTTGAATTATATTCTTATATATTTTTTCACATACAAGAATTTAATATCTGGTTGTCCCAAATGTGGATAGGAATGCTATTGACGACGACACCAAGTGGTCATTGGCCTAACTAACAAGGTTAGGTTGACATGTTTTTTTGCCAATATTATCCTTGAAGTTAATTGTACTTGCTTCTAAGTAAATATTGTTGTGGACATGCTTTATGGAAAAGAAGGGATTGGGCCACTAATTTGGGGCACTATATATATATATATTTATTGGAAGCATCCCACATGCACATATCTTACTATGGAAACCCGGGAATTAAGTATTTAAGTGAAGATTTCTTGTTTGATTCTTAAACTCCCCACCAAAAGGAAAAGTAATGTGGTAAAAACAGAAGAAGCAATTGAAGAGGGACCAGTTTGGGTGGGTTTTATTCTGTAAAAGATCAAATGATGCTTTTGTCTGTTTTTTAAGAAGCTATGTCTCATTCTACAATTGCAAATTATAACCACATAATTGACAACATGACGCAGTGAAACACTTAAAAGAAAAAGACTGATGTATTATCATCACTAGGAGATTGAAAAATCTGTAATGCCAATTCAATGCTTTTAATCCCCTATTCTGCTTTTTCTTTTTTTTTTTTTAACTTGCACGGCATCTTATTCCAAAGTTACAATGTCAAAAAAAGAATAGTTACAATGTTTATATATATATATATTAAGAGCAAAAGTAATATTAATTTAAAATAAAAATGAAAATGATAAAAGTTTTTTTTTGTCAATATGTAAGTATAATAATTGTTACATTGGATCATATGCATATACATTATTTAAAATCAATAGATTCAAAGACAAAGACAGTCCCAATAGGATTACAACAAGGCCCCCTAAAAGGGCCACAACAACTCCTCACTTCAGGACATACATAATCTAATTAAATGAGATGGCAATATCACTATAAATGAGATTGTGTTTGGGATCGAGCATGATGTGGGTTTGACAAATATTCAACATTTGCATATTCAACCAGTTTTATCTTTATCTTTCTTGAATAAGATAAACTTGTATTGCTTGCTTTCTTGAAGATAACATAATGTATTCTTAGCACTATTTTCAATCTAGTGTAGAGCTATATCATACAAGCATGTTAACAGATAAAATAATTTCTAATTTTGTATATAAGAGCGTCTATTGCATCCAGAACCAACTAGCTCTTTATTATTTTAATGAAGGCGAATATCATCTTTATTCACTTTTCAGTGATGTCACAATATTGGAGAGTCTAATGGATATTCTTGTCCAAATGAAATTTCTTCAATAAATTTTTTAATATATTTGTGTTGCTTAAAATTGCAAGTGCACAATATTGTAGACAAGTAATATAATGATGATTAAAAGTATCATTCTCACATAGATTTGCCTTAAATTTTTATTAGATATTAATATTAATTCGATTTGATCTTCTCTAAACAAAGAGTAAAATTAATAAATATGAAACTTAAACTCAAATGCAAAACTAAAACAATTAAAATTAAACCACTTAATCAATGAATTACTTAAACTTAGGATTACAATTTTTCCTTATATTTCACTTGGATTCATCTACTTATTTTTCAATCAATTAATTAATTTGGAATTGTTAATCAAGAATCTAATTTATCTACAAGTCTCTTTCGATGATCGAGTAGAAATACCTTGGTTAAATAAATTTATATATTTCTATGAAATTTAATTTAAAAACACGAATCATTAATATTATATTCTCAATGATTACACATGTCGCATTAGTATATGTCTATCTCATGTGAACTCAATAGCTTTCGCCCTTTTGATCATGTGTTATTTTAATCAAATCAAAATCTAAAATCCCTTCGTTAAGATCATAAAGATTCATTAAATCATCTAATTAGTGATCAAGTAATAAACAACTCTAACTAAATAAATTAAAATCTAATATCATCCATGAAATCCAAGATTCATATAAGTTCCAATTAAAACCCTAGAAAAGAAAATTACTCCATAACTAATTCTATAAACTTAAAAACAATTAGGTTCAACATCATGAAAGAAAGAGAAATTAATACAAGGAATAAAGGAAAGAAAATAATAATGTAATACCCTGTATTTCACCAAAATAATAATAATAATAATTTTTTTAGTATAAAGCACATGGCTGGAAGTCCAGGCACATGGCACATGACACATGGCACACACCTGGAAGTCCAGGCATGTGCTTTATACTAAAAAATTATTATTTTTTATTTATTTATTTTATTTTATTTTTTTGTGAAATACAGGGTATTACAATAAACTAGCACAACTTCACCAAATCTAGATCTAGCTCTTCACGCCGCTTCAATGTTGTTCTTCTCCTTTTCCAATGCTTCAATTCCTCTTCTTGTCATGAATAATCCCCTTCTAAACTCCCTACTTTTTATTTATATTGTTTAAAACAAAAAGGAAACAAAAATACCCAAAACAAACGCAACTACTAAAAAAATTGTATTCCTCTTGGATTTCCCCCGATGCCTCGGGGCCCACCCACTATTTTCGCCTTTTTTCTCTCTCTTCTTCTTCCCTTTTGCTCCTTTGCTCCACCACTTTATTTCCACTTTGATACGTACAAAATCACACAAAAAACAAAGTAAATAAACTATATAAACATCATAATCTACTATCATAATCTACTATCATATCATATCCCACTTGAAAAATTCTCGAAGGCCGAAACAAAAATTCAATTTTTCAAGATCTTTCATCCCAAATTTTTTCTTGATAAATATATTGTAATAAACTCTTCAAGAGTCTTAACATATGCAACAATGAAATGAATAAAGTGCATATGCAAATATGATTGTTAGAATGTTCACTCATAAAATTATGAAAATGTATGTGCATATTGATCAATATGAATATTAATGCAATACGTACTTCAGGCCTTTTAGATCCTTCATGGATCATCATTTTGAAGCTTCAAGTATAATTCATAAATCCTTCAGGGATTTTCACGTATAACATCGTTATCCATGGATTAATATATTTCCTCATGTATATTTAACATGATTTACCTCTTTAGGTATTAAAATTTCTAATTTAGATAGCTCTCGATTTTTCAACGAGTTTCACTATATTTGATCTTGCTCCTTTCTAATTTTTCAATGTCAATACTCTTATATGTTTTGGGATCCCATAATATCAAAAATACACTTTAAAATATTACTAGGAGCAATATTATTTCCATTCCATAGTTTTCAAATATAAATGGATTTAAATATAAACATATTTAGAATTCTTAATATTTATTCTTCAATTCATATCTGTTCAGGAGATTCTCATACCACTTCAGGGTGTGTTTATTTCTCAATCTATATCGCTTCCACATATACTTGTATTCCTTTTATAGTATATTTATTTGTCAATTCATTCTTGTTTCAGAATGCTTATATATTTATCAATCATTTGCATATACCTTCATCTTTTAGGAAGTTGTGTATTTTGATTTGATCGGTCAACCGCACTTCAGGTGTATCATTTGTAAATTGTCCTTCAGGGACTAAAGATGAATATATCAGTTAACTGATTTGAAAATTCTTTTGCATATGATTGATCATGTTAATTTATCATGCACTTAAACTTATCATTTGAACTTTTAGTTCACATTAGCTTATAACTTATGTTGTCTATCAAACAATTTTATATGTCATTCTTTTGACATTTTTCTTTTCTCCCCTTGATAGTGGGAGGATTGCCTTACACTAGCTTGTATTGCATTCTAGCAATTTTGAGCACCATTCTTCTGGAATTGACTATTTTTCCCCCTAATGGTGAGAAAATTGCTCTATATTGAGCAAAAAGATTGATGATCAAAGTAATTTAGTTTGTATAATATGTCATTTCGTACAGTAATCATTGTCATTTTCTTTGTACAACATACCATAATTGTTATACTTTTAATAACTTGTGACACGTCGTTGTGTCACCAATTTTATATTTGTTGGTGACGAATTTTTCAAACAAAATATACACCAATTGTCGTATCGGCATAATTTTCGCCATTGTCGATGTCATCAATCTTGACGTATTATATGTGCAACCGCATTTGTGTCTCTGCAATTTCTTTATTTAAACTAAACGGTGAAAGAATAATGGCTTATTACTACGGTACAATTTGTGATAGTCAGAGTAACATGGATTCGTTACCTGGTGCCAATCCCAACACCGACTTGTCGGCAACCATTATTGTATCGGGTTCTACTTTAGAGCAAGCTAAGAAATGAAATCGATTTTGCGACCTCTCAGAGCAAAACATCCTCGTAGGGGTCCTAAAGTTGGTTCTTCCTCTGCTGCGATCGGATCTTCTAGTCAGACCAATATAGTCAAATATTCCAAAAAGGAAGATGACATGAAATCTTCACCTGGTTTCACTATGCTAAATTATGATGATCATACTATTGGCATTCGTGAAGCTAAGGTGGAAAAATATTTGTCTCTGTCTTCGGAGGAACGCTCTCTCAAAGTTTTGACCCATCTTTCTAAGGTAGTTATTTTATTTTATTATTATTTTTTGAACTAAAATATATTTTTTCTATTTTCCAGGGAACTTTTATATACCATACTATTTCCTTAGAGTTTCAAAATTTGGCACAACTCAGACAGAGGGTTATCTATCTCGAAAAAGAGGTAGAGACCTTGGCCAAACAAGTTAATGATAGAGATAATAAAATAGTATTTACGGAATATTTGATGAAGTCTTTAACTGATGAGAACGAGAGATTAAAACAAGAGACTGTCGTTCTTCATCAGAAGATTAGTGATTTGCAGTGAGAGACTGCGGAGTTACGACAAAAGAACTTTACCCTACAACAAGAAGGTATTGATCTAGGAGATTCCTTTGACCGTGTGTTGGAAGAGAACACAGTGCTTCGTGAGGAGCGAGATCAACTTTTGATCCAACTAGCTTCAAGTTCTAGGGGCAAGTCAGATCACTAGAACTCAATGTATTCCTTATTATTTATCAATAATATATTTATTTATGTTGATATGGATTTACATAATTGTGACTCATACTTAGTCGTACTTATATACAACTAATATGGGCAACCCAGACCCCCAAAGTCAGTACCAAAAATTGTTGAATAAATACTCTGTAAAATATTGTTTGGATACATATTGTACTATGAACCTAATAATAAGGCTACCGATCATGACTCAAAGCACCATTAATATGCTTGTTTGTTATTGTGTACAACGCCACGCTTATATCTCACGGATTTCCATAAGCGGTCTTCCTCTTTCATCTAAAATTCGTCGTTCTACCCCATGATTATACAGATTATCTATTAGAGTAATATATTAGAGGATCCATCACCATTGGATCCATTACTGGCAAACACATCTTCTGGATGTGATTTGTGGTCACCTTCCGTTCCTCGGGTATCAGATTGGTTTTGCATGATTGTCTACACGGACTTCTCTCTTTTGCTTTGAGATGCAAAATGGTGAGGGTTAAAGTTGTTTATAAAGTTATTACCTTAATGCACTATTTCTAATTGAATGATTAGAGTTTCTCTAATTGTCGACCATCTGTTGGTAGTTGTCAATTTCATTAGATAATCATTCAAATAATTAAAATTTCAATACTGTTACGAATATACTTCATATTGTGATCATCTAATTTTATACTAATATTTTTCTAAAAGTATCTCAAAAATTTGCTTAATTATATAATTTTTCAACTAGTTATAAAGTAAACATATAAACAAATGAAATTTGTCCAAATGATGTCATTATTTAAAATATCATTAAGGTCCTAGAGACTTGGCAAGTTGTGCTAAAATATAATAAATATATTGTGTCAGAACTTTCAGTTCCTGATCACAATATCCTTTCAATTGACCTCATAATTTAATAAGCCAAAAATTTAAGTAATAAACCTTTCTAAATATTTCCAAATAATCAATTAGGCAATATAAATATATTCTTTAAATATTTGATATCTATCCTTTTAGATATCTTTAAAATCAACTAAGATCTTCTGGATCTACAGGCACGTTGTAAAACGTAATTATTTTGCTTCATTTTTACAACATCATATTCGCACTTCTGGAGCTATGGATATATTTTCAATTCAACATCTTTTTCTTTATTGAAGCACGATAAATTAATTATATGTTTGATATACAACAGGTACATCATAAATTCTTTTCATTCCACACCTAAAGCAAACACATAGATAAACATGTATCTTGTGCTACGATATGATTACTCCACTTTTGGTGGAACGTAATAGATTTATTTCAAATATATGGTTGTAACCATATTCCAAATTGTAACCATCATGGTTCTCATAATAATTTTAATTATGGCCTTTGCCATATTCATTTTCTCATCCATGATCACGATCTTTGTTATAGGTCATATTCATGATTATTAAAGTAGCATTTACTTCAGGGAATGATATAAAATTTAAGTGGATGAACATAGTGATTTTCATCACAAATTTTCTTGAGAAGATTTTAACAGTCTTTGTATTGCTACTTCAAGAACACCTCCGAGATAATTTATCTTCTCAAATATGTCTTCTTCAAATATATAATTTATCTTATAAAACTTTAACATTGCAACATCAGGTACAATTAGTCATTTGGTTATAATGAACTTCGGGTCCGTATGATTGTAATATTGCAACTTCAGGTGCAATTAATTGTGATGAACCTTTAAATAAAAGGTTATGAGTTTTTATCATGAGATGTCTATAAACTTCAGGTTATGTCTTCTTGTCCATAGTTCAAAATGTTAAATCTTCAAAAGTAATTAAATAATTGAAATAATCAATTAATCATAAATAATTATTCAACAATAAAAGAAAAAGTTAGTATAATAATGCATCATAATAAAAGAAAAAGTTAGTGTCACTGTTAGTGTTAGGGCCAAGCTTAGTATAATAATGCATCACAATAAAATAAAATGTTAGTGTCAACGTTAATGTTAGAAATGCATCATAATAAAATAAAATGTTATTGTTAATACATTATATTAACTTCAGGCTAATTTACAAATCCACAAATATGTGGGTTCCGTAGACAAAACTCATGTAATTTCACATAAAAATTTATAATGATGTTAGAGTATATAAATTATATGTTACGTTAAATGTTAGAGAAATAAATAAATAAATAAAAAATATAGTTCTTGACTAGAAAATTATTTCTTAATATATAGCTTTAAGCTATAAATTCTTTTACATAACTTCAGGTTACGTAAACAAAATATCAATATAGCTTCATGCTATATGAATTTCTTTACATAGCTTCAGGCCATGGAATCAAAATCAAAATAAAAACTGCAGTGTAACTGGAAATACATTAAATAAATGAACATGATAAAAATTCATGAAATTTTACCTCACTATACCTTTTATGATTGAGCTCATTGATTGAGCAGAGCCTTCGTGTTAATAACTTGTTGTAAACTGAATTAAATTAATCAAAGAGAATGCTAGAAATTTTAAACTGGCTTTCCATTCTCCATTTTCTCTTCTCATTCATTTTCTTTTCATTTTCTCTACACCACTTCTTACAACTTCTCTTTATGATCTCTCTCATATTTATAGGGAGAGATTTACATCAAAAGATCACCAACTCACGTGATGGGTAACTATGCTCTCACATGATTCATGTGGGTTACGTATACATACGTATTTATACAACTTAGATACGTGTACCGCTTGAATATATATAGTACTATTTGGATACATATACCACTTGGATATCATATGCTTGAAATATGTGTATAGTATATGTAAGTACTATTTGGATATTCAACATATTTACAACAATATATATATATATATATATATATATATATATATATATATATATATATATATATATTGTCACACCCCGCCCGGACGCGCCTAAACCGGCGGTACACTCTCGGACGGGGCACGCATTTGGAACAATCACAATGGTAATAACAGAGTGCGCAGCGGAAATACAGTACACAGTACAAATCTGATTTCATATAATTCAGAATACTTTTGTACATAAAATGGTCAAGGGAACATACTCCCAAAATCCCCAATGATTCATACAAAGGGTACAAAATGTGGGCCCCATAACCTGCACCCAGTCCACCCTAATTTCCTGTGAAAGATTTGATAATATTGGAGTGAGCTTAACGCGCTCAGTGGGTAAATAGTGCATGAGTATAACAATAAATAAAGCATACTTCAATATCAAATATCTTAAATACACATGTAAGCATCATAATCAATCAATATGTATGTATGCATGACACCGTCACGTATTAATGGTTTGACACCGTCACCGTTACGTCCTTCCCCGGGCGTAGCCAGGTTCTCACTGTACGTCCCTCCTCAGGAACGATGCTCTGGATTCACGTACTGATGTCCCTCCCCGGCGTAGCCGAGTTCTCATGTACGTCCCTCTCCAGAGAAATAATATGAATAGTGAGCAATGCTTCTAACTATTCTATGAGTCATAAACCATATACGTCCCTAGGTGGTGATATGTATGATGCCAATGCATGAACTGGTCTAGTCTACTGGTCTGGTCATTCTTGACATTTAGACTGACTTTGACAACGTCTGGTGATCCTTATTAGGGTCGGTATCACGACGTGCAAGGTTAAGCCATTATATGACATAATGCAGTGTAAATGAATAGTAGACATAATAATAATTGAATGTAAACTTTAATAAAAGTTATGAAATGCGCAAACCTATGTTTCGTTCCCCACCTTCAGATCTGGTGCTTTTCTCCGAACAGAACTTTGTTGCGCCGCTTTCAGATCTGGCGCTTTCCTCCGGACAGAACTTTGTTGCACCGCACCAGGAGTCTCAAAGACTAAAAACTTAGAATGCGTGGAAAGGAGAAGAAAGATCACAAGAGAAGGTGATTTGGTGTGAGGAATGAGAAATGAGGAGGTTTCTTATATAGAGATTTTTGCGCCTGAACGTTCTGGCATGCGCCTGAACGTTCTGGCATTGCGCCTAAACGTTCTGTCATGCGCCTGAACGTTCTGGCATTGCGCCTGAACGTTTTGGCATGCGCCTGAACGTTCTGGCATGAGCCTGAACGTTCTGGCATTGTGCCTGAACGTTCTGGCATGCGCCTGAACGTTCTGGCATGCGCCTGAACGTTCTGGCATGCGCCTGAACGTTCGGGCGTTGCCCAAATAGTAAAAATTTCAAATAGTAATTTTTTTTTTGTGAAATACAGGGTATTACATATATATTTCTATATTTTTATTTTTTAATATCATTTTAATTCATTTTTAAACTTTTTTAATTAAATTATTTTTTTATTTACTATTTATGTCCAAAAATCTTATCTAAATCTAAAAGTAGTGATTGGTAACTCTAAAAAAACTTTTTTTTTTTTTAGAGAAACTCTAGAAAAACTTAGCTCTACTTTTTTAGCTTTACTTTAATAAAAATTATTTTAAACATATTAGTTAGTATCTAGTCCAACATCTTATTTTAATTTTATTTTAAAGATAAAATATTTTCAATTTAAAATTTAACCTTCTTATTATAAAAATAGTTGAACTTAAAAAATAATATTTATATTGAATATTCACCATGCTTTACAATAATAAATAAAATTAAAATAAGAAATTTGGCAACGACAATCCCGTGACTGGCGACAAAATTCAGCCATGGTGATTCCGTAAATCTTATCACAATTCAAAACCCTAAAGTGTTGAGAGAATTGCGATTTCAAATAAAAAAATTCGTCAACGACGATCCCATGACCAACGACTCTCTCTTCTTCTTCTTCTGCCCTGTCTAGCCTGCAACTTCTTCTTGTTCTTCTTTTTCTTATTCTTGTTCTTGTTCTTTTTTCGATTCCTTTTCTACCCTGTCCGCCAACCACTTGTTTTTATTTATTTTATTTTTTTAACTACTTCTACACTACAATTCAATCATATTTTTTTTACCCTATTCGTCTGCCACTATCTCCAACGACTCTCTCTTCTTCTTCTTCTGCCCTGTCTAGCCTGCAACTTCTTGTTCTTCTTTTTCTTATTCTTGTTCTTGTTCTTTTTCCGATTCCTTTTCTACCCTGTCCGCCAACCACTTGTTTTTATTTATTTTATTTTTTTAACTACTTCTACACTACAATTCAATCATATTTTTTTTTACCCTATCCGTCTGCCACTATCTCAAATTATAATTTTTGGTTACTGATTTTGTATAATTTTGTATTTAGATCAAGTACGATAATTTTATCAACAAGAACAAGGTTGAAGTTGTCAGAATAGTAAACCGGTGATTTCTTAAACTTGTTATTATTTGATATTTTTGTGAAATTTGATATAATTCTTTATTTATGTTGATTTTGTAGTTTTATTGTATTAATTTTATAACTTTTGTTGTATTGATTTTGTAATTTTTAATGTATTCTTGACAGTTATAAAAAATATTTATTTATTAATTATATAAAAAGGCCCTATTTTATGTTCTTTGCCTCGAACCCCTAAAATAGTCAGGACCAGCCTTGTATTTTCTTAATCATTAATCTAAATAATATCATAGGGCTCATGAGAAGAAGATAACAAGAAATCAGTTCAACCTTGCAAAAAAAAAAAGAAAGAAAGAAAGAAATCAGTTCTTCGCATATATGATTTATTGCATATAATGCACAACCATTTATTCATCCATTTGTAGAGGCAAAAAAAAAAAAAACCAAAATTTGGCTTCTTTGACTATTTATAAGGCATTGTTTGTTGCACCCCAATTTTTCCAGACCTAATCACGTGTGTCATAATGGAGTACAACTCACCTAGATCACCTAACCGGGGCGTGTGAGTGTTCATCATCTTAGGTCAATGCCTTTATAATAAAAAAATGTTTTAAAATTAGTGAGAATACGAGTTTAAGGACATTGTCTAACTCTAGTCTTATTGCACCTACAAATTCAATTCAACTGAGACCGGATGTCTATATAATTACCTTGGTCTCACAGTAATACCCTGTATTTCACAAAATAATAATAATAATAATAATAATAATAATAATTTTTTTAGGATAAAGCACATGTCTGGAAGTCCAGGCACATGACACATGACACATGCCTGGAAGTCTAGGCACAAGGCACATGGCACATGACACATGCCTGGAAGTCCAGGCACATGACACATGGCACATGGAAAATGCCTGAAAGTCCAGGTACATGCCCGGAAGTCCAGGCAGCCCGCCTGGACTTTCAGGCGCCAAAAACTCTATATAAACCAACCCTCCCCTCTTCATTTTTCACACCAAATTCACTCCAAATTGTGATTTTTCCTCATCTTTTCACTCATATTGAGTTTTTAGTCTTTTGAGACTCTCTGTCTGAGACTCTCAGTGCAGTACGACGAAGTTCTGTCCGGAGGAAAATGCCAGATCTGAAAAAAAAGAAGTTCTTATATGAAGGTGGGGAACGAAACATAGGTTTGCGTGTTTTATAACTTTTATTAAAGTTTACATTCAATTATTACTACGTCTACTGTTCATTTACACTGCATTATGTCATATAATGTTTATACTGCCGCACTTATGCCTGTACACTTGGAATTCACGTATTATACTGTTATACTGCCGGATTTGTGGTCAATCTGACTCAACTAGACTCGGTCTTGTCCTCAGTAACTTTAAATAGTGAACGGGAGGCAGCGAGCTTGTAACACCCCGTAAATTTAATTAAATACATACGTTGAAGTATGCGTATATCGAGATGTACAATACACGTATTGTATACGTATGAGCTAAATATACACGTGATAATACACGTATTTGATACGTATGCGCTAAATATACGCGTGTATGAGTAGTGAATAAAACATTGGAGTTGACTTAATTGATTAATGTATGAGGTTGGTTAATTAAAAAATGTGGATTGGAGTATGATTGAATGAATAAAAGTAAAATAAGTGAAGTATTAAATGGTGTAGATTGAAATTAAATTATTAAATGACTTATATGAATGAGATGAATTGACTTGAATGGAATTTGATGGAGGAGTTGGTTATTAAGGGGAGTCTAGGTGTATGGGATGATTTTTATATAAAACATAGTTTCTCTCTTTTCTAAGTTCTCTCCATTGGGAATGATAAAAGGAAAAAAAAAACAAAAAAAAAAGTCATTTCTTTTCTTAATTCTCTCACCAACGTCCAAACAAAAAAACAAAAAGAATAAAAATAATAAAAAAAGTGAAAAGGAAGTTGCCGACATAAAGAATAAAAAAAAAGGAAAAATAAAAGGAAAACAAGAATTGAGAATGAAGTTGCAGAAAGAAGAAGGAGCGGACAGAGAGAAGAAGGAGAAGAAGGAGAAGAAGAAAAAGGGGAAACGCGCGAATTCGGACTCGTGGTAAGTGATTTTCCCTCTATTTCTTCGTAAAATTGATATCTAAACTAGATGTAAACTTTCTAGCGGAGCAATTTTGACTGTGTGAGCCGTTTTACGGTGTTTTCAAAAATTGGAGTTTTGACCCAATATGAATAAAAATCTGCTAGAAAGGTAGAAAAATGCTCCCTAAACTGTTAGAACCCCGAATATGTGGTTAGATTCAATTTTATGAGTTTTGGAGACCGTTAGACAATTTTAATACAATTTACAACATTCGGATGAATAGTGAATGAATAGTGAATAGAGAAGTGAATAGTGAATAGTGAATAGTGCACAGTGAACATTGACCAGTGCACAGTGCACAGTGAACATTGACCTGTGCACAGTGATGTGAACCCAATGAAACCCCGATGATAGTTTTAATAACTAAGTATATGGTGTCGTGAAAATATGATTTGGAAATATATTTTCACTGTTCTTTCTTGTGGAAATATCTAGATTGACCACAGAAACGATTTAGTAGGTTCTTCAACGGCTTATGAGTCCTAAATGGAATTATTATTCGTGTTTTGAAGTGAGTTGAGACATTACAGATGTAAAATAGATATGAATACATGAAATTGAATTTGTGACAGGTTAAATTAATTGGATTTAACTTGGAGCTGGACTCGAAAGCGTTGATTGGGTTTAAGTTGAACGTGTTGTACTGTGAGTATAGTTTTCTTGATTTGGTTCTTGTATGACATTGTATGCATATAAAATGTTTGATTGTATGCATGCTATATTTATATATAATGCATTGAGTTTTATGGATCATACAAACTGATTTTAGCAATTGGAGTTTGTAATAATGAGGCTTTGCGATTCCTCATTGTCATTTCGTTAGGACTTAGACCCAGATGAGGTTTTGCGAGTCCTCATTTTCAGTAGGTCTGTCCTAACAAGGGTTGGGATCCTTGAAATGACTGTTAATTGGGTAATGAGAGGTTGTGGCTAGCTTGTAACGGCCATACAAGGGTTAGACCCGCTCTCTTGCCTTGCGGAGGAGGGAGATTGTACATTGTGTTATTGAATTGGGTAATGAGAGGTTGTGTCTACCTTGTAACGGCCTTACAAGGGTTCGACCCGCTCTTTTGCCTTGCGGAGGAGGGAGATTGTGCATTGTGTTTTGAAATTGGGTAATGAGAGGATGTGTCTACCTTGTACGACCATACAAGGTTAAACCCGCTCTCTTGCCTTGCGGAGGAGAGAAATTGTTCATTGTATTATTGAAAAGCATGAAATTTATGTTGTTGACATGTATGTTATATTCGTTGAATGATGCATGTGTTGCATAAGTGTTTGAAATGATTTTACATGTCATATTTCTCTAAATGTATATAATTGTCATCTCAAGAACTATATTCACCGAGCTGTTGTTTGCTCACCCCATTTCCTCCAATATTTCAGGTATTGAGTCGAAGGAAAAAGGACACTCTGTGAGTGAGTCTGGTATGTGTATGTCTGCTTGGAGGAAATACCTTTTTGTTATTTTGATATGTATACTTATCACACATTATATATATATATATATATATATATATATATGTATTATCATCTAGATGGGATGTGTGGGCATATATATAACTTAAGATATTTGATGAGGAAATGAAAATGTGATTGGGATGATTATAGATATCTGGATTTGATTTGTGGTCTATTAGAAAAAAAAATTACTGTACATTTTGGGAAGGTTTGTGAGAGTACGTGAAGGCTGACAGTGTATTGTATACTGTATACGGGTATGTACAGTGTATAATACGCTGTGCCGGTCATGACGTCAGCCTACGTCAGGGGCGTCGTGACAATATTGGTATCAGAGCCTTAAGTTTAAAATTCTTAAAAAGATAAAAGCTTTATGATATTATGATTGATTGTATGGGTATACATATGGGTAGTCATATTATGTCGAGCCTAATCCAATATGTTATCTTGACTGAGAATCATCTGCGATGATGAATTCTAGATTTGGAAAAGAATAGTCAAGATTAACATTGCAAAAGTGCTGATCAAGAAAGGATCAGAAGGCTGAAAGAAAAAGAACTGGATGTAATCCAGTGAGAATAAATTATATAGCTTATATATGGCTAGGAACTACCCAACAACAACGAAATGCACAGCTTATGAGCTTGTGGCAAAGTTGTAATGTGAGAAAGACAGAGGCTTGAACCATTGATAGCTCCAAATGTGGATGCTAATGGTGTGACTACTTCTGTAAAACACATATATAGTTGATACTGAAGTCAAAAATAAAATAAATAGAAGGTCTCAATGAAAAACCAGATGAAATGAAAAGATATGTGAAAGGTATGGAAATTTGCAGGAGAAGAGACTCTCCTATCTTAACTGGCAGTCTGATAGTAGACGGAATAAAGAATTTGCGACTTTGAGTGGGGACCATCTTAGAGAATGATTAAGTCTCTGAAAATGATACAGTAAGTTAGCTAAGTTTAAACTAACTGATGAAGAAAATTGGGTTAAGGACTCCTGAGATAATTAAGGCATGAGATTAATTAAAGAAGCTATTTTATAAGGGCTTCTATCATCATGTTGAAATTGATTTAAGGCATGAAAAAAAAAATTATCTTGTTAAAATGTAGTGACATGCCTAACCAGAAACACAAACATTAATTAAATAGACCGGTATAGTTTATTTTTGGAATGGTCATCTGAGAATGATAAGGATCTAGCATAAATTTGGAGATCCTATACGACAGGTTTGATAATTGTTGGGTTATAAATATATGCGCAAGTTGTGAGGCAGCCTATAAATTTTGGGTTAGCAAAAGCTGCAGTGAAAATGTGAACCCCAGCAATAGTGAGATAGCTTGCACTGTCGTTAGAAGCCAAGTCATCAACACCAGTGTTAGGTAAAAAAGGAGGAATAAGGAATGTAAGAAAATGTTGGGGGCAATAATATGAAATTCAAGATGAGTTAAACATTGAGTAAGGTTGAGATTTTGACAGTATTTGTGACTCTAATTTTTGTTAGTACCTAACCCAATGAGAATGGGAAAAAGGGAAGTGATGTTAACGAATTATGAAAACCAGAAGTGGTTTCCATTGCCTGAGCAGGAGTCACAGACTGAGTACATTGTATCTCGACCTATGATTGTCGATTATCAATCTGAAAAAAAAAAAAAAAAGACACGAGATGTGTTAATCTCCAGTTAGTTGATATGGAATGCTCCAGTACATTTTATTAATGTGACTCTACCAGATTTAGAGAATAAATGACAGTAAATGAAAAAAACCAGATCCAGAGAATAGTAAGACGTTGAGAATAGATATGATCAACATTTTGTGATTGTGTATAATCTGATGTATTGTTGGATCTACCTGGTTTTGTACCTCTAGTGATATGGTAGACAAATTGTATTATCTGCTGTTATAATGGTATATCATTAATTGTGAGTATGCCTACAGGAGAAAGAATTTACCAGGATATGGTTAACAAATAATATGTGGAATAAATATGAGGGTCATCAAGTAAGTATGGACTTTATTTTTTAGGAATTAGATGCTTTGTTGGAGATGATTGGCTGGCTACCTCTCATGCCAGTTGGACCATCTCTCCGAAAAGAAGTAATATTCTGAATAAGTGGAAAATTCTCATTTTGAATCTCGAGAAATTTATACCCTCAAAATTGTCTCTCTAAGATAAGCTAGTTATTGACGAGAACATGGAGAATATGGCTAGTACAACGCCATTTAGAGTAACGTAATAAGGCATGCAGTTGATTAAAATTCCTGTGGTGAACTGGTATATTGGAGTATTATCTGATGAATTAATAAACTTACTACCTGGACAGGAGATTGATAGCATAGAACACTGATGCCAGTCTAATAGGCATCTTCATTCCTTCATATAAAGAGTACCTGAGGAATTGTGAGGATTAAAGGTAAGTGCATGTGTTAATGGAAAAAAAAAAAAAAGATTGATTATCTTTGATATGCCACCTTGGAGAGCATTTGTGATGGAAATAAGGTATAGTGAAATATGTTTAAGTATGAATTACGGTTAACTGAGCAGGGTGACAACAAAGAATGAATATCCTTTACCATGGATAGATGGTCGAATTCGATTACCAAATTTTCGTTAAGATCATTTGGAGATCTAGGCACCATCATATAAGAATTCGAGAAAAGGATGTAATGCAGACTGTTGTAAGACAAGATATGGGTAATATGAAATGTTGGTATCCTTGATTAATGTGTCAATCACGTTATAGGATTGATGCAATGGGTATATGAACCATATCTTGAGTACATAGTCTTCGATGATGATATATGAAATTGTCCCAAGAAAAATGAGAGGAGCATGAATAACACCTCAGAATGATCTTGTAGTCACTGAGAGAGCACTGATTGAGTGCCAAGCTTGGTGAATATGAGTTTTGAATAGACTTGAGATAAGAATTTTTGGATCACGTGACTAGTTTAAATAGTATCATTAAGGATGCTGTGAAGGTCAAAGTGATCATAGTACTGTGACAACTGATGTTAATGATGGAAATCAGAAGTTCTCTGGTATTAGATGTATGTTATAGAACGTGTGTGGAAAGATCCTTGAAGTTATCTGTTCCACTCACGAAACTAAGCCAGATGAATGTTATAAATTGTGTGGACCGTTGTGTATGAGGAAAGCTCTCACAGTATGAAATGTTGTTACTAGGTTCAGAATCTGGAAGTAATTGTGATTGATGAATATCACGTCCAGATCTGAAGTTTACATTGACACAAAAGGATAGGTTAATTACTTGTGTTTCCAGATATTTGGTAGTGCACAAGAATTTGTTGGTAGTGATTTGATGAGAGCATTGCCTGTATAATAAAAGCTCACGCTATCTTCAGATTTTAAGAGTCTGAAGTAATTATTTGAAAATATGAGGTGATAAATGTGGCAAGAATTCCCAAAGGATTTGATTAATTATTATCCTGGGAAAGGCCAAGATGTTGTTGAGGCATTGAGCAGGAAACAAGCTGAAACTGAAGTAGTATCTATCAGTTAACCATACATGGAGATTGTTTGTGAGTGAGAGTTACAGTTATGAGTGTACTCTCTATTACTCCACGTGGTGATATTTGCGCTCGGATGCATGTTCAACTGATTGATACTCATATTCAGAGAGAAAAAGTTATGATGAGACGAGTATGATATTAGTATGAAATATTATGGATTGTGTTAAATGAAGATGAGATTCAAATGGTATCTTATGGGTTATGGGTAGATATGATACCATCTGGATGACCATTAGTAGACTGATAAGTTTGCGTATTCTTCCAATGAACACCAGAATTCTTTTGATATACTGAGCAGATTGTATATGTGTGCGATATGGAGATTTTATGGGAGTACTCAGATATTTGTCATGTCGGATTAAGATCCGAAGATTGTGTCGAGATCTGATATATGATACAGACTCGTTTTGATACTCATCTTCTTCTCAGTGTGATATGTACTCTCAGACTGGCTGACAGACTGAGAGAGTGACTTTGATGCTTGCGAGCATGCTCGGGTCTAGTATACTTGAATTTTGGTGGAAGTTGGAAGGAATATTTTATGTGTGTAACCGTATGTGTATAAATAGCTATTATAAGAGCATAATGATGGCGCTCTAAAGTTTGATAAGAAGCCTTACCCATCTCCAACTTGTTGATTTGAAAGTATGGAGTTATTGTTATTGGTACCACAGGATATTATTCAATACACAAGGTTGGTATATAGGCTTTGAAATGTATTGTGGCTGACTCAGTTTTGCTAAGGGTCTTACCACAGAAAGGCCAAATGAGATTTGGAATGAAAAGAAAGCTCGCACCGTGATTTGTTGGACCATTAGAGATCCTTGATAGGATAGGTCCATTGGCTTACCGATTTGCTCTACTGTCACAGTTGAGAAGTGTTCGGAATAGTGTCTATTGATGTTGAGGAAATATCAGTCAGATTCCATAGATGTTATGGATATAATTCAACTCTAAGTTGGGGAGGATACCACGTATCCAGAAGAGCAAACATGGAAGCGGAAGATAAAATGCGGGAGCAGTTTTCTGGGATTGAGTATCACTTGAGGAATCGTCCTTTCTAAATTTCGAGGACGAAATTCCTTAAGTTGGGGAGATTGTAACACCCCGTAAATTTAATTAAATACATACGTTGAAGTACGCGTATATCGAGATGTACAATACACGTATTGTATACGTATGAGCTAAATATACACGTGATAATACACGTATTTGATACGTATGCGCTAAATATACGCGTGTATGAGTAGTGAATAAAACATTGGAGTTGACTTAATTGATTAATGTATGAGGTTGGTTAATTAAAAAATGTGGATTGGAGTATGATTGAATGAATAAAAGTAAAATAAGTGAAGTATTAAATGGTGTAGATTGAAATTAAATTATTAAATGACTTATATGAATGAGATGAATTGACTTGAATGGAATTTGATGGAGGAGTTGGTTATTAAGGGGAGTCTAGGTGTATGGGATGATTTTTATATAAAACATAGTTTCTCTCTTTTCTAAGTTCTCTCCATTGGTTATTAAGGCCTTTTTGTCACGCCTGGAATGCACCGCAGCACATTCTACCCAGACGTGATGAGTACTCTACCCCTCAACCCGCAGGTCTTGGGAGCACTCCAGCCATTACGTACCACACAATATTGTCACATCTCAGTACACAGCATCGCCGCAGCGTCTAGTACCCCCGGGATCATGATTCAGTGGCTACTCAGATTGCGAAATCAAACCTTATGAGGTTGTGAGTTCGAATCTGGGGGAGGCCCTTTACTATTCATGAGGGAATAGTAGGGACAAATGATCCCGGGGGTACTAGACGCTGCGGCGATGCTGTGTACTGGGATGTGACAATATTGTGTGGTACGTAATGGCTGGAGTGCTCCCAAGACCTGCGGGTTGAGGGGTAGAGTACTCATCACGTCTGGGTAGAATGTGCTGCGGTGCATTCCAGGCGTAACAGAGCTGCTCTAGGCGATTGGTTATTTAAGCAGACCTAGTGTCTCACCTCTCAACTGGGGACTGATCTAGTTGGTCTTATTGAAAGCTATCAGTGTATACATGTAATACTGAATGTCCTAACCATGCACATCGTGATACTGACTCTGATAAGGGTCACTAGACGTTGCCAAAGTCAGTCTAAATATCAAGAAAAGACCAGACCAGTAGACTAGACCAGTTCATGCATTAACATAATACATATCACCACCTAGGGACGTATATGGTTCATGACTCATAGAATAGTTAGAAGCATTGCTCGTTATTCATTACATTTCTCTGGAGAGGGACGTACATGAGAACCCGACTACACCCGGGGAGGGACATCAGTACGTGAATCCAGATCATTGTTCCTGAGGAGGGACGTATAGTGAGAACCTGGCTACACCCGGGGAAGGACACCTATACGTGAACTCAGGCGATGTATGTTCATCAAACCATTACGAGACGGTGTCATGAATACATACATATTGATTGATTATGATGCTCACATGTGTATTTAAGATATTTGATATTGAAGTATGCTTTATTAATTGTTATACTCACGAACTATTTGCCCACTGAACGCGTTAAGCTCACTCCATTATTATCCAATCTTTCACAGGAAATTAGGGTGGACTGGGTGCAGGTTATGGGGCCCACATTTTGTACCCTTTGTGTTATTCATTGGGGATTTTTGGGAGTCTGTTCCCTTGACCATTTTATGCACAAAAATATTCTGAATTAAATGAAATCAGATTTGTACTGTGTGATATATATTTCAGCTGCGCACTCTATTGTTACCATTGTTATTGTTCCAAATGCGCGCCCCGTCCGCGAGTGTACCGCCAGTTTAGGCGCGTCCGGGTAGGGTGTGACACTCACCATAGACTAAGATACATTAATTCAACCAAGAAATGTTTATTGTTTTGGCATTCTTATCCCTGCAAACGTCAAAAGACTAGATCTATTTTCAATATTGACATAATTCATCAATAAAAACAAATTTATTAATAATCATCTAATAACTCACATGGTATTGAATCATACATGTGACCACCATGTATCGACATAATTACATAACAAAGAAACTAATTACCATAGTCTAGCATACCACTTGACATACTAAAATACTAATATAGCTCCTATTGGAACCATTACTCTTTCTTCTAAGTAAAATATCAATGACGTAAAATCAAAATTAAACTGCCAACAACACCCGCTACAATTGTTCCTTACATTGCATTATTAATTCTTGAAAAGAAAGATGGATGAACTAATGCCCAGTGGATCACTTTAAACAATGTTCCTGAACTCTTATTTATTAATAGCATAATACATCAAATTCAATTAGATATTCAAACAAGTACATGCATTATGTTGCAACATTTATTTGTTTTAAGTGTCGTCGCTAACCATCCATTTGGAATGTGGAGCACCCAAGGAGAATCACTTTTCCCTCAAAACTCCTCTCGAATGGAGTCTTCCCACAGAGCACCTAGGCGAATTCACCAGCCATTGTAGCACATAACCTTGGCCTTTTGAAACTCCCCAGGCTAGGCCAAGACACATTTCAATGTATTGTTATCATTTTAGTATGTCTTTAATGAGACAAATAATATGACTAACATACCAACAATATTAATGTAACGTATTAACATATCATGCCGTTATAAAACTATTACTGAATAACATTCAACAACTCATATCATGTCATAATTCAATAATAATCATTTCATATATGTGAATAGTATCGTATACGTGAATAATACTATATCCCAAGGCTGTACCAAAAGAATAGTTCTCAATAAAATCAACTAGACTAGTCTCCAGGCTGAGTGGTGGAGTCACAATTGTCTCACTTAAATACCACTTTTCTAGAGCAGTAAGTTGCCTCCCGTTCACTATTCAAAGGTACTTAGGACAAGACTGTGTCTGACTAATTAAATCAATTACTAATTAAACAGAGTAATGGTATGGCGCATGAATTTCATATACTAAGGTACATGCATAAATGGTATGGTATAAGTAAATATCAGATATAATAAAAAGTGCATAATAACTTTATGAAAAGACATAATACATGAATCACAATAATGACTAACATGTAAATAATTTAAGAAGGTAATTTACTCACACTCATCCAACTAGATAAGATATAACATGCTAGAAATAAATAAGAACAAAGTAAAAAGTCAAGGATCACACCCACTTGAACACTCGTAATCCTTCGTTCGGGTTCCTCGCCACGTATAAATCTCCACCTTTGAAGTATTGACTTGGATTAGGTGTTTGGACAAATTTGGGATAATGATCACACCTTACTTATCACTCAATAAAAGTAATAGTAAATGGTGATCATTTTTTATGAACAAGATCCACAAAAGGGTAAGTACAGAGCATATTATGTATCATTCAATTACTACTAGCTTTTATACTACAAACTATACTATAACTCTCACAATATTTGCTAGAACATTTCTAGCTCTCACTTGAACTCTCTACACTTGAGTTCTCACTCTCACTTGGATGGTTTGGAATGAATGTCAAGTACACCAATTTATACTAGTTTACAACACATCACAACCACAAAATTTAAAATTCACAAAAAATCATGGCCTTACACATGTATTCTACTTTTTGACCACTTTTTCACCAATAATTTACATATAGTGTTGTTCTTTGACTTGGGCTTAGAATCTTTTAAATATTTTGCTTGGGCTTGGGCTTGATCATGGGCTCAAAACAACTATACTTTCTTAGAATTGATGTTGGGTTTGACCTTTGGAGTTGATCATGGACATGGACTCAAAATAAATTTATACTATATTATTTTTTCTTATTTTGTGACATTTAGATAGTAATGGTGGTGAAAATATTAATTTTTACTTATTTATTTATTGGTTATGTATTTTATAAGTTTATGAAAATTTTGGAGTATTACATTATTTGGGGATTAGCCAACCCACCTTTGCTTTAAGATCGGGGTGTAACGGGTTGGGTTGGGTCGAGTTCAAGCCAAAACTCAACCCAACCTAAACAGTTCGAATTGAAAAAAATAAACCCAACTGAAACCAAACTAACTCCTTAACCCAACCTAGCCCAACCTAAATTAGTTCATGTTGGGTTAGGTTGATCATTCGAGTTGAGAGGACTTGAATATATATATATATTATTTATGAAGATGGCTTGAACAACAGATGAAAAAAATATTAAAAAAATCTAAGAAGAAAAAAATAAATAAAAAAGGATCAAAAAAGAAAAAGAAACAAAGAAGAGGAATGGTTGAGAGGTTTTACATAGAAGGCCAAAAATATTGTGATTTGGGTTTGAAGCTTTAAGATTTTGTTAGTTTCGCAATTTAGTGGTTTTAGGGGATAAGAGATTTAAAGATTAATGTTAGGTAGGGGTGTTCATGGGTTGGGTAAGGTTGGGGTCAAAACCTAACCCAACCCAAACAGTTCGGGTTGGGTTGGTTTGATCGGGTTGAACTTAAGCCTCATATTTGACATCTAATTTATTGATATAAGAACTTTAATTATTCATGTATCGTTTAGATTTGTTAGTAATTTTTTTCACTGTTATTTTGCAATGAATAGTATGTTAATATTACATATTAGAAGATAGTAATAATAATTTGCAAAATAGAAGCGCATAGATTGAGATTGTATATATTAATAGTATAGTAACCATGTGATATGTATATATATATATATATATATATATATATATATATATATATATATATATATATATATGTTATAAACTAAATTAGATAGTATTAGATAAGAATCATAAGAGACATATAAATCTTAAAAAAATAACGCCTAAGGAGATATTTTAGGGTTTCAACACTTACTTTGGTTGGGGTATGTTTAATCGAGTTTTTAAGGGCTCAACCCGTGACCCAACCCAAACAACATATTTAACCCGGCCCAAACAAATCCAAAAGGTTCGGTTAGGTCAGATTAGTCGGACTGATGAACACACCTAATGTTAGGTTCGGGTTTGGTTCAAAGGGTATCAATCCATGACCCAGCCCAGGCCGCTTAGGTTGGAATTTTTGAATCCAACTAAATTCAAATATCTAGATCAATCTAATCCAACCCATCGGGTTGTGTTTGGTTCGGTTCGACCTGGTTGGTCTATACCCCTAATTTAAGATTTGGGTGAAGTTTGAGTACTACATTAGATGTCAATCATAAGGCCTACAAAATTTAGCACTGAGTCCCATCAAGCAAGGCAATACGGCCCAAATCAAAGGCCCTACATGATTTGATCATTACACACTAGTGTAAATAAATAGAGAGGTTATCAATGAGTAAGAGCCTTGGGCGATCCACAAAAATCTGAGTCTTTAAAGGATTATTAACATTTGATTAGGTCGGTCTCTATGAAGGTTTCTCTTTATAAAAAGGGCTCGAGATCTCCCAACAACATTTATATTTGGGCCCTCACATAACCTTGTGCCCCGTTTCATATGGGCCATGACTTTGAATTTTAGTTGTGGTTCTGGTTGGGCCCATACACAAATGTTTTTTATTTTAATTATTTATTATTTAATTATTAAATAATAGCTAAAGTTTAAATAAATTAGTCAAACATTTAAGTTCTATTGAGTATCATAACAAAAAAACAAAAAAAACAAAAAAAAAAAATTCTATTTTGTATGTTTAAATAGAGGACTAAAATAGAAAGGGGCTTAAAACATAACGTGTCTTCAACATATTTTCAAAAATATAAGATTAAGAATGGATTAAAATCAAATTAATATATGATATTAACAAAAATCTAATTTCAAAAGAAAAAAGATACATGAAGTGCCAATATGATGATGTGTGGAGGCGTTGCATTGTATGACTTAATGGTTATGGTGCACGAATATGTGCATTGGTACCTTAGTTTTAGCACCTTCAATTTCAAAATAATTTTGAAAAAAAAAAAAATTATAACATATACATAAATAGTCTTTCAATTCTAAGTAATGTTTAATTATTTTATAAATTATTATTTTTATGTACTAAGTATTTCATACTAAGCCATATTATTTATAATAAAAATTAAATGAAAGAACAAATAGAAAATTTAGAGTATAATTCAAATTCTATATCAATACATTTATGTTATTTATAAAGTCAAAACTCATTAACTCACTGTGTGCTACTTTTATCATAAATTTTTAAATTACCCACTATTTTTTTAATATAAAATTGTCAAATAAATTTGTATAAAAAATACATTTATAGGTAATTTGATAATAAAGTGCTAAACAAATTTTTAGGTAACGTCAGTAGACATAAAACTTATTTAAAGAATTATTCTTTTTCCATTTTCAGCTCCTATTTTTTTGGTAACTTTTAGCCACTTTTGATTTTTTTTTTGGTAACTTTAACCCCTCCTTTTATTATTATTTCTTTTTTAGTAACTTTTAGTCTCCATTTTCTTCACACACGTGTGCCCCATGGACTAGTCATTAGTAAAAAAAAATATCTTGTTTTGATAAACAAGAAATAAAAATTCTGTTTAAACTGAATTTATTATATAAAATAAAACGTTAATTAACTAAAACAATTTGTTATAAACTGTTGAAAAAATTTAAGTAGGCATATTTATAAAATTATATATTTAACAAATATTAAAATAAATGATAATAAAAAATTTAAATCAACTTAAAAATCTGTTCTTTAATCTATCAACCCACAAAATATGGATAAAACATATGAACTAAATATAATTAAACAAAATTAAAACTAAAAATAAAATGAGAGTAACTGTAACTAAAGATAAATAAAAACGAAGGATTCCAACCGTATTTTGTATTATAGGATATTTGATAACCAATCTTCTGATTCTTTCGTTTTTTTATACTATGATAACCTATCTGATTCTTCCTGAGAAAAAATAGGTAGATATATGGGTAGATTTTGAGATTTGATCTCAGATAGAATTACAAGTACGTAATCAAATAGGATAAAACCCAATAATATTTCGAATTTTCTATCTTCTGATCAGTTCCAACTATTTTAAACTGAATTTATTATATAAAATAAAACGTTAATTAACTAAAACAATCTATTATAAACTGTTCAAAAAATTTAGGTAGACATATTTATAAAATTATATATTTGACAAATATTAAAATAAATGATAATAAAAAATTTAAATCAACTAAACAATCTGTTCTTTAATCTATCAACCCACAAAATATGGATAAAACATATGAACTAAATAAAATTGAACAAAATTAGAACTAAAAATAAAATGAGAGTAGACTGTAACTAAAGATAAATAAAAACGGAGGATTCCAACCGTTTTTTGTATTATAGGATATTTGATAACCTATCTTTTGATTCTTACTATAAGATATGTGATAACCTATCTTCTGATTCTTCCCAAGAAGAAATAGGTAGATATCTAGGTAGATTTCGAGATTTGATGTCAGATAGAATTACAAGTACGTAATCAAATACAAGTACTTAATCAAATAGAATAAAACTCAATCATATTTCGAATTTTCCATCTTCTAATTGATCAGTTCCAACTATTTTAAATTGAATTTATTATATAAAATAAAACGTTAATTAACTAAAACAATATGTTATAAACTGTTGAAAAAATTTAGGTAGACATATTTATAAAATTATATATTTGACAAATATTAAAATACATGATAATAAAAAATTTTAATCAACTTAAAAATTTGTTCCTTAATCTATCAACCCACAAAATATGGATAAAACATATGAACTAAACGAAATTAAACAAAATTAGAACTAAAAATAAAATGAGAGTAGACTGTAACTAAAGATAAATAAAAACGGGGGATTCCAACCGTTTTTTGTATTATAGGATATATGATAACCAATCTTCTGATTCTTCTATTTTTTTGTACTATAGGATATGTGATAACCTATCTTTGATTCTTCCCGAGAAAAAATAGGCAGATATCTGGGTAAATTTCGAGATTTGATCTCAGATAGAACTACAAGTACGTAATCAAATAGAAGTACTTAATTTAATAGGGTAAAACCCAATCATATTCTGGATTTTCCATCTTCTAATTGATCAGTTCCAACTATTTTAAACTGAATTTATTATATAAAATAAAACGTTAATTAACTAAAACAATCTGTTAGAAACTGTTGAAAAAATTTAGGTAGACATATTTATAAAATTATATATTTGACAAATATTAAAATAAATGATAATAAAAAATTTAAATCAACTTAAAAATTTGTTCTTTAATCTATCAACCCACAAAAAATGGATAATATCATACTAAATAAAATTAAACAAAATTAAAACTAAAAATAAAATGAGAGAAGACTGTAACTAAAGATAAATAAAAACGGAAGATTCCAACTGTTTTTTGTATTATTGGATATTTGATAACCTATCTACTGATTCTTCCGTTTTTTGTACTATAAGATATGTGATAACCTGATTCTTCCCGAGAAAAAATAGGTAGATATATGGGTAGATTTCGAGATTTGATGTCAAATAGAATTACAAGTACGTAATCAGTACTAAATTAAATAGGATAAAACTCAATCATATTCCGGATTTTCCATCTTCTAATTGATCAGTTCCAACTATTTTAAATTGAATTTATTATATAAAATAAAACGTTAATTAACTAAAACAATCTGTTATAAACTGTTGAAAAAATGTAGGTAGACATATTTATAAAATTATATATTTAACAAATATTAAAATAAATGATAATAAAAAAATTAAATCAACTTAAAAATTTCTTTCATCTATCAACCCACAAAATATGGATAAAACATATGAACTAAATAAAATTAAACAAAATTAGAACTAAAAATAAAATGAGCGTAGACTGTAACTAAAGATAAATAAAAACGGAGAATTCCAACCGTTTTTTGTATTATAGGATATTTGATAACCTATCTTCTGATTCTTCCGTCTTTTTGTACTATATGATATGTGATAACCTATCTTGTGATTCTTCCCGAGAAAAAATAGGTAGATATCTTGGTAGATTTCGAGATTTGATGTCAGATAGAATTACAAGTACGTAATCAAATAGAATTACTTAATCAAATAGGATAAAACCCAATCATATTCCGAATTTTCCATCTTCTAATTGATCAGTTCCAACTATTTAAAACTGAATTTATTATATAAAATAAAACGTTAATTAACTAAAACAATCTGTTATAAACTGTTGAAAAAATATAGGTAGACATATTTATAAAATTATATATTTGACAAATATTAAAATACATGATAATAAAAAATTTAAATCAACTTAAAAATCTGTTTTTTAATCTATCAACCCACATAATATGGATAAAACATATGAACTAAATAAAATTAAACAAAATTAGAACTAAAAATAAAATGAGAGTAGACTGTAACTAAAGATAAATAAAAACGGAGGATTCCAACCATTTTTTGTATTATAGGATATTTGATAACCTATCTTTTGATTCTTCCATTTTTTTGTACTATATGATATGTGATAACTTATCTTCTGATTCTTCCCGAGAAAAAATAGGTAGATATCTGGGTACATTTCGAGATTTGATGTCAGATAGAATTACAAGTACGTAATCAAATAGAAGTACTTAATCAAATAGGATAAAACCCAATCATATTCCGGATTTTCAATCTTCTAATTGATCAGTTCCAACTATTTTAAACTGAATATATTATATAAAATAAAACGTTAATTAACTAAAACAATCTGTTATAAAATGTTGAAAAAATTTAGGTAGACATATTTATAAAATTATATATTTGACAAATATTAAAATAAATGATAATAAAAATTTTAAATCAACTTAAAAATCCGTTATTTAATCTATTAACCCACAAAATATGGAGAAAACATATGAACTAAATAAAATTAAAACTAAAAATAAAATGAGAGTAGACTGTAACTAAAGATAAATAAAAACGGAGGATTCCAACCGTTTTTTGTATTATAGGATATTTGATAACCTATCTTCTGATTCTTCCCGAGAATAAATAGGTAGATATCTAGGTAGATTTCGAGATTTGATGTCAGATAGAATTACAAATACGTAATCAAATAGAAGTACTTAATTTAATAGGGTAAAACCCAATCATATTCCGGATTTTCCATCTTCTAATTGATCAGTTCCAACTATTTTAAACTGAATATATTATATAAAATAAAACGTTAATTAACTAAAACAATCTGTTATAAACTGTTGAAAAAATTTAGGTAGAAATATTTATAAAATTATATATTTGACAAATATTAAAATAAATGTTAATAAAAAATTTAAATCAACTTAAAAATCCGTTCTTTAATCTATCAACCCACAAAATATGGATAAAACATATGAACTAAATAAAATTAAACAAAATTAGAACTAAAAATAATATGAGAGTAGACTGTAACTAAAGATAAATAAAAACGGAGGATTCCAAATGTTTATTGTATTATAAGATATTTGATAACCTATCTTCTTATTCTTTTTTTTTTTTTGTACTATAGGATATGTGATAACCTATCTTCTGATTCTTCCGTTTTTTTGTACTATAGGATATGTGATAACCTATCTTCTGATTCTTCCCGAGGAAAAATAGGTAGATATCTGGGTAGATTTCAAGATTTGATGTCAGATAGAATTACAAGTACGTAATCAAATAGAAGTACTTAATCAAAAAGGATAAAACCCAATCATATTCCGGATTTTCTATCTTATCAGTTCCAACTACTTTGATTTCTTATTGGATTCTAACTGTTCTATCTATCCGCAACCCTTAATTCAACTATATATATAACCCCCACTAGTCTGATTAATTGTTCTTCCTTGTTCTCGTCTCTCTACATCAATCACTCTTCTTTTTTGCCCTTTTCTTCAATCAAGTCATGGCGGGCGGTGCTATGATCGGACCTAATGGGCCCGAGAAGAACTATCCCGGCAAGTTGACCGGAGCTGTGTTCATGGCTTGCTTGATTGCTGCCTTTGGTGGTTTGATCTTTGGTTACGATATCGGTATTTCTGGTAAGAACCAATGAAATATGATTCTGGGTTCTGTTTATATAGTGTTATTTTACGTTACTTTTGTTTGTTTTTAAACATCTGATGTTGATATTGGTGTGTGTTTTGTGTTTGATGAATGAAGGTGGTGTTACTTCAATGCCTTCGTTCTTGCAGGAGTTTTTCCCTTCTGTTTACAGGAAGGAAAGTGGGATAGAATCCACCAATCAGTACTGTAAATTCGATAGCCAGATTTTAACCATGTTTACTTCGTCTTTGTACCTATTGGCTCTTCTGGCTTCCTTCTTTGCTTCCACTGTCACAAGAGTCTTCGGTAGAAAGCGCTCTATGTTTCTTGGTGGTTTTATTTTCTTAATTGGAGCCATTATCAATGGTGCTGCCAAAAACGTTGCCATGCTTATTATTGGTCGTATGTTGCTTGGTATTGGTGTTGGTTTCGCTAATCAGGTATATTACTCTTCATATAAATCTTATATATATATATATATATAAAGGTAGTCTAGTGCACGAAAGATCTTGGCTATGCAAAGTCCTAGGAAAGGGTCAGACCACTTTTGGGTCTACTGTATAGAGGCTATTTTCATGACTTGAACTTGTTACTACTTAGTCATACATACATACATATATATATATATATATATATATATATATATATATACACACATATTTTATTAGTTTTGCATCTATTTTATATATATATATGTTGAAAGTCCAATTTGTTTGCAGTCTGTGCCACTATACTTATCAGAGATGGCTCCTCACAAGTACCGTGGAGCTCTCAACATTGGCTTTCAACTGATGATTACTGTCGGAATTCTTGCTGCCAATCTTGTTAACTATGTGACATCCAAGATAGAGGGTGGTTGGGGATGGAGAGTGAGTTTGGCTGGGGCTGCTGTTCCAGCCCTTATGATCACTGTAGGAAGTTTCTTTGTTCCAGACACACCAAACTCCATATTAGAGAGAAATCATCCAGATGAAGCAAGGGTCATGCTCAGGAAAATCAGAGGAACTGATGATATTGATGAGGAGTTTAATGATCTTGTTGCTGCTAGTGAAGCTTCAAGAAAAGTTGAGCATCCATGGACCAACATTTGGATGAGAAAATACAGACCCCAATTGGTTATGTCCATTTTAATCCCTTTCTTCCAGCAGATTACTGGTATTAATGTGGTTATGTTCTATGCTCCTGTTCTGTTCAAGACTCTTGGGTTTGGAAGCAGTGCTTCTTTAATGTCTGCTGTGATCACCGGTACAGTTAATGTCATTGCAACCTTTGTTTCCATTGGTTTGGTTGATAGAAAGGGAAGAAGGTTCCTTCTCTTAGAGGGTGGAATCCAAATGTTCATATTTCAGGTAAATTTCCTAATTTACATACTTTTAGTTAGTTTGTGTTAATTAAGTTTTTTAGTATTGAATTGAGATGTGTGATTTTCTGAATTTTGTTGAACTCAGCTTGCTGTTGGGTCTCTTATATGGGCGAAATTCGGGACAACTGGTGTGGCAACCATTGGCAACACTTACGCAATTCTGGTGGTTATGTGCATTTGCCTATATGTAGTTGCTTTTGCTTGGTCATGGGGGCCTTTGGGATGGCTTGTGCCCAGTGAGATCTTCCCTCTCGAAATCCGATCAGCTGCACAGAGTATCAATGTTGCAGTAAACATGTTCTTCACTTTCCTCATCGCTGAGATCTTCTTGAAGATGCTTTGCACAATGAAGTTTGGATTGTTCTACTTCTTTGCCTTCTTTGTTGCTATCATGACTATCTTCATCTACTTTTTCTTGCCCGAGACTAAGGGAATTCCAATTGAAGAGATGTCGAAAGTGTGGAAGAATCACTGGTACTGGAAGAGATTTGTTAATGATGATGATGATGGCACTGAGATGAAGAAGCCTGCTGGAGCTTCTTCTGTCTAAATTTGATTTCATTAGTTGATATATTCCCTCATTATCTATAGTTTCATTTAGTTTTTTTTTAATAGTTTTCAGAGTTGTGATGGTTCTTATGTTAGTTTTAGAGGGCTCGTTTGTTTTGTAGTAGGGTCTATTGATAACAATAGTGTTTTTTTTTATCATAGTGCATGCACATGTGTAGTGTAGTGTGGTGTAGGGAGTCTGTCAAGGATTCTCTTATGTTGAGTTGTTTTATAAATACATTTCTTTTTCTTGTTTTAGTTTAAATATTCTTGAGTTTGAGTTTACTCTCTGTTTTCTCTCTGATTTGTTTATGACCATTTTGCACAATAACGTTGGATTGCACAGTATTTGAAGTTATAATTCATGTATATATGGATGATTTAGATGAACATATTAATCTGAAAGAAGCTGGGAATTATATAAAATGTAAGTAATTAATTAATTACCACCAAGAAGCTGTCATCTCTCAGCCATGGAGATGATGAGAAGAAGAGAAAGCAACAGAGCCAACTTAAGAGACATTGCTCTCTGCTTTCTAATTAGTTACAAAGGGACCTGACTTCCTGAGCCGGGCTTCATCACTGAATCTTTACTTGCTGTCTGTTTAAGAATATTAATTAGGTGATTTAGCTTAGGCAAATTAAGGCAGCAGGCGGCCAATTAAGTATCCTTAAGTACTAATTGGACAATTAATTAGCATTTATGCAAACCAGAGTGAAATTATGGATTTTCAGCAACTCTTAGGACCCAAAAAGAAATTAATTAAAAAGATCATATACTAGTATATATATTATACTAAATATTATGAGGGTTAATTGGCATATGATGGTGTTTGCAGGATGATAATCAACCAGCATTCATTGTTCCAAATTTCTATACAAAAATATATAAGCATTCTCAAAACATCAAAGAAAATTGAGTGCTCAAAACATCAAAGGAAACTGGGTGACGGGTTTACCTTATTCTATATATATAGTCATATTAAGTTTCATGGCTGTATTGTATTATATAACACTAGTTCAGCTGCAGCCCGTAAGATAAAGAGTCCCAAAAAATTAAAAATAAGAAACGGCAGATAATCACGGCCTGATTTTTGTGCTTATCAATCAAACATATTATTTATCGCCATAAAATCAGTCACCCAAGTGGCTATCTTTATCCATTCTTTCAGTTTCCCAACAATCTCTCCAACGCTTACTTCTCGGCCTTGCAAAATCTTAGAAGAGATAGGAATAATAATAAATAAATAAAATCTTAGAAGAGATCTTCCTTTCATTGATATCTTTTGGGAGCAAGCAATTTTTATTTTTTTTTGAGTTATATATATTATGAGGTTTAATTGATCAATCTCAAAATTAGAAAAAAAAATAAAATTGATAACATTTTTTAATAAATTAAAGAGATTAAAAAAATTACTGTGAATCTCTCTAATGCTTGTGTTCTCTTCTTTTTATATATTGTTCTTTCTAATACAGTACAATTATGTTGTATTAGCTATGACCAATTATCATAATCTTTGTAGCATTTTGCTTATACTACTATAGTAGATTAGTAAGGGATATAATAAAGTTATACCATGATATGTTATTTATTAGATTTGCATTGTAATAACTAATAAACATGGACAAGGCCTTAAAACTTGAATCAGATCTTTTTAGTTTTACTGCATATATCCTACTGATGATATATGTATATAACCACTTAATATATAAAACAGATTGAGTTGAATATATATTGGATAGCCGAATTAAGGAACAACTTGAGGAATCTAAAGAAAATTCTAGTAGCTAGAGAGAGGAATTCAGAGGTAGAATATCTCTCTCAATTTATTGATACATTAATTTATATTGGATTTGGTAGAGTTGATAATTAGGAGATCATGATCATCAAGTAGTGAAGATCAGCCGGAAATCCCAGAAACACAGAGCCACTGACCCACAAATAGGGCATCACAGTCGAGATTAGGGTTGATAGCACCAAAATCCTCAGCACTCAGGTTGAATGTTTGCATGATGGAAAGGCAAGTATCCCCACTTTGCACCCCTTGAACTTCAATACAGTTTGTGGTAGAATCCTTTTCTCCAGATGCCTCTGTTCATACAAACATTTATATATAAGGGGTTAATCCAATTAATGCACATAATTAGCTAATTAAATTCATATATACTAGAATTAAGTAATATAAGTTTAATGATTTTAAAATATATGAATGGTATTTTGTGCTTTTTTTAAATGATTTAAGGGACGTATTTGGTCCTCTAAGAGTACGAACAAACCTCCTTATTCTAACCGATTGATAAAAAAAAAAAAATGCTCTTGTAACACGGGAAATGTACTAAAGAAGTGTACTCATGCCCGAGTCCCTTAAATTAATATAGAGCCCCGTGTGTTGGATGGCTTTATATTGATCTAAGGAACTTAAATGCTCGAGGTTCCTTAAATGCTCGAGTACATTCATGCTTGGTCGGTAAGGGACAAACTCAAACTCAAAAGTACTCCCACTTTATAAAGTGGGATTCTTGGTCACACACCAATCTTAAGTTGGTTAAAAAATGAATGGGCAAATGGGAAATTACCACCAAGCAACCTGCTTTCAGCCATGGAGAAGATGAGAAAAAGAGAGAACAACAGAGCAATTGCTGCTTTCATGTTGGCCATAATTACTCCAAGAGGCTATAGTGCTTAATTTCTCTCTTCTCCTTTTACCAAATATAAGATAATTGTCTTTCTTCTCTTGGGATTTTGGTTTACTAAGCATCAAGTATTTATAGTGACAGTTTAAGAATATAATTCTTTCTTTTACCTTGCAAAAAAAATAAATAAATAAAATTTACAACTTCACAAGGGCCGGCTTCAATTACTTTTGCTTGATTATATACTACAAATTAATATGTTTAGTTTTGAACCTTCTCAAGCTAAGGTGATTTAACCAAGGTACATTGCTGGCCAATTCGTGTCTTTACCTTCTTTATATGTATTAATTAAGCAATTGGATTTGCATTAGTTAATTGCAATTTCCACCCTTTATTATGTTGCATTGAGAATGCCAACTTAAAAGGCATGCAATAATACATTTCATATGTTGAAAGGTTAGTTTTAAATCCGCATTGTAAAACTCTTAGCTCAGCCTTAAAAACACACTTTCATTCAATCTTCTACAATAACATATACTTCAAGACTAACCCTTAAAGTGCATAATACATAGGTTGCTTGAGAAAACTATAATTATTTTGCAAGTTAGAGACTGCAGACTTTGTGTTTTAACTAGCTTTCATGTGACAAGTTTTTGGGTTGGCATTGAGCAGGGTATTTAGATAAGTCTCGAATATGAATAGACAAATGCAATTGCTACATATATATATATATATATATATATTTTGTTGATGATAGTTTGATATATATTGTTATGCTCTTATCTAATAGTTATAGCTTTTAGATTGAGTGGTTTCTAACATTGTATCAAAACTTTGATTTTACAAGAGATCTTCGGTTTAAGTCTCGTTATTGGTATTTTACATGTTTTCTATTTGTATAATTAATATTTTTCTTCTTCTATCTCTCCACGAGCAGGATGGGGCTGCACATGAGGGAGAATATTGATGATAGCTAGATATGTATTGTTGGATCTTTATCTAATAGTTATAGCGTTTAGGTTGAGTAGTTTCTAACATATATGTATTAAGAAAAAAATAATAGATTTCAGTCTCAGGAGATATCAGGCCAATGAGGAGATGTACGAAAAGCCCACCTAATCCCCCAACTAATGGGGCTTGGCGGTGAATCGAACACGTATCTCCCCTCCGGGGCCTAGTCTGTCACGACTACCCTGACGTAGGTTGACGTCATGACCGGCACAGTGTATTATACACTGTACATACCCATATACAGTATATAATACACTGTCAGCCTCAACGGACATTCACAAAAATTTTCAATATACCACAAATCAAATCAAATCAAATATATATATATATATAAATGATCATTCCACTCACATTCATTCCATTCATTCCACAAATTAAATTCTCACATGATAAATATCTATGATCATCTCATTCCATCATCCCAAGTATTATATAATATTACCACACAACTCATCTAGGTGATAGTATATCTATAGTGTGTGATAGTATACATATCAAAATAACAAATATATAACTTATTTCCTCCAAGCATACATACACATACCAGACGAAGGCTCACGTGATTATCACTCACGAATTTTTGTTTTTCCTTTCGACTCAATACCTGAAATATTGGAAGAAATGGAGTGAGAAACAACAGCTCCGTGAATATAGTTCTTGACATGACAATCACATGCATTTTAGGAAACATGGCATATCAAATCGATTTAAACATTTCAAAAGCACATATGCACCATTCATCAAAATAATATACGTGCACACAATATTGCTCATTCATAAATATTTTACTATCTCCCTCCTTCAAGGCAAGAGAGCGGGTTTAACCCTTATATGATCGTACAAGGTAGCCACAACCTCTCATTACCCAATTCACAGTCATTTTAAGGATCGCAACCCTTATTATGACAGACCTACTGACAATGAGGACTCGCAAAACCTCATCCGGGTCTAATTCCTAACGAAATGACATCATTACAAACTCCAATTGCTAAAATCAGTTTGCATGATCCATAAAACTCAATGCATTATATATAAATATAACATGCATACAATCAAACATTTTATATGTGTACAATGTCATACAAGAACCAAATCAAGAAAACTATACTCACTGTGGTTACACGGGGTTTCTAAGTCAAATTGAGCAACAATAAACGTCCATCAAAATGCGTCCGCACGAGCATTTATCCATGCACTTAAGCTCTCAGTGTAAACACTGAAATGAACCATAGATTATCATGAGAATCTCAAAGTTTCTAGCTGGTTCAGCAGCTAAGATGGGGTTATTTTACCATGAAAATACATATGAAAACATATGTATTTTTATTTTATTTTTTTCTTACTTCATTCATCCTCTTCTTCTATACACTCAATCCACATGAGACATACAATTCAAGTTCTAAATCGATTTCTATTTAAAATCACATTCCGAACTCACTTTTGACATTTTCAAGTTCATTTAACACTTGTACACATGGCTTTAAAGGTACTGATACGTGTACTATACTCTTCAGTGTATGTCACACCCCAGTACACAACACACCGCAGTGTCTAGTACCCCTGGGATGTGATGGGTACCTCATACCGAGCGTACCCCAGCCATTATATACCACATAATATTGTCACATCCCAGTACACAGCACACCGCAGTGTCTAGTACCTCCGAGATCATTTGTCCACACTATTCACTTATGAATAGTGCAGGGCCTCCCCCAGATTCGAACTCACAACCTCATAAGGTTTGATTTCGCAATCTGAGTAGCCACTGAACCATTGGATGTGACAATATTATGTGGTATATAACGGCTGGGGTACACTCGGTATGAGGTACCCATCACATCCCGAGGGTACTAGACACTGCGGTGTGTTGTGTACTGGGGTGTGACAAAAAGGCCTTATGAATAGTAAATAGTGTGGACAAATGATCCCGGGGGTACTAGACGCTGCGGTGGGCAATGTACTGGGATGTGACAATATTATGTGGTACTATGGCTGGGGTATGCGTACCATCACATCCCGGGGGTACTTTACACTGCGGTGTGCTGTGTACTGAGGTGTGACACACGCGACTTTACTTTCACTAGTGAAATGTTATTTGGGTTGGAAGTTGGCCCTTGCGGAATGCTAGAGAAGGTTCTATGTTTAACTCTTGTCACTTCTTCACTTTATACAGTGAAAGAGATTAATAGGTCAAAAATAGGCCTGATACCTCTCCAAGAGTGCGGTATTGAACCGTATAGTGATGAAGCTAGTTATATAACTAACTATTAACATTATTTCTTCTAAAAAAAATTAAAGATAAAGCAATCTCAACTATTAGAAATAAATACTCACACTAAGGCCTAATTGGGCCACAACAAACCCTAATTGAGCCATTTGGCTCAGTGGTTACTCAGAGTTCGGATTTAAACGATATAAGGTCGTGAGTTCGACTCTGGAGGAGGCCCTGCACTGTTCATATGAATAGTATCAGACAAAAAACCTCGGGGATACTAGACGTTGTGTGCGGGCTGTGTATTGAGGTATAACAATATTATGAATCGTAATGGCTGGGGTACGCTCGGTATGAGGTACCCATCACATTCCGGGGGTACTAGATACTGCGGTGTGTTGTGTACTGGGGTGTGACAGTGTACATATACATTAACCAAATACATTGATTTAAAGCACGGGGTGTTACATAGTTCAACCACCATCTTGCCAAGCCAATGTTGGCAATGCAACTAGTATATAAAAGAGTTGACCAATTATTGATAGCTCAACAGTTAAGCATTTATTTCCCTTCATAAGAGTTGGAGGGTTCAAATCTGTCTCATATAGGATAAGGAGTTATTGTGATTCTATTAGGGTTTGTTGTGGCCCAATTAGGCCTTAGTGTGAGTATTTATTTCTAATAGTTGAGATTGCTTTATCTTTAATTTTTTTTAGAAGAAATAATGTTAATAGTTAGTTATATAACTAGCTTCATCACTACACGGTTCAATACCGCACTCTCAGAGAGGTATCAGGCCCATTTTTGACCTATTAATCTCTTTTACTCTATAAAGTGAAGAAGTGATAAGAGTTAAACCTAGAACCCTCTCTTTACCAACTACACCAACTTCATGTTGGCTTGTATCTTTGATTTATTGATTTGAAATGATTTGTGGGTATGTTAAGATCCAATGTATTGACAAAAAAAAACGTGGTATAAGAGTCCATTCTTATAATATGAAATGAGAGGTGTATTTATACATGTTGTAAAAAAAAAAAATGTTCAGTGCGTTAGGCTTCTATCATTGCATGTTAATCAAAACAAACTAAGCATAAAAAAAAAAAAAAAAAATCATAAAAAGAAACTTGAGAATGAGACCTAAACTCTTCTTTTTGCACTTTTCCACTGCCTTTTCTTTCTTTCTTTTTTCGTTAGCACTCTCATTCTCTTACAATCTATCATCACATGCACTAACATTGGATTGATTGAATGGCTCCGGCCACTAATCTTTAAAAATAAGATCACAAGTTTAACTCTTTACTGTCATTGGCTATTGGGACGCCTTTCCCTCGAACAACGCCAAGAGATTAGTAGGGATGAGAAACCATCGATTATCAAAAAATTAAAAAAAATTAAAAAATTATAAATATTTAAAAATAAAAATAAAAATAAAAATAGACAATCTAGATAGCTTGTCCAACATCCGCAAGCTGTTACGTGGATCCAACGTAAACACAGATTTGGTAGTGAACACTGGTAGGTTGTCCAACTCCACAAGTTGTTCCTATGGCCCCCACTGACAACCCAAAAACTAACCCACGCTACTGCCCACCACCGACGTGCCAGCCACCTGTCCGTATCCACCACGTCGAGTATTTTCCCTGTACAACCGTTGTTTTCTCCACTAAAAGGCTTCACTATTCCTGACAGCCCATCAATATCTCCATTACTGGGCCCAGCCAGAAATCTCTCCATGTGGCATAACCCTTGCTCTGCAGTTCAATTACAATAAAACTCCCAGAAGCATAGAATCCCCCAAGGTTACGTGCACCGTTTACCGACCAACACCGCCTTGACATCAGGTATTAGCCGCCGCAATTATGCGTAATTCGAAATAATTTAAATATATTTTTAAACATGGGATTTTATTGTGTTTTTTTTAACATGGAAGGTTAAACTCTCTTAAAAAATAATAAATATAATTTAATTACGGGCCTTAGTCTTTAATTTTATCCAAGTTCATTTTTATCCAAGATAAAAATGATTAATATGAAATAAATAAAAATTATTTTTTTTAAATAAAAATAAAAATTGTTATGAAAAAAAAAATAAATAAATAAATAAGGGTTCAAGAAGGCAGATCCACCGTCCCCTTCGCCACCTTTCTCTCATCACCACCAAATTCCCCCCCAACCACAACAAGCGCCTCCTATTCTCTCTCTTTCACCCCTCCTCTCTCTCTTCTTTCTCTCTCTACCCTCTCTCTTTCCCTCCGGTGACCTGATTCCGTCAAGTCTCCGACATGGCGCCACGCCTCTTAGCGTGCTTCGGAATAGGCTCATCCTCGCCGGGACCCAAGAAGAACAATCCAACCACACCGGAAAACGCCACGACGGACCAAGTCGCGGAGGAGCAGAGAAGAGGAGGAGCCATTGTGGTCGAGCTCTTCTCGTCCCAAGGCTGCGCTACGTCGCCGGAGGCCGAGCTCTTGGTGTCCAGATTGGGGAGAGGGGACTTCGAGCTTGATGTGCCGTTGATCTTCCTCGCCTTCCACGTGGACTACTGGGATTACATGGGTTGGAAAGACCCCTTTGGGTCCAGCCAATGGACGGTCAGACAGAAGGCTTACGTGGAGGCTTTGAAGCTCGATACCATGTTCACGCCTCAGGTTGTGATTCAGGGGAGATCTCAGTGTGTCGGTACGGATCAGGATGCGATTGTGTCTAACATCAGATCCGCCGTTCGATTCCCTGCTCCAACCCTCCAGGTATGTAGTAAGTTAATTTTGATTATGACTCATTAACATCAGATCAGTGAGCTCGTCATACAACTGATCCGATTGATTGATTGATTATTTAATTATGGCCGTTCGATTGGGATGCCTTTTGTTTCTTGATCATCATGTGGCTTAATGAGGGTGCCTCATGTAACAGCGATTTCTCTCAAACACAGTTTGGTTAGAAGTGTCAAATACTTCTAAAAGTTTGAAAAAACTCTGTAAAACAGAGCCTTTTTATAGAGCATGAGGCTACTAACTACGTGATTCTAGAAATTTTTCTTTTAAATATTTGGTCCATAAATAGAAGAACTCAAGAGTATGGTTGGGAAATGTAACGCTGCCAAGAGGATCTATGTTGATCCAAGGACTTTATTGCCGAGACCACTTCCAAGTCCCATAGCTTTATCTATCTAAATGTATGTAGACATGTTGCAATGTTTCCAAAACAATAAGATCTAATAGATGGCATTAGATTATAACATATAATCTAAAATATTTGGATGAAAACATTACTACTATACACCGATCAATACAACAAGATTATGATCCAAGAGTGAGTCTCTTGCATTTGTTTCCTTATGTATGTAACCCTTTGAGAGACTAACTAGCTAGCTAGAAGAGCACATAACAATTTGAACAATTATTGCAGGCAACATTCCAAAGGCCTTCAACAGAGACACTACAGGTGAGCTTAACAGGAGCACTAAGAACCAAGATTGATCATCAAGGTGCCAATGTAATGGTGGCTCTCTACGACTCGTCGCTGGTAACCGATTGCCGAAAGGGCGTGAACAAAGGTCGCGTTCTCTCCAACGACTTTGTTGTTCGGAAACTTGAGAAGCTCTGCACTCTCAAGGACGTTTCGCCGAAGAAGAACATTAGCGGAAGCGTTAGCTTCTCACTTTGGGAAGGTTTCAACAGCAGCAAGTGTGGCGTTGCAGTGTTTGTTCAGAACAGCTCTTTTCATATCTTCGGATCTCAGAACTTCCCATTGCCGGAAAATCTTTAAAGAACAGAAAAAGGAAGAAAGAAGAACTGTTGGGTCTTTGATGGATTGAGATTTGAGAGGTCATGTGTTTTACTGTACAGAAGAAGAAGAAGATCTGATGGATTGTTCTTGATGAGGGGTTTATTGTGATTTTTCCTGATTGGGTGTTTTTTATTTCTTATGGAAACATAGCAGAGCAGAGGATTGGAGATGGATGATACTATATATATATAAGATTAGCCCCTTTTTCGGAGTTGAATTAATGAAAAATGATATGAATGCAGTTTATCTGGGATTGGAGTTGGAAGAGAATGCATGAGAATGAGTAGAGCTGTATCATTAATTTGATTATTCACTTTGTGACTTATCCATTTAGAGATTTGAGTACTAGTTCTTGAAGCTTCTGATTCCCTTGCTGAAAATATACATATATACATATAAGAATTGATTTATTTTAACTTGACAACTATTGAGAGTTAAAATTATAAAGTGATGAATTTTAACATAATTTGAATATGAATATTGATAAATAATCTAATTATGTTTTTTTAGCATCCTATTTGAGAATGATTAATGATGTATAATTGTTAAGTCTCAAATTGTATTTTAATAAGTTCATACTAATAGAGCTACTTTTATCTTTGCCGGATGGTAAAAGTATTTTAAATAAAAAAAATGTTAATTTAACTATAAAACATACAACTTTAAGTGTAACTACACGTTCACAATTATTAAATAGATGTATAATAAATTATTTAATAATTATACATATATAATTATATTTAAAATTATATTTTTTTATAGTTAAATTAATATTTTTCTTTTTGATATGTGAAAACAATATTTTCAACCTGATATAAAATTAACCTCTTCTTGTACTCATTTAAAAAAAAAAAAAAAAAAAAAAAAAAAAAAAAAAAACATTACTCATGTAAACAATATAACGTGTATTATTATGCCTTCTATAACTATATATTATGTTTAAATAACAAACCACCTTTGATAATCCTACGAACTTAGTGGAGAACAATAAATTGACACCGCATCAAAATCACCCATCGCCCATCTCATAAAAATGACTCAACTTTCATTCTCAAATTATTGAGTAGTTTTTACATACATTAGTATATACAACATTTTGTAGAAAAATAATAAGGGCAATTTTAACAAAATAAATACCTTTGCTGCTACATTGAATGTCCCCACAAATTATGTATTAACATATAATTCAAAAATATCTGTATGAATAAATTCGTAACAGATATATGATTATTTAAAATTAAATTAATAAAAATATAACTTTTAAAATACCTCAAGAACGTTTGTTAATATTTTTACATTTTTAAACAAGAAAATACAAGACGAATGCACTTATTATCCAAACACTCGCATGGCCAAAAGCTCGTGCCACGTTGGCGAAAAACCGGACAACGGACAGTCGAATGCAAAGGCACACGCGTACACATCCCTATTGCGGAACCTCACCAAGCCACATGAGGTACCAATGGGGGACTCGTGATCGAGAACTTTAATTGATTTTTATCAACAAAAATCAACACGTGGCTACATTCTATTGCTCAAACGTGGCCCCGTCCACGTGAAGGATTCCTTTATTCTCACCTACGTGGCTGAAAGAGACAAAGAAAATGAATCCAAAAGCAATAGAGAATTTATCACATCAACACTATTAATTAATGATCAGGTAACTTCACATGAGTTAACTAACTCGCTCAAATTTAACTTCGATTACATGCAATTTTTCCCTATCGTATTGTTCGTCGCAAGATTTGAAAGTTGGGAAGAGTTATAATCTTGAATTTGCAGAATCGTATGAGTTAAGCGTTGTTGTTCATCATTCAGATCAATTCTGAGAAGCAAAATCCACACAAAACAGCAGAAATTATGTACAATTTTTACACTTCAATTTACATCAAATTCACACAAGCCAGCATCATCATCTCATTTTCATTTTCAAGTATTAATAATCCTCGCCGACTCTACGAATCCGCATCAGAAACTGTTCAGATCGACCGCGGAAAATCACTTTCGCCGGAAACCTAAAACTACTACGCTTCAGGTGATCGGAAAATGTAACAGATCCGGCCAATTGCCGGAGCTTTTTTTTTCTCAGCTCTGGCCCCAGCAGCTCAAGTACATAACCTTCCTCACAGAATCATCGGTTTGTTTCCTCTTATCGTTTCCGTTATTATTCCCTGGAAAAAGATTGAAATCAAAATCAAAGGCTCCGGCGAGCAGCCGGATTCCGGCCAGGTTCTCGCCGGAGAACCACTTTCTTCCGGACTGGAACGATCTAAGTCCGGCGTTCCATTTGAAGCCTTGATCCGTGTGGCTCTGAACCACGGAGACACTTGCCGCCATCCAAACTCTTCCGAGATAACTCATCGATTTCTCCGGTGAGATTCGCCTGAAAAAGTTGTTAATTCTGGAAGAAGAAGATAATGGAGTGAGGTATATATAGTAAAAGAGCAAGTGGTTTTGGCAGGGGTACTTAACCGGTTTTAGAAAACCGGAACCGGTTTTGGTGTACGAGGTTTCTGGTATTTGAGATGAGCGAGCAAGTCGAGAAGCGAGAATTTTGTCGTAATAGGCGGATCCAAAAGAGCGTCGTTCTCGTCTATTTCTCGAGATGCGTAAATGTCACATTTAATATGAGTCAGTACTTCAGTCGATCGAGTAGTATAAGCAACTTTTTTTGGACTAATGCGCCACGTGGATTTATCGTATGATTATATCGTGTGGAGAGAAGACTGGAATATCGTCTAATAAATGAGAAAATGAAGGGAATATTGAGGATGGGGCAGGTGGCACTCTTATCTTTAAAAGGTATACGTGGGTCATCCATACTGACTCAGTGGGAACCACATTTTATTATTTCATTTGTTTCTTCTGCGTTACATTCGTCCCTTTCAATTTTAACGCGACTTTACAATTTTTTTCAATATTATCTCGTAGTTCTTGGATTTTTAATGACATTATTTTTATTTTATTTTTTTTCCAGAGATATATGTATGGCGTATTTAGTACCTGACCCATTCAAGGGGTAGTTCATCGGGACTAATTTTTACACCAATGATTAAATATAGTAATATAAAGTTTTAAGCCTACAGCCAACTACGTTGCCTACCTAAACTGTCCGAGACTTTTTTTTAATCTTACCACATTGTCTTTTAATCACCTATTGACTCGTGATTGAAGCTATTCAACAATTTTAAAAAATAATATAAAAAATATATGTAAAAAGAGTGAATGTATGTCAAAAACACTTGTTACCAAAACATTTCTCTAAACTTAAAATTTAGTAATTCTAGTAAGTCTCTCCTTCTAATTATTTAAAATGATAATAAATAAAAATTAAGCTCTAATAAAGTAAATCATCCTGAAAAAACTATTTATTAAATATATATATATTTTTAAAGATTACAAGTAAAGTTAATAAACTTTATATAAGTCTTTTTTTAACTATATGAATGAAGTACATGAATCTATTTGATCAAAAAAAAATATGAATTTATTTCTTTATTTTACGCCAGGATTAAGGTCACATTTACATTACAAGTAGATTAGATAGTCATATTATTAATAGAATTATTTGGGTTAACATTGGAAACTAACATCGGTGCCCCAGCGTTCCTTGAATGTTGGGGTGCAATACAATATATGTTGGGGTGCAATGCAATATATGCGCACCCAACATTTAAGGGACGTTGGAACATTAATGTTGACATCAGCGTCTCTTAAAATTTATTTTTTTTAATAATCTCACAACTTTTTATAATTCTATAATGTACCCCTTAAAATCTTTATTGTAACTTGACCTAATAAATTGGTAAACTCTAGAAAGACCCAAATCAAAAACGGCAGCAACAACTAAAAAGAAATGGTTTTTGAGAAACCCAATGGCAAAAATAAGTAAAAGTTGCAAAAGCTAACAAAATATAAAGTTTGGGTGACAAAAGCTATAGTTTTAATAGGCCTCAGTTCCTGTTTGCTTTAAGGATCACATCGCTTTCTAGTTTCTATAGGTATGTACTTATTTCTTAATACAATGTATGGGAATGGTATCTGGTTTTGAACCCAACTATTGCTACCAATTTCTGACCCCACACTTTAGTGGGCCATTCCTACATTTTAATACATGAAAGGGTGTACAGTATGTATATTTTTGTTGCCCTTTCCTTTTATCATCTTTTAAGCCCATTACTCATGTATCTTTCATTAAATAAATAAATAAATGAAAGATAAACAATCATTAAGCTTCAAATGTGCTTAAAAATCTAAATATTTTAAAGTGAAAAGACATGGTTCATATTCCACGAACAACCAGTTAGTCTGCTAACGCGCACTTTGGCATAGAAACACGAGTCCCTAATAATCAAAGGGTCAGCAGTTCGAGTTACGACAGATAAAAAAAATTAATAAATACATTTTTTAGCACTCTTAAACCCTTCAAATTTGATTTGTGGGAAGTTTTGGTCAAAAGGGTTTTAGCTTATTTCCACTAAAAGAAAAAAAAAACAATTACTCTAAAATAATTATAATAATAATAATTCACAATTTTACATTAATCCTCCCATGTTAACTAGATTGTGGTCACATGTGATAATGGTAATTAAAGTGGAGATGGACATGTTCTTTGAAATATTTGAGTTTAGATTTTCTAACTTCAGCAACATTTTGCAAATTCCTTTTTAAAAATAATAAAATAAAACAAAATTGGGGGGCATTGTGATCATTTCAAGAGTGCGTGACTTTAAAGTATCAAGCAATGATGGGATTGAGATATATGTAGTGAAAGTAAGAAAATATTACTTGGGCATTTTAAGGATAAATAAGCTTTGATTAAAGGGTTCCTTTAGAAAACCTATCCTTCTACATCTCTTTCTTTGGTTGAATTAAATGATTAATGAGTCTTTAAGGAAATCAAATCATTCATAATGACTTTACAAAATCCTCTCTGTTTTTACAAGACTTTGGACAACCATGTTTGAACAACCATGGATTTAGCCTTGTGAGTTGTGAGAACCATCAGGGTCAAATATTTGGGTTCTTCATCCAATTGGGTGTTCTGAATTTAGAGAATTAATATAAGTTAAACAAATATAAAGTCTTAGTTTATTAATTACAAGGATTTTTATTTTAGCTTTTGGAGTTATTTTATCATTTCTGTCAATTGATATGCCCTTCTTTCTTAATCTAATTAGATTAAAATTAACTAACATAAGCTTTTCGCTTACTCAAATTTAGATGGAAGTGCAAACATTAGTTTGTTCCAATAGTGTACATCCAAACCCCTTTATTTGAAGTCTGGAGTTCAATTCTTTCTCTTTACAAATGAGTGAGTTTTTCCTCTCTAATAAAAGGAACGGGACCGTGGTAATTGGTTTGCATGATCTTCATCCGAGCCCTTTATGCTCATCTCGTTAAGCTCGTCTTATTGACCTTACTTAAGGGTCCTGACTTCTTTTAGCTCCAGTGTCAACATCTTCTGATATTGTGTCAATACTCCAAAAAAAAAGAAAAAAAAAAAGAGATCAAACAAAAAGGTGCAATTTTGATTCTATTTAATCACAGTAATAATAATAGACCTTAGGATATTTTTGGAGTCAATCCTTCTAGATATGAAAAACTAAGATTTGGTCTGATCTCAAGTTTTAATTCAAGGGTCTTAATCTCTCTTAGTCACAATCATTTAGACCTTAAAGAATAAAAAATAAAAGTTAAAAATTCTCAATTTCCATTAAAAAAAATTAAAGAAACATAGGTGCATTTAATTATTAGTTTTACAATTACATAACATTGATGTGAAGACAAAAACTAAATAAATTAAGATTTAAGAGATCCCTAATTTCTCAAATCTAAATATATTTTTAGGTTCTTCACGGATTAAACAAGTGAATCATTTATATATATTTATATATTTGCACAGTAACAACTTTTGTCTTATCCGTTCAAACAAATGGATTTCCACCTGTTATAGACATCACATCATACCTCAATTAGAAAGTTCGGTAAGTGGGGTCTCCCACTAAAGCTTGCCACTTTATAAATATGCAGGGTTGTCAAATTAGGGTAATCTTCATTATTATTTATTTTTTTTATTTTTAAATTGATATTATAAAATCCTAACTTTATTCCTTTATTAATAAGGGTAGTCTCCATTATAAATAAATATCACAATTCACACTGAGTAGTTTGACTCTATCAAAGCAAAGTTCGATGGTCGTCTAGACATTTAAGTTTCAGGGTTCAATTTTTAAAAGTATTCTCATTAAAAGAAGTCTATCATTTCGCTCTCACCATAAACGAAAACTAATCTCGTACCCAAAAAGTGTGAAAATACCTCGTCAAAAACCAAAAAAAAGAAAAGAAATCACAATTCACAAGAAACTGCCCATCAATCTCATCTCCTTTTTTGATACTTGCAAAACAAGATCTTGGTGTTCTAGTATTATTCTCTTTAAGAGATTATATAGCAACTTTGGGTGTATGGATTATTAAAATCTAATTCCTTATCAGATTGGCCGGGCCAACGTATCCATAGAATCAAGTTTCCCACATGAAAGTGATAAGAATACTATTTTATGGCTAGTGGATCTGTTGCCATATCTTCAACTCAATCTGCACTCCACTAATTGAAGGTAATTATCTAACTAAAAAATCTTATTATTCTACTAACTGAATCTCCTGATTCTTATCCTAATAACTTCAAGTTGTTAACTTTTTCATAAAATAACTAAGTTTTGTGTATAAAAAAAATCCACATGATTACAGTTAGTGCCTTTATTCAAGTCTTTTGAGGTGCCATGCTCACTTGAAGCTGTTGCTGCCCACATATCCATTTAAACTACACTTCCCTTTCTATTTTTCTTTTGATATGTATATATGCTTCCTCACAAGTATCATGATTAAGAACTATTAAAGATGAATCTAATCAAATTAGTTATGTTTATTTATACTTAGCTTACTGTTAGTCAAATTAAGAGAAAAAAAAAGGATTAATCAAATTATATTACATTTTGTGTGCTTTATTTGCTTCTTGTTCTTGATATATATATAGTCTGGTGCTCTAAAAAATTTCAAATATACCTTGGAATGAGTCAGATATGCATGATTCACTCTATAAAGATTATTGAGGTAGTGTTTTCATACATTGAATGAGTCTTTGGGTCTGTCTCTTTAGTGGCATCATAATTATTATGTTGCTTAAGAAAAATTCTAAAGAGACCCTGAGGTGGTATCCATGTATAATGTGTTTTTGATTAATAATTACCAACAATTCCTAATTAATCACCCTTTTAAAAACAATCATTTTTCTGTAACTTATATGGTTTCAAACCTCTCTACTGCCCTTTTTCTTTTCTTCTGTCCTTGTTCTAATGGGTTCCATTCCTTTTGTTAAACCATTGAATTTGGGTGATCGGTTCAATCCTAGGAACCCTAATTCATGTTATCAAGTTGTTCCATCATTTCCTTCAAAGTGTTCTTTTGATTTACCAGAAACTTCCCTTCATATTCTAAAAGATTTTGTTTCTTAAAAGGAACTATTTCAGATTAAGGAGTGCTTAAATGTTTCATTTTTTCAATTTTTCCTACAAATTCTGTTGCATTAACGAGACTTTCTGCTCTGGCAGAAATAAGAGATTCTGCACTATAAGGCTATGCAATATAAGGTTCATCATGCCCTAGTAAGAAATTGTACAATATAATGTTCACCAGACAAAATAATCCTGCCCAAGTAACTACAGTGCACAGAATTTCAGTTTTTGCAACTAGAATTAAAACTCTCCACAGATGTATGTATGACCCAGCTTACTTTATGTTTACATTATACCTGAAGATTACTTCCAACTAGGAATGCACACAATCCCTGCTTCACCCACTTGCACCAGAGAAATCATATACTCCAAATATAAATAAAAGCAAATGCACTTTAAAAATTTTAAGTACTGTCTAGTTTCTTACGTTTTTTCTTTTTTTTGGATTCAACAGTCAAGTGGTATCTAGAAAAGCCATCCATCCCAGGCTGAAGAAACTCTCGAAGAATTACTCGTGGCCTTCCTTCTTCAAGACTTGAATTTTGGTCAAAAATGGGGGAAACACACCCACATGAAAACTACGCTTAACCCTTCCTTCAAGACTTGAATTTTGGTAAAAAATGTGGAAAGCAAATCCACATGCCAACTAAGCTTAACCCTTAAGAGGAATCTATTAGTTTTTGTGAATATAGTTACTCACACATATTGAAAAGCATCCTAAAAGAGGACTTTAAGCTAACATTGTGCAGGAACTATGGGTATCTTTCTATAAAAAACAATTTTATTTTCCATAGAAGCAAAATCATACTATCTACAAAAATTAAATAACTTCAACTTCATCGGGTTCATCTCACTTGTTTTTTTTTTTTTTTTTTTTTTTTTTGGACTTTGAAACAAGTTAATGTTTCTAGCCGGACCTTCCCCTTCACTTAAAATCCAACGAAAGTAAGGGAGACATTAAATGATACACATTCTTCACCCAGATTACATTAGAAGATTTCCACGAGAAAAATGAAGAAACTTCATTGACAACAGAAAATGCACCTTAATTTACACTGAATCAACTCCTTCAACCTGTTGCCGAGCAAGATATCTTTCCCGCCGTTCCTTCTAAAGAGAGAAAATGGAGAACAAAAAAAAAGTAAATAGATGAAAAGAAAAGTTTAGAAAAAGTTCGATAAACCAAAACAAAGTCCACAAAAATATTACCCACTCATCAATAACAAGTCCTTCCCCAACAACCCGTGGACCAGTGTCTTCAGGTGGTTTTTTGCGGGCTTCTAGCGCCGCCTCAGCTTCAGCTAACTGACGTGTCAGTTTTTCCAGTGCCTTAACAAAATAAATGTGCCGTAATTGGAATTTTTTTTTCCTATTTGTACGTATTAATGAATGTATAGACATTTTTTTTTATATAGAACAACAATAATTAATGCTGTTAGCATTACTTACAGGAGAAGGACGATCTGCGTCTAGAAATACAACCCGCAATATCTGTTCAACTGCTACTTGATCCTTTTGCTCATCAAACTGCAGCAGAAAAAATTCAGTAACTCAGTACTGGAACTATAGAAAGGCTTCAAATTAATTGAACAGACATCTAATCTAATTCAATTTTTTCAAAAACTATATCAAAATACCAAATGGTACACTAGATTTTGATAGGTAAAGATTATGATAAATTATGATTTATAAATCAAAATTGATCTAGAAATTAATACAATCATATGTTAAGAACATTGGTATGAAATTTAAAAACTCACCAACTCTGGTACATAGTCTATCCCTGCTTTAACCTTTAGGCTCATGATCTTAAACTTAACCTTGCACTTCTGATCTACTGGTTTTTCATTGTTCTCTGGATGTTCCACAAACTTGAAAACTAGCATTTCAAGAAACATATAAATTAGAAACCAATTAACAACAAATTATTTTTCTTTATCATTCCCCGTTCTAAGAAACATAAAATGGGAAAAGAAAATGAGAAAGAATAAAAGGAAAAGGGAAGGAAAGCAGAGCCAGGAGATATTACCTGTTGCAATAGTACTTTCACCAGGTCCAAGTATACCACCAGGAGGACGCATGAAACAACTCTTTGGCGCCGTTGTTTGAAACTAAAGCAAAATAATGAAAAAGCCACCATTAATAGTGTTACCAAAATATGGAACTAATAATACATAACAAGATATGTGCTGTATACTGAGATTTATAAGAAAGCTCATAAGATTAATAATAAGAAAGCACACAATACTGAATGACAGTCATGCAATTATAGTTTAGTCTCATATTAGGAAGCTTCAGTGAGAAAAGAAAAAGAAAAAAATAGTGGGAGGGAAGGGAACAGAGAGAAATTCGCTTAGAAGAAAAATCTGGCGTACCTTGAAAGCTACATGAGACCTGCTAATGTTTTTGATTCTTACAGCGCTCCTCACTTGTTTACCAGGTTCATCTTCAACAAATCCAAGTTCAAAAACATAAATAAATAAGAAATGATTGGCCAGTGTATAAAGTATGAAATGAGAAATTCCATATTAGCTTAAGTAACTCAACATAAACTAAATTCAAATAAAGAGACAGAGTCAATAAAAAATGGTAAAAAAAAAATAAAATAAAAAATGTGAAGTCCAGAACAGTATAATTTATTTCTCAAACCGAATAAAACATCCAAACTCAAAAGACTAGAAACAAAAAATAAAAATAAATGATGTTAAAAAATCAGCCATCCTAGTTCAAAAGACCCATTACATCATCAAACAACCAATGTCAAAAGAGAACAATTTAACACAAATTCACATCTCAAATTCTCAAAATCAAACAAATCAAAGAAAATCTTAGCTAAATCATCAAAAAAACAGCATACCCAGTACTCAAAACACAAAGAAAACCCAAAAAAAACAAACAAACAAAACAAAATTGCCCAAAAACAAAACCCAAGTCAACGACCCAGAAGACTTACAAGGAAAATACAACTTAGTAGATGGATCAAGACGAAGCCTACGCCTTGTAGGAAGAAGAGATCTTGCAACAGATGAAACTGTGTTCACTGAATGAGTATTCGATCCCTCCACATGTTGCTGCTGCTGCTGATGCTGAAGATTGTTATTGTTATTATTATGATTAGACGAAGAAGAAGAGCCACTTCCAGATTGCCAAAACGGCATTCGACACAAACTCCAAACCTTTCCATCAGACTCCGATTCCTCCTTAATTATCGCCATCTGTTCTTCCCCAAATTGCACCAGCTTAGCTACACAAATTCATAAAAAAAAATCGAATTTTTCTTGGTACCCAATCAGATTTCTTCAGAACAGCTAAGAAATCTCAGACCCAGATGCTAATTCCCTTCAAAAATCGATCTTTTTGTTGTTTTTTTGGCTGTCCGTCACTCGATCCGTTCGATAAAAAGAAAGAAAAAGAGAGAGAGAAAGACAACACGGTGTTGAAGACGCTGGATCTGAATGAGAAATTCAAGTGTATTTAAGAAGTGGGGTCTCAAGTCCGTCAGATTAATGGGTTTGGTTAGATGGATTGATTTGTTGACTTGGGAAAGATTAAGAGTTGTTGGATGTCGTTTATGTTGGGAAGGCATGGTTGGTTGAAAATTTTCAAATACTAATTACTGCTTTTGCTTTTCATTACCAACTTTTAATTAAGATTAAATTAGTGGGATTATTAATAATAATGATTATATTGAGAAAAAATGTAAAGTAATACGATAGCCGATACTCAAACTTCATGTGTATGTATTTTGAGATGTTACATTTTAACTGTATATTTTTAAAATATTTTAAAAAAAATATTAAATATCAATGTTAAAAAATAATATTAACATAAATAAAATATTTTTTAAAATTAAAAATTATATTTCTTTTATTATTATTTATTAAATATTAAAAAATAAATAAATAAATTTTTGGATTGAATGTCCTCGAAACATCTCTGTCGACAGTTTGGAATGTCCCAATCGATCTGAACTGCCTGATCAATGGACTACCTTTTTTTTTTTTTTTTTTTCTACCTTTTGCTGACTTCTTTTCCCAAGTAAAAATTTTCATATATAATTATCTAAGTAATGAGGTGTAAAAATAGTTATCATTCATTCATTCTAGCATTATTAAGTTGAATTAAGATTGTTATTATTTCTTTTTTCTTTTTGATGAGGACTCCTCACAAATCTACAAACACTATGGTAAAGGGTATATGAAATTTAGAATTAAATTCTCTTTTACTAATGTTGGGAATACTCAAACCTTTCACATAATTAAAGGGATAAAATATGGCAAATTACTCTGACAATATATATATATATATATATAAGATCAGCTTGATAAATTACTTGAAATTAAGTCTTGTTTTATCATTTATTCCTAACAAAAATTGTACTCTTTTGATTTAGTATATTAATCTACATTCGTTTTGACTTAGTTGTATGAGATAGGTAGGTAGCCCACCTTTAATTTGTTTATGTAGATAATTCCATGCCCCTTTTTTTACGCATTCATTGTATTTGCTTACATTCCCTTACAGCTATTTTTATTAATGTATTTATATTTCTGGTCAAAGAATTTTCTTCATGTGTTTTTTTTCTTTTAGTCAGAATTCTCAATTCTTTGTTTAGGATATTAGGAAAATAGTTTCTTAATTAGAACAGCTTGCAAGCTTTTAAAAGATAGGAACAGAATTTGCAAGCTGGAATTAATAGCTGATATAAATATTTCAAAAATTGAATTATTCTACAGCATGTATTTAAACTGATTTGCTATAACAAATATACAAGAATTAATGATATATATAATAAATGGAGTAAAATTAAAATAATGCATTATCTCTAATAAGAACATCATATATATTTTTAACTAATGATAATTACTTGCAAATTAAATAAGGGAAAATCTAACCAATAATCACTAATTTCAGATCTTGCCTTTCTGAATCTTTCTCTTTCATGCCTCCCTTGCAATTTGGGCAAGATGATTAAAATTAGACAGATTTTGTTGGTGGAGAATCTGGAGATGATTGTTCATTATTAATTTCCTATCATGAAAATGATTTTTACAAGCACTTGCCATCTAAGAAATAATTGATATAACATATATATATATAACATAGTTTTATTGACCCATTAGTTTTATTCTACTTGTGGTATTATTTCATAGGAAGAAAAAAGCAAAAAAGTGTCTTCTCCACGCAAACACACACACACACACATATATATATATATATATAATCGAAGAGAAATGTTACAATTGGAAATCAGAATCATCCCATTGAAGTACAGCAGATTCCAAATTCTGCTCCCTCTTGAGCTTATCCTTCACAAACCAATCACAAATCCTCCCAGCATTTAGCTCCTCAATTGGAAACCCTTCTTGCTCTGATATCACTCTAAGTAGATTCAAAGATGAGATCTGTAAAAGCACAAGAATGAAAACATATTCAATCTCCAAACCATTCATGTTTAATAAGTTTTAATTACTTGGAATATAAATAATGCTAAAAACAAGATTAGATCATATATATAATAATGTTAATATCTATGTCACTTGATATACATAAATTCAGACCTCCACCAATCAACAATAGATTTTAGGTGAAGCTGTTTGTTTTTTTTTTTTTTTTTTTTTTTTTTAACTTAGTCAGAGCCTTTGAGCACATTCAACCCTCGAGCACAAAAACTAAGAACTCACTTATCCAAATATCAACTTATAAGTTATATTCTATGTGCTCTTAATTATTAGTCTTTTTTTTTATTTATTGATTATAAGGCCAATTATCCTGCAGCAGAGGTCTACCTATCAACTATAACTTTTAATTCAAATAATTTATAACATTTAGAATTATATAATAATGGTCACTCTTATCCACAACTTGACTATCCTTGAATGGATTAAAGTGGCATTAAATGGTTTACACTTACTTACTTGATAGTTGATCCATTAAAGGGTGCAAGATGGGGCCATACTTATTGCTTTATGTTGCCAAAGGCAGTCTTCTTTTTCTCACAAGAATTAACTTCAAATAAAAGGAGTTGCTTCTTTCTTTTTTTGCCCTTTTTTTCCTCTTGATAAAAGGTTTTACCCTTGAAATGAATGCATACATTCCAATCTTTTCTTTTTCCCTACAATCCATTGGGAATCTTGTAATTTTGTTTGAAGAGATAGGGAATATGGCATCTGATCCATAAAGTTTGGTCTCATCAGTGTGGCACATGTACCACCACATATGTCCAATTCAAATATTGGAATTAGAGCAAGGATTTCATAAAAACATTGGTATATATATTATTTGGGTGTTAGAATTAAAAGGGGTTGTTTTCCTTTTTAGTTGCCTATGTCAGAGCCCACTATCAAGTAAGTGTGATTTAATATTTATGCCATATATATATATATATATTATTTTATTATTTTATTACTAATTTTTTTTATTATCGAGACTAATCCTCTTGGACTCGGGCATGATAGAAACGTTTCGGCTGGTTCTTCTAATAAAGGTGAATAAATAGGACATGCTCAGGTTCGAATTCGAGACCTAAATTTCAATTCCACTTATACTCAGTTTTTTAACTAATTGAACTATCACCGACTGATAATAAACATGGACTTTGACTTGTAAGGATCGTAGTAATAAGTAAACGTGTATATTAGATTATCATGTAATTAAGCATCAGTTTTTAACTGTGTTTTTGACTTTTTTTATTTTGGTTGGTCTAAGGCATAGGTCTAATGATATATTAAATGTTGTTATGATGTATTAAGTGGATAGGTGCCATCTATAATTTCTATTTTTTTATTTCGTTTATAAATACTTTGGTCTAAAGATAGCAGGGGCGTTGACTTTGCATTTGACTATTGGAATTTGAGCCCTCCGTTGACCTCATATATTCATTATATATAGAAAAGTTATAAAAAGATTTACAAACTTTATAGATTTACCATTCTTTTTTTTTTTTTCAAGAAACATTTTCCTAAGAAAATTTAATTTTAATTCAAATTATCTATCTAAGTTAATTTACAAACTTTATCAATTTAACAAGCTGGCCCATTTTTATTTTTATTTATTTTTATGAGAGTTAATCACTAAATTCAAATCACAACAAATAATCTATAAAGAATCGTTGGATCCCATAAAGTTCATAACAAAGCAGGTGAAGAATATTCTTAGTGTCTTGATGAATTTCTTGAATCTTCATTTAAGACCAAAACTAGAAAATTCAATTCTCCCTAACACAGCAGTTTTCTAAGTTTTGAAAATTCTGTTCTAATATTTGACCCATTAATATATAGCCTTCTAGTCTAAATTGTCAAAAATAATGGAGTGCTCTGTACTTCATGGTGACCACTTAAAATATAGGAAGCTAAAAGAAATTGAAAAATATTTTGTATACATTAAGTGTCAACGTCATTTTTTATATTGGCACTTAACATTTTTTAAATATTTTTGAGATAAACATGTATTGCACAATATCTCTAAATACACGTATATTTTTAAAATATTAAAAAAAGAATTGATTATTAACATAAAAAAAAAAATGGCATTAGTACCGGCTCTATGTATACCATTACTCGTATAATAAAAGAAGAGTTGAAAAGAAGTGCTTACCGTCAATCTACATAGAAACCTCTCATGAGAGCCCAAACCTGAAATTTCTACCAAACCAGCTTCTTCTAGACTCAAGAAACCTCTTCTTTCCTCAGTCTTGTTTGTTTCTCCTTCTTGAGACCCTCTTACTGCAAGCTTTTTTCCAAGACTAATCCTTCTTCTTGCTGTAGAAATAAAAACACACACACACACACACACATATATATATATATATATATATATAATATATATATATATAATAATCATAAATCAAGAAGATAAAGAAAAGTGAAATTATGCAATTTGGATGAGTTTTGAGAGTAATGGGTATTGATTAATTAATTAATTACCTTGCTGGAATGTTTGTGATTGTGTTCTAAGGTTTAATGGGTTGAGAAGAAATCGAGGTTGGATATGGTGTTTGATGGGTTTGAGAGAAAGCATGTTTGTTTTGTCTTTTGAAGTATGAAGAAATGAGAGAAGGGAATATATGTGAGAAGGCTATTATTAGTGATAGAATTGGAAACGTTCATGTGGTGGACAAGAGATAAGATAAGGCTCTGAATCTGAGGTGTCAAAATTTGAATCATTTGATGGAAGCTAGTACCCATTAGATCAAAACCATTTTTTCACCCTTAATAGATAGCCTTAAGAGTGTTCATCTCACCGACCAACCCGATTAACCTGACTAATCCAAACGTTTTAAGTTAGGTTGGATCTAAAAATTTGTAACCCGATCTTGGTTTGATTGGGTCCAGATTTTATAATTAATCTGAATCAACCCGAACTAATAAAAAATAGTAGGAATTAAAATAGTAGGAATTACTATATCTCTTATTTTCATCATAGACGATTGAATTAATCAAAATGTTATGATGTAAATAGTACGAAAGAAAGCATCTTAATAACTATAGTAATATTTACATTTGAATTAAAAATAATTTTATAAAATGTTATTAACAATTTATAGATATATTAAGTACATTATGTAATTTCTATGATCAATGTATTAATAGACTAACCCGACCATTCTGACCCAAACCAGCCTGAAATTGTGGGTTGGGTTGGGTTAGAATTTTTCAACCCGAACTTAATTGGGTAGGGTTGGTATTTAGCTTAAACCTGACCCAACCTCACCCGCGAACACCCCTAGATAGCCCCTTACTATTAATTCTTATATATGTTTCCATAGTTACCACTATACCAAGTAGTGCTAAATTGACATTCATAATAAATATCGATAGAAACATGATCTTCAAACACTATTAAATTGCCTCAAATCATATTTTAAAGTACCTTAATCCAAAGGTATATTAATATGAATATCACTTTAGCATTTTTGAACTGACACTTCAATTTTTTCTTCAAAAGGGGAAAAACTAAGGCTGCACTTAGTTCAAGATCCGGAACCGAAAATACAATCCAAAAAAAAAAAAAAATTGAAAACGATTTTTTATCATTTATGAAATAACCAGTTTCCTTAACAAAAAGATGAAAAACTATTTTCAAAATATTGTGAACCAAACAAATTTTAGATGTTCTCAGATTTTTGAATATAAAAAACTGTATCCTCGTGACGAACTAAACTAAACGGAGCCTAAGTTTTTGTCTATGTTCCAAAGGAGGGACATAATTAGTTCCCTTACTTTCAAGTGAATAAAACACCATCAGATCTGTAAACACACTATGTTTAAGATTTGAATTGGAACGCTGTTTATATTACAACTCGAGCTGAATCAGAAGCAACAAATTCATCAACTATTTTGGACGTTGAATCCTTGACAGTATCAATTGTATGAACCTCTTAAATGAACTCAGTTAAATATGTATTTGTCTGATGTTTACAGCTAGCAATGGAAAAAGAGATGTTCAAACTATAAATAATTTTTGTAATTGATGATAGTTTTGAGGTCAAAATAATTATAGAGGTGAGCTGCTCAACCGTCTCTGAAGCTCCTCAACAAGTACATTTCTTTGGATTTCCACTTCCTTGTTTGCCTCAATGTCTTTTAGTTTGACGATTCCTTCATTCAGTTCCTTCTCACCCACAAGCACCATCCATGGGATTCTCGACTCCTTTGCACGATCGATCAGTTTCATGACTCTTTTACTGACAACATATTCTGCTTTCAATTTTGCACTCCACAACTCGCTAACCAACTCAGCAGCTACAGACAAGTCATCCCCTAAAATACCCACCAGAACTTGCGTTTCGGTTGCTCGGATTGCCTGCCAACGCCAAAAGGAATGAGTAAGGAAATTTAATAGCAGCTAGCTTTCACATTCCAATGCTAGAAAATTTTTAGACCCTAAGAAGTGATGGCAAAGGACAAACTCTACTTCAACTGTTACATGCATACAGTACCCAAATTTTTTCAAGGATTGAAAACTCTTACTATGGTCATAAAATATTTAGCCAAACAGACTAGAATAGTTTCCTTAAGAGTGGTGAAAGCGAAGTTATTATGGATTTAATCATAGATGAAGGGCTTTCACATGTGCAGAATGTCATCCTACTCTTTCTTATCTTTTCTCCTCCATGCTGCAAGCCAGTTTCCAGTTTCCGGAATTATTTTCTGCTTTTGTTCATTATTGGACAATGGTGTTTCATTACATACATAATTCAATAGCAACTCAACAATGAAGGTTTTTTGAACTCCATCCACATGTTCTAATATCTAATGAATATGTCACACAAAAAGGAGCTCTTGTTGGCAGGGTAAAGGAGAACAAGTAGTTGTTCAAGGTAGTACAAACTTCAATGGAAAAACATTTCTGTTCCATCACTGTTCTTTGGTTAACATGTATGATTTATGAAATGCTTTGAGATGCTACCTCGTGCACCCTCTACCCTTGAGGAATGCTTGGGGAGGGGATGGAGGGAGAAAGAAAAATAATAGACAGGAACACAAGACCGTCACCCATTCAAGATCAACTAGAGGTCCTATCAGGGGTGGGGGAAGATAAACTAGAGAGAACACGAGATTGAAAACTCCCAATGCTGGTTGGTTTTTGGTCATGAGAAGAATGCTCAAGCTCACCACATGTGAAGGACACTTTCCAAAGCCCTGACAAAATGCTTTCAGCACAGTGACAGAAGATCCCGTTTTGAGTATCCCCAAGAAAATACACACTTGTGACAGTATCATCCAAAGAGTGTGTTTGTGTGAGAGAGAGAGATGAAAAATACCCGATTCTGGTCCTTCACAAGCTGCTCCATTATAGTAAATACTCGCTCAATACCAAGGCTGGCACCAACTGCAGGGACCTGCTTCGTACCAAACATTCCAATCAGATTGTCATAGCGCCCTCCAGCTGCAATTGAACCAACCTGAGGACACATGAAAGTCAGTACACAATTAATATCACAAGAAGCAGAAGTGGAAAATCGAGATTAAAGGCAATTAGAAGCATCTAATTGCAATCATTCCAATAAAATATCAAAGTGCATGTTAATCATAGACACCCACAAAGCAATTCACATCATTTACTAGGTTGGACAGCAATTCAAAATACAAGTGAGAATTACCACTGCAATAAAACTAATTTTTGTTCCCACAAGAAAGGAAAAAAAAAGAAAAAGGAAAAACCTAATCTCTCTGCTCCACAACCAATAAGACCTTATCCCTGCCTAAAGGATGGCAATTAAACCCTCGTGAATGGCAATCCAAAATGATAGGTACAGTTGTGACAAAGAAAAATAAGATACCGAGTCAGCTGATAACCACTTATTTAATGAATAATATGATACAGAGTTCTCGCCAATCACGCATTTGTAATTGTTGATTACAAATCCACGGGGCATTGCCCAAATCAACTCTTTTAACCTTGGATCATCAAAATGATTGTTGAATTTCTTGGGATGTAAAGACCGACGAAGGAGAAAAGAAAGAGTTTTCTTTCAGATTTTAAGTCCAATTTACATGATTGCACGAGTTCATGACTCTCATATGCCGAATAAACACCAGCTTAGAGGTATCAATCACAATTGACAAGTCGTAGCTGATACTACTGCAGCTTATGTGGAAGCAGAAGTATTAATAGAGACGAGACAAAAACTATTTCGGTCTCTTTGTGCTGCTCAGGTGCCACTTTCTATCAATCTAATATCAAGGGAAAATAGTATAGTAGCATCATAAATTACTAGTAAGCATTCTTGTGATGAAAATGGATTATATTCCTAGTTCCTACATATCATACGGGATGCACGGAAGTCATCGGTGATAGTTGAGAACTTGAAGGGAATGAATAAACAGACTAAATATGAAGAGCTAATACAAATACATACCTGGGTAGCACCTTTAAAAACAGCTTCAAATATAACCCCAGTATAATAATCAAGACCTCTCGCAAGGCTCAAATCAAAAACCACTCTGTGTAAACACTTTGATTTTTCCAGTGCTTTGAATAGAATATCCAAGTCCTTCAATGCAAGGACAGATCCATTGTTTTTCAGGAAATCACTGCCCTCTTGTCTCAACTCAGACAATAGCTGCAATGGTGCCCCCCGTTTCTTCACAAAAGTACCAATTCTGTCAGCTGTTTCAACAGTTAAGCCCTTCTCCTCCACCTAGAACATGATTGCATAATTTAGAATGATGATATGTTCAACATCTCATGAGATATACAGAATCGTGCACATACTCACACAAGCAAACAAAAAAGAAAACAAGAAAGAGAAGCAATGAATAAAAGACGAGGCGAGAAAGGTTGCCATCACTGAAAGGTATGGAAAATAAATAAATAAATAAATAAATAAGAAGAGGAAACTGTTATGAAAAGATTTTTTTTATTCACATAAACTGTGGTATGAATTTTTTTTGAGCTCGGCGGGTATCAGGATTTATTTGGTTTCCTACTAATCCCTCTGAGACACGGCCACAAACACCCTTAGAACCGTTGGCCAACATATTGGTGGGTGGTATGAGTCCCGATTCGAACTCTCCACCTCAGGGTTGGGGGCGATTGCCCCCAACCACTGAACCAACCCACCGTTGGTTACTGTGATACGTTCAACTGGATTATTAGCAATACACTTTTCAATAACAGCAACATTAGATAGGAATTCCTCATCTTACACAGAGATGAAAAAACACGTGTTCTCACCATTTCCTTTTTAATCTGCTCAAATGACTGCTTGTCCAGCTTGTCTATACTTGAACAGATTGTTCTGAACTTTTCAGCAGATACTCCACAAATCTCCAACATTCCATCCAGTAACTTCCGATGATTCAACTTTATCTGTGGAACAATTTAAGGAAACAATCAAATCCCATTATTTATGCATGAAATAGCAACTAATCTGAATCTGGAAAGCACATACATGCATAACAAGTGCACGAAACACAAATGTACAGCACAATTGGTGACTTGACAACTAGGCTCCCCTTTTGTTTGCCCACTGTCTCAAACAAAATATTTATTTTGTTTCCCCTCAAAAAAAAAAAAAAAATGTTTGTATAAAAGGGTAACAAGATCTTCAGTAACAAAAAATTATTATATCAAAAACACAAATTAAAAATTATACCCAAATGCTAATTGAAAGTCAAAAAACATTAGCAAAGAAATTTTTAAGTTGAGAAGTTGATATATTAGTGCATGAAAAATCAACCATAGAAAATCTTAATACAGAAGTTTAACAGAAAAACACTATGACAACAAGTCACAGTGAGATACCTAGAGGTATGTTAATGTGTGCGTCTATACACAAATTCATTTTTGATGCAAAGTATTAGTCTTTACTCGGAGTACTAATTTATCCAAGTAGTACCTAGCCACAGTCAGAAACCTGGAGTTATGTAAATATATGCTTCTATCTTAATACATTTCCAAACCCCAAGTACTCAACTAAGCCCTTTTCCCAACTACATAGTGTCGCGTATATAAATTCACTCCGCTCAATCAAGGACTAAGTTGACATTTAATTTACAAATAGTTAATTTTTTTTTGCTTAATTATCTTAGTTAATGTTATTTTAGGTGTTCCTCTGCCTCTATCATTACCATGGATTGCTTCCAAACCTCAAGTATTAGTATTTAATCTGTGTGCTAAATTACCTAAGTGTTAAAGTGTTAAACATTTATCCAAGCCATGAAAAGAGAAAACCATTTTATTAGGCAAAAATGCAATGGGCTTTCACTGTTCTCGTACAATATTCTTTTCCAAATTCTTGTTTGAAAAATATGTATTTAATGCAGCTAAAATATATTAAGATATATACATATGAACATGTTAGCACTTCGGGATTTTCAAAGGCACCAAGGCAGGATATCAAGAGATAACACAAACACAACATAAGGTATCAAAGCTGCACCATGGCAGCTTAACTGATTCTAATATTTTTTTCTACAGGCAAGCAAGTTAAGGAAGGTAAAGAGCCTTGCTTTCTACTACCCTCATAAAAGTGTGAATTTATCAGGACGCAACTTCAAAAGGAACCTCATTTTTTCATGTCAAAAAAATAACTACCAAACTGAACTTGACCCAGGAAGAAAAAATACCTCATAATCACCAATGTTTAGTTCATCAAGCAGTTCCGTCAAGACTTTAACAACCTCAAAATCAGGCCCCATCATTTCATATTGACCAGCAATATCGAAGTCACATTGATAGAATTCACGATATCTTCCCTTTGAGGGGTTATCCCTTCTGTATACTTTAGCTACTTGGTACCTTTTAAATGATGTGATACCATTCATAGCCACATATCTGGCAAATGGAACAGTCAAATCATACCGCAGAGAACAAAGCTCACCACCCTGTATAGACGTTAGAAATAAAAATTATCTATTTGTGACAAGAGAACAATTACAAAGAAAAAGGAATAGGAAGTTTTCCAGCAAATCAACAAAACACAGTTAATGGCCCAATTCCAGCATCACAAAACCCAACCTTTTGAGACATGCAAAGAGACTGCTTTAAGGACTTAAAAATGCTCTTGTTTAGTTACAATATCTACTGACAGAAACGTAAACCTCAACTGTTTTTTTTTTTTTTTTTGGTTGTTGTTGTTGTGGCAGGGATTTAAGAGGAAGGGGTCTGGAGTGCCGTGGTAGTTTTAGTGAGTTTTGCATGGGCAGTCCATTGGGAAACTAATAATTTAAACAGAAAAAATTATTCCTTTTTCAAAACGTTCTTTTAGTTTTCTCAACACTTGACCATAACAACCTCTTCTTTTTGTAACTTCTAAATTGAATGCCAAATTGATTTCTCTCTTTTCCTTTTTCTTTTTTTTTTCTTTTTTTGAGGAGACAAATTTTATGCATATTGACTGTACTTAAAATAGTCGCCAGCACATTCTTAATGAACACAAAATCAGATATGTCAAAGGGACATGACAGAACACAAGTTCTCACCCTAAAACGTTCCTAGACACTGATCTCAACTTATGAAGATGTTGTAGTGACAGGATGTTCAGGGCTCTTGGAGCACCAAATTGATCCCCAGGCACATGCACTAACCTATGGGAATATAGACCCTTGACTGGGTCCCATGAGGATCAAAGCTTTTGTGGTGGGTTTTGGGTTCTAAACATTGAACTTATGGTTCCTATACCATCCAAGCAATGGTGTGGTGGTACCTAGGACCAACTATAACAGTGAAAGTCCTAGGATCAAATCTCACCCCCATCAAGAAGAAAGCCCAATGCTAAAGCACGGAACTTAGATGGTCACTCAAGCCACTAGGGGACCAAGGGATTAGTTGGCAAAAGCCTAGATGCCCTCGGCTCCCCAAAAAAAAAGAACTATGGCTTATTACTCTCCAAACATAATGAAAGAAACAGAAATAGAAACTTCAGTAAGAGGTATGGATATTACAAATTAAATATGACGCTCGTTACCTGGTCAGCAAGGTCATATATCAACTTTGAATCTTCACCATACTTTCCCATGAGAGTCTCTCTCAATTCAAAAGCAGGAGTATCAAGGGCAGTAGCTCCATGCCTCTTAAATACCTGTTCTATGATTGAAAATGCCTTTTCTCTTATGGCCATTTGTTCTTTAGCAAAATCTCTTGTACCCTAACAAATTTAACAATATAATAGTAAGGAAAGATACTCAGCACAGAATATAAGACATACATAAAATATATGTACTCATACATCTGTGTATTAACGTACATTATATGCCTCACTAAATCAAAATTAGGGAAGATGATTTTAACATCCAAAAGTATGGTGAATGATTACCTTTGGAAGTTTGGGAAGTCTTCTAGACTCATTACTTTCCACAATCTCTTTAACTTTCTTGAGAAATGAATCAAGCTCCAAGTCCTTTGGATCAAAAAACAACGAAAGATCCTTAGTCAGCTGATTCAATTGTTCTATATAGTTAATTGCTTCTGCACCTTCATTCCATAACCTATCCTTAAGAAGCTGCCTTAAAACAGCAGTTCCCTTTCCCATAACCACCTTCTTCTTCTTCTCACTCTTCTTCTCCACATTCCCCCCATTAATCTCACCCTTAGAACCACCACCACCAACCCCTTTACTTTTCTCACCCTCATTTCTCTCAAGCTGAAGAAGTGCCAATGCCCCCTCCCAAGCAACAATCTCTCTAACCCTCACTAACAATATATACATCTCATCCAAGAATTTCACATAATCCAGTCCAAATGCAGCTTCTGAAACCATTCGCAACCCATCTCGCAATCCATCAAAACTTGCACAACCCTGCCCAAACAGCTCCACGACCCGTGAACACAACTCAACATCATCAATTGCCTCGCAAACCAATCTCCCCCGCTTCAAACTACACTCCCCCAAAAACAACAATGCCGTCGCCAATGGTGAAAACACCGTCACCAACGCCTTTCCACTGCCTATCCTACCACTCCCATTCCCACTCTTCCCAACCTTAACACCAGAGTTCAATTCAACCCGCATTCTCGAATGAACACTCCTCACCACTTCCCTAAAACTCCCATGAACCTTCGGAACCTCCGATACCCCATCAGATTCAACCCGACCGACAAGCTTCGACCCTACAAGCAAAACCTTTAAATCACTAGCAACCGCCGCCTCATCCTTTACAGCGAAACCATCACCGGAATCCACCAAATTAAGCACCGCGGACACATCCGCCCTGGACGCCTCACACGACAACGCCGCAATAGCATCGGCTTCAATCGACAAAGCAGAAGCTGCGTAATCCAATAATGCACAAATCCCATCTAAAACAGCAGATGAATTCTCCAAAACCGCTAATTCTCCATCAGTCACTCCAATTTCCTCAACAGTCTTTCCATTTAACCTCAAAAACGAATCAAAAAACCCTAAAACGGAGCCCCAGTCGAGGGCTTCAGGATCGAACCCTCGGGCTAGAGTTTCGGCGATGAGGACCGGAAGGACAGGTCGGATTCCGATGGTGGTGAGGACGAGCTTGTTCAAGAGGACAGCGAGGGAGGCTCTGGCTTGTTCTAGGGTTAGGAATCTAGGGCTCGTGTTTTTGAAGTTGTGAGGATGGTTCGAAGAGAGCGAGCAAGTTGGAGACGGCTTCTCTAGAATTGAAGAATCGATTCTGACCTGAGCGAGGCCGCTTGCAATGGCGAAAACGGAAGCTGAAGAGAGAGATGAACCTTTGCCTCCGACTGTTACAATCGATGCTTCTTGGCTCGCCGCCATTAATGGAAGTTGGAGGCAGCGGCAGAAGAGCTCTGACTTCTGAGACTCAAATGATTTGGTTTCTTTGTTAGCAGTGGAAGAAGAAGAAGAAAAACAAAAAAAGATGTTGTGGAGACGAGGGAAGGAACTAACGGATCCTTCTATAGGGAACCAACTAGTATCGGCCCAACCCATCATGGCTAGCCCAGCCTAGATCACCAAAAAGAGTTAAGTAATATTTGGATGGTGATTTAAAAATAAAAAAATAAAAAATTTGAAAATGACTTTTTATTATTTTTTTAAAACTTATTTTAAATTATTTTTCAGTACTAAGCTTATGTGTCAACCCATCATTTCCACCCTTTCTACTTATCAAATATTAAAATTGAAGACAAAACTATTCTTATATAATTTCACAAAAAAGGATAATACAAAACTAAAATGAAAAACCCTTTAATCACTATTCGCCTGGCCACCTTAGTTTCATTGTTCTCTCGTCCATCCAGTCTTAAATTTTATTCTTCTCTTCGGAATTAAATCTATTAGTTCTTTTAAATTTATTATCACTTGGACATAAAATTTAGTTAAGTTGAGCATAAAACATATAGTCCAATTGGTGGCTTGAGTAGTGTGAAGACACCCTGAAATTTGTCATTTGAGAACAAAAAATTGCTTCAATTAAGTAAATATTTTAGTAGCTGTGAAATGCTATATTTTTCTGCAAGAAGGGTCACCTTTAGTCTTAGAGGAGCATTAATCGCCTTGATAGGGAAGAGTTGGAATTGCATTCTTAATTTGGGAGAATTAATCAGTGTGCTGATTACATTGGGAATTCATGGTGCTGCATCCATCTCTAGTTAAATTCAATCACCCTCCTCCGGGTGTTTTTCCTTTTACTTGTAGCTAATTGAGATTAGAGATCAAGGGTATCTCTTAACATTAACATTTACCTAAGAAGAACCATATATAAAGATAGATCTTGAATGAATATTTTACGTGCAAGCATGAAAATCTGAATATACATAATATCAGTAAGGACCCCAACAGCTCAAGTACATGACTTTCCTAAGCGACTCTTCAGACTGCTTATTCCTCCTCTTCTTCTCTTCTTCTGCATCAAAATCATGATCTGTTGCAATACACTTACAATTGTTTAGCACCACAGAAGATGATGAAGAAGAAGACAGTTTCTTCGTCGCCCGTTGTTGCACCGACTGTATCGTATAATTCCATTTACAAGCCCCTTGTTCCTTCAACGCCTCTACCACTCTGCTTCTTGAACTACCCATCTTATAATTCCTTCTTCTTCTTGAAGATTCATATATGTTACACACACACACGCGCACATATATATATAGAAGAAATGAAGCTAGAGATGGTTTTGATTTGCCACTGGTTTTTGGAAACTTCAAACTAGCTACTAATCTTGTTTTTACTGAACATGTTCTTTGAATTTAGACTCTAAAAGGAAGAGGAAATTAAAGAGAGTTATAAGAGTCTAGTGATGAACTTGCAGTAAGCACAAAAAACCAACAAAGCGTTATCCTTGGTAGCGCATGGGTTGGACGGCTAATGTGAAACGGAGATTTTGCTTTAATGACCATTCTACCCTTGGTTTCTTTTCCTTATTCATGATTCATCTCTTACGTGGCTAGAAGTACAAAAGGGTATGATCGGTATTTCGTGAAGTATGATGGCAAACCAGAGGCCCCACCGGTATCGTCGCCGTGGTTTGCTTTGGCCAATCTGGTCTTGTCTTGTACGTATATGGGAAGTGAAAGTGAAGTGATTTCTTTTTATTTATTTGTCTTTTTTCTCATCTGCATTTCTCTTTTTCTCTTTTGTTATCAATCAACCTTTTTTTTATTTTTATTTTTTTCATTTGTTCCTTATCAATTTAAATCTTTATTGATTTCATTTTAAGGCATAGGATATATTCTTTGATTTAAATAATGATGTATGTATATGAGCATATTATAAGTTATTGGTCATTTTTTTAATCATCATGTAAGTTTTGAATATAGAGAACCTTAGTGGATGTAGTGGTGTGATTTCATGTAGCATAAGAGCATATAAATATTCTTATTTCACCAACTGATTTTAACTTTAAAATTGGCATCTTTCAATAAAAAAATAAAGTTGTGACAAAAAAAAAAATTTAAGAAAGTGATGGATTGGCTCAATTGTGCCCAGTTTTTTTTTTTTTCTTTCTCTCTTAGCAAAACAAAAGATTATTAGAAAATTTAAAAATGAGATTTATCAATCCAGGTTTTTCATTTGTGTGATATAATTTAAACTAAAAAGATAAAACAAGTTAAATCGAGAACAAATAATTCAAATATTTTTTTGTGAATTGTGATGACAAATTAATGTTCTAACATATTACTTGAACTTAGTAACTAATTATTTGTTTTGGATCTTACCATCTTTATAAATTTACCTCCACATGCACCTCAAAGCCTCAAAAAGCTCCCCTAAACCATGAACCCTAATGGGCCCAATGTCCTTAATTACTAGCACATAAGGGTGGCAAAAAATCTGAGTATGAACAGGTATAGACAACACCTTATACTAACAAACATATGACATGTTCTTACTCGGCCCAGTTTATGAAATGGATAGTAATTGTTCATTTTGTACCCTTATATTTTAAAAATCAGGTAGTCCTGTTTTGTCCCTTTTTTGCTGAATATTTTTTTTTTTATCATCGTTGTTAAATTTGATTTACTATTATTGTTGAATATGAGTGAATAATGGTTGTGAATGTGAATTAACGAGGAAACTTAAAAGATTTCGCTTAAACCAAGCTAGGACATAGGTATTTTCAAATTAAAATGTATATAAAATATTGATTTTGCCCTTTATATTAAGTAGGAATCAGGTACCCACTTTCTTAAGCCTCCGTCCGAACTCAGTCCGATTTTTAAAAGGGTCAAAAGATTTATGTTTGCACCCAACCTAGATTTTATAAGATTTTGTAAGGACCGAATTTAAAACGGATCGATTAAGTCTGGGCCTATTTTGCCACCTCTACTAATACTCGCTTTTGAGTCGTTGATTTAACTCTTGACATAGATGCATATGCACATAAATAAGATCAATTTAAACTACTTATTTGAGAAACGACTCAAAAGCGAACAATATGAAAACCCTGTCAATTCTCACAACTCACTCGTTCGTACGACCCTCAAGGTCCCACGAAAACGAGAGTTTACTAGTTCAAGACAAGCCCTTATATATATATATATATATATATATATCAATCGGATGTGATACAATCACAAATGCACATAGATATGATATGAACCCCTAGCATCAAAATGATATTAATTTCCCATATGGAGAAAGTTTGCTTTATATTCTACTTGAACTTAAATAACTTGTAAGACTGAAAACATAGTGACATGTTGCTTTAATTTCATTTTCCCAAACTTATCTTAACCATTTCATAAGCAACAACTATCACTGAAAGGGACTCCATTTTTATCAACTCGCAATGAAATATCAGAGGATTCGAGATCCAATATAAATACATAAAGAAAGTAGAAATCATTGGAAGTTTAGTATAAGAGATATTGTTTAACAATGTATGTATCATTGAGTAGAAGTAGAAACCAGCTGTATGTTTGATGGAGACACAAAAGGAATTAAAGAAAGAGAAAGCAGTGCCCAAATGGACAATGCCACCAATGAAGGAATCATTGTATAGTGCAGTGGTCTTATTTTTTTAAAGCAATTATAAGTTGCAAGAGACAAAATTTTATCCATTAGAAAGCATGGGTTTTTTGGTATGGAGATTTTGACAACCTTAGCCGTCAATCGCTACTTGGATTTAAGCACTTGGACATATTTGGTATTTCAGGAACTTTTTCTTTACATTTTACATCCAAATATCTAACAACTTATCTCCACTCTCCTTTACTTATTTTTTAAATTATTATCTTTATTTACTATTTATTTTTTTCTATAGTGTTGTTTTTTTTATTTCTTTTTTTCTTTTGTATTCTTTGTTGGTTCTAATGTACTTTGACCCTATTTGAAAAGGTTTTTCAAAGTATTTTTGGTACTTATAAAGGTATTTGACAATACCTACTTTTAACTAAACTGTAAAAAAAATTTAATTTTTTACTTTTTAGAAAAAGTTGGGAGACCAACTTTTTTTAAAAGCATTTTTTCTGAAAGAATGTCTAAAAAAAAACACTTTTAAAAAGTGTCTCCAAAATAAGGCTTAAAATCAGTTCATCTTAATTCTTTTTTATGATGGGGAGTTTTGGTATTCTTGTAAGGAATCGACCTAGTTTTAATTGAGTGTTTGCAATATTGAAAAAACACTTTACAAACCCATTACTTCGCTTAAAATGACAAAGAGATTAACTCTCCTTTTTTAATCATAGAAGTTAGTTGACTAAATTACTACATAACGGATTATATCAACAAAATTATAATATAAAAAAACAAAGTAACAATAAGATTTTTAATAATAATTATAAAAAAACAGTAAAAATGTTCAGCTTAGTAGTTAACTCTTCTGATCAACTTCAACGTAGAAGTTGTTAGAGTTAAATGCAGAAATATAAACAAATCTAAAGGATCCATCACTTATAAATTCATCAACACATGTCTTACGTATGAGAGATTCACATACCTTTAAGTAAAGAAGATAAAAGATTTTTGCCATAGATAAAATTCTTGATGAAATCATAAATCACAAGAACACAACCCAAATATCATCATGTTAGATCATCAAGAACAAGAGTAGATGAAGAATACATGAATCCATAGTGATAAACACAAGGAAGTTAGGGTCTTCCAACACCAAATCACCTTAATGCTCAATGAAATCTCTCTCCCATATGGAGAAAGAGGAGAAGAGCAAATTAAGTTGGCTTGGGGACCATAACCCTATGATGTTCTTTATATTCTAGTTCAATTAGAATATCATCAACTCTAATTAACTAGTAATGGGTCTCTACACATTATTATGAAGCTCATAACATATAAGATGTTATTAAGCTCAATAACTTAAACCTTATTAGATCATTTTAAATGGGTTAATTATTTAGATAGCCTATAACACATAATTAATGATATATGTAGGTCCGGAAGACGGAACTTGACCGTCGACTCTCCGACTTCAACTTCCGGCGAGCTTGGGTCGAACGTTGATCTCGTTCAGTTGAATCACTGTGATTGGAGCTCTAGAAAGAACCGAGTTACGCAAGTGGTGGAGAGCAATATCGTTCTAGTGAGATTTTCAGAAGAAAGGAGAAGTTTTTAAAGGCTTTTTTAGAATTTCGGGAGCCGATAACTGGTGTCTCTGTTCTTCTGCTCGTTTCTTGAGCTCTCGGAATTTGTAGTGCGAGGTGCGATCTCTCTCAGATTTTCCCCTGTTTAATTTCTTCGATCAATCTGTTGTGGCTGTCATTGTTTGAGGTTCGGTGAGTCATTCTTTTTCGTCATTTCTAAATGAGTAGATGATTCACAGTGAAGCTATCATTTGATCTGTATGCGTTCTTTTTCTTTTTGCTTGACCGGCCATTGTTTTCGAGATTTCGTCACTACAAAGCTGCTCTTCTCTTTCTCTCGCCGGAACCCTCGTTGAAATCGAGAGCTCCGGCGTCATCGCTTGCCTTCGCGCCGAGAGAACTCATTCTCTCACGAGTCTGACAGCGATCTCAGAGCACATCTCACTCGTTTTCAGAACTGGTTCTCTCGCCAGGCGACGCTGCTTCGATCCTCTTCGCTCTCTCCTTTGTCGCAGGGATGTTTTCACCTCCAAGTCCCTCTCAACAGGAAACTGATTTGCTTGAACGAAGTAACAAAAAAGTGAAGATGAATGTGGATGGAGTGGAACCGGATTTGTCACCGTTGGCGGACGTAAATATGGTGGAGGAGACTCAGGCATGCAAGGAGAATGCTGAGGGGAATGGGATGTTCGCCCCCTTGCCAACATTTAGAGACAAACTTTTGGGCTATACGGGACGGATGGATGATGGTGAGACGTCCGATGAGGATTGAACCTCAGATGATGAAGGAGAGATGGGGGCTGAGGAGTCCGAGTCCGAGTGTCCAGTCATTCACATATCCAAGGAGGAGAAGAGACGCTTACGTCGCCCATGGAGACAGACACTTATTATCAAATTGTTGGGCAGAACAATTGGATTTACATTCCTGTTACGTAAGATTAAGGCCTTATGGCGTCCGAAGGCTCCTATTGAATTAGTTGCTATTGATCAAGACTATTTTCTTGTCAAGTTTGCCTCCAAGGAGGATTATGAGTATGCAAAATTTGAGGGCCCATGGATGATCTTTGATCATTATCTGACAGTGCGGCAATGACATCCTAATTTTGACCCGGGGCAGGTGAACATGGATAGATTGTTGGTGTGGGTGCGAATCCCTTGTCTCCCAATTGAATACTATGACTATGATTTCCTCATGAAAGTAGGGGCGCGTATTGGTCGTCCGGTGAAGATTGATGATGCCACAAGCACAGTCTCTAGGGGGAAGTTCGCGCGTATCTGTGTGGAGGTTGATATAACCAAGCCACTTCTATCTAAATTCACTTTGCGACGTCGGGTTCGACGGATTGAATACGAGGGGATCCATTTAATTTGCTTTGATTGTGGATGTTATGGGCATCGGAAAGATGCGTGTCCAAAGAAAGAGGGCCAAGAGACGCCTCATCACGGTGGACCGGCGGAAGTGCTGGCCGGAGATGTTAGAGATGTGGTCGGAGTTCAATCTAGGCCGGCTGAGCCTCCGGTGAATCAGGAAATAACCGAAAGTTATGGGCCATGGATGTTGGCTTCTAGAAGATCTCGTAGAGGTATGACCAAAACTGAAAATGGAAATAGTGGGAGAGCTGGACGTGATCCTCGGGATATGCCACTGATTGGTGCTAAACAAAATGCTAGTTTTCAGCAACATATTCCTCGGTATGCGGCATTAGCGGTTGAGGAGAATCCTGAGGAAAATATTGATAGTGATCAACGAGATGGGCCGCATCTTGATAAGGATATTGGCGTGCACATGGGCTCAGGGATATCACTTAATGAATATGCCAAGAGTAAAGGGAGAAGGCCCAATGTGCAAATAAATACTAAGGGAGTGGATAATGGCCCAAGCACTCAAGTGGCTGTAGAGACCAGCAATGCGGTTCGAACAAAGAAGAATTTACTGACTCGTGACATCACTTCTATCTCTGCTCAGTCCAAGCAAGCTGCCGCTGCGGAGGAACATATTGTGGTGCGTGGGTCCAATAGAGGTCAGCTGATTTCTCGATCGGTAGTCTCTCATCCCCAGCATCAGGTTGAGAACATGGAGGGTATTCATCCTACATTTAATTTGATACCAGAACATCATCAAGATCCTCCTATTGTGGTGGAATCTGGGCATGTTCCTGCTATTGGTAGGCGGGAACTTGGTGGAACACAAGCTAATCTGGTGGGGGTGCATAACGAAGCTCCTAGTGACAAGGATGAATCGCTTGGGAGGATGGATATTGTTGATGGAGGGTTCTCCTCTTAAAGCCGTGTTTGTCAATTTTTTGGTCTTCGGTAGGGGTGGGTAGCCTATTTTATCTTGTTTTTATGGATCTTATGATCTGGAATTGTCAAGGGGCGGCTTCGAAGGAGTTTTACCGTTCCCTGAAAGACCTGCTTAAGATGCATAAACCAGGCATATTGGGGTTGTTAGAGCCCAAAGTGAGTGGATCTCAGGCAGATTTTCTCTGTAAAAAGTTGGGTTTTGATGAATGGGTCCGGGTAGAATCATTGGGTTTCAGTGGTGGTATTTGGGTGTTCTGGCATAGTTCTTGTCAAATAAATATTATTGCTACTCATCCCCAGTTTATCCATATGAGGGTTCGGGATAGTAGTATGCATCAGTGGTTGTTAACTGTTGTTTATGGTAGTCCTACAGCCAGCTTGAAGAAGCTGTTATGGAGGGATCTTAATAAGAATGTTTTGGATATGAGTGAGCCTTGGATTATTGCGGGTGATTTTAATGCGGTGGTATGTTCCGAAGAAGTTAGTAGTGGGAATGCTGTGGCTCATCATGGCAGCTCTGGTTTTGGGGATTAGATTTTTGATCATGATTTGCTAGACATGGGATTTTCCGGACAAGCCTATACTTGGAGTAGGGGTATAGGGGATCAGTTTAAGGGAGCTTGCCTGGATAGAGTTTTATGTAATTTAGCTTGGAGGCATATGTTTGAGGACGCTAGAGTGATTCACCTTCCTAAACATCACTCCGACCATGTTCCTATCTTGGTTCGTTTAAAGGGTTCAAGTGCCACTGTGAGGCCAACGCAGTTTAAATTTCAGGCAGCTTGGCTGACTCATCCGGGATTTTACAATGTCATTAAGGAGAATTGGAGTCGTGACCGATCTTTGGATACAAATAATCGGCATATAGCATCGGTTCTTACTTCATGGAATAGAACCGAGTTTGGGAGTATTTCTAGGAGGAAGAAGAGGCTCTGGGCGAGACTTGCAGGCATTCAACGTGTCCTATCTAAACACCCTACACACCGTATTCATCTTTTGGAGTCTAAGCTTAAGAAGGAGCTGGACCTTGTTCTGTATCAAGAAGAACTTTCGTGGTTTCAGAAATCTAGAGCTGACTGGATCCTTTCGGGTGACCGCAATACCAAGTTCTATCACGCTACTACAGTCATTCGTCGGAGTAGGAATGTCATTGAGAGGTTAAAAGGTGCAGATGGAAATTGGGTTTCAGATTCAGCTCAGTTGAAGCACCTAATTCAAGATTTTTATACCAGGTTATTTTCAAAAGAACCTTGCGGGGATATGTCTGATTTTCCTAAATGGGGTTTTCCAATTCTAGATAGTGTTGTCATGGCAAGGATTAATCAGCCCTTTGAGATTGAAGAGATTCGTCAGGCTTTATTTGATATGGCTCCCTTCAAAGTGCCAGGCCCGGATGGTATTCATGCAGGTTTTTATCAACGCCTCTGGCCTACAGTGGGGCCTTCGGTCTACAAGCTTGTTCAAGACTTTTGGGTGTCAGGAAAGCTTCCAGATGGGATCAATGATACTCTGTTGGTATTAGTACCGAAGGTTCAGCATCTTGAATTATTGACCCAGCTTAGACCTGTAAGTCTCTGCAACGTGGGATATAAAGTGATTACAAAAGCTATGACAAATAGGCTAAAGATGATCCTCCCTAGTCTTGTTTCTCCCAACCAAAGCAGCTTTGTTCCTGGTCGCCAAATTACAGATAATGTCATCGTGTATCAAGAAGTCTTTCATTCAATGAGAACTAAGAAGAGTGGTGTACCTCATATGGCAATTAAGATTGATCTTGAAAAGGCCTATGATCGATTATCTTGGGATTTTATTGAAGACTCGTTGAAGGAGATTGGTCTTGGTGATGGGTGGATCCGAAATGTGATGCATTGTGTCTCTTCCTCTAGGATGTCGATTGTCTGGAATGGGGATCTTTTGGATTGTTTCTCTCCTGAGCGCGGAGTTCGGCAAGGGGATGCAATTTTGCCTTATCTTTTTGTTCTGTGTATTGAAAGATTGGGCCATTTGATTAATGGGGCAGTGGAGCGAAAGGAATGGAAACCCATACAGCTGTCTCGTAATGGTCCTTCTATCTCCCACCTTTTCTTTGCAGATGATATGGTTTTGTTTGCGGAAGCATCTACAGAGCAGATAAAGGTTATTATGAAGTGCCTGGATTTATTTTGTGCGTGCTCGGGCCAAAGAGTTAACTACCAGAAATCTCATATATTTGTATCTCACAATGTGGAGCTTGCGGTGGCCCAAGACATATCTATTATGTCTGGTATTCCCCTTACGGACAACTTGGGTCGGTATCTTGGTGCTCCCTCCATTCATGGGAGGGTCCGACCTGCTGACTTTCAGTACATCATTGAGAGAGTGACTACTCGATTGGAGGGGTGGAAGACAAAATTCTTGTCCTTTGCGGGTAGATTGGTTCTAGCTAAATCGGTGCTTAACTCTATTCCCATGTACATCATGCAGACTATGGTGTTACCAATCGGGGTGTGTAATACCATTGATAAATTAGTTCAACGTTTTCTATGGGGAGGGTCTAATGAGAAGCAGGGCGTCAACCTCATTAAGTGGGAAATCATCATCAAACCTATGGAGGACGGTGGTCTTGGCATTAAGAGTATGGCTTATATGAACTTGACTTTTTTGGCCAAATTGGGATGGAGACTAATTACAGATAAGAATAGCTTTTGGGCCAAAGTTGTTTCTATGAAGTATCTGCATCGGGAAGCTACTATTGATAGGTTGCAGCCTAAGAATGGGGCTTCCAATGCGTGGAGGGGCATTGTTAAAGCCTCGCCTATTTTACGTAGCGGAGTGCGGGCTCTAGTTCGTAATGGTAAGGACACTCTTTTTTGGCTTGATACATGGGTAGGTAAGGTGGCCTTAATCAATACGAAAATGCGGGATTTGAGTTTGGTGGAGATGTATAGGCCTGTCTCAAGCTATTGGGTGAAGGGTTCAGGGTGGGACTGGAATGCTCTATCAGGTTTACTCCCTTTTGAGGTTGAAAATAAACTTGCTGCTGTGCTCTTATGGGATGAGGAGGAGGCTGCAGATGGCATATGTTGGGGAGCTTCTAAAAATGGCATATTAACGGTGACCTCTGCTTATACTATTTCTACTGGAACTCTTATGGGAGATCCTACTTCCCTTTGGAGGATGATTTGGAAGCTTAAAGTTCCTCAACGATGCAAGACTTTTTTGTGGATGGTTGCGCATCGAAAGATCATGTGCAATGCTGAGCGGATGAAAAGGGGTTTCACCATGGCATCTGACTGTATTGAATGTGTGGGATGTATCGAGGATGTTGATCATATTTTTCGAAATTGCTCTAGAGCGGTGCAATTATGGAAGCGTCTATTGCAGCCAGTTGAGTATCATCTTCAGAGCAATTTGGATTTCCAAAGCTGGCTTGCTCATAATCTTGCTGGCGTTAATGATTGTAATGTTGACTATGACTGGGCTTCCTACTTTACAGTTGCCGTGTGGGCTCTTTGGAAATGGAGGAATGATTTAGCTTTTCGTAATCTTCGTTTTCACTTCGAGTATAGCATGGCTTGGCTTAAAGGGAAAGTGGCTGAAATCATTCATGCTTTTCGAGCCAAAGTGGCGGTCCATGGTGCTGGACTGATAGAGAGGGTGAAGATGGTAGGCTGGTGTGCTCCCAACCATGGTTGGACTAAGCTTAATACTGATGGATGTCTTAAGAATGCTTCATCGCGAGCAGGGGGTGGCGGTCTTCTCCGTGACTATCGTGGTATGTGGTTGAGGGGGTTTGTGGCTAATATTGGTTCTTGTACTGCAACTGAAGCTGAATTATGGGCTGCTGTTCATGGCTTACGTCTTGCTTGGGATGAGGGCCATCGTTCTATAGTTTTCGAAACAGATTCGGCTATGGTGGCTGGTTGGTTAAAAGGCAACAGTATGCCGCAGCTTAGTCTTTCCAACTTGGTAAATGAGTGTAGAAGACTCCTTCAGAGAGATTGGATAGTTCAAGTTGAGCACATTTACAGAGAAGGTAATAGAGCAGCAGACTATTTGGCTACTGAGGCTTTGAAGTTCAATCGGGGAGTGTGTATCCTGTCTTCCCCTCCCCGTGGGTTACTCAATATTTTGAGGGAAGACGCAGCTGGGGTTTCTTGGCCTAGGAGAGTTCGAGATGTAGTGTGCTAGTTGTTCTTGCTGGGTGTTCCCCCTCTTTTCCTTTCCAAAAAAAAAAAATGATATATGTAGGTCCATATATTAGATAAATATCCAACAATCTCCCACTTAGGCCACATATGTCATTATACAATTATGCATTATAAAATAACCTTATGAGCTCAAAACTTCTATCTTTGTCAAAAGCATCTCTAATCAATTCGGTCCATCAATCACATCAACATAGGATCAAAGTAATCTTTGTTACATTTATACCCATCACTGGTCATGTATGTCAATATAACCAAACGACATGGATGTGTAGCATGGAAATTTCATGCAATGTGATCTTAATATGCCTATTTCCAACTAGTCCAACCTTAAACCTTAATGAGATCAAACCATACTAAAACCAGAGTGTGTAAATAAAACCAAACTTTATTTCTACAAAAAATAACCTCAAAATATCCATAACGATAAAATTTGTCTATAACTGAAAAGCATCCAAAATACAAATTTCCACTAAAATGACATATCCTTAAGAGATACAATACCCATACGAGCAGTGTGCTCATGAAAGACCTTAGGTAGTAATCCCTTAGTAAGCGGATCCGCAACCATGGAGTTTGTCCCAATATGCTCTATAGACACCTAACTACTCTGAATTTTTTTTTTAACAACTAGGAACTTGATGTGTATATGCTTTGACTTCGTCGAGCTCCTGTTGTTATTGGAATATAGCACTGTTGATTTATTGTCACAAAATAACTTAAGTGGTTCTTCAATTCTATCCATAATTTGCAGCCCAGTAACAAAACTCCGCAGCCATATTCCGTGATTGAATGCCTCATAACATGCTATGAACTCTGTTGCCATGGTACAAGAGGCTATAAGTGACTATTTAGCACTCTTACAGGAGACAGCACCTTCAGCTAACAGATAGATATAACCCGACGTAGATTTCATACTATGTTGGTATCCAGCAAAATCAAAGTCAGTATACCCAATGATCTTAAGCTGATCCAACCTCCGATACGTAAGCATGTAGTCCTTTGTTCTCTGTAAGTACAGCAAGACCCATTTGGTTGGTTATTTTCCATTATCTTTTTCACCAAGCTAGACATTCTCTGCAATTTGTTTCAAAACATGAAAAACTAAACCATTTTGAGCTAATCAAGCTCTAAAATCTCGTCATTTCTTTTTTTGAAACTACAACCAAATTCACAATGCAAATCTAACATCATATTTGCATAAACCGCAAAATTCAAAGTACTCAAAAAATGGGTTTCATGATTTCATGCAAAAATTAATTTTGGACAACAAAAATTTAATTTTCTCAAGCATACAAGAATGGTTGATGGACTTAAAACTAGTTAGGTTCTGATACCACTTGTTAGAGTTAAATGCAAAAATATAAATAAATCTCAAGAATCTATCACTTGTAAATTCATCAACACATGTCTTACGTACGGAAAATTCACATACCTTTGAGTGAAGATGAAAGTTTTTTGCCATAGATAAAATTCTTGATGGAATCATAAATCACAAGATCACAACTCAAATATCATCATGTTAGATCATCAAGAACAAAAGTAGAGAAAGAATACCTGAATCTATGACGATAAACACAAAAAAGTTACAGTCTTCCAACACCAAATCACCTTAATGCTCAATGAAATCTCTCTCTCAAATGAAGAAAGAGGAAAAGAGCAAATTAAGTTGGCTTTGACACCATAACCCTATAATATTCTTTATATACTAGTTAAATTAGAATCTCGTGAACTCTAATTAATTAGTAATAGGGATGTCAATAGATTGGTTCAAACTACAAAATCAAATCGAACCGATATGTTTGGTTTGGTCTTTTAATAAGTTCGATTTGGTTTAGATTTGAAGTAAATATAAACCGATAAGTTTGGTTCAGATTGTGATTTGAAACTTTAAAAATTGATCAAAATTAAACCGAATCGATTCTAAAATTAAAACTATTAATAATTATTTTTAATGCTCATGATTCTTTCTTGATATAAACATTCTCATTAAAAAATTATATAATTATTTTTATATAATAAATATAATTTTTAAGTTTTTTAAATATGTATTAAAAAATTAAAATTAACTTATATATATATATATGTAAAACTTTAAATCGTTCAAATCAAATCAAATCAAATCAGTTATATTTGATTCAATTCAATTTAATTTGATAATTCAGAATAAACCAATTAAATTTCATCAAATCAAAATCAATTATATTTTATTTAATTTAAATTAGCATTAAATCAATTCAAACAGACCAACTTATATTTTATTAATTCTAGTAACTTAAAACTTTATTAAATCACTTTAAATAGACTAATTCTTTAAATAGCCTATAATATGTAATTAATAATATACATAGGCCATAAATATCCGAAGTCACTAAAAAGATCTAAAACTGAAAAAATCCAAAACACTCAAATCAACCAAACTATCCGAGCCTCGTAAATTTCTGTTTTTGTATTAAGCAAGATCGATTTGACTTGTCCACTGTAAAAACCTTCATAAATGGTCCGCATCGATAACAATTCCGGTTCACCTTCTTCAAGATTGAAAAATTACCAGATTATATATCCAAATTAATCGACCGATTTAACAACAAAAACAAAACCAGGCGAGCTTTTCAAGAACGGTTTTCACTTTCCTGAACAAATCAAAAACACAAATAAGAATCCGAAAATGAAGTCTGATGAAGTACGAATCTTGTATTTCGATATATATACATTCAAATATTTTCCATTGAAATCTCATTCTATGTACATTCAATAACTAAGAAGTAAGTAAACAAATCCTCCGATTTATATATGTATATCTACCACCAGTTCTTCTTCCCCTGATCTCTGATCAATTCGGTCCCCAACAGCTGAGATACATAACAGTTCGAAGCGACTCCTCCGCTTGCTTCAGCTTCTCTTCTCCTCCTCCGCTCTTCCCGTTCTTCAGAACACCACCGGAGATCCGCCGGACCTGCTTCACCGACGAACTCGGTTCTATCAAAGATTTGTTATTAAACGATAGATCGCACTTCGTTGCTTGCTCTTTCATCCCTTGCATCGCCCTCATAATCGCCTGAATCCAACCTCTGCTCATTCACATCTATAACGATGATCTCTGGATTTTCTTTTGTTCTGAGTTCTGAGTTTGGTGAGAACAATTTAATATCTGTTCTAAGTGGTGCTCTGCTCTTATTTATAGACGGAAAAAGGGCGGTTTTGGTTGAGCGGTTTCTGGTATTGGAAAACCGGAGATTGGAGAACGACCGGTTTACCCTTTGTATCAGTTGGCGGGGCACGTGGTAAGGTGTGTGAAAACAAGGTGCGGGAGGCGGTTGGACGTGGGAGGAACTGACACGTGTCTGTTGCAGTCCCCGAAACTTCTGGATAAGAGCAAACTAGTAAATGTCGAGGTCTGTAATAAGTTTGCATATTGCAGAACACGATTGTGTTGTCGCTGTGGAAATGTTATCTTATGTTGGAAAATATTAGTATTTAAATTTACTTAATAGATATTAATAAGTTTCCGAGATTAATGACTTCAAAAAAAAAAATAATAATAATAAATAATAAATCCCAGATTGAGTGCTATTTATAATTTTATACATAATGTTTTGCACAAAAAGAAATTATACATAATTTTAAGAAAAATGTCATAAGAATTAAAAATTACACGTCAATTATTACAAATCTGACGTGAAAAGCCTTTCACATTAAATTTATAATTATGTTGAAGATGATGTATTTAAGTGTATTGAAATTATAAATCTGATGTAACTAGTGATTTATAATAATTGGTGTGTTATTTTTAATTTTTCTGGCATTGCTCTAGTTTTAATATCCATTTTTAATAAATAGCTCATTAAATATAATAAATGTATTTGAATCATGTATGTATAATGAATGTGTTCAAATTACGTGTTAATGTTAACGTATGATTCAAGAATATCTTAACATGCACAAAAAAAAATAAAGGACATCTTTTTAAAAGAAAAGGAATAAGCATATTTCGTGTGTACCCTGAATCGAATTTTATGTAATTTGATTTTAGAACTTGAGAAAATAGAGAATATTTTAAGCCTTGTTTAATAGTAGAGATTTTTTTTGTTTTTAAATAATACAGTTTTTCCAAGAAATAATTCTCAAGCAAGTTTTTTCAGAAAAATTTTCTCGTAATTATTTGATTGAAGAGGATAAAATCTTTTTTCATACTCTTATAATATAAAAATAATAGATAATGAGAAGTTTTACAGTATAAAAACATGAACAATACTAAAAATTTTCTTGTAAAAAAATTAATTTTTCCAGCTATAAAGTTGAAAATATCTTAGTGAGTGAATTAATAAAGGGAGTTAAAAATAAAAATAAAAAATTCAAAAAAATATTGACAATTAAATACATAACTTTTTTATTGTTTTAAGAAAAAAAAAGTTATTTATTGTTTGTTACTCATTGATCAAACTAATGAAATTGAAATTTGATAATGAGTTTCAATTCCCAATAACTCAAAAGCTTAACCTAATTAATATACTGAAATTTTGATAGAAATCTATATGCAATATAATAGTTTTTTTTTTTTTTTAAGCACTAAGTATAATAATAGTTTCCACTTATAAGGGAATTGATACCAATGAGAATTGATGTTATATAGTGTGGTTACTTTTGCTTTAGATAAGTTGAAACAAGAATCGGAATCAATTCCTTGACATACCAACCAAATCCCAACCTAGTTGGAGGTTGACATTTGGCCATCATATTTGAAAATGAGAACCCCTTTTTTTTTTCTTTTTTTTTTCAGAAAGAAAGAAAAAGGCTAAAAAGCTATTTTGGCCCTTATTTTCTTTTTGAAAAAAAAAATATATATATATATATATATAAGATAAACTTAAAATATTTGATTCCAGCCCAATGAGTCATATACCCATGTAACTTCAACTTTTGTATTTAAGATATTTAATAATAATCACATTCATCTATCAACTCACTTAATGGAAGAACCCCTCTACTAGACTGAATGGCATTTCAATTATTTTTATTTTATTTTAGAATGAAATTTATTATTTGCTTCTAATTTTTTCACTAATTCATCATTTTTTTTAATTAATTTATATTTTTTTTAAAGTAAGATATGTTACACAAATATTTGTTCATTTAGATTTTTTTTCTTTTTTTTTTTCAATCACATGAAACCCAATTAATGATAAATATCCCAACTTTTTGTTTTTTTCTTTTTTTAGACCAGAGGAATTAGTGGGGATGCACAGCCACAAAACACTCACGGACGTCGTTGGCCAATAAATAGTAGAAGGTGTATTGCGGGATTTATCTCCTAATTATATGATATGTTTCTATAATTAGGAGATTTGTATATAATTAGCATTATTCTAGATATTAACATTCTTTCTATAATTAGGAGATTTGTATATATGGCTTAGCATTATTCTAGGGGCTGTAACAGAGAAATATTAGCATTCTTTCTATAATATGTGTAACTATATATGTTAGACATGTAATCAAGCAATTCTCAATATACATAAAAATCTTTCTCCAATATTCATTAGTTCCTCTCTGTATCCTTTTCTTCAACCTTCCTCTCTGTATTCTTTTCTTCATGGTATCAGAGCCAAACCGTGGGTTGAAGAAACTTTACTGCTATTACAGCGTTTATATCACTGTGCACGTTGCAGCAGAGAAGGTGAAGACCCGTTTTTCTGCTTTTTTTTTTTACCGTGAGTTGTTGCAGTTACTGTGAGTTTCAGAAGTAGTTCCAGTGAAAGAAAAGAGAAGAAAGAAGGAAAAGTTGTTTATTAAAACAACTCTCAAAAGCATCATATCTTGTCTCATTAAAGGGTTGGTATTGATTTCAACCCCGATTTTTTTTTTTATTATTATTATTTTTTTTTTTATATATAAAAAAAATTAATTCGATTGTTCTTGTTTCTATTCTGTCAAAAATGGCCGAAATAGTTCCATCCAACACGGAAAGTTCTACTGTTTCGTTATCTTCTTCTTCTTCTGATGTCAATTCGAATCAGCGATTATGCTCGGTTCAATTGAATGATTTTAATTATCTTCCTTGGTCGAGGGCAGTGACATTAGCTCTTGGTGGGAGATTATGGATTGATTTTATCGATGGGAGCAATGCCGCTCCGGATGTCCAGTCTGCTCAATACAAGGCTTGGTTTGCTAATGATCAGATGGTCCAATCGTGGTTGCTTAATACGATAGAGCCACATATTGCTGAGATTTTCAGTTATTCCGACTCGGCTGCGGATCTATGGAGTGCCGTAAAAGAGTTTTATGGAAATCATAATAATTTTGCACGGGTGTTCCAACTCAAGAAGGATATTGCCTTTTTCCAACAAGAAGGTAAACCTTTTGTTCAGTTTCTTGGTCGCATGAAGACCGTGTGGAATGAGTTAGCGGTCTATCGACCACATACCACTGACTCGGCAATCTTGTTGAAAAGGGCTGAGGAAGACAAGATTTTTCAGTTGTTGGCAAATCTAACCCCAGATTATGAAGATCTTTGTAGCCGCATTCTCATGAATTCTGAGTTGTCGACGTTTGCAAGTGTTTGTGCTACTATCCAACGTGAAGAAATACGAAAAAAGGTTATGTCTGTAAAAATTAAATCAGATATATCTGGCACACGAGCCTATATTTCCACTCAATGACGTCCAGATGACAGAGGGAACAAGGCTAGAAGGAATGAATTGAAGTGTAGCCATTATAGCAATATTGGCCATACCGTGGATAGATGTTGGATTCTTCACCCAGACCTCAAACCCAAGTTTGCAAACAAAGGAGGCCCGAAACGTGGTCCATTCTCTGGATATCAAGCCAACCTTGTATCTGCACCACCATCTGATGGGTTATCTAGGTTTACTTCTAGTCCTATAAATCTTATCAATGAGTTTGCTACTTACATTCAGGCCAAACACGATGTTGTTGACAAGAATGAGATTGGTAATTCTTCGGCCTTGCTTGGTCAATTTGCGGGATTTCTTGCTGAAAACAAGAACTTGTCTTTTGAAAATGTGTCAGGTATATTTAATGTCGTTTCTCTCGCTCTTAATATTAGTAATGTGCATGATTATTGGGTTATAGATTCGGGTGCCACTGATCATGTAACTAATATCTCTAGAAATTTGACTGACTTTGAGTTTTTCTCTCTTTCATCTACCATAACCATAGCCAATGGTAAGAGTGTGAGTGTTGTTGGCCACGGTAAGACTAAGTTACTTTCAAACTCCATTTCATCATCTGTTCTTTATGTGCCTTCATTTCCATTTCAACTACTTTCAGTTGGCCGATTAATAGCCAGTCTAAATTGTCGTGTCATTTTTTCTCTTAACAAAGTTGTATTTCAGGATCTAATAACCCAGAGGACGATTGGTGAAGAATTCTTCTATCAAGGACTCTATTATCTTTCCAAGAATGCTTATTTGTCCAATGAACCCCACGCATATGCTTGCTTGTCTTTTGTTCAAGAGTTGTGGCATCAACGCTTAGCTCATCCTTCGGCGCCCATTTTATCCAAACTTTTTCCCGCTTTGAATAAACATCCATTAAATTGTGATGTATGTCCTTTATTAAAATCTACTCGATTACCTTTTTCTTCTTCAGATTCACGTTCAAATAAAATTTTTGATTTGGTACATTCGGATGTTTGGGGTCCAGTGCTTGAATCATTTGATGGATACAAATATTTTGTCACATTTGTTGACGATTACTCTCGTTTTACATGGCTATATCTCTTAAAATCCAAAAGTGAAGTTGCTCATGTGTTCCAAGACTTTCATAACTTAGTCATCACTCAATTTTCCTCTAAGATTAAGGTTCTACGATCAGATAATGGTACTGAATTTATGACACATATCATGACACAATACTTGAGCATGCATGGCATTATTCACCATACTAGTTGTGTTGGGACTCCACAACAAAATGGTATAGCGGAGAGGAAAAATCGTGATCTACTTGACAAAACTAGAGCACTAATGTTGGGCATGAATGTTCCCAAAATTTTTTGGTCACAAGGAGTTTTTACGGCAGCTTATCTAATTAATCGCTTGCCTAGTCGAATTTTGCAGTTTAATTCTCCTATTGAGTTGTTGACAGGAAAAACTCCAAGCTTTTCTCATCTCAGAGTCTTCGGGTGCACCTGCTATGTTCACATTCAGTCTCATCAGCGCGACAAACTGGAACCACGGGATGTCCAATGTGTATTTTTGGGTTATTCCCCTACGCAGAAAGGTTATAAATGTTATAATCCTGTTACAAAGAATCTCATGGTTAGTCGAGATGTTCGGTTCAATGAGGCAGTGCCTTATTTCAGCAACTCAGATGATATTCTTAGTCAGGGGGAGCATGACCTGTTTCCACTTCCCATTCCAGCTGTTGTACCACCAGTTGTGCCCCAAGCTGTCTCTTCCGGGCATTCTTCAGCAGACACTGCTAATAGTGATGACGTGCCTTACACAGCTCATGCACCCACTACCACCATACCTGTGGGTCCTGTCCCAGCGCCAGCAGTGATCATGGGTGATGAGTCACCAGCTCCTGCGCCTATTCCTCGCCGTAATCCACCTCGTGAACGACATCCATCTTCAAGGCTTCACGATTACGTGGCTTACTTAGTATGTCATCCCATGCATCATGTTTTGAGTTATCAAAACTTATCACCTACCTATACTGCTTATCTCAGTCAGATTTCTAGTGTCACCGAACCAAGAAATTATCAAGAGGCGGTTCAATAGGCAGTCTGGAAGGATGCTATGAATGATGAACTCCAAGCACTAGCTGATAACAATACTTTGAGTGTGGTTTCCCTCCCACGCGATAAAAAGGCAGTTGGCAGTAGGTGGGTGTACAAGACTAAGTTCAAAGTCGATGGCTCAATTGAACGGCATAAGGCCCGACTTGTTGCTCAAGGGTTCACTCAAACATATGGTGTTGATTACAAAGAGACGTTTGCGCCCGTCGCAAAAATGACAACTGTCCGTACCTTGATTTCTGTCGATATCAATCAAGGCTGGTCTCTTTCACAAATGGATGTTAAAAATGCATTTTTGCATGGCGAGCTTGAAGAAGAAGTCTATATGAAGCTTCCGCCGGGGCATCCGCAAGGTACTGATCCAAGGTTAGTGTGTCGATTGCACAAATCTATTTATGGCTTGAAGCAATCTCCACGCGCATGGCATGCCAAATTAAGTATGGTTCTTGAAGAACTTGGGTTTAAGAGAAGTAATGCAGATCACTCTTTATTTGTTCACATGCACTCGGGTAAGCGACTGATTATTTTGATTTATGTTGATGACTTAATTGTTACCGGTGATGATGATGTTGCTATACGTAAGCTTAAGAGTGTTCTCCAACAAAAGTTTTCCATTAAAGATCTCGGTATGCTAAAATACTTCCTGGGCATCGAAATGGCTACTTCCTCCAAAGGCTTGTTCTTGAATCAACGCAAGTATGTGACAGATTTATTGCGTGATGCTGATATGTTGGATTGCAAACCTGCACGCACACCATTGGATAGCAAACTGCAGCTTGATAGATCTGGTGCACCTCTGAGTTCTGTTCAAGATTATCAAAGATTGGTTGGCAAACTTATCTATTTAACAATCACACGGCCTGATATTAGTTATGCAGTGAGCATTATTAGTCAATTTATGCATTCTCCCACCATGGTTCATATGCATATTGTTCAGAGAATTCTTCGATATCTAAAGAAAACAATTGGCCGTGGCATCCTCATGAAAGCTAACAGGCATTCTCAAATTCTTGGCTATACGGATGCGGATTGGGCTGGAAATCAACTTGATCGAAAATCCACTACGGGTTATTGTATCTTTATCGGTGGGAATCTGGTTTCTTGGAAAAGTAAGAAACAAACAGTGGTAGCACGGTCAAGTGCTGAAGCAGAGTATCGGGCCATGGCTTCCACAGCTTCTGAACTCATGTGGCTAAAGGCTCTCCTTGTCGATTTGGGTATCTCTCAATCTCAGTCTATAACGCTTTGTTGTGACAATCAAGCGGCTATGCACATTGCCTCTAATCCCGTTTTTCATGAACGGACTAAACACATTGAGGTTGATTATCATTACATTCGGCAACATGTTCAGACTCGGGCTATTGTTACTCATTACACTCGTAGCCATGACCAGCTTGCAGATATCTTCACAAAGGCCTTGTCGTCAGATCATTTTCATCGTATTCTTTCCAAGCTTGGCTCAATTAATCCCCTTGATCCAGCTTGAGGGGGAGTATTGCGGGATTTATCTCCTAATTATATGATATGTTTCTATAATTAGGAGATTTGTATATAATTAGCATTATTCTAGATATTAGCATTCTTTCTATAATTAGGAGATTTGTATATATGGCTTAACATTATTCTAGGGGCTGTAACAGAGAGATATTAGCATTCTTTCTATAATATGTATAACTAGAATAACATATATATGTTAGACATGTAATCAAGCAATTCTCAATATACAGAAAAATCTTTCTCCAATATTCATTGGTTCCTCTCTGTATCCTTTTCTTCAACCTTCCTCTCTGTATTCTTTTCTTCAAGGTGACTCAAACTCGAAACCTTCAGGATAAGTGTGTCTGCATCGTTGGTTATAAAGATCCCAACTCTTAATAAGCAAGTAAACTTTTTGGAGAGCAAATAGGCTTTTAAGCCCACATGTATCCAAGAATATACTTGAAAGTAGTGGCCTCGTAGATGGACACGCTATGCTTGCATAAAATATTTATTTTTCCACCTATACTCTTGACATGTATAATGTAGTTGAAACAAAGATTTTATTGAGTTTATGTTGCAATTATCTGATCTTAACTTTCACTTTTATGTTTTGTAAATAAATCTGGAGTAATGACTTTAAAATGATGCTGGAATGCTGAACTACTTTTGGCCTTTTGAAAATTAGACACGTGTCAAAAACAAGTGGATGGTCGATAGCGTACTGAACATTCGAAAACCGGATAAGCTTTCTGCTGCTTCTTTCCCCTTCTGCTTCAGAGAAACGCCTGCACCGATTTCAATTTCACGATGACCAATAACAATTCTCGATTCTGAAAAACACCCTTTAAAAATCTTTAACTTTCGAATCTCAATCTCTGAATTATTCAACAATTGTCATCTGTAATGGCGACCGTTTCTTCTCTGTCTTTTACCTCATTAGCACAAGCTTCGGAGCGGAAAGTTTCGGTTTCGTCGGTTCGATGTTTCGGTTCCAGTTTTCGGTTTCGTACCGGCCTCGTTCCCGATTCGAACGGTGCCCGAACTTCAAATTCCAGTTCTCGGTTCATCATCAATTGCATGTCTACTGTTCAAGGTAAGTTTAAGTTACATTCAAACATTAATTGTTTTCTAAGTTCAATTCTCGAAAAATGTTCTCTTTTTTAAGAGATTTTACTTAAATCTGAGTAATAATACTTCGAATTTATCATGAATATTTGTTCTGAAACTTGAGGAGAAGTAAAGCTTGTAGCCAGGAACAATGTGGGTGCTCAGTTTTAAACTATTATAAAAAATAAATAAATTAACATAAATATTTTTATTTCATGATATTAATAAGATCACAAGTGTGGTATATATTGGTACAAAGAGCGGCCTATTTTACTAATTCTCAATTAGGAAAAATCCTAAACTAGAAATATGTTACAATTGTTGCATCTCCAAAAATAAAAATAAAAATAAAAAATATTGTAATTGTGATTAGTCAGATTATCTTTTGGCCCGTTTGGGAGAGTTTTTTCAAAGTATTTTTTTGGAGCAAAAGCACTTTTGAAGGTGTTTGAGAACACCTACATTTAGCGTGAAACAGTGGTGAAAAAAATAATAGTGAGACCTGTTTTTCCCAAAAGAGTTTTTTCAAAAAGGGCTTCCCACTTCTTAAAAAAGTACTTTTGAAAAATCTCTCCCAAATGAGGCCATTGAAAAGAATCTCCACAAACTTCTATTTCTTTCAACAATTCTATTTTTTGGGCAATGTTATTATCAACTTAGAAATCTCTTGACCTAAAAATGCTATAAGTGTTAGATAAATGCCCAATTACTTGTATCAAGCAAACGCAAATATCAACTACTCTGGTGGGTAGGTGAATAAATGGCCCAGTTATGTATATCAAGCGAATATAAATATTAACAGGTTGTGTTTCCAGATGCGCCAACGGTGGCCGAGACAAAATTGAATTTCCTAAAGGCGTATAAGCTGCCGATTCCAAGTGTGTACAGCACGGTGTTACAGGAATTGATGGTTCAACAACACTTGATGAGGCACAAGAGGACATATCGTTATGATGCAGTGTTTGGCCTTGGCTTTGTGACTGTGTATGAGCAGCTCATGGATGGGTACCCGAGTGAAAGTGAGAAGGATGCTATATTCCGAGCATATATTCAAGCACTTAAGGAGGATCCAAAGCAGTACAGGTAGTTATTGAACCCAACTGGATTCTGATATAAGGTTTAGAACACCAGATTTATTTATTTTTGAGTACTTATTCCAGAGGTAGATGGTGTTTGGGAACTCTACTTGTGAGGTGTTTAGTCCATGATTTGAAAACTAGAATATAATCTAAAAAGTAAAAATTTAGAAAATTTAAAAAATTTGAAAACATGTTATTGGAGTAAAATATCAAAAAATTGTTTTCGAATTCAACTAACCACACGGGTTTTCCATGTTTTTAAATTTTCGGATATAAAAACTATATTCGAATCACAAATTAAAGACAAGTCTTTCTCTTTTAAAAGTATGATGAGCATCTCTATTTCTAATTCTACCTCTACCTCTGATTAGATTTAGAGCTCTAAAGTTTCAAGTATAGTTAACAAACAGTACGCTTATAGTCAAGACGGATCGAAACTCGATTTTAACCTTGTCCAGCCAAAGGGAAAATCCATAGATAGCAAAACAATAGAATTGTGTGTGCGTGTGTTCCACTTGCAGGGAAGTTTATTCATACCATACAGAAGTGTACACTGCCAAAATTCTTTCATCTGTATGGTAGATGATCTTTGATTTTGCATAGTGAATTGCTAATTTTGTTTTCATCAGAAATGATGCTAAAAAGATGGAAGAATGGGCACGAGGTCAGACTGCCAGTTCACTGGTTGAGTTTCCATCTCGAGATGGAGAAGTCGAGGAGATCTTAAAAGACATTTTGGAACATGCTGGTGGTAAGGGCAGTTTCAGCTATAGCCGTTTCTTTGCAATTGGGCTGTTTCATATTCTTGAGTTGGCGAAAGCAACAGAACCTACAGTCCTAGAAAAGGTTAGATCTCTTGCTGTTTTTTTTTGGTATAATTGGAACTGTTTGATGCTTTTCATCTGCTGTTTGGACAATTTGATAGAATTATGTCCTTTCCACAATCTTTGAAGTCCCAATAAATTTCTTTATAAAATGTGTTTCGATTACTTCTGATACAATCTTATCGTATGTAATGACTTCAGTTTCTATACCCTTTAAGATCAAAGTAGGGTTGTTGTACATCATATTACCACATATGTAGAAATCTGAGGATTATAAGAACTTGACAGTAGTTTCAGTGATCACTCTAATCATTTATGACCTTCCTAGAATTTTTGATTTTTTGTTCATAATTTTCTGAATAAGGCAAAAACAAGAAACTGCTGAGAGCTTTTGTTGTCCCAGAGTGGTGGTGTTCACCTAGATTAAGACAAAGATGAAAGTTCTCTACTTATTGGAATTAAAAACACAGAAATTTACAATTAACTCAGAAAGAGTACTACTGGACATTATTCATTATCACTGTAATGAAATTACAAGCATTCAGTAAGGTTTTTGGAGACAGTTTAGATATAAAAAGCTGATGTTTTCGTCATGTTGTTTTCCTTCATGGTGCTTATCACCATCACATGTGGGCACTTAAAATGTACTTAAGCATGGTAATTTCATGAAAAGTTATATACCAAGTCAAATAGCCTATTAATCTTGAAGAAGTTGGGTTCTGTAAATTGGTTGCATATGTTTATGTGCTTACAACTTGTACTTAACAGCTTTGTGCAGCCTTAAACATAAACAAAAGGAGTGTGGATCGGGACCTTGATGTTTACCGCAACCTGCTCTCCAAACTAGTCCAAGCAAAGGAACTCCTAAAGGAGTATGTTGATAGGTATGGAAGTTTCTTAAGTTCATAGGATGAATTATGCTATAGTTCATACGAAGATTTGAATCAGTTAAGGATCTAGAAAATGCCAAAATCAAATGATAATCCATTCTCCTGATCTTGAAAAGAGTTTTGGGAAAGAGTTATCCAAAGACACAAGACCTCCAATTCTTAATTTCTTACTGCCTAAAAGAATAGTAATATTAGTGTCTGCTATTAGTTACAATTTCTTGGTCTTTACATTATTCTCATAATTCATGTCACACTTGTGTTATTCTCATTATTCATGTCTCAACTTCTAAAATCTTAGGATGGTAATAGTTATTTCTTGTGATTCATCTTTTCAGGGAAAAGAAGAAAAGAGAAGAAAGGGCAGAATCTCAAAAGGCAAATGAAACCATTGCACAATGCTTAGGAGAATTTCAAAATGCAAGCAGTTAACTCTAACAATATCATGGCTCTTTTTGCAACAAGTACAGTAATGTGAAGCTTTTATGGACTGATGCTTTTATTTGTTTATGTTCTTAAGGGAAGAGTTGAGCTAAACTGCAGGCACTGCCTATCAACGTACGGTTCTATATTTCAAGTATATTGTATTTGGGTAGTTTTGATCCATATACCTTACATACTTACACTCAGATTTCTGAATTATGTTACTGTATTTGCTGACTTATATCAAATTTTCTGACAAAATGTGTTCTACGGTTCTACCTATGTTGATTTCCAATTTTATCATAGATTTGCTTTGTTTTTCATCTTCTTTTCTTCAGCCAAGTAAAAGATTTAACTGAGAGGAGAACAGAAATGCAGATAAGTGCAGTTTGACAATAGAAGCTATTCTATGATTATCAAGAGCGGCTAAAGGGATTTTTTTTAATCACCCACATGGCAGCTAAATCTCATTAACATAACATGAATGCTTTATTATTGAAATGCCCTAAAAAACTTTCCCCTCGCCATTAAAGACCCATCTATCCTCTCTTTCCACATGGCATTTAATCTCATTAACATAACATGAATGCTTTATCCTTCATGGGGATGTGAAGGATTAGATATAACTACCATAAAATAGGTGATGATCTTTTGCAGTGAGCAAGACATAGCAAGGAAAGCAATTCAAAGAGCAGGATTCAAAAGAACTAAGTTGTAAAGTTCTAGAAATGAACCTTAATGTTGAAGACTTGATTGATTTTGGATTTATCAGGAGGCTGTTATCCATAAAAAAGTTAAAGAAATTCGAACATCGTGATCATGGTGCCCCACTGTCATCTTCTTGTCCATATTACTCTGGTGGCTATGATTACTCCATCATCTTCCTGACCTAACGCATTGGGAAGAAGGGGGGAAAAGGAAAGAAAAAAAAAGAGAAACTTGTCCAATGAAAATTCCTGTGCTACATGTATTTCATTTCAAACTGTATTCGAATCTGTTTGTACAAAATTTCCCTGGAAGATATTCAAGTCTCTCATTTTGTACAATAATTACACAGCTCCCACACAAATGAAGAAAATCTGCTAAAAACCACAAACTGTTAGTGTGGAACCTAACACGTATAATCAGAAACTGAAGTAAGAATGACATAATTAAACAGTCTTGTGTTGGTCATCATTTTCCAGGAAAGAGTGCTTGAGATTTTGCATTCCTCAAGTTAAATGACTAATGACGAAATCATCTGGAAATCTGAATGTGTCTGCTGCACCAAACTTCCTACGTTCTTCTGAATCTGAATCTTCGCCTGAGTCTTCCTCAGAACTGTCTTCATCTCTACGGCTAATTGGTGAAGAGGGATCATAAACACTTTTGGATCGACAGTTTTCAGTGGCAAGCATTTTCACTTGGCGAAAGTGAGAGATTTCGATTACAACAGTATCATCATCAACAGGCAGAGGTTGTTTCCATGGTTCCCCATCAAGCCTCATGTATGTGTGATCTGCTGCACCCATGTGAAATTCAAAGCGAATTTTGTTTGCCTATATTGTAACAGAAGGAAAAAACCAATCATGGATTGTACACAAATCTTCCCTAGTAGATATGAATATGGAACAATATTTCTAAGAAAAAATAGCAATGTAGTGAAATAAACTTCTGTACCAAACAATCAAAGACCATTCAGTTATCACTTACGGATCAAATTGTATGCAAGCCTTGAGGTCATAGGTTTATATCCCACCATTTATTTATTTAAAAAAAAAAAACTAGAATTCTTTTATCAGGAAAACGAGTATGCTTTGTGTCAAGGTTTTTTACTATTCTGAATGGTGTCATAGACTCATTATCAGAAACCACAGCTCATATACCATTACGAGAAACCAAGAAAATAAAAATAAAGCATTTCAACAGTTTTCACAATGGTCCGCTATAGAAGAAAACATATCCAATGCATAAGAATCTCACTATTTCATGGTCTCTAAGGAAATGTCAAATGTGCAGCCTTATCCTCAGATTGCAAAGAGGTAGTTTCCAAACCTAAACCCTTGACCTATAGGTGAAAATGGAGCAACTTTTACCATTACACCAAGGTCTACCCATCACTGGTCAACTTTACTAAAATAATGAAAAAAGGCTCTTACTATTAGTGATATTTAATTTTAATATTTTGATTTTTGCAAAATGAGATGTTCAAACAAAAATAATGACACCACTATTAACAAATGGAAACTTAAAATTTTAGAATAAAAAAATAGATCTCATTTGGAAATATTTTGCCTCCTTGAATACATTTTCAATATTTTACTTAGGAGCATGCAGCCAAATGATGTCCTTATGTTACTATTTGTTCACATATAATGGTAATGTCCATGACAATAAGTGTCGAAATAGCTCTTTTCACTCAACAGGAATAGTTCAATTCCACAACGTTCAGAAAATGCTCAAAATAGTATTTAAGCTTCAGAGGAAAATGAAGTTTTGAGCAAGATGTATAGACCAAAGTGGATGAACACTGGCATCAGGTATAACTAGAAGATGTTGATCCCATTTCATACAGATGCATGAAGAAAAAGCAAATGTACTTACCATGAATGGTTTTCACCAGCCAGATGTATGGCACAAATCTTGCATTATGACTTTGGACAGTAAGAATAGTGTGAGTGACTGCAGTGGTAAAATTATACTCTTATTCAGTTTGTTTAATGTTTTGTCATGTGCTCTACACCCCACAAACAACCAGATAAAATGCATTCTAGACCACCCTGGATGTCTCATCAAATCCTGAAGAGAAATATGAACATAAACCAAAAATTAATGTTCTAACCTGTGCTAGACGAGTGCCATGTCCTTTAGGATGAAGCAAAACAAGACCATGCCAAGCATTCCTAAAGCCAACAACCTCAAGAAGACCATCATCAACAAATGGTGCTGTGAATTCTCTCTGTTGACAATTATACACAGAAATTTTAATTAGATATACTGGCAGAAAACATTTGATGGAAATTTATATTCAACAAATTGAAATGGTATGTTCCATTCTGTATGTTGATGACAAATATTGAAAGGAAACTGATAAAATACTACTCACATCTTGCTCTTTCGTTTTAATAGGAGTGCCCCAGGGATTTAGTCCTCCAGAAAAGCTTGGGAGGTTAAGACAAACAATTGACCTTATGCTGTATATAAAGGACATAATGTCAGCCATGCAGCTCAATAGGTTCAACCCATGAAAACAATATGTAAAGAGATAGTCAATGAAACATAAAAAGATGACCAAGCAGAAGTAATTAAGTTGGGCAGATAATTGTTGGTTTTAAAGAAAAAAAGGATTTGCACGTATGTACACTGTTCTATAAACAAATTACCATAATCAAAATAAAAAACAAGCAATTGGCGAGTTGTCATTAGAGTAGGTTTTCATTACAGATCATTTTTAAACATCTAGCTTTTTCACACTAGTATGAATGAATTGATTATAAATATTCAAGATGATATTTTATGTGCCTATTATTTACTGATGATACAATATTAATTGATAAAAGTAAATTGGGGAGTAAATGCTAAATTAGAAATTTAAGGAAAAACTTTACAATTTTATAGATTTCAGGATTAAAATTGAATATGTGAAATGCAGCTTTAGTAGATGTAGAAATACTAAATTGAAAGTCAAGAAATACTAAGGAGTGACAAATTTTAGGTTTTAAGACCGATCATTCCTTAAGAAGGAGAAACAAGAAATGATGTTAATTATAATTTAGTTAGGCTTAAATGGAGTGCCCCCAAAATATTATATGATCAACGTATCTCATTGAAATTGAAAGGGAAATAATAAAAAAATGTTCCTCAAAGTAAGGTTCGAAACTTCGATTTCGCCCTAAACTTCGACCTTCAAAAATCAGAATTAATTCGGAGAAGTTTAATTTGACATGGAGAATTTTTGTAAAAATTCGCTAAATTAGAGAAGTTTAGAGAATTTTCGCATATATGCTTAAATATCTAAATTTATTGTAGTATAAGCTAAAAACTAATATAAATAGACACTTTTAATACATAAAAATATCAATAAGTGACATAACAAAATCAATATTGTTAAGTGAGTTGATGAATTTGAATGATGGCTTTTGGTCTTAATTTGTTTTCTTTATTTTGATATTTAATTTTGTGGTAACTTGCTTCTTGACCATATACTTTACTAGTTTGAATTCTATCATGCTTAATTTATTAGTTTATTATTTGAATGTGTTGTTTATTAATCTTGTTTTATAAAAGTTAACTACAAGAAGATGACTTTAGGAAATCTTTAAATTTATTTTTAAGTTTTTATCTTATTTCAACTTTATTTATTTATTTTGCTTCTTTTCTTCTTTTTTTGGTAAAGCATATCCCATAAACTACATAATTTGTTAGCTTGTTAAATTATTTTTTAAAATTTATATTGCTATGTTGGTTGATGAAGTTGAAAATAATATATAATTATTGGTTTTTTTTTTGTTTCTATTGATGAAGTAACATTTTTTTTACTTCTCAGTCCAATTTCATTGAATTTTGTCGAATTTTATTGAATTTCATTGAATTTTTTGTCGATTATTTGCATTTTTTGATTGAAAAACTAAACTTTTGTCGAAGTTTATCGAATTTCGTCGAAGTTGTCGAAGTTTATCGAATTTTTGCATTTTTTATTTTACATCCACTTTGCACTTTGATGGTTAAAAAAACCGAAAAAATTCGCCGAATTTTTAAACCATACCTCAAAGCATTATAATTCCATTACAGGCAAATTGTTGAAAATGTAGATTTTAATTCTCACGTGATTAATATCTAATGTTTAAGAAATATTTTGAATTGTGTATCAATTAGCTGAAACTCGTCCTCATGGGGGTCAACAACAACAAAGCAGCTGGACTTGGTTTTGAACTTAAAGCAATTATTCATAATATAACGAAGCACTTTCTCCTAGGCTTCCTAAGAAAATGCTATTCATCTCCTGAATGACCAACTGTGCAAACATATGGCCTGTACATGTTAGGAAGCACCTCAAATTTCCTCATTTTGAAAATCACAAAAGTAGCTCTGTTGTACTAGATAACCTAAGGTTGATGGATAGAAGCTTCTGCCAAGTGTCAACAAGGACTAAACTTTAGAACCAACTTTTGAGCTGAAATGAAAGCAAGCTCAATTAAATAAAAATAGCTTTACCTGGGAGGTATTTGGAGGTCTTCCCATTGCCCTCCTTTATTTGAGATCTTAACCTTTGCAAGCTGCGCGATGTTCCTGTTTAAGAATGGAAAATTTTCATTGACCTACATAATGAAATCAAATAAGTTGAGGATTCATCAACTTTCTATGCCATAACAAGTTCGAGAATGAATGGCATAACATATACAATTCTTACTTTGTTGATCGCATATTTAAGAAATTTTGATGCAATGAAGAAATAGCAAACATACAAACATGAGTTTTACATGGTTAGGTAGTGTACCAACTCCAAAGATGAGACCTATGTTGAGATTTGTTTCCTATACAAATTTATTTCCTGTATAGATTTGTTTCCTGTACAGAATTATTTCCTTAAGGATTTATTTCCTTTAAGGAATATAGCAGTTACTAAAATTGTAAATGTAGCTATAAGTACATAGCCCTGTATGTCTATATATATAGAGTCCCTCCATTAAGACATTACACAAGAATAAATATCCTCTCTTTTCTCCCGTGGATGTAGGCCATAAAGCCGAACCACGTTACATCTTGTGTCGTTTATTATTTTATTTTTCTTAACAACCTAAGTAAAGTTAGCTTATATTCAAGTAGGACTTTCTACCATGTTTTCTTAGAATCTCGATTTGAATTTATGAATCTTAGAATTCATGATTCAATCCAAGGGAATTCAATTTGAAGTCTTAACATAAATAATGTTTTCCAATAATACAATGAATCATTAAAAAAAAAAAAAATAGTAGAATCTTAATGATTTATGATTTGAGTCTTATGATTCAAGCAATTCATAAAAAATCTTACCAGAAGTGAAAATATATATTTTATAATAAACTTGAAGTATTATGTTTTAACTTCCAAATTTAAGTACTTTATACATGTTACACCAATTTAATAAGTACATAATTATTTAATAAGATTTTAAGGCATGATTTACAAACATTTAACCTAGATAAAAGTTTCACTGTGAACTACTTTTTATGAGGTGAGTTCTTCTACAAAAAATCATTTTTTTAAATTAGTTTTGCTAACAATAAAAAATGAGGTGTAGGAAATGAGCCTGAAAAATTAATTTTTAGGTTTAATTAGAAAAATAATTTGAAATTAGTTACAAATTCTATTACTTAAAATTTTTTGTAAAAATAATCTCCTCAGCGAAGAGATTATCCTTACAAAATATTAGCCCTTTATGCATATTCAATTTGAACCATAATAATTAATTAATGAAACCATAAATTAAATGCCATTTGTTTATGGATATTGGTTTATATATGTTTTATATACAGTTTATATTATGTACATAAACTCGCAATTTATCAATTCGGGTCCCAATTCAATTTGCAAAACTTGTAAATGATTTGATTCCAATTCATAATCTTGATAACTATGATTGCAAATTTACAAGCCTTAAGATTTTAAGTCCTTCATATCCCTAAGCTTTCCCTTTGCAAATTTCATTCCCACAAATAATTTATAGACACCAAACCAAAACTTAATATCATGTCCAATTGAGCACTCATAAATGTGCTTATTACCATGATCTGGAATAATATAAGCAAAAAGAAGGAAACTCAACAGTATGTTTCTAAGACACAATAATCATACAAATTATCCAAGCATCAATTAGAAAACCTACCGAGAAGAAGGATGACAAAGAGAAGCACAAAACCATCCTTGCTTGCACCCGAGCTTTAGATAATTACTCTGTCAAATACAAGCCGTAAATATCAATTTTGTAGAAGGATTTGATGGAGTGTAACAACTGACAGTTTTATAACAGAAGGAGTTAATTACACTGAGTTGAATATATACAATTGCCGGAATTAGTAAAAACCTACTACATAATGAGAGTAGGATAACTGAAAGTATGACGAATGAAAAGTTTCATAGGTCGTTTCATAAAAATTCTGAAGAACCACATTACAAATTTACAATATGCGCTAATTTTGTGTGGTTCACATGCCATGAAAACAATTTCTAGTTAATAATTTCACTTCCTTCTTTTCTTTCTCTAAAATAACTTTCTCAATATATGAATTTAGAAATAATCCTGTAAACAAGTAACAAAGCTTCCTGTTTTAAACTCATGCATATTATCCGTTGCTCCAGTCAACAAGATTACAAGGTTTACAATAACCCAGAAGTGAAATATACTCATGACAGTAGTTAAGATGATTATTCGATCACAATAATTCTAACCTGGAAAAAAAATTACCTCTTATGTTACTTGACTTTGATCTTTGCAAGTGCTTAAATATATGTGCGTATTAGAAAGTAAGGTCACTAACAACGATATGGTCACCACAAAAAATAATAGACATTGAATCTTAAAATGCCGTAGAAAATAATAGTGCTACCTGATTAGCTAATTGGTTCTTGAATTTCTCAGGATGCAACTTTCTTTCAGAATGAAATGCATATGATACTTGAGCGTCCATACCTGTGCACAAGGGATATAAACATTTATTTCCTAAATTATTTGACATATCAGCATACATAATTTTCTGAAACTCATTTTTTTTATAGGTAAGTGGTGGAGTTTGAACCCATGAACTCTAAGGCTTAGGTATTATGTGCCAAACCATTGAACCAATCGATGAACCCCTAACTTGGTTGTATTTTCTTGGTATTGTTTTATAGTGCATTTGCTTGAGTAACCAATATCCCATGAATAAAATTACAATATTTTTGATGTGATATGTCGAAAAGAGAGATCCTTTATCTTCTCAAGTTTAGCATCTCTATATAGACGAACATGAGTTATTCATGGTTATAGAAGCAAACATGGACACTATCCAAAAGTGATATTCAAGATAGATCGCGACGTTTACTACTTGAAGGATAATGTATGTTTGTAAAAGTAAAATAGAAGGGTAGCCCTTGGTGAAACAGTAACAGCTACTACGCTGTGACCTAGAGTTCAAGGGCTCGAATTTGAAAATAACTTTTCTGAGAAGTGGGAGTACAGCTATATGCATCGACCCTTCCCCAGACTCTGCAACAGTGAGAGCCTTGTGCTTTGGGTAACCCTGTCTATGCAATAATTTCATATGAGCTAGCTCTTCTTTTTAAAGATTTCCACCCATTTACTAAGTCAATGAAATACCTGCAATGTCCTTGAATAGGTTCACATGAAAATCATTTGTTTTGAAGTAAGTACTACTGTACTTGGTAAAACTTATAACTTAAAAGTTAGCATAGATGTGGTTAAATAGCTAGTAAAAATTGGAGGCATGCAAAATTATATCCTTCCATGTGTTCCAAAAAACTTGGAATAAAAGATAACTTCATTATGAGCGGCAAAAATCCAAAACATAAGCTCCATGCTAACAAAATGTAATGAATTCTCAAACCACCAATCTTACACTGGTTGATCAAGTCAAAAGTTTATTTCCCTTATATTAAAACGATTAATCAAAGTGAGCACAATATGGAATAAGCATAGCCGCAACCAAAATGTTTACACCTTTAGTTAATAGTCACAAAACAGGGCAAGCTTCTCAACAATGATACCATGCATTTGATGCATATGTATCAAAAGACATTTAAAGAAGAATTAATTTCTCGGTACTATAATTGCGGAAACCACAAATAAAAAAATCTAAAGGGATATCTAAATAAAATATAGATCATTTAAGTGATGTGTAGAAATGACATTTAAATTATTTAAGAGATATATTAAAATAAAATACAGATTGTTTAAGTGATGTAGAAATGAAATTTAAATTATTTAAGTTCTCTTAACTAATATAAGTTTAAAAAAATCACACGATATCTCACAAAGAAATAATGGCATAAAAACTGGTGAAAAGTGAAATGCTTACCAATGCTGAAGTAGTTCCAAAATCCCCCGCGAAATGTATGATAACCTTCCTGTAGAGCAATGAACCCTTAGCATGCAATGACTTGTAGCAAAATCCCCTTCTTAGTTAAAACTTAAAAGAAAGATATTCATAAAATGAAGAATCAAGCAAACTAGAACATTTTATTTTTATTTTTTTGGATCAGGCAAGCAACTAGAACAATAAAAATGAGTAGTAGGACGATCATCCTATTCACTAAAGAATACAACTCGGATGCGCCTAACACATGCCAGATAGGTTTAACCCTACTTGGACTGGGTTCCTGAGAGAATATTTTACATTTCAGATTGCATTGGAAAATGGCACATGATTTAAGTTTAGATTTCTTAAGTTGAGCCCTCAGGCTACAATATATTATAAATGAGCTAAATCTTTCAGCTTATCTAGTTATACATTATTCTATACATTAATGCAACTTGTGCACCCTCCTCTGCCCTACACCCTCTCTCTCTGTCTCTTTCTTTTGATAAGATCAGAAGTCTATTTCATTGTGTGGTGACCTCTTCCGTTTAGTTTAGAATGGTCGCATGGGTTTGCCTAAGTTTTGTCTTCATAGTTGCATTAGATCTAGGCATTATTTGGTACCTTAGACTACACCATGATCATTAGGTAAGGTTTAACTAAAATGCAATACATGTCACCAGAAATGGTTGAAGCTTATAATACGTATGGGTTGTCCATTGACGCTCAAGAAAGACAGACATCTCATGCCTATTGTATCTTTCATTGTGACTTGCGTAAGAGTTGTGATCATGTGCATAGCTTTATTCAAAAGTAATAGGTGACACTTTTGCAACAAGGACATTCTTTGGCAGTAGCATCAACAAATTTAAGTGAAAAACTCATCTATTATATTATTTTATTTCACAAGCTTAAAATAACTACATATAATACAAAATAAAAAAACTGCCAACATGGAGTTGGTGAAGGGGATTAATAGGTCAGGAATGGGCCTAATACCTCCTCGAGAATGTTGTGTGGTGATAGAGTTGGTTATATAACTAACAACTAACATTGTTTCTTCTCAAAAAAAATAAAAATAAAAAATAAAATAAAATCAGACAATGAAGAACATGATACAAAGCCACAAGATTTGATGCCAAAATTGCTACAAGACAACTAGAATTAAATTGTTTCAAGGTATCTTTGGGTATAATATTTATAAGTTAGATTCTACCAAATATGTTACACTGTTTATTTTTTCTTTTATTTTTTGAGTTAATTAAAAGGGCATTATAATTGGGCACTAAAAGAGATAAAATGTGGTCATGATGTTGTGCCTATGTTTAAGTGTGAAAAAATGGATTAAATAAACATAATTTTATTTGTCCATTGTAAGGTGCAAGTAATTTTCTTAATACCATTTTATTATTTGTTTTTGGCTTCCATTTGGTCTTCCTTCTACATCATGTATAATTTTCAACGTTTTCATAGAACTTTCGTATTCTTGGTAAAATACAGGAAAATAGCTATTCTTAGGGAGTTCACAAGTTAAAACAAAGGGGCATTCGATGCATGAGGCTCTTGCCACTGAACTATATTTTCTTTTCTTTTCTTTTTCTTTTTTTCAAACTCTGTCATTCATAGATTGTCCTCAAATCAAGATGCTTCATGGTATGTCATGGAAAAGTCATTCACACAACCAGTTCTCCAGCCTATACTTGATCCAGTCCAGCTATATTTAAGTTCAAGAATGCATAGAACTAAATGGAAGCACACTTCAAGTTCATAAAAGTAGTTTTGTGCTTTGAATATAACTTTCAAGTATGGAACTTACCTTTTAACTAACTAGCCACTGAAAAAAAAATACTAAGTCAATAAATAGCAAATAGAGATTCTCTTACCATGTTCATTGAGTCTGTTCTGGACACACGATGAAATGCATGCAAAGAATGTGGTAACTCTAAAGGTGCAATGGGATCACAAGCACCGTTAGTGGGAGCTTTCATCCTCATAAGAATATGCCAGCTGGAACACATTCTTAATGTTAGCGATCAAAGAGTAAATCATTCATTGAAAAGCAAATTATAAATTGGAATTCATTTAGTCATTTGAGTAAGGTTAACATGACCTTATGTTACAAACTTAAGCTGGGACACCAAAATCCAAAGAAAAGAAAGAAAAACCAACTGCTCAATCAAAGACAAAACACATAATAAAATTTGCACAATTAGGACATGACCTGATCATACATATACAACAAACCCAAACTCATACTTGAAGAACAGCATGCTCAAATAGCAATGTGGTCCTCAAAGCTCTCACATAAATTAGGACCCATTTTTCATATTTTCTTAGCTATGGGAGAAAAGCTATATAGAGTTCCTTTTTTATATAGAAATAGAGTATGTTCGTAGAGATTTTTATGGTAAATGAATACCATTGAAGAGATAGAAATACATTGTTGGGCCTCTGTCTATTAGCTATAGTTTATGTCAAGAGGTTTTTGTCATGGTATTAGAACTCAAGTTTGTGAGAGGTCTTGGGTTCAAGTCTTTTTGTTAGCATTTGCATGTTTGGTATTAGTATATTCAATCTTTCTTTTTGCTCTCCAAAAGCTGGGTGGGGTTGCACTTGAGGATTTGTGTTGGTGTGGCTTGATATACGTTGCTAGGCTTGTACTTATAGCTAGCTTTTAGGTTAGATGGTTTCTAACAATCAAGGATCAAAATTCAATCTCACCTAGCCTTTGGTCACTTGAAAATCAAAATTAATTTGGAAAAGTTTAATTCGACGTAGAGAATTGTTGTAAAAAAAATTGATAAATTAGATGAGTTTAGAGAATTTTTGCATAGATGCTAAAATATCTAGATTTATTGTAATATAAGCTAAAAACTAATATAAATGGGGTTATGGACACTTTTAATACATAAAAATATCCATAAATGGCCTAAGAAAATTAGTCTTCTTAAGTGGATTGATGAAATTTGAAATGACGGCTTTTGGTCTTGATCCCTCTTCTATGATTTGATTTTCAATTTTGTGGTGGCTTGCTTCTAAACCATATAATTTGCTAGTTTCACATTCTACCTTGCTTCATTTATTAGTTTATTATTAAATTATATTATTTTTTAATTTTGTTATATGGGATTTAAAAAAGAAGAAGATGGCTTTGGGAACTCTTTCAATGTATTTTTAAGATTTTGTCTCATTTTAACTCTTTTTCTTTCTTTAATTTTGTTTTTCTTGCTTCCTTCTTTTTTTCGTAAGGCATATCTCATAAAATTACATAGTTTGTTAGCTTATTAGATTATTATTTTTTGTTTATGTTGCTATGTTGGTTGATGAAGTTAGAAATGGTGCATAGATTTTTTTTTATTTTTTTATTTTTTTATTATTAATGAAATAACACATGTTTACTTCTCTATTGAATTTCAATGAAATTTGTCAAATCTTATCAAATTTCATTGAATTTTGTGTTGAATTTCTGCATTTTCTAACTAAAAAATTAAACTTTTATCGACATTTATCAAATTTTGTCGAGTTTTTGCATTTCTGGAAATTATCTTCACTCTCTAATTCGACAAATTCGACACCGAAAATTTGGTGAACTTTTTTTATTTTACATACCTTGCTAACAATTGTATGGAACAGAATTAAAAATTACAGCATTAGCATGAACATGATGTTAAATAAATTGGTGATACAAGGAAGAAAAGCCAACTAAAAATGTTTGCCATGAACAATGAAAAATCAATGATTGCATCACTTGGGAGTTTATGTTGTCAAAGAGGTAACATGAAAGTCAAAAGTAACTTGGTTTAAGGTAGTGAAGAATAGCATTGATTTAATAGAAAATGCGGTTCAAGGTAAGCTTTGCATTATTTTTTTTTGTTGAATTCCCTTCATAACAAATTAATAAGATAACAAATGCACATACTAAATATTGATGAATCCCTGCTTCATCTATAATTGGAACCTACAAGAAGTTGTCAAATACAATGTCCAAGAGAAATTATTATTCAGGGAAGGAAAAGGTATCAGACAACCAAAAACAAGAACCCAAACAGAATCATACTTTGAAACAAGCTTAGTTTTTAAATGGCCTAGATCATAATACATTCAACCCTAGTTAGGTAGAATATCGAGTGGGTCCAGTCAAATAGCAAGCTTACTCAACCAACATCTGATATGGATCCAATGCAACTTGATACAACAAGAAACGTTCAACCTTGAAAGAAATGGTGAATGTGATCTCACAGAATCATCATGAATCCATTCAGACATTTGATCTGATATAAAAATGCCAAAAATGTAGTAAGAGAGATGATGATCTATTCTTGATCTCCAATATTCTTATATGCATCCTTCTTCTCTAACATCTGAGTTTTGTCACAAGGCCCTCTAGAAGTCAAGAATTTCCCTCAATGTGTGTTACAAAATCAGCAATCAAGAATCATATATTATATCACCATCAGGAAAGGAAGCCACTACCTATGAGTTATGATATCAAATAGCTAATAAATATTCAGTTGCCTTAATGTCAGCATCTATTTTCTGATGTCTACAAGCACTTGAACGGCTGAACCAATATTTTGCAGGTCCATTATATCAAATAGGGGTACAACAGTTTAACTTAAAAATAGGTCTTGGAACATTGTAATTTGACCTAGTTATGAAAAGCCAAGGATTTGATTGTATGTATACAAGCCAATAGAAGATGAAGCTCTATGAATTTATCAAGTTGAACTTTGGAAAAAAAAAAAATCTTCAAGAGTGGACCTCAAAGATAAAAGTTGGGTGACATCAAGTGGATGGGATGGCGGAGGGAGAGGCAAGAGGGACAAAGAGAAATGAATAGTCTATTTAGAATTAGTGCAACAATGGATCTTTTTATTCGTTATAGATGGACATATTTCTTAGGCTAGGCTTTCAATTCTAAATCTTTCCATTATTTAAGTTAAATACAAATTGATACCAAACAAGGGATCTATAGATATCATGTTAACACCTCGTTCGTTCCTTCATTCTTTTTCTTCTTCAGTTCTTTCTTCCTTTTGAAATCATGCCAGCACTTTCATCTCAATGTAACATAAGTAGACCATGTTCAAGTACATACCAGTAACTCCGAATGTCCTTAAGAAGGAAAAATTAATAAAATATGTCTGAATCTAGCTACTCTTTATCTTTCTAATCAGTATAGTCAAATGTTTGAATTGTTAGAAAGAGAAAGAACAAAGGAAGAGTGAAAAACAACAACACATGCATGAATGAGCATAACAAGTATAATTTGAGTTCAGTAAGTAGTGAGAAATTCCATAGCACACAGGCAAAGGCCCAACAAGGCTTTCTAAAAGAGTAATCATGTAAACTGAGCTACCTGTCTATTTTCATCTCCTTTGCTTTCTTTACTTGATCTAAGAACAACTTCACAGATTGACTATCTGTGCCTGGATTCTTTTTCCCCTGAAAATAAATAAAGTCTATGAGTTCCTCGTTATAAGACCCATGATCTACAAAATGATTTAATACATATTATTACTACTTAAGAATGGAAGGATCCCTGATGTTCCGCACTGTGGTCAGCAAAATAAGGCTATATGTATGCAATCTCGGAAAAAGCAAATCAACAATAACTGGAAGAATTTTTCAATAATGATGATCAACACATGCATTAAGACTAGCCTTTCTTATACAACACGAGGGAAAGAGAAGAAACAAGCGAAGAAATTTAAACACGAAGAAACATAACCTATGAGGCTATGACACGAAAATATAAAAGTAATGTTAAATTTCTAGTAAAATACTAATGGGCAGTTACTTATACCTACAATATGATAGAGAAGAGAACATAAAAAAGGGAGGGAAAAAAATGTTCCAAGTGGAAAATGGATGCAGCTGAAATCTCAAAATCTAATAGAGTTTGCAGCTTACCCAGCCAAATGAAAAATGGAGGTTGTTTCCAGTCCCCAAGGGCACTGTGGCAATCGGTGGTGGCTGAGATAGTTTGAGATCACAAATAACTCCAAGCAGCCAACTAGCAGTACCATCCCCGCCTGCAACCTAACCACCCAAGCATTTTAGATTTCTTCATTGCAGTATGAATGAATGAAAAGATAATTTCTCATGTTTTTTATATTTAACTCACAATGAGCCTCAACCTCTTCTGAATTTCACTCGCAAAGTCATCTTGACCGAGCTTAAGTTTTTCTAGATTTCCATAAATTCTGTGTAGGACCTTATCAGGAGCTTCTTCACCCAAATCGAAGACCTGAAAAATTTACAGGCAGTATGTAAGTCCTGAGTGAAAGAAAAGTGCTAGATATATATTCACGATCAGATCTATCTACCTTGACCAGAAATAATGATTCTTACAGTCTTTTCTGAAAATATTCCTAAAATAACTTATAATACCTGATTGATTTTTAGGACTATTTTGCAAAAGAAAAATCTGTTTTGAACTGTAAGACAGTACCTGATTTATATTGATAAAAAAAATACCTGATTTGTATTGAGCAAACTGCGGTATGTTTTCAGCAGATTCCCACCCAGCTGACCCCCACTTTTGGAATTGATGAACACTAGTACAGGGCATGATGGTACATAAGACACAGATTCAACCTCTGATTCTTCTTTAAGTATGCAGTCAGGAATATAAAATTCCTTCAAGGAACAGTTGGAGCCAGAATTTCCATCACCCATTGCTACGTGCCAGCTGCAGTTTTACATACAAATTTCATAATGGTTTCAAAGTCTCACAAAAGCTAGACAAACAAACAGACAGTCTCGTGATATGCGCAACTCACAGAAAGTACAGCTTATATAACCTATTATCGTACTTGCATAAACTGGGTTCGCTTGAAATGAGATAAAAAACAACAAATTTCATTAATATTTAAAGCATGAGAGAGAATGAGAGAGAGGAAAACAGTTCCAGTAAATCTTGCACGCAACTCCGCCTTTGCTGAGTATATTTGCATACCTTTAAATACAACTAGTCATAAGCCTAGATAAAAGAGGAGGGTTGCACTTGGTAGTTGGAGCCAGCATAAAACTTTGTCAAATCAATTATGACAAGAGTCTACTTAATCAGACTACATGAAAGGCTAGGACATCCATAGAGATAATTAAGAAAGATATAACAACTTGTAATATAAATGTTGACTCAGCCATTACTAGAGCAGAGTGAAGAAAAAGGATTGATGTACCCAAACCCATGTAGTTGGAAAACATTTACTTGAGTTGAATAAATATTGCATGTGAACTGTTATGACCCAAATTGGAAATTATAATGAGCAATAGGTTAGTGGCAGTGCTGCTCAATAGAAATTAGAATGGTACCCTTCCATGATCATGCAAAGAAGAATCAATAATTTCTATCAAAGGGAAATTCATCAGCCAACCGTATTTGGTTGATGGTAAAAAATATGGTTCTTGATATGGTGGTCCTTCGCATCTAAGTGGACTATAAACATCCCTCTGTTTGGGAAGCTCATTTCACTTACATTATTTTGCTGAAAATGCTCTACTTGGCTGCTTTACTTTTTCCTTAATTCAAGTGAGCTTATTATCTTTGTCAACAAGCTTTTATCCAAGTGTCCCTAAGTTAGTAGAATGTCCAGCATAGAATCGTCTAAACAAAATCTTTTCCCAACCCGCTTCCTCCACGTTGCTCTATCAGAAATTAAGTTGACATTTGTCTACTAATAATCTTCATGAAGAAAAAAATTATCAGATGTTAACTTACCAAGTGCTCAATCACTCGATGACTAGTTTTGGCCTCATCCTCATACAATCCCTAGGAGTCTAAGTCTAGCCTATCTAACAATTACTTCATAGTATCCAAGGATGATGAGGTTCAAACCAACCATAGGATTAAATCTATTTATAATTTTAACATTTTCTAATTACGGCAAAATTGTTAGTCAGAAGCATGGTTCTTGGTAACCAACAATGAATCACTAATGTGACCCTCCCCCGGTTTTGGTTATCGGTAGTCAATAGTGCATGACTAACGAGAGTTGGTGAGGCAAGGCCATTGTTGGATAAGAATTGATGTTAAGCCCAACATGAGCTTAGTTGGCAAGTGAACAACTGTTTGCAAGCATGGCTATCAAATATATAAGCTTGAACACACAGCTCATCACTGCAAGAACATGCCAACCATGATGTTGGAAAGCGTCTTTGTCCAACCCCTTAAAAAAAATCAACATGGAAAATAGAGATGGGGCCATGAACAATATTGTACACACATTTTGCAAGCATACCAATAGAACTTCCATGTCATGCACAATGAATAGGTGGGGAAAAAAAGGGGCCAAGATTTTCCCAAGTGGGGTAGGTGCCAGGGATCCTTGACTATATAAACAACAAAATCAACCTCCCACAAGTAATGATCAGCTTGTTAACCTTAGTTTACCACTTCCATTTCAAACTTGTTAATTTTAGTATCAAAGGGTATTTCATTTCACAATCACTAGAAAAACTCTAAACTAAATAATTTTTTTTTTTTTAAAGAAACTAAAGATAGTATACATATGTATCATTTAATATGTAGAAAGTTTGAGATATGGCTTTACATATGGTTCTAGTTTGATTGAAGAGGTCAGATGCACCATGTGACTTGGAGGTCACGAGTTCGAACCTCTGCAATGTGGAGCTAAGATTGCATACATTGTCCCGTCCCCTAACCCTGCAAGGGCAAGATCCTCGTGCATTGGATAAAATTTTCTTTTCTATGTAGTTACGGTTTGATCCTTAGAACACCATTCTCACAGAATACCTTCCCTTTCCAATGTCAAATATATATATATATATATATATATATATATATATATATATATATATATATACATATATATTTGCAAGTTCTTATCGATTACAAACCATCCATTTGCACTAATAACAGAAGAAATGCATCTGCATCTGCTGGAGTTAAAATTTCACCATCTGCTGATTTTTTCTAGAGGATGATCTACAAAATGAGGAGATGATCCTCACAAAAGAATCGTCACATTGTAAAACATTATGTGTGTTGAATACAAACATGTAATGATTCTGACTAACCATCGTCAACAGTATTGCGAAACCAAACGTCAAATTCAATAAATGATCCTCGCATCCTAAGTACATCAGAAGAAACGAAAAAAAAAAAAAAAACTGCTTCCACAGTAATTTGCGTGTCAAATGATCTAGATGAAACAGGACCAAACAAAAAATACGACGACGCCTAATTTGCGGTACTATATCTCCAAAAGTAAACGAACTAAATCACAACAATTTCATCAATTAAACACATCAAAGAACAAAAACAATAACCACAAATTTCATAAAGTGATCTAACACAGAGTAAGAAATCAGAGACTACTTCGATGACAGTATCTGATCGCTGCAATTTGACCTCTTCCGATGAATACAACGAGCGGGAATAAACCTAGCACAGGAAGACATAATTAAAGCTATTTTCGTGAATTCCGAATGAGACTTTCAGAGAGATCCTAACAACATTCGAGAAGTTAAAGCAGAATGAGAAAAAAGATGCTTTACCTGAACAGGATTTGGTGTTTCACAGATCGGAAGCTATGTCTGATTCTATAGCTACGTCTGATTCTAACATCGCTTTTTTATACATGATTCGATCCCATTTTTCTGGTTTGAACTTGTTGAAGAAGAAAGAAATAGTCGAACCGCGTGAATCTAAAAAGTGGAAGAGAAATATAAAATAATAATAAAAAGTGGAAGAAAAGAGAAGATGCGTGGAAGATGAAGTTAGACGAGCGTTCCGCGGCGGACAAATTAACAAGCGTAAGCATCATTTCATCGCCATTGGATGGTCATCAAGACCTTGGAAACTGGATCTGGAGGAAATTGAACAAACCATTTAAAAATCAGTTACCGTTGCTCATTTTGAAGTCCTCGTTAACATCGAAACAGCCTGGAAGCTGTGAGGAGAACAGAACTAACATCGTGCTCCTGAGGTGGACACCATCAAGTCTCCCGAGTTCATAACCTAGGAGGAACGTTCCTCTGCTATGCAAGTCAACCTCATGGCAGAAATGCAGCCCATGTGTGCCACGTTGCAAAATCGTAGTAGCCTTATAGAAAACGTACGTGAACCGGTTCTGACTTGTAATATTTCCATATGCTCTTGTCATCGCATGCGACCACAGGATCTGCTAACTTGCTATTGACGAGAAAATCCTATCTTGCGATGCACCTCACTTCCTCATAGGTAGATTTTTTTATTTTTTTTTTCTATACTAAAATATGATATAAAAAAAAATTGTTTAAGATGCTATCACCAATCTAGAAATTTTTTCTCTAAGAACAGTAAAAACTTGATGCCAAACTCAAGCTAAAGGGAGACTAGGCTTGTTGGCTTAGGAGGTAAGTGTTGACAAAGTTCAAATCTGACTAAAGAAAATAAAAGAAGTTATCTCGGTTTTTTCAAAATTATGACTCATATACCCAATATTCAATAGTATTCTTTTCACGTAGGCGCGAATTGAATTTTTTTTCTTTTTTTTTTTTGCCACATAGAAGGCGTCTTCCTACAAAACGATTTCAGTTCAAATGAGATTTGAACTGAAGGCATCTTCAAGGAAGACGCCTTCAACTCAATTTTTTTTTTCTTTTTTGAAGTAAGATGTTTAGGCCACAGCCAACCCGTTAGGTATTTTATTTGTCCGACATTTAAAGCTAGTCTCAATATCCTGTTAGGGACCTCTGGAATCGTCAGAACCCCACTCTCATGCCCCGGTGAATTTTTTATCCTCCAACTGGAACTTTTAGTTCAAATGAACTAAATCGACTTAAAAAATTATTTTCACTCAACCGCGGTCAATCCGCCAGATTTTTTTTTTGTCCGAAACTTGAAGCGAATCTCAATATCTTGTTAGGGACCCCCGGAACCGACGGAACCCCGCTCTCATGCCCCGGTGAATTTTTCACCCTCCAACCGGAACTTTTAGTTCAAATAAACTAAATCGACTTAAAAAACCCTTTTGACTCAACTGCGGCCAATCCGTCGGGTTTTTTATTCGTCCAACACTTGGAGCGAGTCCCAATATCCTGCTAAGGACCCCCGGAACAGACGGAAAGTGGTTGGAGGGTGAAAAATTCACCAGGGGCATGGGAGCGGGGTTCTGTCTGTTCCGAAGGTCCCTGAAAAGGTATTGAGACTCGCTCCAAGTGTTTGGCGAATAAAAAACCCGACGGATTGGCCGCAGTTGAGTCAAAAGGATTTTTTAAGTCGATTTAGTTCATTTGAACTAAAAGTTCCGGTTAGAGGATAAAAAATTCACCGGGGCATGAGAGCAGGGTTCTGTTGGTTCCGGGGGTCCCTAGCAGGGTATTGGGACTCGCTCCAAGTGTCGGACGAAAAAAAAAATCGGATTGGCCACGGTTGAGTCAAAAGGGTTTTTTAAGTCGATTTAGTTTATTTGAACTAAAAGTTTCGGTTGGAGGATAAAAAATTCATCAGGACATGGGAGCGGGGTTCCGACGGTTCCGGGGGTCCCTAGCAGGATATTGAGACTCGCTTCAAGTGTCAGACGAATAAACTACCCGCGCGGATTGGCTGTGGTCTAAAATCTTTTTACTTTAAAAAAAAATTGAGCTGAAATCGTTTTTTAGGAAGACACCTTCTACGTGACAAAAAAAAAGAAAAAAAATTTAATCCGTGCCTACGTGAAAAAAATACTGTTGAATGTTGGGTATATGAGTCATAATTTTGAAAATTTTGGTATTAGGGTCATAATTTTAATTAATTACACTAATCAAGGAAAAAACCCTCTTAGTACCCTTGCCCTTATGTAGTGGGTCTTCTTGTCCATTTTGTAGGGCCATAGTGTTCCAATATACTATGGACCTTATGGCAGATTGTCGGTGGGGCTTTAGTATTCTTAAGTCTTTGTATGGCGTTTAGATCTATTTATCCGGTTGAGAAAGAAAAAAAATGAGCTTTAGTTAATAGGAGAAGATGTCACTTAGATATACGTTTAGAGACTTTTAGAAAAAGTACTAATGAGAAAACATAGTCTCTCTCAATTTCTTTTAAAAGCAAAAAATTACTTTTTTTTACCGTAATTTAGTTAAAAATAATTATTGTCAAACACTTCTAAAAATATTTTTGTTAAAAAAACTCTCCTAAATGAGTCCATAAGACTTAAGAAAGTCTTAAGCTAGACCTATAGCCTCGTTTGGTACACCATTTGCAAAATTATTTTTTAAAAAGGCTAGACTCACTCAACCTTTTTTAAAAGCAGAAAAAACTATTTTTGTAACTTCAATTTGCCCAAAAGTAGGTATAACCAAAAGCATTTGAAAATGCTATCAAAAGTACTTTGGGAAAAACTCTACCAAACGAGGTCTATGTAAGCTATCTGTCTTTATGTTAGACAACTCATTTGAAAAGTTTTCACACTTTAAACCTGTATACTCGTCAATAAGACGAAAAGATCTATGTGCTGTGACCCTAATTACTATGCGATATGAAGATAGAGATTATCCACAAGCTATGGGATAAATATTTCATCAACACAATATTACTTTGGTTACCCTAAGTCAATTTTATTTGACTAAACCTTTTTTTTTCAACTCCATGGGTTACATGAATTGTCTCCATCTGCTTGACGTAATCATTTTAGTAGATTCTTATTATAGGTGACACGATAAGATATTATGTTTACTTATTAGCTAACTAACACAATCCTCCCTAAAGAATAAAATCGGTTTTTTAAATAGTAATACTTGATTTATATATTTTTTAATTATATTTTGTTAACATTGTCTTTAAAATTTTTTGAATCATCTTAAATTATATGTTGATGCATAATTCAAAATAATTTAAAAATTTTTAAAAATAATATTAATAAAATATGTTTAAAAAGTGCCAAAACATTTTGCGTCTTTAAATACTTAGCATAGGTAGGCAGCACCGGTGGAGTTACGTTAGTTTAGCTAAACATTTATGATATTTTATGGTTTTTCCTTAAAACATGGAACCAATGGTTCAATGGTTGGTCCAGTTAAGCGAACCTCGACCAAGCCAGCGTGGAACTTGACAGGTTCATCAAGACTTTTTACGGAACAGATATTTAGCGCCAAGCCGCCTACGTGAAGCCATTGGCTTTTCCCCGATGCTGAACATGCGAACTCTTCAGATTTTACTTCGATAGAAACAGAGATTGCAGCAGCACTAGCCCGTGGACTTAGCCTGTAAGCTTTTCAAACCCTTACTACTTCAATCTCGCAATAATGGATCTCTTGCATTCTTATTCTCGACTCACTCTTATTCAATCAATCGATCGTCACTGCGCACGAAGGCCTCCAAGGCGTTCCTCTCGATTACTCTTCACTGTAAGGTGTTCATTCACATTACAATTTCTGTCACTTAATTCTTAGAGATTCAGATTGATCTTCTTGATTCGAGCTTGAGAATCCAGAGTTTTGAAATTGTATTTGGGGATAAGTTCAGGTCGAGAATGCCGTTCTCGCCGGAGAAAGCGAAGTATCAAAAAGAGCTTGAAGCAGCGGTGAATGTTGTGGAGAAAGCTTGCCGGCTTTGTGTTGATGTAATTTGTTCAAGCATTTTATGTGCAAGTTTCGTAGTCGTAGATTAAGTTATTTATTTATTATTGAATGCTTGAACTAATTTGGTTGGTTCATAAGCAGGTGAAGAAATCCCTTTTTTCGAGCAATGCACGGATTCTCGAGAAGAATGATCAAACGCCGGTCACTGTTGCTGATTTCGGTGTGCAAGCTTTGATTAGCTTAGGTATTTTCTTAATTTCCCAATTTATATATTTAGTTTTTGCCTTGATTCTTACTTTTCCAAGTTCATGATCGTGATCTTTGGAAAAAAGCTAAAAATACTCACATTAAAACTCAAGTACTCGTGTCCTTGGATCAACACAGATGCACATGTACTACATGCATTCGTGCGTTAATCCAAATTAAGTTTTGATGCGAGTTTCATTCAGTGTACCTCTAGCACTACTCTTTTCTTTTTGTTACTTTGTATCATGAGCTGCTTATCAAGCTTTTTTCTTCCTCATACTTAGATATAGGCATTGATCCTGACATCTGATTTTTTTATATCGTTTAGAAGTATCAATGTGATTGTTGTTTAGTTTCATTGTTCTATTGATTATTGATACAGAGCTCAAAAAGATGTTTCCATCAGTTCCACTGGTGGCTGAGGAGGACTCAGCGTTCTTAAGATCGAATGTTCTGGCAGACAATGTCACAAGTGCTGTAATTGATAAAGTGGAACTGGAAGAGAAACCATTAACACAGGATGAAGTACTAGAAGCTATTGATAGAGGAGGAAAGGGCGCATTTACTTTCGGAGCAAAGCCGGCCACATATTGGGTGGGTTTGTTATAAACTTTGAAGTTATTGTGTTGTTCGCTGTGAAATCATTGCTAATTATCGAACCATTGACATATCGTGTTAGAGTCATAATTTAAATTGCTGTGGTTTGGTATGGCCATCTTTGCTTAATAGAAATGTAGAGAGGCCACCACTTGCAAAGCATATGTACTGTTGCTGGTGGTAAGTGTGAAAAAGTGTGTGATATGGTACCACTGCACTAAGTAAAAAAGATTTTCAGAACTGTGTCTAATGTGCTCTCTTGTGGTTAAAACTTTAGAGTGGTTTAATGCACCGGAGAGTGCAGATGTTTTAAGTCCACATCCTGTGGAACAAAAAATTGATTATATTAATTTGCACTAGATGTCGTGGTCATGTGGATGACCCATTGGATGCTTTAACAAGAAAATCATAGATCTATATAGAAAGTTGTTAAAGTGATGCCATGACTCGATTGCTTTTTGCACCGCCATTTGATGCACATGAAACAGAGTTGGGTAAATATTGGGCTGGCTAATAACTATTGAAAAGCCATAAAAATTTGATATGATGTGTTAAAGAGTTGATGTTGGAGAGGGGTGATAAAGAGCATACAGTTTGGATCACTTTTTTTTTTTTTTAAGTTAAAAACGTATTGGGTGTCAAAATGATGAAGAAGATGTACTCTTCAGGTTAAAGATGAAACAGTCATCTTGGCAAGAATCTGTAAAGGCATAATAGAATCATAATAAATACAAATTTTCTTGGAAAGGATGAAAATTAAAGCACAAGGATACTTATCATTGAAGTGTAATCTCCAAGCCATGTCATAAGGTATTATCACAAGACAATTTAAACAGTTGACTATTTATACTAAAAAACAGATTGACAAGAACAAATTATAGCAATACATGTATTTTACATAGGGCTACTGAGATGTAGACTCGTAATAAGATCTAACCGCATTGGCTTTCAGATTTTTTTATCAAATCTGGCTAGGTTTCTATTAAAATGTGAGCAACTTGAAAATTTTTGACAAGTTGGTCCAAAAATCTGGATGGAAATTAGTGAGTTTCCAGTGGAAGTCATGTTGATAACTAGGAGTAGGTGAACATATTTTGTTACGAGAATAACGAGGTGAAAATGTATTGCTAACTAAAACGTGCAACCCGCATTTGGAAATTCATTTTTTTGTGGTTCTTTCTCATGAAAAATACTCTAGGTAGGTATTCTACCATCATCTTCATATTGAGATTGCCTACTTGATACAGGTACTTGATCCAATTGATGGTACACGAGGATTTTTGAAAGGTAGTGAAGCTTTGTATGTGGTATGCTCTAAGTCCTTTTTCGTTTTCGCTCTTAATATGTGTATATATATATTTTTTTTTAACCTGAAGGTCTTTTACTTTACAGTTTTTTTGTAAGAATTTTCTTCGATAATCTGAAATATCCCCGAATATTATAGCTTTTATGAAGAAAAAATGAAAGCATCTATTTTGGTTGTTTCAGTGATTAATTTATTGGTGGTTGTACTAGTTTGTTAGTGGCACTGTGGCAGAATACTTTTAAGGTTTTGATAATTTCAGGGTTAATGAGCCCTTAGAATATCATCAAACAACTTTTTATCTGTCTTGCCAACCAAGTTACCTTTATAGCATGTCACATCTACCATGAAGCCAATTGTGTCCCTGATTCTCTTACTAAGTTGGCTCTTCCTATAGGAGAGCATGTGCGGTTGCCTGAAGATATAGGCAGTCCTCTTTCTGAGCTTCTTCTTGAGAATTCTAAAGATTATCATAGCTATTGCCAATTCTTTATTAATAGACCTGAATTTATCCAAAAAACCTCCTCCTTTACACCTGCTTTCTTCCGTACTGCATCCGACTTCTCTTGCAGTAACTTTAAGTCTTTGACTATTTAATTCATTTGGGGCAGATAGTGGGTGAAATCATCTTAATACAACCATTTGGTTGTGTGGAAGTTGATTTTAATGTAACCTTATATACATTTTTATTGGCAATGCCTTTTACAACTCTTTCCTCGCAGTGCAAAAGTGGGGTTTATTTTGTACATGTTATTTGGTTTCCTGCATGCCCTTATCATATTAAACTATTTATTTAATCAGGACAATGATTAAAATGACAAATATGAACTAAACTTCCCTCTTAAAAGAGGCCTACAATGGATTTTAGGTGGTCCACGTAGTAAATAAAAGAAAATCAACAGTACAACACTTTCTAATTTGATCCCCTATCACGCAGCATGTTAAGGTCTTCCCTACTTCAACTTCTTATTTTCCTCCTCAAACTCCTCCAAATTTCCAGCAATGATCGCTATTGGTCTAGACTGTGCTTTAGGATCATGTTAGATTATCACAGAATCCAAAAAGTATAGCTGTTACATAGAAGTCAAACAGTATGATTAAACTAACACACAAAACATAGCACCGTGTTTGCTCATAGTTCCACAAATAATGCTTTTCTTGAATGCTAGGAATCGTGGATTTGATAACACTGGCATTGAAGATGCCATTATCCTAGGTTTTAGATACAATTGGCCTTAGCAACAGTGCTGAACACAGAGTATGATCCCTTCTTGGCCACATGAAAAACCTGCCCAGTTTACCAACATTTATTTCGATCATTTGGCGTGTTTGCTCTTAGAAACAGTAGAACGTTGAGGGGTGGAAGCCATGAAAATATGCTTATGCCATCAAAATTTTTATCACTCAATGCTTACGAAATCTTCACCTAGTACTCAATTCAACTCAAGTCAACTAAGCCTTTTGCCTACTACATGGGGTCAGCTACATGAACATGTTTTCTCCACTTTGCTCGATCAAGGGCTAAATCAACTCTTACATTACAAGTATTTATAACTACTAGTTACTTGATATGCATCGCTTTGAGTAGGTGTGTATACCAAGGGGTCGAGTTTGTATCTCTAGCCTTCCATGGAGGAGTGCCTAGGGACTCTAGCCTTGGTGCTGAGGGGGAGTGTTAGCATTATTTCTTTCTTAATTATTTTTATCCATATTATTTTAGGTCTTCTTGTACCTCTATTATTATTGTGGATTGTTAACAAGTCACTCTTCCTTACTTGAGCATCTAAAGCTCTTTGTTGTATACGTCCATACCACCTTAATCTGTTCACTCTCATTTCATCTTCAATTGGGGCTACTCCTACCATCTCTCAAATATATTAATTTATAATTTTATCTTTGAATGTTTTACCACATATTCATATTAACATATGCATTTCTTTACCTAGTACTGTTAAGGAAATTTATTAATGTGCACCAAGAAACCAGTTGTATTCATGAAAAATCTGTTCATGCAGATCACTAAATAGTGAAGTTCTATTCCATGAAAAGTATATTGAATTTCACCCTCTTTTATTCTTGGATCCCTCATTAGTTTAGCAAATATTTCAGGTAGGTTTGGCTCTTTTAGTGGATGGAGAGATAGCAGTAGGTGTTATGGGATGTCCTAATTGGCAGGAAGATTTTTCTGACAGTCCCAACACCAATGGTCAAGGAGACAAAACTGGTCTTCCTGAACTAGGAATTATTATGGCTGCCCATGTTGGCTTTGGAACATGGACAAAGAGTTTATCGAAAAAGCTGGGTACCACTGGTACAATGGATAGTAATTGGACTAGATGCTTTGTGGACGGGCGTCATTTGGTGCATGAGGCACACTTCTGCATTCCTGATAGTCAAACCTGGGAATCTTTGCCACTATCTGCTTTATTTAGCTCAACAATTGATGTTGACAATACTGGGGAAAAACAAGTTCTCCTTTTGCCAACATGTTGTGGAAGGTTTTATTTTTAATCCATTAAGTATATTCCATGCCTTGCATTTTTTTATTTTTATTTGCTTCTTACTTACAAATTGATTTGTGTTGTTTGATAGCATTCATCTGTAATGGTCCTTTTATTTTGTAATTTCTTTTTTATTTTATGACCTAAAACATGGTTGAGCTAACAACTGTTGAATTGGTAACAAAAAATGGATGCATGCCCTCTAATGCAATCTATTGCATGTCTTTCTTTTTTCAGCTTGTGCAAGTACTTGATGGTGGCAACAGGTAGGGCTTCAGTTTTTATTCTTCGTGCTAAGACTCAAACTGTTGTCAAGGTACATCACATGTTGAATTCTAGTCAATATGCAGTAGTAATGTTGTGCAATAGCTGTGCTTGACCGTTTGAGTTGATTGACTTGATAGGTTTGGGATCATGCTGTTGGTGTGATATGTGTACATGAAGCTGGTGGGCAGGTATGCTTAATGTTGTGTTGTCTTCCTAGAGTTTCTATTTGATGTATAGGTTGTATGATAGTTTTCATTTGTGAATACTTGTAGCTTACCTTAACTCAACTCAACTCAACTCAACTCAACTAAGCCTTTTCCTAACTATACGGGGTCGGCTACATGAATCCGCTTCCTCCACTCCGTTCTATTGAGGGTTAAGTTGACGTTCAAATTATTAAAAGTTAGATCTTTCGTAATTATTTTTGTCCATGTTATTTTAGGTCCTCTACCTCTATTATTACCATCTAGCATTAATAGGTCACTCTTCTAAACTGGTGCATCTAAAGGCCTACGTTGTATGTGTCCAAACCACCTTAGTCGATTTTCTCTTATTTTATCCCTAGTTGGTACTACTCCTTCAATTTTTTTAATATGCTCATTTCTAATTTTATCTTTTAATGTTTTACCACATATCCGTCTTTGCACTTCTTAGCATTCACTTTTCTCTTATATTATTAACATGTTTTTTAATTGCCCAATCTAATATATAGAATGGCTGGCCTAATAACAACTCTATAAAATTTTCCCCTTACTTGAAATGGAATGTGTCTATCATATAGAACTGCAGAAGCACTCCACCACTTGACCCATCTGGCTTTAACTCTATGGTTCACATCCTCACTTATTTCTCCTGCATTTTTTTTTTGAAAAAAAAGAAGAAGAATAGTAGAAAAGATTGCAAAGAAAAAAGGGAAGAATATGAGGGTTACAAGAAGTTACCATTAATGGAGGTATTGAAGCTTCATCGATCACTTGAATCACTTTCTGTTTCTTGAACTTAGAATCGGAAGAGAGACTTAGAGAGGCTGCAAGAGTCTAGTGGCTCTGATACCATATTGAAAATTGAATAAAAAATAGAGAATTAAAGAAACTTGGAGGAGAAGAAAGAAGAAGATACACAAACAACCCAACGAACTACATTGTTATTTCTTATATTGGAAGATACAATTAGCTCATTATATAGACCAATACCCTTACACGTCACCATGCAATTGATAGATCTAGATCTAAGTAACTAACTAACCACATTGCAATTAACCAAAGTAAATTCATTAACACTGGCAGTGTTGTCAAGGCCCCGCTTAGCCCCTTGGACTAAGGAAATCGCCTTGGCTCTGGAGGGGGTTCTTTGCAATTTTTTTTTCAAGGGAGTCTATGAAAGTTTTTCTTTTTTTTTTAAAAAATGAAAATCCCTCGACCCTTAACGCTAGAACCATTCAAACCCTAAACCCCAACGACATCGAGCTTTCCTTCGACCATTCTCCGATTATGATGATAGCTTCCGACGACATTCAGATGCTGAAAATTTCTTTCCACCTACTTTTTTTTCATCCAATCTACGACGTGCTTCCTCTTTTTTATTTTTTACAATTAAATTAAAATGCCAAATATAATTATAAATAACTATATATATTTATATATAATTATTTATTTAATTTTAATACATAAATCATAAATAAAATTATATAAGATTAAATATATTTATGTATTTGTAAATAAATAAATATATTTAATCTTAAATGATTTTATTTATGATTTATGTATTAAAATTAAGTAATAATTATATATATATATATATATATATATATATGTATGTATGTATGTATGTATGTCTATATATAGGGGACCAATGAATAAATAAATAAAATTTTCAGGGACCTTTAAATAAATATTTTATATGCTGCCTAGCCTAGATAAGGTATAACGCCTACCACTGCCTTCCTACCTTGACAACACTGAACACTAGTTACACTTAACAACCCCCCTCAAGCTCATGGTTGTGAAAACATCCATGAGCTTGCGCAATGTGTACTGATCCAAGAAGAAGAATTAACAGGCCACCACCGTCGATGATGCAGGTCTCGATTGCCCAAACAAAGAAGAGGGAGAAGAATCAGACAAGAAAAGGATTCTGATAAGGAAGAGGAATCCATGGGCTTTGATTTGAGGCATTTTGATGAAGAACTGGGAATAGAGATTTGCAAAGAGAGAATTAACTCAAAAGAAAGTAGCTGTTAGAGTTTTGAAGAGATGGATATGCCTTAGAAGAAGGAGAAATTAAAGAAGATGAAAAGGATATTGAATGGGGATCAATGGCCATGAAGTAGTAGAGAAATTGAAGTTGGGTTTTCTTTTGTGATTAGATTGGAATTGGAGAGGAGATTTGGGGAGAAGAGATAATTGTTGAAAATTGTGTCAGATTGGTAAGAGATATATAATTTAGGATTGATGGAGTGGGGCCGAGAGAAACCGTGAGTCTAGCCTCCATTATTTTCGCTACTGCCATTGCTTCTGATCTTTTTTTTTTCCCAATTCAAGCTTTTTGTCATTTCTTGCATAAGCAACCTTGCAGAGATGATGAGGATGAGAGAGAGGAGGTGATGAAAGGATGGAGATGACAAGATCGCCATGGATGCTAGATCTGAGCTACAGATCTCTTAGATCTTTGAATTTCTTGGTGTCTCTTTTGAAGTCTTGAAGAAAAATGAAGATGGACGCATTATTTGGAAGGAAGAAGAGCAGAAAAGATTGCAAAGAGAAAAGGGAAGAATATTAGGGTTACAAGAAGCTACTTCGCCAATAATGGAGGCATCGAAGCTTCATCGATCACTTGAATCACTTTCTGTTTCTTGAACTTAGAATCAAAAGAGAGACTTAGTGAAGTTCGCAGGAGCTGAGTGGCTCTGATACCATGTTGGAAATTAAATAAAAAATAGAGAATTAAAGAAACTTAGAGGAGAAGAAAGAAGAAGATACACAAGCATCTTGTTAACCAGAGTTAATAAGTTTAGTTTACTATAGTTAATTATAATGTGGTTGATTAGTTAGTCACTTAGATCTAGATCTACCAATGGTACAGTGACATGTATATGGTTTTGCTCTATATAATGAGCAAGTGTAATTTGATAAGCCGCCCATTCATTTTACTTATGCCAGGCGCAAGAAAGCGGTTGCGGGACAAGGGGAAACTGAGGTCAAAACTGTAAATTTGGATGATGCTCGGGGTGTACAATTGGAGGAAGAAAATTGAGAAGAATTGGGCACTATAAATAAAGGGTGTAAAGGGATTTTGGGGATCATTCTTTCATTTTACAAGTTGTGTAATAAAAGGAGTGAGCAGTTGACTCGAAGTAACTGTCTTGTATACTTTCAGGATTCTTGATTTTGTTTCTTGAATGTACACGAGTTCCATCCTTGATCTTTCATTTTTTATGCTTAAATCTCTTGATCCTATCACATTGGTATCATAGCAGTAACGATCCAAAGATGACAAGTAAGAAAATGAAATCGATAATGGAATCAGTGGAAGAACGCGTTGAATCGGTGCTAGAGGAATGGCAAAAAGAATTAGAAAGGGTTAGTGTGGGGCTAGAGAAAATTCCTTTATTGGAAAGAAGCGTTGAGGCAATTATGCACAAGTTGGATCGATTGATTCAACCACAGGCAGAGGCGAAGTTTGGTGAGAATTCGAGATTCGCGGATTCAAATCCACAACGAAGGAATTCTCGAATTGTTACTGACCAGAATTGTGTGAGAGGAGACGATCGTCATCGGAAATTAGAATTTTCGACGTTCGATGGCTCTAACCTCGATGGTTGGTTGTTTAGGGCTGATCGTTATTTCTCAGTTAATGGGATGTCTGATGGTGAGAAATTAGAAGCTGCAACTGTTTGTATGGAAGGGGAGGCATTGGCGTGGTTCCAATGGGAAGATAGTCGTCGAACGATCCGACAATGGGGAGAGTTCCGCAAACTGTTATTGGATCGTTTTCAATCTGTGCAAGAGGGTAATCTTTATGAAAAATTGTTGGCTGTGCGACAGAGTAGATCCGTTAGGGATTTTCGTTTGAAGAACTTGCAACTCCCTTGTTGGAGGCTAGCGATCAGGTGTTGGAGGGAAGTTTCATTAATGGCTTGCGTGCTGAGATAAGAGTTGAAATACGATTACTTAAACCAAAGGGATTGGTTCAGATAATGGAAATGGCGCAATGGATCGAAGATAAAAATCTTGCGTTATTACAATTGCATCAATCGGGATCGTCTCACAGTGGGAAAACCCTTTCTCACGGGTTTCAGTTTGCAAACCCTAGCACTTCTTGTTCTTCATTTCCAGCGACAAGGACAGTGGTTCTTCCACCGGCGGTTGATCGAGCAGCCATTGTACAACGTCCTGGTACTGCGTTCAAACGGCTGTCTGAGGCGAAAATGCAACAGCGAAGGGAGAAGGGGCTATGCTTTCGTTGTGATGAGAAGTATTCCGTGGGGCATAGATGCAAGAAAAGAGAGTTGTAGGTTTTGTTGTTGGCAGAGGTGGGTGATTCCGACGGAGTATATTCTGATGGCTGTGAAGAAATTGGGGATGATTTAGAAGTGGAGGGGACCCTAAATTCTGTAGTTGGCTTAGCCACTCCTAAAACCATGAAGATTAAGGGGGCAATTGGCCAACAGGAGGTGGTTGTGTTAATTGATAGTGGATCGACACACAACTTCATAGCAGACAATTTAGTAAAGAAATTGGATCTTCCCTTGACGAAGACGAGTAGCTATGGCGTGGTAATGGGAACAGGTGTTACCGTACAAGGTGAAGGCATTTGCAAGGGTGTGGTGCTATCATTATCAGAGTTGGAGATTGTGGAAGATTTCTTACCGTTGTCATTGGGTAGTTCCGACATCATACTTGGAATGCAGTGATTATCGATGTTGGGGGCGACTAGTATGAATTGGGCTACATTAACTATGAAATTTCGTTTGGGGGAAACACAAATCACCTTGCAAGGGTATCCTAGCTTAAGTCGAACCTTGGTTTTACTCAAAGCAATGATGCGGGCAATACGGCATGAAGGTGAGGGAGTGTTATTGGAATTGAATTCTATTTCAACGGCTGTGCACCATGATGAGGTCATTGTTCCTGATGCTGTACAACAGCTATTGCTTCGCTTTGAAGACATTTTTAATGTGCCGGAAGGACTGCCACCTGCGAGATTGTTGGATCATGCCATTGTACTAAGATTTGGTGTGTCTCCTATTAGTGTATGCCCTTATCGTTATCCACAGTTTCAGAAAGATGAAATTGAACGTTTGGTGGAAGAGATGTTAATATCAGGCATTATTCAGCCTAACCTTAATCCTTTTTCGAGTCCAATTTTTCTTGTTAAGAAAAAAAATGGGAGTTGACGTTTTTGCGTGGATTATCGTGCTCTTAACAAGGAAACAATGGCTGATAAATTTCCTATTCTGGTCATTAAAGAGTTGTCGGATGAATTACATGGGGCTATGGTGTTTACTAAGTTGGATTTGAGGTTCGCTTACCACCAAATTCGTGTTAAACCGGTGGATGTTCTGAAGACGGCATTTCGCACTCATCATGGCCACTATGAGTTTTTGGTTATGCCTTTTGGCTTAACCAATGCCCCAGCCCCATTTCAAGCCTTAATGAATGACATTTTTCGGCCTTGTCTTTGAAAATTTGTGTTGGTTTTCTTTGACGATATACTCATTTACAGTCCTACATTGGTGAAACATTTGGAGCACTTGCAGATGGTTTTACAAGAGCTACTGCATCACCAACTTCTTGTTAATAGGAAGAAGTGTGCTTTTGGGCAGTCCACGGTGGAATATTTGGGGGATATTGTCTCAGGTAATGGGGTAGTAGCTGATCCGTCAAAGATTGCAGCCATGGTAAATTGGCCGCAGCCGCAAACGTTGAAAGAGCTTAGGGGTTTTCTTGGCCTTACGGGGTATTATCGGAAGTTCGTCAAGGGTTATGGTCACCTTGCTTGGCCATTAACAGAACAACTCAAAAAGGATAGTTTTGGATGGAATGGCGAAGCTGAAAGTGCATTTCAGAAATTGAAAGAGGCTATGGTCACGGTATCGGTTTTGGCACTTCCTGATTTTTCTATGCCATTTGTTATTGAGACTGATGCGTCGGGATATGGCTTGGGTGCTGTTCTTATGCAAAATCAGCGCCCTATTGCGTATTTTAGCCAAGTTTTGTCAAGTAGAGAGCGTCTCAAATCAGTGAATGAACGTGAACTTATGGCGGTCGTGTTTTCGATTCAAAAGTGGCGTCCTTACCTTCTTGGGCGCAAATTTTTGGTGCGCACAGATCAGCGAAGTTTGAAGTATCTATTGGAGCAACGTTTAGTAAGTGAGGAGCATAAAAAATGGTTGACCAAGTTGTTGGGTTATGACTTTGAAATCCAATATCGACCCTGATTGGAGAATAAAGCAGCCGATGCTTTGTCACGTGTCGATCCAGGGGCTTCTCTTGCTGTACTGAGTTGGCCTTCATTGGTGAATTAATTGTCGATGATGAGCATTTGTCCAAACTTCGATCTCAGGTACAACACACTCCTCTTCCGGGTTATTCTATTGATAAAGGGCTGCTATTGTTTCGTGGGTGGATTGTTCTTCCCCGCCACTCTTCTTTTATTCCAACTTTGCTTCATGAATTTCATGCATCGGCGGTTGGGGGTCATTCGGGGGAGTACAAGACATTTCAGCGACTGGCTGCGGAGTGGTTTTGGTCCGGAATGCGTAAATTAGTCCGTGATTTTGTAGCATGTGTGATGTTTGTCAACGCAATAAATACTTGGCGATGTCTCCGGCGGGTTTGCTACAACTATTACCTTTACCGGACCAAGTATGGGACGATATTACTATGGACTTTGTGGAAGGTTTGCCAAGATCGGGTGGTTTTGATTCGATTCTAGTGGTTGTGGACAGACTTTCGAAGTTTGCACATTTCATCGCTTTGCAACATCCTTTCATGGCGCATTCGGTTGCGGCAGTTTTTGTGAAAGAAGTGGTGCGTTTACATGGCATTCCACGCTCTATCATTTCGGATAGTGACAAGGTATTTTTAAGTTTGTTTTGGACAAAATTATTTCGCTTACAAGGCACAAGCCTTAAGCGGAGCACGGCCTACCATGCGCAAACGGATGGCCAAACCGAAGTGGGGAATCGTTGTTTGGAAACGTACTTGCGTTGTTTTGTTTCGGAAAGTCCCAAAATGTGGTATGATTGGTTGCATTGGGCTGAATATTGGTATAATACTTCATTTCATTCGGCTGCAAACATGACCCCTTTTCTTGCTCTTTATGGGCGTCATCCGCCACCATTGGTTCGTTATAGTGTTGATTCTACATGTGTTTCAGCAGTTGATCAGCACCTTCTTGAGCGTGATGTGGTGTTAGAAGATCTTAAGGCTCATTTGGGCCGTGCTCAACAACTCATGAAAGCACGGGCTGATGCAAAGCGGCATGATGTGCAGTTCAGTCCGGGTGAGATGGTTTTCCTCAAACTCCGCCCTTATCATCGACAGTCCTTGGCTCGGAGGCGTAATGAGAAATTGGCTCCACGATATTATGGGCCATATGAAGTGTTGGAAAGAATTGGTGCTGTAGCTTATCGCCTTCGCCTTCTTACGACATCTTCTTTACATCCCGTTTTCCATGTATCACAACTATGCCGTGCGGTTGGTTCCATGCATTCCTCACAACCACTGCCCCCACAATTGCGTGATACTTTGGAATTGCAGGTACGTCCTGCTGCTGTGCTTGGGATACGCCCCCATATTCCAGCTTCTTTGGGTGAAGGTCTGGATGTTTTAATTCGTTGGCAAGATCTTCCGGAGTCGGAGACCACTTGGGAAACGTTTGAGGCAATTCACCACCAATTTTCAGAATTTTCACTGGAGGACAAAGTGAAATTTTGGGCGGGCGGTATTGATAAGCCACCCATTCATTTTACTTATGCCAGGCACAAGAAAGCGGTTGCGGGACAAGGGGAAATCGAGGTCAAAACTGTAAATTCGGATGATGCTCGGGCTGTACAATTGGAGGAAGAAAATTGAGAAGAATTGGGTACTATAAATAAAGGGTGTAAATGGATTTTGGGGATCATTCTTTTATTTTACAAGTTGTGTAATAAAAGGAGTGAGCAGTTGACTCGAAGTAACTGTCTTGTATACTTTCAGGATCCTTGATTTTGTTTCTTGAATATACACGAGTTCCATCCTTGATCTTTCATTTTTTATGCTTAAATCTCTTGATCCTATCATAATTCTCCAAAAAACAAGAAATAACAATGTAGTTCTTTGGGTTGTCTTCTGTATTTTCTTCTTTCTTCTTCTTCAATTCTTCTTCTACAATTCTCTCTAATACTCTGTTTTAAATTAATTTCCAAGATGGTATTAGAGTCACTAAGCTCCTGCGGCCTTCTCTGAGTCTCTATTCCGATTATGAGGTCAAGAAACAAAAAATGACTTAAGTGATCGATGAAGCTTTGATGCCTCCATTAATAACGAACTAACTTCTCGTAACCATAATATTCTTCATTTTTCTCTTTACAAGCTTTTATGCTATTCTTTTTTTTTTTTTTCAAAAGACAAAAATGCGGCCATCTGTTGCTTTGCACTATTCATCTTTCCTTTATCTTCTTCTTCCTCAAAGAAAAATCAAGAAATTCGAGATCCTAGAGATCTGCAAATCAAATTTCGCATCCATGGCAATCTTGTCCTCTCCATCCGCTCATCACCTCCTCATCATCTTTTTCTCATCAATCTGAGAGATCTGCAAAGTCACACAAATTTCTGCAACAAAAATGTCTAGGTATACCTCTCTCTGATCTTCTTATTCTTCTCATTAAAATTTCTGCAACAATTTTTTTTTCATCAAATCCTCTTCAAAAATCGATCAAAATTCCTTCACATCAGATTTTTTCTTGTGATCCCTCAAATCCTCTTCAAAATCGATCAAGTGTCTCTCATTCTTCTCTAATTTCTGCCAGATCTTTGACCATCTTCGTTGCAAATGTTGCATAGGTATATCTTCCTTCTCCTTCACATCTGATTATTGTTTTTGATGATCCAACTCTCTTTCAAACGTAAAACCCATCTTATTTCTTACTCTCAATTCTCCTCACCAAGCATCCAATCTCTATCTTTGTCTAAGATTTCATTCTCTTCCTTCTCTTGTTATTCCCTAAATCTCTCATTCTTTGCTTTTCTTCTCAACTTTTGATCCCCTTTCTAGTTTTAGTCCAAAAGTGACTTCATCCAATCAAGGCTTCTAGTTCTATGAAATAAAGTGTGTTCTACGGTTAATTGCTTCCTTCCTAGTTACAGAGTGGATCACTCGGAAGTCCATTGATGGGTTCATCTTCGGGTCACAGTAGCAACAATTGCGATTTCTTGTTCAAGATCTTGTTGATTGGAGATTCTGGTGTTGATTTCTCCAACAATTTCTCAAAAAAGAAAAAAAGGGGCAATCGACACATGTGTTGTCATTGGTGGCCTATTGTTTCTTCTTCTAATGGATGTATTGCAAGCTCATGGAAGTTTCCACAACCATGAGCTTGAGGGGTGCTGTTAACCAGAGTTAATAAGTTTAGTTTACTATGGTTAATTGTAATGTAGTTGGTTAGTTAGTCACTTGGATAGATCTACCAATGGTACAATGACATGTGTATGGTTTTGGTCTATAGAATGATCAAGTGTAATTCTCCAAAATACAAGAAATAACAATGTAGTTCTTTGGGTTGTTTTGTGTATCTTCTTCTTTCTTCTTCAATTCTTCTCCAATTCTCTCTAATTCTCTCTTTTGAATAAATTTCCAACACTTTATTTATATTGGATCCCAAATACTTAAAATTTTTGCTCTTTGGTATCTCTTGACTTCCAATCTTCACTATCTTTTTGTTTATATTTTTACTTCCACTAAAATTACATTTAATGTATTTAGTCTTAGTCCTACTAATCTTGAACCCTTTAGATTTGTCTCTCCAAATCTCTAACTTAGCATTTACTCCAGATGCAATTTATCAATACTATATCATCAACAAATAACGTACTCCATGGAATATCTTATTGGACATGTTTAGCCAATTTATCCACAACTAGTGCAAAAAGCTAGGGGCTTAATGCAAATCCTTGGTGTAAACCTATTGTAATTGTAAACTCGTTAGTTTCACCTATACTCTGATAATGCATCTCAAGTTTGGAATAAGAATAAAATATTTTGTCGACATGTAATCAGGTTACTGATTGGAGAGGGAATCCACTTGATCTTGCCGCTGACCAAGTTGGGCGAAGGGCCATCTTTCCTTCAGGTGGTGTGCTTGTCTCAAATGGTAACTTGCATAACCAGATCTTGAAGATGATTTCTGCCAGTTCATCAGTCAATTAATATGGATACCGCTCAGTTACATACTTATTCCATTGATCTAATTCATGATTCTTGTTGTGATCTGCTTTATTTGTTGCACAATTATTTAAACCATTTTAGGAAATTTGATATCAAGCCATCCATTATCCATTTGATGACATTGTTTTAAACTTGAACTATTTTTTGCCAGCATTCAAAAGAAAGAAGAAAGTTGTACCCAATGCAAAGGATTTTTGTCATTGTAAGGTCTAGGGAGCCTCATGCATAGCAAATCCTTTGGCATGTTATAATTGAATCGCTCAATGTCAATGACCCTCCTTGTCCTCTGCTGATAAAAAGGGTAGGACCTCTTTATGTTTCTACCCATGTTATTTTAGATCTTTCTATTCTTCTATATTTATCACTATTAATAAGTAACTCTCATTGATTTAGAAGTTGTTTGGTATCCTTGAGGCACTTAAGTTTAAGCCTCACTTTTTTCATATTAAATTTGATTTTTTCAAAACAAATTTAATATTTATAATTATAGTTTTTGGATAAACCAATCTTTTTAGTTTTCTAGGATAAATTACATTATGTTTTGGAGAAATTAAAGCTTTTTTGCCTAAAGTGAAACAAATTTCCACCTACTAGTAATATATAAAAAAGTGCATACCTAGTGCACAAGAGTCCTACCAAGGCCACTATTGCAGGGTTTAAGGAAGGGTGGATGATGTAAATATTTAAGTTTATTAACAGTAATACAATATTACAATGTTTTGCGACCAAACTAAAAACTTTATCATTCTAATTGAAACTTGATCTACCTATTTCTTACAATATTTTTGGAATATATTTGTCATGAATAAAATGATATAATCTTTGGTGACTAATAGGATGCAAATTTGACTAGATTTCTTAAGGATAATTTGATTAACATGTATTTGAGTTTTAGTTGGTGTATAATTTAGTTGTTTACATCCAATTAGTTTCTTAGTTCCTAATCTTCATAGAAGTTGACTTCTTTAATTTGGTATGTACAAATAAAGACACTTAATAAGAATTGAATCACATGGAGTGATGGAAATTTGTTGGTTTTGCATCTATTCATCTTAAATTTCTTCTTGATTATTTTACCTTCTGCATCACTGTGTTAGAAACGGTTTTTGAAACAAGGAGATGTCTCAAGACATTATGTGACAAATCTTGAAAACATGAGACATTAGATTAATGCATGAGTAATGGTAGAAAAGGTTGTTTTGAGCTTGAAAAAGTTATTTTGCATGGTCACTAGTCCATACAAATATAAATCATTTTATGTTGCAAAAGTAAAATAATGAAAGACACAAAGATGTAACGTGCTTCGGCTCTATGGCCTACTTCCACGGGAGAAGAGGGGATATTTTCTTGTTCATCTTGTCACAATGTGAGAGCATGTGTAAATAGATATACAGGGCTGTATACTTTACAAACTTAGTAGATGATATAAATGGCAACTTCTAAAACACTCTTTCTTGTACATGGTAACACAATCCCATAGATTGCTCTCTTCTCCGCAACACTCCCGCTCAAGCTGGTGAGTAAAGGTTTACCATTCCCAGCTTGGATACATTTGTTTGAAATACATAATGGCTTAACCCTTTAGTGAGCATATCGGCGAGCTGATTATTGGTAGACACATATGGAGTACAGATCAACCCACTATCAAGCTTCTCTTTAATGAAGTGTCTATCAATCTCTATATGCTTGGTTCAATCATGTTAAACTGGGTTGTGGGCAATGCCGATGGCATACTTATTATCACAATATAGCCGCATAGGGCCGTCCCAACGTATCTTCAAGTCTCCCAATATTTTCTGTAACCATAATAACTCACACACCCCTTGTGTCATTGCTCGAAATTCTGCTTCCACACTAGATCTTGCCACTACATTATGTTTTTTATTTCGCCACGTCACCAAGTTTCCACCAAGAAATGTACAATATCCTGTAGTTGATCTTCTGTCAACTACTGAACCAACATAATATGCATCTGTATATGCTTCAAGAACCACTCCTGTGTGTCGTTTAAATAAGATGCCATGTCCTGGAGTCCCCTTAAGATACTTTAAGACACGGTTAGCTGCTTGAAAATGAATATCTCTAGGGTTATGCATAAACTGACTAATTACACTTACTGCATATGCAATATCCGGTCTCGTGTAAGAAAGATAGATGAGTATTCCTACTAGTCTTTGATACATCTCCTTATAAACAATAGGTGCTTCTTCAGCTTTTCCAAGTTTGTGATTGGGATCAATAGGTGTGGTTACTGGTTTGCATGCTAACTACCTTGTCTCTTTAAGAAGATTTGTAATGTATTTCGGTTGAGAAATAAAGATCCCTTGTTTGGAGTGTGCCACTTCAATTTCAAGAAAGTACTTTAATCTTCCTAAATCCTTAATCTCAAATTCTTTGGCCAAACACTGTTTCAGGTTCTCCTTCTCATGCTCATCGTTTCCCGTCATAATGATGTCATCTTCATATACCAAAAGTGCAATGGCTCCCCCTGAAGCTGAGTGTTTAATGAATAAGGTATGATCCCCTTGGCTCTGCTTGTACCCCATTTCTTTTATTACTTTGGCGAAGTGGCCAAACCATGCTCTTGGAGACTGTTTAAGTCCATACAAGGCCTTTTTCAGTTTGCATACTTTACCGGTGGTTAGACTGTTCTCAAATCCAGGAGGGACTTCCATATAGATCTCTTCTTCCAGATCTCCGTGAAGAAATGCATTTTTCACGCCAAATTGTTGCAAGTCCCAGTCGTAGTTGGTTGCCAAAGAGAGTAGTAATCGGACAATATTCATTTTGGCAACTAGTGCAAATGTCTCCAAATAGTCCACACCATATGTCTGAGTGTACCCTTGCGCTACCAGTCTTGCCTTGTACCTCTCCAGTGACCCATCTGCTCTGTATTTAATTGTATAAACTCATTTACATCCCACAAGTTTCTTCTTGGTAGGCAGATCAACCAACTCTCATGTTGTATTTTTCTCCAGGGCTTCCATTTCCACATTCATAGCTTGTTTCCAATTTGTATTAGATAAAGCCTCGGATAATGATGTAGGAGTCTGGATATTGTTCAGGTTGATAAGGAAACTCTTATGGGTTGGTGAAAACTTCTCAAAGGATACGACATGAGATAGTAGATACAAGGGATGCTTAGTGCATTCCCTTGTTCCCTTTCTAATGGCAATGGAAAGATCACTGTCAGGTTCAGAGGCTAAAAAATCATTGTTAGTTTCAGGAACTAATGAAATTTGTAAGGAGGGTTCAGGATTTGTTACCTCATTTTTAGGGATTGGTTCAGATTCTTGAACTTGCATCGTTTCAGGAGCTGCAACTTTCTTCCTTGAGTACATTTGTCCAGTCATCCGATCCTTAGGTTCATCATTGGGTACAGAGGGTGTAGGAGATTTGGGTTTGGTTTATTGGAGGTTAAAAGGGTCAAAAAGATCAAAAGAGTTATCAAGGGAGTTCCGATCCTTGTCTTCAAGACATGATGACACTCTCCCCCTGAAGAAGAGGAGCGGAAAAATAGGGCTCAGGTTCACAGAAAGTCGGCAGAGACAAAATTTCTTTGATGGCGGATGATAGCATTTATATCCCTTTTGAGTGGAAAAGTATCCGACAAAGACACTTGAGATCTCTGGGGTCCAACTCCCCCTGTTGGGTTGGTGAACATGGACAAATGATACACACCCAAATATCTTAGGTATAAGATTATTGGAGATTTTGAGCTCAGGGTAAATTGACAGAGCTTTTCCATAGGACTTTTGAAATCAAGGGTCTGGGATGGTATGCGGTTAATAAGGTGTGTTGCTGTAAGGACAACTTCCCCCCAATAGGACTTAGGCATATTATTCTAAGATAAAAAGGCTCGTGTTGTATCAAGCAAGTGGCCGTTTTTTCTTTCAGGAACTCCATTTTGTTGTGGGGTGTGAACACAAGATGATTCATGAAGGATCCCCTTGTTTTGGAAGTAATTGGTCAAGGTTTGATTAAAATAGTCTCTAGCATTGTCAGATCGAAATCTCTTGATTTTTGCACCAAACTGGGTGTGTATCATGTTATGGAAGGTAGAAAGAACAAAGCTCACATAGGATTTTTGTTTCAATAAAAATATCCACGAGACTTTAGTACAGTCATCAATGAAGGACACAAACCATCGCGCTCTAGAAACATTAGGTATTGGAGAGGGACCCCAAATATCACTATAAATGAGATCAAAATGATCTGAACTTCTTTCATTACTAAGTGGAAAAGATATACGCTCGTGTTTTGCTAGTTCACACACTTTACAATGAAAATCTTCAACATCTAGAGACTTAAAAAAAAAAAAAAAAGGAAACATGATTTTAAGGGTTCGAAAATAAGGATGGCCAAGGCGGCGATGATGAAGCCATAACTTTTCTTTATTGGAAAACTTGTGCTCAGAGAGAAATGAAGTGTTACTTTTGATACGATGTACTAGTGTCTCAAGGTAATACAACCCGTCCTGTTCCTTTGCACGTCCAATCATCGTCCCCAAGGCCTAGTCCTGAAATGCACAGTAAGTAGGGAAGAAGGTTACATTAAAACTCAGATCATGGGTCAATTTTTTAATAGAGATAAGATTAGTAGATAGTTTAGGAACATGAAGAACATTTCTGAGTGTAAGGGTGGGGCTGATGTGAACATCACCTATACTAGCAATTGTGGTTAAGGATCCATCAGCTGTGGCTATTTTCCGACTACTAGGACAGGGGTTGTAGGTACGAAATATATTGGGGGAATTGGTCATGTGATCAGTAGCATCAGAATCTATAACCCAAGAGTTAGCAAAAGACTTATCCGAGACGTTAAACCCAATAGAAATAGGAAAGTTACCTAAATGTGTCAATGAACAGGTACCTGAGGGTTTGTCCAGTGTGACAAGCAAAGATTTCAATCTTTCAATGTCGTCTTGGCTGAATCCTATTGGCACTGGGGAGTCTGCAACTGTTTGTTTAGTAGACAAATGTGCTTGTTCACTGGTCTTCTGCTGTCCTCCTTTGTAGCCCCATTCTTTACTGGAAGTTGTAGGCTTGCCATGACGTTTTTAACACTTTTCCCTGATATGTCTAGCCTTCTGACAATAAGTACACCATAGATTATTCCTATTGTCTCGATTTGGGACCTTTGATTATTCAACTCGCGGAGTGTTTGTCTTCTGATCACTTCCCCTATTGGCAACCATAGCTGAGCCTTCCATCTTTTGAGGTGTGAGCATAACACTTCTTCTGCTTTTTTCAGTCCGGATAACAAATATAGTCTCATTCAGAGTTGACAACTTTTATGCCACTTCTAGGATTTATTTTAAATTACAAAAGCTTTTGAAGAAATCTCAAATAAGTCCAAACTTTTTTAAAAATCTCAAATCCCTATGGCCTGCCTTACTTGGCATCTAGGCAACTTGGTCTTAAGATGCCTAAGTGATGGCCTAGAGGCTGCTTAGGCGACACCTTGACAGCCCTGAAATGTATGTGCTACATCTGTTTGTTCTTCCAAAATACACCAAGATGAACTCAACAAACTCAGATTCATGAATAAATTAGAACTGACATGTCATTCTCTTACAGAATTTTGAGATGCCTTAGTCAAAATATTTGGAATATAGCAATATCAACCATGGTTTCATAATCCATAGGTATGTAGAGATTGAGGTGGATGCTACTTAGAGAATCAGAGCCAAGTGATTGAAAGCTTCATTACATCTTGAATGTATGTGAGGGGGGGAATATGATGAGATTAGAACAACAAATTTACATGACAAAAGTTACTATGGTATTTTTAGAGTGGAAAGCTGAGCATCAAATACCATTTTCATGTCACAAGTGTATTAGAGGTTGGATAATGTGAAACTCAACTCAACTAAGCCTTTTTCCAACTACATTGGACCACGACATGAAATTTGCTCTATTGAATGCTGACTTAGGTTGGATAAAGAGAAAGATGAGAGAAAATCTGCTGCAAAAAAGATTAAATAAAAATGGGAAAGACAAAAATCATTGCTAAATGCATTTTGAAAATATGGTTGCTTCAATAGGTGAAAGTGATATCCTAATGAAGCCAAGTGAAATATTATGGTCTTATGGAATCCCGGATGAAAGGAGTTTGCCTCTTAAGGTGGAAAGAATGTTGTGTGGATTATAGTGGTGACAACTTATGTAAAAGTCACTTGAAGCGATTTATGACAAGGCCTTAGGAGTAAAATGTTAGTTCAGGATTTGATTACCCTGAGCCTAGGCTGAGTTTAGACTTTGGCAACGATGATAATAGCTTGTTTAACTATGTTCTCTTCTTAATAGAGTATTTTGCATCCATCTTTAACCAAATATTGAGAAATTGTAAACATATAATAATTACGCAATGTTTGCTATTAACTTTTAATGATGGTGATTACTGATTAGTGTCGAAGATTCATTCCTTTAACTACATAAGTTTCTTGGCACCAATGTGTGATGCTGTCTCTAGTGTTTGTTAGTGTAATTCTTCATGCTCAAGTCTTACATTATGAGGCTGTACATTTTTTTCGCTGCGTATGATTTTGTGTGCATGTTAATATGTTGTGAATATAAGATAGGATGACTATGAGAGTTTTTTGTTGTTGTTGTTTCAAATGAAAATATGAGATAATTGTTACTATTGAAATTTTAATGACTCGTGTGAATCTCTTTATAATGTCCTTGAACTTGAAATCACATGTCTGCTTAGTTTGAAACTATGTCAAACACTTGGATGTGAATCTGTTAACAATGTCCTTGAACTTGAAGCTCATGTGTCTGCATTACTTTGAAACTAGGTTGAACACTTGTATGTAGTTTTCTTGTATCTAAATACCTTATCCTATGAGCCACTTTGGGATTATTTTTTTCCAACATATTACAATGGAGAGGTCCTGAGCTTAGGGTACCATGTTGCTTTTCTTAACCTGTTCTGGGTTTAAAATCAGATGAACAGATTCAACCACTTCTAGATAGATCCAGTTCTATATGCTTTAGGAGTTCAGACAAACAGTGTGCTTTGGCTGTAGGGGTATTAGTTCTTTAATTCTTTTAAGCCTCAATCAATTAATAATCTAAATCTAGGTGTAAAGGTCTACCTACATACTTCATTTTTTACTTTTTCATTTAGCCAATTAACAACCGGTTTTAGTAGTTATTATAGCTTTGCATAGAACTTGCTTAGTTCAAGGTATAGAACAAGGATACTTGCAGTTGTTGGCCAACTAAATCCTCCAAGCTTAGCCTTCTGCCTTCCCCAATAAGCATATGTATACTCTACTACTTGTCTTAAGACAACAAGGCTTTCCGAGCCAGAAGTTATCAAAATCTGACACACTAATCCCTTCCAGATCTTGCACCGTAGACTTATCTCACCAGGGTCTACCATTGCATCACCTTCCAAACGTGTCCATCATCAAAACCTTCCAACTTTGAAACCCCATATATATATATATATCCTTCTTCCCCTCTTGCGTCATTTTATAGAACATCCTAAAGCTTATTATTATTATTATTATTTGGTTATGAGACTATCCTAAAGCTTATTCACAAACAACCCCATCCCCATGATGCAATCATTTATCTACGTGTCCTGACAGTTTGGCATCATCCCAAGTTTTCAGACATACAAAACTGGTATCCTGGAAAGTTCTTGATCAACAGATGAAGGCCACCTGTTTTCTTTTTCCCATTAGAGAATGATCCCCTGTAGACTTAACATGTCATAACTTACTATAAACTAATGTACGTACTTTAAATAAATGTGCATGGCTTACATAGAATAATAGTGAACGTACCCTTTGAATATTATTGATTATTCTCCATCCACACATCCCTAGATTTGATATCGTCAATGCCCTCCCCTTATAGTATGTGAAGGCCCTATGATTTTGGACAAAAATAAAACTCGACCTTAGTATTCAATGTTTGTTGGAGCAAGCGGACACCTCACAACAAACACTAACAATAACAAATATTAGATTATCTACCAAAATTATATTGCACTCTACTGGGTCAACTCTATGATGTCTTTAGCTTCTTTAATTAGGAAACCCTTCTGCTAGCAAACCCTGAATTCAATGCAGGCATTTACCCTTCCAAGTATTAAAGATTTGTTTTCTTGATCCCTTTTGTTTATTTTTTTAATCCACAATCTCTAATCAGCAACCCTGATGCTATTAACAAATTGGGTGTCTCCATGGAACCCAACACAGTGGCATCTTTTGAGATTACTAGCGGATTATTCTAATTCATCTATGATGCTCATGATTACAGACCAAAAGCTTATAGTATTACTAATAATCTTTATTATTTGCATGGGGTTATTATTTTACATGATGTGATGATACGTTTCTAGAGGTTTCATAGAATGTGATAATATGCTGGTGGGTGAGAATCTAAGGCTAGCAAGCAAACAGAAAGAGAGTGGTGGTCAAATAATCTGTTATAAAAAAAATAACCCTAGCTAGGGCAAATCTCAGTTGATGAATAAAATATTATTTGACCTTCCCTTTATTGTTAGAGGTGGATGAGACACCTTACCACATTGTTTCAATGGTTTTTTGAATAGTGTCTGAAACTTGGGGGCATGCTTGTGTCACACGCTAGAATAGAAAATAGAAATAGAATACTTAACAAATTACATCTCGAATCTCGAGGAGAATCTGACTGGGTAAACACACGAGCACCCCCATGATCACGAGACACGCGTGCGAAGAGCGAGTAAGGAGACTTTGTGTAAAGCGCATGTCGTAGGGGGCTAACGCGGCGTGATACGAGTGGGCTGATTAGGCCAGTTGTTGTCCTCGATGTGGTCCCCGCTATGATAGGGGAGCGTGTTTATGAAATGGCCACGTCGCAGGAGGAGTTCCACGTAATGATTAAAAAAGTAATTTTTGGGAGGGGGGGCGGGCAAGGATCCGTGCATGGCGATCGTCATGCAATATTGTGTAGGTTTGAGGAGAGGATTAGGATAACGAGTGTGATTTTCTTTCTTTAAAGATGGGGAAATTATAATATTTGGGGACATTGTTGCTCTTGCTCCCGCATGTGAGCGCCAAACAAAGATGGACCCTACTTTAGTTTCAAAAAATAAAAAATAAAAGTGCGCCCTCGGCTCCGAGCCGAGCTTTCTCTTCAAGCCAGCTTGGATGTCATTTATTTATGCGGTACTGCTGGGGTTACACGGGTAAAACGCGTATGAAACGCGATCACTTGGAATGTGCATTGATCGCATGGACGCGATCCAAAGGATACGGTGTGATCGTGCCTAGACCCTTCGGGCTCATCATGATTGGAATTTAATTTTTTGTATATGAAAGATTAAAAATAATGAAAATTCGTTTGATTTGAGTACATTTAAAAAACAGTTTTTGGTTTTTTATAAAGGAAACAACTTACTTCATAAAACGATGAAAAGTTATTTTTTGAATTTTTTATTTTTAGATTAATTTTTTGTTTTTTGATCACCAATCCTTTCTTCTTTTTTTTTTCATTTTCTGTAAAGGAAATGCCCTTATGAACCTTTTTTTATACTTTTTTTCTTTTTAATGCATCTTAATTGTAATGTATTTGAAAGTTAATGATAAATAAACAGAAGAAGATTTAAAATAACTAAAATAAAGACAAATTTAAAAGGTTTGTAATTAATTGTAATATAATTGTAGACTTAGCCTAGTAGAATAAAATCAAACTGGAATCATGTCGCTAAGTCAATGTAGTTGAGTAAAATTGAGAACTTAAATACAACAAAGTCAATGCATTAATTTCTATGGTAGCATGGTAGCTAAATAATGCTTGCAATTAATCACCTTCAAATGATTGAGCTCTTCCACTATTTGGCAACCAACAAACAAAAAAAATGAAATTATATGAAATCATTGAAAATTTGTAACTAAATGCTATTTCCCTTTTTTTTTTCCTTTTTTTTTTATTTGTGTTTGGTGAAGGTTATCCACCTTTCATAACTAAAAGGGACTATGACATCATTATGATGTCATTTTATAAGGTTTATAAAGCATTCGAGTATTGACATATTTGGGGCCTTAAAATCTTGTATCCATGAAACTAAGGTTGTGATTGATATCATTTTTAAATCTAGTTTTTTTGTATTTAAAAACGAAAAGTGAAAAAAAGTTATAAAAAACTTGTTTGGTTCATTATGATTCAAAAAACGTTTTTAGAAAAAAGTTAAGAGAAAAGGTTGTTTTTTGGTTGATTTGTAATTGATGGAATCCACATAAGTTTTTTTAAAACTTGATTTGTGTAAAATTTTAGAACAACCAAACAAGTTTTTCTTATTTTTCAAATTTAAAGAGATTTTTAGATATAGGTTCCTATAGCTATTTGTATATAGAGGAAAGGTCTTATAATTTTTAAAATTAGAGTTTGGGTCCTTAATCAATCAACCCGTCATTTTTCAATTAAATTGTAGTAGGTCCAGGGGTTCACTTGACCATTTTGCCCTTCTCCCAATTAAGAATCACCTCATTTACCGGTCAAAATATTTATCAATCGGGAACTTTTTCAAAAGGCTAAACTTTTTCATCCCGACTCTGATTTGAGTGGTTCAAAAGACGTTGGAAAGATTTTTTCTTCATCTTTTCAACGCATTTTAAATCATTCAAATCAGAGTTAAAACGAAAAAGTTATAGTCATTTGAAGTTTACTTACGATCGATAAATTGATATCCTAATCGGTCAACAGATATGTCGATTGGTAAAGGTAACTAATCGGTTAATTTCTTACCTATATGTAAGTTTCTTTACCTATAAGTAAGAAATTGACCGATCTGTAGGTAAATGACTCTTTAACTTCAAATAATCATAATTTTTTTATGCGGACTTCGATTTGAGTGATGCAAAATGCGTTGGAAAGAAGAAAAGATCTACAAAATTATGTGCATTAAGTGACTTTTAGATCACTAGTGATCGGTTTGATGGCTATTAAACATTCAATGTATGTAATGACCACTAGATCGGTCATCGATGATCAAAAAGTAACTTAAAGTACATGGTTTTGTAGATATTTTCTTTATCTTTCAAACACATTTTAAATTACTCAAATCGGAGTTCGGATGAAAAAAATTATGGCTATTTTTAAGTTAAAGAGTCATTTACCTACCGATCTATCAATTACTCACCTATAGGTAAGAAATTGACCGATCGGTAACCAATAGATAACCGATGGTCAATTACTTTTACCGATCGATATATATGTTGACTGATCAGGATATCGGTTTACTGATCACAAGTAAACTTCAAATTATTATAATATTTTTGTTTTAATTTCGATTTGAGTGATTCAAAGGCATTGGAAAGATGATCTTTCCATGCATTTTAAATCACTCAAATCAGAGTTAGGATGAAAAAAATTATAGCCTTTTGAAAATGTTACCGATTAATAAATATTTTGATCGATAGATGAGGTGATTGCTAACTCGGAGAAGGGCAAAATGGTCAAGTGAACTCTCTGACCTATTGCAATTTGATTAATAGATGATCAATTGATTGATTGAAGACCCAAATTTTAATTTTGAAAATTATAAGACCTTTGCGATATATACTAATAGCTACATGACTGTATCTTTAAAAACCTCAAATTTTAAAAAATATTTATTGAATATGATACTAAACATATTTTCAAAAATTATAAATTAATAGAAAATAAATTATATTTTATTTTTTAAATTACATGCCAAACTTAGCCTAACACATTCTATATTCAAGGGCTGGAAATATTGGGAGTTTAAATTTTGATGCAGTGGAGATGCGGTGAGTTGATTGTGTAATGGAAGGTTGGACGCAAAAGTAAAACTTTTTTACAATCTACCTCAATCTCCATCAACCACGCCGAAGTCAAAAGATGGGAGTTTCCAAGGTAAATTTCCTCCGGCAGCAAGTAAAGGTTGACAACAGCGAGAGAGATTGACGTTAACATTTTTATGGGTCGTCTTTAATTAAAGGGTGATACGTTGTACGGTCTATTACCCCTGTACCTTTTTTCCGTGACAATCACGTTCCAGATTGATAAGGGTTCTACTACTCGAAAAATATATACACACCCACACACACATATATATATATATATATATATATATTCTCCACTCGGATCTACAGGTTCGGTTATTTATTCAATTCATAGATTAATGAGGTTGAAAACGGTGCTGGGTTATATATATATATATATATATGAATGATCAAAGTTGCTTATTAGAGTTGAAATTTAGAACAACGGGGAAAATATTAGTCACGCAGAAAAGAAAAATTAAGAAGAAGTGGTCATGTTCAAATTTCAACACTCAACTTAACTCAACTATTGACACTGGCTAGTTTAAGTGGTTGTGGCATCTCCTACTTCATATTAGTTTGGATTCGAGTCTCCTTAACCTCAAAATAGGGAAAAACAGTAGTTGTGGCGTATCCTTTTTATGTCTTTGTGCCTTTGTTCCCCTTTATTAATGGTTGAGGCTGATGTAAATATTATAAATTGATAAAAAAAAAAAACTTAATTAACTCACTAAGCCTTTTTTTTAATTACATAGGATCAACTACATGAATTTGTTTTTTTCATTCCACTCTATATAGGTCTAAATCAACATTAAAATTACAAATAGTTATATATTTCTTAATTATTAATTAAAACAGAAAATTACAATCTAAGGTCCCAGAGCATAAGCAATGCTCCAAGCAACTACCCTGAAAATGAAAACTTATATTAGTAATGTACAAATCTTTCTTTATATATGTAAAAAATACCTTAATTTGTTTTCTCTCACTTAATCTTTGATATTGGGGCTACTTCTACCCTTTCTTGACTATGTTCACTTCTAATTCTATCTTTTAATATTCTATCACATGTCTATCTTAACATGTGCATTTCCGTTATATTTTTAATTTATTCTTCATATGTTGTTCTCTTTTGCTTAGCATTCTCTATATCAATATCTATATACTGATATTTTATGGCAATAGAGGCACCCTTATAAGAAATTGCAGTTGTCAATGTAGATAAATCACTTCCAAGAAATCCTACAATATTCAACTTGAAATCAATAGTTAATAGTTAAAGTCTTTTAGTGAGCATAGCATCTACTACCATCTTATCCTACAGCCTGTAACAGCTGATATTACATGACATATCTCACATGTGGAACAATTTTTTTGAGGTGAGAAATTAATGCTTAGGTCTCAGTATTTTGTTTGAATGAAATCTCAAGATCCAAATATCAAAATTCAATGTGACAATAGTGACTTACTGCTACTCATGCAATAAGGACAAATTTTATGTCCCATTTGGAAGAAGACTCAAAACTTTACTAATTCTACGTTGAATCTTCTTGCATTTTGTACTAATCATCACCATCATAAATTGTATGCACTGGCTCTCTCCCCACATTATGGATTTTTACTCCTTGTAGAACTAGTTTATTTCTGTACGTCTATTGTTGATGTGGTATGTATAAATGCCTCAAATCATTAATTTACATATATTCATGAAGTATGCAAGTGGAAATTACGAATGTTTACTACGATACATCTGCATCTTAATTACCTATACTCTAGTAGAAAATTTATTTTAATTTTGAAAAGGGAAATGCTAGTCTAACTATAAAAAAAAATGTAACTTTATACATGTATAACTATTAGATAATTTATTACACATCTTGAAATATGTAACACATTTATTTTATGGTTATGAATATACAGTTGTACTTGAAGCTGCACTGCTACGTAGCCATCATGTAATTGAAGAGCTTCAGAAAGCAAGATCATTTTGACTACTATTACCGTCAAATTTGATATGATGCCTTCTTTTGTGGGCAAAGTTGAAAACAAGCTTTTAAAGAATCAACCAAGAAAGATCATTGATTCCTATCATTTTCTTCATCTCCATATTATTACAAGTGAAGGAACCGTAGGCAATAGGCGTAGAGCAACTTAACACCTTTCCTTTATAACACGTGACACATTTTCTTAGGTTCATTGACCATTGGTTTGAGTTTTAATTATTGCTAGATTACTTAGAAACAAAGGGAAAATTACTGAAGTCTGGTAGCGTTTCCTTTGATTAATTGGAAGATTTTCTCTTTAGGAATGTTGAAATTCCTATGTATCCTCGTTCCACACAAGGGAGAGAAAACAAAAACCTCAATTCAGCCATGTTCACTTATTCAAATACTATTGAATATTGTAAACATTAATTCAATTTCTCCCCTTAGTAATTTCTCAATGTAAATGCTTTAGTAAAACTCTTCCTACATACATGAGTCTAATATCCCGGCCGAGAAAAACAAATAGAGACTTTTTAATAAAAAAAGCACTTATTTCATGTGTGTTCAAAAGCTAGGACGTGTCGGTGAGTTGTGCTTGGAATAAAACTGCTATACATATACGTATTCACACTGTGTATATAATTCCAAGTCACATGACCATTTTCCATATTCCAAGAGAAAAAGCTTGTTTACCCTCAAAACAGCAAAAAAGCCAAATCAACACGAAAAGGCCTAGAAATACTTATAGCCGACTTTTAATTCAAAAATTGAAACTTTAAAAAAATAATAATAATAATAATTATTGAAGCTCATTTGATTCATTTCACATGTTGTAAAATATTATTTTTTATATAGGATTGTAAGTTTGGTCTTTTAAATTAGGTCATCAGACGTGTGGACGCTTACGTAAAGTATGTCATAAAATAAATTTTATGGGGTTTTATTTTTTTTTGTAAAAAAATTATTTTTTGATAGTATGAGTGGGTATGATTTTTTATGTGTTTTAGCTTGAAAGAACTCGCATTTGACGTAATAATAATAAAACAGTAAAAATAAAAAATAATTTGGCTTGAAGTTGAAGCCAATGAAGCTAATATTGGAGTTTGAAGCCGTGTAAAGGGTAAAAAACGCGCCGTGAAGTCATCCACTGTACTGCGGTCTTCGAAAGCGTCGCATAAAGAGGGGTTACGTGGCGACATCGCTGTTGAAGACAGCTAGCTAATATGAATCCCAGAAAGCTTATTATTATTAATGTGTAAAAACTAGTGTATGTGATGAATTGAAGCAAAAAAAAAAAAAAATAATTAAAATCAAATTAACAGTAATTACTCTTAAAACTCTTGAAAACAAAACAAAACCCTGATGTGGAGAGATTGATCTCTCAGATATAGGCCACGTTGCACCTTTGATATACAAAGGCCGGCACCAAATATCTTTGACTTCACCCTTTTTTCTTCTCACAGACAATTTATATATATATATATATATATACCTTTCTATCATACGACCTTCTCCTCACACTTTTGTTGCAACAATAGAAGTACCCATCTCTTGTTAACAACATTCATCAAGTACTTTTACTTTCTGGTGATAATTGATCATCTTCAACAGTGTAACAAGGTTCCAGAAGAAGAAGAAGAAGAAGAAGAAAAATCAGAGTACTTTTTGCAGAGGAAGACATGGGAAGATCACCTTGTTGCGACAAAAATGGACTCAAGAAAGGGCCATGGACACCTGAGGAAGATCAGAAGCTCATTGATTATATTCAAAAACATGGGCATGGAAGCTGGAGAACACTCCCCAAGAACGCTGGTAAGTTTATTTAGATATGCTTTTTAAGTATATTTGAAATAAAAATATGGGTGTCTATTGTTAGTTTCGTTTTAAAGAATAAATTAGTGATAGGCTTGGTTAATTTGCTTCATGACAGGGCTTCAAAGGTGTGGGAAGAGTTGTCGTCTTAGATGGACTAATTATCTTAGACCTGATATCAAGAGAGGCAGATTCTCTTTTGAAGAAGAAGAAACTATCATTCAACTACACAGTGTTTTAGGCAACAAGTAAGTTTTAATAATTCATAAGACTACTCTTATATATGCTAATAGTTATGAGAACTGGGTATGCTTTGTTTTGCTTAATTTACTTATGTTGGTGAATTGCTTGAGTTAAATGTTTCTTAATTTGTTATGTTAGGTGGTCTGCCATTGCTGCTCGCTTGCCCGGAAGAACAGACAACGAGATAAAGAACTACTGGAACACACATATCAGGAAGAGGCTGCTTAGAATGGGAATTGATCCTGTAACTCATAGCCCTCGTCTTGATCTTCTAGACCTCTCTTCTGTTTTCAACTCAGCTTTATACAACCCATCTCATCATCATCATCTATCAAGATTGCTTGGCCTCCAACATCTAGTTAATCCAGAACTCCTAAGACTTGCTACAACTCTCTTATCATCATCATCATCTCGACAGAATACTGAAAATCCTGACTTACAATTTCTACAAAATCTTCAAGAAAACCAGCTTTGCATTAATCCCCAAATGCAGCAGACCCAGTTGATGCCGTCATTAATTGAACCTCCATTAATCCATCAAGATCAAATCCAAGCTTCATGCACTACTACTACTACTACTAGTACTACTTCAGCTCTTCCTTGTCCATCAGCTCCATTTTTAAATGAACCTGATCATAATCAAGTTCATCATCATCTCATGCAACCCAATGTGGAGCAATTTCAATCAAATCTCTCATACCAAAACTGCCAACTCAATATATGGCAAGACAATGTAATGAATCAAACTGATGATATCACAGATAACTTTGCTGCAGCAATTCCAAATTTGGGATTATTCTACAGCTCTGATCAGTCTTCCATTATTGACCCTTTGTCCGAAAACTCAAGTTTCCCATCGAACAACAACGCCAACTTCGGTTTCACATCGGTTTTATCTACACCTTCTTCAAGCCCAACTCAGCTAACTGCTTCTTGCAGCACTGAAGATGAGAGGGATAGCTATTGCAGTAACTTGCTGAATTTTGAAATTCCCAGTACTATGTTGGACGTCAACGACTACATGTAATTCAGATTGATTAAGAAGAATTTAGTAATATTTATGATCTGGGTATTGCAGAAGAATCTGAAATTTTTAAACAAGAATCATGATCAGATGACTGTTTCTGAGTTCTAGATCTTTCTGGGTGCTTTTCATTGATGTTGATACTGTAAAATCCCACATGAGTTTGTTGTTGCAATTTTCTTTTCCAAAAGCTCACTGTATCAAGCAACAAGATTCCCTACCCACCCTTGTGTTTTTTTGTTTTTTTAGGGGAAGTTTGCATTATTGATGTTCATTATATTTATTGATTTGTTTTCCATTATTGGTATCTTAGTCTATATAATATTCATTCAAGTCAAATTGAGCTTGGACATTTCCTTTCAAAAAAAAAAAAAAAAAAAGAACATTCTCGTTTTATGTTTGTTACAGTGCTGAAGTATTGTAAATAATATTACAATAAGAGGAATATTGTAAAGAACACAATTCATGAAACTTGTAAGCTTTCCAAAATTGTTTGAATTGTAAAGCAATTTCCATTAACTACGAGCTTTAAAATATTAGAAAAAAAATGCACTTTTATAAGAAGACAAAAACATCACTAAAATAATCCCTTAATAGCAAGTTTTCTTTGCAATTTCTCGAGTTTTATAAGAACGTAACTGTATATAGCAAGTAGAAATTAAATAATACGCTTTGGAGTTTGGATAAGATTACCATATATATATATATATAACCAATCATCATAACCCACCTGTTGTAAAGATCAAAGCAAAAGTAGTTCAAGCTTATTTTCAATTCCTGATCATAATTAATTAAACTTGTCATGAACAACTGTACATATTAATTTAATATCAGTTATTCTAGATTTTATACGTCCTACTTGGTAGAGAAGTTTAGAGCAAAATTTGCTTGGTGGCCTTAGCTAGAGCTTCAAGATGAAGGCACGTGGCGAATCTCACACGGTAATAAATAAATGTCGGCGCAGTCAAAGGTTTGACTAACAGGGATACGTGTCGAGGAATGAGTGGTGACACAGGGTTCATGTAAAAAGTTTTTTGCTTTATTGAATTACGCCGCGTGGATCTTGTGGTGTTTTGTCTCTTTATCCGTCATTTAATGCTTATATATATGCATTCACCATGATCCATACCACTCATACATACATACATAACATTACATGACATGATGATGAATGGTGAAGCATCATCATCATCACCCACAATTCACTACAGACTCAATAATACACCTTTTATTGCCAAACCTTCCCGCCCCTGTTTGGTTAAAAACAAAAGGGGCAACTGGGCAAACAGGTCACAAATTCAGCGCCTTATCCAATACCAGACGCCACGACAGCGAAGTTTTACAAGTACACGTGCCCTCTCCTAATTAAACGCCCGCCACTACTCGCCGATTAAGAAGAATGGATTTTATTTTCTTTTTTAATTAAGAGCTCTAGATATTTTTGAATTACACTTCTAAAATTATGTATTGAAATTATATACACTTATTATTTTTTGTCTAATTAAATATAGTTATAGATAAAAAAAAGGATCAAAGTATTTTTAATAAAAATTAATATTAGATTGACCTAATAGTTATAAGGCAGATTGTCAAATATATTCATATAGACATCGTAGTTGACGATATTTTAAATGTTTATGCCATGCTCTAAAATTGATGAGGCCTGATACCTTATGATCTCTAAAAATAAAAAATTCAAATTCAAATAATAAAATAATTATTTGAATTATATATATATATGTGTGTGTGTGTGTAAGAAATCTTTTTTTCTTTTTTTCCATCCCATATTAATTTCCTTCTCTAATTCTTCTTCTTCACCAGCATAATGCATGCATTTCTTAATATTATTATGATGCATGTATGTGTTTTTATACACATTAAATATATATATATATATATATATATATATATATATGTTATTAACTCCATTTATAAATAAACCAAACATATATTAACTCAAAAAATATAATATTATATAGTTGTGAGTAAGTTTTTGTAAGTGTATAAAAATATACTAAAAGCATATGAAATTTTAATTTATTACACAATAATTATTATGTATATAAAAAAGATATATTAGATAAAAAAAATATACATATATATATATAAGGTCAATTCAAATGCAATAAATTCATAAACAGATTAAAAATCCATCTTCACATTGACTAATGGTTGCCTCATTAATTAATCATGTGCATGTTTGTAGAATAGTCTAAATATAATCAATATAGACGAAATAAAATTAATTTGTTTTAGAATGACAACAAAACTAAATTATATCACATGGTCATACTAATATTTCTTGTTCATTTTGAATTCAAAAGGTTTGATGGGATGCTTGTAATTGATGGAGTGACACCTATGAAAGCCAGACAGAGATGTCTCATCAATAAATAGTGTGGGGATCATGGCTAGAATTTAGAAAGGTCCAAAACAAATGTAAAATGTAGTTCACCACCTTAATATATATATAGTTGATGTATTACATAGGAAGATTGACTACTCAATTAAATGTAGTACCTTTGCTAATAATAATTAATGTGCTATCAAATAAAGTTTCTCAAAAAGTTAGGCAATGGACATAGTCATATAATTAATTAATTCAAGACTGTAGTTTTAAGAATGCAAGGAAGGATTTAATTAGAACCTATAACAGCATAATCTACAAGATAAAAGAATGATATTCTAATGACATAAAAAGGAAGCTTTGTTCAACCATATAGTTGAATACTTTCCCTAATTCTAAACATTAGATAAAGGCTTCCCAAGCATTTTTAACAAAATATTGTTTACAAAATATACTTTAGGTTCTGTTTGCTTTGTGTTTTAAATTTTAGGACACAATTTAATTAAATATCAAAATATTAAAATACTATAATTTTAAATTTTTTTTTTAAAATAATATATTTTTTAATTAAAATCTTGAAAAAAATATTTTCAAATTAAAGAAAAAACCAAATACTTAATTTTTATTATTTTAATTGAAAAAAAGTTACATCTGAAATATTAATTATAAATGAAACACGTCCATATTTAGCTAACAATAACTTTTTAAAAAAAAATTATTAATCTAACTATAAATTTTGTAACTGTACATATAATTACATATAAATATTCATTAAATATTAATATTTTACATTTCTTATATAATTTAATAAATATACATATATAATTACATCATTTTATAGTTAAATTAATATTTTTCTTTTTTCAATTATAATCATAAGTTGTGTTGTATTTATACTCAATTAGGACTAATTGATCATGATTACTTGAAAAGTTTCCTTACTTTCAACCACCAACGCCTCTCAAGTATCAAAAGATTCCATAGCCCTTCAAGGTCAAATTCCGAGTCAGGTCAACCCAAAAAAGTGTGTTCCTGGAATGGTGGGGCCAAGCTCATGTTTAGTGCTATTCCGTGAAGCAAATAAAAACAAGAGCAGCAAAACCCTGAAACCCTGAAACCCTGAAACCAACCAAACCTTCAAGTCGTCCCGTAAGCGTTGTAACCAAACACCCACTCTACACTTAAGTTCCAGTTGCAGTTTCAAGTGACCATCACATTTGAAAAAGTCAACGAATCGCCAAGGCAAACGGTAATCGGCGATTACTGGATTTCCGGATTTGGTAGTCTGAGAGTGTTTTTCTACTGGTTACAACGACACGCGTCAGAGATACGTCACGTGTACGTCAATCGAAAGTCGGAGAGAAGGAGAGAGTTTCTGACGAACACGAGATTCGGATTGCTAACTAGCATTGCATTTATTTTGAGTGGACCCAGTCATTTAACGAAGGACATGGAGTTGGTGATCTTACTGGTGAGTTGCTTAATGCCCACGTGGCATCATGACGTGAACTTAATGGATACAACTTACAATACAGGATCAGCATGAAAAATGAGTAGAAAAAAAATCCTTTTTGTTAATTTTGGAGCCTTAGCAATCTAAAAGTATATATTCTTTTTAATCAAATTTGATAAATAATTTTAGCATATAGGCGTTGTTTGGAAGAGTTTTTCTAAAGCACTTTTATAGCAAAAATACTTTTAAAAATATTTGGCAACACTTATTTTTAACTAAACTACGACAAAAAAAAATAATTTTTTGTTTTTAGAAGACTTATTTTTAAAAACACTTTTTCAATAAACGTTTCTAAAAAAAGGCCATTGAAAAAGCTCTCACAAACTAGATTATAATATATAACTTTATCTCAAAAATAAAATTTAATACTATCTATAAGAAGTAGTTGTTAATCAAATCAAATCAATTTAATGGATTGGTTTTTTCAGAATATGTAATGAATACTGTTCTAATATAATCCTTTAAATGCAATCTTTAATTATTAAGTTGCAGATATTTTTGCCATTTAAGTCAAAACCTGTACCTTTGGTTGATTCAGTCATCTAAGTAAGTAATTTGTTTAATTCAAAATTGATGGTGGCTCCATGCATACATTAACATAAAAATCTAGGACCTCTGATAAATTATAACGCATGTAAGTTGTATACTTTTGTGAAAAATTCAAAGAAAAGCAAAGAATGTAATGGATTATATTCCCCATCACATAGTAAGGCTTGAAGGAAGTTAAAATCAAATGTTTGTGAACAATCTAAAATAATTATAATTTTTAATAATAATAATAATAATAATATTATTATATGTACGTTCAATGTCAATGTCATTTTTAAATTTTAATACCTAATTTATTTTAAATGCTTTGAAAGTGCGTTGTGTATTTGAGAATACTGTATAATACACATACATTCTCAAAATATCTAAAAGAACTAAAGACAAACTTAAATAAAATATTTTTTTTAATAATAATAACAAAAAAAATTTTATTTGTTCATTGACGTAACGAGTGCGTCATGAAAACGCTGTTGGTACGGCCAGTAATTGACCATCAGCCGACCATTTTATCTTAGTCTTGTTTTTCTCATCTTGTTAGTTTCTTCCATGTTGCTTGCGGTGGTGGTGGGACATCAGTTATATATATGTATGTATATCCCAAACTTCCTTTTCATTTTCATGCAAATTTTCTCCTTCCGACCGACCAAACAAAGCCTTCACTTTCTACACTCTCTTTGAATTCTTAAAGCCAAAAGAATGTTTTTGTCTCATCATCGCTTCTTTTTACCTTATCTTAATTAACTTTTTTTCTTCACTCACTTTGCAGTTTCTTTTTCTTTTTGGACAACTTCTTTGCAAGTTGAAGAAGCAAGAAGCCAAGAAAAAATAAACCCCTCTCATGATTCCTCCGTCCGTCATCTTCCTTGTTCTCTTTGAAAAGCTTGAGCAAATTGACTCACGTACTTGTCCTTTCTGTCTCTCTTCTTCATCATTTTCTTTTAATTTACTTATTTATTTTAATTTTTTTTCACTTCTTTTGAAAATTTGTCTATTAATTAATTGTAAATTCGTCCCCCTAATTCTATGGAACATATATATACTTTTTTTCTCATCATCCCATATGCACATGTATAATAGTAATTGTCTAGCAACATGACTTTTATTTGATAATAATTTAAGTGGTGTCCTCCTACTTCCTTACAAGCATTATAAAGATTTAACTCATTTGGAACAAAGACTATTAAAAAAATATGGTGGCATCATGCTAAATAATGTGTTAATATCTTCACAAGAAAATGTCTTCACTCTTGGCAAAGATTGTGTTACCCCACCTGTGCAGTGAAGACAAAAGTCTATCTTAAAACTTAAACCCGTCAAGAACTTCATTATCAAAAACCTCGTGGAAAGAAATAATTTTATTGTTGTTGTGAGAGTTGAATTGTACGTATACCTATATATGCTTCCTAAGGTGCTTAATATATAGGCTCAAATTTTTTGCTCATAAAGGCTTCATGATCAAATGTGAAACCTTGAGAAGAAATAAAAGACTTTCATGCGTTCTTTGTCAAGGCTATATATATATGCTTGATTATTTTCTATTATTCTACTAACATAATTGGTGCTTTGAATTTAACCCAAAAGTAGATTTACATTAAAAAATATACTAGACTTTTCAATACAAGTAATTAAAAAAATCATGTTGCAAACGAGGAAGCCAATGGTTATAAATGTAACTTTTTGTGCAGACACCAACACATCAATGAGATCATGTAATATCTCTAGTCCTTCAAGATGACATCAAATTCATGTAATATCTCTTTTTTAGTAAAATATAGTTTTAAATGACAAAATAGGATTCATATGATCACATCTTGAGTGAGTAATATAATGTATAAAATATGATGACATTGATGATAGATTGAACTTTTTATGATTGACAAGAAGCATTAATTTTAAAATCAAGGAAAGCCCCTAAATTTGACCTTACCTCAAATTAATCTTTCTTTCTATCTTTTCATGCAATATATTCAACTTACACAAAAATAAAGCCATTGACCAATATTATAAAGTGCTTGTAGCATCTCTACTGTTCTTGCCAATACACATGTGAGTGACTTATCAAAGAAAAAAAAGCTTCATATATTTGGACTTCAACCAAAGAAAAGAAGCTTTATATATTCGGACGTCAAGGAAAGAAATTAAATGTATAGAACAATATAATTAAAGAGACAATTATTTGGGTTTCAAATCATGATTAATTTACAGTTCATATATATATAGTTTTTTTGTTTACTTTTTGATGTTGACGCTCCCAAGTCAAACTTTATATTATATATATTTTTAATACAGTAGCGATGACAAATATAATGTTGAAAAGCAAAAAAAGATGGAACAACATTTCAATGATGATTGGAGTTTCTCAACAATAATGCTTTAAAAAATTATATTCTGACAGAGGGCATGTTGAAATGTGTGAACACAACCTAGCTAGATATAAAAAATGTCGCATCATGAAACAAGATTTATATTTTGGGATTTTGTATACATTTGAAATGCAAATATATCATATATATATACTTTGACTAATAATCAATTTGTTCTAGGTAATGGGTTTTGAGCAATTTATATCTCAACCTTGATTACAGTTTTCAAAAAATTAATCAAGGGATACATGTAATAATCTTTTCATATAGGATTGTGATGTGTATATTTAAAACTTTTGTTTATGAATTTAAAATAATAATAATAATAATTTAGTGGGTATGGATTTTGACATCCATGATAGGAGTAATTGTTTTCTATTTTAAACATATGGACCTGCCTAATCCTTCCTCTTGCTAAATGAAGACAAGGAAATTAGACTACTAAATGAAGACAAGGAAATTAGACTACTAAATGATGGGCGCGCATTTGATTAGAAGCAATGATTCATTGATTCATTATATATATTTTTTAATGTGCATTTCATAATTTTCTTTGAAACATTATGCCAAGGTGTTAGACTTTAGTCATTTACATTTCCGAGGAAGTGGAAAATGTGTTTTGAAATCTTTGCACATAATGTAACTTTTAGATATTAAGATATTAGTTGTGGGTGCTCTCAGTGGTCCAATTATATATATCTTCAAATAATATATATATAAAAGAAACCTTTATTATTACTCACATTCTTTTTCTTAATTGTTTAATTCTTTTTTTCTTTGAAAAAACAACAAACTATTGTTTATTATTGCTAGTCCAGGCCATGTTTTGAGGTAGTTATTAATATGCTAGACTGGATGTAGCATTTTAAATCACATAAATATTCTATAGTTGTCACGACCCACTACTTGATGTCATGACCGGCACAGAAACTTTCGAATATACCTTTCGTTAGTACACCGAGTGTCCTGTCAGCCTAAAACACATATACGAATCCTCAAAATTAAATAAAATACAATCATAAAAACATCCATCTAACATGATCATAAGTGAAATAAAATATTACATCTCCAAGTTACCAAATATAAAATTTTAAAGTTTACAAAATACTACAAACCCAACACATCTCACATATGTGTTAATTATATATATACTAGGTGTTATCGTGTACATAATTATCAAATGTACAACACCTACATAAAATAAAAATAAGAGACAATCTATATATGATAAGTACCTGAATAGCGGCTTATTAACTATTTATGGTAATGACAGAGATAAAAGAAGACGTAACATAATATGTACAAAAATAATTAAGAAAGATATAACTATTTAAAATTTAAATATTAATTTAGTTCTTAATGACTTAGAGTTGATAAAGTAAATTTATATAGCCGATTCCGAATAGTCTAGAAAAGACTCAATTAAGCTTAGTTGTATATGTGTGTACGAAACAGAGTTAATAAAATAAATTTATGTAGTTGACTTTAGATAATTGTGAAAAGATTTAATTAACTTGAAGTGTAGGTATGTTTGTAGGTATGAATATATGTATATGTTTTATATGAATATAAGTTGTGGTTGGAAATTGAGAAAATTAATAACAGCTGGTACAAGAATATTATTGGCTTGGAAGTGGCCACAAGCGTATTGTTTGGCACAATATATACGTAAGTTTCTCGTACGTACTAGACTACTAGGTGGTGGATCGCGCGTTTTGACTAGCCACCGTCAGTTTGTCGGCTTATCAAATCTAATATGCGCACGGACCACATGTTCTTATTATTCACTTATTCTCTCTCTCTCTCTCTCTCTCTCTCTCTGAATGCCCAACTTGCAGATAATACTCTCATTGCGTTTAGCTTTTGCCTACGGCTTTGTGGTCGACGAGACGACCAACCAAACAAAGCTCTTAAAGCCTCAAAAGTGCGCTTTTGTCTTTACGTGCGTTCTTTTTAATTAACTCGATCTACACGTTTGCTGTTTTTGCTTCTGAATTTTGAATTTCTCCCTATATAGCTGCTGGAGAGAAAGCAGAAATTTCAAGAACAAATATGAAATATACTGCTAAATGTGGTTCATATTGGTGTTAGGTTATTAGAGGAAGAAGTAAAGCAGAAAATGGAAAGGAATAAAGTTGTGAGCTTTTCTTCCTTTTACTTTAAAAGGGTGATCAAATTGATTCTCAAATCCCATCCCGCTTTTAATTTTGAAAAAGTTGCTTTTAATTGGATTCAAATTTTCCTGCTGTGTACATGCAACCAACCTGCTTGACTACGTGTGAAAGTAAAATCTTCAAGGACAAACTAAAATAAATATATTATTATTATTATTATTATTATTATTATTATTATTATTATTATTTTACCAGTTTGTGATTAAAAAAAAAAATCAAAAAATAATTTTTTATCGTTCTTTAAAAACATGTTATATTTTTACTAAAAGTCTCGAAAACTGTTTTTGAATACAACTAACCAAACGGGTGCTCTTTATTTTTAAATTTTTGAATATAAAAAATTATATTCAAATCATTAACCAAAGAGGGCCTAGCTTTTTTAGTCTCTTATGGTTTGGATTGTTTTGGCACAAGAAAACGAAATGCTACATGATAGAGCAAGTTCAATTATAGGCCCAACCTAAGCAGTTTCGTAAGGCTACCTTGAGTTTACGCTTCATCTGCTATCCAAAGGCTATTGACTCTCTTTGTTGAGGTAGACCTTGCTTAGTGAACACTCTTTAACTTGAGTAATTGTGGCATCTCTTTATCTCAAACGAAGTTAGGGTTTCAGTCTTCTTAACTTTAAAATAGTCACGGTGTATTTGTAGTCTTATTGGGTCTTGTTATGACTTTAGGCATTTAGGCTCCGTTTAGCTTGTTATCCGGATACTATTTTTTATATTCGAAAATCAAAAAGTACTAAAAGCTTGTTTGGTTCAAAAAAATTTGAAAACATTTTTTCAATTTTTGTTAAGAAAATAACTTTTTTTTAGAAAACGATAAAAAATCATTTTATAATTTTTTTTTAAATTATATTATTATTTTTGAATCGCGAACCAAACACACTTAAAATGAGTTTTGACATAATTAACAAAACTTTGCCATTTATCATCTATTGAGGATCAACCACAAGCTTTGATGCCTTAGCCATGAGTTGCCCACCTAGGCCCAGCCCACTACTGCTGCCCAAGCCATGCCAAATTAATAACATTTTTAAATTGTCTAAAACTCACATATTGGCATATGAGCTGTGACAACATAAAAGAGTTGAAGTGATACAGTCTAGATTTTGCAATATATTTTATTACGATCTATGCTGAATTTAACTATGCCACACAAGTCCATCAGATGAATTTGCTTCCTCCATGTTTTGGATTAAATTGATGTTTAAACTAAAAGAAGTTGTCTTTCATAATTATACTTATTCACATTTTTTACTGGAAGATTATAATAATTCTCCAATTTTGGAATACACCGATATCATGAATCATTTTAGAAAACATATAAGCACAAAAAAAGGTGGATGCATATAAGCCCTATATGAAAGTGAGCAAAGCTTGAGAATAAGATGACAAAATTTTCATAACTACAAGCACATAATACCCGGCAACAAAGGCCTACACTCACAATAATATTATAGAGAACTATAACATGGTTGTTTGTACAGTACTTTAAACCCTTCCCACTTATAAAAGGTGAACGGTAACAAGTAGCTATGCTATAGTGGTGGTAGTTAGATATATCTTTCTATTATTTTTATCAACTATTAAGAAGTAACTTTCCTGAGTGCATTCAAAAGTCTTTGTTGTACACGTACAAGGTACTTTAATCGATTTTCTCTTATCTTGTATTTAATTGCTCTACTTGTATTGGATATACTAATTTTTAATTTTGCCTATATCTCTTGATTCAAGTATTAAAATTCATATCTTATGCAAATTTTCTTATTATCAGTCACATTTTAATTAAAAAAAAAGCTTTTATTTTTTGGTAATTTAAGTGGTGTCATCGAAGCTTGTTTATATGCATCACGAAAACTAATCTATCTGAAAAAATATTACTAAAGGGATATGGTTGCGTTTGACTCAATGACGTTCCACTTAATGACATATAAGCATCTCTACACGTGACCATAATACAAGGACATCGACTTAGGTAAAGTATACATCACCTGACCTGTGCAGTCTAGATAAAAGTCCATATCCCCTTATGAAAAAGAACTTGTCTTGTACCACCCTATAAAATTGATTTATTAAAAAAAGAAAAAGAAAAAAAAGTTTTTTTTCTTATTAGTAACAAAGAAAATGATCTTCAAAAGACTAATCTCACTCTGTTAATCAAATGTCACTAACCTTGCGTTACCACCGTCTCCTCCGCAACTGCAAGACCACCAACCAACTGAAGCAACTCCACGCTCACCTCACCACCACCGGCCTTCTCAACCTCGACTTCCGCCTCCTCGCCCGCCTCTTCACCACCATCTCATCACTTTCCGGTGACCTCAACTACACCACCCTCCTCTTCTCCTTTCTCCCCCACCCATCCATCTTCTTCTACAACACTCTCATCAAAGCTCATTCCAAAACCCCAACCCCTCTCTCTTCCATTCCCATATACACCCAAATCCTCACTTCCAACCTCCTTCCTGATATCTACACTTACCCTCTTCTCCTCAAGGCTTGTTCCCAAGTGCCCGCGTTCCCACAAGGCTGTTCCATTCACGGGCAAGCCATCAAATTCGCTTTAGCCTCTTATGTTTACGTTAACAATGCTTTAATTCATTTTTACTCTGTAAATGGGAGTGTGGATGACGCAAGGAAGCTGTTTGACACTAGTGAAGCATTGGATGTTGTTTCCTGGAATACTATGATTAGTGGGTATGTGCGGGTTGGTGATGTTTGTAATGCTACGAAAGTGTTTGATGAAATGCCTGAGAGAAATGCGGTTTCTTGGACTGCGTTGATCACGGGGTATGTGCAATGTGGGTTGTGTAAGGAGGCTTTAAGGGTGTTTTCGAGAATGCAATTTGAGGGGGTCAAGCCTAGTGAAGTGACTTTGGTGAGTGTGGTTTCGGGTTGCGCTGATCTTGGTGCGTTGGAGCTGGGGAAGTGGGTTCATTGGTATATGAAGGGGAATGGGATGGAAATGAGTGTGTATTTGGGTACTTCTTTGATTGATATGTATGCGAAATGTGGGGAAGTGGGTTTAGCTTTGGAGGTTTTTGATGAGATGAGAGAGAAGAATTTGTTGGCTTGGAGTACCATGATTAAAGGGCTTGGAATGCATGGTTTAGGGGAAAAAGCACTGAAATTTCTTTTGAACATGGAGAAAGAAGGCGTTAAACCCGATGATATTGCATTTATCGGTGTACTTTGTGCTTGCACACATGCGGGTTTAGTTGATGAAGGGCGTCGAATTTTCAATTCAATGAGTAGAGACTATGGCATTGCTGCTAAAATTGAACACTATGGTTGTCTAGTGGATCTCTTGGCGCGCGGTGGAAGGCTTGATGAGGCGAGAGAGGTAATTGATAGTATGCCTATGAAGCCTGATGCCCGTATATGGGGAGCGTTAATGGCCGGGTGTAGATTTTATAGAAATGTAGAATTGGCAGAGTATGCGGTGAAGCATTTGATAGAATTGGAACCAGAAAATGGTGGTGTTTATGTGCTTTTATCCAACATTTATGCCATCTCAGGCAGGCAAGAGGATGCAAGAAAAGTGAGAGATTTGATGGAAAAGAAGGGAGTTTCAAAGATTGCAGGGTGTAGCTTAATTGAAATTGGAGGAACTGTACATGAATTCATTGTTGGTGATACAAATCATCCCCAAATGAAAGAAATATTGGTGAAGTGGGAGGAAATTTACAGGTTACTAGAGTTGGAAGGCTACATTCGTAACAGAACTGAAGTGTTGCTTGATATTATTGAGGAAGATAAAGAAGAAGCATTAGCTCGGCACAGTGAGAAGTTGGCCATTGCTTTTGGATTGATTAGTATTACAGATGGAGTTCCCATTCGCTTGGTAAAGAATTTACGGGTATGTACTGATTGTCATCATGTCACTAAGCTAATATCAAAGATTTATGATAGAGAAATAATTGTTAGAGATCGAACTCGCTTCCATCGTTTTAAGAATGGGAGGTGCAGTTGCAGTGACTTCTGGTAACACAGCTCTGTAGAGACATTCTATAGCTCTTCGAGCAATCTATGTATTATAAATTCTTTTTGTAATCTATTACATTCTTTTTTTTTTCTTTTCTTTTGTGCAATCTATTACATTCTAGAGAACTAACTACAATCTTCACATTTGAATAACTGGATATGATGTTGACGCACGGTGGCTCAAACCAGCTTATGGGCTAATGTTCTTATTTATATATTTATGTTATTAATTTCCTAGTCCACATGTTGTAGACTAACCCTAATACCTCTCTTCGGTATATTACCTATTAGGATCCGAGAGATGATGTGAGAGATATAGAGGTGTGCATCAAAGTATGTATGACTCTTGAATCTTCAAATTAGTGATTTCTTCATCTCACGTGGACTTGGATGAATCTGCAACTATCCACATAAATTTGGTGCATATTTGTGTTTGTTCCTCTGCATAAATCTCTAAATGTGAATGTAGAACTTTAGATCTCTAGAATTGAATCAAAGGATGATGGGTGAAACCCAAAAAAAAAAACCTCCTAATTCTATCATATGTTCTCTCTTCCTATATCAATGTTATTTATTGGGACATGGTTACCTAAGACCTTGATGCCAAATAATAACTTCAATAAAATGAACCCCTAGTTCATCTCTGTAAGTTATAACATAGATTCTTCTATGGTAGACCATGAAACCTGATGACATTACTGATCGTCTTCAAACCCACCTGAAAAATGAAAACATAAAACAAAGAAAAAATGTAGAGCAGGCAAGAATTCATACCTGTTAGATTAGCTGTTGATAAGCCCAGAAGATCTGAAAACATGATTGAGTGCGGCGCTGGTGAAATCACAAACAAAACATAGAGACAGAGTCCAAAAAGAAGGAATTTTTGAGTGTTTGAGAGTTCATCAACGCTGCACTCAATGATGCTTTCTTCATCCTGTTTCCAACAACCTCCAATTCCTCTTTTTCTCCCATTTTTCTGGATCCATTCTCTTGCACTGCCATTTTTTATTTGCAAAAGACCAGTTAAGTTCTTACAGCAACTTGCTTATGTTATTTATATTCTTGTATGGAGTACGTGACTAACCAAGTCCTAGTCCCTGTTGATGACATGCGGCAATATCGGCTGGTAATTGTTGACTGATAGTTCTTCCCAGCACAGCCTTAGCATAAGTAAAATGTGTACTTGATTGCTTGTACTGGAACTTTGTACTACATTCCCATTTTTGTACTAATTAATTTGGTGGCTTTTGCCTTATATTATTGTTAATTGCAAGGTAACTTTGGTATAGTTAATTTATTATTATTTTTTTTTTCTCCTTATGCAAAAGACTAGCTTGAAAAAATTAGCTGTTTTTAGCTAACGGGCTCCAACGTGGTTGGTTCGCTGCGGAGGGGCATTTAGTGCTAGTCATTGACGGTCATGGGTTCAATTCATGGTGGCGCTACGTTAGTGGAGATTAGTCAAAAGTTTTGCAAAGACACGGGCCGATCCTGCTTGTGTAATGCGGGCGGGCTTATAGTTGAGGTTGTCGTTTTTGTAGGTTCCGGATACTTTAGATTGTAATAGATAGTTAGTAACTGTTGATTATTTGCTTTCTAAAAAACATTAGCTGTTTCAATTAAGTTTTTTTTTTTGTTCTTAAATCTTAATTAGTCTTTGTTTAGATCATTAGTTTGTATTATTCCATGACCAAATTCAAGATATTGACATCCCATCTATCAGTGCATTACTTATATTTGTTCACCCTTTATATTCTGAACTTTCCCAATTATTAGTTCTCTAAAATGTGTAGATCACTGGGTATTACTTCAATAGTCAGCGAGATCATCATAGTATGATCTAACAAACTGATTGATCCAACGACCTCTCGAACTTCTAACAAAAGTATTGTCCCGTGGGATTTAATTTATGATAATAAACCGGAGCCTCATGTCTTTTTTTTAGCTTATCAATTATATTGTTTTTAACTGCAAATGACTACTCGGTTTGATGTTCAAAGAGTATTCCTGCCCATGTTGGTAAGCAGAGATTAAATCCTCGTAAGGTTGAAAAATAAATATTATTTGGTATACGGTGTGTAAGATTATGTACTCTTTATTGTAAGTATACTCTTAGGTTGTATAGGCTCTGAAGTCTATTTGTTGTCAAAGAGTCTACTTTCACCTTTATGGGTTTATATTTATATCGGTACGTTCTTAGTTTCTATGCTTGATCCCCTAGTCGGCGTGCCCACTGTGCCCTAGGCAAAATATGCTATTTTAACTTAACATAATCAATTATGTGGTAGTTTCTATGCTTGATGCCCTAGTCGGCGTGCCCACTGTGCCCAAGGCAAAATATGCTATTTTAACTTAATGTAATCAATTATGTGGTGTTCATATTGATTTGAGTCTGATGCAAGATTTGCATTTCAACTTCTAGAAGTGTAATTTAGGGTAGTATTTTTTTCTTTCTTTCTTGTTTTCCATGAGGTATCCCAAAATCCCTTTGAGTATGAAACTAGTCTTCATTTGAGGCTGGAGCGGAGTGATAGACCTCTTTCAATGAAGATGTCTCTAAGAATCGAATCCTAAAACTTTTATACAGAGACGACCTTGAGACTCAGTTCACTTTCACTGAGCCAACTACTCATTGGTTAATTTGAGGTAGGATTTACCTACCCATCTCACTGACTCTTGAGTTGCAATAATGAGAAAAAAATTGGAGCCATATTTTTCAGAGAAGTTCCTTTGAAAACTACAATTCACTAACCAAATTTGGAATGGATTCTTCTATTATTGGCAGTAAATCCTGACATGAGATAACTGTTATTGATCAAGCACCTAAAAGGCAAAAGAGACTAACAAAAATGTAAAGAAGGCACAAGTGATGCAGAAATACCTGTTATATAAATTTGGGTTTTTTCCCAAAACACACACACACAAAACCAGAAGAATTGAAAACATGATTGAGTGCAGCGCCGGTGAAACCACAAAATAAACCAAGAATTCATAGAACCAAAAGCTAATGAGAGTAATTTTGTAGTTCATCAGCGCTGCACTCAATGATGCTTTCTTGATCCTGGTCGCTCTGCCCTCCAATGCTAGCTAGCTATCTGCTCTCTTGACTCTCCATTGAGTTATATATATATTAATGGTGCGTGATGCAAACATAGAGAAATAAAGTACAGAAATTCAGTGCAACCACCACATTCTTAGAAATCTCATTATATTGTACTGCCATTTCCTTTGAAAATTAATAGAAAATCAGTTTTTAATTACTGCAAACTTGTCCATAAGTACTCTTGCAATGAGCTTCCTTCTAATGCATGTGGCTACCAACTCATATTCCTTTTTGGATCCCACAAGGCTTAGTCTTTGCACGTTGAAGGGCAAATGGTACTTGAATTAGTTATGTACTGGAATTTTGTACTACCCTCCTATTTCAATGTGCTAACAGCATTTTTCATCGATTTACCTTTCCATTGATATAAACTATGGCTTAAATGATCATATTTTATAACATGAGCCTTGAGTAAATTGAAATTCATAAGACATATTGTTAATTCTTGGTAGTTTAATGATTATGAATGATGATAATGATTAAGGAGCATGCCATATTTAATGGGCCTGCCTTATATGCATTGATAAACAAATAAAAAAAAATGATAGAAAGTATATAAAAAGTACTACCAAATATAAGTAATTTGCATCTTTGTTTAGTTTTGCATTAATAACCAATCTAAAAGATGGCACCAAAACAAATACAACTAACTGAGAAAGAATAAATTTATTACCTGTTTATTTCATACAAAATTAAGCTATAATCAATACAAATGAAAACAACCACCTTTGGTTAGTAATAATTTAAAGCCCAAGTTAATTTGTACATAAAAATTGCTATGATAATCAATTATCTTAGCTTAAGTTCGACGTGGGAAACTCTTGCCTTTTGCATCTTCAAGAACAATGGACAGAACTTCTTTAGGAGGATTTCTCCAAATGCGAGGCTCTGGAAATTTATGACCCATTCTTGCAAATTTATCAGCTGCCCTGTTACCCTCCCTGTAAATATGAGTTAAACTGCAATTCCTCAATTCTGATATAATTAAGTTTACATGAGTGATAAGCCTCTGAACTTCCTCTGATCTTACTGGTTTTTTATTCACAATAATATCGATCAAGGTCATGGCATCACCTTCGAGCCACACATCGTGCCAGCCGTTCTCTAAAACCATTTCGAGCCCTCGATGAAGAGCTGTCAATTCAGCAATGGTGCTTGTCTTTGGTCCTATAGTTTCAGCATAACCAAGTAAAAACTCAGCTTTGTGATCCCTAAAAATTCCTCCAATGCTTGACATTCCAGTTCCATTCTTGGTAGATCCATCAAAGTTTAGTTTAATCCAACCTATATCGGGTGTTTTCCAAGTAACATGACTATCTTTATTGTGCCAATTCCGCCTTATTAATGAGCGAATTGGATTCAGGGTAAGGCCTCCTTGACATGTCAAAATTCTACAAAAACTAGGAACCATTTTTCTAGGAACTAGTACATAAAAAGGATCTAGGTGATAAGTTATTTAAATAAAAACTATAAATGTTTCCCAGAAATGTAGATGAAGTTTTCCTATATATATACCTGAAGAACTTATCCTACCTTTGATCCATTTTTCTAGAGAACTTGGATTGCAGAGAGAGCGTGTATAGAATTCCTATAGTTTTTGCTTTGGAAGAGAATTAGATCAAATTGTTAGCAACATATTCTACATTTGGGATCGACTTCGAAACAGGAGAAATTTAAGATATAATGAATTAATTTACAGACATATTTTCAATACTAGATAACTTACCCGATTGAAAAACTGGTTTTCTATTATACTTTTGCATTAAGGGACCAAACTACACCAAACATATCGAACTTGACTGTCATTTTTTCTATGCAAAACGACCCGACCCGCGTATTAATAAAGGGAAAATTAAAGAATGAATTCCAGGAGAAACCTTCAAGTAAAGCCAACAATAATTTTTTAGATGATTTGGAAACCGTTGATATAAGCGATTTTGGTGCTGTGACATTTCAAGAACATGAAGCTTTTGAATCTCAAACATATAGAGTAGAATGCAAGCAAGGCAGATTTAAAGAAGAGAACAAGGAGCCCAAAAAATGAAATGGCCAAAAGGGCCAACAAAACCCTGTTGTAAACTCTTCATGAGAATCTATTCAAAGATTGTTCTTAAGATCCTCTGGAAAAGGTTTTGGGTGAGAGGAAGACTTGAATTGAACGGAGGTTATTGGCCCTTGAGAAAGTATCAAAAAATAACTGACTTGTTCATAAAAAAAAGAAGGAATATATTATGCCGTTTTAGATGAGAAGTGAAAGGAGACAGAAAAAATAACTAACTAAACCGTTGCTGCTCCGAATTTGAACGGCTCTAGGTTATCCATTCACAAATGTCTGCTGATTGCTTAGGTTGTGTACTGCATTGGATACTCACCACAACCCAAGCCCTTGGATCAAGTGGAGCCGCCCAAGTAATACAAGGGGAGCCCCCTTGATTCAAGGGCTTGGGTTGTGAAGAGTAAACAACCCAAACCCTTGAGCATTTTCGTTCACAAATATAGCCAGTTTGGTTTAAGAATTAGAATTGTCTTATTAAAAAATTTAAATTAAATATGAAAAATTAAAAGTTAATATATATGTGTACATGACCTATATATATATATATATATATGATTTGATTTGATTTGTAGCTAAAAGTCTAATTTGTTGTAGCTTACGTTGGTTACTTTTACCATAAATTTTTAAATTATCTACTATTTTTTAATATGAAACTGTCAAATAAATTTATATACAAAAATACATTTATGGGTGATTGGTACTAATGAGTTAAAAGATTTTTTTTTTGTAATGTTAGTAAATATAAGATTTATTATAAAAATTATTATTTTTGTCATTTTCAGCACCCCTTTTTATTAACGTGCAACGTACATGCCAATGGAATAATACAAACATAAAAAGGTAAGTCTGTGTATTCATGTATATATATTGTATTCAAAACATTAAAATCTTAGTTTTCAAATACTAAATTATTTAAACATATATTCAAAACATTTTTTTTTATAACCTGAAATGGCCCTCCTAGCTCGTAATATCATTACCTGTATTCTCTCCATCTTAGATTTAGAATTATATTTCTAATTATAGAATTATTATTCTCAATTGATGATGAAAACTCAAAAAAAAGAAAAGAAAAGACAACAAAGGGGTTTGTAATTTAACTTGGCTTTGATTAATAAATGGAGTATAAATTCTTATGTATCCTATGGATAAATAAATGGAAAATAATTAACGTACATGCTTTTGGCACCCAGTTTTGACAAACAACCTTTTAATGATACGAGAGCGTCTCATTTCTCTATAAAGGAAAATACTATTTCTACCGTTCGTTTCAACCAGCGAAACAGATTTCTGATCGACTAATTTTGAATTCATTCTCCCATAGATGGTGAAATTCAATATTACTTGGAAAAGAATTGAAGGGATGCAAGTGGAAATGGTAGCAAAATGGAGGCATGTCCAATATATCCCACCAAATGGGCACTTGTCATCTCGACGCACCAACTACGACCCCATGAGCTAGCTCTCGTATGTGTGCTCCACTTCCTTATATGTGCACAAAAGGCCTTAGTACACAAATCAAACACTAAAACCATAAAATAAAAATAAATAAAAACAGAGAAATTATGTATAAATTAATTAGACAAAGATGGAGAAGGTGAAGATGACATGAATATAAATGATCAAAGGAAAATGATTTATATAAAGAGCTCGTACCTGCTACTGTTTCGTCATTGATCATATATCTGATCTGGGCTCTTTCCGAAGATGACATTAGTTAATTAATAATTAACCAGATCAAAAAGTTGAAAACATGATTGAATGCAGCGCTGATGAAACCAGAATCACTTGGTGATTGATGAGAATTCATCAACGCTGCAATCAATAATGTTTTCTTCAAAATTCAAAGTGGCTACCAAGCTCTTGCTTCTCTTTCTCCGGAAGATCTTCTTGTACGTTTATATTAAGGGTGGGAGAGTTGACATTGAACAAGTACAAGAATTTCATTTGCTTGAAGCGTTGAATTGTATTCTACCTGTACTACTCAAAATTGCCTTTGCAAGAGAAGTGAGTTTTTATTTTATTAAGTTAGAATTGAGATAAGAAACATTGTTGGGTACGAGTAGATTGAAAAATAGTTTGACAAGTTAAGATCTCATTCTTATTGTTATGGAGGCTTAATGGAATACAGTACTTGGGTGCCCAATAAATGGTATAAAGTTAGGGATAATATTTTTATTAGTAGAGATTCAACTCCGCCTAATAAATAATATTAGAGTAGATGATTTGATTAGGAGGCATTTGCCTTAAGATGAAACCGTGAGTGTACTTCCGAAAGTTGTTCATCCATAAGATGATGGTTAATTAGTTCTAAATTCTCTCGTTTTTTATAACAGCAAGTTGTTCAGCCAACATATCCCCAAGCCTTTTTTTTGGATGATACGTGGAACATAGATCATGGAACTGGTTGACCCATTATTTTTATTTAGTAGATCTCATGAAATTACGGAGTGTTAATTAATTAGCACATGGAGACGTAGGGGAATTGCTGATTTACTTATTCAAGGTGAGCCTTAGCTGAGAAATGAAATGTACTTGTGTGCTTGTACTGGAATACTTGTACTGGAATTTTGTACTTGCATATATTAGTTCTCATCCCCTGACATTTCTAAGTCTTTTTGTTTTAGTCCCAAATAGGGTAAGTGTGGTTGTCTGACCCATTTATATATACATATATTTTGTAGTTTATCTCCATTACTTATTTTTAAAATTATTATCTTTAATGAATTTATCATCTATTTTTAACCCTTTTATCTTTCACTAGAACTGTATAATCATCTTTTTAATACAGTATATATATATATTTGAGAAGACTTGTTATATATAGATAATGATAGGCATGCGCTACAAGCTTTGTATTACTTATCAATTTTTAATTTTAGCATCTTTATATATAATAATAAAAACTTTTCCATTCAATTGTTGATCTTTACTCCCGACAAAAAAAAAAAAGAAAAAAGAAAAATTGTATAGCTTGTACCAAATTTTTTTTATGTGGCATTTTAAATGTTAAAGAAGTTTCAACATTTCTTTCACTACCAAATTTCCATCCCTCGGTTAATTACCTCCTTTGAAAATTTTATAGCAGTTCCAACATCTCCTTATACAAAACCATCCTGATGTTTCGAAAAAATAGCCTTAAAAGGCATATTATATAATGGTGGTGTAAAATTTGACCAACATCAGTTAATGATAAGATAGAGAGTAAATGCTGATCTAGATCTTGCTGGAGCGTCGAAAAAGTCACTAGAAGTAGATGATCTGAGAAAGAAAAAAAGAAATACAGGCTATCGTAAGGAACACCGGTGTGGTGTCAGTCAAAGACCCTCCGATACCTAAGTCAGTTCAGAGCTCCTAGAAGAGTAAAAGAACAATGGAATTGAACTGTGTCGAGAATAACATACCTCCCCCCTTAGGGGTGACAGGATTTTTATGGAGTTGGGTCTTTGGCCTTGTAGTATGGTTGTAGTCGAACTAGGGATACCCAAAAGTATTCTAGTTGGATTAGGAAGGTTTTAGTCTTCATCCAATCCGAATTATGAGGGATTTAGTTCTTCCCAGTCGAACTGGAACAACTGAGTAGCCTTCTAGTAGGACTTGGGAGGTCGGATAGTCCTTATCATCGTTAGACTAGTAGAGAATCCCGAGTTTGTCGAAGTAAATTTCGCACGGTCGTTATCTGCTGGTTTGGCAGATTTTCCACCCTGATCGGGAGGACCGACCAGGTCTCGGGTTGTATGTGTGGCTGAGTAGATCGATATTCTTTGTTCAGAATAGGTTGGTATGTCTACTTGGTCTGTATCACATTCTACTTTGCGAGATTGACGTGTCTCATGCTCGATATGTGGTCCAACATTTAGCCACCAAGCTCCGAGCAAGACTAATTGGTTGGAGGTTAGATGAAGCGCCAGATACCAAGCCATTTAATGCTCATGACCATTGTGCTCTGAAAACGGCGCTGTCGTGCGTCGCCTGACAGCCTGACCACTCTGGCACGTTCGCTAAATATTCGCCTCGAGATTCATACTCATTATTACGTAATGCAGGTCATTCGCCTATAAGTAGAGAACTCGACATTTGCTCTTCGTTGCCTTCTTCTTCATTGTCGTAGCATAGCAATCCTTGAACTCTTCTTGGTTTCCCTGCATGATGTCGATTCCTCGCTCGGTCGAAAACTTAAGTGTCAAATTATAAGTTGACACCATAGCTCGGAAGTTTTTGAGGAGAGGTCTTCCAATGATGGCATTATATGAAATAGGACATTTTATTACCAGGAAGTTGATCATGACTGTTACTTTGTGCTCCACATCTCCTGATGTAACCGGTAAGGAGATCTTTCCCTTAGGCATAACTCCATCTCCTAATGTAACCGATAAGGGGATCTTTCCCTTAGGCGTAACTCCATCTCCTATGAATCCAATTAGAGGTGCATCTACGGGCTGAGTTGCTCCTTCTTCAGCCCCAGCTTCTCAAAGGCTGACCAGTAAAAAATATCAGCCGAGCTGTCATTATTAACCAACATTCGATGCACTTTGCAGTTGGCCACCGTCATCGCTACCACTAAAGCATTGGCATGTGGTCAAAGGATATTTCGTGCTTCTTCCTTCGTGAATGTGATGGAGAAGTCTATACGCTTTTGCTTTTCTGGTCGACAGCTCGGGTTGTATGCGTGGCTGAGTAGATCAATATTTTTTGTTCAAAACAGGTCGGTATGTCTACTTGGTATATATCACATCCTATTTGGCGAGACTAACGTAACTAATGTGTCTCATGCTCGGTATGTGATCCAACACATAATATTTAAAATTGTAAAATAATTAGGAAAAGAAAGTTGTGATGAGAAAGATCAGTTAGAAAAAGAAAAATAGAAATTAGAATCTCATTTAGCGTCGGTAGAATATAATAACACGATTGTATCTTCCAATCCATAAAATTCTAATCCATAGGCACTAGTGTTTTTAACTTTTTCAAGTTTCTTTTTCGTCCATACATTAAAATCTCAATTTTTTGACAAATTAGCAACCTTTCATTATCGATAGCTCACATTAAATATAAATTTTATTTTCTATACCCTTTATCAAAATATTTGGGAGAGGTTGTTAGATGCACGTAGACAACAAGAATATTCTCAAGTCCTTATTAGTCTCCCTATTCGGGCCAAGGCCTTTTAAATTAAGACCTTACACCTAAGACAAATAAAGGTGATTTAATAAGGAGGCATACTATTAAAAGTGTGTTGCAAAGTGTTTTTCGGTGGCATTTCTCTTTAGAGTGATATTATGTTGAAATTCAAAATTTACATGTAAAGTGTTGATTCATGATTCTATAGACAATCCATTAATGTAATGCACACTTTAGATGTAGCTTTTCAATATCACTTTAGCATTTTCCATTTTCTAATCTTGTATTCTCGTTTTACTAGGAACCACCAACGAAGCCATGCTATGCACCATTATTGATGTTAGAGATAAACCTCTCGAAGCCATTGGAGAGGAAAATATAAGCAAGCTCGTGGTTTACGGCTCCGATCAAACTCATTCTACTTATGCCAAAGCTTGCAAGATCACTGGAATACTTCCGAGAAATATCAGAACAATTCCGACAACGAAGGACACTGATTTCTCTTGATCTTCGAAACTCATCCGAGAAGCAATTAAAGCAGACGTAGTTGTTGGTTTGGTTCTGATTTATCTATGCGCGACCGTAGGTACGACTTCATCCACAACCATTGATCCTGTTGACCAACTTGCAGACGGGGCGAATGATTACGGTGTTTGGTTCCACTTTGATGCTGCGTATGTGGGTAGAGCACGTATCTGCCCCGAACTTTGGCATTACTTAAATGGAATCGAACAAGCTGACTCACTGAGTTTGAGCCCGCATAAGGGGTTTCTTACGTACTTGGATTGTTGTTGGTCTTCGGGTTAAAAAGCCCAACTTGATTATTTAGGCTTTGAGTACCAACTCGAAGTGCTAGAAGAACAAAGCCAGTGAGTCCAACTCGGTGGTTGATTATAAAGACTGGCAAATCAGAACTGGGAAGCGGTTCCGGGCCATCCGACTATGGCTCGTGCTCCGAAGCTACGGCGTGTCTAACCTTCAAAGCCACATTTGATCCGAGGTTCGGATAGCGAAGGCGTACGAGGCGTTTGTTCGAGTAGATCCATCGTGGTGCTGAGGAAGTTTGCCTTGGTGTGTTTCCGGTTGAACCCATACCCGAAAACTGGACCCGAATCAGTTGAGTTGTTGAATCGAAAATTGCTCAAGTGGGTCAACTCGACTGGACAAGTCTATATGACTCACTCGGTCGTTGGTGGGGTTTTTATCCTGAGATTCGCGGTTCGAGCTAATGCTCACAGAGGAGCGTCACCGTGGCTTTTGCATGGAAGTTGATTACGGAAGGAGCTGATCTAGTGTTCAAGGAAAGCTAAACTCTGGCCCATTATATGTCATATCTTCTGTTTCCTTGATTTTGGTAAAATATTGTACTGGCAATTGTTACATGATGATTTGTAATGGAGATATGATGTTAGGTAGCTATAATGAGTGTTGGAGCACCGGATCTTTTCGCAACCCCGATAGCAGGCAAACGTCTCTTTTACAGTGGCGAAAAATAAAAGCACTGTAAGACTTTCTTCTGGGAAATAATTAAAACCAATAAAGAAACGTGATGTACTTACCCTTTTAAAAAAAAAAAAAACGTGATATACTTATGAGCGCGCGGTTAAAAAAAAAAGTATTTTCGGAACCTAACATAATGACAAGACGAATGTTAAAACCGTTCCAGATAGTTACCCATATTTACACTAAAAGAGATGTGAAAATACATTACATCCTTATATTATAAAAGAAAAAAAATAAAAGAAAAAATAAAACACTCTCCAGTTGCCATACATCATATCCACATAAATATAATTTTTAATATAATTTTAATTAATTTATAAGGACATAAGTTTGATTAATTTTGTATTCAAGTAGGATGGAAGAGGCATTTAAAATATATATATATATATGTATGTATGTATGTATCTTGCCTTATAAATTATATGTGGGGTACCTATACATCTAATAGGGATGTCACTCTATTTCTTCGTTGGGCTTGACTTGCGTAAGTTTGTCTAGGAATGTTCATCAACCTGACCCAATCAAACCTTTTGGATTCGTTTAGATTGAGTTAGATAGATTGTTTGGGTTGGGTTGGGTTCTAAAATACTTAACTTGATCATTTTAAGTTGGGTCGAGTAACCCGACCCGAACCAACATTACCAGTTTTAAAATTTATAAACTCATATAATCTAGCCCAAATACCATAAAGTGAATATTACTTCTTAAATTGACTCGAGAATTCATTACCCCTTCTATAAAAATTTAAAAAGTACCAGATGGAGGGCATTAATTAATTAATAATTTAGATAAAAAATCATAAGAGAGTCACCAATATCGAAAGAATTACATATTTTCTACAATTAAAAACCAATTCCTAAATACAGCCAAAAAAAAAAACCATTTTAACACAATAAGCAGATTCATAAACATTAAAAATAAACAAAATTTGAAATTAAAAACAACATAATCCAAAAACATACCCAAATTTAATCATAACTATTAAAGAAATTTAATGTTTGTAATTAATCAAAATATTTGGGTTGTGTCACGGGTTTAGTCTTTAAATGTTTGTGTATGATATTTTATGTTTATTTTATTTTATAATTTTTTTAATGATAGGTGAAATAAATTAAGAATATTAGTGTCAAACAGATTTTATTTAAGACTATTTACATGAATTTGAAATTTTGAAAGAGTTAAATTTGGTTTAAAAGTTAACATCTAATTAAAAATATACGTAACTTGAAATTGACCAAATATTAGCCCAAAGTCCAACCAGATCAACGGATCCAACTCAAACTTAATCCGAGCTATTTGAATTGGGTTGGGTTAGGGAACATATTGGGTTGGATTTAGTTTTAAATTTACAAATCTGAACTATTTGAGTTGGGTTAGATTTTGGCCTCAAACCGACCTAACTCATATACAACTTTAAGTTAGCCAAAAAAAAATGTATATTAAAAAATGTTTCAAAAATCAATACTTAATAAAAATATAGTAATTTTTTAAGTTGCAATATTAAGAAGTGGCACAAATTAATCATGATATATATATATATATATATATATATGTGTGTGTGTGTGTGTGTGTGTGTGTATCTTTCTGTTATCTATTTCCATGTATTACTTTCGATGTATAAAATTAATGTATGTATTACAATATGATTGTATCTTTTGAGGAATACTTTTCATTATTTTAGTCTTTGTATTTTGTAATATATAGACTTGAGTTGTGAATGAGAAAGCAGGGAAAATTGGTAGTGAATTTGACATGGTATTAGAGCCTTGGCACCGGAACCCATCGCTCCTCTTCTTCTCGTCGGCCGCCCCGACGGCCGCCACGGCCACCGCGACCACGGTCGCCTCGGCCTCCACGGCCACCGCGACCACGGTCGCCTCGGCCTCCACGGCCACCACGACCACGGTCGCCTCGGCCTCCACGGCCGAAGCCTCTACCGAAACCTCCTCGATTGCCCCTTCTTTTCGCCATTGTCGTTGAGATCTCTTCTTCTTTTCCTTCTTCTTCTTCTTCTTATTCTTCTCCTTCTTCCTGGTTGGAGCGGAAGAGAGTGAGAAGATGCGAGGGGGACTTACAAGAGCCAGAGGCTGCCCGATCCCGCCGGCGACTCCGAGAATCGCAACTTTCCGGTCCGTACTCGATTGGGAAGAGAAGGATCGACGGAGCAGATGAGACGATGATAAAGATCTAGACGAAGAAGAAGAAAAACTTCTTAGGGCTGATTCGACGGATCTGAGCATCGAACCAGGGTTTTTCAGATCCGAAAGGCTGATCAGCAACAGAGACTGTGTACAGTGATTTTAGATCTGTGAACAGTGATTTCAGATCGGTGAACAGTGACGGTGATCGGCGACGGTGAACAGTGACGGTGAATCGCGGCGGTGACCAGCGACCGGCGTGCAGCATTGGGCAGTGTGCATAGTGAACAGTGCATCGTGAACAGCGTTTGATGAACAATGTTTTTGTGAACAGTGTTTGGTGAACAGAGTTTTTGTGAACAGTGTCTTTGTGAACAGTGTTTTTGTGAACATGCATCGTGCACAGTGTTTTGTGAACAGTGTTTTCGTCACCGTGAACCGTAATTTCGGTTGGTTTATCGTCACCGTCGCGATTCCGTTCGGTTCGCGAGCCACTTGGATTAGTACTTTAACCTCCACGTGAGCTCATGGCCGGCGGAGGGCGGGTGCAACCGGCACTGCGGCTCTTGCAGGTGTTTCCGCAACGCAACTGCAGCAACTTCTTGCATTTTTGAACTTCGACAAAACAAAAGATCGACTACATGGTAAAAACAGTCATTTTAGTTGGATTATCGATATAGGAGCGTCGAACCATGTGACGTGCGACTTGTCTATTTTGAAGAATGTGGGAAAAGTGCAATACTGTCCGGTGGGTTTGCCGGATGGAAACACGACAGAAGCAAACCAAGAGGGGAGTGTCGTGCTGCCAGGAGGATTGAAGCTCGACAATGTGCTTTATGTCCCACAATTGACATGCAATTTAATTTAAGTTACTCAATTAATCGATGAATCAAATTGTGTTGTACAATTCACTAATAATATTTGTGTTATACAGGACCAACTGACGAGGAAGGTGATTGGAGCAGGTGAAAGATTGGATGGACTTTATTATTTTCGTGGTGTTCCTCAAGTGAAGGTCTTGACAGTGGATGGTGATTCGTCGTTCGAGTTATGGCATCAACGAATCGGGCATCCGTCGGAGAAAATATTGAAGATGATTCCGGCTGTAAGTCATTCTTGTAGGTCAAATAATAAATCTTGTGAAGTGTGTCCGCGTGCAAAGCAACCTAGATCTAGTTTTCCAATTAGTACGAATAAAGCTGGTAGGATTTTTGAACTTGTTCATTTGGATTTGTGGGGGCCTTACAAGGCTCGTTCTTCGTGTGAGGCTACCTATTTTTTGACAATAGTAGATAATTTTTCAAGAGGAGTTTGGGTCTATTTACTTTGAAATAAAATGGAAGTTGAATCTATGTTTCTTAATTTTGTTGCTATGGTTGAACGTCAATTTGAACAAGTGATCAAACGTGTGAGAAGTGACAATGAGACCGAATTAAATTGTTTGCATGATTATTTTCAAAATAATGAGATTATTTTTTAGACTTCTTGTGTTGGGACTCCTCAACAAAATAGGAGAGTTGAGAGAAAGCATCAACACATTTTAAATGTGGCTAGTGCCCTAAGATTTCAAGGGAACTTACCAATCAAAATTTGGGGTGAATGTGTGTTGGCAGCATGTCACTTGATTAATAGGACACCCTCTACTTTACTTAAGACTAAATCGCCATATGAAATGTTGTTTGGGAAAGTGCCTTCTTATGATGTTATTTGTGTATTTGGTTGTCTTTGCTATGCTCATAATCAACGACACAAAGGTGATAAATTTGCAAGTAGGAGCCGTAAATGTATCTTTGTTGGCTATCCTTTTGGGAAGAAAGGTTGAGAATTGTATGATTTAGAAACACATGAGTACTTTGTATCGAGGGATGTGAAGTTCTTTGAGAAAGAATTTTCTTTTGTGCCAAACCAACCAAGGAATGTGGTGACTCCTGTGCTGGCAAACAATGAGGATGGGGCATGGAGTGAGGATGAGGGTGCCGATGAGTGTGTTGTGTGCGTTGAGGGGGGCTTGGAACCAGCGTCCACCCTCAAGGAGGGGTCTGGTGCTGCGGTGCAGCCCGAGCAACAGCCCGCACATGAGGATGTGCGTGATGAGGGGCTGGAGAATACAGTGGGGGAGCAAGGTGTGGAAGTTGACGGTGAGCAAGGGCGAGGAAAACGAACCAAAACTCATTCAACACGGTATCGTGATTTTGTTACTCATACTATACGAAAAATAAGTCCATCTGAGAATTCATCAGCTCCTTCATCTTCCTCAAGTACGCCCTATCCTTTAACACATTTTGTGAATTGTGAACGTTTTTCTGTGAGACATAGGAATTTTCTTGCAGCTGTGACAGCGGGACATGAGCCAAAGCATTTAAAGAAGCGATGAAAGACTGGACCGTTTAAAATCACAGAGAGGATTGGTCCATTAGCATACCGGATTGCTTTGCCTCCTCAGTTAGTCGATGTTCATGATGTGTTTCATACTTCTATGTTGAGAAAATATCATACAGACCCGACGAAGTATCCACCCTCGACACATCTTTTAGATGTAACACAGTTACAAGTTGGGGAGGATGCTACATATGAAGAGAAGCCCATTCAGATTCTTGATAGGAAGGTTCAACAATTGTGAAATAAAGCAATTCCTTTGGTTAGAGTCAAATGGCAGTTTCATGATAATGAAGAGCAGACTTGGGAATGTGAGGACTGGATGAGGGAGATATTTCCTGATCTATTTACCACGTGAGGTACATATCTCCTTATATCTTATATTTCGAGGACGAAATTCCTTAAGTTGGGGAGATTGTAACACCCCGCAATTTTAATAAAATATATACGTTGAAGTACGCGTATATCAAGATGTATAATACACATATTTTATACGTATGAGGTAAATATATGCGTGATAATACACGTGTTTGATACGTATGAGCTAAATATACTCGTGTATGAAATACATGCTATATTTAAGGAATATGAGCAAATAAATATAATTATTAAATAAAGAATATAAGTTTTATTAGTGGAATGGGTTCGTTAATTAGATATGAATTGGAGTTGAATTAAATTGATTAATAGATGGGAAAGTTGGTTTGTTAAATTGCATGAGGAGCATGGGATAAAAATTAAAATAAAATAATAATAAAAAACATGCTCTTATCTCCAACGTTTGCCGACAAGAGAAAACAAAGAATAAAAAAAAAGACTTGCAAAAGAAAGAGAAGGAGAAGAAGAAGTGCAGAGAGAAAGGAAGGAAGGAAGAAAGAAGGGGAAACGGAGGGAGATCCGAACCCGCGGTAAGTGATTTTCATTCTCTTTCCTCGTGAAATTGATCTCTAAGCTAGATGTAACAAGTCTAGCGGAGTACATTTTGTTGTGGGAGCCGTTTTACGGCGTTTTTAAAAAATTGGAGTTTTGACCCAACGTGAATGAAACTCCGCTAGAAAGGTAGAAAAATGCTCCCTGGACTGTTAGAATCTCGAATATGTGGTTAGAATCAATTTCATGATTTTTGGAGACCGTTTGACAATTTTAATACAATTTACAACTTTCGGATGAATAGTGAATAGTAAATAGTAAATAGTGCATAGTGAATAGTACTATGAACAGTGATTTAAAATCATAGATTCGTAGCGAACTGAATTCCGGACGTTTCGATACTAAGATCGTGATTTTTGGATATGATTTGATAGTTTTAGTAGCTACCGATATGATAAATGATGATTCTCATGATAATCTATGGTTAATTTCAGTGTTTTTAAATTGAGAGCTTAAGGGCATAGATAAACGCTCTTGAGGAAGCAATATTGTTGCTCGATTTTAGAAGTTGGCTTAGAAAACCCGTGTAACCACTGTGAGTATAGTTTTCTTGATTTGGTTCTTGTATGACATTGTACACATATAAAATGTTTGCTTGTATGCATGTGATATGTATATATAATGCATTGCGTTTTATTGATCATGCAAACTGATTTTAGCACTTGGAGTTTCTAATGATGTCATTTCGTTAGGAATTAGACCCGGATGAGGTTTTGCGAGTCCTCATTGTCAGTAGGTCTGTCCTAACAAGGGTTGCGATCCTTGAAATGACTGTGAATTGGGTAATGAGAGGTTGTGGCTACCTTGTAACGGCCATACAAGGGTTAAACCGCTCTTTTGCCTTGCGGATGAGGGAGATTGTGCATTATGTTATTGAAAACTCATGAAAGTTATGATGTTGACATGTACACTATATTCGTTGAATGATGCATGTGTTGAATAAGTGTTTGAAACGATTTTAAATGTCATATTTCTCTAAATGTATATAATTGTCATCTCAAGAACTATATTCACTGAGCTGTTGTTGCTCACCCCATTTCCTCCAATATTTCAAGTATTGAGTCGAAGGGAAAAGGAAAAATCCATGAGTGATAATCACGTGAACCTTCGTCTGGTACGTGTATGTATGCTTTGAGGAAATAGATTATACTTTTGTTATTTTGATATGTATAATTATCACACACTATATATATGTAATATCACCTAGATGGGTTGTGTGGTAATATTCTATAATGCTTAGGGATGATAAAATGAGATGATCATAGATATATATCAGATGAGACTTTACTTTGTGGAATGAATGGAATGGTTATAGAAATCTATATTAGATTTGATTTGTGGTATATGAAAAAAAAAAAATTGCTGTAACTTTTGTGAATTATTGTGCGACTACGTGAAGGCTGACAGTGTATTGTATATTGTATATGGGTATGTACAGTGTATAGTATACTGTGCCGGTCATGACGTCAGGCTATGTCAGGGGCGTCGTGACAAGATATGTGGATTCGGACTATGCTGGAGATCTTGAGAAGCGCAGATCTACTACTGGTTATGTTTTCACTATGGCAGGAGGACCAGTGAGTTGGAGATCAACACTACAGTCAACAGTTGCTTTGTCTACTACAGAGGCAGAGTGCATGGCAGTAACAAAAGCTTTCAAGGAAGCAATCTGGCTTCATGGATTGACTAAAGACTTGGGAATTGTACAGAAGAATGTTGAAGTTTTCTGCGACAGCCAGAGTGCCATTTGTTTGGCAAAGAACCAAGTTCATCACAGTCGAACGAAGCATATTGATGTTCGTTTTCATTTTGTTCGAGAAATAGTAGAAGAAGGGAGTATTCTTCTGCAAAAGATCAAGACTGCAGATAACCCCGCAAATATGCTTACAAAGGTGGTTACAGGAATCAAGTTCCAACATTGTTTGGACTTGATCAACATCTCACAAGCTCGGAGTGCCTAAGGGCACTAATAGAGGCAGGAACAGTTTTTTTAAAGGAAGCTCGCCACGGTGAAGATTGTTGCTCTGTAGCTTTAATTGACAAATTACTACAGGTATGGTGAAGCCCTGTTCCACATGAGATGGAGGTGTGGGATCCACCTCACACATGGGCAACCACCAATATGTTGGTGGCCGCCCATGTGGGCGGTTGAAAAAAGATGGCACATTCGGCGCCGAATGCGCCGAAAGGGTTATTTAATATATTAAATTATATATTTATAATTATAAAAATGCCCCTGAATACTCCTATAAATAGAGTCTTACTTCATTCTTGAAATTCATATTCGGAGAAATCTAATCTGAGAGATCTAATTTAAGAGATCCAATATGTAAGATCCACCTAACGGTGAAGTAATATAAGTTTGTTGCCTCCCGTGGACGTAGGCAATTTGCTGAACCACGTTAAATATTGTTGTCTTATTTTTCTTTCATGTTTTACCACAATTTTACATAACAGGCTGATCCACGGTGAGAAAGTTCGCGTTAGTGTCTTTTAGGTTGAACCCGTACCCGAAGATCGAACCCGAATCGATTGAATTGGTCAACTCGACTGGACAAGTCTATATGACTCACTCGGTTGTGGGTGGGGTTTATATCCTGAGGTTTGCAGTTGGAGCTACGTTTCTAGAGGAGTGCCATGTGGCGTCTGCATGGAAGCTGATTAAGGAAGGAGCTGATCTACTGCTCAAGGAAAGCTAAACTCAGGCCCACTATATGTCATATCTTCTGTTTCTTTGATTGGTAAAATATTGTAGTGGCAATTGTTACATGATGATTTGTAATGGAGATATGATGTTAGTTAGCTATAATGTGTCTTAGAGCACCGGATCTTTTCGCAGATTCCCACGTGATATCTTGAGGTTTTTAAGGCCTATTGAACGAGTACCCCTTAGCAGGGAGACTTCTCCTTTTCAGGGGACAAAAAATAAAAAGCAGTGTAGTAAATAATTAAAACAAATAAAGAAACGTGGTGCATTTATTTATGAGCATGTAGTTCTAAAAAAGATTGTATATCTTTCCACCCTAATAAAAATTATTTATTTTCAGAACGAAACGTAATAAGAAAGTTGTAGAGCTCGTGTTGATGACCTACAAGGACATGAATTTGATTCTTTTTGTTAAATAAGGTGAAAGTTGTAATATTTTTTTAAAAATAAATAAAATATTTTTTATTGTGAATTATGTGTGAGGATACCTACACACCTAATAAAGAATGTGACTCTCTTCCTTCGTTAAAGCTTGCCCTTAAGAATTAATCGATGCTTAAGCTAGTTTAAATACCCTAAGTTACAAAAGAAAAAAAAAAGTATTTTCAAACATGTGTCAAAAATCAATACTTAATAAAAATATAGTAATTTTGTAACTTGTAATATTAAGAAGTGACACAAAGTAATCATGACATAATCGAATGTAATTCATAAGATTATGTTTTTAATATGTTTTTTTCATTTCTTCTTTTTTTTTTTTTTTTACCATCTAACATGTATATTTCACGTATATGTGATTTGATAATTTCTAATAAAATGTGTCGTATTTTTTAAAGCAAATTGTGTCATTATTTAATATAATTATACATATAATTCGCCGGTATTACTATTTTATATACCAATCAGATAGGTAAGTGTACATAAAGCACCAGATATTTTTACCATTCATATATATTCAGTTGAAATTTCTTTACTGCAAGCAATTAATGTTTATCCAGAAGTACATATCTACTTTTATATTAATAGTAAACACATTTATATAATAACAAATATATTTGTAGCTAAAAGAACTGTTCTGACGTTTATTGGTGATAGAGTTGAAACGGCCCACCCACTTTATTTAATACTATTTCCGTTTCATACCAAAAGTAAAAGTAAAATTATTGGTGGCCATATATATTATTCTGTCGTAATCATATATAATATAATGAATATATTATAAATTTAAACAGCTTAAATAATGTGTCATTATATTAAATTCAAACATAATACGTTTAATAAACTGATTAAATAGGTTAACATATTTATAACCCTAAAAGCTTAACATGTAAAATTTAATATATAAATTAAAAATTAAAAATTATAATTATACAATCATATAGTAAAGATTAAATAAAATATTATAAAGTTATTGTCTCAACACATGACATAAAATATTAAAAAGTATTCACACATAATATAAGTCTCAATATAAAATATAATCATGTTAAACGGGGTCAATTTTATGTTTAACAGGTCGACATGATTTTAACCTAAAATTTAATTGTGTCAAATCAAGTTTAATCTATTTGACTCATACTTATATATATTAAACTCAAAATTGTTAATTTTGTGTTAGTTTCGAGTCATATGTTGTCATCCCTAAGGTATATATATAAATATAGAAACCAAGCATTCATATCGCTGTAATTATAATAATGAAAGTGTACCTATCTCAGCTGTTAGTAAATAACTGATTAGTTCTAGAATTATGTTAGTTAAATGTTGTTATGAGATAGTGAAAAGTGAGGTTGTTAATCAAGAATCCAATGGCTTGTTGACACGTGTAGACAGTATTAATAAATAGATACATAGCTGTCCTCAATATTGTTCGATCATGACAGCAAGGTTTATTAAAAAAGTGCAGTCCAATAATTGTGTTTTGATTTACAAAAGAGAAGTTTTGCACTTTAGCTCATAAAGTTAAACCATATTTTACACAACTGTACAATGAAAGGAGAAGATCAAAGAACAAAAAGAATTATCATTTGATAGGTTATCGAGCTATGAGAAAAATATTAACACTCAAAAGGCACATTGAGTATATCAAGTGAAGATAGATAGATATTAACATTCTTATTTACGTGTATAATGACACATTAAATAAATGAGATAAATAAACAAATATGTTTGTGAGGAGATTTGAACACGAGACCTTCAGAATAAAATAACTCTGATACTATATTAAAAACTACTTGATCTAAAAGTTATAGCTGTTAGATAAAAGCCATCCAATTATGTATATTAAGCGAAGATAGATATATATTAACATCACTTTCCAAGAATATAATTTCTTTTTATGTTTCAAGTATTTATTACATTACATCAAGCATATACAAATTATTTAAGATCATTAGATCAAATATAAAAGTAGTCTCAATTATTAATATAGAGAATAAACGTCCCCAATTATAAAGCTTAATAGAACTATAACAAAGCCAGAAGAAGGCTACAACTTCGTATTTCATATGAGACTGAAAAGACTTAAATCCACTCTTCATATGATGAGAGTAGATGCGAGATCGAAAGAGCTATCTGTCATTAGCAATTTCTATCCTCGTTTTCTTAAGAATTGTGTTTGATATTTATGGATAATTAGTTTCTAAATTTATTTTTTGTTCTAGCTATTTGGCCCAATGAGCAAGGTCAAAACCCTAATGAAAGATTTTGGTTAGATGGGCGAGGTTGTTCAAAAAACATATTGAAAGAAGCCTAATCCAAAACATATTGCTTAGTCAAATCCGGGAAAGAAAAATGTTTGGTGGTTCTGTTGTCTACTATTACTTTGAACCAAGCTTGACATAAGATACAAGATTATAAATCATAACAAAATGAATCACCAAAAGTTTTTTGTTTTATATATAAAAAATCACCCTCTTATGATTTGATTATACCTCATAATTAATTTGAACTTATCCTTTATTTTCGCCAAGAACACACGCAATCAATTTTTTCTACTCACACAAGAATACACCACAGACAACGCTCAAACATTGAGCGATGGCCGTGGGTATTTGGGGGAGAAGGGAAAGACTCTCACACGCGATGTGAGATCTTTTTTTTGCCAAGAACACACACACAATCATTTTTTTCAACTCACACTGGTATACTTGACTTTTTGCATAGAATGAGTCTGGTTTAAAAAGATATTAGATTGTAACTTCATTGAAAAATATGTTGTTTTTATTTATCAAAGTTAAAAATTAATGTATCAGTAATTTATAGCAATTAGTGTAATATTTTTAATCTCTCTAACAATTCTCTATAAAATATAACCAGATCAGTTTATGCCCACGTTTATTATAGTCATAGAAGATTGATTGCATAATGTATCCATCCTTTAGTTGGTCTGCAAAACAACAATGAGATGAATCCAATGCTGCTCTATATGAATGACATTTTAACTGTTTAAGGCCTGTAAAAACGCCCCATAATGTCCACCCTTGACCTGGATCTGGCTTTACAGGCCCATAATTTCCAAAATATTAGCAATATTACATAATATTGTTGGGTGGCGTGGTGAGTCTTACGTCTTAAGTCTCCCGGCTCGTCACCTTGTGGGTGGGTGGCAGCCGCAGTGGATTAGTTGAAAAGATACCACTGTCTCAAAAATATATATATTACATGATATTGAAAGTTAAGGCAAGGCCTTCGGAAGGCTTGTTCTTGAACTTGTATTTTCTGGATTTACCCTATAGATTATAGATTTTTCAAACATATTTTTTTTCTTATCACTTGTAGAATGGAATAACGTGACTTTTGATGTTCAAGAAGAGAGAAACAGAAATTAGTTTTTTTTTTTTTTTGGTTATAAGATTACAATAATTCTTTATTTCTAAAGTATATTTTGTATACATTGTCATCAAATATTGTAGAGAACATTCAGGCACAGAGAACTAGTGGTCTCCATAGATGCAGTAGAAAAGCCCAAAGAGAGCAAAGCCCCATAACAAGAATATGGAGTAGTAGTACTAGTGAAGAGAGAAGCCAATTCAATTTGACCTGACCTAAAACTGATAGCTAGGTAAAGGGTCAATTATTTATATCAAGAGAACAAAGAAAAAATAGTAAGTTTACAAGGTAATTTGAATACAAAAGCTTAGAAATATTCAATGCGAAGAAATTATAGATTAGAAGGATATAATAATTTCATGCTTTAATTTAGAGAAAATATTATTCTTTTTATGAGATTAATCACACCTCCTTAAGTAGACAAATTACCTTCTTAACATGTTAATGATATAATTTCCACATTAACATAAGTAATTAGAAGAGGCTGTGGCATGATTTCCATGCAATAGATAATAATATCGTTGTAAGTAAGACTACATGAGAAGGAAAGGCGTGAGACAATATGCATTCATCTGAGTACCTGATGCATCGTTAACGTAAAATATATAGAAATTCGGATTGTATATGGGTCAGAGGTAAAACATATTGGACTCTGGAAGCAAGTGGAAATAGAAATCTCTTTTTAGCTTTTCGCTTTCTCTTATATCAATGCCAAACAACAATCTGTCGTATCGCCAAAGAAGAAACAGTACACCAGAAATAAATAATAAAGAATATATATAGTAAAAGTAAATTAAATGGTTACCTTCTAACCAGTCAAAATTAACTTGGTTTTCTCACTTTCCCTGTATTGTTATAGGTTAATTTTTATATGCATATAAGAAGAATGTTTTTTTTTTTTTTTTTTTTGTGGTACCAAAAGTATATTTTAATTAATTAAAGTTAGGTTTTGGTGAGGAAATCTGTGTGAAATCCCAAACGTCATGTGGTCAGTGGCACCGAAATCCAGCAGCCATGTACCACGTTCAGCATCACCAAGTGAACTAAAGCAAACATAACCAAGGTTACCTGGATCAGGAGAAGAGGAAGTGTGGGGCATAATTTCTAGCAACTTACCTTAGTTTCAACGGAGGGATTGAAAACACTAGATTAATTGTTACAAATCATTATAATGTCGTACTTTAATTTTAATTAATTAAAACAACACATTTTTCAATTAAACTACTAATATAACGTAGAGGCTTGAAACATCAGTGTAGAAATTTCAAGCTCTTTAGTATTTTTATTTAGAAAAATATTAATCTAACTACAAAAAAATATAACTACATATTTATGTTCATTAATTAAATTATTTATTACACATTTCAAGATATGTATAATATGCACGTATAATAAACATAAATGTGTACTTAATTTTTTTTTTGTAATGAGATTAGTATTTTCCTTTTATATATACACTTCGGGCTTGTTTCACATGTTGAAAGTCGAATTAATTAACAAACGATAGATAATTTTTGTCTAATTCACTGGTCATTTGAGATACATGCATGCCTACCTCTTGGGATGGATTCGAAGTAAGTACTCCTCCTTTATTATATTAGGTAGATTTCTTTTGACTAACACACCAAACCTAAGTTGATTACTCTTCATATTAACTACTGAATTACTTCTCTTATTATGTAGTGCATGACAGGTATATATATAGTTATTATTGTTTCAAAGTGCCAGGGTACTAAGTGTATATATATATATATATATATATATATATATATATATATTAATATATCATTGATATTAGTACTGCCAAACTTTAATTGTACAATAAGATGTAAGAAAGGCAGTATTGAAGAAATTTACAGTAAGGTGGCATAATATTAATTAGTGGATTTGAAAGTATGTGGAACTTTTTAACTAGTGTATAGATGTCAATTCATCAAATACATAGCTATATCTATGTTTTGTCTATTGTTTTTTAATTAATTTTGTAATATAATAATTATAAAAGCAAAAGAAAACAAGCTATAATTACGGTATATTAATTAGGTGAAGCTGCAGAAAATAAAGGCAATTTTGAAACTAGGAGAGCTGATCAGTGTGTTTCACATGGGAGACGTCATAATTGTCTAAGTTAGACAGACAGACAAACAATGCTTCTGTGCCCTTTAGAAGAGCTTTTTATCTCCGTTGCTTACTTGGTTTGAGCATAAATAATGAAAGGAATTAGGAGATTATTTGGAATTTTGACTTAAGGCCAAAAGCAAGGGAAAGTTGGCTTGATTTAAGAGCAATATCTATAACTGAAAGCACATTACTTTATGCCATTCAAATATAAAGTTACCGCCAGTACTAAATTAATTAAGGTTCAAATTAATTAAGTAAAGGGTATTGGAGTGACTACCTCCATTAGTTTCTTGGGGCACGACCGTAAATATTCAAAAATGTCATTATATAAGTGACGAGGTTCAAACTCAAGATTTATTATATAATAGAAAATTATGCAGTTCAATTCCGCTACTCTTCCAACCTAATATTGGATGTCACTAAATAAGCGTTAATCTCGTACGGTGGTTCAACACACACACCTAAAACAATACTTTAATCTCCATTTGACCTAATTCAATATTTTTTTGTTAAAACTATAGATTAGCATTTTATATAATGTGAATGTAGATTTCCCAAAAATTATGGAGCAAAACCTTGACATTGTAGTGCCTGTGGGCATGAGCTTGATTTTCAACTATTTTAAAAGGATGTTCTAAACTTGTAAATGGTTGCAAATATATCTTAATTAAAATAATAATACACTACAATTATGTGAAAAGTTGAAAAACTTACGGGTCAGGTAGAGGGGCGGAAGATGTTATCCGAGGCAATGGTCTGAGGTTCGAGCCCTGAATTGGCGAGATTAATTTTCTAGTTTATTCAGGACTAATGCGTGGTGGGTACGTGTACGTCCCAGTGTGGGTGTATTTGTGGTACCTAGGGCTGGATTGTTTGTTTAATGGTCTAATTGGATTGAGAATGCATGGTATTGATGTGGGTTTGATCATTGAATCTATGTTTGACATTCTCTTGGGTTGCATGTGATCTAATTGAATGTTTTATGGTTTGAATGAGCTATAATTGCTAGCACATAGATGCAGTCATGTTAGAATTAAGTGTTGGCATGTAATTGGGGCTTAAATCATGATTTTTGGCATGTGTATGGATTGTTATTGAAGGATGTATGAACCTAAATTGTATGCAGGGTTTGTGGACGATCCAAATGTCCTAGTTGTGCCAATTGAGGGCTAATTCATAGGTTGGATGCTACTTTTCATTAAAGGATCAATGATGGCATCCTAGTGCTTTGTTTCGGTTCGAATTAGATTGGCTAGTCTAGCCAATCGACTATGAGTGTTTCTTTGCATTTGGTTTCTATATGTGACATTGTAGTATAAGAAATATTTTGAATGGATAGTTATGTGTAATGCATGTTTTAATGATTCATGAAATGGATTTGGGCATAAGCATGAATGGGTTAGCAAATAGGTGCATCTGCTAGCTGGAATTATAGGAAATCTCATGTACTAGATTGTGATCCCTAGTTGTGGACCTTACAGAGGATTTTATGGCTTGTGTAGATAGGATCGCCTAGGCATGAAAGGTGTTTTCGGTGGGCTGATTCTAATAGCTACACAACCCCAGAAATTCTAATATAATGCGAGTATGTGATGTCAGATCGAGAGCTGAATGTTGCGAACTTAGGCCCTTGATTGCTTCTTACTTAGGAGGTGGATTAGGATGGTATATTGCATGTTTGAAAATGGAAATGCATTGATAGATTATTGTCATGGATGCATTATATTTCAGCATGTTATTTGAACTGTTTTGATGATCTCATGCCTTATTTGTATAAATGCATATATATATTGTCATTTGTGAAAAAATATTCACTGAGCTTGTTATAGCTCACACCTCCTCCTTATCATTTTAGGTTTAAATAGGAAGGAAAAGATGATAGCTTAACTGGGGACACTTCCAATAGTCTTTTGTGATATAGGTGTAGTTGTTCATGTAGTTTTGTATTTTTGAGACTATGTACATGATAACACCTAATGTAATTATTTAATACTTAGATGGGTTGTAATTATTTTAGAAGTTTTAAATTTTGATGATGTTTATGATATGGATTACGTTGAGTTTAGGATTGGGTATGTTTAGCAAGTTGTTTGTGTTGAGGCTGAAAAAGACACCAGGGGTATCGAGGGACGATATACCCGAGGTTTTGTACTGGCCATGACGTCACAGTTATGGGTCGTGACAGTATTTATGGTGTAGTTACATTTGTAGTTGTAGTTTTAAAGCTAGATTAGCATTTTTTGTTTTAAAAAATAAGACGTTATACCTTTTAATTCTTATTAACAAACATTTATAGTTTTTCTTTACTCAATGTATATTAAAAAAAAACATATAGAACATGCAAAAACATAATAATAATAATAACAAACAATTGGTAGCTCAATTGGTTGCAAGCACTACCATGACTCCTAGAGGTTATGGGTTCAAGTCTTCTCCGGGCATTGGAATCGTATATAATAAAATATATTATAAATTTAAACACAGCACGTTTAAATAACGTGTTATTATATATAAACTCAAACTTGACACTTAATAAAATATATTATAAATTTAAACACAACACGTTTAAATAACGTGTTATTATATGTAAACTCAAACTTGACACTTTTAATAAAAGGTTAAACAGATTAACTTATTTATAACCCTTAAAGCTTAAACAAGTTCATTCTAACATATTTATCATATATAAATTTTAAATTAACATATAAATCAAAAAAAATAAATTATAATTATATTATTATATAATAAAAATTAAATAAAATATTATAAAGTTAGTATCTCAACATATGACATAAAATATTAAAAGTCTTTACATATAACATAAATCTCAACACAAAATATAATCGTGTTAAACGGATTAATTTTAAGTTTAGTAAATTTACTTGATTTTGAGCTAAAATTTAATTATATCTAATTAAGATTTAACCTATTTTGACCTTAGAAAACTTAAATTTATTTATTTTATATCAATTTTAAGTTCTGTTATTACATCATGACTTATATTATTATCTCTAATTGTTATCCGACCCAATTAATGCGGGAGCGGTGGGTTGGAGAACGGGCTTGGTAGACCGCGGGTGGACAGGAGAGGTTGTATTAGTATTACTCAAAATAATAATAATAATAATAATCAAATTGTAAAGGATACATGTACCTCTACCACGCGCAACTCGTACACCATCAAAATTCACGAAAAAAAAGAGAAAAAGCAGCACGAGCACAGTCGCACGTGCGACAGCTACCAGCAAGACTCTAGCTAATCTTTGTTCTCTCTCGCACTCCTTATTACCCAGTGTTGTTCAGTTTTTCTTCCCAATGAAAACCGAAGCGACGGAGAGAGAGAGGAAGAGATCTTCGTATTTCGTCGCCTTTCAATCGTCGGAGAAAGCGAAAGCAATGGATTTCGATCTCGAAAATCCATTAACAGCCTTCGATGAACACCAATCCGATACCGTTCCGGCACTTTTCGCTTCTGAATTGGATCACATGCCCTGCGATTACTACCTCAGAAGCTTCAAAACCAGGGATTTCGATGTCTCCATGCGTCGCGGAGCTTCTTCTCTCATTCTCCAGGTAGAAACGAACTGAGTTGACAGTTGAACAGTTGTTGTTGTTGTTATTGTTATTGTTGTTGATGATGATGATGATGATGATAATGATGGTGATGTGTTTGTGGTTATGATTAAGGTGCAGCTTTCCTGCAACTTCGATCGGTTCATACCGTATCTTGCTGTAAATTATTTCGATAGGTTCGTCTCCGTACACGGATTGCCGGTAGGAATTAATTTAAGCTTGAATCATCATTTGTTTTGTTATTTTTAGATAGTTTTGATATCTCTTTTTAATCGATAGAAGATTTAATGCGAGTGCTCATGTTGCAGCGAGGAAAACCGTGGATCCTAAGGCTTCTTGCGCTATCTTGCCTTTCTCTCGCGGCGAAGATGAAGCAAACGGAGTTCTCTTTAACTGATTTTCAGGTGACATGAGTAATATTCAATGAAGAGAACGACGATTTGACAATGTGATTGATCTTCTTTATCGTTCAATTCAAAGAGTGTTTTAAGATTGTTCTCTGTTTGATTCGTGAAACAGAGGGAAGGAAGATTCATCTTCGATGTACAGACAATACAGCGAATGGAGCTCCTGATTCTTGGAGTTCTCAAGTGGCGAATGCGTTCCATCACACCTTTCCCCTTCGTGTATTTCTTTCTTTCTTTATTCAAACTCAAAGATCCTCCATTGATAGAAGAACTCAAAACTAGAGTTACAGAGATCATCTTCAAAGCTCAAAACGGTATAAACGCCAGAAATAACAAGTAAATATTATTTTCCTCACGGATGAACTCTAAAAACTGACTATTGTAATATCCTGATAACAGAAATCACACTGTTTGAGTTCAAGCCATCGATTATCGCGTCATCGGCGATTCTCTGTGTTTCTCACGAGCTCTTTCCTATGCAACATCCTTGTTTCAGAAAAGCCATTTTCTCTTGTGAACATGTTAATAAAGTAAGATTTAAGTTGCCGAGATCAAATTAACATAGGATTAATCTCTACACGTTCTTCTTTTCAGTTATAATCTTTATACGGTTTATTATATACATATATTTGTAATGCTACAGGAGACGCTGTTGGATTGCTGCAATGTAATGCAGGAGACGGTGATGGATGGCTACGAATCAACATTTGAAACTGTATCAAGTTCAGACACACCAGTTTGTGTTCTTGATCACCGCCATGGCTCGAGCTCGGAAGGCGAAAACACCACAACTACAACCTCCACTAGTCCTGTTGCTAGTGTTAGATCAGAGCGTGATATCAAACGCCGTAAGATCAGCAATTTCTGCTGCGACGACAAGACTTTCCAGCTTTCTCAGATTCAACACTGTTGACGATAGTCTCCGATCGGTCGAGAACGACATTATCATGAAATTGCACCAGCTCAGAACGAAAAGGAAAGAAAGAGTGGTATTGAAAGGAGAGGCGGAGAAAGTGAAGAAATCGAGATTTCAGAAACCAAATCGCTGCTGCTCGATCTCGTACGATCTCTTTTGCTCTCTTTCTCTCTCTCTCTCAAGTCTCAAGTCTCAACCTCTCACGTATTTTAAAAAAAAAAAATTTTAAAAAGAAGGAAATTTCCTAAAGAAAAAGGACAAAACAGAACTTTGAATTTGCAACTTTGGTCGATGAGTTTAGTGGGATGGATATCTTTGTTGGCAGCAGCAGCGTAATTGAGAGAGCGAAATTTATCAAATAATAATAATATTTTAATTATTAATACTTTTTAATTTCTGATTATTTTAATTTAGTATTCCTTGCTAGTCAGCCTCGTCGACTAATTACTGTTGCTTATGCGTTTGTCATTTGGAATACTGCCAGCCAGTTCCTTTAAAGGTGCTTTTTGTGGCACGTGCAACTGCACGTGATTTATAGTAGCTTTATGATTTCGTGGAGTGGAGAGTGCGAGTACGAGATGTGCCTTCTAGTTCCTACTGTTGTTATTGAATAAAAGGCGCAATTAATCTTCCACTATGCACATTTGTTTTTTATAAAAATAGTCAAAAATTGTGTTAAGAATCGAACTGCAACCGTCATGTTGGCTTGTCAAATGTGCTTAACCTTGCATTTTTTTGATTTTGTGCTACAACGGGGTAGAAGGGATATTGTGCCTCTAAACACAGAGCCAATGGGTAAAATTACAATTTTACAAGTTTTACAATAAACTATAGAAGAGTGCATTATATAAAATTTCATTCGCTTCATAATACGTGAAAGAGTGTCACACATCTTTTTTAAACAATGCAACACTTGTTGGTGTTGCTTCTAATACAATTGGATGTAGGACTATCAAGGGGATTCAGGTGCAGGCGTATATTTACTGAGTTTATTACGTGAGTCCATATTCATCATTTTCTGGGTATAACTTCGGAACGTCCATCTAAAATGATGGTAATTATTTCTTTGAGGAAATGTCCGAACTTAAATTAAGGAGCAGCATTAATTATTTTGATTTTAGCAAAGATAAAGTGGGTTGCACAAGTCAAGTTCTGATAGGTTAAGAAGAAGATAGGAGAAGAGAAAGGAGCTTAGCGTTTTTATTATTAAAAAAAGATGGAGATATCTTATTCAAAAGGGTTGTTCCATTAATACTAATAACCACACCTTTCGAAATGGTCTTATATTATCATTTATATACCTTCCAAACGAAACTCACTGTTACGAAACTAATTTCAAAGCCGAAACAGATGTGAAAGCGACTACTGCTTGGTCAATATATATATATTTAAAGGCGTAAAGGGTTTAGGTGGTCCAAAAATCCTGTTCTTAGAACTTCCATTCGAGGGATCATAATTAGATGGTCCCCTGCGTAGCAGATTGTTGCTATTGAAAGATTTTGGTCCCGAAATCTGTTTGTAGGACAGGTGATGATAGTTACTGTACCTCATCAACAAACTGACTTCTTGAGGTGGGTTTTGTATTTTGTCTGGTTTCTATGAAAGCCCAATAATGTTTTCATTTATTATTTCATGATGGTTATGCGAGGAATATTAATTTAATTATAATTTTTGTAATTATATGTATAATTACACGTATATCTATTAGATATTAATATTTTAAATAATTTAATAGATATACATGTTATAATATTTTATAATTAAATTAATATTTCTATATATATATATATATATATATATATATATATATAGTATCCTCCCTAGTATGTATATATGGTAAATATTGACTTAGGGTCCCATGCTATATATTGAGGTTGTACGGTTGTATGGTTGATGATATAAACTAATATGATTTATAGTGTTCAAAAAAAAAAAGAATAGTAAATGTTGAAAATTATGCACGACTTGGCCGAAATTTAAATACGATAGACAAATATAATGTTTTATTACCATAGACAATATTTAAAACATACAGAGGTTTAGGAAAAAAATTTAAAAAATATTAAGATTAGCATATAGTTTTCAAAAACTTATTTTTAAATCTTATCCAAAAATTATATTGCTAGTAAACTCCAATTTCAGCCTTTATTGAATTATGTTGTCAAGGTCCAAGATTAAATATTAAAATTATTCTTCTATTACAACTCAAGTTTTTTGAGATGGAATAACTGTTGCAAAAATATTTGGATTAAGCAGTTGGTAATTGGTGTATTCAATATATTATATAATTGGTATAGTCAATTTATTCAATAAGTTTTAGTTCTCTATGCTACTATAGGATATATATACTAAAATTTTGTTGACCAAATTAAATAAAAAATAAAAAAATCAAAGACTGTTTGAGAAATATTACAAACATGTTGAGATAAAGGTGATTGTAAAATTAATATATCAACCTAATTATTTTTGTTAAAAAAAAAAAAAAAACAATCTCCAAAAAAGCTTAAGGGATTGCACTCCATATCGTTTTGATCAAAACATAGTCACATGTGTTGAAAAATGAAGCGGCTGCAAATTACTTTTGAACAAAAAGTAATTTTTAAATTATTTGGACTAAACTGTGGTAAAACAAAAAAGTAAAATTTATGTATTTTGAGAACGAAAATGATAATCTAACTGTAAAAAGTTATAAATATTTGTATAACTATACATGTATATCTATTAAATTATTTATTATATATATTAAAATATATAAAATATTAATATCTAATGGATATAACGGAGAAAAATATCAATATTCTTAAAATGTGTTTTATGTATTTATAAAAATACTTTTTCAAAAACTGTACCAAAACATCGCCTTTATATCAAGAACACAAGTGCGTGCCTTCTTCTCAGTACACACCCATGTCCCTAGGGCACTGTCTTATTTTCTTTTACTTTCTAGAGTGGACCTCTGCACATTGGAAGGAGAGGATTTTGATGGTCCAAAAATACATGCAAATGGAAAAAATATAAATAATTAAAGATGTAGCAGCGTTGGTTCTACTATAAATACACCAATCCTATGGTTAGGAAATATATATATTTCTGATCAGAATATTGGTTGGAGACGAATGTCCCTTAGGTGGGTAATTGTTGGTTGGGTGGTCCAAACTCCATTTACTCCATATGGTACGCCAATATTAATAAAAGCTACACCGCTATTCAATTCAATTTGCCGTTGCAGTTATTTGCTATTCGAGTTTCTTTTAGATAAATGGCTATTGAAGGCTTACCCTACTTAGTATATACACAACATTAATGAAGTAACAGTACCATATGTCAATTGAATGCTAAGTCTAAGTTCTTCGTTTTACAATATGTAGAAATGTCAATAAAAAAGAGTCATGATAATGACAAATATTCTCAACAAGACCAACTACAGTAATGCTACATTAATGAGGGTAAAATCTGTAATAAAAACTGTATCACATCACTTTATTTTTATTGAATTATTATTAATACATGATTTCATACAATTCAAAGATGATGGAATTCTCTTTATTTGGGAAAGCTTTTTCAAAAGCATTTATTCAAAAAGTGCTTTTAAAAATAATACATTTAGAAAAAGCTAATTTCTTCTAAGAATAATTTTTTTTTACCGTAATTTAGCTAAAAGCACGTATTACTAAACACCTTTAATAATATTTTTACTCTAAAAATATTTTAAAAGAATTTTTCTAAATGGGGCCGTATAATAGAGAAATAGAGAAAGAGAGATTTATTTAAATATCTATATACGAATTACACAGTAATCCAAATCCTTGAAAAGGGAACATCGATCCCACCCATTTTGTCTCCACATGTTTGTCCAATTTACAATATTAACTGATGTTATCTGCACCCTAGTTATAATTCAACTGTGTGGCTATCTAGCTAAGTGACAATTTTTATTGAGTAAAGATGTGGCCACAATCCCATACATTAATTAAGATAATTTATTCTGCATGGTATTGTATAAACGAATTCAATAAAGTATTTATTGCTCAATATCCTTTTTAAATTGTTTTGTAATCAACCATTTACATACAAAGGATAGCAGTTCAAGTGTTCGTAAATTTAAAACCCAATCCAATATCTAATCTATTTTCTAACCTAACTAACCTAAACAGTTCGGGTTCGGTTTATTAATTAAGATAATTTATTCTGCATGGTATTGTATAAACGAATTCAATAAAGTATTTATTGCTCAATATCCTTTTTAAATTGTTTTGTAATCAACCATTTACATACAAAGGATAGCAGTTCAAGTGTTCGTAAATTTAAAACCCAATCCAATATCTAATCTATTTTCTAACCTAACTAACCCAAACAGTTCGGGTTCGATTTAGGTTAAATCGATTTGATCGGGTTAAACTTAAATATCATATTTTACATATAATTTATTGATATAAGAACTTTAATTATTTATTTATCGTTTAAATTTGTTAATATTTTTTTCATTATTATTTTGCAATGAATAATTTATTAATATTGCATATTAGTAGACTAGATAGTAATAATAATTTATAAAATAATAGCACATAAATTGAGATTGTATATATTAATAGTATAATAATCCTGTGATATGTAAATAAATATATATATATATATATTATGATATAAACTAAATTAGATAGTATTAGATAAAAATTATAAGATACATATAAATATTAAAAAAAATAACGCCTAAGACGATATTTTAGGATTTCAACACTTATTTCGGTTAAGATCGGTTTAATCAAATTTTTAAGAGCTTAATTCGTGATCCAATCTAAATTGATCAGGTTGCTTATTTTAAAACTTAACTCAACTCAAATAACCTATTAAACCTAATACAAACTAACTCAAAAAATTGATTGGGTTAATAAACACTCTTACTTTCAAGTTTGAATTATTTTAAAGCTGTCTGTCTCGTACACGCGTGGCTCTGATACCATCCAAAGGACTCTAGAGCCAGAGTGCGCCAATTGAATTTCTCACCCCGAGTCTTTTTATCATTTTCAAAAAAATAATAGAATTTTTTTTTATTATTATTTTCTTTTTTTATTGTTTTATCTGGGAGATGCTTGGTTTCAAGGGTATATTAATGAGTAACTCCGAAGCGTCACCATCGGGGCAAGGCTGCCTCCTTCGTCCTTAGGGCTGGATTTAATTGAAGAGAGAAGAGAGAAGAATTAAGAATTTAGAGGGAGGAGACACCAACTACCATAACATTCTTTTGCTCTTAGTTACCGGCAATTTTACCGCCTAAAACTTTTGTCCTCTCAGTCACACTCGCCTCTTCCTCTGCAACACTGACGTACTCACCAAAACAAACCATACATGCACACGTGACACACACACGTACATTTATGAGTTTATTGGTTTTATTTATTTTGCTATTTTCACAAAACTCTTTTTTTTCCTTTTCTTTTTTCCACTATTTTTTTTTTTTTGGGTTTGGATTGACATCCAACATTGTTTTCCCTACCCAAACCAAAACAAAACACATTTAATGAAACCCATTTGTTTTTGGCATACAGCATCATGAACATTTGTTGTTTTTTTGCAGACCCAACAATTGAAGACCATTAAAACCACATAATATATATTTAAAAAATATATATCCCCAAAGTTCCCACCATTCCATTGTAAGGTTTGGAGAAGATGCTTTTGAATTCGAACTCATAACTTGTATAAAAAACCACCCTTTAATGCCGTAAAAAGATTATTTTTGCAACATAATTTGAAATTATTGAATGGATGTTCTACATGCTTTTACTTTAAAATATATATATATATAAAGAAAAAATACCATAGTTAAGAATGTAAAGGTATGTATGCAACAAATATTTCATTGATACAAGGAAATGTTTTACTTAATCCATGGAAATCATGAGTTGGTGTCTAATGATCCCCACGATAATGATAGTATCTTGTATTTGAACCAGTGGCTCACTAACTAGCCCTGAGTAGAAAGGCAAATAATAGTCATATAACCATTCATTATCTCAAACATTTATATAAAAAATAGCATACTCTGATTGGTAGGGTATAATATTGTTAGTTCTGTCAAAAACCAGCAGCATTTCTAAATTGATATATATATATATATATATATATATATATATCAACTACTTGTAGTGGTGGGAGAAGCTCAAAGGCAGAGCAGAGAAGAGAACAGAAGACGCAATTAAATAAAGAGTACGTGAAAGAAAAGAAAGGAAGTCACGTGCAATCCGAGAGAGAAAGAGAGAGTAAGGATAAGTCCTGATGATATGTAGTAATTGATGAGTGTGGAGTGGGGTCCTTATTCTTTAACAATTTCGGTCAGTCTTCGTACATTGGTCGAGCTGTTGAACTGTGTTTTGATCTTTAGCTCACCCCAACACACCAGGGGACACTCTGATTTCTCGCATTAATAGCTTTTGGGAGCATATATTAACTCTGACCAATTGAGACTTGAGAGCGCTCCCACCTTTGTTGCTTATCTCTCGTACCCACTTAGTTCCATAATTTCATGATTTCTTGTCCTTCTGCTAAAATCACAACAAAATCATGGACTATTTTTCTTTTTTCTTTTCCTTTTTTTTATGGTTCATAAATTTCACCAAGACTAAAGGCTCTTCTACACTCTACAGGGCGCATGTCTCCCCTGCACTAGCTGAACTGGTGCATCAGTAGGGTTGATTTTTGTTAGGAAACCATTTATGACAGAAATCAATGCGTAGCCGATGATACCTTAGGCCCTTTGTAACATGCACATTTGCAAGTAAGGTTGTAGCCTAAAAGTCATGCCCTAAACAATCTTTTGAGATGAATTACATTTTCCTATCCTAAATTATTTGATGAGTATTTTCCGAAAAAAATATACTAAACTTAATTAAGTCTTTTCCCAATTACATAAAGTCAATTACATAAATCTACTTCTTCCACTCTGATATAATGAAGGCTAAGACAACATTTAAATCCGCTCTATCCAGGGCTAAATTAACATTTAAATTATAAATAGTTCCCAGAGGAAATATTTCCAAACAAAATTCATATAATTCTGAGTCTTTTCAGTGCTTAAAACCAACATATTTAAGTAATTTGCTTTTACTTAGTACTCCAGAAAGTGTTTGCACCTTTGCAAAGAAATAAAGGCAGTGGAAACGGAAGATGAGATAAGGACCACGAAGAAATATCCTAAAAGAGAGGCTGTGTTCTGTACGTAAAATTCAGAAACTAAGAGCTATAAGGGGCAAGTCACTTTAAATACTGGGTAAGGTGGCCATGACATGGTCTGGGTTTGGCAGAGTGAATAGGCCAAGCGCAATAATTAACAATTGGCTGGTCTTAGCATTCAAGAGTGCTTTTCCTAGTTAAACTAGTAATTAATTTATTAAATCACATATCCTTCAAATATTTATCAATAATTTTCCTAAACTAACCATGCTAGAAATTGGGCAAACACTGACATGAGAGACATGGAAATGGCATAATATGAGATATGGTACAAGAACAAATATCCTGAAGATGATTACTCTAAAGTAAGCAAAATTCTGATTTCAGAAGAAAGTGAAAGAAACTAGTTTGTTTAGTTTGTGACAAAATCACTTACATAATGAGAGACATTTCAAGCATATTTCTGTAGTAGAAAGAATGTTGATTTTATTCCGATGGCATATGCTGTATGAGAAAAACCAACTCTGATGTGAACACTATGCCGCTCAAGGATGCATGAAAAACTTCAGCATCAACCACAAAGCCAATCATATAAGTGGCAAACTACATGCTGTTTGTGCAGTGCTAATGATTTTCGCACCATTTAACTGGCGAGCCTCTCAAAGAAATATAAGTAGCCCATGTCCTTGGGAGGATTAATCGATGCCCCGACCTTATCATCATTAAATATCACCCATCTCCCATCTTTGTACACATGAGCCACATAGTGTCCGCATTGTGTGGAGGTACCAATATGGCTCACCAGTCCAATAAGCTTGTACCCTGCACAACCATGACAATGAAAAATTATTGGGCAAAACAGCAGAGAGAAAACAAAATAGACTTGAATAACACAAAACTGTAAAAGAGCCTAGCTTTTGATAAATTGACATAGTACATTATATGGTAAAAACAAGCCATGCTCTATGTTGATGATAAATAGTACGAAAACAAAGGCCAGTTAAATAAGTAACTGATTAGAAACTTCATTTTTCTGTTTCTTTTTATCTTCATCCTTTTTTACGTTCTTTTTGTTGTGTACATTATTATTGACTAGTTCATTCCAAAGCAGAGAAACACTACAACCAAGTTGGACAAGAATAACTACAGGAACACACAAAAACACCAAAATGGGTATTCCATATTTTATATGCTAGTTGATTGGGATGAAGCAAAAATTGATAATAATAATAATAAAAACAATAATAAACTTACTTCCTCCTCCATCGGGTAGTCCAGCATCAGCTGCAGAATCTGGATTGCTTGATGCAGCACCCACCTCTGAAGAGCCAGCAGCATCAGGATGGCAGAAAATCCAATCTGTAGCTTTTTCGATATTCCCACCCTGCATAAATTCAATGCAGAAAAGCTCATAGATAAGTTCCAACACCTAAAAAAAGGAATACTTTGCAGTCTCCAAGTCCATGATAGATATTTGGTGAGGAAATCACCGATGCCCTCAATGCCTTTCGAGCAATTTCTTCTGGAAATCCAAAGGAAACCAACGTATCAACTTTTGATTGGTCCACAACCACAGTTTGCTCTTCCTGGGAAATAGGATCATCTATATCTGAAAGAAAAATAGGAGTCCATCATACTGATGGAAAAATCTATAGCTGATTGCTACTAAATACAAATTCATGTGATCAGACCAGGCCCTGTGTTACCTGGATCTTCCATGTGAGAGAGCAACCAATTCATTGCCTCCTCTACTCCAGCATTGGAAGTGATAATCGCAGCTTTCTGGCAATGAAGATAGTTAAATCCCATGTTTGCAAGCTGAGAAACAATATCCCGATCGGCCGACAGTGTCATTGACTCGGCTTTCTCACATCCAGCTCCTGTGAATTCTCAAAAAGGAAAAAAAAGTTTTCAGTGTTGACACCATTGACACACATGATTTTATTTTTATTTTTATGTTATATTTTTGGGTAGCACAAAATGGAATATAAGATGTTGCGAATACTCTAAATGATAACAACAGCTGCTTATTCTCTCAATGACCATTATGATGATTGTAATCACATTGAAGACGGTTTCCAATTTCCGAAGCAAGTTTAGCACATTCTATTTATTCTAACTTTAATGCATTTCTTATTTCAAATGTCATGGCATCAAAATGAACAGAATAGTATGGTTGACCATAATCATCTATAGTTAGGCTTTCATGTTGATAATGTATATGCAAGAATCCTACAGCAACCCTCAACCACACATAGAATACCCAAGCAACTTTATTTTCTTACTCATAGAATTCAACATACAGCATATAGAGCACAGAGACGATAACATAAATCTAACTAGAGGATTTCTAAAATTAAATCTGCTACACACCAGCCTCTGGTAATAGTTCCTCTCCTGGTTGAATGCCCTTGCTGCGCATATGATTAATGTCTATAGTATCAGGCACATCTATATAGACATCTGGCAAACCACATGAAACGAATACAAAAGCATGAAATGGGTGGTTCGTACCAAAGATAACAGGAGTCATTTAGCAAATTCTAAAACCAAAATGAAAATAAAACATACCGAGTTTCTTTGGCACCCAACCTTCCTCCATTACAAATTTCCGCATATGCAACACTAAATAATCTGGAAATGAAGTCAGGCCTGCTGTTCTGCAAGAAAGTTGCTTTGAAGCTTCAGTCACTTTATCTGAATAAACTTGATAATCATGGGTAAATGTTTATAGCATTGACTTTAGGCATGAAATGTATTTAATTAATCAACCCTAGTAAAATCTGCAAAACACATCCCCCCTCAGCAAGCCACATCAGTAGCAAGGCATAAATTAAGCTTAAAAAATGATGCTACAAAAATTACTGAGAATGAGGTCTAGTATGTGGCATTTGATTACAGAATCTGCTTACTTAATTGCTGTTGTCTTAGCATTCAAGGCAGTGCTGTGAAAATCATGCACCTCTTCTGGTGCAGAGAAGCTTGCCAAGCATGCTTCAAGGGGCACCCTTGGTCGTACAATTTCATCAGCTGATCTGCTAGGATAAGATTTATCACTGAGTATTGCATCTTAAGATCATCAAATGAAAATATCAATTCAAGTAGCTTTTTTACTCACACTTCCTTTCCTTCCAAACTCCTCTTTTCTTTCAACTTGTGGAAGGCTTCTAGTTGTTCTGAATTCTCAAATAATGCAATCTATAAGAAATAAGAACAATAATAATAGAAATAGGTTCCTGGAAAAAATAGCATGGGAAGAACTCACCTTTATTAGTGGCTTCATGTAAAGGGATATTCAATGAAAGGATATAATCAACTCTTTTGTTGTAAGCAACTTTTCCAGAAGGACATAGAAGTCGTTCTTCAATACCAAACTTGAAACTTCTTGAAGGGTCAAATTCCATATTCCCAGAATTAGCTCGCTCAACTTGATCAAGAAAGTGCAGGAAGAACTCTAAGGCATCCTAAAAAGAAATTGATGATCTGTGACTTATTATTAACATATACATTGAAATTTTTAGCTAAGACATTTTCCATCCCCATGAAAACATGGTAACATACAAGACAAATGCAAAGAAAAAATAATGAAAAACTAAAACAAACAAGCATAATATTCTCCAAATGCAAATTCAAAAAAAAATTAAAAGTTGTGCAATGATAAGAAAATAATCATGTAATCAGAAGGGTGTAGATAATATGTCTGTTTAGAAAAATGTCCAAAAGTCAATCTTCAATTAAATTTGAGCTCATATTGCAAAGGATGCCTGACACACTCCTATGCATTCTTTCAATTTTTTACCAAAAAAGAAGATAGAACCCAAAAGACTCGTGTAAGTTTAGTGAAAGTAGAAATACAAATGGAGAGAAATAAAGATTGAAAGCCAAGAGAAACCTAAGTGTGAAAACTGTAGGTATTTTAGCTAGATTATTCATTGGGAAGGAGAAATCAAAGATGGCATAAACCATAGAATTAAAGCAAAGTTCTTAAGTGAAGGAGTTCTTCAGGAACATTATATGATCAATGCATCCTACTGAGGTTGTGACAAAAATCTTATAAGACTGCATGAGGCCATTCATACTTTATGGAACAGAATGTTGGACAATAAAGAAACAACATATAAACAAACTAGCATGCGAATGTTCAGATAAATATGTAGTAAAACATTGAAAGATTAAGTCAGAAATAACCATATTCAAGAAATGATAGGAGTAGCCCCAAATGGATAAATAATAAAAAAGAATCGATTAAGATGACACATAAAACAAAGACTATTATATGCGCTAGTTAAGAAAAGCAACCTATCAATAATAAACGATAATAGTAGAGGCAAAGAAAGACCTTAAATAATATGGACAAACATAATTCAAAAGGATATACCAACTTGTAATATAATTATCAACTTCATCAGTTTGCACTTCATAAAGAGAGATTTCCTGTAGCCAAACACATGTAGTAGAAAAGCTTTGTTGAGCTGAATCAAGTTGCATATTCTTTTTTCATTTATAAAGGAAAGTGATAATTATTTTGCCTGTTCTTTAGTTTGTTAGCTTTCCTCTTCAAATGGTTACTCAAAGATGATGAGGAACTATAGGACTCATTTTTTCGGCCAGTTAAATTGTGAATCTGTCCGTGATTTCTGCTTTACACTTCAAGTCTCAACTTTGACCTTAAAGCTTTAACAAGTTGCTTCAAGCCTTCAATTATATCCTTCATTTAGTATCCTAGAATTATAAAAGTGAAGTTTATACTTCTTTAATAATTATAATTACTATTATGAGAAACTAACATTTAATAAATGTACATATTCAAGATTGAAACTTGACATTATTGTACAAGAAGGAATCCCGAATCATGAATAAAGAAGTCCACAGTTTGGTTATTTTATATGCTTCTTCTGCTATTAATAATATTTCCCCTCTTTTCTTTTACAGTTTCTATACATTTTGAAAGAATCTGACACTTTAATTAAGATGTTCACTTAGCCCTTGATAGAAAGGAGTGGAGGAAGCAGATCTGACCACATGTAGTTGAGAAAAGACTTAGTTGAGTTAAGTAATATAAGTTGAGTTGAATTGAAAGAATGTGACACTTGTGCATTGTCACAAGTGGGTACACCACCACAACTGCATCTTGTGAGTTATTAACCTTTGCTTAGACAGTAAGATATAGCTTACGAATTATTACAGTAAACTCACAACTCATGATTAATCATAGGAACAGAAAATGTGCAAGTATCATGTGTCAAAATGGAATTCCCATGTCGCATCATGAAACGTTTAGAAATATCAGCAAGTTGCTAGAAATACAATCTTTTTACACAGTTGTAATTGAATTTTTCAAAATGGTGGTGGCAATTCTTACAATGTTGATACCAACAATTTTCAGTAAATCTCTATTAATGTTAACCACCATTTGATTCTATGGGTAGCATAAATTAGGAATAAATTGAATGGAAGTTAATAAGGTGGCTAGTGTGTGTAAAACAAAAATCTCAAGGACTATACCAACAAGGAGTGAGATGTTCAAAGGTGCCGAAATGGAAAAACTATGCCAATATTGACATCCGTTACAGAAAGGAAGGACACTGAGATGTGAAACCCTTAGGGAAGAGAGTATCCTTAGTCAATATGAGAAATTGAATCAAGGGTTAGCCGGCTGAATTTTGATAAAACCCTTCAGCAACCATAGAAGGGGTTACAAATAAATAAATAAATTGAAAACAGTGAACACTTCTGAATCTCTGATCCATCTCCATGCATTTAGAAAGGAAAAAAACCATTACAGGACTGCTATCCTGATCTCAATGCTCCTTTCCACATGTGATAAGAGGAAGAATAAAGACCTTTAAGGTGAAAGCAGGCCTATATTGGAATATGACGGACTTCATTTAGGAGAACAAAGTCAATATCAGTTTTTTATAAGAAAGTAAAAATATTAGTAAATTAATAGAGAAACTCAATATGATTTTCACCCTCGTAAATTTGCATTTCACTAAAATCTCATTTACACAACAAAGGTAAAGCTTGCTCATCATGAAAAGTTGGGAAAAAAAGAAGAAAGAAACTCATGCATGCCTTTAATGACAAAACATACCTGCTGCCTCATACTAGAAAATTCAGGGTGGCTGGCTGCAATAACTGCCTTGAACATGCGAGGTGGAATACCTTCCTGTTTCTGCAAGGAGAAAAGAGAGTGAAAGAGAGGGGGAAAAGGTTATCACAAGTATCCGCTGAAAAAAAAAAAAAAAAAGAGAATTGCTGCGAAAATAGAAAAGAAATGGAGAAGCCAAGACACCATTGTACAACATATAGGAACTCTAGGCGTTCATTGGTAATACAAAATAGGTGTATCAAACAATTACCATATATCCCCATTAAGATGTATGGCATTGGTAGTATATGGGAAATGCATTGAAATTTATGCATCCAGTTATGAATTAATGTATACACGTACCGTTCATGTCCAAAGAAATAAAAGCTCTGGATGAAAAAAAAAGTTGGATAGGAACTAGCTCCATTTCAAGACTCCAGAAGATGCACCCATTATAGTGAAAATGAAAGAGTCGAGATAAATGCAATAGCAATCTCAATAAGAGAATAGAAATGGAAACAGAACTCACAGTACTTAAAGTAGAGGAAGCAGAATTTGGAATTCCGTGTTTCTGCGACATACATGAGAACATTTTATCAACTAAGATATAGAAGCAACTGGTTTAAAAGCAATGTATATCTTTTGCAACTCATTTACCTCCAGCGCAGGAACTGAATATTTACCAGACAGCAAACCATGCCCCAGTTTAGTCCTGTCAAAACAGAAACACATTAATAAAATTCAACTAACGTAGTGAAGAAATTGGCATGTAACTAATTACAGTGGATAAGCCTCATATTCAAGAACAAGATATTTAAATTGGAAAGAATGGAAATGTGAAACTCGTGAATATTCAGATATTATATTTCAGGCACAAACTGCAGATTTCAGAACTTTCTAATTCAATACTGAGAGAGACGGAGGGAGTAGAATTGTGGAAAGACAAAAATGGCGCAACTACATTTAAGGCAAAAACAGTGGATTTCAAAACTTCTTATATTCAAATTAGACACCAAGGCAAATGAAAGCAATAAATCATCGCTTCATCAACAAGAAAATCAATAACACAACATTCTAAATACTAAAATGGCAAAAAATTAAATGCTTATTTAAAATAACAAACCTGTTGAATTAACTCCAAGATAAATACTATAATGTGTAGTCTTTCAAAGAAAATGAATGAACCTCAATAAAGGAAAGGGAAAGGAAATGGACTCTTATAAAGATACAGCACATAGTCTATGAGAACAAATATCAGTGTCATGCCCCCACAAAAATTTTTGATGGGAAGCTAAGCAATAATATACTAGGAATTTAATCAATTACATGCAATTGTGCTTATTAAACAAATTGATTCTTTAAGAACTATTAGGATAGGTAAATATGATTTTGACAGAGAGGGGACTCACAATTGTGTGTTTAAGTCTAAAGTTGGATCAGCAGGAGCACTTTCAAAGGCAAGTTTCAAACTCTGGTTCTTGTAATATCTGATGAAAGAACCAAATCAAAATATTAAATTATAATTAGAAAGAGAAGAGGGAGGATGCAGAAAATGTAGTCAATTTTTAAGTGGAAATGTTAAAGAAATTTGCCAGGCTAACAAGATCGTACTGACCTCGAACAAAAAGAATGAGTTGTAAATACAACTTGCATTGTTGATGCCAAATAACAACTACCAAAGAGATCACAAAAATGTCTTGAGTGATAAATAACCAATTTTTAAATAGCAATTTTTAAGTAACAAACATCAGAATCCTTTGAAATAAAAATTACCTATTTCCAAGATTGACAAGTCCTGTGTAACCTGGTCCAAATAGTGGCTCCACTTCCTCTCCGCTTTCTTGTATGCGATTCCAATCAAAATTAGTGTTCTGGTCCAATTCCTTTTCAGCAGTTGTCATTTCCGTCTGAAAGTAACAGGTTCAACAAGAATAATCCGATGACCTCAATAGCTTGAAAATGCCACACATTACTAAGGAAGTGCTTCAAATCATCAAACATTTTAGAATTAACACTCACTTCATTAGATAATTAATCAAAGATAATATTACCCTCTTGTAACAAAAACCAATAAAATATATTAATCAAACATTTTTAGAAAATATTCAGCATAATAGTAATTGTTATATATCGGTAAGGTAAAGGCACATAAAAGCCACTGTTGGTTCTATAATCAAAAACAGGAATAGATTACCCAAAATAAGCCTTCACTAACAACACTTTTAAAAACACTGACAACACTAATCCAAACAGTCAGAAATTTTACAAAACCAAGAAAAAAAATCCCTATAAAATTGTACCATTTTCCTACAAAAATATCATATTTGTGTCTTTGATTACAAATTTTTTTCTTGAAAAAAGATTGCCACCCCTATCCATACAGCGGCACAAGGATTTTCAAGTGATGATGAAATTTAAAAAGAAAAATGGTACCCTATTTTAGTGTAACTAGGAGTAGTCAATGTTAAGTGATATCTGAGCCTATGTTTTACAGGAGGCATAAGAACTTAGTAAAGATAGTGAGTTGACAATTGCAACAGCGAATTTCACAAACAAGATGAATAAGGTATTTCAAAAAATATTTGGATCAATTCATCATAATTTGCCTTAATGAAGTTTTGATGTACCTTAAGGAGTAGAATGGAACATGAGAAGCACCTCCTTAGGGTCACTTTGCAGATTTAGAAAGCCTCTAGTTGTATGCAAACTCGAGTAGTGCAAGTTTTGGATAAAGAAGATCAGTTAGTTGGTGCATATCGTCTCAAAGCAAGGGATATAGGTTGATCTGGCTAAGATAGAGATAGTTACCGGTTGGCAGAGGCTAAAATTTGAGATAAAGATTTGCACTCTCCTTGATTTAGTTGATTATTATCAAAGATTGTGGAGAATTTATCCAACATTGCAGGTTATTTGACTCAGTTGACATGGAAGGAGAGTACACTTGATTTTATTCAAATAATGGTGTGATAAGAGTCCACTAGAAGCTCAAAGACCATTTCACTACAACATGGATGTAGACCTTACCCAAGACTGGAATACCCTTGTCATCTTTAATAATGTATCTCTAAAGGTTGGTTATGTCCTAATGCATCATGTGGTATCATATGCTTCTAGGCAATTGAGGACGCATGAACAAAATTACCCACAAATGGAATTGGAAGCAGTGGTTTTGCTTTTTTTTTTTTAAAATGCTTTAAAAGGCTTGAAAACATTACTTGCATGGGGAAATGATTAAGCTTTTCATAGATCATAAGAGCTTGAAATACATTTTTTCCCAAAAGGACTTGAACCTACACTAGAAGGAGTTCCTACCATAGTATGATTTTTATCTATAGTCCCATTTGGGGAAGGCAAATACGGTAACAAATGCGCTTAGGAATCCCAAATTATGATGGCGCACTTCTTGATTCAAGAGTTGAGATTGTTGGAGACTACTTTTCCTTTTGACCTTGCACTTGATGATTTTGGAGTTGACATTGTTGGAGACTATTTTGCATTTTGACCTTTAACATAAATTGCCAAAAGCAATGGTGCAAATATCCCATATATCCCTCATATTGACTGTTTGCTCTTGTTGATTGACGAGGTGAGGACAATTACTTTAAACGCTACACTAGTCACCCAGGAAGCACCAAGATTACAAGCATAGGAACAAACAATTTGGCAGCTTGGTATGAAGGGTGATATTCTGACTTTGTACCCAAATCTTTCACCTATCAGCAATTTAAAGTAGAGAATAAGTGACCATCAAGTCCCCTCCAACCACAATGGAAGTGTGAGCATATTATCATGGATTTCATGGTAGGAGTGCTTAAGACTAGGTACGATTTTGACTTTGTACGGATTGTCGTTGATCAGTTCATCAACTTGACCCACTTCTTGCTCGTTCGAGCATCAAATAAGTTGGATAGGTTCGCATGTTTGAATCAGAAGGTGATCATCACGTAACATGGATTACTAGTATCCATTGTATCTAAGGGTGCTTCTCCTCCCACCCACTAGTCAAACTCATTTCACCCACTTACTCTTTACACCCACTAAACTTTGAAATTTCTCTTTATACTCAATCAAATTTACTTATTTACCCCTCTTTCAATCTAATGGTCTCTCTCTCTCTCTTAACCCAATCATCTTCTTCCTCCCAACTCTATTACTTTTCTTTTTCATAGAACTTCTACCCCACCGATTTCAATCTCTTCTTTCTTAATCTTTTTTACTATTTTCTTTCAACTCCACTTTACTTCTTCTCAACACAGGTATGTTCTTTACTTTCTATTATTTATATTTCTAACCCTATTTGAAAGAAGATGAACATTACCCTATTTGAAAGAAGATGAGCATTTGATTTGAGTAGAGATGGTTAAGGCTTGGCTAGATCAAAAAAAAAAACAACCAAAGAACTCAAAGTTCAGGATCGGCAATATTGGTCGAACCCCTAGGAGTGTCGCCCAGTTCTAAAATGGTTCGGCCAGCAAAGTCGAGACCTCTTCTTGAGGGTCGGCCAATGCTGGCGCACAGTGGGTAAGCATTTGCCTCATTTTGGATGTTATCCAAATGGGAGAAAGCCCCCTGTTTGGCCAACATTGACCGACCCTCAAATTTGGGTATCGGTTGGTGTTGGTTGAACCTTAAATTTGGAGTTCGAGCAATGTTGGCCAAACTCCAAATTTTTTTTCTTTCTTCTTTGAATTAACAACATAATAGTTAGATACCCTTATCATCTATATATTTAATATGTATCTTAGTTATTAATAGTAGCCATGTTTAATATATTTAATATATATCTTATCTATTAACGGTGACCAGGTTTAATATATTTAATATATATCTTATTTATTAATGGTAATCATGTTTAATATATGTTACATATATCGTATTTATTAATAGTAGCCATGTTTAATATATTTAATGTATATCTTTCTTTATCATCTATATTTACAAAGTTTATTTTGTAAACTATTTTAACACGTATTAATTTATATAGTACTAGTAGTTGGTTTTTTATTGTCATGTATAATGCAATAAGCAAAGGCTTTTATTTTTTTGATTTAAAAAATCTCATGGGTTCTATAAAGTTAGGGAATAGTGGCAGCAGGTATGAGAAACATAGATAGCTAAACATGTGTGATTATATTCAACCACGCGATCTACATAGATATGTAAAAGTATTTTATTTTTATTATTTGTTTTATTTTTAATTGTTATCTTTGTATTCATCTAACTTTTTATATTTATTTTAAGATAAAAAATCTCATGGGTTCTATAAAGTTAGGGAACAGTTGCAGCAGGTATGAGAAACATAGATAGCTAAACATGTGTGATTATATTCAACCACGCAATCTACATAGATATGTAAAAGTATTTTATTTTTATTATTTGTTTTATTTTTAATTGTTATCTTTGTATTCATCTAACTTTTTATATTTATTTTAAGATAAAAAATCTCATGGGTTCTATAAAGTTAGGGAACAGTGGCAACAGGTATGAGAAACATAGATAGCTAAACATGTGTGATTATATTCAACCAGTACTAGTCGATCTACATGGATATATAGAAGTATTTTATTTTTATTATTTGTTTCATTTTTAATTGTTATCTTCGTATTCATCTAACTTTTTATATATTTTAACTCATTTTGTTTAGGAATGGTGAGGAGCCACGATAGATGTTCTTGTATGCCTCCACCAAGAGTACGTCATACTGCATCTGTAAGAAGAAGACACTTAGTTGACTCAAATGTTGAGCCACATATAAATGAAGAAGAAACACATGTTGATTATAATGATGATCCTATAAACGAAATAAGTTAATTAATCAATATAAATATAAACAACGATGAAGAAGAAGATATTACTAAAATTAAAACAAATTACTTATAGTTCAGTCGGAACTGGCTAAACTTGCCAATATTCTTTTGGTCCCAATTGGATGAACTGGTTCATAAAAGTTTGAGCAAAGTCTATAGTTTCCTTTGTTTTTTTTTTTTTGAGGTCGGCGGGTATCGGGATTATTTTGGTTTCCTACTAATCCTTCCGGGGCAAGGCCACAAACACCCTTAGAACCGTTCGCCAACATATTGGTGGGTGGCATGAGTTCCGATTCGAACTCTTCACCTCAGGGTTGGGACGGAACCAACAAAACTGTTGGTTGGCAAAGTCTATAGTTTCATATAAGTTCAGCCAGTATTGGCCGAACCTTTAGTTATATGGTCGGCCAATGTTGGTTGAACATATAAGAAGTAGTTCGGCCAATGTTGACCGAACTTATATGAAAAGATTCGATCGGCGTCGGCTAACCCGCTCCAATCGCCATTAAAGTACCAATTTGCTAGAATAAAAACAAAATTTATGTTTAAAAATTTTGAAAATATTAAAAAAAAAAATTAAAAGAAGTTGAAAAACATACCTAACATTGTGAAGATTCATCATACACAGTTCTTTGCTCTTCCATGTTACCAATGCAAATATTTTAATATTTGAAGTTTTAATAGTAGAGATCTAGAGTTTTTAGAGAGGTTTTGGGAATTATTATTATTAGGGTAAACAAGAAGAGCAAAGAACTGTGTAATCAAGGAACGAAAATTCGATTTCGCCATAAACTTCGACCTTCAAAAATCAGAATTAATTCGGAGAAGTTTAATTCGACGTGGAGAATTTTTGTAAAAATTCGCCAACTTAGAGAAGTTTAACGAATTTGTATATAAATGCTAAAATATGCATAATTACTATTAGAAATGATGGAAACAAGACATAAAAGTATAAATATAATCATTTGAAATATGTGTTTTTACTTTAACAACGTTTATGCGCATCGCGCATACTATGAATTTTATATTGTTTACTTGTATCTAACAATTTCTTTCTTTTTTCAGGTCTAAAGATTTATGAAGGATTTAAATTGAATTCAATATGCTTCAATGTCAAAGTGTTGAGACTTGATTGACCATTCTTAAAAGGATGAAGCAGCATTTTTAAAATTTAACTAGTATAGTTAGTAGCTTTCATAGACTTATTTAAGTTGTAATCTAAATGTTTGTCTATTGTTTAAAATTAAGATTTATTTATTTTCCGTGAATAACTTTTTTTTTTTTCATATGAAAGATTTCATGCATATTTTGATTAATTGTCCATTAATTCTATACATTTGCTTTCATAGCTTTCATAGACTTATTTGCTTTATTTTAGTAGTCTAACTATTTTATCAAAATAATATTAATCTAAAACATGGTAATACTAATTAATATCATTTCAATTAACATAAAAAAAATTATTTTAATTTACTTGTCAAATTATCTAATAGGGTAGCATTAATTTAAAAAATGTTAATTTTTATTTATATTATATGTATCAACACTATTAAAATATTTCCTTTACTTTAGCAGTCTATTTATTTTAGCAAGACACATAACATTAATTTAGAATATATATATATTAATTTACTGTAAGTATTTACTAAGGTAATATTAAGTTTTAAAATGTTTAATTAACATTATTCGCATCTACATTACTAAAATATTTTCTTTAGTAGTCTATTTATTTTCGTAAGATATATAACATTAATTTAGAAATGTTGATATAGATCAAAATTATTAAAATATTTTATTAATGTAAATATTTTACTAAAGTAACATTAATATTAAATTAAATATGTTAATATAATTTCATTATTTATATTAACATTATTAAAATATATTTAAATATGTTAATGTAGATCAATATTATCAAAATAGTTTTATTAATATAATTATTTTACTAAGGTAACATTAATTTTAACTATGTTAATATAAATTAATATTATTTGTATTAACATTATTAAAATATTTTTCTTACATTACTGGTCTATTTATTTCAATAAAATGTATAACATTAATTTAAAACATGTTATTATTGATCAACATTATCAAAATATTTTTATTATTGTAAGAATTTACAATGGTAACATTAATTTTAAATATGTTTAATTAATATTAATAAAATACTTCCTTTACATTAATAGTCTATGTTTTTTTTGGTTAGATGTATAACATTAATTTAGAACAGGTTGATATAGATCAACACTATTAGAAACAACATTATAAAAATAATTTTTAAATTTTTTAATGTAATTATTTTATTAAGGTAACATTAATATTAAGGATGTTAATATGACATTATTTGTATTAATCTTATTAAACTATTTCATTTACTTTACTGGTATATTTATTTTTATAAGATGTGTAATAAGATGTATAATATTAATTTAGAACAAGTTAATATAGGTCAACATTATAAAAATTAACTTTATCAAAATATTTTATCAGTGTAAGTATTTTTATTAAGGTAATATTAATTTTAATTTATGTTAATATAAATTAACATTATTCGCATTATACGTACTATTTTTTTATTTTACTAATCTATTTATTTTAGTAAGATGTACAATATTAATATAAAACATGCTAATAGAGATTAACATTATTAAAATTAACATAACATATTTTATTGATACATTTAATATACACTAAGTGTTATATCATAAATCATAATTCAAATTAATATATTAATAATTATATAGTTTATAAGTGTATTTTGATGTTTGTTTTAGTATCTTCCGAAATATTTATGAATAATTTTAATATTTATACAAAAAATTTCTAATTAATTCTTTCGAATTAATTCTTAATTTTAAGTGAGTGAAGTTAAGGGTGATGCCAAATTTTTAATCCGCATTCATATACATAACGTTCCTCGTAAAAACATTAGAAAGATGGAGCATCCAATATGCTAAATTCATTAAATTATACCAAATTTTTAGGTCAATTATCAGTGTGAAGTATCAGCTCTAAACAAGGTATATAAATTATTTTTTGGGTAAGATTGAACAAATCACCATTTATTTATCTTGGCTGATTTCAACTGCTTTCTTCTACTGCACTTCACATTAATTATCTTTGATTAGGCAAGTCTCAGAGAAAACGTAGCTCCAATACTGTGAACATTAATATAATTATATACACTTTTGGATAAATGAAACAAGAAATCAACAAACCTAAAAAAAAAAGTCGTTGGTTCTCCTCTCTCCCTCTACCGCCGCTGTTTCTCCTCCCTCCCTCCGCCGCTGCCGCTGGTTCTCCTCCCTCCGTCCGCCGCCTCTGATTCTCCTCTCTCCGTCTGCCGCCGCCGCTGGTTCTCCTCTTTCCCTCCGCCGCTGCCGCTGGTTCTCCTCTTTCCCTCCGCCACTGATTCTCCTCGCTGGTTCTCCTCTCTCCATCGTTGGTTCTCCTCCGCCAGCGCAAGAAGGTATTATTTTCCCTCCTTCTTCCAAAATCTCTTCTTCTCCTTCCAAAATCTCTTCTTCTTCTTCTTCTTCTTTTATAATGGCGAAGAAAATCGACACATAAATCTCACGCGAACTGAAGAAAATCGACACATTTTGCCGATTTTGCCAATTTTATGTACTTTTTTTTTTACATGCGCCAGATTAATCGGCTCCTTCAGATTTCGAAATTTTTCGGCGAATTTCAACGAAATTCTCCGAATTTCCGTTCCTTGTGTGTAATATAAGTTCACAATTCCCAAAACCTCTCTAAAAACTATAAATTTCTACTCTTCAAAACCCTATTTTCAAATATTATACATTGGTAACATGGAAGAGCAAAGAACTGTGTATGATGAATCTTCACAATGTCAGGTATGTTTTTCAACTTCTTTTAAGTTTTCTTTTTTAATATTTTTAAAATTTTTAAACATAATTTTTTTTTTTTTGTTCTAGCAAATCGATACTTTAATGGCCATTGGAGTGGGTTAGCCGACGCCGACCGAACCATTTCATATTAGTTCGGTCAACATTGGCCGAACTACTTCTTATATGTTTGGCTGACCATGTAACTAAAGGTTCGGCCAATAATAGCTAAACTTATATAAAACTATAGACTTCACCCAAACTTATATGAACCTGTTCATCCAATTCTAACCAAAGTAATATTGGCAAGTCCAGCCAACTCTGACTAAACTATAAGTAATTTGTTTTAATTTTAGTAATATCTTCTTCTTTATCGTTGTTTATATTTTTATTGGTTAATTGACTTCTTTCGTTTATAGGACCATCAATATAGTCAACATGTGTCTCTTCTTCATTTATATCTTGGCTTAACATTGGAGTCAACTAAGTGTCTTTTTCTTACAGATGCAGTAGTAAAACGTATTCTTGATGGGGCATAGAAGAACATCTACTGTGGCTCCTCACCATTCCTAAACAAAATGAGTAAAAATATATATAAAAAGTTAGATGAATACAAAGATAACAATTAAAAATAAAACAAATAATAAAATACTTCTATATATCCATGTAGTTCGACCAGTACTAGTTGAATATAATCACACATGTTTAGATATCTATGTTTTTCATACCTACTGTCGTTGTTCCCTAACTCAATAGAACCCATGAGATTTTTTTAAATAAAAAAATAAAAGACTTTGCTTATTGCAATATACATGACAGTAAAAAACCACCTACTAGTACTATATAAATTAATATTTGTTAAAATAATTTACAAAGTAAACTTTGTAAATATAGATGATAAAGAAAGATATACATTAAATATATTAAACATGGCTACCATTAATAAATACGATATATATAAGATATATATTAAATATATTAAACATGGCTACCATTAATAAATAAGATATATATTAAATATATAGATGATAAGGGTATTTAACTATTATGTTATTAATTCAAAGAAGAAAAAAAAAATTAAAAATTAAAAATCAAATTTGGAGTTCGGCCAGCGCTGCCCGAACTCCAAATTTTAGGTTTGGCTAACACCAGCCGATCTCAAATTTGAGGGTCGGTCAATGCTGGCCGAATAGGGGGCTTTCCTCCATTTAGATACATCAAAAATGGGGCAAATGCTTACCCACTATTCGGCCAGCATTGGCTGACCCTCAACAAGGGGTCTCAACTTTGCTGGCCGAACCATCTTAGAATGGGGGCAAATCTCTTGCCCCCTAGGCGACACTCCTAGGGGTTTGGCCAATGTTGTCGACCCTGAACTTTGAGTTCTTTGGTTGTTTTTTTTCTCTTCTTTTTTTATTTTTTTCTTTTGTTTTTGGATATGCGATTTTTAACCATAAACAAATCAAAACCACTTCAAACTTTTAGATCTAGCCAAGCCTTTACCATCTCTACTCAAATCAAATGTTCATCTTCTTTCAAATAGGGTAAGTTTAGAAATATAAATAATAGAAAGTAAAGACCATACTTGTGTTGAGAAGTAGTAAAGTGGAGTTGAAAGAAAATAATAAGAGAAGCTTAAGAAAGAAGAGACTACAATCGGTGGGGTAGAATTGGTGGGGTAGAAGTTTTGTGAAGAAGAAAAGTAATAGAGGTGGGGAGAAGAAGACGATTGGGTTAAAAGAGAGGCCATTAGATTGAAATGGGGGTAAATAAGTAAATTTGATTGTGAGTATAAAGAGAAATTTTAAAGTTTAGTGGTGCAAAAACTAAGTGGGTGAAGTGAGTTTGGTTGGTAGGTGGGAGGAGAAGCACCCACAAAGAATTAGGGTTCACCACACTTCAACCCTTGATTTGTACACAATTTACAGAAGATTTTGGGAACAAATCATCACTTCAACACAACCTACCATCCACAAATTGATGCGCAAGAGGCAATTTAGATTCACAAGGACATTCTTGGTGATAGGTTGGGAACACAGCTTCCCATCCCACTCATACTAGGAACCTATCAAAGCAACAACAAATCGAGGTAGCCCTAAAGTTAGACCAAGTAAACCTTGCATGCCTAAGGGGAGGATCCGTGAGCTTCAATTCACCAATTAACTAATCAAATTTCTGCATACTTCTATTAAGTCTTCCATTGTTTAACTCACCAACATTCCTTGTGGTATTAAAATCACCAACCAATCACCACTTATCCCCACATAGCACTGAAAGTCCGACTAACTCGTCCGAGAACTTTTGTCGTTGTGAGGGAGATGTCAATCCATAGGTCCCTATTAACCACCATTTCTCCAAGCCAGAAGATTTTTTCTACATTGAGATTGTGAATGAACCAATAAGACTAGAAGCGACTTCCACCAATCTTGAATCCCAAGCTACCAGAATTCCCCAAGAGGAACCCACCGAAGGTAATGAAGACTAGCCTTTGAATCTTGAACCCCATAACTGGCCTACAATGCTACTTCCCACCCGTTCCTTTTAAACACCCCTGCAAAATGATTATATTTGGGTTCACTCTACATATCAATCTTCTAATTAAGCTCCTCTTCCGGCTGTCCCCATAGCCCCTGATGTTTCATGACAATATCTTCATTTAAAAATTTTACAAACCTTCTTGTCGCCGGTGCCATTGTTAAGAAAGTTTTTGTTTGTCGGACATTTAAATTTGTGAATACTCTCTAAGACTTGCAGCCTTTGGACCCTACACACCATCAAATTCATCCTTCTCATATAATTCGAGAAGAATTCTTGAGATTTCAATGAACTGCTATTAGTGGGCAAACCAGTTTTGGATGATTCTCCAGTCTTTCCTATGAGTTTGTAGGGTTGTGTTTGTGATGCGCACTAAACTTTTGGGAGAATGATTTGCACAGATATCTGGTTGAAGGGAATGTTTGGGTGAAACAGGGGGGGACTTTGCTATAAAGTTAGCAGAAGAAGAGTCAAGAACAGAACAGGAAGGGGAATTTGCGTGCATATTGGAAAGGACAGGTTCAAAATCCAAAGGAGAAGGGTTAAGGCATACTTGAACCTCATTGTAATTTGGCTTCTTGCGTCGGTGCTCATGCGCCTTTCAGGGGATGAATCATTTGAAATTTCAGATTCCATAGTGTTGGAATCAGAATCAGAACTGCTGGATTTTGATTGCCCTCGCCTAGGTCTACGCTGGTCATTCCTCCTTGCCATTGGCCCCTGCCGACCCTGCTCAACTCCATTTACATCCACAACTCGCAGTTCATGTTGTCCAGGGGCACGCTCCATGTTAATTTCAGCAAATTGTTGAGTGAGCTGCCTTAAAACTCTCTGCACATCCTCCACAGAGTGTTGGATTCCAACTATTGAACCCTCCACAACTACGACCCTACCAGGAAGTCCATCCAAGGCGTCCAAACATTGTTTAATCTCTTCAACGGCCTCCCTCCATCCTACGCTACAATGATCCACGCCACCACTAAGGTTAGTTCCTAAGCTCGCCATTCCCACAAGCCCTAGAAACTAAATCGCTCTGATACCAAATGATGTATTCGGCAAAAGAAAAAAAGCTAAATTGCTGAAAATTTTATTAATTCTGAAAAAAAAAACTATCTTCCAATCCCCAACGCCAACCTCTAAATAGAAAAAACAGAAAGCTGCTCCTAATTCTACTAGGATTCCTTGTAAGTTTTAACAACACAAAACAGAATCCTATTCAAACATAACCACATTATCCTAACAAGACTCAAAAATAGAAACAAATAAAACTAATTACAACTTAACGACAAAAACAGAAATAAATAAAAATAACTAACATGTGATACATCAAGATTTTTTTTCTTCTACTGTAATAGATCTATTGTCATTGTTAATGGTCAGAACGAACTCTTTGTGACCAATTCTAAACAACAAAGATGGCAACCCCACTGCATAGCTTTATCTCAATTCAGGCTCTCTACCCATTTAACATAAACTGCTTCCAAACTATATAGTGCTTGTACGTTGTAATTAGTACCTCAAATCTATTTATTCAATCACAAGAGCAAGTGGGGAAGTTCAATATTTCTACGAAAGCTAATTGCAAGATGACAAAACTTTTGCAATGACTGAAGCTTATAAGGAAATCAATAAGTTTAGACACCAATGCATATCAAACAATTAGAATATAAATGTATTATAGACGAGCTTTGGACAAACCTTTTGTAATGATGAAAAGTCGATTCCAAAAAAGGCTAGATGTTGAGCTAATAGTGGATCTTCAACACTTTCATCCTCTGGGTATGAGAAAACGTCTGAGCTGCCACGACAGGTATTTCATAGTCACTAACCACTTATGTGAAATGAATTGAATCATAGTAAGAAAAAGGAGATGATTCCCGCCACATAGTGAGGACAACCAAACTAGAAATAAATTGCGTGCTTCTTGAGTAACAAATATAAATTGTAAGAGTTAATGCACAACTGAATTTGCAAGTAGATTGAGTCTCAACTCTTACATGCCTCTTACATTGTAATGTTCAATCATTGATCAACAATTGTTACGTCAACAGACTACACAAGGTTTAAAATTGCTAATTAGGGGGGGGGGAATCCAGGTTGTTTTAATCATTCATGAATCGTAAGAGCAAATCCACGTGAAGTGAGACGACCTAAAGAATTTGATGTTGTAACAACAAGTTGAGCAATAATGAAGACTATAGTTTGACAGCTCAAGTGGCACTGCTAAAGATATAACTAGGATATAAGCAGATGTTAAAGAGTAAAAAATTGGGATTCTTAGATTAGGTTCCTTTAGTTTATTTTGGCATGATAAAATTTCTCTTTGGACTTCAAGTGGGAAGCCATTCAAATTCAAGATTCTAGATAGAAGAGGAGAATAGAGATATGTAAAGGTAATTAGAGATTATCAAAAAAGCAAGAGCCTTGTGCACAAATCAATTCATCAACTATCTTAAATGACTCCATGTTTCTTGCACTCAAGAAACACCATCGTTCAGGGAAGACAAATGTGCCTCCTAAGGTAATCACTCCCTCTTTAAAGGTGAATCTTCTACTCTCAAAATCTAACAATCATATTAAGTTTCACACTTATAATAGCACACATAACAACCCATGCTTTATCAAGTCCATATACTGCCTTTCACAAATTCATTATACTTTTAGCACATCCCCTAACTTTAGCACTTCCCATGGTAGATCATTGTGATTTTCACCTTGTGTCTTTGGCAAACCCAACTCTTTACAAAACCCTCATAAATCCCCTAACACGTTATTGGTATCACATGGCTTTAAACAAAGCAAGTTGCGTATTACTTCCAAGTATAGAAACTATTGCTTTATGGGGAAGGGAAGATGTATCCAACCTTACCTCCTACATGGAGAGGTTGTTTCCAAATTCAAACCCGTGACCTCCAAGTCACAATATAGCAACCACAAATATTGCACCAAGGCTCACCCAGCTAGTCTTGTGCTAGCTCAATATTTAAAAATGAAATGGATTAAATATTTTTTTCAAAAGATAATTAAATGTATTTGACAAGAAATAGACAAAAAATAGTCCAAGAAAATGTCACAAAATGAACTATATGAGGTATATGCCTCATTGCACCTCAAGCATCAAGCTTTAAGGTGTAAGTCACAAATTAGCCTAGAAAACAGCACCTTGCCTCAAGTAATTATGAAACTATGCTCATTACTGATCTCCATAACAATCTACTAACTAACATTTTGTTTATAATCCAAAGGCTTCTAAGTACTAGAGTTCCAATTGGTAGACAATTTTCTTTCACAATTGACAAAGATTCACTACATTTTTCTTATTTCCAACACATCAACCCCTAATTATCATGCGGATATATAATTCTATGTGATTAGAAAAACCACACAAAATGGCAAATGTTGAATGTAAATTTGCTAGCTCAAAGATAAATTTGAATAGACCACACCCTACATACTTTGAGGAGGACATATGTCTTTCCAGTTGACCATTATTCAACATACATGTTCAATGGCTTAATCTCCCAATGGTTGGAAATTAGGAAATAGAGTTTCTCCTACATGAAGCCCAAGATAAGTACATCAAAAGTGACCAGGGACTATATCCGATCGTGGTTGAAAAGTCATCAAGTGCCTACAAACAACTTGAAAGGTCATAGACGCCATAAAGTTAATGTTGAGCCCCATGAAACAGCATATAATGCCTATTAGTATATCACTTTGGAACAAACTTGCCCCACAAACAAAAGGTGCAAGGTGGAAAGTTGCACCCACCTGTGACCTTACCACTCTGAAATCCCTCATCTTCATCATTTTTCAACCTTCCTACCAACATTTTCCACCGCCAAAAGATAGATGATGAAACATGACAGGTTTCCTTGCCTCATAACTCAAAAAATCCCAAATGGACAGGCAAAGTAGATAAAAGCAAGTAGCGTAAGATGGCATTACCTGCTTTTTCCAAGTCAGCAGCTATAGTACCAAGTTTCACAGCAAGAGGGTAGTTTGTTTCTTTATAGTGCTCCACAGCATGGTTGTTTCCACCGGTTCCATCCCAGTTTCTTCTACCACAAAGAATCATCCCATCAGTTAGATTAAGCCAGAGATTATCAGTCTTGTTACATTTGCAACATTTCCACCCAGATGGAGGTACAACGACACCATTGTCAATCTGCTGCAAGTTCAAGGCATAGGCACTAATTTGCTTCTTATCAGCGGTCCAGGATGCTATTTGCTCTTTTCGCTCGGCACCCTCCGCTATTAAAATAGAATCAACGGCTAATCTGACCTGCCATTTAACAAAGGAAACTTAACTCCAATACTAGAAATGATCTTTTATTTTAAAAAAAACAAAAAAATTAGAAGTACCTTTTCTGGAAGCTCCACAGAAGGAAATGGGAGAGATACAAAATCAGGTAAGATGATGATGCTATGAGTTTCTTCATACTCAGGTTCATTGTTGTCAAATCCGCCATCAACACCTAAGAATCAAATAATGTTGTTAGAAAATAATTATTTTCCTTCTAGAGAACCAATGCTAATAATAAATATGATGGTCATGACCAATGAACTTCAGTAGTTAAAAGCTTAAAACATCCTCTCTCTCTCTCTCTCTCTCTCTCTCTCTCTCTCTCTCTCTCTCTCTCTCTCTCTCTCTCTCTCTCTCTCTCCCCCGCAAAAAAAAAAATATATATATATATATATCTGAAAAATACTTTAAATCGATTGCCCATTTTTAAATATGATATAATGGAAAAGGTACAAACAAATAGTCAACCATTGAAATGACAAATAAAGATGATATGTTAATACTTAATAGTACGCCAACTTCGATGATAATGTTGTTAGAAAATAATTATTTTCCTTCTAGAGAACCAATACTAATAATAAATATGATGGTCATGACCAATGAACTTCAGTAGTTAAAAGCTTAAAACATCATCATCTCTCTCTCTCTCTCTGAAAAGACATGAAAAGGCGGCATACAGATTGATTGCTCTTATTTACTAACAGTAGGCAGGCTACAAAAGAGTGAAAAAAAGATATTCATCCTAGTTTTTGGTATCTTCTTCTTCAAGCCATGGAAGTCTTTAATTGTTTGTATATTTTCTTTTGACCATAATCTACGTTGCATCTTTTCTTATAACCACAATGGCACAATCTCCAAAAACCCCTACCTTCTTGTTGAAATAGTAAATTAAACCTATGCTTCGCCTATTCAACAAAGTAGAAAGGAATTATTCTTTGGATATGCCAAACTATTTGCATCAAGCACGAGAATATGGAGTGTGAAAGAGGGGAAAGGAAGCACCTTATATCATAAGCATTAGTATAAAGTCTCATCCCAACTATTTGGGCCTGGCTACCCAAATCTTGTCCCACCAAAATAAAGTAACTCACATTATTAGAGCTTGTGTAGTAAATATAGTGGATGGGCACTTCTTCATACTCCATCAAACTCAAAAGCTTCACTTTATGACTCCATCAATTCATAACATATAATTTATGTGCATGATGTAAATATACTCGTTAACCCATAGGCTTTGTTTGGATAAGAAGAAGAGTCATTTTTCTTTCAAGTCTCTTCTTCTTTTCTAGTTTTTCTAATTTTATAAAACATTATCAACATGAAGGTTTAACTAATCAAGAAAGAAACCTTGTCCACATCTCATCTCAAAAGATATAATAAACTTGTTCATTTTGTTTATTATTATATATAGATTCATGTTATATTATTATATTTTATCCACATAACCTGAAACTATGTAAAAAATAAAAAAATTTAAAAAATCCTAAAGTTGTGTCCAAATTTTATTTTTTCTAAAAGTTTCACATAACCATAGCCAAAAGCTTTGTCCAAAATTGATATCTTTCTTGTATCCAAAAGCTAATAAAAAACACTTTAATAAATTCTCGGAGCCATATGCTACGAAGATTTTATACATTTTCAAACCTTATAAATTGTAGTCTTAAAGCAATAAGCTATTCGAAGATATTGTATTGTTGTATAATTCTTAATTTTCTTACTTAGTTACTTGTATTGTTGTTTTAAATTTTTAGATTTCTTTCATATAATTAATTATAATTTCCATTACGTCATGTAGTATGATTTTATCGCAACATTTATTCATTTAGTTTTGTGAAAGAAAAAAAAAAGTATGACTAACTAATTGGATATTATGTCAAAAGGAATGGATTTAGTAATTGAGTTTTTTATTCTAATTAATTATACTTTTGATTAAAAAGTGAATATCTTGTGGTAATAGGCTCATTCGTCCGTTAGGATAATTTTAAAAAAAGGTATAATCACCAAAAGAAAGTTATTATTCCGGAAAAAAAAAAGTCACTATAATTGAATGTAACTAAAGTTACACAATTTTGAAATTGTCAATGAATATAACCTCACACTATTTAAAAGCAACTTCTAGTTGGAATGATGCAGAGAAAAGTTACTAAATAAGATATGTTAGACAAGGCATATTACTTTATATGCCTCAAATGTGTTCCTGCTATAGTTATATCAAGAGAGAAAAATGATCTCATTTCTTCTTGTGATTGAACAAAACAATGAGCTTTTGATGAAAAATTATGACTCTCATCCATATGTTCTGTGCCCTTCTTTAAAGTGCATGTGCCTTTACTAGTCGTGGATAAGGACAAGGCACAAAAAAGGCAATGGTCAAAATAATTCTCCAAACTTTAGCAATAGTACTCATTATTCTCAAAGAAAGGCATTCATACCATTCTGCCAAAAATGAAATAATAAAGATGAAACACAAGAAAAAAGGTAAAGATTTACAAAATAAACCTACAAAGAATTATGAAAGTATTTGTCATAGATGTGGTATGAAAAGGCGTCCTTCTCATACATCTCATATGTTTAAAGTTAGAATGGTTAACTCTAGAGGTGTAAATTTAGTCTTATCAGGGTTTGACTAATAATCTAAACTCTTCCAATGTGGCAAAAAAAAATAATATATGAAATTCCATAATTTAAAAGAAGTTAAATCTTTTTTAATTATCTCTACATGTGTTATTTTAGGTCTACCTCTACCTCTATTGTTACCGTCTAGTACTAATAAGTCACTCTTTCGAACTAGTGCATCTAAAAGCCTATGTTGTATGTGTATAAACCATTTTAGTCTGTTTTCTCTCATTTTATCTCCAATTTGTGTTACTCCTACCATTAGTCGAATATGTTCATTTCTATTAAAGCAGCTCAATGAAAAATGCTAATAAAGCACTCTAAAAAAAACACAACACGTACTTATCACTGAGCAAAACACATGCCAAAAATTGGTTATCCGAATCGTTATAAGACGAGCAACTCACAGAGACACAAAACGAAGTCAATCCAAACAGTAACATTGCAGCAATAAGAAAGAAATATAGTACCAATAGCCAGAAGCGTTGGTTTCTTGAGAGGTCTATCCTCCGGAACCGGCTTCCTGGTCTGTTTTATGTTCAAATAAACTGGATTCCCAGTCTTCTCGTAGTTCCAGACCACGTAGTCCTTTCCGAAAGCAAGAAACGAGTTCATATCGATGAACAAACCACCTTCCGATCTCTGAAACTCATCATAACAACAACAACAACAAATCAAGAATCCAGACCTCCGCATTGGCAAATGAACAAAGAACTACACAAATTGAACAAACGTGAAGTGAAAAAGTACCGGTGTACCGAAGGAAATGCAGCACTCTTGCTTGTAAATCCGATTAGTAGGCTCAGGAATTCGAACTCGTGAGAGGTTCGATCGGAGAATGTCCATTGGAGTCGACATTTTAGGGTTCGTTCGCCGAGAGCGACCAAGAGAAGAGAGAAAAATAGGGATTTGAAAGGTGTGAAAGACGAAAAGGCTTTTTAAAGAGAAAACACAAGAAAGAGAAAAGAACTAAGAATCTGGACTTTGCTCCAAACTTCTGTAACTACTTTATACCAACGCAACGCAAGACTGATGTGCTTTTTTTTGTCAAGTTTCAAATGAGTCTGCCAGTATACGACTGATGACCAAAATCGGAAGACTGCTTATAGAGCTTGTCATGAGTACCGGCTTAGGTTAGAACTAAAGCCTGAAAGGGCATCGTGCGCCGTACGCGTGACGTGCACGTGGTGCGCGCGCAGCAAGTGCCCTTCAATTTTAAAACTTGAAATTTGAAATAGAAAAATGCTTTCATCAATTCGTATGAATTTAATGTGTCACACATTTATAATAGATTTATAAGTTTATTAAAAAATAGATTATTTTAATGTATTAAAAAAAAATTATAAGTTTATTAAAAGCTAATGTGATAGTAATTTATAATAATCGATATAGTATATTTAATTCAAACAGCATTATTTTTAAAATATAATCAAGTAAAATGTGTAACATTGATTTGGGATTCAAGTCTTCATTTGTAGCCGAGGGAGAAAATTATGGTGAGATATATCTAAATTGAAATATATCTTAAAAATGGAAATAGAAACTTGATAATAACACAAATGATTGTGTTGCCCTACGCTAGGCCATCATAATGCTCCCCAAGTGAGTCTTTTTATGGATAATAGTGATTTGATTCAAATTGCAAAATTGAACTGAATTAATGTATTCGATTTGATTTGGTTCTTCCCATATTCAGTTTGACTTGCGATTCAAGGAATTAAACACCATACTAACCTAAACCAAATTCATGAAAGTTAATACTATTAATTTATGTTTAATATAAATCTTATTAAAACCTCTCTCACACAAGAAACGCTATTTTTTATTTATTTTTCTTTTAATGAAACTAATGGGTACGAAGATTGGTTGACCTCGTACCCGAGCGGAGTACATTTCACCTATGTACACTACCACATAGTCACGAACGTAGTTTTATTGTAAAATAACGTGTTTTATGTTTTATGTTTTATTATTGTAAAAAAAAGTATATATCTTTGTGTTTATTTTTATAGGTTAAAGGTCCATATCAATAAATCCAAAACTAAATCAATTCAAGTTTGTTCAATTTGATTTGGATAAGTAATCGGTTCGGTTATGATTTAGATATTAAACTGAACGAATGAAAAAATCAAATCAATAACACCCCTAAAGTCTTTGGTTACCTCAATCCTTTGGTTGTTACGCCACAATAAATAAAAAAAGATTTGCTAATGTTTCTATTCGACTTTGTTCAATTTTTTAATATTTATTATTTAAATATGATATATAATGTATAATAAATCAACATTTGTATTTATGATTTATTTTATGAATAAAAAGACAAAGTTATTTGGTAACGTTGAAAGGTCTCTCTTGTAGCTAAAAACATGAATACAGACAGATAAGAGAGAAATAGTAATAGGATATTAAGATAGCAAAAGAAAAAAAAAATAACCAAGCAAGTTCGAATGTAAGAGAATATATATGCAAAATTATAAATAGTTAAAATAAAAAATAACCGGTTTATCGTTCTCCGTATATAAAGTTACTTTTGCAATTTAAAAAAAGAAAAAGAAAAAACGTATACATTTTAAGGACAATCTAAGAATGCTAGCAAAAATTAATTCATTCCAAAATATTGAAATATTCTTCTTATACATAACAAAGGTGCACTTAGTGCAAGAAGTTCTCACCACCCTGGAGTTGGGAGGAGACGATACGCATAATGTTGCATTCACAGTAAAGAAGTTGGCTTGGCTGGTAATGTAGTTGATATCACAATATGTTAAAATGCTACTTTTAATTGCATATGGCAGGCGATGCAATTGGTGTAAAAAATGTATTCACTGCATTTTTTTTAGAAGGAACAAGCCCTACATCCATCCCCTCGGGGTATCAAAGCCCTTTGAGCCCCACTAATTCCCGCATCAATACAGCAGTAATCCCAACACTGCTACATTTACAAAAGGGTTCGCATGTATTCCTCGGACAACGCTCGAAACCACCCCGTTGAAATTCCGCTCCACTGAGGTTTGAACTCGCAGTGCTATTGCTGCCTATGTTCCCTCTAACTACTGAACTAATGCCTCTCTAGTGTATCCGAGCATTTTGAGACAATGAGAATATAGGTGTTGTTCTATTTCCCTCGTTGTGTGTTTGATAAATAGGTTGCCAAATTTACCGTAATCTTATTTTTCAAACCAAAACTAATCTAATGATTTTAATCAAAAAATTTTAATTATCTCATATTTTTGTGTTGCATAAGTAATGTGAAACAAATATGCGTAGGCTAACTTTTGTAGAAGTAGCATAAACTTAGTTAGCATACTCACGTGCCCAAGGGGCTCAGGGGCCTCTAAGGTCATCCAAGGAATCCAGATGCACAAGTACACCAATTAAGTTTAGTGTTTGAGCTCCTTCATTATTTATGTTTTTTTTTTTTGAAAGACCTTCCATTTCATAACACAAAAGAATAAAGAGGAGACACCTCATTAATTACAATGTCCATAATACAAGGCAGGGTTTCCTCTAACCACACACGGGGAGAATAGGATACCAACCCTATTTTGCTAAGGCGATGAACCGCTTGATTCCCGCCTCTTTGGGAGAATTTGAAAACAATGTTTGGAAACGAACTACTTAAATGTTTACAGTCTTTCACAATTTCACCCTATTCCGAACTATAGGAAGATCTGTCGTTGATTGCAACAACAACGCAAGATAAAATCACTTTCAATGATATCGATAGGCTTCTCTGTCTCTATTGCAAACTCAAGACCAAATCTGATAGCAAAGAGTTTAGTTATCAACACATCACATACACCCTTAATTTATTTACACATTGCTACCATAATTTTTTTTTTATTTATAGATTTTATGCTAATCAAATAGATTTTAAAATAACTTTACCTATAAAAAATATTTTAAAAATATTTTTTGAGAAGTTATAATTCTTTGGAAAAAAAAAACTTTCTTAAAAAAAAATAAATTCTTTGAAAAAAAAAATTATAACCAAATAGATCTGCATTATTGATAAAATACGATACCTTTAATTTAGAAACCATTTCCTGTTCCCAAAAGTTGGATTCAACGGTTAAAATGACCTCAGTGCCTCTTAGGTAAATCTAAGGTTTAAGTCACACCAGCGGCTTTCTGTTTCGAGCCCCATTCGTGAAAGGGCTTTTAAACTCCTGGCGTTGGTCAAGTGGTTCTCTCACTTGGCCCTTAGTAGAGTGGGCCTGAATCGAATATTAGGTTAGGAGGTTTACAATGATTTTTTTTTTTAGGAATCACTGACCGCCCATAAATTTAATCTCATGGTGGACTGACTCGAAAATAATGCGTGGTCTATGGACAAAAAAAACAAAAAAAAAAAAACGCAAGAAAGGTGCAATGTGACCATTTGTTTCACTTAGATAAAATAAAATAAAATAAAAACAACCAAAAGATTTCATAAAATCAACAGATGCATAAAAAATCGAAGGAGGGGCCGATAGAGCGGTGCCGCGTCATCGTCATAGTGGCCATGGCTTCGAAGCTCGCTCTGCGGTCTCATCCTCTTCATTTTTCCATTTTCTCTGGGAACCAATTTCTTCGAAGCTCTTTTCGTTCCAAACCTTCTCTTCGTCCCCTGTTCTGTACATTTTCTTCGGCACCATTCTTAAAAGGCACAGATCGAGACTTCACTTACAGTCCCTCTCTCTGCAAAGGAAGAAAACCGCCTCAATCTCCACAACCCCGCAACCCTGGAAATGCCTTCAGTGAAGCCAAAGAAGAAGAAGAAGAAGACGTAGAAGAAGAAGAAGAGGAAAGAAGTGTGATTGATAGGGAGAGCTTTACGCGCGTTTTCGACATCGCTGCAATTAGAATCCCAGCAGAGGACTGTTTCGAGATCGAGAAAAGACTACGAGGTCATCTCTTGAACTGGCCTAGGATCCGAAACATCGCGCGCGTCCCAGGAGACGAAATGGAGGAAGAATTCAAGAAGCTAATACGAGAAGAAAGCCATAAAGAAGAAGAAGACGAAGGAGAAAATCTCGATGCATTAAACAGGCGTATTTACGGAATAGCCGATGGCGATGGCGAGACTTTGAGTCCAGTTTTGTATAGAGAGAAGCTCGCGAGGACGTTCAATTCGCGTGGTTTTGTGAGATTCAGAAACCTCGCGAAGATCTCGAGACCGAAGAAGAAGAAGGTTAAGGAAGGAGAGGGAAGTGAAAGAGGGAAGAGGATTGGGAGGAATGAGTTCGCAGTTGTGGAAGTTGTCGAAAGCAGAGACGAAGAGATGGATGATTTGAGTGGATTACTTGGAGATGAATTTGGAGGAGGAAGGTGGAGAGGATCGACGAGGTTGCTGCTGTTGGACGAGCAGTATGCGAGTAGGAGCGTCCAAGAGCTTCCGGAGGTCGTCAAGGTGGCTGTTTTGAACACATTGATGCTTCCGTGAGTTGAATTCTGTTTGTTTGTTTGCTTTATTTGATCAAACTTGCCTGTTCTTCAAACTTGAAAATGTTCAGGAAGCATTGAGGTTTGAGGATGATGCTTTCTACATTTCTTAAAATAGATTGGAGTTCTCTTAGATTTGGAGACATCTGTGGAGCATTTTAAGTCAGTTAGTTGATCACTGAATGAAAGTCATGAAGACAATGATTTCCTGTATTCTCTATTAGTGTGAAAGTGTTCAAGTTTTAGTCTGAAAATAGCAATGTAGCATCCTTGCATTGCAGTTGCTTGCATGGTAGGACCCTTTGAAAAACTGAATTTGGCGGTGGTAGTAGTTTGCTAAATCCAAATTCCAAGTGAACAAACTCAAACTCGAAAAGAATAGAATTTTCAGAAGATCTTCTTGTGCTGCACAAAAATGCTACTCTAGTGTAGTCATTTGGACCCTGGTTGATGCTAGATGAGATTACTTAGTACTATAGCAATTTTCGATCAATGTGTCCCTATGTTTCTTGTTGTTTCGTGAGAGTTGAGACTGAGGGCATCATCATCTAGGGTGGCAAGTGCGATGCTAAGTTGAAAATTGAAGCACCTTGTACACAAATTAACAAAGCAATTGTATTCTTAAAACTTTGCAGGAAGAGGACTTCCCAGTACAATGTTAAGAAGAAGCCAAAAAACCTAAGAATTTTTCTTATAAGAACTTAGATTGTTTACACACACAAGAATCAAGACACTATGTTCCTGATTTTCTTCTTTTGCCACGGGGAACTATGTGGGTGCCAATTGCTTGTTTTAACCTAATTTATAATGTTAGGTAACTTGGGTTGCTTTTCCTTTCAAGTTACCTGCTTCAAAGTTTCTTAGCTTTGACTGATAAGGTGGCCTATGACCTATTTCAATCCATTTTTATTTAATCTAGCTAAATACGGGGTTGATGTAGTGAGATTAGTCTCCCCACCCAGTTGAGCCACCTCAGAATTCTTGTTCATCCAAGTCTTATATTCTTCCAGCATCCTAGGAAGCTTTTAAATGTTATGGTTCCCCACCAACTGCACGAAAGATATAGTAAATTTGTTTTCCAATAACAGCTAAATCTGCAAGGTTAACAGAACTTGGATAATGAGAGACAAATTGCATATCAAGCAACGCGAGAGTGCTTCTTGGTAGTGGGGGACTGTGAGACACTGAAACTTAATTGCCAATATGACTGCAGGAAAAACTTTGAATGGATTAATCCCTACATTCTTGCTACAGCCTTCTTTCTAGGCCACTCATTTTCCTATGTCCCATCAATTCATCCGAGATCTCTGGAAATCTCCCTGGGATTTTGCTTTTGCCATTTTGGTAATCCTTGTTCCCATCAACCATGTGCAACTTATCCTGCTGGTGATTATGCTCTTTTAGTAATGGCACCCTGGCCTTGGTGGAAATGAGAATATTCAGAATATTAGATATCGCGTTTATCTTTGTTGGGGGGCTTTGAATCTCTCTCTCTCTCTCTTCACTAGGAGTGTAGAAAATTTGATCCGAATCATTGTCTTCTTATTATAGGGTGGTAAATCTTCTAGTTACTGTGTCTTAAATTCTGAAAAGGTTTCTGACTAACTTACCGGGGAAAGATCATTACATTTCCCTAAACTAATTGCATATTTTTTTACTTTCGTCCACCTTTTTTTTTTCTTCTGATTTTGATGTTGATATAACATTCTTATGATGTTTTCTTCAGGTTTTATTAAGAGGAGATACTGGTCAAAGTAGGAGAATAGCATCTGAGCTAGTACAGTGCAATCTGACCTTATTTTATAATTATTGGCAGATGAATGAGGTATAGGATCTTTGTGAACCCATATAGTTTATTCTTTGAGATATTTTATTTCCATTGAATGCTTTTCCTGGTTTTCATGAACTTTTTCCTGCTATGTGTCTTAGAAGTGATGGCAAATAATTGAAAATTCTAAATTTTGAGTAGAAGATTTTCTGCTGCCTCCTTCAGGTTGCATTCACAACTTTTTGACAAAAATTAGATTTTTCTTTATCATTTAAGGAAGAAAAACTTTGCTATTTCTAATACAAATTATGTAAGTGGTCCGTCTTTTTGCAGACTAATGCAATCATGAGACCCTGTTTGCTGTATAGTGTTTCTGCATTCCATATTTTTGTAGACATACAGTTTAAGAAAACCTTGTTTTCAATTTTGTTATTCACTAGTATTTGTTATTATTGAAAGGCTAAGTGTTGAAGTGCCGAAGTGCCATATTTTATGAATTGGTCATATGTATACATATATTAATGTATTTTCTTTTTCACTACTAGGTTCCCATTTGGTACATATTCATATACATTGAGGTATTGATAATTTAAGCTTTGCTTGACTTGTGCAGATCTTAGAAGCATCGCTGCCAAACGATATAATTGTTCCTGCAGGTTTTGAAACAGTTGGTCATATTGCACACTTGAATCTCAGAGATGAACACTTACCATACAAAAAGTTTATTGCTCAGGTTCTTAGTTAATCTAATATTATATGTCATCTGACTATGTAATTCAGGGTTTTGAAAGGATTTCATTTTGTTTTTGCCTTCAGGTAGTCTTGGATAAAAACAAACCAAAGATAAAAACGGTTGTTAACAAGATTGATGCCATTCAAAACGACTACAGAACAATGCAGCTTGAAGTTCTTGCTGGCAATCATTCTCTTGTGACTATTGTCATAGAGAATGGACTTCGGTTCCATGTTGATTTAGCAAAAGTGTATGTTCCCTTTCATATGCATATTCCTAGAACAGATAAAAGGGCTATGTTCGTTGCAAGCATGTCTTTAGGTCTACTTGGTAAATGGCATTTTGGTTGGTTTAGGCATTTTGGTTGGTTTAGGCAAGTTTGCTATGTACAATTCCATAGTTTCTAGTCAGCTTTGTAGAGAAATAAAAGGGCTGGAGGTATTCTCTACTGAAAGATATTGTATTTGTGCAATCATATGCTATAGATGATTTGAAATAGCTGTGGTTTGATAAGCTCACGTACCACTTGATAATTTTCTTTTACTACTTATGGAGCATGTACTCTTAAGAGTAGCACAAGCAAGTATACACATTGGGTCCCTTTTGCCTGTTTGCTTCTGGAATATTCTCCATGTTTGTTTATTTCAATTATTTCATATTTTCTGTTTGATTACAGAATGTCCTCCTGTTACCTTTTTTCAAGGTCAGGAATAGGTCTAGATCTCAACTTATATTTGTATTTCCATTGAATGGCTTTTGTTTCATACATTGAGCGGTGACCCGACCGGAAAATCATGTTCTTTTGTTTTAGAAGAGGCCCTTTTTTTATTCTTATAATATTCTTTTCAGTAATGTTGACAGGGATCTACTTGTTTGTTCTATGCAGATATTGGAATTCAAGGCTGGCAACTGAAAGGCAAAGACTAGTAAGCCACTTTACAAGCAAAGATATTCTATGTATGTTACTTACCTGTCAACATTAAATGCTTAAATTACGTGAGATATATTACTGCATTTATTGGAATATGCCTTTTTTCCCGAAGTCCTATCATTGTTTCTGTCACACTGACTGTGAAAATTTCTGTGTATAAGTGATTCATGTTTTCTCACCTGCCATTTGAGGTTTCTCTTGGATTATTGCTGGAAGACAATTGAGGATCTCAGAAAAGGCATTTTCGCAAATTATTAGTGAATAAAACTATTTCTTTTTCAGTTTGCTGAGTATATAGCTATTGTATCATTAGCAAGGAAAACATATCTATATTCAATACAATTTTGTGACATCTTTGCCAAGCTCATAGTTAAACCCCATAACATGGTTTGGAGGGTGAGTTCACATCTTGTAATGGACCTTTCAAAGTCAAACACCACCAAACTGAAAGATAATGTCCTGGTCCCTTTTGATCCCCAATGGCTGGCCAAGTCTTTGTTTAGTCTAAGTTATATATGTCAAGGCAGAATCAGGCCACATTCAATGTCAAACCTTGGTTAAACTTGATTCGGTTTTGGACTATAGTTACATCTTAGTTGTCTGAGTGCAGCTTGATCCTGATTCAAGTGGGACTTGAGGCTTTTCAAAGAGCAGCCTAGTTGGATTGGATGACTTTATAAAATTTGGGGTTGCCTGATCCCTTGCGAGAAATGAAATTGATGACTATCTGTTATTTCTTGCTCGTGAAAATGCTATCTTTTCTGTTTTCGTATTTTTCAAAATTTGACCTTGATCTAGGATATCTACTGTATGTTATTAAACTTTCCTTTGAACTCTGTATAACTTTTTCCTGTTTTTCTTGCTAAGTTCAAATTTTCTTGATATTGAGGTGCTTGCTTGGACATGATCATCTCTTCAATCGTGCAGGTGATGTTTTTGCCGGTGTAGGACCAATAGCTTTAGCTGCTGCAAAGAAAGTTAAACGTGTATATGCTAATGATTTAAACCCTTCAGCTGTTGATTATCTTGCAAGAAATTGCGTATTCAACAAACTTGAGAGAAAAATAGAGGTATGGTTTTAGCAGTGTGTCTGTCTTAGTCAAATAAGGAGTTCAATTATATAGGTGTTAATGGCATGCATGCTATAGGAGGTACTAAAGGTTGTTGCATGTGAAGCTCTCAGCACTGCATGAGCTATCAGTTATTTTATTTCCTTTTTTTCATAATGTTTTGTCATTGTCAACTTGCATAGTAGTCAATTAATCATGTAATTCTACAGCACACTTCGAATTTGCATTGCTGTATTGCTTATAGTTGAATTGTCAAAACTTAGGTGTTTAACATGGATGGAAGAAGGTTCATCAATGCTATATTCTTGAACCAAAAAGCTGACTCTGTCACACACGTTGTTATGAATTTGCCAAGGGATGCTGTGGCATATCTTGGTAATTTGGTTTTGAACCCTTTAATTCCTTGATGTTTTTCCAGGAAGGTGTCAATTCTCTGTTTGCTAAAACATGACCACCCAGCATTTTTATTCTTATAATTGATTGTTCCCCTCCTGTTCTTTATTTGCTTTCATTTGATAATACTTGCAAATGTTAATTTGTCTTTCAGAAACTTAAAATATGTTCTAGTTTTATGTGCCTTGGGGTTATAGAACTTTTTAACCCACTTACTTTTCCTTTTCCGGGGCAAATATATCTTCATTAGACTCTCTAAATTGTAGGTTACAAAATTTATGTCAACTAAAAGAAAGGAAAACATTTGAAGGAGGCTTCAGTAGTAAGATGTGAAAGCTCCAATAATTAAAGCAGGTACTCAAGTAGAGAATACAGGGATGTTACTAAAATTTGCTCGAGTGAAATATGAGATCTAATAGAATTGGTGCTTGGAGAAAGGTTCTTGTGATGAAGTACAGAAACCAATTTGCTTATGGGAAGCCTAAAGCAGTATCAGACTAGCAGTCTTGCACTTGGATGGTGACATTTTAAAGCATTGCTTATCTGAAAGGGCTAACACAGCTAACCAGAAGGAAGAGCTTGAATGATCACAAACTTTTCTTTTGTAGTCACAAACTTTTCAGACTAGCATGCTTCTCATGATGGTCTTAATGTAGTCATTGACCGGGTAGACGTGCAAAAGCTTGTAATTTCTTTGAAATAAGAGAATAAATCTTTAAAAATGAAAAGAATTGATTATAAATGTCCAAAAATAAAATAAAAAATCACAGAAGAGTTGATTATCATCTCAATTCTTTATGTCTGTTCTGGTTGAAATACATGTTTGTTTTTTGAAACACCTATGCTATTGCAAATGAAATTGTCTTGTTTCACATCGCTTTCAATTTATTCTGTCCTCTTTGGTCTTTTTATCATTTCTCACCCTTTGCTTTCTTTTTTCCCTATGACCATTTAAGCTTCCTCCTATAGATATTGCTTCTTCAGTCTCCACTGGGAATGCTCCTAATTATTTCATCCATCTGTTTTCAAAACTCAGTTTTAATGTTTCCTTCAAATGCAGCTTGGGTAAATGTTAGTTGTACCCTTCATGGCACTAACTTATAGCCAATGGATCACTTATTTTCGATTTTTTTAAATGACTGCAATTTATTATTAAAATTTCTGTTTGCTATTATGCCAATGTCATTTTATTTTCTAGGTCTTCCATGTCTAAGTTTGCAGCTTCCATATTTCTTGGCTTCAAATTTCTTCATTTTTTTTCAGAGGAAAGGAAACAAATATTGATGAGAAAAATGAAAGGTACAAATAGTACCAGGGGGTACTCAAAGAAAACAGAAACACCGCAACATAGCCCCAAAAAGAAAATTACATTAAAGTGACCCGATCTCTAAACCAAATGTTTGTAGAATACCCAAGGCTGCAAGGAGAGCAAACTGCCCAACTTGCAGCCAACAACAACCTGCAAGAGTCCCAAACCAACATGATGTCGTTGATAGACCCTCGAACGCTAAATGATTCTGTTCACTCCAAATGCACCACAAGGTAGCAAGGAAAGCAATCTTCATTTTCTACGTAATCTCTTGCGAAGAATCTCTGTTCATTTGTTTTTCTTCCATTTGTGTCCACTAACTTTAAGCTCTTTCTATTGTATCTTTTGTCTAAGCTCCCACCTATCATTTTCCTTGCTTTTGAAGGTTCAAAGATGGTCCCTACGCTGCATTCTCTATTGGAACTTCTGTCCAATTTGGAATGAGAATCCCACCTAAAAAACTGTCATTGTTGTGTTGTGCTTTGTTTATGAGGATTCCTCTGCCAACCTTTTTGTGCTCTCATAGCACAGATCCGTTGGAATGCTTTATCTTGAGATTACCTTCAGCATGTATTTAATGAATCAAGTTCATGTCTTGAAATGGTCATGCTACATCAGTTACGACCCTGATGAAATCCTTGTTTACTTTGCTTGGAACTGGCAGCCTAGGGTCAAAAAGAACATTAAAGGCAACTCCCATCTTGTGATTTTTACAACTATGTGTAATTTCTGAAGTGGCTAAGAAGGACCAGTCATCTGCTAGCATTCCGTGGTTAATAACACTCCATATTAATAATCTCATGCATCATTGGTTCACCTTTATAACTCTTGTGTTCCTGATTATTAATATGGATGTCAAAATGTCTAATCCAGCGCATTTTTTATTGAATTCTGCAGACTGCAGTAAAGGCTTTTGGAAGGGACCTAGAACGACACTGTATTTTTCTGGATTTAGAGAAACAATGACTTAGACTAAACTCTTGGGGCATTATTTTTGCTAAATGCTTTATTTGATAATCTTATATTGTTGATTAAGCGATAGAAAGTTTTCCGGATAACACCTTTGAAGCAGTCCAATTCCAGGGAATGTGCCTGGTGTGCATCAGAGGGAATCCCAGGGATACTGTTATGATAATACTTATCACTTAAATATAACCGTTCAAAAGTACCAGTATGTTGATTATCAGCAAATAAAATTTAAAATATTGTCCTCTTCTCTGAATTCCTGTGTTTGATGTCAGATGCATTCAGAGGCATATACCGAAGGAGGCCCAAGGAGATGATCACCCGCATGCCTATGATCCATGTTTATGGATTCTCCAAAGCGAAAGATCCTGAGTTTGACTTCCATCAGGTTTATTTTGACATCTATTTTGTAGAAATAATACTTGTTTAAACTCTCTCTCTCTCCCCCCTTCTGATGGTATAGCTTTTTTCCTTTAAATAACTACAGCGCATAAGAACTGTACTCCTGGAGTTTGCAGTTGAAGTAGAAATTCATAGGGTTCGGCTTGTTGCACCTGGGAAATGGATGCTTTGTGCATCATTTGTCCTTCCACGGAGTGTAGCTTTTGCGACACAAAGTTGAAGCGAGTAAATGAGGTCCTTTACTAAGCCGTTATGACCCTAGATTTTATTTTTGAGCAATTTAACTGTCTTTTCTATTTCTTATGATGCTGGTGTATCCTGCCAGAAGCAGCCGCTTCATTACACTGAAACATAACTTGGGCCTTGCGTCATCTACAGGAACTGACTTATATATAGGGCATAGAGCAAAGCTGTGTTCTTGACCAGTGCCCAGATAACAGTTGATGCAATACTAATGGAGCCCAGTGCCAAGTTTACCACCATCTTTTTGCCACAGAGAAGGCATTTCGACTGCTGAAGCTAGTCGAAGTTTGGGTGACTGAAATGTCTGTCGTCCACTCATGGGACAAGCTATTTAAATGGTCTGAAAACTGAAACCAACATATATGCTTTTGCACACATAGCAAGCAACAAAAGTGCAGCCAGATAAAATCCAAGAGCAGCTTAGCGGAGCAAAAGATCGATTCCTCTAGGATTATGTCATTCAGAGGCAGTTTTTTGTGTCATGATCTGAGATGGTACCGATACAAGTACGATCGCATTCTCACCAAGAATGCATATAATCTTATGGAGGCTCTTAAATATTTTGCTGATGTATGATACATGTGATACAGATCCACAGGCTGGCATTGTAACAAATCTCAGAGAAAAAACAAAAAGATGCTGAGTCATTCTGTCATGAACTGATTATGATCAATGTTCATGTTTGCTATCTCATTAAAACTTTTTGCAAGGAAATGTTGAAGCCATTTGATCATGTTGGAAACTCTCATTTACAAATGCTGTGATAATTATGCTCCAGGGTGATTACCAATCAGAACCATAGAGCATTGAATGGAAGTGAGCCATGCTTCTTAAAGCAAATTTCAAGATTCCAATTATGTGAGGCAATACACCAAGTTGGGTGGTGTAGCAGATGCCAGATGGTGGCACATCGATATCAAGCTTGAGCAATTCAGAGTTGTGCCAACAGGTATTGTTTAATTAAATTAGCCCTGCACGGTGTTGCTAGAACTTTGGTTTCATGCACTTGTGAGTTGTGAATATCTCCGTTCTGTCGCCTTTTACATGGTTTTGTCTTCATAGATTAAAATAAATATGAGAGCATCTAATGTAGGACCCAGTGCCAGTAGATCTTAATTTTTGGTATGATTCAGTCCAAAATTAGCTTAGTTGTTTTCAGTTATAATCCTATGTGGTCATGGCTTCTTCTGAGTTATCTCCTTAGCTCATCATCTGTCCTCTGAGGTTTTCTAAATAAAGTGATTCAGCGATCATTCAACAGAAGTTTATGAAACTCTTGAGCTCTCTATGATGAAAATCATTTTATTTTTGTTAGAAATGGGTTCTCTTTGATGAATTGATTTTTCTTTCTTTTCCCATTCTATTTCTGCCTTATTTAACACAATGCCCATCTTCTCCATTGTTTTCCCTTTCAATGCAAGAAGATTAATAGTTTCATCTCTGCTACTTGTCTAGACTGGTTAAGTAATACGCGTGTTAAATTTGTACTACCATGTGAAGAAAAACTAGAAACGCAACTTGCACCTTCTAATACTTGATTTGCAACTAATATTAGAACAAACACCAAAACCCTGTTTTTGCTCACACCCTAGTCAACATGAGTCATTGAGATGGATGATCATCATCAACCTGTATGAAAATGTGAACAAATGAGTACTCAAAACAGAGGACCACATTGTTGCTACTTGACTTTATTGTTCAAAAGGCCATGAACCCACCGCATATTTATGACCAGTTTAGGTAAAATTATAGGGAGAACAGAAGCAAGATCTTCATGATTCATGGAAAAAAAAAATGTGGGTCCCCTCCAACTACACTTAGTAGATTGGGCTAGAGCTCTAGTAGGCTCATATAATTATTAAAAGCATATCTCAGTTCAGATCCAAATCATGGTCTCACCCTCCTGACAACAGTTTCTTCTTCTGGGCTACCCTCTCTGAAAGTTCTCCTTTTACCTTCCTTTCTTTGATTTATTGCTTTTCTTCTTCTACTACTACAACTCTGACTCTTTCTGTGCCACAGGTGGTCCTAAGCCATTGTTTTGTATGACCTGCTTGAATTAAGGAGCATTGGAAAACGATGGGAAGAGAGGATCTTTTACCATGTTGCCGACATGTAGATTTGCTGTTACATAGACTTTCTTCTTCTCAGATCTTTAACAGTTATCCTTCCCCTACAACCCCCATCTGGTAAAAATAGTCTTTTCATAAATTTCTAGTCAAATAATCTATATCTAATAATAGGAAAAATTGAAAAACCACGGTATGATCATTTTTGTATACCATATAGATGTTTTTAGTTTTAGAGTTTAGTTTTAGTAAATATAGGGTTATGTAGTAATTTAATAGTCTGATTTTTTTTTTTTCACCACCATCACATTTCCTCCACTATTCAAGCCTTCAAAATGATGTTTTAATTTAGCCCTCTTTAGCTACGAAATCTTAATCTATTTTAAATATTTTTTTTGCCTTTTCTACTTTTATTAAAAGATGATTTTTTTTTAACAAAAAATAATAGTATTTAAAAAGTTTTAAAACTTAATTCCTTTCAAAATAGTAGAAATTACGTGCCATGCAAGTACACGGGCAATGATTAGAAACTTACAATGAAGAATTTAATTGTGTTTTAAATGGTACTATTTGTTTTTTTGTTGAAATCAGTGTAGTTCACTTTCTTGAGTGAGGTAGGAGTTTTACTCTCCCCAACTTCATGTGAGGTGGAGAGTTAATTTGAGTTTTAGGTATTGTTTCAATATTAATAATTGGAATTATTTTTATATTGGTGAAATCCTTTTAAATGATCAATAAGTGGTTGATTCAGTGAAAGTGAGTTGAGTCTCAAAGTGAATTTATATAGAAGTTTCATAATTTGATTCTTGGAAGCACGTTTGTTGGGAGAGGTATACCGTTTTATTCTCGCCTGCGGACGTCTCATTCTAAAAAAATGTGAGGATATTTTGTGAAAAATTAAAAAAGAAAAGAAAAGAAATCATCGTAAATGTCTTGTATGTATGTGATTATATAATATAATATAAATTGTCTCAAAAAAATGATACTATATTTAAATTAGCTTGCTACCTAAGTTAACTATCAAACTAACTAATTACTCCAAATGGATTGGCTTGTCTTATCTAACTAACAAACAAACTAGCTAATTAATCCAAGAGTAAAGCTACATTGATTTGAGCAAAAATTATAATACTAATTACTACTTACTAATACAAACAAACAATATGGCATTTTAGTACATTTCCTCTGGATAACTGTTCGGCTTCTTCGTAATTTTAAGTGTAAAACGAGTACTTTTTCGAAACAGGATTCTGTGGGCTCCACAATAAGCCTTTTTCCTACGACCCAATCATTCCATGCAGAGAGCGATCCGTTGCACAGAAACCCGGAATCCATCGTGCCTGCCTATAACAAGAAACCCACATTAACCATCTCTTCGCTTGACACGTGTCATCTGCAACAAACACGCGGTTCTTGTCGGATGCTCCCGCGTGTCTCCTGTTCTTAGCTGCCACTCGCCGTCCGATGAAAATCATTAAACCATACCTGGATCATACCAGTTCCAGTGGTCCCCCGGAGCCTACTACTAGCCTACGCGTCATTATCCTATGAGGCCACGTCGGGGACCGCACTAAACGGAATATTTTCCCGACCCCACCGAATCTTTTTATTTTTTGCCTACGCACGTGTCCAAATTTTATTGGCTAAGAGCACGTAGCTTAGTGGATCCACACGTGTCAGGTGTCGATTTGCTGGTTTGGTTGGTCACGCGTAACTGTGGATTTTGCGGACCGAACCAACAGATTCACCGGACGCCAGCGATTTTTTTTTTTTTTTTTAATATTAAAGAGAAATTGTATTATTTGAACTATAGTTAAGTTAATTACATGATTTTAAACATTACCACTATTAAAAAAAATACTATATATATGTGTACTTTTTTATATTTCCGTTTATGAAATAGCCCAAGTTAATTTCTAACTTGCAGTTAGATCAGTGAGACAATTATGACCGTTTGATCAAGTGCTGACACACCTGATCGTTTGGAGACATGCTATATAGAGTTATAGACTATAGGCCGTGGTGCAAATAATGAGCAGGAGAATCTGCCACATGTCTATAAGAGTGAACTAAAGCCAATTAAACTGAAGTAAATAAAAGTTTATTTTTTAAATTAAAAAAAAAGACTAAACATTGAACATTTAGATTATTTGAATTTAAACCAGGGTTGTGAACAAAAATTAAACAAATTGTAGATAATCTTACACCAATTGTTAAAAATCACTATAACATCATATTTTTACTTTAATATATGATTAGAAATATGATGCAAGGCTTGACACAACATATTTATAACAATTTGTAGATATTTCAAGTTCTTTAGGCTAGAATTCAGATGTAATTTTCTGTATCTAAAATTTTTAAAACTAAAAAAATGCATTTGGTGTGACAATTTAGAATATAATTTTTTCAGAATTTGACAAGAGAATAAAAAAACATCGTCTTCTTAATTTTTATTTTTTGGTTGTATCTATGTTTTCGAATCACAAATCTGCATTTTCATGCAAAATTGTCTATCTAACCTAAAAATTTTAAATTCTATTTTAAATATTTTTTTTTATTTGAATTCTTTTCCAAACTAACATATTGTCTCTATTTGTTTTTTCTTAAAAAAAGAAAAAAAGAAAAAAAAAAAACCTCTATGGCAAAAAAGCTAATTCATACACTAAGTTACATGGAGACATCACCGGATCGAATATTAGCTTGAAGAGAGAGTGTGGGGCCTTGCAATTGTGAACTTACATAAAATAGTCTCTCTTTCTTCAACTTTACCTCGTCCTTAGTTCTCCGCCGTTCGACAACCTTCATCTCTTCGACCAAAAATCTCGACGAAAATCCAACGATCAATAACCCGAGACGACCGTTCACTCGAACTGAACCATCCACACTGTCTATAAAGCGTCATCAAAACCATCCGTCCTTGTTTTCTGCATTTCACAGACACAAATCTTCTCTCTCTCTCTCTGTCTGTGTCTCTGTGCGCAGAAACAAAAGCAAAAAAAGAAAAAGAAAAACCCTAATTAACGCCTGGACTACGAGAGCTCAGAGCTTGTTTGGGTTTTAATGGCGGCTTCTCTTCTTGTGTGGATGGAGAATGACGAAAACAAAGTTTCATCAGAAGAACGACAACAACAAGAAGATCATCAAACAAAGGCTCATCATCATCATCATCACCATGGTCATGATCATCATCAGATTAATGCGAAGCAAACGAGAGGGAGAAATAAGAGCGGGAGAAATTTCGCGCAGAATAGACCGCCTCAGAGAGGATTAGGCGTGGCTCAGCTTGAGCGGTTGAGGTTACAAGAAAGGTGGAAGAAAATCACAGAGTTAGATCAATCTCAAGCTCAAGCTCAAGCTCAAGCTCATCATCATCATCACGGAGGTTCATCAAATCACCAGCAGTACCAGCATCATCAGTTCCAATTCCAGTTCCAGTTTCCATTTCCATTTTCTGATCGCCACACCGGAGCTTCATCATCATCAGTTGCTGCATATCCGAAACGCGTTTCGGCTACGAGTAACTATGGATCAGTAGTCAGCGATGGTCATCATCATCATCAGTCGAGCGTAATGTTTCAGTATCCGTACGCTGGTAGTGGTAGTAGTACTACTACTTCCGGTGGGATTCCGATGGCGTCTGGTGAACTGCATGAAGTGGATCGGATACGGATCGCTGCCGGAGAGCTCTCTTCAAACCAAAAGATACAACACGGCATGTTCGATCCTTATCAGATCAAAGGTATTAATGTTGACGGCGAGAATTTAGGGTTTCTTAATGAAAGGAGATCAGCTCATTATCATCATGTGGATAACACGATTCCGGCAGTAGATAACTGTGATCTACTCAGCTTGAATCTCGGACGACAATCTAGCATTGTGGATGGATCTAGAGGAAATAATAATCGGCAGCGTGCTTGTTATTCTTCAACGAATGTCAAGGAGGTAATCAACATATATCTACTTGTTAATGTAATTAGTTCAAGACTGATCAATCATTTGAATCTTAAGAGAAAAATTAATATTAATTTCGATTGTGCTTGGAATGAAATTATAACAGGAAGTGGAGGTAGTAGCAGTTCACAGAAGGGGAAATCCAATGGGAACAAGCGTTTTAATGGAGTACGAGTTTTTCCCTTGCCGAAGCAGTAACAGTAACAGCAGCTATTACAACAGAACCTCCTCCATTGCAGAAACTCAAACAGCAGCACCAGTAGTAATGACCGAAGCTTCTCCTTCTATTAATACAAATACTAGTAGTACTAACTGGGTAGATTTATCCCTCAGGCTTTCTTGTTAGAAGTAATTTGTAGGAATGAACATATATGCTTGTTTTTGGATTTCATTTTTGTGCTTGATGATCATCTGCTTCAAACCCTAGAAACAACTTTTGCAATCGCTTAATTTTGCTTTGAAATCGAAATATATGATCGTTATACATCTTTGTCGCTGGTTCTTCTTCTTTTCCAGCTATCTTATTGATTAGAATTAATTGCTTTTGTTGGGTGATAATAATCATTAAATCTGCAAGTTGATGATTTTTTTTTTTCTTTCCCAGCATATATCGTCCGTAACAACTTAGATAAGTACTATGGCCTACATGTTGTGCCAGCGCACTCCTTAAAATGAGTTATTCATGCATTACGTGCAAGTTTTATGACGTTTCAGTTAGCACATAATACATGATGTGCAACTCGAATATTGCTTCTCCAACAATAAGATTGGCCAACGCAATCTGTCTATATAGTACTGTCTACAATATTTATTGACACTTAAAAGCAGATTGGAATTAAATTAGAGACCTCACTAAATTAACTCAACAGCCTACCCAGCTAGCTTGCCAGCCAATAAGAAAGGATTTGCGGGTCTTTATAATTGATAGTTACTTTACTACACCTGGTATATAAACAATACAGTTAGTAATTTGGTACTTTATATATAATTATGGATATTACATGAGATTCATGTTTTACTTCTTATCTAAAATTTTTCTCATCCAATCAGTGACTTTTAATTCAAATTCTTTCTCTTTATTTATTTATTTATTTATTTTTTATTTTTAGCAGTTGATTTAATAATAGTTCATATATATATATATATATATATATATATATATGTTCAGACATAAGACAACACAGTTTTTTTTGTAGAAAAAAGCATTGTAGTTGATATTGTGATTCAATTTAAGAATAGAAACAAAATGGTGGTTGTTCGTTCCCAAGTTGAGATTGTTCTTGTCTTTGATTCATTGATCATCTGGAATAGTTTCAATATATATATATTGATTAAAAAAAAAACTCTGATATATTATGGTCATTTTCTTTTGATTTTAGATTTTTTTTCATGTTGACTTTGTGGACGGAGGAAGTTTTACCGTTCATAATAAAGACTCTAAAGGCTTATGAAGGTATGAACAAAAAGTAGGTTCAAGAGGATAATAGAGAGGCACTCAAAGTCCCAACAAAATAGAGCTCATTAATACACATGTATCCTCAAAATATTTAATCGGGGTGCCAACATCGAGAAATGGCATTGACGTCTAGCGTATATAAAATATTTTTTCTTTTGTAATAGTATTAATTGGTTACACAACTCTATTAATTAAGGACTTAGGTAGTGTTTGGTAACTCTACTTCTTTTAGCTCTACAATTTTGAACTCTAAAAAAATTAGCTATACTTGTTTTAGCTCTATTTTTATTAGAGCTTATTTTAAAAGTATTGTTTGGTAACAAAAGTACTCTAATCTCTTATTTTCAAAAAAATTAATAATAGAAATTTGTAATCATATGCTATATTTAATTAAATTAAAAATAATTTGTATTAATTATCACTTACTAAATTTGAGTTGTGACAAATTATTCTATATAATGATTAATGCAAATTTGGTATTTTAAAAATTATTACTAATTTAGTTGGACCAACATCTACTACAAGTAGAAGATAAATTTTGCTTTTTATTTTAGAGGTTTAATATCTACTATTTGTCAACCTCTCTTTTTATTTAGAAGTTGACAAATAATTACCAAACGCTTTAATTTTATCCAACCTCTATATTAATTAGAGTTTGAAAAAATTAAAGGTTAGAATTAGAGTTATTAAACGGCTGCCTTACCTTATAAGATCATATTTTGACTTTCTCTGTACTGCTAGAAATTATTTGACCTAAATTTATGGTCGATAGTTGAATGTATCAAGCAGATAGAGAAAGCAACACTAACATATAAGAGAAGCAAGCTAACACTTGTAGGTAATTTTGACAAATAAGAACCCCACAATATTAAAGTTTCATTACTCTATTGGTATCATTGCAAAGGGAAGTGGTGAAATACAACCAAAGAGTTTTTAGGTGATACCGTTTGATACTAGCACACAAATGCCTTGCACCATTCATTTAGTTATTTAATAAGTTACCTTACAACAAGAGAAGGGAGCATAGAGGGGGTACAATATAATTAATAAAGGATCACCACACAATAACAAATAAAATACTAATTAAAAGGATCACCACACAATAAATATTTGATTTGCAAAAGTATATAAAATTGTCGGGACGAGCGTAGAGCGTGAACGGCAGGATTCGAACCTGCGCGGGCAGAGCCCACATGATTTCTAGTCATGCCCGATAACCACTCCGGCACGTCCACGTCGTTGGTTTGTTTTCCTGACACTATTTAATTGTTCAAAACTTCTATGGCAAACTTGGAGGAAAATAAAAGTTTAAACCCCTCTGATCATTCTTACTCCCCTTGTTACAAATTGGTTCAGTCATTGATGTTAACAGTAGAACCAAACTAAATGGTTGGATGTTATGCTTGAGTCTGATTTTATCGACTACCTTTTTCAACCGTGCACGTCAGGTTTTTTTTCGTTTTTCTTCGAATACGTGCATCTCTGCTTGACTAGTTATTTTTTATTTTTTATTTTATGTAAATGTTAGTTCCAATAACATAGACATCCTCATTTAAAATCAACAAGGCTATGAATAAGCAAAATGAAGTTCATGTACCTGAACTTGTTCTTATACGATTACTTCAACAACTATTGTCAAACTAAAATTTTCATACGTTTAATACAGCTTAAAATTATTATACGAGAGTGAGTGAGAGAGAGAGAGAGCACAAACTGAAGATTTTCTTGTCATTATATAGCACACAACAAAAGAACATTAGGATACAGTTCTAAAACTTGATCATCAACTCATAGTACATTCAGGTCTTCACAGCAGGTCTCACAAGCCCCAATCCGGAGCCACTACCCAAATGTTTAAAATCGGTTGCTTCCAGATGGTCATCATGGCCAGCAAACCCAGTTCCTCCCTTCTCTAAGCACACCAAATTCCGCTCCTTGCATGGCTTGTCGCAAACCAAACAGACCTTATCAACAGCCATAAATTTATTGGCGCACTTCTTGCAGAACACATGACCACAAGTGTTAAGGGCCACGAGCGTCAAAGTATTAGTAAGAGTAACACAGCAGCTAGGGCAGATGCAGGTCTTATCCACTGTCTTGGATTTCTTTTGTTCATTGTTGTCCTCAGTGAAGTAGATTGGGAAAAGGGTCTTCATCTTGAGCTTCTCTTGGCCTTCTGGACAGACTGTACTGGTTGAAGGGGCCTCAACTTTTACGGGAGCTTCTGGAGTTGCAGAGGGTAGCCAAAATGCTTTCATATTGCGGAGGGCCTCTTCCTCATATGATGTCACCTTCACGCTGTTAGCCCCATGGAAACCATTCTTGTCTCTAGTGTAGTTCCTGTCATTGTATTGTGGTATTGCCCCATGGTTTTGCTGATCAAAGGCATCAAGTTCTCTGGCTTTCTGCAGCATTAACTTCTCTTCTTCTTCCTCTCTCTCTTGTTTCTTTTGGGCAGCATGGGCAGTCAGCTTCCTGCCAATGCGAGATGATAATAAATAACATGAAAATGATTTATAAATGCAGGGTGCCAATGCGAAGGCCAATGTTGGCACCCAACATTGGTGTACACTACTCATAACAAGGCAAATGAATTGTGATTAATCCTATATTAGAGAGAATTCATAAGCATGATAGTACTAAATTTGAAAAAGAAAATCTAGCAGGTACAAATTACTGGAGATGTATGCAATATACATAGCATCTAATTGACAAGCTTTCCAGCATATCCACTTCCCAAATTTCTGCACGAACAATCATATTCGTAAAAGATCATTTCAAAAATGCCTGAGCAAGAACAAATTTTCTACCTTTTTTGAAGTCTCCAGCAAAGGCTTGTCGATGTAAGGTACATTAAAAGTTGATTAAAGTGGTGGCCAAATAGCAACAACTAGATCATCCAAACTATTGAACCAAGTAAAATACCTTAGAGGTTACCAGTACGCTCATTAATAGACAAATCCATGGAACATGGAATGACACATTAATAATTTAAAAAGATCTCAACCAAGTAGGTAAAAATGGCGCTTTGACCATGGAAAACCCAACCCGGGAACTATTTTCCTTGTTTAAAATAACTCAACATCAGTTTCACTAGTGAAAGCTGTAATACTTGAACTTTGAAAGTTAAGGTGGGAAAGCTGCTGATTGAAATTATCAAGTTCTATATCCAAATCTAACACACTAATCAAGTACCCAATTACTCACATATCTACCACCTTAGTACCTCTTGTTGGAAATTAATAGCCTAAGCTCAATAAAAATTTTAAGAGCTAAAAATCAACATATTCTGATTCACATTAAACAAACTTTTAGCAATTTAGCTAATATCTTACCATTACACTATCACAGCCATCCTTTTCTGCACCAAAGTATAGATATCTGGTTATTCAGAAACCTTTAACCTCAAACATAAAAGGTTTATTTATCAGGCACTTGGCAAGACTTACTGCCTCACCAGCCCTCTCCCCAAGTAAAGATCCCATCTGGCAACAAGCATCTTTCAAATGAACCTTAAGATTACATATCAATCAAACAAACACAAAGAACTAAGTGTTGATGATCATCATCACCCTCTCCACTAGAATGCTCCATTCTATTTAACTTCCCAAATCCCGATGGCTCCCGGAGGGAAAGCCCCAGAAACTATCAAGTATCAAGATGAGGCCAACAATCCAGACAAATCAAACTAACCCTTCATAGAGGGCCTGCCTCACAGCCCAACACTTCAGAACAACCCAAGCTGAACCCTGAACCAATCTAGCTAAACTAAAGGCCGTAAAAAATAACCTTAGAACGCAAAAACCTAAACTTCAACAATAACCTTAATTTCCTCTTTTTTATTTATTGTTTTTTCCAATGTTTAACTCAAGAAGCAGCTTGGAAAAAATTTACTCCCACCATATCCCCAGAAAAGATCAGTAAACCATCTTCCAATCCTCCCTATGCATTCAAAATAACATTTCACAGCAAATATCACAAAAGCTAAGGTCTCAAAGCAAAAATAACCTTATAGAAGAACCAAAAATCCTTAAGAAGTTTGACTAAAAAACAACAACCAACCAACCACCATTTCAAACTTCAATACAATCCACATCCTAAAACTTCCAGGGGATAAAATTCTCAATAATAGAAGAAAATTTGCATGAATTAACAAAATGTGGTGGCTTTGAATATCAACAATTGGAGAAAACATGATTCCCTTGCCCAATACCAAAAATTTGGAAGCAAAACTCGACTCAACTTAACTCAACTAAGCCTTTTTTCAACTACATGTGGCCGATTACATGACTCTACTTCCTCTACTTTGCTCAATCAAAGGCTAAGTCGGCATTTAAAATCAAATTATAATAAGTAAAATCTTTCTTGATTATCTCTATCCATGTTATTTTATGTCTTTCTCAGTCTCTATCATTAACATGAAATGTTAAAAAGTCACTCATCCTAACTGGATACTGAAAACTGTATCCCTATCGCGAACCAAAATTGCGTCCAATCTGCCCCATGCATTCTAAATAACATTTCACTGCAAATACCGCAGAAGCTAAGGTCTCATAGCAAAAATAACCTTACAGAAGAACAAAAATAATCCTCAATCATAAAAAATCCTTAACAAGTTAGAATAAAAAATAACCACCCAACCAACCACTCTTCCACAATCCACACCCTAGAACTTCCAGAGCCTAATTTTCTCTACTAAACGCAGATTTGCATGAATTATCAAAAAAGCGTGACTTCGACAATATAAACAATCAGAGTTTTCACATGATTCCCTTGCCCAATACCCTAAATTCGTAATCAAAACTTGAAATTTAAACCAAAACACTCTCCAACACACATACCCAATTTCCTTCCAAACCTTGAAGAAAAAAAAAACCCTAAAAACAGCTCAATAATCAGAGTTGGGAACAAAAAAGGGTACCTCTGAATATCTTTCTTCTGGGCCAACAAGCACTCTAAAATGCACTCCTTGCAGAACACGTGACCCTTCTGGCAACAAAGAGGATCGATGAATGGCTTCAAGCAGAGACAACATGCGTCGAAGGGCTTAATTGAATCCTTCCCAAGCCTCTCTTTCTGCGTCCCGTACCCTAGCTTTCGCTTCTCATCGTATGTGAAAAAGGCGAGATCGTTGTTGTTCTTCGAATGTCGCTGCGGCATCTCCTCTCACAAAATCGATAAACCCTAATTATTGTTATTCGATCTGTAATTTCTCTGTAGATCGATAAGGAAGGAGTGCGATTGGAAATTTTGTAATTGAAGTTTAAGAGCGAGGGTGGCTGATTCTTTCTCCCTCTACAATAATATTGATTTTTGGACCGGTGCTTACCGTCGGGTTTGAGTCGGTTTGGACTTCAAATCCAACCGACCCGGACCTGTCTTGACCGATCTATATATATATATATAAATAGTAATTATATGTACTATATACATATAAAGCAGTATAATATTCAAGTAATATATATATTTAAATAATATATATATTTAAGTAATATATATATCAAAATTATATAAATATAAATGTATATAAATTTTGTATAATTATGTGAAAGTATAGTTATCTATTAATGTAAAAATATAGTTATTAATTCATGTGAGAACATATTTACTTATTATGTGAGTTTATGATCTTTTTATGTAAATCTTACCTTATAAATATAAGAGAGGTCACGAAGAAAAGTTATAAAAAAAATAATAAAAAAGAAGAACAGAAAAAATATGAAAAATTGAATTATAAAATATTAGAGAAGGATAAAAAATAAAAAATAAAATTTAGCATTTTCTTTGAATATTCTTTAATTATTTTAATTTAATTTATAACAACTATTATAATAAATCTTTCTTGAAACCCTAACTCACCTCATGACCATTTTTGGCCTTTTTTCCAAAATACCCTCATTCAAAAATTTCTTTTTCCCTGCAGGTATACATTGCGGTTTTTATAGTCTTGCAGTTTTTTTTAAGAATCTTTCAGTTTTTTCAACAAATTTCCCTTGCTTTCACTGTACGCAGCGAAGGTGAGATGGAAATTAGTTTGATTGGTCGGAAGTCATTTGTTTCATGTGGTTTCTGTAGAGAAAAGAAGGAAATTATGGGTACAACAGGGTTTCATGTAGCATGGAATCTAACATTCATTGGCCACTTGAAGGTACGGTGTTTGAGCACTTTGAAGAAGTGAAAAAAACGAGCCTTTCACTATTCCCTACTTGAAGGTATGGTGTTTCTGCTAGTTTATTATTTATACAGAAATGATTTGGGTTTTGTGGATTGGATTTTTGGTTTACTTGCTTCTTCTGTCAATTAATTATCTTAGGATTCTTTGTTTTCTTGTGTTTTGAAATGGCAGTAGTAAGAGTATAATGCATCCTATGTGTATTATGCAATGTACGCCTATTAACCCTTTTACTTTTTCATTCAACATTTGGTTATATCTTTCAATATGATCTCTTTCAGATCTTTTCTAATCATTTTTCTTGAAATGGTATATTAACATCTTTGAATTGTTTGTTAATTAGTTTGTGAGTATTTTATTTTGTTCTTCTTTTTACTGATTATTCCTCTGTATATTCATCTTTGATTCCAGCTTCTTTCTTTATTCTAATGGATGTTATGCATCGGTTGAATGCAATAGCAATTATAGCAATTAGAAGAAGGAAAAAAGACGGAGAAAACCCGTGACAACTACCACTGAAATCTGATTGGCTAGTATCATTGTAACTCTAGATATCATGCCTACGAGACCACATTCAGTGGTGGAAAGAACCACTAATTACTTAATTTCTTTAATATTTTCACCGCCCACAGGGGAAATCCGTCAAATAATAGTAATGCCACCTCTGAGATCCACAGAAAAGTCGAGTTTATCAAGAGCAGTAAGGTGGAAAAGCAAATGAAGAAACATTAGTGTTTTTGGGTAGAGTTCTCAGAGGTTTTAAGTTGTATTAAGCATGATTTTTGCTGTAGATGAATTTAGGATTTCTCGAGTTCTTTCCAGTGTTTTACATTCCAAATTGTCAACAAAAATGGTTGAAAGAGTTAAAGGAGGAATTCTGGGTGGTAATGATTTGTACTTTCTGTTAAATACTTTATCTTAATCTTACTATTCATATTGTTGATAATATTAGCCAAGTACCAACCGTTCGGTTGGTTCAGTTATTCGAGGCCGAACTCAAATGGGGTTAAGAGGTTGAGGAACTCGATTTTGAGTTCGAGCCTTCCCTTAATAAAATTATGGTTGGGAGGGACGCTCTCTCATCTGTAAAATTTCGAAGTCCGATAAAATAATTTTGCTCCGAAGGAGAAGGAACCACCGGATGTCGGAATCCCAGTAATCAAAAAAAGATAATATTAGCCAAGAAAAAAAATGGTTGCATTGCTATCATTTACTAGATATTCATAATCTTTGTAGGATTATATACAAAAAGATGTTGTTTTCCATTTTATTTTTTGATCTTTTGTAAAATTTCAGATTAGATGAGAAGTATAATATTAGCATATCCAATTAGCTTATCTATACTATAATTTTAGTAAACAAAGATTTATTTTAAGAATTATTCTTTATCATTTTCAACTTTTTTTATTTACGTACAATACATGTGTCATTAGACTAGTATATATATTAATGAATCTATTTGGTGGGGTGGTAGAATTAAAAAGATAAATTTCTTTTCATGTGAGGAGGGAGCTCATACGTCATTAAGTGTGATGTCAACATATCTCCATATTGGTGTCATTTTCTAAGTATGGTGCATATAAACTGGTGCAGAGGATATACTACCTGAATTATTAAAGGATAAGCGACTCAAGAGCATAATTTCAAATTGATTTCAGCTATTATATTTACAATTCACTATTTTGTTGTTACAAAATTACAATAATTCTTTATTTTTATATTAGACTCTCTTTAACAACCACATACATAAATTATTCTAAAAAACATAAATGTGATTTTGATTGGGGCCATAGAGAGAATGAGAGTGCATAGATCCCACACTAAAGCGAATAGAGATTTGAAAGAAGGATCACTCGTCGCAACAAGATTATAGAAAATTAACAATGTTAGTTGTCGCATTTTTTATTTTTATTATTATCTTTTTTTTGTAAATAAAAAAATTTGAATCTTTCTCACTTGTGAAAGGAAGAGGAGTGTCAATTAGCTAAGCGAACACTCGTTTGGTTACAATTCACCAATTCATATTGTGATTTTTTATTACTTTGATTAAAGTTTGCGTTGGTAAAGGGTTTTTTTTTTTTTTTTTTGTCATGGCCGTATTTTAAGAATTTGACAATGTTTTTTTGAAGCTCTTAAAATTGTTTATATGGTTTTGAAGTCGACAAGGATGAGAGATCTATCCCCCTAACTCCTTTTTCTTCTTTGCTGGAGCCCTTAGGGAGTTTGGGACCCTTCATATATTACCACTCCACTAGGCCATATGAGGAGTTAGATAATATGAGCTCCAATGCCTAATATAAAAGGCACAGCGGTCTAATATAGACCCCCATTTGAGAAATTTTTTTTGAAATGATTTTGGAGTAAATATATTTTTTTAGGTGTTTGATAATATTTGTTTCTATTAAAATTACGATAAAAAAAAAAATTTATTTTTAGAAAAAGTTTAAAGGGACCAACTTTTTCAGAAGCTTTTCTTTAAAAAGTACTTTTAAAAAAAAATTTCTTAATAAGGTGGACAGAGAGCTTACAACCATGAATTATGATAAAAAAAACAACCACAGACAGATACCAAACATGAATCCACTTTATATTTGAATACTTCCTTTAATACCATCTTATCAAAATGATAACTAATATTAAATAAGGTCATAGCATTGAGATTGCATTTGGATTTAGAGGACAACTACTTTTGCTTGCGTTGGGTGATGCTTTTGTTATCTTTTAGAGCTTGAGGGGTACAGCTTGGGGTGTTACAAAGATGTTGATGTGAGCTTATAATTGCTAGCCTACAAGACACCCTTAATCATCAAAAGGTTTATTTCAATTTGGCTTGTCCTTTGAAATTCAGTCCCTTTCCCTTACAACGCCATTTCTTTTTTTTTTTTTCAAATCCCTTTTCCTTAATTTAATGAATCGAAGTTGAATTTAATGAAAATATGTAAAAATATTTTATTATGTTCAACGAAACAATCATAAGAAATTTTTTTTAGTGTTGTTAACAAAACAGCCAAACAACAAAAAATTTTCTCAACTACCAAATACACCCTAAAATATAATAACTTGTACACATATTAAATAAGCTAGAATTTTATAGATTTAAATCATACATATTTGTCGTATATATTAAAATTTTCTTAAATAAAAAAGAAGAAATAATTGGTCTGTTAGTTTGTTAGTGGACCTCAAATTACGTATTGATATGTAATTAAAGGTGATCGAAGAACTTAAGTATATTTTTAAAGTATTTTTCTTTTTATATTATGTGAACAAATACTTTTTTTTTCTTTTTCTTTCTCATATAATGCTATTTTCTCCTTGAATCTAAAATTGATATTTGTCAAAGTTAGCACACAACTGGTATCAGTGAATATTACACAAAATGATGAACTAATGTTCCAATCAATCCTAATATAAAACAAAAATTAATCCTTCATATTTATGAAACACGTGTCAAATGATGTTTTTTTTTTTTAAAAAAACAGTCAAATGATAGTTCTTGCTATGATTTATAGAAATAGCACTTCGTCAGAAAAAAAAAAAAAAGTTTTTGATCAATCCTAACATTTAAACAAAAATTGGTCCTTCGTATTTATGAAACACTTGTAAAATAATATTTCTTAATGCGATGATTAAAAATATTTCTTTCATAACGCTATGTTTGGTATAAAATTTAAAAATTATTTTTTAAAAATAAAATATAAATTTATTTTTTATTAATTTATAATTTTTTTTATATATGTTTGACATTATATTAAAAAAAAATGTTCTTAAAATTTGATAAACAAAAAAAAATATGTTTGATTCTAAAATTTTACACAAATTAAATGAAAATTGTTTATGCAAGTCCCATCGAGTACAAATGAACTGAAAAGCATTTTTTTAATTACTATAACCAAACAAGTTTTTTCTTAAAAAAAAAAAAAAATCATTAGTTTTCACAACTATTTTCACTATGTGATTTAAAAACAATACTAATAGCTATTTTATTTTAATCCTTCGCATTTATTTTATTTTATTTATTTTCATCCGAGGCACTAAACCCAAAAGTCTTCGACAAGTTGAAAAAACGACAAAGGGAGAGTTCAGTCATTTCACACCACGAAAATATTCCCAAACCTCTTTCCATACTCTCCCATATGCGGCTTTTCAGTCATGTAGCCCTCTTCTTCGGTTCTTCCCCAACACAACACCGTCGCTTCTGAAACCAACCCATTCGATCGAACTCCACACACAGAGAGAAGAAACGAAAGAGCACGAAAAACCAAAGCTCTTAATAATCTCAGAGACAAAAGATATACGAAAAACATTATCACGAGGCGATAATCGGACGGTCGAGAGAGAAATCTCTGATTCTCTGTAGACATGCTACGGCAGCAAACTCCGGCAGAAACCGACCGGCCGGTGCCGATCATCCAGCCATCGTCGCCACGGTTCCCGCACTCATCCTCATCCGGAACTCCGACCGCCGGAGCTCACCGGAGGATCGCGATCGCCGTAGATCTCAGCGACGAGAGCGCGTTCGCCGTCAAATGGGCTGTACAGAACTATCTCCGTCCTGGAGACGCTGTGATCCTCCTCCACGTCCGGCCGACAAGCGTCCTCTACGGCGCCGACTGGGGTTCCATCGACCTCTCCGTCGAAACTGACGAGGAATCGCAGCAGAAGCTGGAAGATGATTTTGATGCTTTTACAACTACGAAAGCGAGTGATGTTGCGCAGCCGTTGGTTGAAGCTCAGATTCCGTTCAAGATCCATATAGTGAAAGATCATGATATGAAGGAGAGGCTTTGTTTGGAGGTGGAGAGGTTAGGGTTGAGTGCGGTGATTATGGGAAGCCGAGGGTTTGGAGCGTCGAAGAGGAATAGTAAGGGAAGGCTTGGGAGTGTTAGTGATTATTGCGTGCATCACTGTGTGTGTCCGGTGGTGGTTGTTAGGTATCCGGAGGAGAAGGAAGGTGGTGGTGTTGGGAGTGAAGCTGCTGGTAATGCTAAGTTGGCGGTGAAGGAGAAGGAGGTGGTGGAGCTGCATCCGGTGCCGGAGGAGGAGCAGGAGGAACTCGAGGCCTCCGATGAACATAAAGGTTTGAGCTTTTTGATCTTTAAATTTCTTGTTATCTTGTTGTTTTTGGTTTCAAGTTCAGAACTTCTTGTTGTTTACTTTGGTCGCTTGGATGCTTTGAGTTTGGTGTTTGGGGTTTTGTGCGTTGCAAGGTTTGGAATTCCATGTTTTGTTCATATAGTGATTAATCTTTGATTAAGGTTGTTGTTTGCATGTGTATTGGTTACTAAAGTCGAATATGCTGTGGTTTCCCGTTTTCCTTCTTTGATTCTAGTTGGGATTTGAGTATTTGTGAATTCCTATTTTTTGGTTAGAGGTAGGATTCACAGGTTAATGAGTTCCTTGCTTGATTAGTTCTGTTATTGTTCATAACAATCTTCTTGATCAAGTCATCTTTTTGAGCAACTGATTTGAAACATGTTTAATTACGTTAGCACTCAGTCTTTTCAGCATGTTCTAGTTGTTATGCCATCAAGAAATTTGTTTCCGCAATGGTTGGGGTTGGGTGAGAAGGATCTGGATTGACGATGAGTTTTATCTGTAGCTGTTTCTTTTGATTGATTTTGTGGTCTTTTGAGTCTTTTTAATGCCTTAATATACTTATGTTTTGATGTTTGCTTCTATGGTAGCTTATTTTGGAAGCTGTCTTTATTCAGTTTCAGTCTAAAACAGCCGTTGATATGGTTGGCAATTCATTGTCTTTATTGTTATTTTAAATGCAATCTATATTTGTCACCTCCTGTCTCAGTTCCCCCCCCCCCCCCCCCCCCCTTTTTTTTTTTGACATTAGTTTCTAGCCCATTTATCCTTGCGATTCTTGGATTTTGTTTCTTGAAAAGGTTGTTTTAGGAAAGTATTTTAGGAATAATTAACTGAAAAGAGGATTTTTGGCAATATGACTTCGAACGGTCAAGTTCATCAAATCATGTTTCATCTGAAAATTTGTGTGATTCTTCCGGAGCGATTGATTGGTTGCATAGTTATTTCATCTTTTTAACTTTTACAGTGTAAACTTACTTATTTAAGATTTTATTTTCATTTTTATATTTATTAATGGTCAAGTAATTGATTTCTGTGCAAAAAAAGAAAAAGAAAAAAGTAATTGATTCCATTCATTCAGGAATTGAATTTAAAATGTGAAGTTTGATCCTTAGTGAAGCTCGGTAGAGGTAGACTTGAACACTTGAGTGAAATTCTTTGTTTGACAATGCATTTTGTACTATAAAATAATCTATATCTCAATTTAAAACGTCTTATATTCTTTTTTTTTTCTTGGCATCTCCTGCTGTGATCAATGCTAATATTATTTTGAAACTTAATCATACTTCTAATCTTAATGGTTTCAAGAGATTCTTTTATGATGATTCTCAAAGAAATGTTTCTGCTGCATGTGCAATTAATTATTCTTTTGTTGACTTTTGGGAGCAGGGGTAGGTATCTGTTGCATAATTTTACTTTGCCTTATTGTTGTTTTAGATACTGTTATCATCATTAAATTGAGACGTCTCAAGTAATTTTGTCTAGATGCCTCTAGTTGTATGAATATGTAATTCTTTTTGCTTGTTTTGAGTAAACTCTTTCTTTGATGCCTTTTATGTTCATATTACTATTGTTTTTTTTTGGTTCAAACATATTACTATTGGATTACAGGTTGAGCAAGAGCAACTCGCTTTAATTTATCATCATGTAGCTAAAACTCCATCACATTTATGGCTAAGTGCAATTTCTGTTACATTTGCGATTTGGCTTATCTTATTGAATTATGAAGTCATGTTGCTTTAGAAATTCTATCCACAATGTTTGATACATGGTCGACTCCTTCTAGGATAACATATATATGAAGCTTTCATTACCAAAACAGAACTCACTTCTAACCATGTAATTAGTTTTGTCCTTACCTTCATGGAAAACACTATCTCAAGCTCCAAACAATGCATCGGATAGTCTCTTTCCATGCCACATTAATCATTATTTCAACTTATTGGTCTTTTTTGAGGATAAAGAGCGGGATGATCTTGGGTTTGGGAAAACTCCATTTTCCTTGCCTTGTTGTGGGTTAATGTGTGTAAGCTCTCTAATGGTTTTGGGTTGAATGATTGGTTTGCTGGGAACCAATCTTACACTGTTGGTAATCATAGAAACAAGGACTTCTTGTCTTTGATATATTTTAGGTTGTACATGTACATGATATTAATATAATTATTTGTTTCTTGTCAAAAAAACTTATTGGTCTTGGACGCTTCAAACTCAATTAGTCAACCTACTCCCAAGTTCCAACTTATCAAACGAGAAGAATTGAATCATTGATTATTTATTTATAATAAATTCACTGAAACTTGACAGCAAAGGATGATCAAAAGGAGTTTGTTAATGTTGAGACAATTTTAATATTTCAAGCATACTGTGCATTCCATTTAAAGTTGCAAGCGTTACCGCCAAAGAGTGAGGTGTAGTTTGCTCCCTTTTGCGCATTACACTTGTAGAAATTGTGGGAGTTAAATAGATTCAGGAATTTCCAGGCCAGGGATTTATGAGACCTAGTACATCACCATGGAGAGCAACAATGTTGTTTTTTGCACAATCATCATTACAGTTGTAGATTAACTATCATGAGTATGGTGACATATCAGGAATTATATCATATTCTAGGTAGATGGTTTTTTTGATTAGTTGAGAAGTGCACATTGTTTTTCAACCATTGATCCTTGACCATGGTATTACCGTTTATGGATTTGATTAGTGGACATCCCTAATAGTGCTTTTTGCAAAAGTTATGGTAATTTTAAGCAATTGCTTGTGCTTTTTGGGTTGAAGATTGCCAAAGAAACAATCACGGGCTTAATGAACAAAGTTTTCCAATTGCATCTTGGTCAATAAGTGCTTGTCTTCATTGATGGTTTCTTAATGTAACATGAGAGCCAATAGGAGCCTATAAACACTTAAGGGTTACACAAAACTTAATTCATTTTAGGAGCCTATGACAAATTAGAGAATCATGAATTGAAAGATAAAATCACAAATAGAACATATATGAGAAATAGTATGAATAGCCCCAATTGGAGATAAAATGAGGGAGAATTGTCTAAGTTGGGTTGTACATGTACATATACAACGAAAACCATTAGAAATACCAAATAAGAATAGTGATCTATTAGTAATTAATGATAATGAAAGAGGCAAAAGAAAGACTTAAAAATATCATAAATATAGATAACTAAGAAATATATAGTTACTTGTAATATAGCTGTCAAATTGTATCAAATTAGCCCTTGCTAGAGAAAAGTGGAAGAAGTGGATTTACATAGCTGATTAATCCTTTGTTATTAAAAAGGTTTTGTTGAGTTGAATTTTCGTATAAGGTATATTAGTTGATCCATCTGAAATGGAGGCAATAAAGAATTAGCCACAACGATTAACAATGATGGAGATTTCAAGTTTTCTGGGTTTGGCTAAAAATATCATTTAAACTTTTAATTTTGTTGATGTAGTTTTTTGATAGCTACTTCACTTGCTAGATTATCTTAGAAGAGTGAAGTATAAGTGGGATGTCAATTGTGAGGCAATGTTTCAAGAGTTGAAGAAGATGTTGATGGTAGTTTAGGAGTATAGTTCAAGATCTTATTGATGTGTCCTATAGAGGTTTAGATGTGTGTTGCTGAATATTTTGCTGTTGTGTCTTCACTTTTGAAAGTCTAAATTGTTCAATGATGCTATAAAAGTGTTGAGTCTTAAGGTTAAATGCTAATTGATTATAATTTTACAACCTCATAAATCTTAAATTTTAGAAAACTTTTTTCTTTAGGCTTATTGGTTAACTCGCTTTAACCTCTATTTCTACTTTAAAATGAAACTCTATTTGTTGTAAAGGTTTAAGTTCTAATATAATAATAAAAAAATCTTTGCTAATTCTATAGAGTTTATGCCTCTACTTCAATTAGAGGTTATGGAAGTAAACATTTTTATCAAAGAAATAATTTTTTAGCCACCCTCTGCTTTTTTTCGAGGTTGCAAGTAGAGGTCACAAGCACCACCAAATTTGGTCTAATAGAGAAAACGCTAGGTGTAACACATTGCTTTATTGGGAACTACAAGTTCACGCTGGTTTTGATGATTAATGTTAAACAAAAAATGCGACAAAATTTTATGCTCATTATTTTCCATCCAATTCGGTTCTCTCTCTTGTTTGGGTTTGGACTAATTGCACACAAATGCAAGGTAAATAATGGGTAAGGATAACTAAGAAAGAATCAAAGATATGTTCTCTTGGTAATAATGATTTGGAGGAAGTAGATTCATGTAGCTGACAAGTGATACTTTGTCATTGCGTGAAAAGGCTTTTTAAAATGATATGTTAAGTTTTATATGATGTTAGCTTAATATGTGCATTTAATTTTTAGAATTTTAGATTTATAGTTTAGGGTTTGGCAATCATGATGCCAGTTTTCAGGCTTAGGATCGAGGACTATAATTTGGGAACTATGACTTTTGAGGTTCGAAGAGATTATGGAATGAAAGCAATCCTACTTAGTGGACACTTTCTGTTTTGTCCCGAGGATAGTTATACTACAACTAGGCTCGTATTAATGAGAATCAAATGTTTCTAGAACTCCATAGATTATGACAATGCCAGTTTGCTTGAAGAATAATTACACTGTCCAAACTTGTTAATGGGATGATTCTTTGCTATCAAATGTTTATTGGCAGTGTTTCTAAGTGGAGGGACATTATTTTATCTTCATTAAGACCAAGGAATTTCCTCACAAACTGCATCGTGGTTGACAAATGAAGGGCTAACTCTCACAGTGATGCTGTCTACCTCAACAAGATTCTCCATCACCTTGGACTATTGAAGAATAAGGGTGCATATGTGTACTTAATCACTCTAAGTAATGGTGCTTTTGTAAACAAACATAGTGAGAGGGCCCAATGATGTGTCAATTTCTAAATTTGATGAAGTAGTTGGTCAAGTTGTGGTTCAAAGAGGACGGAGCAGGCAACGATGGTAGAGCATAGGGTGATTGATTGCCTCTACTCGAGAAGTCCATGGTATCATTTGAATGGAAGATGCCTCCTCCCGTTATGCTTTATGGATCCCTTGGGAAGGTGACCGACATGTCTATGGCCTTGGCCTGTGTCCCTCTTACTTGCCATCAAAAGCAATCTTGTCATTGTTTAGTTGTGTTAAATCTATCAGATACCACGGGAAGAGGTTATGATGGTCTTGTAAAACTAAATATCAAAAACTCCTTTGTGATAGTCTATGACAACCTAATGTTGGTGGGGATGGTTGAGGCATAAAGCATGAGAAGAACTAGTTAGACTTGCCGGTCCAAATTTGAGTGCAATTTTGTTCACATAGGGGTCAACAAAATTAGTAACCCTATGCCTAAAAGCAAACTTAAAAAAAATATAGTTTTAGGTGTTTAACACAACATCGAAGCCTTGTTTAATCAAAGATAAACTCTTATATATTATATAAAAAAGATGAAAGTGGAGACAAATTGATTGAATAAGGCTTGGATGTTGTTAAATATCTAAAATTGTACTTTTAAGCCTGTTTTTAAGTATAGGGTCACCAATTTCGTTGACCCCTGTGTCAACAAAAATGCGCTCAAATTTCTTTGAAATAGTTTATAGAGACTCTTTCAACTGTTTGGATCTATGGGCTTGTTGTGAACAATTGATAGTCTTGGTCCAATTTGAAGCCTCATTGAAGGAGGCTTCATGATGGTAGAATTTAGGCTCATTAAATAGTTGGGCCTAGGGTGAGCCTTTAACCTACTTTCAATCGGATTGTTAAGATATAACCCGAAATCTTAGGTCAAATGATGGGTTTAAAAATTTTAAAAATTACAAGACCTAAAAGCTAGAATGGGTCGTGTGGACGCTCAAGTCTCAACAATGTATCAAGTTATCACTAACACTGCCCCATATGTGATGGCCCCATCCTGGTCATGGAATGACAAAAGGGAGATAGAATAGCTAACAAAATACCAAACGTGCAATCGATTTCTACAAAGAGACTTGAACTCCAGACGTTTCACAAAACTAGAGCTTTGATGCATGTTAGGAACTTTGAACCAATAGACCTAAAAGATATGCCAACGAGGTGTTGGCCTAGTGGCGCAAGTGCGAGTTTGAGTTTCGGAGGTTCCGAGTTCAAATCTCGTGGTGACCTCTACGAGATCCTTCCCACTCTAATGAGTTGGTGAGAAGATTAGTCATGGGTTTTGTCCCAAGCCCAGGGGGCCTATGGATACCCCTCGGGTGGTGGGTGCAGTGGCACCAAGACTATTGTATCTACTCCAAAAAAAAAAGAAAAAAAAAAGACCTAAAAGATATAGTTGATAGATGGAGGCTCAACTATGTATACTAATATATCAACTCAACTCAAGTTAACTCAAGAAAGCCTTTTCCCTAGCTACATGGGGTTGCTTATTATTAAGGGGTAAGTAGACATTTATATACGTCCTATTCCTTCATGTAGTCTGATTTAGTAAATTCTGTCATAGTTGATTTGACTAAGTTTTATGCTGGTTTTTAGCTACCTAAGGCAATGCTCCTTTATTTGGGCTTAGGACAATAGTTTTATGTCTGCCATCACCAAAAAAAAAGTTTAACTCGAATTTCTATTGGACCCACCTGATATATATATATATATATATATATATTAGAACACTTATACTTACATTTGACTTGTACAATTATATATATATATATAGCTTGGTTTATCTTGATTTATATAGAATCTAGAATATGCATAGATCTCTATCCAATCCTAGAACATAGACCTAAATTGAGTTGTTTCATCCTTTAAGATGAATTGCAACTTATGTTGAATAGTAACATATTAACATAATTAATATAGTATCATACATATACTTGTCTCATAGCGGATTAGGTCTTCATTAGGTTGGACTCTGGTTGATTTAAGATTGGTTTGATTGTTGCTTCCAAACAGACTAATGAAAGGTCTTCTTGGATCCCAAAACTTCTTTCCAGACCATAAATCATCATTTTGGATTCTGACTTCTGAATCGAATCCCATGACCACTAAAAACCATGCCTTGAATAACTAGGTTCTTGATTATTTCCTTTTAATTTGACAGACACCATTGCTTATGGTTATTACATGTCTGTAATGTTTCTTCTTTCATCCGCAGATGATGCTTAACAAAGGAACAGGGGTCATGGCATGTTCCTCCTGAACCTAGGTGAAATACTATATGCATGCACTGCTGTATAACCATCCCATTCAAATTCATCTGTATGTTCAGTTTTGAGATTTGAATGCATTAGCATTTTCATGTCTTAACAAGCCCTAAAACATTTGTGATGTTTGTTATGACACACAATGGTTAACGTATTAGTCCTTGACATATGTTCTCTCTATTTAAAGTGAAAGTGCATACCAGAAGAGTATGCATTAAATTGGAGGAAGTGTCATAATTATTGAGCTGGGTTTTGGGTATGTGAATCCTCTTTTTCTGCTTTTTAAGGTTATCAGAAATCTGGAACTCATTTACGTCCTCTACCTGAGCCAAAATTTGATGGGCATTACCAACACAATCTCCATTTTTGTTTTCTGAACTGTCATCTGCTTGAACAAGTTTCAATTCTTGGCTGAATACTGACATTTTGGGTTTAATTATTTTTGCAGAATCGTGAATAAGGCATGAAAGTTGGAGGCAAAGTTCATTGTGATGTTTTGAGTATTGACGAGATGTTGCTAGGTGGAATCATGCCGTGTAATTCGACGATGGTTCTCTGCTTGCTTTCTTTTTCTCTATCCTTTCTTAACTTCAATGTGAACTGTCTCACTTAAATATATTCTGTGGGATAAAAATTATGATCATATTTGTATGGTTAATGATTTCCGATGGGTTCTTGTATGCCTTTAAAAAGCTTCAATTTCTTTTCTTGTGGATCGTCAGTTCTACTGTTTGTAATTCTGCACTGTTTTCCAAACCTCCTATTTTGTTTGTTGGTTTTACTAAGCTGCTCTATTCTCCTGGTTGCTTATTACTACGTTATGGTGTTAAGATTTATAGTGTATGGACAGGGCAACTTAGACGTGTTTGTTATGTGGAAATGAAATAGAATTTCCCCTGCGAGCAAATAAAATCTCTGGCTACATTGGTTGGTTATATAAATCAAGTCGTTCTCACTTTGTTTTGTTAAGGGTGAAGTCTATGGCAATATTATAAACAGTTGTATCATTTTATTTTAAATAATTTTATTGTTATTATCAATATTTAATTGGTGACTCTGTAATTTGACACGTATATGTTAATAATAAAAAAGGGGTTTTATTTATTTATGTTTTAGGGAAGAAAAGATCGTCATTCCTCTAATTTGGATGTGAATAATCCTGCAATGAATGGTGATTTGGTTTTTAGTTAGAGGTTATAGAGCAGTGGCTTTGTATAAACAGAGGGAAAATTATTAGTGCCTGCATATGTTCATCATACATTTTCAGTACAAAGTTCTGAATGTCATAAGATCATGCTCTGATGTGTGTTTCGAGAGATCATTCTTAAAATGTGTAAGGTATGTTTGGTAGTTAAGAAATTTTTTTTTATAGTTGGTTATTGTTTGGTTATTTAATTACATAACCGTAACTTCTTTAAATTTAAGGGGCAGCTAGATAAATCACAAAAAAAAGTTCTTTTAACAACATTTTATTCCTACCATAAAATTTAAAGGAATGTTATTTTTACCACATTGAAAAACACTCTTTTCACAAAGGTGGTTGTGATTCGAAATTTCGTAAATAAAAATTATTAAATTGAGAAGAGATTTGTTGTTAAAATAAAATATTCTGGTGTTTTTATTCGTGAAAAATGTAGTTGGGTGTTTGAGGAAATCACCATGGGAAGAATGAGACCGCGATCGGTTCGGACTTGTGATATCGAAACGATAAAATTTTACGTTTTAGATTTTGTCTTTACCGAACGAACCATACATGTTTTTTAATGTTCTTAAAACACAAAAAAATAAAAATAAAAAAATGGATGGTTCGGTCTAGATTGATCGAATCAATAGTTATAGGTTCGGTCAAGCAAGACTGAATCTCATGACGAAATTAAAAATAAAATAAAAAATAGGAACATGTTGATACAATTACACGAGGGTATTAATGAAAATCGAAATTTGTGATTTTATATGGTATAAAGAGCTTTTTTTGTGCTTCAATCGGTAGCCCCCTAAATTTAATGTAAAAAACGTTTTCTGGTGAGAAAATCTACTTTCCTGCCTAACAAAAATTATGGTAAGAAAATATAAGGGTTGAAATTTTTGCCAAATCAAATACTGCAAAACATGATTTTCTCAAGAAAAATCACAAATTTTCTTAGAAAATCTTCATTTTTTAACCAACCAAACACACCGTTAAACAGACTAAATATTTAAAATTAAAAGAAGAAAAGTATTCAAATTGGACTAATTTTCCCTTTTTCTTTCAACTTCTTTAATTAAAGAAAATAAACATTTTTATGATGAAATATTTCCAATCTCTTAGGCTATAGTTCCTTTTTTTTTTTTTTTTGTTTCAATTACTTTCCCATCCTGTAGTGTGAGCCGCGATGGCTATTGTTTACGAAAACGAATCCGTTCGTTCCTCTTCGTTCTGAAGCAATGGCTTCTTATTTCTCTTCGAGTCGGTGTTTAATAATAAGAAGACTTTTTGCTCTGAGATCCGCCACTCTCTCTTCAACCTCTCCTCTATCTTCTTCTTCTTCTTCTTCAACTTCGTTTCGTCCTCAAATCTTCGAAGCTTCTCGTAATAGTGCGATTTCTCCTTCAATTTCCTCTAGGGTTTTCTGCTCTCGCCACTTGAATCTTGATGAAGCCGAGGGGCCAGCCTCAATAGATTATCGGTGAGCATAATTTTACTGTTCGATTCAAATTTAGTTTTATTATTTATTTATTTTTATTTTTTTAATTGAATTGAGGTGTATGATACTTCTGATTGTGATTGATTTTGATGATATTTTTTACGATTGGGCTGTGGAATCACAGATCTCTTCTGCAGGAGGACGAGTTCCATAAGTTGGCTGATGCCACGATTCAGGATCTTCAGGAGAAATTTGAGGTAATTGAACGCTTATTCTGCTGTTTTTCTTATGATTTCACAAGTGTAATTGTCTATTGTATGTATTCATCTTGTGTTCGAGTGTTACTAGGAGTTTTTGGAAACAATTTTCTAGCATCTGGTATTGAAGTTAAGTAAGAAACTTGTGACTTATTGTATTATCTGATGGTTTCTGGTGAGTTGAAGAGACATTTGATTGTCATTTTTGAAAATTTGAGGTTTTATTTTCAATTTGGTGAAAGGCTTTTCTTTTAATAAAAAAAGGAAAAAAAAATTGTTCTTCTGATACTTAAGAGTGCAATTCTGTGCTTGTGCTAATGTATTTTGGAGGTCAATCCTTCTCGTATTTATTTGGTAGAAATGTGGTGAATTTATGTGGTATATACTATGGTATTCCCAATTGATGCTAAATTTTGTTTTTTGTTTTTTAGGAATATGGGGATTCAGTTCAGGTTGATGGTTTTGATATAGATTATGGGGTGAGAAAAATTGATTAATTGTAGAGAATTCACTTGTTGCATATATAGTTTATTTGGATTTGATTTATTAATGATTGTGTGTGTTTGCAGAACCAAGTATTAACTTTGAAGCTTGGGAATTTGGGCACCTATGTGTTGAATAAGCAAACGCCAAACAGACAGATTTGGTTATCTTCTCCAGTGAGGTATTAGTTGTAGAGATTCAGATGAGTGTATTATGTTTTTATATGGTATGAATCAATGTGGTGTGAAAGATGGATTCTTCTTTCCTTCAGACCATGGTTTGAGTGCAAATCTGCAGAGGTTTATAGCCACTTTGAATAGGATAGAAGTTCAAAATCTTCAGATGCTAAGAATGTTATTGAAAATAGCAATTTTTGCAACTTAGTCACAAAGTACAGTGTGCTGATTTGTGTGCCTTGTAGCGGGCAATAAGGAGCCATTGGTGGATACTATTTAGACAACTTCTCATTGTCTTTTTTGGAGAAGATACAATGTTAGTAGTTAGTTGTATAACCAGCTCTATCACTAGGCACTCTTAAGGAGGTATCAGGCCCGTTTCTGACCCATTAATTCCCTTCATCCCTTATGGTGAGACAATGACAAGAGTTGAACCTGAAGCGTTGTGGTCCCAAAACCACCTGTTTACCAACTGCACAACTCCATGTTGACACTTCTCATTGTCTTTAAATGTCATGTGTTTAGGTTCTTTTTTTCATTTTTCCTTTTAATTTATATGTGAGTGTCTACTTTAATTGTCATGCATTTTTTTTTTCACTCTCATATGTATTCATCTATTGCCTCTTTCTCTCGTTATATCTCTTTCTTCCTTTTTACATTTTTTATTTTTGGCTCTTGCAGTGGTCCGATGAGGTTTGATTGGGACAGGGGCAGTCAATCTTGGATTTATAGGCGTACTAAAGTGAACTTGGTGCAACTATTGGAGAGGGAGTTGGAACAATTATGCGGTGAACCCATCACTCTTTCTTAGACTCTTGTAGATAAACACTGCTGAATAACTTATGCTATTAAATGAAGAGCTTTTCTTTCCTATGTCCAAAAGTGGTTAAGTTTACTTTCTACTTTTGCTCTTAAATCTATTGAGCACGCAGATAGTACGTTTATTACATTTTCTTTCATATCAGGCTCTTACAACTTCGCGAGTATTCAGCCTTATTGAATAAGAAATGCCCTGACACCACTAATTGATGGTTGAGTATATTTAATGTCAAGAATGTTTGATTATGAAGCCAAAATAATTATTTTATTTATTTATGTGCTACAATTGTACCCTTATATGAGGTTAATTATAATTAGGGTTTATGTGATGCGAGATAATTGTGATGAGAGGAAAGTGTGAGAGACCGAGAAAGAGCGTATAGAGTAACTTCTCATTGTAAACCTGTATTGATAGTAAATTGAGTGTTAATGCACTTTGTAAACGTAAAAATTTCTTTCCGAACCGTTAAATCTCCTCTCCTTGTTTTTTCTTGTTTGATTTTGAATGCCGTCTTAGTTCTTGCTTAGCCTGCTTTACCAAATAGTGGTGGTAAAAATTTGGATCACAAAATTATGATGTGTCAACAATTTTATAATGGTGGCTGAGCCCTGCTTTCCCCCTTGTGGTAAGGTTTTCTGTTAGTCTTTTAGTTGCTGCTGTTGGGTTGGCCTTGTGTCACGGTCATGTCAAGACATGCACCGTTACTTAAGAAGAGGATCCGTGAAGTTTCATCTCAATCGGAGGTGGCAATCTTGTAAATATGCCCCAGTATGATTGGCCTCACATTTTGATGTTTCCTTTTGGAAACAAGCCTAAAGCTTAACATCTACCTTGAGGGGGAGGAGTAGTTGTCCGACTCACCCTTATGGCCAACTCTTGGCCATGCTTAGGACACTCCCTTGGCGCAACCCAGGGGGCCGGCTATCATCATCCTGAAGGGGGTAATGGTAGTTCCCATGGCATTCGGGTAGGTTATGGGACACTGTTATCGTGCATAGCAGTGCGGGGTTCACCGATACGCAGGGCTGGGTACCTAACACAGTTATGCCACCCGCTATCGAGTTGAACGCATTGAGCTATCTCTAGCCTACGTGCTAGAGTGTGCTTGTGAGGATACTCACGAGTGAGTTATCTATGGAGCTTACCGGTATTGCATGGTTCGGGGCGACACTGTGCTAGAGATGCTATCGAAGGTATCCGAGTGATCCATCCGAGTGATTAGCTTGCGCTACGCACAAGCATCATATATGAGTATTCCGCTGCGACATATGAGAAAGGCTGACCTCGAATATGCGTATTCGTGGTGCCGCATGGGTATCATGTTGGTCTAACAAGTATGCCCGTGACAGGTGGTATCAGAGCCGAAACAAGATTGGTTCCAGGTACAAGTGCAAGCAGGTGCACAGGGTGAAGAACAATCTTACGACGATGGGAGGATACTCGGTACAATAGTTGAGCCGAGCAATATCCGATAAGGCGATGGTTCCGAGTAGTGGTAAGGACTACTGGCCGTCAGCGTTGCTTGTTCTCAGGGTGAAGACGTGGTGTCGAGGGACTAGAGTTCAAGTGGATTTCTTCCTGGGTGAAGACGTGGTCGAGGTACTGGAAGGAATCAAGTGGGGTAGCACTCAATAGATGTGTTACTCCAGATAGTGGCTTGTTCGAGGGACTAGTGCGAGCAGAAGCACAGGGTGAAGAACCATCGTCGTGATGATGGCGAGCACGGAGGTGCGTGGGTTCGAGGTACAAGTGCAAGAAGAAGCACAGGGTGAAGAACAGTCTCAGTGTGTGGACGCACGGAGGTGCGAGAGGGAGAGCTACATCAGGTAAATGCTAGCTCTTTCCATAGATCTCAGAGGTGGAGATCATTGCTACGTTAGTAGTAGCGCAATTCCCCAGGGTAGATGAGACCACGAGTAGGGGTGCGACAATCAGAAGGTGCATATAGAGATGCCGATGAGGGAGGATCCGTCAGGAAGGTGCAGCAGGCAGATGAACCTTGCGATTGTGTCGATGAAGGGCATCGACCATTTAAGTGGGGTAGTTTGTCACGGTCATGTCAAGACATGCACCGTTACTTAAGAAGAGGATCCGTGAAGTTTCATCTCAATCGGAGGTGGCAATCTTGTAAATATGCCCCAGTATGATTGGCCTCACATTTTGATGTTTCCTTTTGGAAACAAGCCTAAAACTTAACATCTACCTTGAGGGGGAGGAGTAGTTGTCCGACTCACCCTTATGGCCAATGCTTGGCCATGCTTAGGACACTCCCTTGGCGCAACCCAAGGGGCCGGCTACCATCATCCTGAAGGGCGTAATGGTAGTTCCCATAGCATTTGGATGGGTTATGGGACACTGTTATCGTGCATAGCAGTGCGGGGTTCACCGATAGGCAGGGCTGGGTATCTAACACAGTTATGCCACCCGCTATCGAGTTGAACGCATTGAGCTATCTCTAGCCTACGTGCTAGAGTGTGCTTGTGAGGATACTCACGAGTGAGTTATCCATGGAGCTTACCGGTATTGCATGGTTCGGGGCGACACTGTGCTAGAGATGCTATCGAAGGTATCCGAGTGATCCATCCGAGTGATTAGCTTGCGCTACGCACAAGCATCATATATGAGTATTCCGCTGCGACATATGAGAAAGGCTGACCTCGAATATGCGTATTCGTGGTGCCGCATGGGTATCATGTTGGTCTAACAAGTATGCCCGTGACAATTTGGTATCAAAGCAGAAACAAGATTGGTTCCAGGTACTAGTGCAAGAAAACGCACAGGGTGAAGAACAATCTTACGACGATGGGAGGATACTCGGTACAATAGTTAACCCGAGCGATATCCGATAAGGCGATGGTTCCGAGTAGTGGTAAGGACTACTGGTCGTTAGCGTTGCTTGTTCTCAGGGTGAAGACGTGGTGTCGAGGGACTAGAGTTCAAGTGGATTTCTTCCTGGGTGAAGACGTGGTCGAGGTACTGGAAGGAATCAAGTGGGGTAGCACTCAATAGATGTGTTACTCCAGATAGTGGCTTGTTCGAGGGACTAGTGCGAGCAGAAGCACAGGGTGAAGAACCATCGTCGTGATGATGGCGAGCACGGAGGTGCGTGGGTTCGAGGTACAAGTGCAAGAAGAAGCACAGGGTGAAGAACAGTCTCAGTGTGTGGACGCACGGAGGTGCGAGAGAGAGAGCTACATCAGGTAAATGCTAGCTCTTTCCATAGATCTCAGAGGTGGAGATCATTGCTACGTTAGTAGTAGCGCAATTCCCCAGGGTAGATGAGACCACGAGTAGGGGTGCGACAATCAGAAGGTGCATATAGAGATGCCGATGAGGGAGGATCCGTCAGGAAGGTGCAGCAGGCAGATGAACCTTGCGATTGTGTCGATGAAGGGCATCGACCATTTAAGTGGGGTAGTTTGTCACGGTCATGTCAAGACATGCACCGTTACTTAAGAAGAGGATCCGTGAAGTTTCATCTCAATCGGAGGTGGCAATCTTGTAAATATGCCCCAGTATGATTGGCCTCACATTTTGATGTTTCCTTTTGGAAACAAGCCTAAAACTTAACATCTACCTTGAGGGGGAGGAGTAGTTGTCCGACTCACCCTTATGGCCAATGCTTGGCCATGCTTAGGACACTCCCTTGGCGCAACCCAAGGGGCCGGCTACCATCATCCTGAAGGGCGTAATGGTAGTTCCCATAGCATTTGGATGGGTTATGGGACACTGTTATCGTGCATAGCAGTGCGGGGTTCACCGATAGGCAGGGCTGGGTATCTAACACAGTTATGCCACCCGCTATCGAGTTGAACGCATTGAGCTATCTCTAGCCTACGTGCTAGAGTGTGCTTGTGAGGATACTCACGAGTGAGTTATCCATGGAGCTTACCGGTATTGCATGGTTCGGGGCGACACTGTGCTAGAGATGCTATCGAAGGTATCCGAGTGATCCATCCGAGTGATTAGCTTGCGCTACGCACAAGCATCATATATGAGTATTCCGCTGCGACATATGAGAAAGGCTGACCTCGAATATGCGTATTCGTGGTGCCGCATGGGTATCATGTTGGTCTAACAAGTATGCCCGTGACACTTGGCTGTCAAGTTCTGGTTCTTTGTACTTCATTTTTTTTTCCTCTGTGGCTGGTTCCTCTCTTTCCAGGGTCTTTAGGGGATGTCTTTGCTTTGGCCCTATATATTGTTTCTGACTGTTTAATGATTGGCTTTGTTTTAGTTTTACCTTGAGAGATGCTGGGTGTATAAATCGAGTTTTGTATTTACGTTTCTAAAATTACTTGCTTGACTAGACTCAACTTAGATCTCATACATAGCCTTTTTGTTTTTTTGGTTTTTTTTTTTTTTTTTTCAGTAGTCCTAATTTTTAAAAATAATGCCCAACGGGTTTAGACAACTCTGCCAATCGTAGATTTCATCCTTATTTTTGTTATAATACTTGTAAAAAACATAAAGTCACATTTTCAAAAGAATAATAATGTATATAACATGTACATGCAATGTAAGAACTTTTGTTTCCTGAAAAAAAAAAAAAAAAAAAAAAAAGCTTGAATCCAAAATTCTCGTAATGCAAAAAATACGGCTGGTTTGACGACTCGAAATACAGTTTTTCAAGAATTTTACTATAAAACAGCTACGAAACATCGATGTTTGAATTGTTATTTTTTTTTGGATCATAAACCTAATGTTCAGCCTCGCCATGTTAACGCTTCATCTCCTTTAACTTCAGATACCAGACTTCTATCGAAACTCAACTTGATTTCAGTAAATATTATTCGAACTTAGTTTAAATCCAATTAAACATTCTCTCAACCAGAGACTTGCCTAGGTTGTCTTCGCTAAATAACCTGTTGAATGAAGTGGACTTCTCATCGGATTCGGACCTTTGAAGTATTATCAGATTAACTATACAAACTAGAATTTGATCGTATCCAAGAATTTATTCATTTATTATTTATTTTTAGTGCAGCCATCTATTTTATTTTCTTTTTAAATGTTTGAAAAGGAAATTTTAAGGCGGGTTGACTTGGGTATGCAAGATATGAACAACAAACCAAGTGGCCGTTTCTGAACCATGCACTTGGGGCACCGAAAGTAAATGAATTTGACTGAAATAATAGCCACATAAGACCACCTATTACTTTTTCTAGGATTCCTAGTTACGGCCCCCACCAATAAAAGCTGAAGTCTGAAGACTCTTCACGAGGACCCTGAAATCCCAATAATAGTTCTCCACCACAAAGAGAATTTCTTTGATTTCTCCAAATATAACACTCTCTCTCTTTTCCTTTTTAGGCCTCCTATAAATATTCAACTTTTGTGCAAAAACCTCATTGAGTGTGTAGTTATGTGGTGAATGTAGAGTAGTTGAGATGGCCAATCTTCCATTTCTGTCGTTTCTGATATCTCAAATATCATTTAATTTTATTTGGTTAAAATATGCTATAAATTACCTTTCTTTTTACAATAAAAATGAGAACAATGAAAAGAAAGGATTAAGAAGATTGACCATAACTTAACTTTGTTAGCTAGTGGTTAGAGAAAGACATCAATAAGTGGAGAAAAATGACCTGAGTCTACAGCCGAGACAAGATTTGACGTATGTAGCTAGGATTAATTTCCACATTCCATGAATCGTTGCAGACGCATCGTCGCCGGAACAACATAGCTTCGCTGGGATTTCTTTGGAAGATCCGATTAGCGCCGCCACTTGATCTAATCGGACTGACAACGATTTCGGTCCTTGGAGGTCGTCGTCAGCTGCAATTTGATATCCGATTCTTTTGAGAACGGCGCTGCTTTGCGCTTCTTCGATTGCCAAGATGAGCAGCCGATATTATCCTGTAATTATAACAGATTCTGACCGTCAGATCGATCTCAGCAATTCTCTCAAACTTCAGATTTGAAAGCAGAGAAAAAAAAAAATCGTTTAAAATTTTCAATCGTTGATCTCTAATCAGATTTAACTGCAACCGAATGACAGAATGTCAAAACCGTTCGATATTTCAGATCAGATTTAATTGTTAAGGAACGGAAGCACTGCTCGAAATTACGGAGAAGAACGAGAAATTAGTGATAAAAAATGGAAATTACTCTTTTGCTTACTATACTGAGAATCGTAATCTGAAATACAGAAATAAAAAGCAGAGCAACTGAGAAAGGCAAGAAAGAGGTAAAACACACCTGATAATCAAAATTTGCATCCTTGTGCTTTCCTCTCGACGAAAATGTCGAATCACTACAAAACACATTATCTTTACAACAATAAAACCTACTGAAAGACTCGTCGCTACTCGTGGAACTCGAAGCCGGCGGTGGTGGAGTAGAACTAGAACTACTCCATGGAACAACCTGATTCTCTCCGTCCTCATCATAATCGCCTTCTACATCATCATCTTCTTCATCGCTACCTTGAGTATCCTCATCAAAGTCATCATCATCATCCTCATCATCATGATCGTGAACATAAACGCTCGATCCCTCACTACTTCTTTCCTGATCTCTTCCACTCTGCATCGTCCTTTGATTATAATCACTGACGCACCTCTGACATACCGAAGCCGTAGTAGATCCAAGCTTAACGCCAGAAGCTCTCCACGGCGTCGGAGCTTGACACACATCGCAGAGAAGATTCCTCAAGTGCCTCGCCACCAGAAAATTCGCAGAATGAATCTTCGAATCGCAGCTCCAACACAAACTCGCTCGATCCGACTCGCAATACATCCTCGCAGGCGAATCGCAGAGCTCGCATTCCTGCTTCATCTTCTCTTCTCTTCTCCCTCTCTCTCTCTTTCTCGATCTCTTTCGTTAATTCTCTGCAATTCGTCTTGAACAAGCAAAGTCAGTATCGTAGACCGTAACAGTCGATTAGTTGAGGAAGAATCTAATAAAATCTAGTTTGGTGCAAGCTTGACTAAGGGGGCGAGGGGTAAGTTCGTCATTTTGGGGATTTATTAAAATATCTTGATCATCGGTGACACGTGTCTGGATTAGAAATGGGATTTGGTTTTGTCCGTGATATTTTGCTTGGGAAATGATAAAATAACGGAGGCGGTTGACGTGGATAAACACGTGTCGAGATATTGATATGGGTACACGTCTATCCTACGTGTCGTATTGATTCCGTATGAGTTTGAATACTTGGTTGAGGAGATCCGGTTGTGGTGGCTGAGATTTGTTGACATTGCCCGTCCTTTTCCGTATTGCGTATTTGTTCGTTATATCATTATGGTACTTCTCCTGCTTTTTCTCTCGTCTTAGTCATTTATTTATTTTATTTATTTACAGTAACGTTTATTTGTGAGCTTCGTGCACCGTTAGATCAGAGCGTGTAGATCGCTTTGATCAATGAATTTACAATTTAGGGTTCGGGGCGAAACCGCACGTTTTAGTGCATTTGACTCCCTAAGTCACCCTCTAGTATAACCAATCTCTACTTGAGTTTCCGATAATGTTGGATCAGCACGCGTAGTTCTCTCTGATCAAGGCGCAAGACCTTAACATTTCTACGCATTTGACTTTTCCAGTCAATCTTAATATTTTCTAAACAAACTCATCTACTATATTTTTATTTAATAATTAAAAAAAATTATATTTGTTTAAGAACAGTGTTATGTATAGGAATGCACGAGCACATGTCCATGAAACCGATCCAACAAAGTTGAGAGCATCGTGTTTTTATGAGTGTTGGGTCAAGTTTTCGCCATACTGATTCGTACGACATATCACCAATTAAGTCAGTAGAATCAGCTAGGGCTGATTTTGACTATTTAAAGGTCCGGGACGAAGTACATAAAATATGACCCCTTTTATATATTAATAAATATTGTCAATACAGTAAAAGTTACAAATTAATATAATAAAATTTTAAAATTAATACAAATAAAAAATTATTTTAAATTTTACACAAACATCAAATAGTAATAAGTTTAGGCTCCAATAATTTAATTATAAAAGTTTAAAAATAATATTAAATAAATAAATATAATATGTATGTGCTTCTATACTAAGTATAATAAAAATACTTGAGAGAACTTTTCAAGATGAAACCTTTTTTACCTATAATATCCTTGAAAAGTTTGTCTTATTTTTATTTTTGAAAAATTAATTTTATTGTTAATGGGGTTAAAATAGTAAATTTGATAATTAACTAATTTTCAGTTTTTTCTTACACTTTACTTTTTAGGCATTTTTTTTAATTTTTTCTTCAATTTACTCTACTATGTTCTAAGTTTTACTCCTAATTGCTCTTCTCCATATTTTGAATAATTTTAGTCATTTTGATCATATTAAAAGACAAAAAATATCTATTTTTTCTTATATCTTTCAAAGTTATATTTAATGCATGTAACAATAAAGGAGACCCCTATATAAATGACAACTTATATACTTGAAACGAGAAATAAATCACAATTAAATTTTCAACCAACAAGCTTTTAATGCAGTGGCGCTTATTACGGAGTGGTGCGCCAAAAAATAATTTTGGGAGGAGGGAGACTAACAAGCTTTTAATATAGTTATCATGGGCTGTTTTAGGCCTCTTGTATATAGATGCTATATATATCATAGATATAAGGGTAACATAGATATATGGTCTCCTAAAATTTGGGGGCCCTGCCTCAGGGCCGGACCTGGATCAGCCACCCCTGATGAAGTCTGCTAAGCATTGATGCCTACCGAACCTGGTACTACGTACGTACCAACCTCATACCGATGAATCTCGCCCTGCCTATGGGCATTAACGACACAACCAAGATAACATGATGTTAGCTCGACAAACTAAGTTGACAGGATAAGTTGCTATTCGACACAGATAAGGGTTACACAAGATGTACTGCGAAAAATTTGGGATTTTACACTAAAAATACGACGACACGCCAGCTAAGGCCTATGATTCCATTCACTATAAATACCCCACAACCCCTCATTAGGGAGGTACATTATTATTTATCGAGTTCAGTACAATTTACTCTACAGAGTTTTGAACTGACTTAGGCGTCGAAAGGTTTTTGGCCAACACAAAATCGATGTTTCTTACGATAACCTATTCTTTCCCCTTATTTCCCTTTTAGGTCAAAGATCTCGAGCAACCCAGTCAACACCTAAGCAGGTTCCAGCTTAGTGTATCCCCTCCATCTCATCATCTACCGATGTTGGTCAAATTTTGCACCAACAATAAGTTATATGTTTCTATGCTTAAAAATCGTTTTGACGTTTGTTTAAAAGGATTGAATGGTAAGTGATTTAGGATGCATGCATAATCATTATTTCTGTTGGACCATATACCGAGCATCAGACACGTCAGCCATATTAGTCTGGCCCAGTAAGACGTAGCACGTATCAGGTCGATATACCGACCTGCTTGGAACATCCATACGGACCTGCCCAATCAGGCACATAGCCCGAGCACATGGTTGGTCCTACCGACCAGGTGAATGTCACGGCCACAACAGATGACAGGTCAGCAACAATAGGTCTACAAAGCCAGGTTGGCATATGGTGCCAATGATTACCGACGACCATTTACTGATCTTGTTGCAGATCGTATCTTCAGTATCAAGTAGCCAGAACGAGAGACTAAAGATCGGCATACGGACTTGTAGAGATCTCCGACTCCGGAACAGATGACGACGGAATGCCCAATTAGATAGGGATAGGGCGTGATCTATTGCAACAAGTTCAGGATTTACTCATAATCCGACTCTGATAAGGCTAGATACTCTACCGGTTTCACTAGAAGGCTGATAAGTCATTTTAATCCCACAAGGATCGGATGAGATCCCACCAGGAATCAAATGGGCTCTCCCATCACGAGTTGGACTCTTGATTTTACAACGACACTACTACAAGGCTAAAAACCTCAAACACTCTCTATAAAAAGACGACAACCCCCATGGGGGAGGTAAGCAATTTTAAGCCATTATCAACTCAGTTCAGTAGTACACAGTTCTGAACTAACTTAGGCTTCGGAGGGTCTTTGACCGATACCACACTGATGTTCCTTACGAATAGTTTGCGTACTCTTGTTTTCCCTCTTTCAGATAACCAACCTTTGGCGATTTCTCCAGCACTCCAACGAGTTCCAGATCAATATCTACCCTCCACCTCATCATCTACTGGTGTTGGTTAAATCTTGCACCAATAATTTTTAATCGAATAATTAAAGATTATGTGAAAATTTATTTTATTTTATTTATTTAGGCTACTTATTTTAAAGTTGTATTTGGTTAAGATTCTAAATAGACTTTTGATTTATTTAAGTTTAATAGTTGTTTTAGAAGTCATGTTTTGCTCATAAATAATTTACGATGTAATTGAAGAATTACTGTTTGACGAATTAAATTGAGATTTTCTTTTGTTCTTTCGCTATTAGTAAGCTTACCATTTCGCTAGAGTGATTAAAAAAAAAAAAATTCTATCCAACACCTTTGATCAAAATGTTTTGTTTACATACTTGGTATATAGATTGTTGAGAGGTAGTATGTGTTTAATCTTGTTAAACTATTTTAACAAACAAAATATAAAAGTCGTCCATAGCAGGGTTCGAACCTGCGCGGGTGGAGCCCAACAGATTACAAGGCTTTCTCTTAAGCCACTCGGACGCGTCAACAATCACGTTTACCGAGCGCAAACAAAATATTTTTGTCATAATACAATTTAATTAAGAGAAAACGGCAAATATCATTTTTATTTATTTTTATTTTTTTTGTCAAAAAAGAAAGGAAAAAATCAATTGCAAATGATAATTATGAAATAAGAAGGGATGTGCCTTACGTTCATTGAATAATGCTTTAGGTTTTAATGTAGACTAGTTTGGTCACGTGTTTCACATGTGTTAGAAGTATGTTTTAGTGCATTAATAGTATTCGTATAGTTGACAAGGTAACATGAAATAAAATATTAATGAATACTTTTTAGAGCAAAAAAGTCTTAATTTATATAAAATAAGTTAACGATAGATAGTTAATATGTATGAATGAGGAAAAATAAGATTTATACTTTTACGAAGTGTAATATGATTTCATAAATATATACATATTACATTATCTACAATATGTGTTCATTAAGACTCTTGATTATCTTTCTTGTTGAAAATAAATTTCATAACATAGATTGTTTGATGAAAATAAACTATATAAATTAGTTTGCAATTAAAGCAGTTGTGCAACGAAGACATTATAATTTGCTTGATGAAAATAAACTATATAAATTAGTTTGCAATTAAAGCAGTTGTGCAACGAAGACATTATAATTTGCTCTTCAAAACAAAATAAAGAAAGTTTCATATGACATGTATTCGTGGACAATCTTGATTGCTAGAATGAGAGAAATAATACTAATAATCATCATGAGTTACAATTAAAATTTATGTTTACAATTATATGCAACCATAACGAGGCCCTTAGATGGAAAAAAAGAAAGAATTGTAATATGATTTTTATGTAAAAAGGAAATTCATTATAAAATGACATAATTTCTTTGCATTAAAAAACTTAAGGAATTAAAAAAAACTTGGAATTTAACCATTTATTTGTCCCATTATAATATAAAAAGGAAATATGTATATTCAGTCATTCATATATGTGTGTGCGCGAAGTAGGAGTGTCAGTGGATTGATTCAAACCGTAAAACCGAATCGAACCGGTGTGTGCGGATCGGATCGGTTTTTTACCCTAATCAAATTAGTTTTGGTTTGGACTTTTTAAAATTTGATCTATTTGGTTCGGTCCACGGATTAAGGTCTAAAAAACTGACCCTAAACCGAACCAAGTCGAACCCATATAAAGGGTAAGATTGTAAAATTATGTTGACAAATAAACCTAACCTTTTATTTTTTCTCTCACTCTTTCTTGTCTTTCTTCTCTGTTGCGCTAAACTTGCCCCCCTCCCCCACCACGTTTCTTCTCTTTTCTCTCTTCCCTGCGCTAAACCTAGCCCCCCTCCCACCAACGTCTTCTATTCTTCTCTCTTATTCTTCTTCGAGTTGTTGCCCCTTTGCTTCTTGTTTTCAATCTTCTCATCTTCTCGCCATTTTTCTTACCTTCAAAACCCCAGTTGCACCACGTCTCTCTTCTTTCTACTCTCTTCTATGTTCTCTCTTCTCTGATCTCGTCTTCTATTCTTCACTTTCTTTCTGCGATCTTCTCGTCTTCTTTAACCTTCATCTTCTAATCGCCATTTTCTTGCCTTCGAAACCCCAAATCGTGAGCTCGTTGAGTTTGGACGACACATTCACGCATCGGAAGCTGGAAACAACACCACAATTTGACTGTTTCAAGCCCTCAAATAAAGGTAACTGAGATTTGTGGTTTTGTTCTTCTTTAGATTGTTTTTAGGGTTATTATGAGATATATTATTATTTTGTATTTTGATGTGGTTTCTTTGTATAAGACTGTAATTGTGTTCTTTTGATGGATTCTTAATACGTTCATGTGAATCGAAATGTATTCTCTAGAATTTGAGATTCAATTTTTGATACTGTGTTTGAGCAATCTATTGATGTGGATGTTTGTTTGGAATTGATTTGGGGAAGCATGTTGGCAATTAAACTTTGATATTTTTGTTTTACTTTATTTAATTTTGTGAGATAAGATGTAAATTAATCATTTTTTGTCTTTATGGTATAGAATGATAGTATTGTTGCATTTATGTTAGAACATAAATACTTTGACGTGAATTTTGAACTTTTAAATTATCATTTGATGTTGTTATTATACTATGTAAAAAAAACATTTGATAGAAAATATATTTTATAGGTTTAAATATTGAAACCGGTCAATCCAAACCGAATCAAACCGGATTTGTTCGGATCGAATTAGTGGTTAGGGTCGGATCGGTCTTGGTTTGGATTTTTCAATCCGATACCTCAGGGTGTAAGCAATCCGACCGACCCGACCCGACCCAACCAAACCCGACTATTTCGGGTCGAGTCGGGTGGGGTTTGATTGATATGTTGGGTTGGTCGGGTTCATTTTTTAGCAACCGGACCAAACCCAACCCGACTTGACCTCTTAAAATTTATATATATATATATATATATATATATGAGTTCATCCCCATTCTCATAAGTCAAGTTTAAGAGTAGCTTGACTTGTACATATATGAGTTCTCCCAAAAAAGAGAAATCTCATTTTTTAAAGCTTAAATAGTTGTTTAATAAATTGGATACATGATAATTCAACATATTTTATTACTAATATAAGCTTAAATAGTAGTTACTAAGCTTTAAAAAAATTGGGCTATTTAATGGGGGCCAACTCGACCAACTCGACTCGACCTCATCGGGTCGGGTGGGTTAGAGGGCAAAAATCCGACCAGACCTGATTTCACCCTTACCGATGCCTATCGGTTTGGATTACAGTTTAGGGTATAAACCGATTCAAACCAAACCGATGACATTTTTAGTGCGAAGGAAATATAATGAAAGCAATGACAATACCAATGTCAATGCATAATATAATATTTGTAACTGAGAGAACATCATCCATGAAATATTCAATTAAAACCTACATATTAATAAATATAAGCAAAATGTTAAATTAGTATGTCATGCCTAAGTAAACTTTGACATGGTAAAGAAACATATTAAGAAAAAACAATAATATAGTGTCATTAAAAATCTAATAGAGAAGTTAGTATCATGCATCCATTAAAATCAACACGAGAATTTTTGTAATTGCTTTATATAAGATATGCGATAGAAAAAAATATAAAAATTCAACAACGTCCATCTAAAACAAATAGAAAACAAAGAAAACTAAAGAGATACAAACAATTTCAACAAAATAAAATGTATTACCTCTATCTCATTCCTTAGAAATTTATCGTATAAATGATATGAACTTAAGAAGCCAAACATATTGATATTGTTCTCTACATTTTTTGATTGTGTATCTAATAAGATACTCTATCTGCCATTTCTTATTTTTTTGATATTTGACTAACAATTTATTCTAATGACTAACCCTTTTGTATTTAACCCTTTGATGCAAGCAAAATTCAATTAATGAGCTTCATCAGAAAATTGAATTGCTAGTTATAAAAAATAAAAATAAAATAAAATATAATATATTTAAAACAAACCTTGAATTAAACAAAGACAAGAAAACATGAGGTAAATAAAATAAAACCTAATAAACTTGAGCTAAGTAATTGAATTAGCAATTGAATTCTCTTAAACTAATTTAATCATGATGCAGAAAACATAAACTACCATATTTTAAAAATTTGAGTATGTTCTACATATTGTAAAAATAAATAATAATGAAGCCCTTCTAAGTTCTAACCAAGTATTGACACATATATTAATCTTTATATCCTCATTTCTAAATCTTCCATTTAATTATTAGGTGTCTAAATCTAAATCTAAATCATGTAGCTAACAATTTAATAGTTGCCCCTATAATAATGATGATCGTCCTGTAATTAATATTGATTAATATACAAAATAAGAAAATACTACTTACAAAAATATTTAACAATCAACTTCTAAATAAAAATAGAAGTTATGAGATAAGTGAATTATCTCAAAATGACGCAATTCAATAATTAGCTTAATGTTTATTCTAAAATAAATAAATATAATTTTTTTAAAAGTTATTTTATGTAATATTGATAATAAAAATATTATAAATTAACTAAAATATTATAAATGATTTGGGTCCATACTTTGATCAAAATTAGTTTATTATTGTGTTTATGTTCAGTAAAGATTATATAAATTCACAAGAACCTTAAGATAAACAAAATACATAAAGATATATAACTAAAAGTTTAATTAGTCAACTATGCTAAAGTTGATATGTGAATAATGATGAATAAGAGCAAAAACATATAGAACGGTATAAATAGAAATGTTGTAATTTTAACATGATAAAAGTGATTAAATATGATTGTACAATATAAGTTAGTAAAAGAATAAATAGAAAGTGATTAAGACATTAACAAGAACTTAAAAATAAGCAAAGTATATATAAATAGGTAGCTGAAAGTTAAGTTAGTTAACTATAGTAAACAACATAAATCTTATTCTTATATTTTTTATAATAAAAAATAATATTTCTTTGTTAATTCTATTTATTTGGTACTATAATAGAAACTTATAAGATATGTTTCTTGAAATTTGGGAAAAAAACTGAAAAAAATAATAAAATTCTACGTCCTTACTTCATTAAATGTGAAAATGTGAAGTACTTGCATTAAATGTTAAAAGGAGATAAAGTTGCTGAATTTATTTCTATTCCACGTCCTTACTTCGTCAACAAGAAATAAAAGATAAAGAGAAGGATAAAAAAAGAAAAACTCACAAAGCTGAGGGGTAAAATAGTCATAAAAATTGGGCCATTGAAAAAAGCTACAATGTAGCAAACTGTCTCATGTAGCAAACTGTCTCTTTTATGATAGTTATAGATATATAATTATCTTATTTTGTAACAGGCAGAAAAGATAAATAAAAGAACAGATAAAAGTTATTTGGCACTTTGCTAAAACCCACATCTGAGACAACCGGCACATGCCCGGCAATTCAACTTGTTTGATTTATATTTGGAAGGAATAAAACATAAGAATCGATATTTTATTTTATTAGCAAAGAAAATTAGAACAGATGAAAAATACATTGTTGTATGAATTATTGATAGCAAGGGGATTTTATTTTGTTACATATGATCTTCAAAGTTTCTAAAGATCTTACTTAAAAGTTAACTTACTTTCAAAAAATGATAAAAAGATATATTTTGGATTTCTAAAAATTCACATTGTATCTCTATTTTTGAATCACAAACCAAATCCAATCTAATTAAGGGGTTTGTCTTATCTTATGTCCTTAATTAGGAAGTTATACAATATGCACGTAGCCCTGTGAATGTTCACGTTACTTGCTTACTTCACCAAGATTTCTTCAGTGATATTGACTGTTTTATTTAGGTGGCATTTGGTACATAGAAATCTCTAGATAGAAATAAAAATCACTTTTCTGAAAAAATGAATTCTGAGAATAAGAATATTACATTATTATGTTTGATTATAACTTTTGTCTAAAGAACCCAACTGCCATGAGCCAAGTGACAGGTTGTTAGAAGTGAGGAAGGTCAAATCTATTTTCACATTTTTTTTAGGTATATAAAGTCTATTTCCAATTTGCTTTAAGATGAAGGAAGCTAATTTCTTTTGGGTGGAAAATGAATTTGTATTTCATACGTAAGATCAAAAGTGAAACATTTATAGCAAATCCATTTTCAACTTGTTTTTAAACGAAGGATGAGAAATGATATTTATATGAATGAAATCAAATAGTCAAGACTTTCAGACGTTAACATTATATATTATTACTTTTCTTGAATTATGAGATATAGAATATGATTTCAAAAACGTTCATAACGTTGCATAATTATTAATTTCCCAAGTTATGTTTTAAATAAATCATACCATCACAACATTTTTTTTTTCCTCTTATTGTCTATGATGGTGCATGTATGAACAACTAATTTTCGTGTTTTGTGGTAGAAGAAACTTTGTCAAACCTCGATGATCTTCTCGTGATAGCTTTGGAGAGCTTCCAAAAGAAGGAAACAGTAAATATCATCACGGCTTCTCCATTCTCTCTTTGTTTGTAAAATTGAATAACAAAATTACAATTTAATGTTGAGAAAACAAATGCCATTGGGCACATTATATATAAAGGAATGCTAAAACAACTCAAAAAATATATTCGATATATCTAAGTTGATGTAGCAATACACCACATCACCACATTACGAAAGAGAAAATAAAAAAGAGAACATTGTTAGAGAAATTGAAAACCCTACACTATTTGATACAAATCAATACCACATCAGGTTTATAACTTAAATTCTTTCAAAAAACACAGTTTTCAATAGTTTTTTTTTTTTGACGTGGAGGTTATTCACATCAGATTTGTATCAATTGGTGTGGAATTTTTAATCCTTTTAACATTTTTCTAAAAAGAGAACACCCACTAATCGCCATATAACCATTGACATGAGTATAATTTTTGATATAATTTTTGGTTCGTGAAAATATTTCTTTTATATATATATATATATATATATATATATATGTAATTTCACCAAATAATGAAACGCTGATGATCTTATTATAATGTCAGCAGGTTACCTTACATTTGAAGCCTTTACATATGATTATTCCATTCCTTCAACTTGAAGAAATTATTAAGTCGGTTTTCTTCTTAAAAAAATAAATTAGTTGATACAAAAGTTTTTGAAGTACTGAAGAAGGGAACTCATTTGCTGGTATAATTTGCATTAGAAGAAAGAAATTTATTATTATTTTTATTTCTTTACATCTGGCATCAAATACAAAATAGAACTACAAATTATAATTAAGAATATTGTAACTTCATTTAGGAGAAGAAATTAAATCTAGCTAGCCATAGCTTAATCATCAATTACTTCTCCATTACAACAGATTCTTCTTCTAACAACCACCTTCTTGAGCCCATCATCAAATCTGGGCTCAACCTCAACATGAGAATACAAAACTCCGTTTGATTCAAAGCTCCATCTCCATCTAAATCTGCTTCTCTGACCATACTCATAACCTCATCTTCTCTCAGATCAACCACTCCCAAAACAGCAGAATTCCTCTTCAAGCTCTCATATGTGATCAACCCCTTCTCTCTATCCATCAACAAACGAAACCCATTACACAGCTCCGCGATTAGTCCTTCCGCTCCCAATCGCCTCGCCATCGACGGCAAGAAATCTTCGAATGCGATGCCACTTCGCGTTCTATTACGATATTACGGAACATGTTTTCTGATAACATTCCTGATAACATGTTTCCTGTTTTTAAGGCTTTGTATTTTGTAATAGATATATATATTTGATGGTTGTGAATGGAAATAAAACAAGATTGAGAGATAATTTAACATGGTATCAGAGCCGAGAGAGCAAGGGATTTCCAGATTTTGGATCTGTTGAAGAACGTAAATCTTCAAGATCCGAGCTGGGGTTTGAGAATGAGATGTGTGTGTGAAGCCATCCGCCACAACTCCGATCTCTCAAACCCCAGCTCCGATACTGCGATTCTGAAGGTTTTCATTCCTGATTGTTCTTTGAAATTGTGGTTGATCGATTTTATCTGTTGAGAGATCAGCGACGGGACAGTGAAACCGTCTCGCTCTCTCTCGACGAACAACAAGAAAATGGATCAGAAGATGAAAAGAAAATGGATCAGAAGATGAAAAGCATTAGTACTTGAACCAACCGTGCGGTCGTGAACAGAGGCTGCCGTGAACAGGGGCCGTGAAAGGTGGCTGCCGGAACAGTGCTGTTTGGTGTTGCAATGTTTCGAGGGACTCGGTACACCTCATAATTGGAAGTGCAGATCAGTCGGCAAAGCTGTGGAATGTTCAGACTGGCGCTCAGCTGTACTCGTTCAACTTTGATTCACCGGCTAGATCTGTGGATTTTTCTGTGTGATAAGCTGGCTGTGATCACAACTGGCTGTGTGCGCACGCGTGAGCGTGCTGCGTGAAGAGTCTTGACAAACGTGATTTCAATCAAATTCCAAGACATTTCCATTATCTAAAATCGAGGTGATGTGTGGATCATGTGTGAAATTAAAAATATAATATCTTTTGGAGGCCGACAAGAATTTGAGGACATTGTTAGTTTTTTTTTTTTGTCTTGTTTAAGACATTGGCATGTGCATGATAAGACATTGGCATGTGCAAGAAAATGATATATTTTTCGCCCGGCCCAAAATCCCTTCAAATTGCATGAACACCTGACTAGCTGTAGTGCTAGTTCCTAGGGGCCGTGAAAGGTGGCTGTCGGAATAGTGCGTTGGGCAGCGCGTATTGGGCAGTGTGCACGTAGAGTGCATTGGGCAGTGTGCGAGTACAGTACATCGTGCTCCAGTGTCGCCCATTGGGCAGCGTGCATGAACAGTAATTTATGAACAGTGATTTGTGCACAGTATTTTGTGTACGTGATCGGTGAAGCGTTCGCTTGGTTAGCGTACGTAATTGGTGAAGTGTGCTCGCGGTGAAGCGTGCGCACTGATGAGGCGTGCGGTTAATGAACAACGCACGTGGTGAAGCGTGCTCGCAGTGATGCGTGCGCGTTGTGAAGTGTGCTCGCGGTGAAGCGTGCGCACTGATGAGGCGTGCGGTTGGAGAACAACGCACGTGGTGAAGCGTACACTTGGTAAACAGTGCACGTGGTGAAACGTGCTCGCAGTGATGCGTGCGCGTTGTGAAGTGTGCTCGCGATGAAGCGTGAGCTTGGTGAACAGTGCTCGCGTTGTGAAGCGTGCTCGCGGTGATGCGTGCGCGTTGTGAAGCGTGCGCTTAGTGAAGCGTACGTGATTAGTGAAGCGTGCTCGCGGTGATGCGTGCGCGCGATGAAGCGTGCGCTTGGTGAAGCGTACGTGATTAGTGAAGCGTGCGAATGGTGAAGCGCGCGTGGTGAAGCACGCGTCAGTCGGCGTTGTGCATTCCTCAAAATCCGTTTTTTTTTTCACGAAAAAAAAAAAAAAAAATCGGGAAAAGCGAACTTTGAGTTTCTTCTCTGCAAGTTGGGCGTTCAGAATCTTCACCCTCCAACTTGAGGGAGGGTATTACGATATTACGGAACATGTTTTCTGATAACATTCCTGATAACATGTTTCCTGTTTTTAAGGCTTTGTATTTTGTAATAGATATATATATTTGATGGTTGTGAATGGAAATAAAACAAGATTGAGAGATAATTTAACACGTTCCCATGATCACTTGAAAGAAACTAACTAAGCTTGATATCTTATGGGTCTTACTTGATAATTAAGATCAATTTAATATGACTGTTTGGGAGATTTGGAGATGAGAGGTCAGGTTTATATAGGGAAATTAAAAGGGTTATGATCATATGATGAAAAGAAGTTCGTGGAAGGAGTAATGGAGATCGATAGGTGCCAACCATGGTACAGATAAGGGAGTTTTTTTATGGATCTTGCCGGGTTCTTGCTTAATAAATTCTTGAGGAACATATCTCACCTTCTAGGAAGCTGCATGAGATCTTAAAATGTAACTGCATATATTACGTCTTACCAGAAAAGAGACATGGTTTATTAAAGAACTTTAGATATAGTTTTCGTGGAAGCCATGTTAGAGGTCAATTTTATCAGAAAAAGCTAAACTAATCTATTTGACATTTTTTTTTGTTGAAAATATGTAATTCATGATTTAAAATGTTTAACTTTTATAAATTAGAATTATATTGACTCTTTTTAAAAACATTAGTTACATTTTAATTAGGTAATGATTAATTAAAGTTTAATTAATTAATTAATCTTTATTTAATATATAGAAGCAAATTTTATTTTTATTTGATATAAAATAATGTTATATTAATTAGGGCATTGTACTCCAATACAAACTATAACATCTCTCGTCATGAGTTTGTTTGCATTGAATCAATCTCTAGCACTTAATTCGTTGAAAATCTGATGGTGTCATGGGGGTGATGTAGTTTGTATTTCAATTTCTACTTACATTACTCTTTGATATATTGGAAAATAAGATAAAAAAGAGAGAGTAAAAAATATTAATTACTATTTAATTAGGTAATTAACATTTAAATTAATTAACTAATATTTATTTAATATATAGAATCACATTTAAATTTTTATTTGATATTTTATTACCAAATAAAATGAAAAGAGAAAAGGGTAAAAGTAAATACATTAATATTTGTAAAAGAAGACGGAAAAGAATAAATCAAGGGGCAAAAAAGTAAAGTGGGAGTTTTTTTTTTCAAAAAATAAAAAATAAAAAAATAAAAATAAAGTGGGAGTGTTAATCAATTGTAAAAAAGTTTGTATTATTTATTGATAAGATGAGATGGGTAGCCGTACACTTTTTTGAATAATATTATTGTGGGTCACCTATAGATTAGTACTGTTAACTTAGTAGAATATCGTTTTCGTTACAATTATAATGTGCAATGCATAAGTCATAAATAACTCTTTATTTGTAAGCTAATTTCAAAGATGAGTTAGACCTAATGATCTTTTATCAGAGCATGTAATTTCACATCTCTAGTCCTAAATGAATTAGGTAGTGATTTTAACCCTAGCCTCGAGGGGCCTAATGTTAAGTTCAAAGTCCTTAGTTTGATGTGAACTATTTTGGTCTTTCAAGCAATTCCATAAATTTGAAGGGGCAATGCATGGGACGACCAAAATGTGATTTTTTTTTTTGAATAAAATGATAAAATTAATAAATTACATTTAAGGATGTAAACCACACTAACATATCTTAGATATAAAGGGTGATGTTTTGTTAAAAAAATTTGGAGAGCTCTTAGATAATATTTTATGTGAACTTTGGCGATGAGTACCTTTCTAATAATTTGTGACTTTGTAACTCTAAAGGTTTAAAATTTAATTATTATCACTGTCTTATTTAAAAAAATAAGAATGATTAATGAGTTAGAAACTGTCCGATTTCTTTATGAAAGTATGGTCTAATGATAAAACTAGTTATATAAGGTAAAAAAATAAAATAAAATAGCAAACCCCTAATATTCCTATCTTTTCCCAATTTTTTTTTTTTATGATTCAAACTTTAGTTGATTCCATTCCTACGATTCTCCTTGTGAAGCCACCGTCACAATTTTCGCGCTGTAACGAGCTTGCGGTTATGTTACTAGTTCTTGTGATCCTTTTTATGAGTCTTACAGTTTACACGCCTTATTGGGCTCATGGCTCCTTAGGTGTTAGAGTAGGGAAAAAGAAAACACTGGTCACACAATGAATTCCTATGAATATGGAAATGAAATACGAAGCAATGAAGAAGAAACATTTTAATTTAATTTAATCTTTTGTTTTTTAATTTAAATTTTTTGTTTTTTATTTTGTTGGTGTGTAAGGAAGAAATCTTGTTGACTTGGAATGGACCAGAGGACTCGAGACGCCGTGAATTGCTGGTTATTAGATAGAGACAAGGGAGTTTCAAAAGGGTCCCCACCTGCTCATCCCACATGGCCGAACCAGCTTTGTTCTTCTGCAAACCTGCTGTATGGCCCTACTACACAGAGGTAAGTAACTTTTTGACCAGAAAGCCTTACACCTGGCTTCATTTCTTGTCAAATTAGCCTCTTGCTGTGCACAACCCTTCAAATGGTCTATTGGATGCTCAATAACTTGTGGAATTTTAAGAACCCCAACAGGAAATTCTGTAATTTTTGCTTGAGAAACCTTCTCTGTTGGCTAAGCCTTGTTATTACAGAAAGCCCATTAGAGATTTTTTTACTTATTTTAGATCAGTAAAGTTCATTTGAAGTTCCAATTTCAGTTTTTGTAAAATTTTTTTATCATCTGGGTCTCTCTAGTTACCATCTTGTTAATCAATATGACTTTGGGTATCTTGTGACAAATGGAATGAACCCTAAAATTTTTGGTGCACAGGTGATAGTGTGATTAGACATGATTGCAGGGTACAACTAAGATGATCTCTTGAGCACTGCAAAATTTAGAAGTCAAATAATCCCAACTTCTTGTGCTAAGTGGCCCTCAATCATCTGGGAAGTACTAGTTTTGTTACATTTATATCCTGAACAAGGCAAGGACTAATAATATATAATAGGCTTACAAAATCTGTTTTGAAAGAGCTCTTGTAGGGGTTTATGCAAGTAATATTCCTCATACAATGTTTGAACTATCTCTTTCTTTTTTTAATGCTGTTGTGGTGTGGTAAGATATTCAATAATGTCATACACAAAGGCATTTTTTATCAAATTCTTCATAAAACTAGTCTTTTTCACTAGTATTTTTTTGGGGCTAGGAAAACAGACTTGAATATAAAAGGATGGTAAATTAGAAGTTGACAGCACAAAACTTCCTGCTGAGTAGAAAAAGATAACAGTGGAAAGTTATTACAACAGGCTTACTGTATACTTGGGGCTGGGAGATTGAGGATTTGCAAGCCATAGCCTTTTTGTTTGTGTTCAACTGAGTGATCACTATCATGTTTATGAGAACAGAGTATGGGCCATTTAGGCATTTGAATGTTCCTTTCTTTTGTATTTTCTTTTTTGTTCTTTTCTTTTTGAATTATTCTTCTTTATTCTTTTGTTTGTTTTACTTCTTGAATCTTTCTTTTTGGTAATGTTGAAGCTTTCTGGGATTCTTGTCCTTGCCTGACTCTATTTTTTTTTTCTCAATGTCTCACAATTATCAAAAAACTAAACTGCATAATTCATTGCCACTTTTCTCTATATTGATAAGCTGTACCTTATATTTAAGAATAACTATACTTTCAAAAAAAAACCAGGACCTCATGGATCTTGTGAGCATTTCGGAAGTGCTGTCATGATACACCAGAAGTTTCTATGTTTCCTTAGAAGGTCAGTGATTTTCAGAATCTGTATATTTTGCAAAATTCTATTATTAGTCTTGGAATGAAAGTTGAAGTTCTCTAAGATTAGCTGGAGCCCCCACAATGTGCTTATAAATGTTAGCTGATACTTGGATTGGATCTCATTTGTAGAAAGCCAGTTTCAAAATCTGGTTCAGTGATAATGTGATCAATGACCAACTTTCTTGTTTCAGAAGTAAGGATGGATACCTTTGCTGACAAGTTGGTTGAATAAATGGCCTGATCATCATAATAGTCTGTAGACTAAACAAATATATCTGAACTTCTGCAGAAATCTCTTCACTCATTAAATAAAAAATCAGACATTCTTTTGGTTGCATAAGCTTTTTCTTACAATGATTTCATAACCTGAAAGAATGTATTTGTGAACTCAAAAACCATCTTTAGTTCATGTTTGTTGACAGGAGAACCATGGAGAAAATTCCAAATTTTAAATGGTAATACATCTTTAGCAGGTAGCCTCGAATGAGTTGAAGGTAATCCATTTTTATATTTTTTTGTTAAGCGAATAACCATATTTATTTGAGCTTGCTTTATTTATTAAATGAACCAAGCTTAAGTAACAATTACTGAATTAATTCCGAGTTAGTTTTAAAATCTTTAGACGCCTTTCTATATGTGGTGTGTCTAATTTGCAGCTATTTTAGTTGTTTGACTCAGTTTCAAGGTTGTATAATTTCTGGTTCCTTATCTAATGTGTAATAGACAGACCTGGCTTGTTACACTGGTGTGGTTGTTCATAAATGACTTGCATTGCATGCTGTGTTTCAAGACTTATGGTTGAGCAGCAAAGGCAGGTACCTGTAACTATGAATTTAAGAAGGGAGCCTATAGGATAATTCATCAATTTTGAGTTACACGGTGAAAGTTGACTTCCTGACCATTCACCGAATATGAAATAATGTCAGGAAATTATCATTTGATATACTGAAACAGAAACTCAATACTGAAACAAGTTATTTCCTTATGATTTCTTTATAAAATTACTCTTGACATATACAGTTATTTATTCATCAACCATGGAGTCAACTCACACAGTCTTGTTAGATAATTTTCTCAGACTGACAGTTTAACTGAAAATAGAAATCAAGGTTCTGCTGAGAAGGGTAGCTGTCAAATTTTGGAAGGATGAATAAATGCAACCACTTTGTTGTTTACTGTAATTGGATCTGGACCCAGTTTGTGGAGTAATATATGTTTTCTATTGGATCATACCAATAGGATGTTAAGAACCAATTATCATTTCTTTTCTCCTTTTTGTTCATGCTCCCCTAACAGAAGCCAACTGAATCGCCAATGGGAATTTATTTTTGCCTAGTTTTCATATCATTTTTCTCTTCAGTATTACTTTGCACTGGGGAAGACATGCTAAAACTGGGTATGTCTATCAGTGGCAACCACACTATAATCTCTGCAGGTGAAACATTTGCACTAGGTTTCTTTAGTCCTAGAAATTCTACTAATTAGTATCTTGGAATATGGTATAATAAGACCCCTGAGCAAACGGTTGTATGGGTTGCCAATAAAGAAATTCTAATCTTCAACGATTCTGGTGAAGTTTTCAGGCTCAGGAATGAAGGGAATCTAGAGATTTTATATGGAAGAGAAAATGTCATTTGGTCAACCAATGTCTTAGTTGCTGATGTAGACAGAGAAAATCCAATTGCAGTTCTTATGTACAATGGTAATTTTGTTTTAAAGAATAGAAATGAGACTATCTTATGGTAGAGCTTTGATGATCCTACTGATACATTTTTACCTGGCATGAAAATTGGCTCGAATTTGAGAACTGGATATAACAACAACATTACATCATGGAAAGACGAGCGAGACCCAGCACCAGGGCTGTTTTCTGTTGCTTTTGGTAAAGAAGGGCCAATTCAGCTTATTGTCTGGAAAAGATCTGATATATATGAGAGGTTATGTTTGGGCTGGGCGTCCATTTTCTGGAGGTTTTGTAACCAATACCAAAAATGTCTTGTATTTTAGATTTGATATGAATGGTGATGAGTTTTATATGACTTTTGGTCAGTCAGAAGAATTCGTCATTATGAAGGTAGTGTTGAGTCCAACAGGACAAATTGAACTGTTGTTGTGGAATGATAACCACAAGATGTGGGATCTGTTAGTATGGATGCCAAGAAGCGAGTGTAATTTGTAAGCACGGTGTGGAGCATTTGGAATTTGTGATCAGAAAAGTTCTTCTGCATTCAGCCCCAACTGTATAACAGGGTTTAGGCCCAATTTTCAGAAAAGATTGGGACATGAGAAATTGGGCTGGAGGTTGTGTGGGCTCAAGGAAATTAAATGTGATAAGAGAAATAGGTTCTGGAGGTTAAGCAGAGTCAAAATGCCTGATCATTCAATTTGACTCCGAGATTTAACTAAGAAAGAATGTGAAATCAGTTGCCTTGGGAACTGCTCCTGTACAGCTTTATGCTTATGCTAAAGTTAGCATTGAGTTGATATCATATGTCTGAAGGGGGGTGGGAAGTTGATTGACATTGAGCAAAGGCTTGATTATGCAATTCAAGTGTGGTGTAGGAGCAGAAATAGCATTCAAAGGAAAAAGAACACGAGTAGAATGGAAGGAGTCACAGGAGAAGGAATAGGCAAGTGGGAAAGCTAGTAGGAACAGACAGACAGAAGCAAACGGACCCACTCACTCCACTTGCGAGTTGGTAGTTAGAATAGGCACTCGCATGCAATCGAGTAAAATCTCCAAGCAAAAGGTAGGAATTGGGCACCTGAGAATGAAACTTTTACAATCTTCTGGATGTACTTTTGCTGTAAAAATGAGAGTTTCAGGCACCTTGTGGGGAATCATTCGATGTTGGAACCATGTTATATAAAGAGTCTTTCCCACAACAGCAATTCCAGACATTAGCTTAGGCTCGAGTAACATACTCCCTATGGGGAAATATTCCTAAATAAACTCTTTTGGGTTTGATACCTATCGATGAGTAGAGTGGTACGCAAGGGAAAGGCAGGTAGGGGTTGGGCTCAACAAGTTTAGATATGGTTTTGTCTCTCCCGATACAATCAAGCAAGCTGAGTCTATTGAATTAACTACCATATGATATTCCCCGCTTTCAAGCAAGCATGGGTAATAGGAGTTTAGTGCATGATAAGTATATGTGGAAGCAGTCTCACAAGCTGGAAAGGAATAGTTTTTTTCAGTCCCGGACTAACGCATTTGAATTGAATCAAGTGTTAGTTGCATTGGATCTTTATATACGTCTTGATGATTCTGAACTAGGTAAATTTAATTGCTTGACTATATCTTTATCGTCTGGTTTTGTTTATTTATTTATTTTTACTTTCAGTTCAGGAAATAGGTTCAGGTCATAACCTCCATCCCGCAACTATTATTATTTTCCAAAAAGTATTGTTAATGTGTTCAAATAATTGGTGGACAGATTATTCCTGAACCTAGATTTCTTTGGGCTATGGTTGTTATAAAACTAATGAAAGCTTCGTATTCATGCTCAGGAAACAAGATATCTTTGCCATCTACTGAACATAAGACTTCAATTTTATATCCACAAAATTGGCGGCTATGGGTACTTCTTCTGTTGGGCATCATTCTGACTTTGATTAGTTTAAGCTCTATTTATTATCGATGGAAGAGAAATCTCAAACGGAGTGGTAAGAATATATCTGTAAATAAAACTGAATTCTTAGGGTGGAAGTATTCATATTCTTCTTCTACAATGGAGACATAGTAAGGTAGCAGGCCTGGATTTGTTGTCATTTGATGTAATTGTTGAGAATAAAACAAGGAGTAATGAACAAAATGAGGTCGATGAGCTTTGGCAAGGAGGGAAGAAAGATGTCAATTTACTGTTATTTACTTTTGTTTTTTTGAGAAGAAAAAAAACAAAAAGAAAGAGTAAATAACAGTAAATTGACATCTTTCTTCCCTCCTTGCCAAACTCATCGACCTCATTTTGTTTTTTTGTTATTTACTTTTGTGAGTGCAGTTGCTGCTACAGATAACTTTTCTGCTGCAAATAAGCTTGGTGAGGGTGGCTTTGGACCTGTTTACAAGGTGCGTTTGTAATTTATTAAAGCGCTTTAGAATAAGTGAGCTAAGTATCCAACTTGATTGTAAATAAATCAAGAGCTTTTCTTTTTCAGGTAAATTACTGAAGGGACAGGAAGTTACTGTGAAAAGGCTTGCAAGGATGTTGGGACAAGGGTATGAAGAGTTTAAAAATGAGATAACACTTATTGCCAGGCTCCAGCACACAAATCTTGTTCAGCTTTTGGGCTGCTGCATTGGAGGCGAAGAAAGGATACTGATCTTTGAATACATGCCCAACAAAAACTTGGATTCCTTCTTGTTTGGTATATTATGCTTATTGTTAAAATTCTATTAATTTACAATTCCATTTCTATCAAAGCTAACATTTTGGTGATTTTGGATGTAAAATCAATCAAGATCCGTCCAAAAGTAGGGTGATTGACTAGGGGAGATGCATTCGCATTATTGAAGGAATTGCTCTTGGGCTTCTTTAACTTCATCAGCATTCCAGATTACGCATCCTTCATAGGGATTTGAAAGCTAGCAACATTCTTTTGGATGGTGATATGGACCCTAAAATATCAGATTTTGGCATGGGGAGTATTTTTGGAGGAAACAATGAGTCTGCGGCAAATACAAAACAGATTGTTGGGACTTAGTTAGTACAAAGCTTGAAAATGCATTGACCCATGACAGAACTTCTATTTTTATACATATATACACACAAGTATTCATTGAGGATGCTAAAAGATTGTTCATTCTGAATTTTAGTATGCTATTCAAGGCCTTTTCTCAATAAAATCAGATGTTTTTAGCTTTGGAGTATTGCTGCAAGAAGAACACAGTTTTAGATGTTGCTAACTCATGCAACCTACTTGGACATGCAAGTAACTAAAATTTCTTCGACCCCATTGTTTAAACTTAATCTTTATGTTCCTAACTTTGCCGTTTTATTATCTTGGGCATCATTTTCTTGAAGTTTTGTTTGTTTCAGGCATGGGAATTATGGAGCAGTGGTGGAGGGATAGAGTTACTGGATCCAGAGTTGGGAGACTGTGATATACCTCATTAATCAGATACATTCATGTGGCGCTCTTGTGCATCCAAGAGAATGCCGCTGAAAGGCCCAACATGTCAGATGTTCTATCAATGCTGAGCAATGAATTCATTGTTCTACCTTCACCTAAACAGGTTGGCTTCTTAACTGTACAAAGTCCACTGAATGCAAGCTCTAGTACAAATGAGCCAGGAGCTTCTTCAATAAATGATGTAACAATTTCAGTAGTAGAACCTCAATAGCAACTGGACAATGTCATCTTTTTTTTTTCTTTTACCATAGGCAAAAAAGTAATCTCTTCCTTTTACTCTGGTTTGAAGTTTTAGGTTTCATGAACAAAATGGTAAAACATTTTGCTTGATTGGGCCAAAAACAAAAGGATGGGAAAGATATGATGTCAAAAATGCCTGCAGGGTTATTTGATTGAGTCCATGAGTTTGTATCTTACTTTTGCATGTTGCTGAAATTCTTACATTGATGCTTCTTGATTAATAGTTTGATTTTTGTTAAATACTGATAAATGGGAATGTGATTTTCCTAGTTTTCTAACAGGGCATTTAGAGAAATGGATGTTTTTCAGAAAAAAAAGGGCATTATGAGAAGAAAAGTGGCTTGATGTCCCTTACAGCAGTGCTTTGGAGGCAGAAGTTATCATTAGATCAAAATATATCACTTTTCTGTTCCTGTGGGATCATATACATCTATACATAATTCTTCTTCGTGACCTTTATACTCATCTATTGGGCATGAGAGTCATTTAAAGAAAAAGAGATGCCCTCTTTTAATTGATTTTTGAGTCAATGAAACTCGAAATTGACTACTCAGGTTCTCTGAATTTGTTTTCCTCGACTAAACTGAATAATCTTTTTGGGGTGTAGACTTGATTTTGAGTATCTATTAGGAAAGCTTTTGAAAAATGGACCACATCTCTCCTTTCCAACAAAATCCATTTGTTTTCTTTAGCTGTTATCCTTTGTTTACACTGCACTATAGCACCTCAGTCCGAAAGTGGTGGGGGTGGTGATTGCAACTTGAACTATATAATTCAAACTTTCCTTCTTAACACATTAACAATGCCTCAACTTGCCCCATTATGCCTTTACAACAAATTTAGAAGTGTTAACGTCTATGTTAGCTTGATATTCATAGTTGAGCCTTTACTTATTAACTGTGGCTTTTAGGTTAAGCAGTTTCTATCATGGTATCAAAGCTTTGTTATGGTGACTGACTAGTCCAATAAGAAAGCTTTGGTACCCAACTTGATCCAATAATTTAGTCTCCATGACTGGGCTCTAAAGTTGCAGTTCAAAATGATGCCTTCATTTGTATGTTACTATGATTAACTAGTCCAAACAGGGTTTCTTCTTCTACCCTCTTTCTTGTTCTTCTTCTTCTCCAGTTCTTCTTTCTCTTATTCTTTTGCTTGTAAGTAATTGAGAATTTGAGATTTTATCTATATTGGTGGCTTAGGAAAAGCATAAGGAACAGGCTTAAATTCCAACCATGTATGTGGTACAAATGAGTGCTTTGCGGGTTAAAGTTTGAAATTCTGTAAGTTTTATTTCTTCTATTTAATTTATAGATACTAATATAGACTTTACGGTAAGTAGGATCCAGAACTTGACAACTTTGGTCAGATGAAAAGTTCTTCTAACAGTTGAAATGAGAATGAGCAGTTATTTGGCCACTTTTGTGCCTTCCTTTCTTCTAATCTTAGCGTCTTCTCCATTGAGACTCTGCACTGGTGAAGATAGGTTGACAATAGGCAGGTTTATCAGTGGAAACCAAACCATAACTTCTGATGTTGGACGCTTTGCCTTAGGTTTCTTCTGTCCTGGCAATTCCAGTACTAATCTATATTTGGGCATCTGGTATAATAAGATCCTAGAACAAACAGTAGTTTGGATTGCCAATAGAGATGCTCCACTTACCAAGAATTCAGATGGAGTTTTCATGCTTAGAAATGACAGCAATCTTGTGATTTTAGATGGAATAAGCATTATTTGGACATCTAATGTCTCTTATGTTGGTGCAACTGGAAGCAATTCAACTGCAATTCTTGATAACAGTGGGAACCTTATTTTGAGAGACAAGAAAGGGGCACTTTTGTGGCAGAGCCTTGATTATCCCACTGATACAATATTGCCTGGCATGAAATTTGGGTTCAAAGTGAAAACCCTCCATAATGACTATTTCACATCATGGGAAAGTGGAGATGATCCAAGTACTGGAGTGTTTAAATTCGGTTTTGATCCTCGCGGTCCAATGCAGTTTTTAATTTGGTGTGAGTCTCATCCTTACTGGAGAAGCAATGTAAATATGAACAAAATGGTAAAAACATTTTACAATGGGATTAAAAACAAGAGGAAGGGTAAAATATGATGTAAAACTGCCTGCATGTAATTTGATGCTTCTTGTCTTAATAATTTTGTTTTTGCTATCTGGCTGCATGTTTATTTGATGCTTATTGTCTTAATAGTTTTGTTTTGCTATCTTATTTTTGTCCATGAGTTTGCATCTTACTTTTGCATGCTGCTGGAATTCTTAAATTGATGCTTCTTATCTGAATAGTTTTAATTTTTTTAATCAATGATGAAGCGGTAAACAGGAAGAGGAGATTTGATATTAAGATTTCCTGTTACTATTTGCTAAAAATGGAAACCTTCTTACTGAATGTGTAATACTTAAGGAGCTGAAAAAGGCAAACCATATCTCTCTTTTTCAAACAATGTGACCACTAAAATTCCTTTTGTTCTCTGTAAGCGGTACCCTTTGTTTACACTGCATTGTAGCACCCCAGTCCAAAAGTGGTGGGGGTGGTGATTACAACTTAAGCTATAATCCCGACATCTCCTCTTAATACGTTTAAAACACCTCAAATTACCCTATTATGTGATTTGTATTAATTTCTATGTTCAATTGATATACATAGTTAGGCCTCTAATGTAGCTTTTAAATCAAGTGGTTTCTAAAGTGGTATTAGAGCTTTAGTATTGTGGAATGTGGAGGTTTTATGATCAAATCTCTTTGCATTCCTTTTGCCTTTTTCTCTCATTTCTTAGCCTTGTCTTTCATTTTTATTGTAAATCTACTCCCCAGTGCCATCATGCATGTGGGAGATATTGTTAATGTCTATGTTTGCTTGATACACACAAGTGAGCCTTTACTTATTAGCTATAATTTGAAGGGGACAGTGTCTATGTTTACTTGATGTACATAGGTGGACTCTACATATCTGCTAGAATTTTTTAGGTTAAGTGGTTTTTAACAATAAGTGTTGTCAAACACAATTTAAATTGTAGTCAATTTAGCAGTTGGAGATTAATAATTGTGAAGCGCATTTTTGAGATGAATAGGATGGTTAATTAGGATTCCCAAGTTGATCCAATAATTTTTTCTTCATTACTGGGCTTCAAAGTTATTGTTCAAAATATTAACTTAATCTGTAGTTACTGAGTTGTAGTTATTCCAACACTGCCAGCTGGAGTTGCAGCTCAGTTGCTGTGACTGATTAATCCAAACCAGGTTTCTTCTTCTTCTTCTTCTTCTTCTTCTACGTTATTTCTTCTCCTTTGTCTTGGTCTTGTTCTTCACCAGTTCTTCTTTCTCCAATTCTTTTGCTTGCAAGTAATTGAGAATTTGAGATTTTTTATCTATATTGGTGTCTTAGGGAAGGAATTAGAAACAAGCTTAAATTTCAACCATGTATGTGCTATACAAATGAGTGCTTTGTGTGTTGAAGTTTGTAATTTTGTATGTTTTATTTCTTCTATTTCATTCATAGATTCTTAGTTAGATGAGAGGTTCTTCTAACAGGTGCCATGAGGATGAGTAGTTATTTGGTCACTTTTGTGGCTTCCTTTCTTCTAATCTTAGCTTCTTCTCCATGGAGACTCTGCATTGGTGAAGATAGGTTGACACCGGGAAGGTTTATCAGTGGAAACCAAACCATAACTTCAGATGTTGGAAGCTTTGCCTTAGGTTTCTTCAGTCCTGGAAATTCCAGTACTAATCAATATCTGGGCATCTGGTATAATAAGATCCCGGAGCAAACAGTAGTTTGGATTGCCAATAGAGATGCTCCACTTGCCAAGAATTCGGATGGAGTTTTCGCTCTTAGCAATGATGGAAATCTTGTGATTTTAGAAGGAGCAAAGCTTGTTTGGACATCTAATGTCTCTTATGTTGGTGCAATTGGAAGCAATTCAACTGCAATACTTGATAACACTGGGAACCTTATTTTGAGAGATAGCAAAGGGACAGTTTTGTGGCAGAGCTTTGATTATCCCACTGATGCAATGTTACCTGGCATGAAATTTGGGTTCAGCATGAAATCCCGCCATAACCACTATCTCACGTCGTGGGAAGGTGGAGATGATCCAAGTACTGGAGCGTTTAAATTTGGTTTTGATCCTCGCGGTCCTATGCAGTTTTTTACTTGGCACGAGTCTTATCCATATTGGAGAAGCGATGTCTGGGATTGATGTCGTTATTATACTATGTAAAAAAATCATTTGATAAAAAATATATTTTACAAGTTAAAAAAATGAAACACTGAACCAAACCGGATTGGTTCGGTTCGGTTTAGGGGTTAGGATTGGTTCGGTTTCGGTTTGGCAAAATCCAAACCGAACCATTGGCTCAGTGGTTACTCAAGTTGCGAATTCTAACTCCTTAAGGGAGGTTGCGAGTTCGAACTTGGGGGAGACCCTTTACTATTCATGAGGGAATAGTAGGGACAAATAATCGTTTCGATGTAGACCAGCTGCGGTTGGGTTGCTACATGGCGATATGACAATATTATGTGGTACTATGGCTGGGGTATGCGTACCCATCACATCCCGGGGTTACTAGACACTGCGGTGTGCTGTGTACTGGGGTGTGACAAAACTTGTCTGGCAGTAACCTCTCCCAATCATTCCAAACCTGCAATGAGAACTGACAATTGAAAAACAGATGCTCAATTGTCTCCATATCTTGATAACACAACACGCAACATTGGGGCAAAAGACATGAAAAAGGCAAGCGTTTTTGCATCAGAGCTTGAGTACAAAGTCTATTAAGCGCCACGATGATGGAAACAAAAAAAGAAGAAGCAGAGGATACATAAAAAAATAGAGGATATAATATTTTTCTGCTACATATTGATAAACAAACAACCTATAAATAGACTAATACATAACTGAAAGCAACATGAAAATAGGCACTATTCAACGTTCAAAAAACAACTCCTATTGACTAGGTAAGCAAAAACTAACTTACTGACTTCCTAAAGACTAGGACAACTCAAGCGTGCAGAAACAAAAGAATTAAATTTCCTCAACAATCCCTCCCTTAAACTGATGTTCCAGACATACATCCAGTTTAATAAGAGTTAAACTTTGAAGCTCCATCCCTTAAATTGAAACATTTGAAGTACAAACACCAAGTAGTTTTCTGAGCTTCTGAAATGCAGGAAACTTGAGAGGCTTGGTTAGAATATCAGCAATCTGGTCTTCACTTCTGCAGTAAATAAGATTAATGACTCCATCATTTGTGAGATCCCTCAAGAAATGATACTTCACATCTATATGCTTGTATCGACCATGTAAAACTGGATTTTTTGAAAGTTTTATTGCTGAACTGTTGTCACAATAAATCTGAGTTGGTCCATCCTCCTTGAAATGCAGCTCTTTAAGGATTTTCTTTAGCCAAATAGCTTGACAAGCACAAGCTGTTGCAGCAACAAATTCAGCTTCAGTGGATGATAATGTGACAATAGGTTGATTCTTTGATGACCATGAAACAGCTCCTGTCCCCATCATGAAAACATAACCAGATGTGCTTTTTCGATCATCTGAATCTCCTGCATAATCACTATCTGTAAAGCCAAACAGATTTGACTTTTCTTCATTCTTGTAGAACAGCCCAAACTCCTTAGTACCTTGCAAGTAACGAAAAATTCTTTTTGCAGCCAAGAGATGAATCTCTGTAGGACATTCCATGTACCTGCTAATCACACTTACAACATGCATTATATCAGGTCTTGTTGCTGTCAAATACATTAAACTCCCCACTATTTGTTTGTAGAGAGTGTTATCAACCTTCTTTCCTTCATTATCTTTGTTTAGCTTCACTCCAAACTCAGATGGAGTATTTACAGGATTACAATCCTTCATCTGAAACCTGTCCAAGATTTCTCGCACATATTTCTTTTGAGAAATAAAAATTTCAACAGAGGACTGCACCACTTCAATGCCAAGAAAGTAATGCATCATACCAAGATCAGACATCTCAAATTCAGCCATCATGGATTTCTTAAAAGTTCCAAACATGGCTGTATTATTTCCAGTGTAGATTAAACCATCTACATATAAGCAAACAATGAGCATTTTCCTTCCATCTTCAATCTTTATGAAAAGTGTATGTTCATAAGGACATTTTTGAAATCCTTCCTTCAAAAAATAAGTTTCTATAAGATTATACCAAGCCCGTGGAGCTTGTTTTAATCCATATAGAGCTTTCTTTAACTTATACACTTTATGCTCATTGCCAAGTTTTACATAACCAGGAGGTTGATCGATAAATACCTCTTCTTTCAACTCTCCATGGAGGAATGCTGATTTCACGTCCAACTGGAAGATTGGCCATGAGTTTTGAGCTGCCATAGCAATCACCAATCTGATTGTATCATGCCTTGCAACTGGAGCAAAAACTTCTTTATAATCAACACCAAACTCCTGCTTGTAGCCCTTAGCTACCAAGCGTGCCTTGTGCTTGTCAACCTCACCATTCTCCTTTAGCTTTGTTTTGTAAACCCACTTTACACCAATTGTCTTCTTCCCTTTTGGAAGATCACATAGCTCCCATGTATCATTTTTTTCAATGGCTGTAATTTCAGCATCCATAGCCTTTATCCATTTTGGTTCTTTGACAGCCACTTCAAAAATGGTAGGATCACAATCTGAAAATAAAGCAAAATGTGTAAGTGAATCATCACCTTGGTCAACTCCAGTTACCTCATAATTAGTCATCCATGCTGGTCTTCTTCGAACACGTTGAGGCCTTTGTGATTCAGCTACAAGTGGGTTTTGATCAGCTATTGGAACATTTTGAGTGACTTCCTCTTCTTGCTCATTCTCCATGGGCTGCTGCCCTTTCTCCTCATTATCAAAATCTGCTGGAATGCTTTCTTTAAAACCATTTTGATTCCATGACCAGGTGCCTTTTTCATCAAATACCACATCGCGACTGATGACAATTTTCATGGTGCTAGGATTGTATAGTTTATAAGCTTTTGACTTATCACTAACACCAAGAAAAATGCATTTTTCACCCTTATTATCTAGCTTCCTCCTCTTCTCATCTGGAATATGGACATAGGCAATACACCCAAAAATTCTAAAATGATCTACAACAGGTTTCCTTCCGCTCCATGCTTCCTCTGGTGTCATATTTTGAACAACAAATGTGGGACTTCTGTTCAATATATGGATGCTCCAATTAACTGCTTCAGGCCAGAAAGTTTTTGGAATGCCACTTGTTGTCAAAATGCTTCGCACCATATTCATAATAGTGCGGTTCTTCCTCTCGCATACACCATTCTGTTGGGGTGTATAAGCTACTGTAAGTTGTCTCTTAATTCCATGGTTCTCACAAAAATTTGCAAATTCATATGAGTTATATCCTCCACCGCGATCCGTGCGAAGAACTTTTATTGGGTTGCCAACTTCTTTTTCAACAAGCGCTTTATAACTTTTAAAAGCTACAAAGGCTTCAGATTTTTCTTGCAAAAGATAAACCCATATCTTACGACTATAATCATCAATGAAGGTAATTAAATATCTTTTACCTCCATTAAAATGTGGTGTTATTGGCCCACAAATGTCGGAATGAACAATCTCCAATGCCTTCTTCGCCCTCCAAGATTTTCCTTGTGGGAATTGATTACAATGTTGTTTGCTAACAACACATTCTTCACAAACTTGAGAAGAAGCTGTAATTTGAGGAAGCCCAGTCACCATATTCTTTTGTTGTAGTGTTTTCAATCTGCCAAAATTTAGATGCCCGTAGCGAAAGTGCCATAGCCATGCCTCATCTTCTAATTTTGTTGAGAAGCACGAATGAGCATTGTTGTGGAGATAAAGTGGGAACATACGATTCGCCGTCATGTTAACTTGAGCAATTAAGCCCAACTTTGAGTCTTGAATTTGACATACTCCATTTTTGATAAAAATCTCATATCCTTTTTCTTGTAATTGACCCACACTAAGCAAGTTGGTCTTTAAATCTGGCACAAAAAGAACATTAGCGATAGTGTGAGTGGAATTTCCTTTGGTTTGGATTGTTACCTTTCCTTTTCCCATAACAGAAATTTTGGAGTTGTCACCAAACTTAACAGAGCTGCGAAAAGATTCATCCAAGTCAGAAAATGCCTCATTCTCTCCACACATGTGGATGCTGCAGCCAATGTCTAAACACCACATGTTTTGTTGAGTTTCTTCCTTCACGTGACACACCATCAAAAGAGACACCTCTTCTTCCTTTTCTGCAAAGTTAGTTTGATCTCCACATTATTTATTCAAATCAGTTTGACATTCTGATTTATAATGACCATACCTATGACATCTAAAACATTCAACATTGGACTTGTCTGCTAACTTTGATCTATAAGTTGTTGAATGGTGGCCTCCACGTCCTCTACCTCTTCCTTGAAATTGACTCTCTTGATGATGATGATTTTGTTGTTGGTTCCAAAGATCATTGTTGTTTCTACCTCCTCTACCTCGAGCTCTGCCTCTTCCTCGTCCTCTATTAGCTCTACTAGGTGTAGAATGATTTTGTGACGCCCCGAAAATTATTTCATCTAGCCCATAACCTAATTGCATTTTTGCCCAAACTCTATGTGTTGTCTTGATATGTTTGGTGTTTGTTTGATGATTGTTTAATGTTTGTATAGTTGATGCTTGATAATGTATATAAATATATGTATCATAAATTGTATATGAGTCATGTTAAATTAAAGTATAATGCATATGTTATGATTTATGCATGGGCTCATTAAACCATGAATTGATATGGGTTAGGATTGATTGAATAAAAGGATAAATGAAATTGAAAATTTGGTGTATTAAATGGATTGGACATTTAAAATACATGTGGTTGGTATGGGTAGTATGAGACCAACACATGTGAAGGTTGGTGCATGAAAGTGGACAAGTGTCCAATGCCCACTTCTCTTCTTCAAGGAAGTGCTAGAATGAGTGGAGGGAATCAAGGAGAGAATCAAGGAGAGAATTAAGGAGAGAATCAAGGAGGGAATCAAGGAAGTGCTAGAAAGAGGTGAGTGGAGAGAAAGAAAAGAAGAGAAAGGAAAGAAGAAGAGAAGGAAGGAGAGAGTTGCAGAAGGAAGATCCCTGTGACATTTCCATCAAAGAGGTGGATCTTTGGAATATACGGTCCGATTGCGCTCAAATTTTATCAGCACGTTCGTAGCTTATGGTTCTTCATTCTGGTCGGTGGAGATCTTGATCAGAGGTTTCGTCTAAGAGATCTAACCTCTCAAACAAACCTAGTCGGAAAGTCTGGATTTCTCGCACCATTTTGCTCAAACTTATAGATCTCCTAAATCTACCGTTAGATGGCTACCAAATATGGGTATGTGGTTTAAAACTGATATCTCTACATTATAAACGGTGGAGATCTTAATTAGAGGCGTTTTCTAAGAGATATAACCTCTCAAACGAAGCTGGTCGGAATTTCTGGGTTTCTCTTGCCGTTTTGGTCAAACTTGTAGATCTCCTCAATCTACCGTTGGATGGATATCAAATTTGGGTATGTAGTTTATAACAGATATTTATGTATTCTAGATGGATATCAAATTTGCCGTTTAGTATTTTGTGTGATATAGCCATCTGAGTTTGGGTATTTACAGCAGGAAATGAGAAACTGTCTGATTAGATACTTGTTCATCAAATATACATATTTTTTCGGTCCACCGTTGGATTGGGCTGATATTTGGACAGAAGGTTTGTTTCTTCACATACTTCAATATGTATGGTTGATTTTGTGATTACATATTTCTATTGGTAGATTAATACATCTGAACAGAATATTAAATGAAGAATTGGTAAGGTGCTTGTATTGGACCTAAATTTAGAATATGAACTTAGACATTTCCAAATAGCTTGCATGTCAACTATGTTGACCTAGTTGCCATTGTTGATGAACCTATGATGCAAAATCAGTGATATACATGGCTGAACATGGTGACCTAGTGTAAATCGACAATATGGCCTAAGTATGGAAAATTTCATATTTTAGGGCTTTTTATGCTTTTGGCCTAGAATCATTGAATTGATGCAACTTATGTTTAATTAAGCCTGAATAGGGTTGATTATGCCACTGATTTGGTGGTTGTGACCATATCATGGGTTAGGCCTACTTGAGATCAAGTGACCCAATTTGGGCATGCTTGTGCCTAAAGGAATTGAAAATCAGTATTTTTGATTAATAGAATGGTTTATGTATGAGAACTATGCATTAGAGGCCTAAGTCATGTGATTTGAGTTGAATGATGAGATTAGATGGGATTTAGGCCTATTGTTTATATGTGGGCTGATTTAGGGTTGATGTGTAATGTCTATGTGATTGAGCATAGAAATTGATGTATGTTTCAGGATCTTGATTGGGTTGATTCGGTTTGGTGGTCGTGTGTGGTTAAATACTCTCGCGAGGCTTGGTTGTGAGTAGACTTCATTTATGATTATATCTTTTATGTCATCATATCACTTATATATATTGTATCTTGAAAGCATGAATGTGTTCTAATGTTTTGAATGATGCATTGATTTGAGAAAACCTTATGACTTTAGTTGGACCCATCTACCTGGCTAATAGGGGGACTTAACCTTGTCATAAGAGGGTTTTAGGAAAGAAAATGATTGGGATCAACGGCACGGTGAAATAGACGTGTACTAGTAACCCAAATAAACATGATTGGGATCAACGACACGGTGAAATAGACGTGTACTAGTAACCCAAGGCATGTGGAATGTGGGTCCAAATTGATAAACTTTTACTCGCATCGAACTTATTATAAATGCTTGATATCTATATGTTATGAGCTTTTAATCATGCTACACATTGACATGCATACATGGTTTTTATTGATGAGTATTGATAGCATATTTGAATTCTATTCACTGAGCATCGTTGGCTCACCCTCATTTTCCTCTTTCAGGTCCTTCTGTCCCGAATAAGGGCAAAGGAGTAGTCATATCTTGAGGGCCTTGCCTGCGAGAGAATCCAAGGCCTCGATGTGAGTTGAGAGGCATTTTGATTGAATTGTGTTTTAAATTATGAAGTACTATATTTTGGATTATGTAATTATAACACTTACCACATTGTAGTATGGGTGAGTTGAGACTTGTTAGATAGACTATGTGGGCATATGACGGTTTTATTTGTACCCACAATTTTGGACTTTATGAGTATGTCAATGTTAATGGACTGTAGGGATTATGATTATTATTTATGGTTCATTTTTTTATGGATTATCTCTTGTCTTGGATGATTAATACGGTTGGTAGTTTTGTTTAGTACCTTTTGATATTATGTCATTATTTAAGATAAGGCTCGTAGGGTCTAAACCACCTCACGGGAGTTGAGGAGTGGTCGAAGATGCCTACGTCGGGCGTCCTGCCCCGGCATTCCGCACGTCATTCCCTGCGGGGTTGGTGGTCCGGGGCGCGGGGTCGCCACAAATTTTCTGATAAGGCTTTCAATGCTTGTTCTTCTTTTTCCTGCTGGTTAATTTTTTGCTCATGAACCAACAAAGAACTTTGTAATTCATCAATTGACAGTAAACCAACATCATTTGCTTCTTCTATAGCACAAACAATAAAATTAAATTTTGGTGTCAAAGATCGAAGAATCTTCTCAACAATGAGAACATCCTCTGTCTTGTCGCCGTGGATCCTCATCTTGTTAACGATTGCCATCGTTCTTGAAAAATAGTCTGTAACTGATTCTCCTGACTTCATTCGAAGTATTTCGAACTCCAAACGAAGTGTTTGAAGCTACTGTCTCTTAGCTCTTGTTGTACCTTGGTACTTCTTCTTCATGGAATCTCAAATATGCTTGGCTGTGTCTTTGCAAAGAATGGTTTCCAAGATTGAGCGATCAATAGCTTGGAAGAGATAATTCTTTGCTTTAAGATCCTTTAACTTCAGCCCTTCAAGCTTAGTCTTTTGTGCATCTGTCAGCACAACACCTACTGTTGGTTCTGCTACTCCAGAAACAACTGTCCAATATTCTTTGGACCTCAAGAAGTTCTCCATGAGCATGCTCCAATGATCATAGTGACCATCAAAGCGTGGAATGGCTGCCTGTACAAAACTTTCAGAAGCCATCAATTTCACTTTTTCTCTTCCTGAAACTCAACCTGGGACCTGTACCAAGCTCTGATACCACTGATGGAAACAAAAAAAAGAAGAAGCAAAGGATACATAAAAAAAAGAGGATATAATATTTTTTTGCTACATATTGATAAACAAATAGCCTATAAATAGACTAATACATAACTGAAAGCAACATGAAATAAGGCACTATGCAACGTTCAAAAAACAACTCCTATTGACTAGGTAAGCAAAACTAACTTACTGACTTCTTAAAGACTAGGACAACTCAAACGTGCAGAAACAAAAGAATTAAATTTCCTCAACACACGAGCCATCCAAACACTCTAATTTTGTTTGGTAGTGGAACTCAGTGTAATATGGTCCAAGTTACCTACCGTTAAGTATGGTTCGTCATTATCTAGAAGGGAATCTGGAAGCGCGTCCCATGTTACCTACCGTAACCTATGGAAATTAATCTCTAGTCTTTACCCTATATTTTCCCCACGTGTCATTCCCAAAGTTGGTGATGGTCAGTTGATTCGTTTTTGGAAGGATACTTTGAGTGGGGAATCACCCCTGCGACCCTATTTTCCATCACTGTTTTGTATATCCAATTGCCCCAATGCCCCCATTAGCTAGTTCCTCACTCATCTTCCATCCTCACCCCTTGAACAACCCTCCTGGAACTTTCATTTCACAAGAAATCCTTACCCTTAGGGAGGAGGCTGAAACCTGTACACTGTTATCTAAAATAAGTCATGTTCGTCTTTCCTTTTCATCAAGGGACACTTTCTTTTGGTCGCTTGATAACTCAGGATCCTTTTCATCCCAATCTCTTTTTTATTTCATCACTAACCACAATTCAACCCCAAATCCCACCTACTGTCAACATATTTGGAGAGTTCCACTACCAAACAAAATTAGAGTGTTTGGATGGCTCGTGGCGCTTAATAGACTATGTACTCAAGATCTGCTGCAAAAACGCTTGCCTTTTTTATATCTTTCGCCCCAATGTTGCGTGTTGTGTTATCAAGATATGGAGACAATTGAGCCTCTGTTTTTCAACTGTCAGTTCTCATTGCAAGTTTGGAATGATTGAGAGAGTTTACTGCTTGACAAGTTTTCTGCCCCCCTTTCATGTGAAAATTGTTTTTTTTTTAATCATATCAGCAATGTTAGTAGCAGAGGTAAGGCCATTGGATGCATTGTGTCAATGGCTGTTATGTGGTCTATTTGGAATGAACGCAATTGCAAATTTTTTTAGAACTCTAAGAATGATGCGAGACATGTTATTGAGTATTCTAAAATCGAAGCTGCCTCTTGGATTAGCTCTTCGAATTTGGGTGCAGGTTCATCCTATGCGGATTGGTTTAGATGTTGGGAGGCTTTAGTCTAAGTTGAGGTGGTCTAGGGCTTTGCGTGTTGGTTTTTGCTGCTGAGCATCTCTTATGATGCTCCTTGAATATGTACTTCTTTTATAATTTTTAGTAAAAATAAAAAATAAAAAAATTGTCTCTTCTCAAAAAAAAGAAATTGGCTTCTTGGGTTCTCTTAGCTTCTTTCCACCACTAATCTGAATAATCTTTCTAGGGCATTGACTTGACTTCTGAATTTGTATTACTTAAGCAGTTGAAAAGGACACACCATATCTCTCTTTTTCAAACAAAAGTGACCACTAAAAATCCTTTGTTTTCTTTTTGTGGTATCCTTTATTTGCACTGCATTGTAGCACCCCAGTCCAAAAGTGGTGGGGTTGGTGATTACAACTCAAGCTATACGTAAGACTTCTCCTCTTAATACAATCCATAAGTATTAGAGTCGTATGTTCAGTTGATAAACTTGAATCACTTGATATACATAGTTAGGTCTTGAGTGTAGCTTTTAAGTCAAGTGGTTTGTGACGTGGTATTAAAGTTTTATTATTGTGAGGTTTTATGTTTAAATTCTAATCCTTATGCTTATTTCTCTCATTTATTAGCCTTGTCTTTCCTTCCTATTATAAATCTACTCCACGTGCCATCATGGACGCAGTGTGAAGGTCTATGTTTGCTTGATATAAAGAAGTGAGCCGTAACTTATCAGCTATAATTTGAAGGGTAGTGTGTCTATGTTCACTTGATATACATAGGTGGTCTCTACTTATCAGCTATAATTTTAAATGTTAATTGGTTTTTAACAATAAGTGTTGTCGAACACAATTAAATTGTAGTCATTTTAACAGTTTTTCATTAATAATCATGATACCGATTTCTGAGGAGATTAGGATGGTTAATTAGGATTCCCAATTTCCAACTTGATCCAATAATTTCTTCTCCATGATTGGGCTCCAAAGTTACTCTTCAAAATCTTAACTTAATCTGTAAGTTACTTCTTCTTCTTCTTCTTCGACTTGTTCTTGTTCTTCCCCCTTTCTTCTTTCTCTTATGCTTTTGCTTGTGAGTAATTGAGAAGTTTGAGATCATATCCATATTGGTGGCTTAGGAAAGGAATTAGGAACAAGCTTAAATTCCAACCATGTATGTGATGTGCACATGAGTGCTTTATGTGCTGAAGTTATTAATTTTGTATGTTTTATTTCTTCTATCTAATTTATAGATTCTTATGTAGCTTTTACAAAAAGTAGGATCCAAAGCTAAACAATCTTGGTTAGACGAGAGGTTCTTCTCAAAGATGACATGAGGATGAGTAGTTATTTGGTCACTTTTGTGGCTTCCTTTCTTGTAATCTTGGCTTCTTCTCCATTAAGACTCTGCACTGGTGAAGCGAGGTTGACAGTAGGCAGGTTTATCAGTGGAAACCAGACCATAACTTCTGATGCTGGACGCTTCACCTTAGGTTTCTTCGGCCCTAGCAATTCCAGTACTAACCTATATCTGGGCATCTGGTATGATAAGATCCCAGAACAAACAGTAGTATGGATTGCTAATAGAGATGCTCCACTTACCAAGAATTCGGATGGAGTTTTCGCACTTAGTAATGACAACAATCTTGTGATTTTAGATGGAAGAAGGATTGTTTGGAAATCTAATGTCTCTTATGTTGGTGCAACTGGTAGCAATTCAACTGCAATACTTGATAACAGTGGGAACCTTATTTTGAGAGACGACAAAGGGACTGTTTTGTGGCAGAGCTTTGATTATCCCACTGATACATTATTGCCCGGCATGAAATTTAGCTTCAACTTGAACACCCACAAAAGCAACTATCTCACATCTTGGGCGGGAGAAGATGATCCAAGTCCTGGAGTGTTCAAACTTGGTTTTGATCCTCGTGGTCCAATGCAGTTCCTTATTTGGCGCGAGTCTCGTCCATACTGGAGAAGCCAAGTTTGGGATGGAAGAGTGGTCACAACTTCAGCTGATATCTCTAATAAATATGTTCCCTATGTTACCTATACCATGAATGATGAGGTTTTTTATATCAGTTTCGGTGTATCAGATAACTCAATGCTTTCAAGTTTTGCGTTGAATACAACTGGAATATTGGAACTACGATTATGGCAGGAGAACAACATGAAGTGGCTAGTAGTGCTTTCTGCTCCAGGAGATCAATGTGACAATTATGGTAAGTGTGGTCCGTTTGGAATCTGTGATGTGAAAAACTCACCTCGGATCTGCAATTGTTTGACAGGGTTCGATCCCAAAGTTCAAAAAGATTGGGATATGGGGGATTGGTCTGGAGGTTGTGTTAGGAAAACAGAACCGAAATGTGATGAAGAAGATATATTTGTAATGTTTCGAGGAACGAAGCTGCCCGATAATTCGATCTCATTGAAAAACTTCCCTATGAAACAGTGCGAAATTGAATGTCGTAGGAACTGCTCTTGCACAGCATATGCATATGTTAATGCTAGTGTTTGGACAAGGGAAACATGCATTTATTGGGCTGGAGATTTGATGGATGTTAAGGGTGAATATGGTGGTGGACATGATCTTTACATACGATTAGATGGCTCTGAACAGGGTAAGTTAATTTTAGTGTTTTGATGCTTGTTTCGAATATGTTCTGGATTTCCTATGGCATGTTAAAGTTACACGGTTGGAGCCACAAGCTCATGGTTAGAATCATGACTTCATTTAATTGGGCTTTGGCTGTTGCCTAAGAAAGGGAACATGCATATGCAATCCCTTGATGTTTTATATAGGCTTTTCATGATTTTCCAATCTATGGTCAAGCTTTTTCAGTGGTTTATAAGCTGATATGTTCTCTATGTGAATTTGTCATGCAGTTGGCAATGGTCAGGGTCAAAAGGCTAACAAGAATTCAATTGTTATCGCAACTGCAGCAGCGGCCGTAGGAGTTCTACTCATTGGTGCTCTTGGCTGTGCTTTGCTTAGAAGAAGTTTCAAAAAGAAAAGTAAGTTTCTTGCTCTTTTAGTAAATCCCATTGGAAACAAGAAAGAGTAGATTTATTAGAAACTTGATAGATGAGTAATGCATGTGTGTTACAAAACAAAAGGTTGAGCTTATATGTTTTAAGTTCTGTGGTTGCTAATGCATGAATTTTTTCTAGTTCACAACAGAACTAGTGTACTTCTATTTATTTCTGATTTTTTGAATTACGATTGTATCACAAAGCAGGGAGGAGAGAAACTAGTGTCATGAGGATTAACTTCAAGGCCTCTAAAACATCTGGAAATCAGAATGGTTCAGAACTGACTTCATTCAGTTTGAGCAGTATATTGGCTGCCACAGATGGCTTTTCTTCAAAAAATAAACTAGGAGAGGGTGGGTTTGGCCCTGTTTACAAGGTAATGCATAGTCTCATTATGTTATGTTTATTCCACAGAAGAGCTGGATATTTTGAATCCTTTTTTTCATGCAAAACTACAACGACCATATTTCTTGCAGGGAAGTTTGCCTGAAGGCCAAGAAATTGCTGTGAAAAGGCTTTCTAAGAGCTCTGGTCAAGGGCTAGAGGAGTTCATGAATGAGGTGACATTGATTGCCAAACTACAACACAAGAATCTTGTTAGACTCTTGGGTTGCTGCATTGAGAAAGAAGAAAAGATGCTGATCTATGAGTACTTGCCCAACAAAAGCTTGGATAAATTTTTATTTGGTTCGTCTTGTATCGCAAATTTTATAATTTTCTGTTCATATAATAGTAATTGCAATGAGGACAATAGTTAAGTTCAGTTCATATTTGAATTTCTTTTTATCAGATTCATGTAAACAAGTGAATTTGGATTGGAGTATACGGTATCACATCATAGAAGGGATTGCTCAAGGGCTTCTTTATCTTCACAAGTACTCCCGATTGAGAATCATTCACAGGGATCTAAAAGCGAGCAATATTCTATTAGACGATGCAATGAACCCAAAGATTTCAGACTTTGGAATGGCCAGAATTTTTGGAGGGAACCAAACTGAAGCAAATACAAGCAGAGTAGTAGGCACATAGTAAGTATCAACCTTGATTCTTCTTACTATAAACTAGCATATGCCTACAACTTTAATTCAATTTTTTTTTTTTTTTTGTTTACTTAGTTTAACTTTCTCTTATCATGAAATGCAGTGGCTATATGTCTCCTGAATACGCATTAAACGGACTTTTCTCCGAGAAATCTGATGTATTCAGCTTTGGAGTGCTGTTGATAGAGATTGTGAGTGGTAAAAAGAATACTGGTTTTTATCCAACTGATCATGCTCCCAACCTTTTGGGATATGTAAGTATAAGAGAGCCATACATTTTCTTACTGACAATTTGAAGAATCTATAGAAATTTGACTGCTTTGTGTATTTTATAGGCTTGGGAACTATTGAGAGAGGAAAGAGGTTTGGAACTTATGGATCAATCAATTCGAGATTCATGTATCGACCAAGAAGTTTTGAAATGCGTTCAAATCGGGCTTTTGTGCGTCCAAGAACATGCAGGTGCTCGGCCAACAACATCCTCTGTTGTTTCCATGTTGGGTAATAACACTGCAACTTTGCTGGTGCCTAAGGAACCCGCTTTTTTCACTGGAAGGATTTCTAGTAATGTTCATTCTGGATTTTCATTGAAGAATTGTTCAATAAATGATTTGACAATCAGTAGCATAGAGCCCCGATAGAAGTTCTTTTATTATAACTTCATATTTACAATGCAAAACATGGAACATTATAGATGGTATAGATGAATGTTCTTTTTTTTTTGTAAGATCATAGGTGTCGGGACCCTCTCCCCACTAATCCCACCGGGCCGGACACAATCTAATGGTACCGGTGGCCAACAAATGGTAGAAGACAGACTCGAACCTGAGATTTCCTTATGAAGTAGGTTTTAGGTGCTGCACCTTACCCCTCTGCCAACGCTATGTTGGTTATAGATGAATGTTTAATCATAACTGATCGGAATGTCCTTGAAACACAACTACTTTGATATGTATATATACATGTATTTGTTTTGGTTAGGATGCTTACAATACTTTTGCTTCATTTGGGGTTTATTGCTCTCTTGTTTTTGAATGTTTTTTTGTTCTTTTTTGAAAAGTCTAACATTCATTGAACTGGAATTTTTATGAGCTATAATCAGGATGATATGAATTCAAACTGGCTAATAAACGGGAAAAAAACAACAAATTAAGGTGCTATAGAAAACAACAGAAGAAAGGGGGACGGAGAGTTCAACCATAGCCCTTGAACTTTTTTTCCTGATGAAGAAGTAAAAAACTTAACTTTAGAGGGTTGACTAGCTCTTTTATGCTCCAAACCAGGGTAACCTGAGGAACAATGGAGGAATAATGAAGTGATAATCAATAACAGAAAAGAGGTAAAAATAAAATAAAATATTAGACAGTGTTTAATACACAATTCGAATATAATTTTCTGTATCCAAAATGTTGAAAATGCGGAAAACACATTTGATTTGTAAAATCCAAGACAGTTTTTTTGAGATTTTACTAAGAAAATATATTATTTTAGAAAATGATAAATAAAGAATGAAAATAAGAAAGTGTTTGTGTTGATGTGAGAATAAAATTCCTAAGAGAAAAAAGAAGGAAAACAATAAGGAGAAAGGGTGAAAATAGTAAAGGTGTTACAATTGATCAAACATTTTGCTTGGTGAAAATAATAGTGGTGGTATGATCCTCAGAGGCAGTTATTTGGTGTTGTTTTATTTCCTCCTTGGTTTATATTTGTATTAATTTGTTTATAATTAATATAATATATCTCCTTTGCTAATTTAAAAAAAAATAAAAATACAAAATAAAACAAATTAGAAGCTCATACATGAGCACCTCATTATTACATCATACATTTTTTTTTTTTTATAACTGAGGGTATCCTGGTATCTTGGTATCCTGTCCAAACTAATTCTTTGGGCCCTTGGTTGCTCGAGGGAAAGACATCCCCGTGGCCAACACTAGTAGAGAGTTGAACTCATGACATCGTTCACTGAGACGAACGGTCCGAGCCACTCAACCAACCTAAGGCTGGTTCATTATTACATCATACTAAACCAGAAGATACATCACAACTAACAACAGACTAACATTTTGATTAGCTACCACATGCATCCACCCTCTTAACAACATTGATGATGATGACCTTATTATAATATTACACAAAGGCTGGAATAAAGGACTTAAGCTCCTTGACATCTCCAAATATGCTCTCGTACACAATAGTCTCATAAGGCTGATCCCTTATCCACTATAGGCAGCAATAAGTAATTTATAATTGTATCCAACGACATCGGCTGATATTATAGATTTGGACATTAGGCTATTGTGTTAGTAAACCTCCTCTCGTTCAGCCTTTATTATACCTGAGAAGAATATGTGTGGACCGCCTTGCTTGTTCTGCTCAATCACTGCATACTTTGCGAGATTCAACAGATGATCCGTAATGATTGTGGGTTTATAATACCCACCTTGCTTTAGATCATCAGATGCTGGCCTACAATTACCAGCGAAAGCCATATTGAATAACAAAGGAAGAAGAAGAAGAAGAGCAGAGATATAAAGAACTCAAGTTGAACCTTCATGTTAATCGATGGATTGATATGTATGATATGTTGTTTTGTTCTGATGATGAGTTCAATAGCTAGTAATTAAACTGGCCGGTACTCCCAATTTATATTTTTTTGAGGGGAAACAAAACATTGTATTAATAATAAAAAGAGCAAAAAACAGCCTTATGACCACAACATGGTGTGAGCACAAGGAGTACCCATAAGCAGAAACAGAACACTAAGACAACATGAGCAAAAAAGCAAAAACGGTAACTAACATAAGCAACCATACCAATTCCTAACCCAATCCATAATTATGTAATCTTCATTAATGTTAAACGCCACTAACCAAGACCCAGCCATTAATATTATATCATTCCAAAGGGGAGACACATTCCTAAATTCATTCTTGAAGATCCTATTATTGCGTTCCAGCCACAACATCCAAAACGTGGTCTAAGCAGCCGTCCTCATCACATCCAAAACTTTGCCATGCAGACCACGAACATTCTCCAACTTCAAGGAATCATTGCACGACCTAGGGGCTCGAAACTTATCACCTAGTCTGAAGTGTCATTCCTCCCAAATTTAGAAGAATAAGTACAAGAAAAGAACGCATGATCAACGAACTCAACATCATTCAAACAAAATGGACAACAATGTGGAAGCAATGAAAAATGTGGTAATCTCACCCATATTTAATTTATTATGGACCAAAAGCCACCAAAACACTTTAACTTTAGACGACATGTGAGCTTTCCATATGAAGGGGGCAATAGGGAAAGAAAAGGAAGAGTCATTATCTTGAAAGAAGGACTTGGTAGTAAAAATACTAGAGAAATGGAGAGACCACACAAACTTATCCTGACCAATAGAGAGAGAAAGGCTTGGCTAGAAGTGGCATCAATGAATCTAAATCTGATTGTTGGCTAACTAATAGGAAAGAAGGGAGGAACAGATTCCATTGGATGGGCTCAGGGATGCTATTATTAATGATAAAATAGGCGATTGGGAAATAAAGGAAGGGCGACAAATGGTGCAACCTTGAAAAGAGATTAGCAAGAGAATCCATCTATCCTCCCAAAAGAAGAAAGAATAACCATTGCCAACACGTGAGCTCATAAGAAAAATCATATTAGGAAGCAAAGAGATTACAAATTTTCACGGACTTCTAAAAATAGTTCAGATATTAGGGATGATTCTTCTACGAAACTCAATCGACTCAAATTTAGTAGGGATAATCCGTTCCAAAGTTCCAATTTATATAGTTGGAACTTGCTAGATATGAATAGCAATTGCAGTGCATGCCCACTTGTACGTACTGTCTTTTGTTATATCAGAAGGGCAGAGCTGAAGGTACACATCTCAAATCCCCTCGTTTTGAAACATGTACCCCTAGCACAATTCATATAAAAACACGTGAATTCTGCATTACATACGGAGCAATGCTAGAACAGTTTTATTTTTTAACGCAATTTTTAACTTATACTGATATGGTATTATTTACGTATAATATGGGAAAAAACTTTTTTTAATATGGTCAGAGGTGATTAGATTACACATTGTTACGTAATATAATATTGTAAAAAGTATTGATGATTGCGTCTCGTCTCCTCTAACATTTTTCTTAAATATATATTTAAAAAGAAAATTTTCATAAAGACGTTGGGCATGAATGCAAGGGGCTGACCCTAAAGGATGGATATGATGCGCGTGTATAGCATACATCAAAAAATACATTGGGTTCTAGCATTGATATTTTACGTTGACGGCCAACCTCTCTTTTGCATATCTCATCAAAAAATGTATCCGTAGGTGGTCCGTGTGGTGTTAGATTATCAAGAGAGTACATTAACATGATTAGGACCAAATGAGCTACCTATCAGGGAGTTGGTGACTGAAGCGCCACTAAACGATAGTCATAACTATAACAGTCCTAAGGTACATAGGTGTTATTAGTTTTTCCTTGTAAACGTTATGTGCGACGTACGAGCTGTCTTCTGTTATTTAAAAACACGTAAATTTTGTACGTCATATATAGAAATTTAAAGTTGTAGTTGCGCTTGTAAAGTTACATTTTTTGTAATTAAAATGATAATATTTTACTTTTTTTTTCTTATGGAAACTTGAGAGATAAGGTGAAATTGAGGATAATATAGAAGAGGTAGGAGAGGTGGGTGTTACGATTAATATATCATTTTGCTTGTTGAAAATAGCATGGGTGTTATATATGATCCCTAAGGCAGGTGTACGTTTGTATTAATCTGTTTAGAATATATTCTTCTTCTTTGCTTTTCGTAAAAAAAGAAATAATAATACTCAAACAAATTAAAAGTTCACACATGAGCACATTATACGAAATGAGTAACTACAACACACAACATTTTGATAAGTAACCACATGCACATGCACCCTCATATAGACATTGACGAGGACCTTATTATAATTATAATATTACAGAAAGAAACTCATACATGAGCACAACAATGAACTCATAGGCTTACAAAAACAGCAGACATATCCCGAGAATAGAGGACATAATCATCACAAAGAGGGCAAAAGCATCGTAACAAGAAGGTGAAACTCTTTCAACAAACCACCCACCCTCCCTTACTAGCATAAAAATCCTGGCTACTAGTGTAACCAAGAATGAGAAAAACTACATAAACTACTTAGACTACACCATAAACAAACTTAATCAAACCATGGAAGAAAGCACTTAAGGTCCCTGACATCTCCCGATAAGCTCTCATACACATAAAAAGTAGCAAGACAGATGTAATCTACAATTGTATCCAAGCACCTCGTCAACTTCAACCAATATTCAAGATTTGGACATTAGATTATTTTGTTGCTTAACCATCTCTCGTTCAACGCTTGTTACCCTTACGAAGTAAAGGTAAAACCAATAATCGCCTCTCCTATTTTTCTCATACATACTTTCCAAGATCATTCACAAGATCGGTTATACTTATGATTTCATACACACGGTGCCTTACATCATCACATACCGATCCATCAATCAGCGAAAGCCACATTGAAGAACAAAGGAAAAACGTATAAGAAGAATAATAGAGATAATGAACTGAACTTGAACTTTCATATTAATGGATGGATTGATATGATGTGTTTTTTATTTTTGTTTTGATGATGAGTTTGATAGCTAAACTGGTAATCTAAATTTAAAGTTGAAGCTTGGTGCATAGAAATAGTACATGTGGTGCCCACTTGTACGAGCTATCTTTTGTTATATAAATTAGGAATTTTTAGAGTTTGAGTCCCTTGGTTATCTCTAACTAGTGTAGAGGTCTCATAATTTTTTATTTATGGCATTATATGTATATGAAATTGAATTGGTAAATTATAAGCATTCTATTGTTATAAGTGCATTGTATTTGCATTCATGAAATATTTTTGACATTGAGCATGCTTTGACATTTTGGATTAAATGCTTTAAGGCGCAAATTGTCGTTCTATTACTTGTTTTTCAGGAAGAATTATGCTGATTCTACTTGGATAGGTGTACTTTGGGGTGAGATCTACCTTGTTTTATTAAATCACAAATATGTACCTTCATTATTTAAAATCTATATTTCATAAAATTATTAGTTTCTCATGAAGTGATTTTGAGAAAGAAATTTCACACCTGGTAATAGGTGTGGTTTGGGTTAAAAAATCAGGGTGTGAACATAAACATATAACAGTATATAAAAATGATTGAAATAAGTAGTTATTACTGATTTTCCCCATAAATAGCATAAAATATTGAATCATCTCATCAAAAAACATATTGTATTATAAAATAACTATTATACAAGAAATCACCTTATCTCAATTATTATCCCTCACGTGTGTTCAAGTGTTTCAACAAGATCTAAACTTGGAAAGAGATTTATTCTTATCATATGAGTAACAATTGTTTTGAAGAAAAAAAAATATAAAAAAGAATGATTACATCCATTCAACAAGCAGTTATTGCCGCTTGATCTATTAGATGGATGTGCGATGCATAACTGAAGGTGTGCGTGTAATGAATGATTTAATAATTGTGTTTATGTAGTTGTACTTGAAGTTGTAATTTTTTTTTTTGTAATTGGATTAAAATTTCCCTTTATATTAAAATGTTTATAATATATTCTTTGCTTTTCAAAAAAAAAAAACTAAAAAAGAAAAAAAAAAAGAAAGAAAAAAACCAAAAAATTAAATCAAACAAACTAGAAGCTCATATGTGAGCACCTTACCATATATTGCATCATACAAAACGAGAACAAACATACATAACAAACTATTGACACAACATTAATTTTGATTAGCAACTTTGCACGGAGTACCCTCATACAAACATTGATGAGTAGATTATTATACTATTTAAACAAAGAAGCTCATATATAAATGACCACCTTGTTATTCCATCATACGGGGGAGTACTTCTAGATCTCTGTAGTCAAACAACTCAAGCTCCCTGTATTTTTCCAATAAGCTCTCATACACAATAGCCACATAAGGGTGAGGCTCCAACCTTCCAACGTGAGCAGAAATATGAAATTTATAATAGTATCCATGATCACGATATCGTTTAGCCTCCTTGCGTGCTGCATCTATTACCTTTACAAAGTTTACGTATGGATAATTGTGTAGATCGTTTTTCGCCTTCACAGCAAACTTTGCGAGATCTATCTCATGATCGGTTATGGCTATGGGTTCATACTTGTCCTGCTTTATATCATCAGATATCGATCCATCACCAGCGAAAGCCACATTGAAGAACAAAGAAAAAAGAAGAAGAAGAAGAATAGCAGAGAAAATGAACTGATGAACTTGAACTTTCATATTAATGGATGGATTGTTATGATATGGTTTTTTTTTTTCTTTGTTTTGACGATGAATTCAATAGCTAAACTGACACTCCCAATTTATAAATGAAGCTTGATACATAGAAATAGTAGATGTGGTACATGCCAACTTGTGCGAGCTATGAACGGTCCATATGACTTAGAGAGTACAATGATTACATTATCAATTTGAAATGTGGCCATTAGTGGACCAGTATTATCAATTTGAAATGTTTGTATTGTATTTAAGCATGTATAGGTTATACATCTTCTAAACCAAGTGTTGAGCTATTTTGCCTTTCTTAATGTCCGTGCCAATTTGGCAATCCATCAGTCATCTCAACCTCTGACCCACCTGAGTTGTCATCGACAATACCTAGTCAGCTCGCATTTCAGAAAAATTATTACGATCCTCTGTGTCCTCAACCTACCTCATTTACCTCATTATAATTACACGTGTCATTTTTCTATTAGATTAAACTTATTCCAAGTAATTTTGTGCAAGCGCTATTGGATGGGCTATGTTTTTAAGAAACGTTTGTTACCATGTGCTCATTTAGGCTTGCTGAAATAATGCATGTGTGGGGCCGTATAGTGTTAGGAAGCGCACATAAGTCGCTATCAGTATTGCCTAGCTATCGTACGCTGTATGCTGCATTCGACACCTGTACACGTGTATTCCGCCTTCGCACGCGTGCGTTGGAGCCTGCTGTGTACGTGTTGGGATGCAATGGCATGTGCGCGTGCGAGAGCCTTTTGGTTTATAGCGCTTCGTTGTTGAACCACAAAAGGTAGCAGCCGCAGATTGATAGTCGTCTTTCAAACAATTTTTATTTTTATTTTAGGGTGAAACAAAAAGGTGTTAGATAAATATTAAACACTAAATTATTACACTAGACACTCTCCCCCGCGATATCTAGCCTGTTGAGACCTACTAGTCTCTATACCAATAAACGGGCCAAAACCTTCAAGCTAATCTATTTTTTAAAGTATTGCCTTTGAAACAAGTTTCATTTGAAGAATTTTCATATTGAACTTATACTTTATCTCTTTTATTAAAAATCCGTTTGAAGTAAAGTAAACAACTTTTTACTCAAATTATTAGCACAATTTTAAATCTCATATCATTACTTGCTGAAGGAGAAATATGAGTGATAGTTAATAGGATACAGTTGTACTTTAATTTATATTTCTTTTAACTGTACCAAGAACTGTAACAGTAGTTATATAAACTGTTGAATCTTTGTTTATGTATTTAGACAAATAGTCTGTTCATACCAGTCAAGTTGAGCACATAGATAGTTCTCTAGCCTGCAAATCGAGAAGTGAATAGGTTATTCTCAAGCCCATAAGTTGAGATAAGTAGTTCTCTAACCTGTAAATCAAGAAGGAGAGAGATTGTTTTCAAACCGGTAAGTTGAGAAAGTATAGGTAATTTTTAGCTTGTAAGTCGAGAGGTTGTGAAAGTTTAGTCTTCACGTGTGAAGAAGATCCCCTGTCACGACCCCCTTGACGTAGGCTGACGTCATGACCGGCACCATGTACTATACACTGTACATACCCGTATACAGTATACAATACACTGTAAGCCTTCACGTACTCTCACAATTCATCCCAAACTTACAGAATTTTTTTATATATACCACAAATCAAATCCAATTAACTAACTATATAGATGATCATTTCACCCACATTCATTTCATTCATTCCACAAATTAAATTCTCAACTGATAAATATATTTCATCATCCCAAGCATTATATAAGATTACCACACAACCCATCTAGGTGATAGTATATTTATAGTATGTGATAATTATACATATCAAAATATCAAAAATATAATCTATTTCATCCAAGCATACGTACACGTACCAGACGAAGGTTCACGTGATTATCACTCACGGATTTTTCTTTTTCCCTTCGACTCAATACCTGAAATATTGGAGGAAATGAGGTGAGCAAACAATAGCTCAGTGAATATAGTTCTTGAGATGACAATTATATACATTTAGAGAAATATGACATTTAAAATCATTTCAAACACTTATTCAACACATGCATCAGATCTGTTTTTACCATCTCAGGGGCAAACAAGGCTAGCCTATTGAACTCATATTCATATTCTCTCACAGACATGTTCCCTTGCTGTAATTCTATAAATTGCTTATGCCTTTTATCAACCTCAGACGGGGGATAGTAAGTTTTGTAAAATACTTCTTTAAACTTATCCCAAGTATCTATGGGTCCTTGAGCTCGGCCTATTGTCTGCCACCATCTCTCAACCTTACTCGAAAATTTAAATCGAGCAAGTCTAATCTTGTCCTTATCTTGTACATGCATATCCTCAAAGATAGCTTCTATCCGTAGAAGCCAATCCTCAGCAACCTCTAACTCTAGGCTGCCATCAAATAGAGGCGGTTCTCGTCTCTTAAATGCTTTCATCACACCTTCATATCTGCGAGTCTCTTCTATATCCTCATGAGGCTCTACTGTCTCCTGCACTGGCACAGGTCGCTCGGCAGACGCACCCGCACTACTGGCGCCAACCTCGGGTACTACAGGTGCTGGAGGCCCCTGTAAATTATCCTGAAGACGTGTTATCATACGCATCATCTCAGCATTTTGTCTCTGCTGAGCTATCATCATTTCTTCCAGTTTCTTTAACCTTTCTTCTTGTGGGTCCATGATTGCCTGATACTTCCCTTTCAATCTGCCATTCACAGAGATAAAGGAGCATATAAGTCAGACAATTCGATTACTCAATCTTTATAGATACGTAATTTACCCGTACATAAACCCATAAAACAAACATAAGATACTAAAGCTTTTAATCTTTTAGGCTTTTAATCCTAAACGTGGCTCTGATACCAATATTGTCACGACGCCCCTGACGTAGGCTGACGTCATGACCGGCACAATGTACTATACACTGTACATACCCGTATACAGTATACAATACACTGTAAGCCTTCACGTACTCTCACAATTCATCCCAAACTTACAGAACTTTGTTTTTATCCACAAATCAAATCCAATTAACTAACTATATAGATGATCATTCCACTCACATTCATTTCATTCATTCCACAAATTAAATTCTCAACTGATAAATATATTTCATCATCCCAAGCATTATATAAGATTACCACACAACCCATCTAGGTGATAGTATATTTATAGTATGTGATAATTATACATATCAAAATATCAAAAATATAATCTATTTCCTCCAAGCATACGTACACGTACCAGACGAAGGTTCACGTGATTATCACTCACGGATTTTTCTTTTTCCCTTCGACTCAATACCTGAAATATTGGAGGAAATGGGGTGAGCAAACAACAGCTCAGTGAATATAGTTCTTGAGATGGCAATTATATACATTTAGAGAAATATGACATTTAAAATCATTTCAAACACTTATTCAACACATGCATCATTCAACGAATATATCATACATGTCAACAACATAAATTGCATAAAATTTCAATAACATAATGCACAATCTCCCTCCTCCGCAAGGCAAGAGAGCGGGTCTAACCCTTGTATGGCCGTACAAGGTAGACACAGCTTCTTATCACCCAATTCACAGCCATTTCAAGGATCGCAACCCTTGTTAGGACAGACCTACTGACAATGAGGACTCGCAAAATCTCATCCGGGTCTAATTCCTAACGAAATGACAATGAGGATTCGCAAAACCTCATCATCTCAAACTTCAATTGTTAAAATCAGTTTGCATGGTCCATAAAACTCAATGTATATATAAATATACCATGCATACAATCAAACATTTTATATATGTATAATGTCATACAAGAACCAAGTCAATGAAACTATACTCACCGTGGGTTTTCTAAGCCAACCTCTAAAATTGAGCAACAATAAACGTCATTGCTTCCTCAAAAGCGTTTATCCATGCCCTTAAGCCTCAATTTAAACACTGAAATTATCCATAGAGTATCATGAAAATCATCATTTACAAATATCAAATTACTGTTCACAGTACTATTTACTTTTTACTATTTACTATTCACTATTCATTTCACTATTCACTATTTACTATTTATTTCACTATTCACTATTTACTATTCATTATTCACTATTTACTATTCACTATTCATCCGAATGTTGTAAATTGTATTAAAATTGTCCAACGGGCTCCAAATATCATAAAATTGAATCTAACCACATATTCGGGTTTCTAACAGTCTAGGGAACATTTTTCTACCTTTCTAGCGGATTTTTATTTATATTGGGTCAAAACCCCAATTTTTGAAAACGCCGTAAAACGACTCCTACAGTCAAAATTACTCCGCTAGAAAGTTTACATCTAGCTTAAATATCAATTTTACAAAGACATAAAGTAGAAATCGCTTACCTCGGGTTCGGATCTCCCTCCGTTTCCCCTTCTTTCTTCCTTCCTTCCTTTCCTTCTCTATGCACTTCTTCTCCTCCTTCTCTTTCTTTTGCAACTTCTTTTTTTTTTCTTTGTTTTCTCTTGTCGGCAAAGAGATAAGTGCCTTATTTTGTTTTTTTATTATTTGATTTTAATTTTGATCCCATGCTCCTCATGCAATTTACTAAACTAACTTTCCCATGTTATCCCATGCTCCTCATGCAAGTTAACAAACCAACTTCCTCATCTATTAATTAATTTAATTTAACTCCAATTCACATATCTAATTAACCAACCCATTCCACTAATAAAACTTATATTCTTTATTTAATAATTACATTTATTTGCTCATACGTATCAAATACGTGTATTATCACGCGTATATTTAGGTCATACGTATAAAATACGTGTATTATACCTCTTGATATACGCGTACTTCAACGTATATATTTTATTAAAATTACGGGGTGTTACATCCCCAAAGATGCTATCCGAGCACAAGAGCACTACTCATTATAATAATAATATTACACAAAGAAACTCATAAATGACCACCTTGTTATTACAATGGTTTGGTCCAAAGGACTTTTTTTTTTTTTTCCTTTTCTTTTGTAAAAGATTCATTTATATTTCTGTATCATCTCTAATCTCGGAGTACATTTTGCCAACAAAGATGATACGTTCTAGAGTACAATGATGCACAACAATGAACTCTTAGGCTTACAAAGAAAGCGGGCAAAACCCAAGAACAGAGGATATAATCCTCGCAACAAGAGGCCAAAAACATCGCAATAAGAAGGTAAAACCCTTTCAATAAACCCCCGTTATTAGCATAAAAATCCTACTTAGACTACAACAGAAACAAACTTAATCTGTGACGCCCCGAAAATTATTTCATTTAGCCCATAACCCAATTGCACTTTGCCCAAACTCTATGCGTTGCCTTGATATGTTTGGTGTTTGTTTGATGGTTGTTTAATGTTTGTATAGTTGATGCTTGATAATGTATATAAATATGTGTATCATAAATTGTATATGGGTCATGTTAAATTAAATTATAATGCATATGTTATTATTTATGTATGGGCCCATTAAACCATGAATTGATATGAGTTAGGATTGATTGAATAAAAGGATAAATGAGAATGAAAATTTGGTGTATTGAATGGATTGACATCTAAAATACATGAAAGCATGAAATTGGTTAAAGTACATGTGGTCGGTATGGGTAGTATGAGACCAACACGTGTGAAGGTTGGTGCATGAAAGTGGACAAGTGTCCCATGCCCTCAAAGAAGTGCTAGAATGAGTGGAGGAAATCAAGGAGAGAATCAAGGAGGGAATCAAGGAAGTGCTAGAAAGAGGTGAGTGGAGAGAAAGAAAAAGAAATAAAAGAAAAGAAGAGAAAGGAAAGAAGAAGAGAAAGGAAGAGGGAGTTGCAGGAGGAAGATCTCTGCGACGTTTTCATCAAAGAACTGGATCTTTGGGATATATGGTCAGATTGTGCTCAAAATTTGTCAGCACGTTCGTAGCTTATGGTTATTCATTCTGGTCGGTGGAGATCCTGATCAGAGGTTTCGTCTAAGAGATCTAACCTCTCAAACAAAGCTGGTCGGAAAGTCTGGATTTCTCGTGCCGTTTCGCTCAAACTTCTAGATCTCCTTAATCTACCGTTGGATGGATATAAAATTTGGGTATGTAGTGTAAAATTGATATTTCTGCATTAGGAACGGTGGAGATTTTGATTAGAGGTTTCTTCTGAGAGATCAAACCTCTCAAACAAAGCTGGTCGGAAAGTCTAGATTTCTCGTGCCATTTCGTTCATACTTGTAGGTCTCCTCAATATACCGTTGGATGTATATCAAATTTGGGTATGTAGTTTAAAACGGATATTTCTGCATTGTGAACGGTGAAGATGTTTATATGGTAAGTATCTTGTGTGATATAGTCATCTGAGTTTGAGTATTTGCAGCAGGAAAGGAGAAATTATCTGATTAGAGACTTGTTCATCAAAGATACTTATCTTTTCGGTCCATCGATGGATTGGGCTGATATTTGGAAAAAAGGTTTGTTTCTTCACATACTTAAATCTGTACGGTTGATTTTGTGATTACATATTTCTGTTGGTAGATTGATACATCTGAACAGAATATTAAAGGAAGAATTGGTAGGGTTGCTTGTATTAGACCCAAATTTAGAATATGAACTTAGACCTTTCCAAATAGCTTGCATGTCAACTATGTTGACCTAGTTGCCATTGTTGATGAACCCATGATGCAAAATCAGTGATATACATGGTTCAACATGGTGACCTAGTGTAAATCGTCAATATGGCCTAAGTATGGAAAATTTCATATTTTAGGGCTTTTGATGCTTTTGGCCTAGAATCATTGAATTGATGCAACTTATGTTTAATTAAGCATGATTAGGGTTGATTATGCTACTGATTTGGTGGTTGTGACCATATCATGGGTTAGGCCTACTTGTAATCAAGTGACCCAATTTGGGCATGTTTATGCCTAAGGAATTGAAAATCAGTATTTTTGATTAATAGAATGGTTTATGAATGAGAACTATGCATTAGAGGCCTAAGTCATGTGATTTGAGTTGAATGATGGGATTAGATGGGAATTAGGCCTATTGTCTATATGTGGGCTGATTTAGGGTTGATGTGTAATGTCTATGTGATTGAGCATAGAAATTGATGTATGGTAGGATATTGATGAATGTTTCAAGATCTTGATTGGGTTGATTCGGTTTGGTGGTCATGTGTGGTTAAATACTCTCGCGAGGCTTGGTTGTGAGTAGACTTCATTTATGATTATATCTTTTATGTCATCATATCACTTATATATATTGTATGTTGAAAGCATGAATGTGTTCTAATGTTTTGAATGATGCATTGATTTGAGAAAACCTTATGACTTTGGTTGGGCCCATCTATTTGGCTAATAGGGGGACTTAACCTTGTCATAAGAGGGTTTTAGGAAAGGAAATGATTGGGGTTAACGGTACGGTGAATTAGACGTGCACTAGTAACCCAATGCATGTGGAATGTGGATCCAAATTGATAAGCTTTTACTTGCATCGAACTTATTATAAATGCTTGATATCTATATGTTATGAGCTTTTAATCATGCTACACATTGACATGCATACATGATATTTATTGACGAGTATTAATAGCATATTTGAATTCTATTCACTGGGCACCATTGGCTCACCCTCATTTTCCTCTTTCAGGTCCTTCTGTCCCGAATAAGGGCAAAGGAGTAGTCATATCTTGAGGGTCTTGCCTGCGATAGAATCCAAGGCCTCGATGTGAGTTGAGAGGCATTTTGATTGAATTGTGTTTTAAATTATGAAGTATTATATTTTGGATTATGTAATTATAACACTTACCACATTGTAGTATGGGTGAGTTGGGACTTGTTGGATAGACCATGTGGGCATATGACGGTTTTTATTTGTACCCACAATTTTGGACTTTATGTGTATGTCAATTTTAATGTACTGTAGCGATTATGATTTTATTTATGGTTCATTTTTATGGATTATCTCTTCTCTTGGATGATTAATACGGTGGGTAGTTTTGTTTAGTACCTTTTGATATTATGTCGTTGTTTGAGATAAGGCTCGTAGGGTCTCAACCACCTCACGGGAGTTGAGGAGTGGTCGGAGATGCCTACGCCGGGCGTCCCGCCCCGACATTCCGCATGCCACTCCCTGCGGGGTTGGTGGTCCGGGGCGCGAGGTCGCCACATAATCAAATCATGGAAGAAAGCACTTAAGGTCCCTAACATCTCCCGATAAGCTCTCATACACATAAAAAGTATAAGGCAACTGCTGCTTTTCATCTATAAAGTAGTATGATAGATGTAGTCTATAATTGTATCCAACCACCTCGTCGAATTCAATCAGTATTCTAGATTTGGATAGTAGATAATTTTGTTGCTTAACCACGTCGCGTTCAACCCTTGTTACCCTTACGAAGTAAAGGTAAAACCAATAATCACCTCTCCTGTTTTTCTCATCCACGACATACTTTCCGCGATCATTTACGTGATTGGTTATACTTATGATTTCATACACACGGTGCCTTACACCATCAAATACTGATCCATCATCAGCGAAAGCCACATTGAAGAACAAAGGAAAAACGTAGAGGAATAATAGAGATAATGAACTGAACTTGAACTTTCATATTAATGGACGGATTGATATGATGTGTTTTTTATTTTTGTTTTAATGATGAGTTTAATTGTGACGGCCCACACCCCAGACCGCCATCTCTCATGGATCAGAGTGCAGAAGTGTCGGGATGGGACACCCGGCATAGGCATCCACGACCACCTCAAATTATCCCATGAGATGATCGGGACCCTACAAGCCTCAATCAAACTCTTACATAAAATCCCTAAATTTTTGTTTTTGTTTTTATCCACATCAAACTTGATAGACTTAACAATTCAATATCAAAGTCCACATGAATCAACAAGATATAATCTCTCAAGGCATACCATAAACATAAACCAAAAAGGATGATCCTCTAAAGTATACAACACAAATACAATGATCATAATAGTATTTGAATAGAACATACAACCATGATCAAAAGTCTCCAATTAAACCCAAAATGGTCTAAGGCAACATGCCTAGAACCATCATAGCAACCATAATCCCTCTCACCATCTAGGTTTAACAAATGTTATAGATTACATATGTATCGAATTAAGCAAAACAATATACATATGTAAATAAATGACATCCACCCATACACGTAAGCTAGACTCACGTCAGGATGTCCTTAACTGCTACAGTGGCAAGCTCTCAAGCGTATGCTATGCCTTTGCCCTTACCTTTATCAGTAGAACCTGAAAAGAGAGTGAGAGGGTGAGCCAACGGAGCCCAGTGAATAATGTTTAATAGTGTCATCATTTATGCATCAATAAAAGTCATATATGTACATGCATGAAATAATGCTCATAAGTATGTGAATCATAAAACACAATAAAATAAGCATCCACCATTTTCATGCATTTCAAATCCATTCATTTTCCATCATCATTTTCCTGCTGTAGAGACCAACATGGCCCTCCCTTATTGGGGTACAACTGACATAGAGATTATTCACTCGTAAATGACATGATCCTCCTTTAATCGGGGTATGTCATTTCCTCATTGCCATATCATTTTCCTACTTTAGAGATCAACTTATGATCCTCCCTTAATTGGGGTACAGCTGACATAGAAATCATTCACTAGCAGGTGCAATGATCCTCGGGGTATGTCATTTCTACTTCTAGAGACAAGTTAGCTTGGTAATTACTCAAGCCTTCTAGATACACACTATCTAGAGACAACTTAGCTTGGAAACATCCAAAGCCTTCTAGAATTCTCTATGCATGTCATTTCAAAACATAGTAAACACATGCATGCCATAATGATATTCATGACTTTCAACATACAAGTATAAATGAATATGATGACACAAGTGATAAACAAAATGAACAACTTCTCACAGCCAATGCCACGCAAGCAAAGCTATCCACACACGGTCTACAAAAATCCCAATGCAAAATAAGATCCTGTAAACCATAGATTCATGCACATGTATCGATTACCATGATCATCCATACATAGGCACACTAATCACGAGACTTATTTAATAAGTCTATGTGCATCTAATTCCCATCACGAGTTTCCCATCTCATGATCAACCTCGACATCTATGCCAAGCCACGTACGAGACTAATTCCCCAAAACTAAGTCAATCACTTAGTCTAGGTCATTCAATCCTAACACAAGTCCAAATCATTCAAAACCATGCAAGATTGATCATTATCAAGTCAATTCCTCAATTCAAATCAATACATGGCATATGACCCAATTTGGGAAAAAATCTTTACAATAGGCATAGAGCCAAATTGTACTAAGTCATATAAAATTAACATAGGTTCAAACATTCTAAGCCCATGATTCCACTCAAGTTAGGCCCAATTAGATAATCCCTAAGTCAATTTGATTAATTGACTTGGTTTAGGTCAAAAGCCTCAATTTGGGCAAAATCCCCAAAATTAAGCTCTATGGCGATTTTAACTTACAACTAGGGTTTCTAATGGATAAAAATACTGAACACTACCATCAATCAACTAGAATTAGTCATTTATCCAACATAGTTGATATGCAAGTCCAAAGGAAATCCCTAAGTTCGATTTCTAGGGTTTAGACCTTTACGCACAACTCCTTCAATTTTTTGCTAGAAATTGGGAAAAATGGTGTCATTGTGTTCCAAATCACCTTAGGAACCCAAATCCCTAGCTTACAACTCGTCCCTAAGAGTTTCACACAAAACCCTATATAGCACCCGTGCCATTAGGTGATGTCATTTTGACCCATAGTATATCCGTATACATATTCGTATACGTATGTGTATATGTATTTTGGTGCTCGACGTAGATAGGTTCGAGTGCCTTTGCATGATTTTAGGTCATAGAAAGTGTGCATGAAGTTTTGGACCCATCGGAGACCCGTTCAACGTCGAAACATGTCGAAAACAGTGTTTTGGATCCAGTGGAGCTCGCTCCAGGGAGGAAGAAATTTCTGTCACAAATTACATCAATAGTTTGATCTCCTAGATTTGTGGTCCGATTGAGCTGAAATTTGTGGTAACTGACTCATGCAACTTTTTAACGGTTATGATGTTAAAGTTTTGGGTAGTTTGCATGAAATTTACTATCTAAGTGCAAGTATTGCAATAGGAAAACTGATTTTTGACAGTTTTTGATAACTTTTCGTTGGGGGCGCAAACACTTATTAACTTGATTTTTTCAACTCATTTGCACATTTTGCACTTGAGAAAGAGGGAGAAGAGCTCGAGAAGAGAAAAGGAGAGAAAAATTAAGGTTTGGAGGTTCTTGCCCAAGAACTCCATGAGGTTTGCATGTTTTCTCTCTTTTCTTCCTTTGATCTCTCTAGTTTAAGCTTCCAAGCTGTATTTTGACCTAAGATATGCCGTGAATTCTCAGTTGAGGATTGTTCCAGACCTAGGGTTCCATTGCATGCATGTTTTTATGAACCCTAGCGTTGATTGGAGCCCATTGGTGTCATTTTTCCCATTTTCTCTTTTGGATTTGGTGAAACTCTTTGTAAATGGACCTATACCTTGTTCATGGTTTTAGAATTTTCCAGGTTGTTCGCATGTCACCTATGTTAGACCTATGAACACCAAGAACTGATCCACGCCTTTGGTTAGAGATTTTCATGGTGAAATCTTGGAGTTTAGTTCAAATGGTCTACACTTGAATCATTGACTTAGGGTTAGAATTAAGCTTTGAATGTCAACTATGTTGACCTAATAGCCATGGTGGATGATCCCATGGTGCAAGTTCAGTAAATTTTGTGGCTATGTATGGTGGTCTAGTGTAAAATTGGCAATATGGCCTATGTAAAAAAAAGAAATCCAGATTTAGGGCTTTTGATGCTCTTGATAGAAAATCTGAAAATTTATGCAATGTAGGTCTTTTTGGGCATGATTAGGGTTGTTGATGATAGAATTCAGAGGGTTCTCATAATGGACACCCTAAAGTTGACTAATTTTGACCTAGGCTAAGTATTTGGCATTTTTCATGTACTTTGGCCATTTTGCATATAATTTGGGGATTTTGCCCAAATTGGGACTTTTCACCCAAAACAAGTCAATTTATGAAATTGACTTGGAGATTGTTTAATTGGACCCAAATAGAGTAGAATCATGGGTTTAAAATGTTGGAACCTATGTTAAATTGATATGACTTAGTTCATTTTGACCTAATGTTTTATATTGGCCTAATTGGGAATTTTGACCAAGACTTAGTCAATTGATGAAATTGACTTGATGTATAGTCTAATTGACCCTAATTATAATTGAATGTCATGTATATTAGTGGTTGGAACATGGGATCACCCTATTACATTCAATTTAGGTTAATCTTGGTTTAATTGAGTCTAAATGATCAAGTTGGGCAATATGAAAATTGGCTCAAGGGGTAACCAATTTAGAATCTAATTGACTTTAGATTGGGTTTGAACATGAGGTTTTGACACACTTTATAACTGATTTTCAGTTGTATGAACCATGCTATTTTCAGGTCTTGTGATTGATCTTAAACCAGTTTAGTCAATTGGAGAGTTTTGGTGATTGGGTTGGATAGACTTAGCTAATTAAGTGCGAGTATTCTTTTACTTTTAGATTATTTATATGTGGCATTGTAGTATATAAATATTTTAAATGTTTATGTATTATGGTATGCATGTTTTAATATTCCATGAAATACATTTGAGCATAATTCATTGGGATTGCAATTTGGGTTGAGCCTCCTAGTTGGAATTTTCTCTTTTTGAAAATTCTCGTAAGTCTAGCGGCAATCCCAATTGTGTACCTAGCAGAGGGTTTTATGGCTTGTGTATGGGTTGGTTAGTTTAGGCTAATCCTACGTGCTGCACAACTCCAAAAATCCTATTAGAATACGAGTATTGTGTGTGTGTTCAGGTATTGTGTGCAGCGCACCAGCCTTGAATCCCCGTACTCAGGAGGTGTTAGGATTGCATGAGCATGACTAGAAATGTTATGCATCGTCTTATGGATGACTTGATGCATTATGTTAGCATGTATGTAATCTATTTCGTCATCATGATATTTCAATGATTTATGATCTTATCATGTTTTTATTAAATGCACGTATATGCCACTTATAAATGACATTCACTGGGCTAGTTGTAGCTCATACCTCACCTTCTTCTTTCAGGATCTGATAGAAAAAGGTAAGAGAAGGCTTGATTGTAAAGCGTCCCTTGTTTTTGTTTCATGTAGGTGTTGTACATTTAATTTTGTAATTTGATAATGATGTGCATGATAACACCTAGTATATGAATAATTAACATATAGTTGGGATGTAACACCCCGTGCTTTTAAGCAATATATTACATAAGGCCTTTTTGTCACACCCTAGTACACAACACACCGCAGTGTCTAGTACCCCCGGGATGTGATGGGTACCTCATACCCAATATATAAAATTTTAAAGTTTACAAAAATACTACAAACCCAACACATCCCATGTCACACCCCAGTACACAGCACACCGCAGTGTCTAGTACCCCCGGGATGTGATGGGTACCTCATACCGAGCGTACCCCAGTCATTATATACCACATAATATTGTCCCATCCTAGTACACAGCCCACCGCAGCGTCTAGTACCCCCCGGATCATTTGTCCACACTATTCATTTATATATGAATGTTGGGGATTCGTATATGTGTTTTAGGCTGACGGGACGCCAGGTGTACCGACGGAGGGTATACTCGGAGGTTTCCGTGCTGGTCATGACGTCACGTATAGTAGGTCGTGACACCCTAACTCCATGCACCACCAAAAATGTGGTGAAATTCATGCAAAATGCATTCCAAGTATAGATCTAGGTCAATGAAGGTTGTTTCTATCATAAACAAGCTCAAAATAGCAAAAATCAGCCAACCTTAGGTTAGGGAACACCCAAAACAGTGACCCATGGAGAAAACTACACCATTAGAAAGCTTACTCTTACCTTCAATGGTGATTTCATGAAAAAAAATGAAGAAAAATACTTACTTTAAGATGTAGATGGTAACGATTTTTCCTTGGAAACCCAACTTTTCCTCCCCTTTTCCTTCTCCAATTCGTCCTTGGCACATATGGGATTAGTAGTGTCACACCCTGGGTTACACAGCGTGCCCCCTACCCAGGTGCGGGTGCACCCCCTCGGGGTGAACGCCTAGCCATTATATATCCACAGTATTGTCTTCATTGGGGTCCACAGAACACTACACGCACCCAACGACCTTTGTCAATGGATACTCAAGTTGCGAAATCTAACCTTATGAGGAAGAGGTTGCGAGTTCGAACTTGGGGGAGGCCCCTGGACTGTGCAGTGTTCTGCATTGGAAAAAGACAAAGGTCGTTGGGTGCGTGTAGTGTTCTGTGGACCCCAATGAAGACAATACTGTGGATATATAATGGCTAGGCGTTCGCCCCGAGGGGGTGCGCCCGCACCTGGGTAGGGGGCACGCTGTGCAACCCAGGGTGTGACAAAAAGGCCTTATGTAATGGATACTCAAGTTGCGAAATCTAACCTTATGAGGAAGAGGTTGCGAGTTCAAACTTGGGGGAGGCCCTCCCTGTGCTGTGGATTGTGCAGGAGGATAAATGATCTCGGTGACCGGCGTCCTTGTGTGGCGTGGCTGGCCGAGATGGGACAATATTATGGATCCATAATGGCTAGGCGTTCGCCCCGAGGGGGTGCGCCCGCACCTGGGTAGGGGGCACGGTGTGCAACCCAGGGTGTGACAAGTAGCAACCTTTACCCCATTTTAAAACACTCAAAATGGCCATTTTTCAGCCAAAACCGTGCCCAGAAAAGTGGTGAGCGGGCTCTTTCCACTTAGGAGCGTGCTACTCTTTCACAAAGAACGCCTAAACTTCGTTTCGCCACTACACGCTCAATACACATCAGAATTTTATATATGACCAGTTGTTTCCTATGTAAAAGGCATTTCAGACTCATTTTTAATATCCCCAGGTCCATTTGATGCACCAATAAATAATTATTATAAAATCAACACATATACACAATATATTCCAATATAAATGTCATATTTACCATGTATTGAAGTACAACCTTTCCATATATCAAAGGTGTATTAAACGAGGACATTTAATGAAGTCTTTTCAACAAGTTATAAGCCAGATGATGACTTGATTAGCACGTTACTTATGTGAAGCTTCTCCAACAAGCCACTCACAATAGTATTAATATGGCAAATAATATTAATAACAATAATAACACCACTACTAATACTTTCTAAAATAATACTACCACCACTAATAATACTTTCTTTTATATAAGCAATAATTACACATCAAACATACAAACATACATACCAAATCAAGCACACAAATTTAGATAAAAATACAAATGAATTACGAACTAAATGAAATAATTTCTAAGGCGCTATATTGATAGCTAAATCGATACTCTAAATTTAAAGTTGAAGCTTGGTGCATAGAAATAGTACATGAGGTGTCCACTTGTATTGACTATCTTTTGTTATATAAATTAAAGGAAAATGTGAAAGTGACAATCAATAAAACACGTGAATTTTGTACACAAAAAAATAGAAATTTAAAAATGTGGCCATGAGTGGTCCATGTGGCTTTACATTATGAAGAGAGTATATTATCATTTGAAATGTGGCCATGAGTGAATACCTATGTATTTGAAATGTTTGTATTATATGTAGGCATGTATAAGGTGTATGTATATATCTTTTAAACCAAGTGAGGTATTTATACATATAGATGGTATTTGTTAACTTTACTAATAACCTTCCAAAAAAAAAAAAAAAGAATTATGTGATGGAAATATTATTTTTTGATTAATATTTTAGTTTTCATATCTCTAATTGAAGCAAAAGTATAACCTTTTTATTTATTTATTTATTTTTTTGAGCAATAGTATAACCTTATTTTTCACGTATTATATTAGAGCAAAAATTTCTATAATTGAAGTTCTTTAAATTCAAAGAAAGAGTGGAGGTTAAATAAAGTTACCAAAATGACCAATACAATTTTGTAATAACTAATATCCATATACGTACTTTTATATTAATGTGGCTCATATACAATTAATAGCAAACACATTAATATTAGTCACTATTAATGTTATTAATATCAAAATAATAATATTAATAATGATAATTATCTAAAATGACAAGCATTTTACACACCATCAACTAATTAAGAATAAATAAAATCATACACATAATACACACATCAAGCAATACACAACACAAACACACATATATTGTCACGATGCCTCTGACGTAGGCTGACGTCATGACCGGCACAATATATTATACACTGTACATACTCATATACAGTATATAATACACTGTCAGCCTTCGCGTAGTCTCACAATCAATCCCAAAATTTATAGTAATTTTTTTTCCAATATACCACAAATCACATCCAATATAGATCTCTATAATCATTTCTGTGACGCCCCGAAAATCATTTCATCTAGCCCATAACCCAATTGCATTCTGCCCAAACTCTATGTGTTGCCTTGATATGTTTGGTGTTTGTTTGATGGTTGTTTAATGTTTGTATAGTTGATGCTTGATAATGTATATAAATATGTGTATCATAAATTGTATATAGGTCATGTTAAATTAAAGTATAATGCATATGTTATTATTTATGCATGGGCCCATTAAACCATGAATTGATATGGGTTAGGATTGATTGAATAAAAGGATAAATGAGAATGAAAATTTGGTGTATTAAATGGATTGAACATTTAAAATACATGGAAGCATGAGATTGGTTAAAGTACATGTGGTTGGTATGGGTAGTATGAGACCAACACATGTGAAGGTTGGTGCATGAAAGTGGACAAGTGTCTCATGCCCACTTCTCTAATCCAAGAATGTGCTAGAAAGTGAGGTGAGTGGAGGAGAGAATCCAAGAATGTGCTAGAAAATGAGGTGAGTGGAGGAGATAATCCAAGAATGTGCTAGAAAATGATGTGAGTTAAGGAGAGAATCTAAGAATGTGCTAGAAAATGAGGTGAGTAGAGAAGTGGAGGAGAGAATCCAAGAATGTGCTAGAAAGTGAGGTGAGTGGAGGAGGGAATCAAGGAAGTGCTAGAAAGAGGTGAGTGGAGAGAAAGGAAAAAAAGAAGAGAAAGAAAAGAAGAGAAAGGAAAGAAGAAGAGAAAGAAGGAGGGAGTTGCAGGAGGAAGATCTCTGCGACATTTTCATCAAAGAGCTGAATCCTCGGGATAAATGGTCAGATTGAGCTCAAACTTTGTCAGCAAGTTCATCGCTTATGGTTATTCATTCTGGCCGGTGGAGATCTTGATCAGAGTTTTCGTCTAAGAGATCTAACCTCTCAAACAAAGCTGGTCGGAAAGTTTGGATTTCTCGCGCCGTTTCGCTCAAACTTCTAGATCTCTTTAATCTACCGTTGGATGGATATAAAATTTGGATATGTAGTTTATAACTGATACTTATGTATTCTGAACGGTGGAGATGTTTATTCGTTTAGTATTTGGTGTGATGTAGTTATCTGAGTTTGAGTATTTGCAGCAGGAAAGGAGAAATTGTCTGATTAGAGACTTGTTCATCAAAGAAACTTATCTTTTTGGTCCACCGTTGGATTGGGCTGATATTTGGACAGAAGGTTTGTTTCTTCACATACTTTAATCTGTACGGTTGATTTTATGATTACATATTTCTGTTGATAGATTGATACATCTGAACAGAATACTAAATGAAGAATTGGTAGGGTTGCTTGTATTAGACCTAAATTGAGACTATGAACTTAGACCTTTCCAAATAGCTTGCATATCAACTATGTTGGCCTAGTTGTCATTGTTGATGAAACCATGATGCAAAATCAGTGATATACATGGCTGAATATGATGACCTAGTGTAAATCGGCAATATGGCCTAAGTATGAAAATTTTCATATTTTAGGGATTTTGATGCTTTTGGCCTAAAATCATTGAATTGATGCAACTTATGTTTAATTAAGCATGATTAGAGTTGATTATGCTACTGATTTGGTGGTTGTGACCATATCATGGGTTAGGCCTACTTGTGATCAAGTGACCCAATTTGGGCATGTTTATGCCTTAGGAATTGAAAATTAGTATTTTTGATTAATAGAATGGTTTATGTATGAGAACTATGCATTAGAGGCCTAGGTCATGTGATTTGAGTTGAATGATGGGATTAGATGGGATTTAGGCCTATTGTTTATATGTGGGCTGATTTAGGGTTGATGTGTAATGTCTATGTGATTGAACATAGAAATTGATGTATGGTAGGATATTGATGTATGTTTCAGGATCTTGATTGGGTTGATTCGGTTTGGTGGTCGTGTGTGGTTAAATACTCTCGTGAGGCTTGGTTGTGAGTAGACTTCATTTATGATTATATCTTTTATGTCATCATATCACTTATATATTGTATGTTGAAAGCATGAATGTGTTCTAATATTTTGAATGATGCATTGATTTGAGAAAACCTTATGACTTTTGTTGGGCCCATCTATCTGGCTAATAGGGGGACTTAACCTTGTCATAGGAGGGTTTTGGGAAAGGAAGAGATTGGGGTCAACGGTACGGTGAAATAGACGTGCACTAGTAACCCAAAATAAACATGATTGGGATCAACGGTACGGTGAAATAGACGTGCACTAGTAACCCAATGCATGTGGAATGTGGATCCAAATTGATAAGCTTTTACTTGAATCGAACTTATTATAAATGCTTGATATCTATATGTTAGGAGCTTTTAATCATGCTACACATTGACATGCATACATGATATTTATTGATGAGTATTGATAGCATATTTGAATTCTATTCACTGGGCACCGTTGGCTCATCCTCATTTTCCTCTTTCAGGTCCTTCTGCCCCGAATAAGGGCAAAGGAGTAGTTATATCTTGAGGGTCTTGCCTGCGAGAGAATCCAAAGCCTCGATGTGAGTTGAGAGACATTTTGATTGAATTGTGTTTTAAATTATGAAGTATTATATTTTGGATTATGTAATTAAAATACTTACCACATTGTAGTATGGGTGAGTTGTGACTTGTTGGATAGACCATGTGGGCATATGACGGTTTTTATTTGTACCCACAATTTTGGACTTTATGTGTATGTCAATTTTAATGGACTGTAGGGATTATGATTTTATTTATGGATCATTTTTATGGACTATCTCTTGTCTTGGATGATTAATACGGTGGGTAATTTTGTTTAGTACCTTTTGATATTATGTCGTTGTTTAAGATAAGGCTCGTAGGGTCTCAACCACCTCACGGGAGTTGAGGAGTGGTCGGAGATGCCTACGCTGGGCGTCCCGTCCCGGCATTCCGCACGCCATTCCCTGAGGGGTTGGTGGTCCAGGGCGCGGGGTCGCCACAATTTCCTTCCTTCACACATCACATTTTCATTTCATCATCCAATATATTAAACTATCTATTCCCACACATCCCATCTAGATGATAATACATATATATATAATGTGTGATAAATATACATATCAAAATAACAAAAATATAATCTATTTCCTCTAAACATACATACACATACCAGACGAAGGCTCACGTGAGTATCACTCACGGAATTTTCCTTTTCCATTCGACTCAATACCTGAAATATTGGAGGAAATGGGGTGAGCAAACAACAGCTCAGTGAATATAGTTCTTGAGATGACAATTATATACATTTAGAGAAATATGACATTTAAAATCATTTCAAACACTTATGCAACACATGCATCATTCAACAAATATATTATACATGTCAACAACATAAATTTCATGAGTTTTCAATAACATAATGCACAATCTCCCTCCTCCGCAAGGTAAGAGAGCGGGTCTAACCCTTGTATGGCCGTACAAGGTAGACACAGTCTCTCATCACCCAATTCACAGTCATTTCAAGGATCGCAACTCTTGTTAGGACAGACTTACTGACAATGAGGACTTGCAAAACCTCATCTGGGTCTATTCCTAACGAAATGACAATGAAGATTCGCAAAGCCTCATCATTACAAACTCCAATTGCTAAAATCAGTTTGCATGATCCATAAAACTCAATGCATTATATATAAATATACCATGCATACAATCAAACATTTTATATGCGTACAATGTCATATAAGAACCAAATCAAGAAAACTATACTCACAGTGGTTACACGGGTTTCTAATCCAATATATCCTCTAAAATCGAGCACCATAAACGTCATTGCTTCCTCAATAGCGTTTATCCATGTACATAAGCTCTCAACTGAAATGAACCAAAGCTTATCATGAGAAGCACCATTTATAATATCGTTAGCTACTAAAAATATCAAATCATATCCAAAAATCACGATCTTAGTATCGAAACGTCCGGAATTCAGATCTCTATGAATCTATGATTTAAAATCATTGTTCACATCACTGTTCACAGTACTATTCACTATTCACTATTCATCCGAAAGATGTAAATTGTATTAAAATTGTCAAACGGTCTCCAAAAATCATGAAATGGAAATCTAACCACATATTCGGGGTCCCTACAGTCCAGAGAGCGCTTTTCTACCTTTCTAGCGGATTTTCATTCACGTTGGGTCTAAACCCCAATTTTTTAAAACGCCGTAAAACGGCTCCCACAACAAAAATTACTCCGCTAGAATTGTTACATCTAGCTTAGATATCAATTTTACGAAGAAATAGAGGGAAAATCACTTACCGCAGGTCCTGATTTCGCGCGAATCCCTCCCCTTTTTCTTCTTCTCCTTCCTTCGTTCCGTCCGTTCTTCTCTCTATTTTTTTTTCTTTCTTTCCTTCATTCAGCAACTCATTGCTTCTCTCTTCTCTTTTATTTTTTTATTTTTATTTCTTTTTGTTTGGACGTTGGTGAGAGAGATTGAGAGTGACTTCTTTTGTTTTTTTTTTTATTTAAACATTTGAGAAAGTGTGAGATTAGACATGAGAGATGATAATTTTATATATAAAAAGATCCAATGCACCTCATGCTCAATAATTAACCAACTCACCATCTTAATATTTCACTTTCATTCATTCAATCATACTATTCATTAATACATTAAATCATACGCCAATCCACATTTTTAATTAAATCATACACGCATATATTTAGCTCATACGTATCAAATACGTATATTATACATCTCGATATACGTGTAATTTAACGTATATATGTAATTAAAATTATGGGGTGTTACATTCTCCCCAACTTAAGGAATTTCGTCTTCGAAATTTAGAATCAAGGACTATTCCTAAAGTGATACTCAATTCCAGAAAACTGTTCCCGCATTTTATATTTTCGCTTCCATGTTTGCTTTTCTTGATACGTGGTATCCTCCCCAACTTTGCGTTGAGTTATATCCATAACATATATGGAATCCGAAGGATATTTCCTTAACATCAATATATAGAAACTATTCCTGATACTTATCAACTGTGACAGTAGAGCAAATCGGTAAGCCAATGGACCTATCCTATCAAGGATCTCTAATGGTCCAACAAATCACGGTGCGAGCTTTCCTTTCATCCCAAATCTCATTGGAGCTTTCTGTGGTAAGACCCTTAGCAAAACTGAGTCAGCCACAATAAATTTCAAGGCCTAGATACCAACCTTGTGTATTTAATCTTCTCTGGCACTAATAACAATAACTCCATACTTTCGAATCAACAAGTTGGAGATCTATAAGGCTTATTATCAAGTTCCATCGTTATGCTATTATCATAGTTGCTTATACACATAAGTTTACACACATAAAGTATTCCTTCCAACGTTCACCAAAATTCAAGTATACCAGACCCGAGCATGCTTGCAAGCATCAAAGTCACTCTCTCAGTCTGTCAACCAGTCTGAGAGTACATATCACACTGAGAAGGAGATGAGTACCAAAACGAGTCTGCATCATATATCAGATCTCGACACAATCTTCGGATCTTAATCCGACATGAAAAATATCTGAGTACTCCCATCAAATCTCCCTATCTCACACATATACAATCTGCTCAGTCTATCAATAGAATTCTGGTGTTCATTGGAAGAATATATAGACTTACCAGTCCACTAATGGTTATCCAAATGGTATTATTTCTACCCATAACCCATAAGATACCATTTGAATCCCATATTCATTTAATACAATCCATATTATCAATTTCATAACCTTTCATACTGATATCATACTCGTCGCATCATAAATTTTACTATCTGAATATGAGTATCAATTAGCTGAACATGCATCCGAGCACAAATATCAATACGTGGAGTAATAGAGAGTACACTCATAACTGTAACTCTCATTCACAAACAATCTCCATTTATGGCCTCACTGATAGGTATTACTCCAGTTTCAGCCTGTTTCCTGCTCAATGCCTCAATAACATATTGGCCTTTCCCAGGATAATAATTCAATATAAAATCAAATCCTTCGGGAATTCTTGTCACATTTATTACCTCATATTCAGTTTTTTTTTTTTCGTTCAAATAATTACTTCAGACTAAAAATCTGAAGCTAATGTGACATTTTTATTATAGAGGCAAGGCTCTCATCATTTCAAAATAACTACCAACAAATTTCTCTTCACTCTTACGATAGTTATTCTCGTGCACTACCAAATATCTGAAGGCACAAGTAATTAACCTATCATTTTGTATCAATGCAAAATCCGGATCTGGACGTGATATTCATCAATCACAATTACTTCCAGGTTCTGAAACTAGTCACAACATTTAATACGGTGAGAGCTTCCCCATGCACAACGGTCCACACATTTTATAGCATTCATCTGGCTTAGTTTCGTGAGTGGAACAGATAGCTTCAAGGATCTTTCCACGCACGTTCTATAACATACAACTACTACCAGAAACTTCTGATTTCCATCATTAAAATCAGTTTTAACAGTACTATGATCACGTTGACCTTCACAGCATCCTTAAAGATACTATTCAAACTGGTCATGTGATCCAACAATTCTCATCTTAATTATATTCAAAACTCATATTCACCGAGCTTGGCACTCAATCGGTGCTCTCTTAGTGACTACAAGATAATTCTGAGGTGTTATTCATGCTCCTCTCATTTCTTGGGACAATTTCATATATCCTCATCGAAGACTATGTGATAATCAAGATATGGTTCATATACCCACTGTATCAATCCTATAAACGTGATTGGCACATTAATCAAGGTTACCAAAATTTCATAATATCCATATTTTGTCTTAAAATAATCTGCATGACATTCTTTTCTCAAATTCTTAACAGATGGTGCCTAGATCTCAAAATGATCGTAAAGAAATTTTGGCTCCATGTAGTTAATCGAATGCGACCAACTATCCATGGTAAATGATATTCATTATTTATTGTTATCATGCTCAGTTAACAGTAATTCATACTTAAACATATTTCACTATACCTTCTTTTCATATTATCACAAATGCTCTCCAAGGTGGCAGATCAAGGATAATAAATCTTTTGCTCATTAACACATTTACCTACACCTTAAATTCTCACAATTCCTCAAGTACTCTTTATATGAAGGAATGGAGATACATGTTATACTCAATTTTATATGCTATCAATCTCTTGTCCAAGTGGCAATTTTAATAAGTCAGCAGAGAATACTCCAATATACCAGCTCACCATAAGAATTTTAATCAACTGCATGCTTTTTTTACGTTACTCTAAATTGCTTTGTACTTGCCATGTTCTCCATTTCCTCGTCAATAACTAGCTTATCTTAGATAGAAAATTTTGAGGGTATAAATTTCTCGAGATTCAAAATGAGAATTTCCCACTTATTCAGAATATTACTCCTTTTCGAAGAGAGGGTCCACCTGGCATGAGAGGTGACCAGCCAATCATACCCAACAAAGTATCCAATTCCAAACAAAAATTCTCATTGTAAAGTCCTTAATTACTTGATGACCCTCATATTTATTCCACATATTATTTGCTAACCATATCAAGGTAGATTCTTTTTTTTTTTTTTTTTTCTGTAGGCATACTCACAATCAATGATATACTATTATACCAGAAGATAATACAATTTGTCTACCATATCACCAGAGGTACAAGACCAGGTAGATCTAACAATACATCAGAATATACACCATAACCAAATATTGATCATACATACTATCAACGTCTTACTCATCTTTGGATATGGTCTTGTATTTACTTTAATTTATTCTCTAAACTCTGGTGGAGTCACATTGATAAAATTTACTGGAGCATTCCATATCAACTAACTGGAGATTAACACATCTCGTGTTTTTTTTTTTTTGTATCAGATTGATAATAAACAATTATAGGTTGAGGTACAACTTACTTAGTCTGTGACTCCTGCTCAGGCAATGGAAACCATTTCTAATTTTCATAATTCGTTAACATCACTTCTTTTTTTTTTTTCATTCTTATTGGGTTAGTACCTGACCCAATACTGCCAAAATCTCAACCTTACTCAATGTTTCACTTATCTTCAATTTCATATTATTTTTTTGCCCCAACATTTCCTTACATTACTTATTTCGCCTTGTACCTAACACTGGTGTTGATGACTCGGCTTCAAATGGCGGTACAAGTTATATCACTAATATTGCTAGGGTTAACAATTTCACCACAGTTTTGGCTGACCCGACATTTATAGGCTGTCTCACAACTTGTGTATATATTTGTAACCCCACAATTAGCAAACCTGCCGTAAAGGATCCCAAAATTTATTCTAGATCCTTATCATTATCACATTATCCATAGTGAGCATTCCCAAAAAGAAACTATACCAGTCTGTTGAAGTCATGTTTGTATTTATGGTTAGGCATGTCACTACATTAAACTTTTTCATGCCTTAAACAATTTCAGCATGATGATAGAAGCCCTTAGAAAATAGCTTCTTTAATTAATCGCATGCCTTAATCATCTTAGGAGTCCTTAACCCAATTTTCTATCATCTCTTATCATTAGTGAGCTTAAACTTAGCTAGCTGGCTTTATAGACTTAATCATTCTCTAAGATGGTCTCCACTCAGAGTCGCAAATTCTTTACTCCGTCTACAACCAGACTGCCAGTTAAGATAGGAGAGTCTCTTCTCCTGAAAGTTTCCATAACTTTCACATATCTTTTCATTTCATCTGGCTTATCATTGAGACCTTCGATTTATTTTTACTTCAGTCTCAACTATGTATGGTTTTTACAGAAGTACTCACACCATTAGCATCCACATTTGGAGCTATCAATGGTTCAAGCCTCTGTCTTTCTCACATTACAACTTTGCCACAAGCTCATAAGCTGTGCATTTCGTTGTTGTTGGGTAGTTACTAGCCACATATAAGTTATATCATTTATTATCACTGGCTTACATCCAGTTCTTTTCTTTCAGCCTTCTGATCCTTTCTTGATCAGCAATTTCCATTGTTAATCTTGCCTGGTCTTTTCCAAATCTGGAAGTCACTGACACAGGTGATTCTCAGTCAAGATAACATATTGGATTAGGCTCAACATAATAGTACTACCCATATGTATACCCATACAATCAATCGTAATATCATAAAGCTTTTATCCTTTTACGAATTTTAAACTTAGGCTCTGATACCAATATTGTCACGACGCCCCTGACGTAGGCTGACGTCATGACCGGCACAGTGTATTATACACTGTACATACCCATATACAGTATATAATACACTGTCAGCCTTCGCGTAGTCTCACAATCAATCCCAAAATTTATAGTAATTTTTTTTTCCAATATACCACAAATCATATCCAATATAGATCTCTATAATCATTTCCTTCCTTCACACATCACATTTTCATTTCATCATCCAATATATTAAACTATCTATGCCCACACATCCCATCTAGATGATAATACATATATATATATAATGTGTGATAAATATACATATCAAAATAACAAAAATATAATCTATTTCCTCCAAACATACATACACATACCAGACGAAGGCTCACGTGAGTATCACTCACGGAATTTTCCTTTTCCCTTCGACTCAATACTTGAAATATTGGAGGAAATGGGGTGAGCAAACAACAGCTCAGTGAATATAGTTCTTGAGATGACAATTATATACATTTAGATAAATATGACATTTAAAATCATTTCAAACACTTATGCAACACATGCATCATTCAACAAATATATTATACATGTCAACAACATAAATTTCATGAGTTTTCAATAACATAATGCACAATCTCCCTCCTCCGCAAGGTAAGAGAACACCCTTGTATGGCCGTACAAGGTAGACACAGTCTCTCATCACCCAATTCACAGTCATTTCAAGGATCGCAACCCTTATTAGGACAGACCTACTGACAATGAGGACTCGCAAAACCTCATCTGGGTCTATTCCTAACGAAATGACAATGAAGATTCGCAAAGCCTCATCATTACAAACTCCAATTGCTAAAATCAGTTTGCATGATCCATAAAACTCAATGCATTATACATAAATATACCATGCATACAATCAAACATTTTATATGCGTACAATGTCATATAAGAACCAAATCAAGAAAACTATACTCACAGTGGTTACACGGGTTTCTAATCCAATATATCCTCTAAAATCGAACATCATAAACGTCATTGCTTCCTCAATAGCGTTTATCCATGTACGTAAGCTCTCAACTGAAATGAACCAGAGCTTATCATGAGAAGCACCATTTATCATATCGTTAGCTACTAAAAATATCAAATCATATCCAAAAATAACGATCTTAGTATCGAAACGTCCGGAATGCAGATCTCTACGAATCTATGATTTAAAATCATTGTTCACATCACTGTTCACAGTACTGTTTACTATTCATTATTCACTATTTATCCGAAAGATGTAAATTGTATTAAAATTGTCAAACGGTCTCCAAAAATCATGAAATGGAAATCTAACCACATATTCGGGGTCCCTACAGTCCAGAGAGCGTTTTTTTACCTTTCTAGCGGATTTTCATTCACGTTGGGTCTAAACCCCAATTTTTTAAAACGCCGTAAAACGGCTCCCACAACAAAAATTACTCCGCTAGAATTGTTACATCTAGCTTAGATATCAATTTTACGATGAAATAGAGGGAAAATCACTTACCGCAGGTCCTGATTTCGCGCGAATCCCTCCCCTTTTTCTTCTTCTCCTTCTTTCGTTCCGTCCGTTCTTCTCTCTGTTTTTTTTTTTCTTTCTTTCCTTCATTCAGCAACTCATTGCTTCTCTCTTCTCTTTTATTTTTTTATTTTTATTTCTTTTTGTTTGGACGTTGGTGAGAGAGATTGAGAGTGACTTCTTTTGTTTTTTTTTTTATTTAAACATTTGAGAAAGTGTGAGATTAGACATGAGAGATGATAATTTTATATATAAAAAGATCCAATGCACCTCATACTCAATAATTAACCAACTCACCATCTTAATATTTCACTTTCATTCATTCAATCATACTATTCATTAATTCATTAAATCATACGCCAATCCACATTTTAAATTAAATCATACACGCGTATATTTAGCTCATACGTATCAAATACGTGTATTATCACGTGTATATTTAGCTCATACGTATAAAATACGTATATTATACATCTCAATATACGTGTAATTTAACGTATATATGTAACTAAAATTACGGGGTGTTACGTATATTTTCATCAATCATAGGCACATAGAGTCGAGCATATATGAACAAAGGTACAAGCCAGGCGGTTGAATCTTCAAAGCGTTACATCTTGAAAATATGTGTTATGAAATTGATATGTGTGGACTATTGTGCATTACAGAACTTTGTGTTGGAATTAGATTATCTCTTGTGTAGGGATAAGATATTGCTCTCATTAGCTTGGTTGTGAGTTGAATTCTTTATATTCATTTCTTTATGTCATTGTATGAATTATATGTGTTATGTTTAAATGCATAAATTGTGTTTTAAATAGTGGATGCATGGTACAAAAAACCCTATGGTGGCGGTTTGATCCCATTGACTTATTGGCATGACTATGGTCTTGGAGTATGCCCACGATGAGATGCGTAGCAAGACTTAGCAAGATCAATTGGAAAGAAAATCAAACCATAGGAGAGTTTTGAAATAATAAAAGGGAAAAGGAAAGTCATGTCCCTTTGTGACATGTGTGTGTACTCCCTTCGAATGTGAAAGTGAATATGAAAATAAATAAGTTCGAGATCATAGCGCTGTGGTGCTAGATCTCACCGTGCGTAAGGCCTGGACTAGATTGTGAAAATGAAAAGTAATGAATTTTACTTTGCATGAGATATACGATGAATGCTGGATATTTATGTGTTATATATTTTTAATCATCTTGTGGCATTATCATCCATACATGGATTTTATTGATGAATATTTATGACATATCTGAATTTTATTCACTGGACATTGTTGGCTCACCCCCATTTTTCTTTTACAGAATCTACAGCTCAAGATAAGCGAAAGGGAGTTATTATCTACTGAGGACCTAATCAAGCATAGCTTAGCATAGATGTGAGGAAGGTTTTCCTTTTTGAATGACTCGTGTAATTTGGACACATCTATGTATATATTTTGTAATTTTGGAAACCTACGTATGTATTAATACTCAACCCATGAAATTGGTAGATGGTAAGGATGTATATCTTTACCCTGATATTGGTCTTTGGTTATTGGATCTAGGCGTTGGAAGGCAATGCAAGTATAGATTTCTAATGTTGAGATCGTGTGGTCATACTTAAATGTTGGGTTTTGTGAACTATAGTCTTAGACTTAAATGATGATGGATTAATATGACATGATCTTATCTTGTATGTGTAGAGTTTATTGTCTGTGGATTGTAGAGACTGTGTAATTGAAGATTGTAGAACTGTTCAGGTTTATCAAGTTGTGTTCGATGAAGTTAAGAAAAAAAAATATGCGACTCTATAGGGAGTTTGGTTGAAGCTAGTAGAGTTTCAATCATTCTATAGGGTGATGTGAGGTGGTTGTGGATCTCTATGCGGCGCGTTCCATTCTGACATATCACACACTATTTCTCGGGAAATGGTGGTTCGGGGAGTTGGGTCGTCACAATTTATATTTATAATTTGTTGCATCATCTACTTTATATCTACAATATATTTATGTTGTATTTTATTGGTTTATAATTCAAATAATGCATTCTTGCACCTCTTTATTCACTTAAAAGTGTGCGCCTAAAGTAAGCAACACAGGTAAATCGTGTTTATTTGTCGGTCAACTGTGTTTACCGATTAGTCAATTGTGTTTACCGATCGATAAATAAAATTTAAATGGTCATAAATTTTTTTATTTTAACTTTAATTTAAACAATTTAAAAGGCGTTAAAAAATGAAAAAAAAAATCTTTTTAACGTATTTTTATTCAAATTAGGATGAAAATGAAAAAGTTATAGTCATTTAAATTTATTTTACGGATCGGTTAAATATAAGAGGAGCAAAATAGAAAAGTGAAAACTTAAATCGACGGGTTAAATAGATGATGACCCAAACTCTTGTTTTTCAAACTCGAGGAACTTACACTCTAAAAATCTCGAACTAAAAATTGTGGCCATTTGCAGTGGTCCATATGGCGCTAGATTATCAAAATGATACATTCTCATGACTGCGTATCTACTTAAAAATCATGAGGGCAGTTGATATTGGATTTGAGCAAGTAGTCACTTTTAAGTCTCACTTCAAGAAAAAATTATACAATTGGGTTCCGAATTACGGTTTAAGAGATTTTGACCCTAGTTTTTTTCAAAAATCAATTAAACGTGATATTAGACACCTCAATTTTTTTTGAAATTTATAGAACTTTTTGACAAGTTCTCTAAAATAATTTCTTGAAGAACTCATTTTAGTTGGAAAAGTATTACTATTGATAGATTTATATTTTTCGAAAGCCATTCAAATGATGTTGAAGGTGACTCAAATAATTCTTATAAATTTAAAAATAATGTTAGATATTTCCTCAAGTTTCAAGTAATTTTTTAAAATTATTTCGTTAAGAACATCACTTATTAGTAAAAATATTAATAATGAGCTTTTATTCAACTTATTTTAAATTATTAATAAGGTTTGGTCAGATACTGTGTAAATTTTTTAGGTTAAATAGTTACTATGTACATCAAAATAATTTTATTAAATTACAAATATGCACCTTCATTATTTAAAATCTATATTTCATAAAATGATTAGTTTCTGAAGTGATTTTGAGAAAGAAATTTCACACCTGGTGATAGGTGTGGTTTGGGTTAAAAAATCGGGGCGTGAACATAAACATATAACAGTATATAAAAATTATTGAAATAAGTAGTAGTTATTACTGATTTTCCACATAAAATAGCATAAAATATTGAATCATCTCATCAAAAAACATATTCTATTATAAAATAACTATTTTATACAAGAAATCACCCTTACCTCAATTATTATCCCTCACGTCTATTCATGTGTTTCAATAAGATGATCTAAACTTGAAAAATAGACTTATTCTTATCATGAGTAGCAATTGTTTTGAAGAAAGAAATTAAATTAAATAAAAGAAAGAGTGATTACATTCATCCATTCAACAAGCTGTTGTTGCCGCTTAATCTACAACCAGCGAACAACCCAATTAAAGGATATGTGTTTTGATGATACCCAGAGGCGCGCAGTTAATTGTTGTTGTTTTCTTTCTTCCTTGGTGTACATTTATATTAGTATGTTCATAATATATTATTTGCTTTTCAAAAAAAAATAAAAAAATAAATAGAAGCTCATATGTGAGCAACTTTTATTTATGGCATCATACAAAACGAGGACATACATAACAACTATCAACACAACATTAATTAGCAACTTTGCATATATGCATGAACGTCCTCATACAAACATTGATGAGTACCTTATTATAATATTTAAACAAAGAAGTTCATAAATGATCGACCACCTTGTTCTATTTCCGTTTGAACAAAATATAGAAGCCTCATTTCCTTTGTCGATGTGTTCTCATACACAAAAGCCACATAAGGTAGAGGCGCCATCCTTTGACGGTGGGCATAGATAAGTAACATATAATAGTATCCACCTACCTCGTCGACTTCAGCCAATATTGTAGATTTGGACAGTTTGTTATTCAGTTGGTAAGCCTCCACTCGTCCCGCGAATCCTACCCAATCGAAGATTAGGAAGTATGGTAAATCGCCTTGCTTGTTTTTCTCATCCACGGCATACATTGCGAGAGATCGCACATGATCGGTTATGATTATTGGTACGTACCCACTCTCCTTTATGTCATCAAATACCGATCCATGATCACCAGCGCCGAAAGCCCCATTGAAGAACAAAGTAAAAAAAAGAAGAAGAAGAACAGCAGAGATCATGAACTGATGAACGTGAACTTTCATATTAATGGATGGATTGATATGACCTGTTGTTTTTTTTTTATTTGATGATGAGTTCAATAGCTAAACTGATACCTCGAATTTATAGTTGATGTTTGATATACATATGAGACTAATGTTTAACTAATACATTTTTTTTAATGTTGTTAAAAATTGTTGGATGACCTTGTGTTATATGTGATTTAAGGTGATATAATCATTCTCAAAATATTTAAAAATAATAGATGTGGTGCCCACTTGTACAATTTGTCTTTGGTTATATAAAAACACGTGAATTTTGTATTATTGGTCAAGAGTCTTTTACTGTCGAGTTTATTTTTTGTAAGTAAAAGTACGTTTTTATTGACAACGATCTAAAGTTACCAGCGAAAGTCACATTGAAGAACAAAAGAAAAAGAAGAAGAAGAATAGTAGAGATAATGAACTGATAAACTTGAACTTTCATTTAAATAGATGGATTGTTATGATATGGTTTTTGTTTTTTTCTTTGTTTTGACGATGAATTCAATAGCTAAACTGACACTATGAAGCTTGATACATAGAAATAGTTGATGTGGTGCATGCCCACTTGTGCCAGCTATCTTTTGTTAAATGAAAACATACATGTGAATTTTGTACGTGATAGATATAAATTAAAAAACGTGGCCATGAATGGTCCATATGACTTAAGAGAGTACAATGATTACATTATCAATTTGAAATGTGGCCATTAGTGGACCAGTACTATCAATTTGAAATGTTTGTATTCTATTTAGACATGTATAAGTTATATACATAGGTGGTGTTTAATTATTAACTTTACTGACCCCTGAGTTGTCATCAACAATACCGAGTCAGCTCGCATTTCAGAGAAATTATTACGATCCTATGTGTCCACAACCTACCTCATTTACCTCATTATAATTACACGTGTCATTTTTCTATTAGGTTAAACTTATTCCAAGTACTTTTGTGCAAGCGCTATTGGATGGGCTATGTTTTTAAGAAACGTTTGTCACCATGTGCTCATTTAGGCTTGCTGAGATAATGCATGTGTGGGGCCGTATAGTGTCAGGAAGCGCACATAAGTCGCTATCAGTATCGCTGAGCATCGTACGCTGTATGTTGCATTCGACACCTGTACACGTGTATTCCACCTTCGCACGCGTGTGTATGTATTTAGTCAAATAGTCTGTTATACCAGTCAAGTTAAGCACATAGATAATTCTCTAGTCTTTAAATCGCGAAGGATAATTCTCTAATCTGTAAATCGCGAAGTGTATAAGTTATTCTCATGTAAAACGAGAAGGAAAGAGTTGTTTTCAAACCGATACGTTGAGAAAGTATAGATAATTTTTAGCCTATAGAGGTTGTGAAAGTTTAGTCAAAGTTTAGTCTTTGCGTGTGTGAAGAAGATCCCCAAAGATGCCATCCCAGCACAAGAGCACTACTCATTATAATAATAATATTACACAAAAAAACTCATAAATGACCACCTTGTTATTACATCGCTAATGGTTTGGTCCAAAGGACTTTTTTTTCTTACCTTTTCTTTTGTACAAGATTCATTTATATTTCCATATCAATCTCATCCACGACATACTTTCCGAGATCATTCACATGATTGGTTATACTTATGATTTCACACACCCGATGCTTTACATGATCACGTACCGATCCATCATCAGCGAAAGCCACATTGAAGAACAAAGGAAAAAGTAGAAGAAAAATAACATAGAATTAGTAGAATAAGAAAAAAATTTCACTTATTATATTAGAGCAAAACTTTCTATAATTAGAAGTTCTTTAAATTCAAAGTAAGAGCGGAGGTTAAATAAAGTTACCAAAATGACCAATACAATTTTGTAATAACTAATATCCATATACATATACTTTATAACTTAATTATTCTCAATATAAATTTTATATGTGGCGGATTTCTTTAATATCGAGGTAAGGTTAGAAATATTATTTTCTTAATTTTTGAAGTTACGATATTGCCCTTCTTCTTGAGAGCCTTACAACCATATTAGGAGCTCTTCATTTATATTGAGTTTGCTTTATCACTACCATTTCTCTCGGTATAATCTACCAAGTCACATTGAGTTCCACATCGTTTCTATAGGGATTCTTATAGATTGTCTTAATTTTCACTTTTCTTTTGGAGGGTTAGCAATGAATTTAATTAAGAAGCAAGTTTAAACCCAAATGGTCAAGATTTCTAAAGTGAGTTTCGCCTTTACCTTTGCCATTAAAAAGAACCAACAAGACTCTTATTGGACTTGTTTATTAATGTGTGAATTCAAATAATAGTCCTACATATATATATATATATACACACGTATGTCAATAAGTATATTACAAAATATAAGTTAAAACTTCACCATTAGTATATAAAATGCTTTTTTAAGTAAAACTCATTACAAGGAACTATATCCAGATTCCTCCAATTAAGGTTACACCCGTGCAATTGCTAATTGGCCGCAAATGGTATATAGTTCCTTGTAATAGTAATAATTATAGTTGATTTCACATCAATCATGCAATGTGTGATCGTTATGAATAATCATATTTTGAAAGCGAGACAAAGAGGCAGTTCAATTTTCTCACAACTTATTCACACTGCAAGAAAAAACCGTCTTAATAGCATTAAACTATAGCAATTTTTAAAAATGCTTAATAAATAAGTAACATTTTAATCAATAGCATTTATTAAGTAAAACATTGCATTTTTATTGTGAAAAAAAGTGCAATTTAAGAATGGCGTCAAAAAAATAAAAATAAATTCACATTCCCATTCCCGTGCACACACACCCATTCTTCTCGTTCTTCCTCTTTTCTCCTTCTCTCCTCTCTTTACCATGGAAATGAAGATCGAGAGATTGAAGATTTAGGTCAAGGAAGAAGATTGAAGATCGAGAGTTGAGGATTTCAAGATGAGAAGCATTGTTATGAAGAGGATTTGAGGATTTCAAGATTTAGGTTGTTGGAGGATTGTTGCCAAATGTAGACTGGAGTTCGTTAGAGAGAAGATTGAAGAGCGTCCAGTCTGAATTTAGTTCATGATTTGTAGACAACATAAGAAGATCAGACTTGCACCTGCGAAATTTGAGAGTGAGCGAAACTTAGCTGATCATCGTAATCGCGCAACTGAGCATTGTTGTTGAAGGATCTGATCGTGGCTGGAGCAACGAATGGAGAGCGGCCGGAGTGGATGAGTTTGTTCACCGAGCTTTTCTGGTGACTTCTTCGTTCTTCGATATCCTTTTCTTATGCTCTGTTTTCCAGGTTTTTGTATTGTATTGGAAAATGCTGCCGATTTTGGAGATTTGAACCCTAAACCCTATAGCTCTTTTATAATGCAACAACATATTTCATCCTTGGGGTTTGCAGAATTAGATATACTTTAATAATTTCTGAAGGTAAAAAACAAAATTCTTAAATAAAGAAATCTACATTCACATCTTATTCGAAGTGTTCAGTTTCTAATTTAGGTTTGTGAACTCTGATTTGTTTCAGATATTTGTCTCATCAGTAGCTGTTGCACGGTGATTTATGGTCTTCAGACTTTGGAGGTCTATTTGCAAGTTATCCGAAAAGCTTCAATAGAGTGATCAACTTGGGACAATAGAAGATCATATTTAAGAAAACATCAGTTTTATGATTGATGTACTTCAAAAGAATTGAGACTTTTTTATTATTTTATTATTTTTTTATAAAAGTCATGGTCATAGCTTTTATAAAAAGCTTTCAAAGTCTATCTTAAGATAGCACATATAAAATGCTATACTTTTGATAATACGGGCTATCATAGCACATAAAAAAAATGTTATATATATATATATAACATTTTTTAAAAGCTATAAAAAGTTTTTTTCTTGTAGTGTCATGTCCCTTGGATCAACACGGATATACGTGTATTAACTGGATTTACACAAGGGACTTGAAAGTGTTTGATTATTCTTGCAAGTGAGTGTATCTGTCAGGGTCTCCTTCCATGTGCAATTCAAAAATCATGTTTAGGATGGAAAGAGAGCGAGGCATTTGAGCTCCTCATTCTTCTGCTCATATATTTCCAAGCTGTTCTTGTTGCTTGATTTTCAATTGGCAAATAATCATTGAGATGCATAAAATAAACATATCCAATGAATTTAAAGTTGTAGTTGCACTTGTATAATTACATTTTTTGTAGTTAGAATGATAATATTTTACTTTTTCTCTTATGGAAACTAGAGATTATAAGGTGAAACAAAATTGGGGATAATAGAGAGAGAAGGGGTAGGAGACGAGGGTGTAACAATTAATATATCATTTTGTTTGTTGAAAAGAGTATGAGAGTTATTCGATCCATAAGGCAGGTGTGCATTTTTATTAATCTGTTTATAATATATTCTTCTTGTTTGCTTTTCATAAAAAAAGAAGAAATAATACTAATCAAACAAATTAGAAATTCACACACGAGCACATTATTATTACTTCATACAAAACGAGTAACTACAACACACAAAGAAACTCATAAATGACCTCCTTGTTATTACGTCATGGATGGTTTGGTTCAAAGGACTTAAGCTCCTTGACATCTCCAAATAAGCTCTCATACACAACAACATTATAAGGCAGAGGACCAATGTGCTTTTCAAAGCAGGCATAAATTCGTAATTTATAATTGTATCCAATTACCTCGTCGACATTAGCTAATATTACAGATTTGGATATTAGATTATTCTGTTGGTAAACCTTCTGGCGCCAAGCTCTTGCTACCCTTGTGAAGTTTAGATGTGGATAATTGTGTTGCTCGTTCTTCTCATTCACGGCATACTTTCCGAGATCTATCACATGATCTGTTACGTCTATGGGTTCATACTCCCCCTGCTTTAAATCATCAGATACCGATCCATCACCAGCGAAAGCCACATTAAAGAACAAAGGAAAAAGAAGAAGAAGAATAGTAGCGATAATGAACTGATCAACTTGAACCTTCATAATATTAATGGAAGGATTGATATGACGAGTAGTTCAATAGCTAAACTGATACTCTGTATATTTAAAGTTGAAGCTTGGTACATGTGGTGGCCACTTGTACGAGTTGTCTATTGTTATATAAAATCACGTGAATTTTGTACGTGGTAGATAGAAATTTATGAATGTGGCCATGATTGGTCCATATACCTTTGGATTATCAAGAAGAGTACAGTGATTACATTATCATTTGAAATGTGGCCATGAGTGGACTGACTGTATATCTATTTGAAGTGTTTGTATTGTATTTAGGCATTCATAAGGCACTATAGGAATATATATATATATATATATATATATATATATATATATAGGTGGTATTTGTTAACTCTACGGATAACCTTTAAAAAAAACAAGTTGATAAAAATATTAGATTGTGTTTAGTTAGTGATTCAAAAATTAAATCTAATAAAAAAAATAAAAATTTAGAAAACGATGTTTCATTATATTCTTTACAAAAAGTAAAAAAATTCTTTTCAAATTTTCTTCAACTAAATAGATTTTTTGTGTTTTCAAATTTTGGAATACAAAAAACTGAATCTGGATCTCAAATCAAACGCACCCTTAGTTTTTTATAAATATTTTTATTTTTCTTACCTCTAATTAAAGCAAAGATATAATCTATGTAGGAATAAGCAATTTTTTTTTTACTTGTTATATTAGAACATAAACTTCTACAATTTGAAGTTCTTTAATTTCAAAGTAAGAGCAAAAGTTAAATTGATACAAGGTTCTACATTCTTTGCTCTTTTCATTTTCAAATACAACTTTAGCATTTCACTTTGTTTCACTTATTTTGTTCTCAAGAATCCTAATAGTGCTGTGTTATGATCAATAACTAGGTCGGTATGTGTTAATTGAACGATTTGTTTCAAGAAATTAATTGAAGATAAGAAGCACCTTACAAGCTTACATGATACAATTTTTGTGAGAAAAAAACTACTGAGATTGGCAATGGATAAAAAATTATGTTCAAATATAAATGAATGAATTGTTGGGAAAAACATCCAAAACTCTCCAATATCACAGATTCAATAAAGAAAAGAATAATAGATATCAACACCAACAACTCAAAGATATATGTGAAAAAACCCCAAAATAAAGGTAAAAACCACACGCAAAAAACAATCCACTATCAATTAATAAGTACCTCAAAGGAATTAAATACCTCAAGTACTTCTACACCAGATAGTATACAAATTTGAGACTTTGGTAAAAAAAATAACAGAAAGAGAATACTCAAGAGAAAACTAGAACTTCAACTACGTCACCTGCACAAGTTCTAAACCCTATACTCTTTCACAAAGCTTCAAAGGACCAAGATTCTCCTTCTTCTAGATCTCACTCACTAATTTGGATGATCAATAAACAATGAGAGACCTCCTATATATAGTCTTTCTAGCCATAATAGTTAGAAACCGTGACCAACAAGGATTCCTCATTCTACACTAACATAGTTTCCTTATTCAAATATTACTAGATCATAAAATACATGTTTCATGTTCTAAAACAATAAGGAATTCATGTTTGAGCCAAAATCCAACAATCTTCACCTTGGCGAAAACACTAATGCTTCATCTCATGTTTTTGCCCCTTTGTCCTCATGGGCCATGATACTCAATGCCGAGATTCACCCAAGTCCAAGTCATCCTTGAACTTGCTAACTGGAACCCACTTTCTGATCAACCTTTTAGACTCTGATCTTGCTCCACGTGTTAATCCTGGTTTGCCCATCAACACATACAAGTTTCTGTCTTGAACACTTTTCATGATCATAGTAGACTTCTAGAAAACTTCCAATACTTCATCTTTACCAGAGTACCAATAACCTTCAGAATCTAACTTGGAAAGAGAAATTAGATTACGAATAAAACTCAGTACATGTCGAACATTATTGTGACGCCCGAAAATTATTTCACCTAGCCCATAACCCAATTGCATTTTTGCCCAAACTCTATGTGTTGTCTTGATATGTTTGGTTTTTGTTTGATGATTGTTTAATGTTTGTATAGTTGATGCTTGATAATGTATATAACTATATGTATCATAAGTTGTATATGAGTCATGTTAAATTAAAGTATAATGCATATGTTATGATTTATGCATGGGCTCATTAAACCATGAATTGATATGGGTTAGGATTGATTGAATAAAAGGATAAATGAAATTGAAAATTTGGTGTATTAAATGGATTGGACATTTAAAATACATGTGGTTGGTATGGGTAGTATGAGACCAACACATGTAAAGGTTGGTGCATGAAAGTGGACAAGCGTCTCATGCCCTCAAGGAAGTGCTAGAATGAGTGGAGAGAATCAAGGAGGAAAACAAGGAGAGAATCAAGGAGGAAAACAAGGAGAGAATCAAGGAGAGAATCAAGGAGGAAAACAAGGAGAGAATCAAGGAGGAAAACAAGGAGAGAATCAAGGAGGAAAACAAGGAGAGAATCAAGGAATTGCTAGAAAGAGGTGAGTGGAGAGAAAGGAAAGAAGAAGAGAAAGAAAAGAAGAGAAAGGAAAGAAGAAGAGAAAGGAAAGAAGAGGAGAAAGAAGGAGAGAGTTGCAGGAGGAAGATCCCTGCTACATTTTCATCAAAGAGGTGGATCTTTGGAATATACGGTCAGATTGAGCTCAAATTTTATCAGCACGTTCGTAGCTTATGGTTCTTCATTCTAGTCGGTGGAGATCTTGATCAGAGGTTTCGTCTAAGAGATCTAACCTCTCAAACAAAACTGGTCGGAAAGTCTGGATTTCTCGCACCATTTCGTTCAAACTTAGTGATCTCCTAAATCTACTGTTAGATGGTTATAAAATTTGGATATGTAGTGTAAAACTGATATTTCTACATTCTGAACGGTGGAGATCTTAATTAGAGGCTTTTTCTAAGAGATATAACCTCTCAAACGAAGCTGGTCGGAATTTCTGGGTTTCTCGTGCCGTTTCGGTCAAACTTACAGATCTCATCAATCTACCGTTGGATGGATATCAAATTGGGTATGTCGTTTATAACAGACATTTATGTATTATGAACGGTGGAGATGTTTATACGTTTAGTATTTTGTGTGATATAACCATCTGAGTTTGGGTATTTGCAGCAGGAAAGGAGAAACTGTCTGATTATATACTTGTTCATCAAAGATACATATCTTTTCGGTCCACCGTTGGATTGGGCTGATATTTGGACATAAGGTTTGTTTCTTCACATACTTCAATATGTGCGGTGGATTTTGTGATTACATATTTCTATTGGTATATTAATACATCTGAACAGAATATTAAATGAAGAATTGGTAAGGTGCTTGTATTGGACCTAAATTTAGAATATGATCTTAGACATTTCCAAATAGCTTGCATGTCAACTATGTTGACCTAGTTGCCATTGTTGATGAACCCATGATGCAAAATCAGTAATATACATGGCTGAACATGGTGACCTAGTGTAAATCGACAATATGGCCTAAGTATGGAAAATTTCATATTTTAGGGCTTTTGATGCTTTTGGCCTAGAATCATTGAATTGATGCAACTTATGCTTAATTAAGCATGATTAGAGTTGATTATGCTACTGATTTGGTGGTTGTGACCATATCATGGGTTAGGCCTACTTGAGATCAAGTGACCCAATTTGGGCATGTTTATGCCTAAAAGAATTAAAAATCAGTATTTTTGATTAATAGAATGGTTTATGTATGAGAACTATGCATTAGAGGCCTAAGTCATGTGATTTGAGTTGAATGATGGGATTAGATGGGATTTAGGCCAATTGTTTATATGTGGGCTGATTTAGGGTTGATGTGTAATGTCTATGTGATTGAGCATAGAAATTGATGTATGTTTCAGGATCTTGATTGGGTTGATTCGGTTTGGTGGTCGTGTGTGGTTAAATACTCTCGCGAGGCTTGGTTGTGAGTAGACTTCATTTATGATTATATCTTTTATGTCATCATATCACTTATATATATTGTATCTTGAAAGCATGAATGTGTTCTAATGTTTTGAATGATGCATTGATTTGAGAAAACCTTATGACTTTGGTTGGACCCATCTATCTGGCTAATAGGGGGACTTAACCTTGTCATAAGAGGGTTTTAGGAAAGGAAATGATTGGGATCAACGGCACGGTGAAATAGGCGTGTACTAGTAATCCAAATAAAAATGATTGGGATCAACGGCACGGTGAAATAGACGTGTACTAGTAACCCAAATAAACATGATTGGGATCAACGGCACGGTGAAATAGACGTGTACTAGTAACCCAAGGCATGTGGAATGTGGATCCAAATTGATAAACTTTTACTTGCATCGAACTTATTATAAATGCTTGATATCTACATGTTATGAGCTTTTAATCATGCTACACATTGACATGCATACATGGTTTTTATTGATGAGTATTGATAGCATATTTGAATTCTATTCACTGGGCATCGTTGGCTCACCCTCATTTTCCTCTTTCAGGTCCTTCTGTCCCGAATAAGGGCAAAGGAGTAGTCATATCTTGAGGGCCTTGCCTGCGAGAGAATCCAATGCCTCGATGTGAGTTGAGAGGCATTTTGATTGAATTGTGTTTAAATTATGAAGTACTATATTTTGGATTATGTAATTATAACACTTACCACATTGTAGTATGGGTGAGTTGGGACTTGTTAGATAGACTATGTGGGCATATGATGGTTTTATTTGTACCCACAATTTTGGACTTTATGAGTATGTCAATTTTAATGGACTGTAGGGATTGTGATTATTATTTATGGTTCATTTTTTATGGATTATCTCTTGTCTTGGATGATTAATACGGTGGGTAGTTTTGTTTAATACATTTTGATATCATATCGTTGTTTGAGATAAGGCTTGTAGGGTCTCAACCACCTCACGAGAGTTGAGGAGTGGTCGGAGATGCTTACGCCGGGCGTCCCGCCCCGGCATTCCGCACGCCATTCCCTGCGGGGTTGGTGGTCCGGGGCGCGGGGTTGTCACAATTATGAAGTGTAATAACGTGTCCGTAAAAAAACTTCACTTGAACTTCACCCACTCCCATTATTGGCCTTTGGGAGCCATCAACCGTCGACACAAACTCACCACCAATACACCTTGCATTGGACTGGGGCGCGGGGTCGCCACAGTTGGTATCAGAGACTGATTTTACTAGGTTTGGTTTATGTATTGGACTTAGATGACTTTGACCTAGGAATTGGGTGAGAGATTTAGGTGATTAAAAAGCTTAAAGGAACTAACTTAAAAGCCTTACTATCATATTTTCTGCGTGTATTATATGATATGGGTAGTTATGAGGCTTTGTTAATGTTTTAAATGTGTGATGGTTGCTCGTATTTCTACTTCTCAGTGTCATGAGGAGGAGCGAGAGATTGGGACAGCCACGCATAGGGCCATCCGATGATGACCGGATAGGGAGGATGGAGGAGATCATTCAGGCACAGACTTCACAGATACAGGCCTTAGTGCAGCAGGTTGAGGCTATTGCTCGACAGTCACCTCAAACAATACCTCAGGAGGCGGGCACTAGTGGGGCCGAGGCTAGTGGAGCTGCAGGGGCAGCAGGACCTCAAATGGCTGTACCTCAGCCTATGCCTACACCTGCTCCTAATGTTGTGGAGAACCCCACTGATCGGCGGATCAGACTGTTAGAGAAGTTCATGAAGCTAAAGCCTAAGGAATTCACTGGTGGGGTTGACTTGAAGAAGGCCGAAGATTGGCTGAAGAATGTCGAGAAGATCAGTCGCTCCTTAGAGCTTGATGAGGAGTCTCAGGTTCTATGTGCTGCTCACACACTGGAGAGTGATGCAGAGGACTGGTGGCTTTCAGTGTTGGATACACAGGGGACAGTGAAGAGTTGGGACACCTTCAAACAGTTGTTCTTACAAGCTTACGTTCCAGAGACTAAGAGACAGGCTAAGCAACTCGAGTTTTTGAATCTCGCACAGGGCACCATGTCAGTGAGGGAGTACGAGCTTAGATTTAGGCAGCTCGCAGTTTATGCTCCTGGGTTAGTTCAGACACCGAGTGATAAGATTATGAGGTTCTCTTTGAACCTAAGGCCAGCGATCCGACAGGCCTTGTCTGTAACGAAGATGACTGATTTTGCCACAGTGGTCCAGAGGGCCAAACAGTATGAGTTGGCTGAGCGGGTTGATGGTATGTCTACACGGGCAGCTCCGGGTGTACAGACTTCACAGACAGAGTCCGGGGGACAGTTCCAAACTCCATGGAAGAGGGGTAAATGGGGAAATAAGAGAAAGTTTTATGGAGGAGCACAGTCCCAGGTTCAGACTGGTATGATGGCCTCACCAGTGGTTTCCTCTCCTGTCCCGATTCCTATTCAGGCACTGAGTGCACCGAGACCCCCATTCCCACAGACTGCTGGCCGAGGCAGAGGTAGAGGCCGAGGAAGTTATGTGAGGACATCTCAGACTGGGTCATTTGCGCCCAGGGCTCCATTCTTATGTTTTCATTGTGGGCAGGCTGGGCATAGGAAGTTAGAGTGTCCAAATTTTTAGAGAGCTCAGGGATTTGTGCAACAGTCCAGTGCCAGAGAGACAACGAAGGCAGCTTCTGAGCCAGACCCAACAGCATCCAGGACTTTGGTGGAAGGTACTCTTATTATTTGTGGTACTGTTATGCATGTATTATTTGATGCTGGTTCTACATTATCATTCATATCTGGACGTATGGTAGATAGTTTGCATTTGACTCCCATTAGGGCTAGTACATGGTTAGTGGTGAGTACTGTAGCTGGGGAAAGGATCTACCCGAACATGATCTGTAGCCAGTGTGTGGTTCAGATTGGTGATATTGAGATGCCTATTGACTTTCGAGTCCTAGAATTTTTAGAGTTTGATGCAATTCTAGGGATGGATTGGCTCGCGGCATATCATGCAGTTGTCGACTGTTTCGCAAAGAGAATCATTTTTCAAATCCCCGGACACCCAGTGTTTACACTACAGGGTAAAGCTTCAGACCAGACAGTCACAAGGGGTAGATTTGTGACTGATGGAGATAGGGAGATTTTGGCTGGGTTAGTGCCTGATGAGGAAAAGACTAATGAGGTGATACTTGAGGATATTGCCATTGTTAGGGACTTTCAAGATGTGTTCCCTGCGGATCTTCCAGGATTACCACTGAAGCGAGAGATCGATTTCATTATTGAACTAGTCCCTGGCACGAAGCCTATCTCCATGGCACCATATAGAATGGCGCCAGCCGAGTTGAAAGAGTTGCAGAAACAGCTTGAGGAGTTATTGGCTAAAGGCTTTATTTGCCCGAGTGTGTCACCCTGGGGAGCTCCAGTTCTTTTTGTGAAAAAGAAAGATGGGAGCTTGCGGTTATGCATCGACTATCGCCAATTGAACAGGGTGACCATCAAGAACAAATATCCTCTCCCAAGGATTGATGACTTGTTTGATCAGTTGAGGGGAGCGAAGTATTTTTCAAAGATTGATTTGCGCTCCGGGTATCATCAGCTGAGGATCAGGGAGGAAGATGTGCCTAAGACAGCATTCAGAACCCGCTATGGACATTATGAGTTCCTTGTGATGCCATTTGGTGTGACTAATGCACCGGCGATGTTCATGGACCTGATGCAGAGGGTCTTTAGGCAGTATCTGGATAAGTTTGTCATCGTCTTCATTGATGACATATTGGTGTATTCCAAGACTCAAGCTGAGCATGAAGAACACCTTAGAGTGACCTTGCAAACTCTGAGAGAGCATAGGCTATATGCAAAGCTGAGCAAGTGCGAGTTTTGGATCACCGAAGTGAAGTTCTTAGGTCATGTGGTGAGTTCTGAGGGGATTTCAGTTGATCCGTCTAAAGTTGAAGCCATTATCAGTTGGCCTAGGCCTACCACAGTGACCGAGATCAGAAGTTTTCTTGGGTTAGCTGGTTACTATAGGAGATTCGTTCAGGGATTCTCCAAGATAGCTACGCCTATGACTAGGCTCACCCAGAAAGATGTGTCCTTTGTATGGACCGAGGAGTGTGAGGATGCCTTTTTAGAGTTGAAGAAAAGATTGACATCTACGCCAGTATTGATTTTGTCAGAGCCTGATCAGGAGTTAGTTATCTATACTGATGCCTCTCGTATCGGCTTGGGTTGCGTGTTGATGCAGAAGGATAGGGTCATTGCTTATGCATCGAGGCAGTTGAAGGTGCATGAAAAGAACTACCCTGTTCATGACTTGGAACTGGCCGCAGTGGTTTTTGCTTTGAAGATTTGGAGGCATTATCTCTATGGTGAGAGATTCACTTTGTATTCTGACCATAAGAGCCTCAAGTACTTGTTCTCTCAGAAGGAATTGAACATGAGGCAGAGAAGGTGGTTAGAGCTCCTCAAAGACTATGATTTTACATTGGAATACTACCCAGGTAAAGCCAATGTAGTGGCTGATGCATTGAGCAGGAAGCGGGTAGAAACAGTTATGGTAGCACACCAGATGTCTCATGAGTGGAGACTACTTGAGGCGGCTACGGTTATGAGTATATGTGCTACCCCTTCAGATCAGATTGTGATATGTGCTCAAATGAGAGCTCAGCCTACACAAGTCCAGGAGGTAATTGACCAACAGAGACTTGACGTTGATTATGGGATATACAAGTCTTGGGCTGAGAGCAGTGATTTTACTGATTGGCACTTGTCATCTGATGGTGCCTTGAGATTTAGGGGACGTTTATGGGTTCCCGTAGATCCACGACTTAGACAGAGTGTTCTCCAAGAGGTTCATAGATCTCATTATGCTATTCATCCTAGCGGAACCAAGATGTATCATGATATGAAAAGAATGTATTGGTGGCCCGACATGAAGAGAGAAATAGCTCAGTTCATTCAGAGGTGTGAGATCTGTCAAAGAGTCAAAGCTGAGCATCAGAGGCCTGGAGGGCAGATGCAACCGCTTGCCATTCCTGAGTGGAAATGGGAGCATGTCACTATGGACTTTGTTGTGGGATTACCCAACACCCCGAGGAGACATAATGCTGTTTGGGTTATTATTGATCGCTCGACCAAGTCCGCTCATTTTCTACCGGTGAACACTAGGGATTCTATGGACAAGCTGAGCAGACTCTATATGCGGGAGATAGTCAGATTACATGGAGTGCCTGTTTCGATTGTGTCAGATAGGGATCCGAGGTTTACATCGGTATTCTGGCAGGGGTTGCAGAGGCAGCTAGGCACTAGACTAGATCTCAGTACCGCTTTTCACCCCCAGACGGATGGCCAGTCTGAGAGGTTGATATCGATTTTAGAGGATATGCTTCGAGCTTGTGTCCTTGAGTCCAGTGGTAACTGGGAGGAGTACATACATTTGTGTGAGTTCGCGTACAACAATAGTTATCAGTCTAGTATTGGCATGGCTCCTTTTGAGGCATTGTATGGTCGACCCTGTAGATCTCCAATCTGTTGGACGGAGGTAGGGAATGTTGCGATGATGGGACCAGAGTTTGTACATGAACACACAGAGAAGATTAAGAGGATCAAGCATAATATAAAGGTAGCCCAAGACAGGCAGAAGAGTTACACTGATGCCAAGCGGAAGACCGTAGAGTTCGAGGTGGGTGACCAAGTTTTATTGAAGGTCTCACCTCAGAAGGGCCAAACTAGATTTGGGATAAAAGGCAAGCTCGCTCCGAGATTTATTGGGTCGTTCGAGGTTTTAGAACGAATTGGCCCCGTCGCTTACCGATTAGCCTTGCCACCTCAGTTAGCAGCAGTCCACAATGTCTTTCATGTGTCAATGCTGAGAGCGTACAAGAGTGATTTTGATCACGTCTTGGACTGGAGGAACATTGAACTGAGGCAGGATGGGACTTATGATAAGGAACCTATTCAGATACTTGACCGGAAGGTCCAGAGGTTACGTAACCGCGAGATTCCGATGGTTAAGGTGAGATGGCAGTTCCATCGCGAGGAACAGGTTACTTGGGAGCGTGAGGACTACATGATGGAGCACTTTGCCGAGTTCATGGGCTTAGGTAATTCTTAACCTTAAAACTTCGAGGACGAAGTTCATTATAAGGTGGGTGTGATGTGACGCCCCGAAAATTATTTCACCTAGCCCATAACCCAATTGCATTTTTGTCCAAACTCTATGTGTTGTCTTGATATGTTTGATTTTTATTTGATGATTGTTTAATGTTTGTATAGTTGATGCTTGATAATGTATATAACTATATGATAAATTGTATATGAGTCATGTTAAATTAAAGTATAATGCATATGTTATGATTTATGCATGGGCTCATTAAACCATGAATTGATATGGGTTAGGATTGATTGAATAAAAGGATAAATGAAATTGAAAATTTGGTGTATTAAATGGATTGGACATTTAAAATACATGTGGTTGGTATGGGTAGTATGAGACCAACACATGTAAAGGTTGGTGCATGAAAGTGGACAAGCGTCCCATGCCCTCAAGGAAGTGCTAGAATGAGTGGAGGGAATCAAGGAGAGAATCAAGGAGGAAAACAAGGAGAGAATCAAGGAGGAAAACAAGGAGAGAATCAAGGAGGAAAACAAGGAGAGAATCAAGGAGGAAAACAAGGAGAGAATCAAGGAGGGAATCAAGGAATTGCTAGAAAGAGGTGAGTGGAGAGAAAGGAAAGAAGAAGAGAAAGAAAAGAAGAGAAAGGAAAGAAGAAGAGAAAGGAAAGAAGAAGAGAAAGAAGGAGAGAGTTGCAGGAGGAAGATCCCTGCTACGTTTTCATCAAAGAGGTGGATCTTTGGAATATACGGTCAGATTGAGCTCAAATTTTATCAGCACGTTCGTAGCTTATGGTTCTTCATTCTACTCGGTGCAGATCGTGATCAGAGGTTTCGTCTACGAGATCTAACCTCTCAAACAAAGCTGGTCGGAAAGTCTGGATTTCTCGCACCGTTTCGTTCAAACTTAGTGATCTCCTAAATCTACCGTTAGATGGTTATAAAATTTGGGTATGTAGTGTAAAACGGATATTTCTACATTCTGAACGGTGGAGATCTTAATTAGAGTCTTTTTCTAAGAGATATAACCTCTCAAACGAAGCTGGTCGGAATTTCTGGGTTTCTCGTGCCGTTTCGGTCAAACTTACAGATCTCATCAATCTACCGTTGGATGGATATCAAATTCGGGTATGTCGTTTATAACAGATATTTCTGTATTATGAACGGTGGAGATGTTTATACGTTAATTATTTTGTGTGATATAGCCATCTGAGTTTGGGTATTTGCAGCAGGAAAGGAGAAACTGTCTGATTATATACTTGTTCATCAAAGATACATATCTTTTCGGTCCACCGTTGGATTGGGGTGATATTTGGACAGAAGGTTTGTTTCTTCAAATACTTCAATATGTACGGTGGATTTTGTGATTACATATTTCTATTGGTAGATTAATACATCTGAACAGAATATTAAATGAAGAATTGGTAAGGTGCTTGTATTGGACCTAAATTTAGAATATGATCTTAGACATTTCCAAATAGCTTGCATGTCAACTATGTTGACCTAGTTGCCATTGTTGATGAACCCATGATGCAAAATCAGTAATATACATGGCTGAACATGGTGACCTAGTGTAAATCGACAATATGGCCTAAGTATGGAAAATTTCATATTTTAGGGCTTTTGATGCTTTTGGCCTAGAATCATTGAATTGATGCAACTTATGCTTAATTAAGCATGATTAGAGTTGATTATGCTACTGATTTGGTGGTTGTGACCATATCATGGGTTAGGCCTACTTGAGATCAAGTGACCCAATTTGGGCATGTTTATGCCTAAAAGAATTGAAAATCAGTATTTTTGATTAATAGAATGGTTTATGTATGAGAACTATGCATTAGAGGCCTAAGTCATGTGATTTGAGTTGAATGATGGGATTAGATGGGATTTAGGCCAATTGTTTATATGTGGGCTGATTTAGGGTTGATGTGTAATGTCTATGTGATTGAGCATAGAAATTGATGTATGTTTCAGGATCTTGATTGGGTTGATTCGGTTTGGTGGTCGTGTGTGGTTAAATACTCTCGCGAGGCTTGGTTGTGAGTAGACTTCATTTATGATTATATCTTTTATGTCATCATATCACTTATATATATTGTATCTTGAAAGCATGAATGTGTTCTAATGTTTTGAATGATGCATTGATTTGAGAAAACCTTATGACTTTGGTTGGACCCATCTATCTGGCTAATAGGGGGACTTAACCTTGTCATAAGAGGGTTTTAGGAAAGGAAATGATTGGGATCAACGGCCCGGTGAAATAGGCGTGTACTAGTAACCCAAATAAAAATGATTGGGATCAACGGCACGGTGAAATAGACGTGTACTAGTAACCCAAATAAACATGATTGGGATCAACGGCACGGTGAAATAGACGTGTACTAGTAACCCAAGGCATGTGGAATGTGGATCCAAATTGATAAACTTTTACTTGCATCGAACTTATTATAAATGCTTGATATCTATATGTTATGAGCTTTTAATCATGCTACACATTGACATGCATACATGGTTTTTATTGATGAGTATTGATAGCATATTTGAATTCTATTCACTGGGCATCGTTGGCTCACCCTCATTTTCCTCTTTCAGGTCCTTCTGTCCCGAATAAGGGCAAAGGAGTAGTCATATCTTGAGGGCCTTGCCTGCGAGAGAATCCAAGGCCTCGATGTGAGTTGAGAGGCATTTTGATTGAATTGTGTTTAAATTATGAAGTACTATATTTTGGATTATGTAATTATAACACTTACCACATTGTAGTATGGGTGAGTTGGGACTTGTTAGATAGACTATGTGGGCATATGATGGTTTTATTTGTACCCACAATTTTGGACTTTATGAGTATGTCAATTTTAATGGACTGTAGGGATTGTGATTATTATTTATGGTTCATTTTTTTATGGATCAACGGCACGGTGAAATAGACGTGTACTAGTAACCCAAGGCATGTGGAATGTGGATCCAAATTGATAAACTTTTACTTGCATCGAACTTATTATAAATGCTTGATATCTATATGTTATGAGCTTTTAATCATGCTACACATTGACATGCATACATGGTTTTTATTGATGAGTATTGATAGCATATTTGAATTCTATTCACTGGGCATCGTTGGCTCACCCTCATTTTCCTCTTTCAGGTCCTTCTGTCCCGAATAAGGGCAAAGGAGTAGTCATATCTTGAGGGCCTTGCCTGCGAGAGAATCCAAGGCCTCGATGTGAGTTGAGAGGCATTTTGATTGAATTGTGTTTAAATTATGAAGTACTATATTTTGGATTATGTAATTATAACACTTACCACATTGTAGTATGGGTGAGTTGGGACTTGTTAGATAGACTATGTGGGCATATGATGGTTTTATTTGTACCCACAATTTTGGACTTTATGAGTATGTCAATTTTAATGGACTGTAGGGATTGTGATTATTATTTATGGTTCATTTTTTATGGATTATCTCTTGTCTTGGATGATTAATACGGTGGGTAGTTTTGTTTAATACATTTTGATATCATATCGTTGTTTGAGATAAGGCTTGTAGGGTCTCAACCACCTCACGGGAGTTGAGGAGTGGTCGGAGATGCTTACGCCGGGCGTCCCGCCCCGGCATTCCGCACGCCATTCCCTGCGGGGTTGGTGGTCCGGGGCGCGGGGTTGTCACAATTATGATGTGTAATAACGTGTCCGTAAAACAACTTCACTTGAACTTCACCCACTCCCATTATTGGCCTTTGGGAGCCATCAACCGTCGACACAAACTCACCACCAATACACCTTGCATACTTGCAAAGCCATGCCTTGTGTACACATATATGATGTGTGGCCCCGGTATCAATCACCCAATTGCGCTTATGTTGTAAATTTCCACCATTAACAGATGTCATAAGAACAAAATCACCATTGAACTCGACAACATTCAGATTGGTAACGTCGTCATCGACATTCTTATTTGCCGACTTGGAGTTATTTGTCGAACTTGCTCCTTTTTCTTTCCAATTCTTGCAATCTTTCCTTAGATGCCCTGATTGCCCAAACCCCCAACATGTCCCCTTAACAAACTTTTTAGGATTTCCCTTCTTTCTACCTACTCCTAATGTTGAACCCTCAGAAGAATCATTACTAGCACCTTTTAATTTTCTCTCTTTAGAACGTAGCGTACTAGTAACTTCTTTAAGATTCACAGTATCCTTCCCATACATAAACGTAGTTTGAAGATGCTTATAGGAAGATAGAAGGGAACAAATCAGTCGAAGTGCCTGATCTTCATCCTCAATTTTTACTCCAACTGCTTCTAACTTAGAAACAATACCATTGAGGACGTTAAGGTGATCAACTATTGTTGTACCTTCTTCCATCCGCAACGTGTGAAACTTTTCTTTAAGATACAACCGATTTGAGAGACTCTTTGTCATATACAAGCTTTCGAACTTCTTCTAAAGATCTTTTGCTATAAAATTACAGTTGATATTCCCAAGGACATTTTTTGCAAGACAAAGCCGTATCATACTAGCAGCTCTCATATCCAACTCTTACACATCCTCATCACTTTCTTTACCTTTATCTATCAAAGCCTTTCGCAGTCCAGACTGAATTAATAAATCTTTGACTTGCAATTGCCACAAGCCAAAATTTATTTTTTCATCAAACTTTTTCACATCAAACTTCAAGTTGGAAGAATAATTTGACATCTTTAAATCTCTTCACACTTTAATGAATCAATTGAAATACAACTCGAACCGTAGCTCTAACACCAATTTGTTGGGAAAAATACCCAAAATCCTCAAATATCACAGATTAAATAAAGAAAAGAACAATAGAGATCAACACCCACTACTCAAAGATATACGTGAAAAAACCCCAAAATTAGGAAAAAAACCACGCTAAAAAACAATCCACTATCAATTAATAAGTACCTCAGAGGAATTAAACACCTCAAGTACTTGTACACCAGATAATACACAAATTTGAGACTTTGGTAAAGAAGAATAACAAAAAGAGAATACTCAAGAGAAAACTAGAACTCCAGTCGCGTCACCCTCACAAGTTCTAAACTCTACACTCTTTCACAAAGCTTCCAAGGACCAAACTTCACCTTCTTCAAGATCTCACTCATTAGTCGCAATGATCAATAAAAAATGAGGGACCTCCTATATATATAGACTTTATAGCCATAATAGTTAGAAACCGTGACCAATAAGGATTCCTCATTCTACACTAGCATGGTTTCCTTATTCAAATACAACTAGATCCTAAAACACTTATCCATAAAACACTAGATCATAAAATGCATGTTTCATGTTCTAAAACAATAAGGAATTCATGTTTGAGCCAAAATTCAACAATCTTCACCTTGGCGAAAACACCAATGTCTCATCTCATGTTTTTGCCCCTTTGCAGAGGCAGCTCGGCACCAGACTAGATCTCAGTACTGCTTTTCACCCTCAAATGGATGGCCAATTCGAGAGGTTGATATCGATTTTAGAAGATATGCTTCGAGCTTGTGTCATTGAGTCTAGTGATAACTGGGAGGAGTACATACATCTGTGTGAGTTCGCGTACAACAACAATTATCAGTCCAGTATTGGCATGGTTTCCTTTGAGGCGTTGTATGATCGGCCCTGTAGATCTCCAGTCTATTGGACTGAGGTAGGGGATATTGCAGTGATGGGACCTGAGTTTGTACAAGAACACACAGAGAAGATTAAGCGGATCAAACATAATATGAAGGTAGCTCAAGACAGACATAAGAGTTACACTAATGTTAAGCGGAAGGTCGTAGAGTTTGAGGTGGGTAACCAAGTTTTGTTGAAGGTCTCACCTCAGAAGGGCCAGACCAAATTTGGGATAAAAGGAAAGCTCGCTCTGAGATTTATTAGGTCGTTTGAGGTTTTAGAACAAATTGGCCCCGTCGCTTACTGATTAGCTTTGCCACCTCAGTTAGCAGCAGTCCACAATGTCTTTCATGTGTCGATGTTGAGAGTGTACATGAGTGATTTTGATCACGTCCTGAACTGGAGAAACATTGAGCTGAGGCAAGATGAGACTTACGATGATGGACTTATTTAGATACTTGACCGAAAGGTACAGAGGTTGCGTAATTGGGAAATTCCTATGGTCAAGGTGAGATGACAGTTCCATGGTGAGGAGCAGGTTACTTGGGAGCGTGAGGACTACATGATGGAACATTTCACTGAGTTCATGGGCTTAGGCAATTTCTTAACCTTAAACTTCAAGGACGAAGTTCTTTCTAAGGTGGGTGTGATGTGAAGCCCCAAAAATCATTTCATCTAGCCCATAGCTCAATTGCATTTTGTCCAAATTCTATATGTTTGCCTTGATATGTTTGGTGTTTGTTTGATGATTGTTTAATGTTTGAATATTTGATGCTTGATAATGTATATAAATGTGTGCATTATAAATTATATATGGGTCACGTCAAATTAAAGTATAATGCATGTGTTATTATTTATGTTTGTGTCCATTAAACCATGAATTGATATGGGTTATGATTGATTGAATAAAATAATTAATAAAAATAAAAATTTGGTGTATTAGATGGATTGGACATTAAAATACATGAAAGCATGATATTGGTTAAAATACATGTGCTTGGTATGGATAGTTTGAGACTAACACATGTGAAGTTGATGCATGAGAATGGACAAGTTTCTAATGTCCCATTTCTCTTTTCCAACACGTGTCAAGTTGGTGCATGATAACACATGTGAAGTTGATACATGAGAGTTGACAAGTGTTTCATGCTCAATTTCTTTTTTCTAACACATGTCAAGTTGGTGCATGAGAATGAAATAAGAATGATTTCTTTTTTCAAGCTGAAGCGTTGAAATACATCTTTTCGAAATACTTGAACGCAGATAAGGGACAGCGATTACAGTAGGGTGATTTTCCATGAGATTTATTTTTATAATAGAATGCGTGTTTTGATGAGATGATTCATGCATGACTGATTGACTACTGATTTTTATAATTTTCAAATATTGTTATATGCATATATGTTTACTATTTTGGTGTATTATCTCGAATGATTAATTTTGATTTGATAAGAATAGTTATAATTACTATTTTCAACAAGTAAAATGATATATTAATTCATTAGACTCTCAAACAACTAAGACACTTCCTATTTAACAAACACTTAAAATTACACACTTTTTATTTGAATTCTAGCTAGTGCCAAATGGTTGGTCCGTTATAATGAAATGATCGCCTACTGTTCAAATCTACAATGTCATCTTTAAAAAGAAAAAAAAAATCTATATTATCATAATGATAATGAGAATGTACTCTCCTGATAATGTAACGTCACGGGATGGCTCATGATAATAATAATGACCTAATGTTCAAACCTGTAATATCATAACGATCGCAATAATGTACTCCCTTGATAATCTAACGCCACGTAGACCACTAATGGCCCCATTTTTTCACGTGTTTCTATTTAATAAAAAAAGACAGCTCTTACAAGTGGACACCAAAACTACTATTCCTATCTAGCAAGGTTCAACTATAAATTGGGAGTACTATAACTTTAGCTATCATCAGAACAAAACAACCGTATCATATCATATATATTGTTACCTTAATTTCAGAAAGAAGAAGAAAGAAACATGAAAGAGAGATTTTCATTACTGCCGAAAAATGATTCTACAGGGCTTTTCAAAGTATTGCAAGCTATTACAAACTAACCTTTCAACTAACCAAAAAAAAAAAAACCTCTAATAATATTCTAACAGAATACCTAACTGCTATAGCTAACTATCTATAGTAACACGTACTAACTAACTAATCTTAAGTAGTTGACCTCAGTCTGACCGCCCGTTTGTAGATGATGAACACTGCTGAAATTAAGCTTTGTACTCACCATCTTCCATAAACTTTGCCAAAAATGGCTAATGAAACGTCCGTTACAATCTAATACAATAGAAGGAGGGAGCCCATGGACATCATAAATCTCCCAAAAAAAATAGGACTACAACATTGACCTCATCTGTAATCTTCTTACAAGTGATGAAATATGTCATCTTTGAGAAACGATCAACAACGACAAAAATAGAATCATGACTCATCTGCATCCTCGGAAGACCAAGTACAAAATTCATGCTAATATCTGTCATACCCCAGTACACAGCACACCGCAGTGTCTAGTACCCTCGGAATGTGATGGGTACCTCATACCGAACGTACTCCAGCCATTATATACAACAAAATATTGTCACATCCCAGTACATAACACACCGCAGCGACTAGTACCCCCGGGATCATTTGTCCATACTATTTACTCTTGAATAGTGCAGGGCATCCACAAAATTCGAACTCACAATCTCATAAGGGGAGGTTGCGAGTTCGACTTAGGGGGAGGCCCCCTTTGTGAAAAAAAAAACCTCGGGGATACTAGACGCTGTGTGCGGGTTGTGTATTGAGGTATAACAATATTATGTGGTACTATGGCTGGGGTACGCTCTGTATGAAGTACCTATCACATCCCGGGGTATTAGACACTGCGGTATGCTGTGTACTGGGGTGTGACAATATCTGTCCATGATTGGGTAGAAATGAGCAAAGGGCGATATAACCCATAACCCAGCATTAGTAGCTTTTCCCTTGGACACTTGGAAAACACAACATCGTTCAACAAATCGAGCCACTTATTTGTGCATAGTTGGCCAAAAATAAAAAGAAGAAACAAGCTAAAAAGTACGGTCATGTCCCACGTGGCCTTCACCATGCAACTCCTGAATGATCTTCAAACAAAGACTACATCAGTATGCTCCCCATCCTGTATCTGTTGTAAGATCTCAGAAAAGTAAGGATCATCAGCATGTTGGTCTGCAATATAATCAAATCCTGGGACCTCAACCTGCATCTACACCACAAAATTATGTCTCCTACTCAATGCGTCTACTACTCGGTTTAGGATGTTGGCTTTATTCTTGATCACAAAAGTAAATTGTTACAAGTACGCTGCCCAAGATGCATGTCGATCTGATACTTTGTCTTGAACACCCACGTGTTTCAACGCATCATGATCGGTGTACAAAATGAACTCCCCATGGAATAAATAGTGATGCCAATGTCGAATAGCTTGGACCATTACATAAAACTCCACATCGTATGTACTATATATAGCGTTGATTCACCCCAAATAACTTCTCATTGAAATAAGCAATAGCCCGACTCCGTTGGCTTAAAACGGCTCCAATGCCAACCTTGGAAGCATCACAATATAACTGAAAAGGCAAGAAGAAATCTGGAAGCTCCAAAACTGGGGTTGTGGTCAACTTCTGCTTGATCAGTTGGAATACAGCTATAGCCTCATCTTTCCAACTGAATATTCCATTCTTCATGCAATCAATGATAGGTGGCATGATACTGCTGAAGTGCGGAATAAATCTCCTATAAAAGGAAGCAAGCCCATGAAAACTGTGCGCCTCTGTAATGGTCCTAGGCTGAGGCCATTGTTGCATGGCTGCCACCTTAGCTTCATCCACTACTAAACCTTCACTGGATACCACATAAGCCAAAAATAACACCCGATCTAACCAGAATGTGCACTTTTTAGGTGCAGTGTACAACTTGTGACTACACATAGTCAAAAGTACCTCTCGCAAGTGTTATAGATGCACTATAGGGTTAGGGCTATAAATCAAAATATCATTAAAATAAACCACCACGAACTTGCCGATGAAAGGTCTGAGGACTTGATTCATCACCCCGCATGAAAGTGCTAAAGGCATTGGACAACCCAAAAGGCATCACAAACTATTCAAATAGTCTCTCCCGTGTTTTGAATGTTGTCTTTCACCCATCTCCAGGCATGATGCGGATCTGATGATAACCACTCTCCAGATCTAGCTTGTTGAACATTGATGCACCTTCCAATTGGTCTAGTAGGTCATCTAGCCTTGAGATAGGAAATCGATAACGCACTGTAATCTTGTTGATGGCCCGACTGTCCACGCACATACTCCACGATCCATCATGTTTTGGGGTAAGAAAGGCTAGAATAGCACATGGACTCAAACTCTCACGAACATGGCCTTTAGCTAGAAGCTCCTCAACCTAGCAATGTAACTCCTCATGCTCTTTGAGACTCATCCTATAATGCAATCTGTTAGGCAAGTGGCCACAGGAACCAAGTCAATTTGATGTTGGATATCTCAGAGCGGTGGTAGCTCCGCATGCATCTTATCAAGAAATACATCAGATAACTCCTCTACTAAGGGCTTGGCCAGCTTAGGAATGGTAGTCTCTGATTCCACTTTCTTGATCTCTAAAGAAAACACCATGCCTGACTCCTCCATCTCTTGCTCGAACTTTGCCTGAGTCAAGAGGTTGGTAGCATGACTAGTAGGCTTTGAGGGTCACTCCTCTTTGCTGGGCAACAACACAATTGTTGATCCTCCAAATTGGAAATTGTAAATATTGGCCCACCCATATATCATGAAGCAAGTATTTGTCATACTGCCATGGTCGTCCAAGTAACAGATGGCAAACATCCATAACCACAACATCACACAGCACATCATCTTTGTACTTGTTGTCGATGGAAAGAGTAACCAATACGCGATGAGAAATTGTAACCTCGTTGCCTTTTTTCAACCAAGCCAATTTGTAGGGATTCAGGTGCTTGGTTGTTGACAAGCCTAATTTTTGCACAACTTCTTTTGGGATCACGTTTTCACAACTGCCCAAATCAATCACAAAACGACAGACCTTGCCACCAATGGTACAAGTGGATTAAAAGATATTGTTCCGCAACCAATTATCTTGTTGTCATGGTGCTAAGAATAGTCGTCGTACCACTAGCATTGACCCGAAATCAGATGATCTAAACTACATGAGAAATTCAGATTTTCCCCCAATTGTATTTGAAAGGTTATAACTCTTAACATCAAACATCGATCACGATCTTCACCGACCAATCAACATGTTCCAACAATTTTCATCTCTTTTTTTTTATTTATCTAGTCAATCTAAGCTCATTCTAATTCATGGTCCAATGAGCCCACAGACAAATAATACAAATACATTTATATAACTATGACTCATATACAATCAATAATACATACTTTTATATTAATGTGGCCCATATACAATTAATAGCAAAAACATTAATATTAGTATATTAATGTGTCATTATTAATACCTTACTTTTTATGATGGGTATTATTATCACTATTAATATCATTAATATCAAAATAATAATAATTATCTAAAATGACATGCATTTTACACACCATCAACTAATTAAGAATAAATAAAATCATACACATAATAAACACATCAAGCAATACACAACACAAACACACATACATTTTCATCAATCATAGGCACATAGAGTCGAGCATATATGAACTAAGGTACAAGTCAGGCGGTAGAATCTTCAAGGCGTTACATCTTGGAAATAGATGTGTTATGGAATTGATATGTGTGAACTATTGTGCATTACAAGACTTTGTGTTGGAATTGGATTGAGTATCTCTTGTGTGGGGATAGGATATTGCTCTCATTGGCTTGGTTGTGAGTAGAATTCTTTATATTTATTTCTTTATGTCATTATATGAATTATATGTGTTATGTTTAAATGCATAAATTGTGTTTTAAATAGTGGGTGTGTGGTACAAAAAACCCTATGGTGGCAGTTTGATCCCATTGACTTATTGACATGACTATAGTCTTGGAGTATGCCCACGATGAGAGGCGTAGCAAGACTTAGCAAGATCAATTGGAAAGAAAATCAAGCCATAGGAGAGTTTTGAAATAATAAAAGGGAAAAGGAAAGTCATGTCCCTATGTGACATGTGTGTGTACTCCCTTCGAATGTGAAAGTGAATATGAAAATAAATAAGTTCGAGATCATAGCGTTGTGGTGCTAGATATCACTGTGCGTAAGGCCTAAACTAGAATGTGAAAATGGAAAGTGATGAATTTTACTTTGCATGAGATATACGATGAATGTTGGATATTTATGTGTTATATACTTTTAATTATCTTGTGGCATTATCATGCATACATAGATTTTATTGATGAGTATTGATGACATATCTGAATTTTATTCACTGTGCATTGTTGGCTCACCCCCATTTTCCTTTTATAGAATCTACAACTCAAGATAAGAGAAAGAGAGTTATTATCTACTGAGGACCTAACCAAGCTGAGCTTAGCATATATAGATGTGAGGAGGGTTTCCCTTTTTGTATGACTCTTGTAATTTGGACACATCTATGTATATATTTTGTAATTTTGGAAACCTACGCATGTATTAATACTCAACCCATGAAATTGGTAGATGGTAAGGATGTATGTCTATACCCTGATATTGGTCTTTGGTTATTGGATCTAGGCGTTGGAGGGCAATGCAAGTATAGATTTCTAATGTTGAGATCATGTGGTCATACTTAAATGTTGGGTTTTGTGAACTATAGACTTTGATGGATTAATGTGACATGATCTTATCTTGTATGTGTAAAGTTTATTGTCTATGGATTGTAGATACTGTGTAATTGAAGATTGTAGAACTGATCAGGTTTATCAAGTTGTGTTCGATGATGTTAAGAAAAAAAAAATGAGACTCTATGGGGAATTTGATTGAGGCTAGTAGGGTTTCAATCATTCTATAGGATGATGTGGGGTGGTTGTAGATGTCTATGCGGGGTGTCCCATTCTGGCATTTTTCACACCGTTCCTCTGAGGATGGTGGTCAGGGGAGTGGGGTGGTCACAATTTACATTTATAATTTATTGTATTATCTACTTTATATCTATGATATATTTATGTTATATTTTATTGATTTATAATTTAAATAATGCATTCTTGCACCTCTTTATTCACTTAAAAGTGTGCGCCTAAAATAAGCAACACTGGTAAATCGTGTTTATCTGTCGGTCAACCGTGTTTACCGATTAGTCAATTGTGTTGACCGATCGATAAATAAATTTTAAATGACAATAATTTTTTTTGTTTTAACTTTAATTTGAATTATTTAAAAGGCGTTAAAAAATAAAAAAAATTAACGTATTTTTATTCAAATTAGGATGGAAATGAAAAAAGTTATAGTATTTAAATTTATTTTACGGATCAGAGCAAAATAGAAAAGTGAAAACTTAAATCGATGGGTTAAATAAATGATGACCCCAACTCTAATTTTTCAAACTTGAGGAACCTACACTCTAAAAATCTCAAACTAATATGGCGCTAGATTATCAAAATGGTACATTTCTCATGATTTATTGAAGAACTAATTTTAGTTGGAAAAGAAATACTATTGATAGATTTATATTTTTCGAAAGTGATTCAAATGATGTTGAAGGTGACTCAAATAATTCTTATAAATTTAAAAATAATATTAGATATTTCATCAAGTTTGAAGTAATTTTTAAAATTATTTCGTTAAGAACATCACTTATTAGTAAACCGATAGCTAGCCAAAGCCACACGCATTCAAGATAAAAAGAAAGAAGTAAAAGATAGATATAAGATTCTAAGGGTGAAATCGGGTTAAATTTTTGCCTTTTAACATATTCATAGATGAGATCAGGTGATAGCGGGTTAGATCCAACGTCATCTAGTGTAAGGTTTAGTCGGGTCGATCGGGTTAATCAGGTTCATCCTCATTAAATAGTCTAATTTTTTTAAAACTTAATAACTATTATTTAATAATAAAATATGTTAAATTATTATGTACTTAACTTATTATATTATTATTTAAATTTTAAAAAATATTTTTTTAAAAGAATTTATTAATGAACTAAACTATTTTTAAATTTAACTTATAAAAATAAAAATAAATTTATATATATATAAATTTTAAAAAAATTCAGATCAAATTTAGTTAAATTATTAATAAATTAATCTGATTAATTTAATATATTAATTAAATTCAACCAGACCGACTCAAAATGATCGAATTTAGGGTCGAATCCGATTAGGTCGGATTGTTCACCAGCCGGACTGAACTTTTTTTTTGGTTTTTTCTGAAAGCCACAAGGCTGAACTTGAATGAATTGGTTCTGTTGTCATCGGAGGCGAGACTTGCTGAGATAAGTATAGAATTTGTGGCGCCCCTTGTACGCCTGGGCTGTCAATGTTATAAAGAGACACGTGAATTTCGTACGTTGTTGATAGAAAACTAAAAATTGTGGCTATTGGTAGTGGTCCATGTGGTGTTAGATTATCGAGAGAGTACATTATCATGATTGCGCATCTACTTAAAAATCACGTGGGCAGTTGATATTGGATTTGACGACGGAGTCACTTCCTCGTATTTATATTTGTATGGTATTTAAGTCTCACTTCAAATAAAGTTTATGAGATATGACTTGAAGATAATGTTTAGTTTGTGCGGCAACAATATAAATTAGAATTATATCCCAAAGGTGATTTAAATGGAAATCTTAACCATAGTATTTTTTTTTATTAGATACCTCAATTTTTTTTTTGAAATTTTATCAAACTTTTTGACAAGTTTTCTAAAATTATTTCTTGAAAGAACTCATTTTAGTTGAAAAAGTATTACTATTGATAGATTTATTTTTCAAAAGCGATTCAAATGATGTGGAAGATGGCTCAAATAATTCTTATAAATTTAAAAATAATTTTAGATATTTTCTCAAATTTCAAATAATTTTTAAAAATTATATTGTTAAGATTAACACACTTATTAGTAAAAATATTAATCTTGAGCTTTTAATTTATTTCAACTAATTTTAAATTATTAATAAGGTGTGGCAGCATACAATGAAAATTTTTAGGTTAAATAGTTACTATGTACATCGAAATAATTTTATTAAATTACAAATATGTACCTTCTTTATTTAAAATGCTTATTTCATAAAATTATTAGTTTCTGAAGTGATTTTGAGAAAGAAATTTCACACCTGGTGATAGTGTGGTTTGGGTGGGTCAACATAAACATATCACAGTACATAAAAATTACTGATTTTCCAAATAAAATAGCATAAAATATTGAGTCATCTCATCAAAAAACATATTCTATTATAAAATAATTATTTTATACAAGAAATCACCCTTACCTCAATTATTACCTCTCACGTCTATTCATGTGTTTCAACAAGATGATCTAAACTTGAAAAGAGACTTATTCTTATCATAACTAACAATTGTTTTGATGAAAGAAATTAAATTAAATAAAAGAAAGACTGATTTTACCCATGCATTCAACAAGCTGTTGTTGCCGCTTGATCTACAACCAGCCAACAACCCAATTAAAGGATATGTGTTTTGATGATACCCAGAGGCGCGCAGTTAATTGTTGTTGTTTTCTTTCTTCCTTGGTGTACATTTATATTAGTATGTTCATAATATATTATTTGCTTTTCAAAAAGAAAATAAATAAAAGCTCATATGTGAGCAACTTTTATTTATGGCATCATACAAAACGAGAACATACATAGCAACTACCAACACAACATTAATTAGCAACTTTGCATATATGCATGCACGTCCTCATACAAACATTGATGAGTACCTTATTATAATATTTAAACAAAGAAGTCCATAAATGACCGACCACCTTGTTCTATTTCCGATCGAACAAAATATAGAAGCCTCTTTTCATTTGTAGATGTGTTCTCGTACACAAAAGCCACATAAGGTAGAGGCGCCATCCTTTGACGGTGGGCATAAATAAGTAACATATAATAGTATCCACCTACCTCGTCGACTTCAGCCAATATTGTAGATTTGGACAGTTGGTTATTCAGTTGGTAAGCCTCCACTCGTCCCGCGAATCCTACCCAATCGAAGATTAGGAAGTATGGTAAATCGCCTTGCTTGTTTTTCTCATCCACGGCATACATTGCGAGAGATCTCACATGATCGGTTATGATTATTGGTACATACCCACTCTCCTTTATGTCATCAAATACCGATCCATGATCACCAGCGCCTAAAGCCACATTGAAGAACAAAGTAAAAAAAAGAAGAAGAAGGACAGCAGAGATCATGAACTGATGAACGTGAACTTTCATATTAATGGATGGATTGATATGACCTGTTGTTTTTTTTTTTTATTTGATTATGAGTTCAATAGCTAAACTGATACCTCTAATTTATAGTTGATGCTTGATATATATTGATGAGAGTAATGTTTAACAAACATATTTTCTTGATGTTGTTATTAAAAATTATTGGACGAGCTTATGTGTTATATATATATGATTTAAAGTAATCTAATAATTTTTAAAACATTTAAAAATAGTAGATGCCGTGCCCATTTGTACAACCTGTCTTTGGTTATATAAAATCACGTGAATTTTTTAGATAGAAGTTCAAAATTGTGGCCCCACATGAGTGGTCCATGTAACTTTGGATTACCGAGAGAGGACGTACAATGGTTACATTATGATTTAAAATGTGGCCATTAGTGGACCACTATCTATTTGAAATGTTAAAGGTATATATACATCTTTTAAAACAAGTTAGCTATTTATAAGGTTGGTGGTATTTAATTAATTATTAACTTTACTAATAACCTTTGAAAAAAATTAGTTGAGAAAAAAAAATTTCATTCCTCTAATTGACGCAAAGGTATATCTGCGAGAATAAACAAAAACTTTATATGTATTCTATTGGAGCATAAACTTTTATAATTAGGGAGCTTAAATAGAGTTGCTAAACCGGCTAATAAGATTTTATAATAATTAATAACCATATTCTCTATATAAACACTACAAGAAATTATATTTTTCGTCAAGAGTCTTTTACTGGCGAGTTTATTTTTTGTAAGTAAAAATACGTTTTTACTCACAATGATCTAAAGTTACCAGCGAAAGTTACGTTAAAGAACAAAAGAAAAAGAAGAAGAAGAAAAATAGCAGAGATAATGAACTGATAAACTTGAACTTTCATATAAATAGATGGATTGTTATGATATCGTTTTTTTTTATCTTTTGTTTTGACAATGAATTCAATAGCTAAACATAGATGAAGCTTGATACATAGAAATAGTAGATGTGGTACATGTCCACTTGTGCGAGCTATCTTTTGTTAAATAAAAACATACATTTGAATTTTGTACGTGATAGATATAAATTTAAAAATATGGCCATGAATGGTCCATATGACTTTGAGTGTACAATGATTACATTATCAATTTGATATGTGGCCATTAGTGGACCAGTACTATCAATTTGAAATGTTTGTATTCTATTTAGGCATGTATAAGTTAAACACATAGGTGGCGTTTAATTATTAACTTTACTGACCCCTGAGTTGTCATCGACAATACCAAGCCAGCTCGCATTTCAGAGAAATTATTACGATCCTCTGTATAATTACACGTGTCATCTTTCTATTAGATTAAACTTGTTCCAAGTAATTTTGTGCAAGCTCCATTGGATGGGCTATGTTTTTAAGAAAAGTTTGTTACCATGTGCTCATTTAGGCCTGCTGAGATAATACATGTGTGGGGCCGAATAGTGTCAGGACGCGCACATAAGTCGCTATTAGTATCGCTGAGCTATCGTACGCCGTATGCTGCATTCGACACCTGTAGACGTGTATTCCACCTTCGCACGCGTGCGTTGGAGCCAGCTGTGTACGTGTATGGATGAAATGGCATGTGCGAGTGCGAGTGCGAGTGCTTCGTGGTTTATAGTGCTTCGTGGTTTGACTACAAAAGGTAGAAGCCGCAGATTGACAGTCGACTTTCAAATTAAGTTTTTTTTTTTTTTTTGAGGGGAAACAAAAAAGGTGGTAGATAAATATTAACACTAAATTATTACACAAGACACTTCCCTGCGGGGTATCGATTGAGATCGATTAGTCCCTATACCAACAAACGGCCCTAAGACCGTTAAACACTCCAAGTTATTTTCAAGCTAAACTATTTTTTAAAGGATTGTTTTTAAAATAAGTTTCATCCGAAAAATTTTCATATTAAATTTATATTTTATCTCTTTTATTAAAAATCTTTTTAAAGTAAAGTAAACAGTTTTTTACTAATTTTTTAATATAATTTTAAATCTCATATCATTATTTGCTGAACGAAAAATTTGAATGATAATTTATAAGATACAGTTATACTGTAATTTATATTTTTTTAACTGTACTAAGAGTTGTAACAATAGTTATACAAACTGTTGAATTCTTATTTTTGTATTTAGATAAATAGTGTGTTCATACCAGTCAAGTTGAACATATAAATAATTTTTTAGCCTGTAAATTGAAAAGTGTATAGATTATTTTTAAACTTGTAAGTTGAGATAAATAATTCTCTAGCCTGTAAATTAAGAAGGAGAGTAAGAAAGTTTTCAAACCGATAAATTGAGAAAATATAGATAATTTTTAATGTGTAAGTCAAGAGATTGTGAAAGTTTAGTCTTGACGTGTTAAGAAGATCCCCGCCGTCCCAAACACAACAATACTATTCATTATAATAATAATATTACACAAAGAAACTCATAAATGACCCTTACCTCAATTATTATCCCTCACGTGTATTCAAGTGTTTCAACAAGATGATCTACACTTTAAAAGAGATTTATTCTAATCATGAGTAACAATTGTTTTGAAAAAAGAAAAATAAAAGAAAGAGTGATTACATCCATCCATTCAACAAGCTGCTGTTGCCGCTTGATCTATAACCAGCGAACAACCCAATTAAAGGATGTGTTTTACGATAACCAGAGGCAGTTAATTATTGTTGTTTTCTTTTTTCCTTGGTGTACATTTATATTTATATGTTTATAATATTGAAGAAAAGGATAGAGAGGAACCAAAAATATCGAAGAAAGACTTTTCTGTGTATTGAGAATTATTTGATTACACGTCTAACATATATATGTTATTCTAATTACAAACATATCTTCTAATTATAGAAAGAATGCTAATATCTCTCTGTTACAGCCTTAAGAATAATGTTAAGTCATATATACATGATGTATAAGTATAAGAACGTATCATATCAGTATATCAGTGCCTTCAATCAGTGCCTCCAATCACACATAAAGATAAATCCGGCAATACTCCCCCTCAAGTTGGATCAAGAGGATTAATTGATCCAAGCTTGAAAAGAATACGATGAAAATGCTCCGACGACAAGGCCTTTGTGAAGATATCTGCAAGCTGGTCATGGCTACGAGTGTAATGAGTAACAATGACGAACATGTTGCCGAATGTAATGACATTCAACCTCAATGTGTTTAGTCCGTTCATGAAAAACGGGATTAGAGGCAATGTGCATAGCCGCTTGATTGTCACAACAAAGCGTTATAGACTGAGAATGAGAGATACCAAAATCGGCAAGGAGAGCCTTTAACCATATGAGTTCAGAAGCTGTGGAAGCCATGGCCTGATATTCTGCTTCGGCACTTGACCGTGCAACCACTATTTCTTTCTTACTTTTCCAAGAAACCAGATTCCCACCGACAAAGATACAATAACCCGTAGTGGACTTTCGATCAAGTTGATTTTCAGCCCAATCCGCATCCGTATAGCCAAGAATTTGAGAATGCTCGTTATCTTTCATGAGGATGCCACGGCCAATTGTTTTTTTTAGATATCGAAGAATCCTCTGAACAATATGCATATGAACCATGGTATCCGAATGCATAAATTGACTATTAATGCTCACTGCATAACTAATATTAGGTGGTGTGATTGTTAAATAGATAAGTTTGCCAACCAATCTTTGATAATCTTGAACAAAAGACAAGCAAGGATATGCGTGGGGTTCTTTGGAGAAATAAGCATATGACCTGTTGTTTTTTTTTCTTATTATTTGATGATGAGTTCAATAGCTAAACTGATACCTCTAATTTATAGTTGAGGCTTGATATATATAGGAAAGTAATGTTTAACTAACACATATTTTTTATGTTGTTCTTAAAAGTTGTTGGATGATATTGTGTTATATATGATTTAAGATAATCTAATAATTCTCAAAGCATTTAAAAAAAAGTAGATGTGGTACCCACTTGTACAACTTGTCTTTAGTTATATAAAAACACGTGAATTTTGTAGATAGAAGTTCAAAAATGTGGCCCCACATGAGTGGTCCTAGTGACTTTGAACTAACAAGAGATACGTACAATGGTTACATTATCATTTAAAATGTGGCCATTAGTGGACCTCTATCTATTTGAAATGTTAAAGGTATATATATATACATCTTTTAAAACAAGTTAGCTATTTATAAGGTTGGTGGTATTTAATTAATTATTAACTTTACTAATAACCTTTGAAAAAAAATTAGTTGAGGAAAATATACTTTTTTGATAAATATTTTATTTTTTATTCCTCTAATTGACCCAAAGGTATATTTGTGAGAATAAACAAAAAGCATTTTATGTATTCTATTGGAGCATAAACTTTTATAATTAGAGAGCTTAAATAGAGTTACTAAACCGGCTAATAAGATTTTGTAATAATTAATAACTATATACATACACTTATATCACTTAATTATATTCTCTATATAAACATATAAACACTATAAGAAATTATATTTTTGGTCAAGAGTTTTTTACGGGCGATACGGGCGAGTTTATTTTTTGTAAGTAAAAATACATTTTTACTCACAACGATCTAAAGTTACCAGCGAAAGTCACATTGAAGAACAAAAGAAAAAGAAGAAGAAGAATATTAGAAATAATAATATTAAAAAAGTTTCATTGGCAAAATTTTCATATTAAACTTATACAGTATCACTTTTATTAAAAATCTGTTTAAAGTAAAGTAAACAGTTTTTTACTCAATTTTTTAATACAATTTTAAATCTCATATCATTATTTGCTGAAAAGAAAAATTGAAGTGATAGTTTATAAGATACATACTTTAATTTATATTTCTTTTAACTATATCAAGAGTTATAACAGTAATTATACAAACTGTTGAATCCTTATTTTTGTATTTAGACAAATAGTCTGTTTATTCTAGTCAAGTTGAGCACATAAATATTTTTCAAGCCTGTAAATCGAAAAGTGTATAAGTTAAGATAAATAGTTCTCTAATCTGTAAATCCAGAAGGAGAGACGTTGTTTTCAAACTAATAAATTAAGAAAGTATAGGTAATTTTTAGCCTATAAGTCGTGAGATTGTGAAAATTTAGTCTTCACGTGTGAAGAAGATCCCCAAAGATGCCATCCCAACATAACAACACTACTCAATATAATAATAATATTACACAAAGAAACTCATAAAATGACCATTACCTCAATTATTATCCCTCACGTGTATTTATAAGGTCTTTTAGTCACATTCTAGGTTACACAATGTGTCCCCTACTCAAGTATAAGCACAACTCCTCAAGGTGAACGCCAGCCATTATAGATTCATAATATTGTCCCATCTCAGTACAACCACTTCCACACAAGGACGTCTCTTATACCGATATCATTTATTTGATACTATTCACCATGAATAGTATAGGTTACTAGGAATGCGAAATCAGATTCCTTAAAAGAGGTTTCGAGTTCAATTCCTAAGGAGGCCATATACTATTTATGATGAATAGTATCAGATAAATGATCTCGGTACAAAAGACGTCCTTGTGTGACGGTGGTTGTACCGGAATGAGACAATATTATAAATTAATAATGACTGACGTTCGCCCCGAGGGGGTGTGCCCACACCTAGGTAAGGGGCACGCTGTACAATCCAAGGTGAATTGTTTCAACAAGATGATCTACGCTTGAAAAGAGATTTTTTCTAATCATGAGTAACAATTGTTTTGAAAAAAGAAAAATAAAAGAAAGAGTGATTACATCCATCCATTCACATTCTCTCATGGCATACTTTGCGAGATCTTTCACATGATCGGTTATGTCTATGGGTACATAATCACTCTGCTGTATATCATCAGATACCGGTCCATGATCACCATCGACAGTCACATTGAAGAACAAAGGAAAAAGAAGAAGAATAGCAGAGATAATGAACTGATAAACTTGAACTTTCATATTAATGGATGGATTATTATGATATGGCTGTTTTGTTATGCTGAGGAGTTCAATAACTAAACTGATACTTTCAATGTTGAAGCTTGATACATAAAAATAGTAGATGTGGTGTCTTTTGTTATATAAAAATAAAAATACGTGACTTTTGTACGTGGTTGATAGAACTTAAAAAATGTAGCCATGAGTTGTCCATATACCTTTGGATTATCAAGAAGAGTACAATGATTACATTATATATGATATATATATATATATATATATTTATAATATGTATTGGTGGTATTGTTAACTTTGCGAATAACCTTTAAAAAAACAAGTTGATGGAAATGTTAGTTTTTTATAAATATTTTTATTTTTCTTTTCTCTAATTGAAGCAAAGATATAACCTGTTAAAAAGGAAAAAAATAATTTATGTGGTGGGCCTCATATAAAAAAAGAAAAGAAAAAACAAGTGGTCGGTCCCATATGTGTAAAAATAAAACAAAAATAAGAATAAATAATGCGCCGAAAGAGAACGCGTTAATCTCTCTTTTGGCGTTGGATTAAAATATAAAAAAGTTTTTAAATAATAAAATAAAATCCTCGCAAAAAATCTTTATTTAAATAAGATGGAACCACCGGAGTAATTAAAAATAGTGAATTATATATTACTAAATATCCTATATCATCCTTGCTTATAGATACGAATAGAATTTGTGGTGCCCACGTGTATGATTGAGCTGTATACTTTTATGAGACACGTGAATTTCTTACGTTGTGGATAGGCACTAAAAACTGTGGCCATTCGTAGTGCTCCATGTGTCGTTAAATTATCAACAGAGTACATTGTCTTGAATGCATATCTACTTAAAAATCACGTGGGCAGCTGATATTAGATTTCGGCAAGTAGTCCACTTCTTGATATTTATTTTTGTATGGTATTTAGTTGAAAGAGCAATAGTATTGATAGATTTATTCTTCGCAGCAAGGTTCAACTATAAATTGGGAGTACTAGTTTTGCTAATAAACTCACAACAACCATATCCTACAATATATATCAATCCATCGTATCGATTACACGATGAAGGCTCAAGTTCAGTTCTTTATATCTGCACTTCTTCTTCTTAACCTTTCTTTGTTGTTCAATGTGGCGTTCGCTCGAGATATGGAGCAGGGTGGGTATAAACCCGCACTCGTAACGGATCATGTGATGGATCTCGCGAAGTTTGCAGTTGATGAGCACAACAAGAAAGGCGGTCCACGCCTATTCTTCTCAGGTATAGCAAAGGCCGAACGCGAGGAACTTCACCCACGCAATAACCTAGTGTTCAAATTTCCAATATTGGCTGAGCTTGACCAACTGGGGATTGCATACAATTATAGATTAATTATTGCTGCATACATTGGAAAAATGCGCGACAAATATTATGAGGCTATTGTGTATGACAACTTATCTGCAAATTTCAGGGAGCTCAAGTCTTTTAATCCACTCTATGATGGTATGATGTAATAATAAGTTAAGTCGCTTATGAGTTTCTGTAATATTATAATAAAGTCCTCGTCCATGTTAGTATGAGGATGGATGCATGTGGTGCGCAGCTAATCAAAATGTTTTGTTGTTAGCCGTTATGTATGTGATCATTTTGTATATATGATGTAATAGTAAGGTGCTCATGAGAGCTTCTACTTTGTTTGATTATTTTTTGTTTTTTGTTTTTAATAGCAAAGAAGAAGAATATATTATAAACAGATTAATACAAATGTACACCAAAGAGGAAACAAAACAACACCAATTAACAGTTGGATCTACAATCTCTAATTCTTTATTTCTCAAACTTTATTGTATTATAACCTACTATAAAGTGTATTTATAATCAGCAATCACAATAGCTAAACAAGTTTGTGTTCATGAGAAGAGTTGAGGAAGAGTGAATTTAAGGGTTTGGTGATTTTGGATTGGAGTTTTGGGGATTTTGGCTCCTAAGGTACGAATTCTTACTCAAATTCTTCAATCTTTGATGTTTCCTAGATTGGGAATGCATTTTTTATGACGTGTGCTGGATCATCGTTTGGATTGGGGGTTTCAGATTGGAAAACCCGGGTTGTGATGATTTGAAGTTGATGCATTTTCCCAACATTACCAAGAACTCGATCAGTGTCTCAATTTGCTAAGGGTAATCACATTTATTTTGAGTATCATCCTCAGCATTGTTAAGTGAAGGATCAAGTCACACAATAGATTTTGCTGTCGGGGAAGCTTAGCAATGGACTCTTCTGTGTTTGATGTCACAGATTCAGCTGCTGTCACAATCAAGTTCTGCTTCTCAAGTTTCAAGTTTTGTGATTCCATACAATCATACAAAACGAGAACATATATACGTATATAACAACTATCGATACAACATTCATTTTGATTAGCAACTTTGGATGGTTGAAAATCGAACTCTTTTGTTCTTGAAAACAGGGTAACATAAGGATTAATGAAAGGGAAAGAGATCTCCCTTTCAAGTAGAGAAAGAGGAGAAAAAAGAAAAAAAAGGGTTTTGGATGGTCATGTGCACGAAGAGAAGGGACAGAGAATGGAAAGAAGGTATTTGTGTTGTCATAGGATTGAAATTCCAAAGAAAAAAAGGAAGAAAAAACAATAAAAAGAAAGGGGCTTTTTTTTATTTTTATTTTTTTAAGGAAACTTGAGAGAGGAGGGGAAAAAAATTGGGGCTAATCAAACGTATTTGCTTGATGGAAATATATAGTAGGTGTGCTATATATGATCCCTAGAGGCAGTTAATTGGTGTACGTTGTTTTGTTTTCTCTTTGGTGTACATTTATATTAATCTGTATATAATATATTCCTCTTCTTTGCTATTAAAAAACAAAAATAATAATCAAACATAGTAGAAGCTCATACATGCTCACCTTACACTATTACATCATATATATATACAAAACGAGAGCATACATAAGAACTAACAACAAAACACTTTAATTAGCTACATACCACATGCATCCACCCTCATATTAGCTTTGATGAGAGTGCCTTATTATAATTTTTGATGAGAGTACCTTATTATAATTTTTAAACAAAAGAGCTCATAAATGACCGCCTTGTTATTCCATCATACGGCTGTAGAGTGGAACAAACTACAAGAGCTTCCTGTCATTTCCCAATAAGCTCTCATACGCAAGAGCCACATAAGATTGAGGCCTTCTTCTTCCATAGAAGGCATAAATAAGTAATTTATAATAGTATCCAATTACCTCGTTGACTTCACCCAGTATTATAGATTTGGACATTAGGTTATTCTGTCGGTAAACCTCCTCAGGTCCAGCCAATGTCATTCACGGCACACATGATGGGTTATGTTTATGGGTATTTTATATCCACCCTGCTTTATATCATCAGATATCGATCCATGATCACCGGCGAAAGCCACGTTGAAGAACAAAGGAAAAAGAAGAATAGTAGAGATAATGAACTGATGAACTTGACCTTTCATATTAATGGATGGATTGATATGACATGGTTTTTTTGTTCTGATGATGAGTTCAATAGCTAAACTGATACTCCTAATTGATAGGTATGGATTTTCAAGAGAAGGGTCTCTCTCTTTTCTTGGTGATGAGATATTAGAAAAGAGTCATAGGTACAATTTGAGGATCATAACCATTTATAAAACCTTAAATTTTTTTATTTCAATTTTGGCTTATCATAAAATTAGAAATAAGACTTTTGGTATTTGCTCGTACATTATGAAGTTTATACTGAGATGTCATTAAACCCAACAACTTAAATTTTATTAGATTACTTTAAATGAACTAATTATTTAGATAACCTATAACGCATAATTAATGATATATGTAGACCACATATTAGATAAATATCCAACAGTGGTGCCCACTTGTACAAGCCTTCTTTTGTTATATAAAAATACACGAGTTTTGTACGTGGTAGATAGAAATTAAAAAATGTGGCCTTGAGCGGTCCATATGGTTTACATTATCATTTGAAATTTAGCTATTAGTGGACCACTATCTATTTAGCATTACTCATATCTTTCAAACCAAGTGATTAGCTATTTATTAGGTAGGTGGTATTTATAACCACCTACCTTATAATAGCTCACTTGTTTTGAAAGATACAGATTGAAATCAACACACCAATCTCCGGCACATTAAAATTTTATATTAATTCATTATACAACACATTTTACAAGAATTCAACAAATTTGATAAGGAGCCTTGACACATAAAATTTGTAGCAAATGGTATGGAGATTTCAATCTCCTCAGCATTTCTCTTTAATTATTAACTTTACCAATAACCTTTGAAAAAGATTAGTTGAGGGAAATATAATTTTTTGATAAATATTTTATTTTTCTTTCCTTTAATTCAAGCAAAGGAAAGATATAACCTTTGCGCAAGAATAAGCAAAAACTTTTTACTTATTCTATTGGAGCATAAACTTCTACAATTAGAAGTTCCCTTAACTTCAAAGTAAGAGAGCTTAAATAGAGTTACTAAACAAGCCCATAAGATTTTGTAATAATTCATTCGTTTAGGCTTTCGAATTCACGTTTTTACTATTTTAGAAAAGTTTTGTCCCGAGTATAATTCGAATTAGGAGAGTCCGATTTTGTTTTTGTTTTTTCCTATACGATATACATCGCGAGATCTTTCTTTCTAGGTAGGTTTTAGCGAGCTTTTTATTTTTAGTAATTTTTGCTATTTTTAGTATTTGAGTCGGACCAAGAGTTTTTTTTATCTAAGGCCATTGTACGCATTATAGATTATTATTCGAATATTATTGATTGTTTTAGAGAATTTGCAAAATTTTCACCTCTTTTCTCGGTATTCTATGGAATCAACGAGTCTAGAGAAACACGTTTATTGTCTTCCTATCACGGCCTACATCAGTTATGGTATCAAAGTCATTTTCATTTTTCCGCCATGACTCCAAGAAGACGACAGCAGGAAGCCCAACTCGATGACGTGTATAAACGTGACGATTATGCTCGACTTGAGCAGCAAATCGCTCAGTTAACGTAGCAATTTATTGTGTTCCAGGCCGTGCTGCAGAGACAGGATCCAATCCCAAATCTTGTAGATGCTGATAGAGATGATGATGGCAACCCATTTGGTCAAGCACCACAGCCACGTAGGGACCTTATGGTGCGCGGTGGGGAAAGGCGATAGGATTTGGGGATCAAGGTCGACATCCTAAAATTCCATGGGAACATCAAGCCAGAAGAGTTCCTTAATTGGTTTGCTGCTGTTGAGGAGATCTTGGAATTTAAAGACATTCCAGATGATCGACGGGTTCCCTTGGTAGCCACTACGCTACAAGTTAGGGCAGTGGCATGGTAGTAGTTGAATAAAGCAATGAGGGTGCGATTGGGCAAACCCAAAATTGCGACTTGGGAGAAGATAAAGAAACACATGCGGGCTACCTTCATCCCATATAGTTATGTGTGAACGATGTTCCAGCGACTTCAAAAATTGCACCAAGGACCTCATTTTGTAGCTGACTACACGACAAAGTTCTATCAATTGTTGGCTCATAATGACATCATGGAGACAGAAGATAAGTTGGTGTCACGCTGTATTGGCGGCATGCGTCCACAGTTTCAGGACATGTTGAACATGTATGATGTTGTTACAGTTTCTGAAGCACACCAGAGAGCCCTACAGTACGAGAAACAGTTAGCCCGCCGAGGTGGTGTGACTTTTGACACAGTGGGAACGGGTGCTAATCAACAACGTCCTTCCGGATCTACACCAACGATTGTTAAACCATCACAAGATTAGAAGACAAGATTTGGACCTGGATCTGGATCTGAATTTAGTAATATCCATCATTTTTGGGTGCGAAAAACCAGGGCATCGACAATCAAAGTGTAAAATGAAACGCAAGGCACTGATGGTTGACAGTGCTGAAGATGAGGACAATGTACGAGAGATTGCAGCCGATCTCGAATTTGATATTGGTGAGGAGTCCCTAGGTGGCAATGAGCAACTTGAAGGTGATTCCGAGCCAATGCAAGTGGTACGACAACTAATCTTAGCACCACAACAGCTAGAAAATTAGTTGCGGAACAATATCTTCCAATCCACTTGTACCATTAGAGGAAAGGTCTGTCGTTTTGTGATTGTTTCGGGCAATTGTGAGAAAGTGATCTCAGAAGAAGCTGTGCAAAAATTGGGCTTGTCAACAACCAAGCACCCAAAGCCCTACAGATTGGCTTGGTTGAAAGAGGCAACGAGGTTACAGTTTTTCATCTTGCATCAATTAGTTTTTCTATCGACAACAAGTACAAAGACGATGTGTTGTGTGATGTTGTGTGGCTATGGATGCCTGCCATTTGTTACTTGGACGACCATGGCAGTATGACAGAGATGTGCTTTATGATGGGCTGACCAATACTTAAAATTTCCAGTTTGGAGGTTCAAAAATTGTGTTGCTGTCAAACAAAGACGAGCGACCCTCAAAGCCTACTAGTCATGCTACCAACCTCTTGACTCAGGCAAAGTTCGAGCAGGAGATGGAGGAGTCAGGTATGGTGTTAGCTTTAGTGAGCAAGACAGTGGAACCAGAGGCTACCATTCCTGAGCAAGCCAAGCCCTTAGTAGAGGAGTTCTCTGATGTGTTTCTTGATGAGTTGCCTGCGGAGTTACCTCATCTCCGAGATATCCAACATCAGATTGACTTGGTTCCTGTGGCCACATTGCCTAACAGATCGCATTATAGGATGAGTCCCAAAGAGCATGAAGAGTTACGTCATCAGGTTGATGAGCTTCTAGCTAAAGGTCATGTTTGTGGGAGTTTGAGTCCATGTGCTATTCCAACCTTTCTTACCCCAAAGAAGGATGAATCGTGGTGTATGTGTGTGGACAGTCGGGCCATCAACAAGATTACAATGCATTATCGATTTCTTATCCCGAGGCTAGATGACCTACTGGACCAATTGGGAGGTGCATTAGTGTTCAACAAGCTAAATCTGAATAGTGGTCATCATCAGATCCGCATCAAGCCTGGAGACGAGTGGAAGACAACATTCAAAACACGGGAGGGATTATTTGAGTGGTTGGTAATACCTTTTGGGTTATCTAATGCCTGTAAAACTTTCATGCGAGGTGATGAATCAAGTCCTCAGACCTTTCATCCGTAAGTTCGTGGTGGTTTACTTTGATGATATTCTGATTTATATCCTTAACCCTAAAATGCATTTTGAACACCTGTGAGAGGTATTTTTGACTTCGCGTAGCCACAAGTTGTACGCTGCACCTAAAAAGTGCACATTCTTGTCAAATCGGGTGTTATTTTTGGGTTATGTGGTATCTAATGATGGCTTAGCAATAGATGAAGCTAAGGTGGCGCCTATGCAACAATGGCCTCAACGTAGGACCATTATAGAGGTGCATAATTTTCATGGGCTTGTTTTCTTTTATAAGAGATTTATTCCTCACTTCAGCAGTATCATGACACCTATCATTGATTGCATGAAGAACGGAAAATTCAGTTGGATAGATGAGGCTACAACAACATTCCAACTGATCAAGCAAAAGTTGACCACAGCCCCAGTTTTGGTGCTTCATGATTTCTCCTTGCCTTTTGAGTTACATTGTGATGCTTCCAAGGTTTGCATTGGAGCCATTTTGAGCCAAGGGAGTCGGGCTATTGCCTATTTTAGTGAGAAATTATCTGGGGCGAAACAACACCATAGTACATACGATGTGGAGTTTTATGAAGTGGTCCAAGCTATTCGACAGTGGCGTCACTATTTATTCTATGGGGAGTTCATTCTGTACACAGATCATGATGCGTTGAAGCACTTGGGCGTTCAGGACAAAGTATCAGCTCGGCATGCATCTTGGGCAGCGTACTTGCAACAGTTTACTTTTGTGATCAAACATAAAGTTGGCATCCTAAACTGAGTAGTTGACGCTCTAAGTAGGAGACATAATTTTGTAGCATAGATGCGAGTTGAGGTTCCAAGATTTGATTCTGCAGACCAGTATGCTGATGATCCTTACTTTTATGGGATCCTACAATAAACACAGGATGGGGAGCGGACTGATTTTTTTTTTGCAAGATGGGTTCCTGTTTAAGGGTACTCATTTGTGGGACGTGCTCGTGCTCTCCAGATTGTTTCTTCTTCCTACTCTTGGCCATGATCGTTATGATAATATAGATTTTTTTTTGAAGATGGCAATGTAGATTTGAACATTAGGTGATCATTTCATTATCATGGACTATCCATGTGGCATTAGCTAGAATTCAAATAAAAAGTGTGTAATTTTAAGTGTTTGTTAAATAGGAAGTGTGTTAGTTGTTTGAGAGTCTAATGAATTAATATATCATTTTACTTGTTGAAAATAGTAATTATATGGTCACTCATGCACCAAATATAACTTTTCTTATCAAATCAAAAATTTCACTTACGTCCTTCCTTCACCACACTACACCCTCGTTGGATCTTCAAATCTATCAAAAAATTCTTACTCTTTTTGGATTGCATCACTATCGCTCGTGTGCATTCAAGTATTTCGAAAAGATGTATTTCAACGCTTCAACCTGAAAAAAAAAAAAAAATTCATTTTTTTCACAAGTAACAATTGTTTGAAGAAAAATAAAATAAAATAAAGGGTGATTTCACTCATTTCACAAGTTGTTATTGTTGCATGATCTTCGCCTGACAAACAATCGTAGATATGCATAAAACAAATATATCTAATATGAATTTGAAAGATGTAATAGCACTTGTGTAGTTGAATTTTTTTTGTAGTTAGAATAATATTTTACTTTTTATCTCTTATGAAAACTTGAGAGATAAGGTGAAACAAAATTGGGGATAATAGAGAGAGAAGAGGCAGGAGACGTGAGTGTTACAATTAAAATACATCATATTTGCTTGTTGAAAATGGTTGGGGTGTTATAGTATTAATCTGTTTATAACATATTCTTCTTCTCTGCTTTTCATGAAATAATAATAATAATATTATTACATTATACGAAACGGGTAACTACAACACACAACATTTTGATAAGCAACCAGATGCATGCATCCTCATACCAAAATTGACGAGGACATTATTATAATACTACACAAGGAAACTCATATATGTTATTACAATATACGTTAGAATACATTAAAGTACTTAAGCTTCCTGACATTTCCAAATAAGCTCTCGTACACAATAGCCTCACAACGTGAGGCATGGTTTTTCTATATTCGGCTTTAATAATTAATTTATAATTGTATCCTACCACCTCGACAACTTCATCCAATATTATAGAAAACTAGCAGTTGCCCGTCAGGATGCTAACGAAGTATTAGCGCCCTCACCGAAAGATCTGAGTTTCTGAATTTTAGACCTATCAGGACACTAACACTGAATCGCCCCAAAAGTCTTTTCATCTAGCCTATAACTCATTTGTATTTTGTCCAAACTCTATTTGTTTGCTTAATGTATATTATGTGAGAATACGTATTTATTATGAAGTTTATTAAATTTTAAAGGAACCAACGAAATTGGCCTAATGTCACGTACGTGAGAATAGTTCATTTTGAATGAACCTAGAAATTGGCCTATTGTCACACGCGTGAAAATAAACAAAATTTGGCAAATTTTCAAGTATGGGCCCAAAATTGTGTATTTAAGCAACGAACACCCAAAATTAGCTCACTTGCACGTTTTTTAGCTTGGAAAAGAGGGGAAAGAGGAGTGGAGAAGTAGAGAAAGTTAGGGTTTTTGGAGATCTCTTGCTCAAATCTCACCAAAGGTAAGTGTGTTTTCTCATTTTCTTTCTAGAATCATTTTGTAAATTAGTAAATGAACATGATTTTGACCTAAAGATGGGTATGAACCACGGATTTGTGGTGACCCTAACATAGGGTTCAATGATTTTCGCCCTTTTTGGCTTGTTTATAGTTGAAATAACCCTATAAGACTTAGATCTACACTTGAAATGCATTTTGCATGCACTCTACCACGTTTTTAGTGGTGCAAGAGATTATGGTTTTGTTGAAAACCCTTAGGGCCGTGGTGTATGTTATAGATTTGAGTTTTTTCATTGATTTGGAACTCAATGACACCATTTTTCTCAATTTCTAGCAACAAATTAGAGGGGTTAAGTGTGGCGACCCCGCACCCCGGACCACCAACCCCGCAGGGAATGGTGTGCAGAATGCCGGGGCGGGACGCCCGACGTAGGCATCTCCAACCACTCCTCAACTCCCGTGAGGTAGTTGAGACCCTACAAGCCTTATCCCATACAACGACATGATATCAAAATGTACTAAACAAAACTACCCACCGTATTAATCATCCAAGACAAGAGATAATCCATAAAAATGAACCATAAATAAAATCATAATCCCTACAATCCATTAAAATTGACATAGACATAAAATCTAAAATTTTGGGTACAAATAAAAACCGTCATATGCCCACATAGTCTATCTAACAAGTCCCAACTCACCCATACTACAATGTGGTAAGTGTTATAATTACATAATCCAAAACATAATACTTCATAATTTAAAACACAATTCAATCAAAATGCCTCTCAACTCACATCGAGGCCTTGGATTCTCTCGCAGGCAAGGCCCTCAAGATATGACTACTCCTTTGCCCTTATTCGGGATAGAAGGACCTGAGAGAGGAAAATGAGGGTGAGCCAACGATGCCCAGTGAATAGAATTCAAATATGCTATTAATACTCATCAATAAAAACCATGTATGCATGTCAATGTGTAGCATGATTAAAAGCTCATAACATATAGATATCAAACATTTATAATAAGTTCGATGCAAGTAAAAGCTTATCAATTTGGATCCACATTCCACATGCCTTGGGTTACTAGTACACGTCTATTTCACCGTGCCGTTGATCCCAATCATGTTTATTTGAGTTACTAGTACCCGTCTATTTCATCGTGCCGTTGATCCCAATCATTTTTATTTGGGTTACTAGTACACGTCTATTTCACCGTGCCGTTGATCCCAATCATTTCCTTCTTAAAACCCTCCTATGACAAGGTCAAGTCCCCCTATTAGCCAGATAGATGGGCCCAACTAAAGTCATAAGGTTTTCTCAAATCAATGCATCATTCAAAACATTGGAACACATTCATGCTTTCAACATACAATATATATAAGTGATATGATGACATAAATGATATAATCACAAGTGAAGTCTACTCACAACCAAGCCTCGCGAGAGTATTTAACCACACACGACCTCCAAACTGAATCAACCCAATCAAGATCCTGAAACATTCATCAATATCCTACCATACATCAATTTCTATGCTCAATCACATAGACATTACACATCAACCCTAAATCAGCCCACATATAAACAATAGGCCTAAATCCCATCTAATCTCATCATTCAACTCAAATCACATGACTTAGGCCTCTAATGCATAGTTCTCATTCATAAACCATTCTATTAATCAAAAATACTGATTTTTCAATTCCTTAGGCATAAACATGCCCAAATTGGGTCACTTGATCACAAGTAGGCCTAACTCATGATACGGTCACAACCACCAAATTAGTAGCATAATCAACCCTAATCATGCTTAATTTAACATAAGTTGCATCAATTCAATGATTCTAGGCCAAAAACATCAATAGCCCTAAAATATGAAAATTTTCATACTTAGGTCATATTGCCGATTTACACTAGGTCACCATGTTCAGCCATGTATATCACTAATTTTGCATCATGGGTTCATCAACAATGGAAACTAGGTCAACATAGTTCACATGCAAGCTATTTGGAAAGGTCTAAGTTCATATTCTAAATTTAGGTCTAACACAAGCAACCCTACCAATTCTTCATTTACTATTTTGTTCAGATGTATCAATCTACCAACAAAAATATGTAATCAAAAAATCAACGGTACAGACTAAAGTATTTGAAGAGACAAACCTTCTGTCCAAATATCAGCCCAATCCAACGGTGGACCGAAAAGATATGTATCTTTGATGAACAAGTATCTAATCAGACAGTTTCTTCTTTCCTGCTGCAAATACCCAAACTCAGATGGATATATCACACAAACTACTAAACTTTTAAACATCTCCACCGTTCAGAATACAGAAATATCGGTTATAAACTACATACCCAAATAGTATATCCATCCAACGGTAGATTGAGGAGATTTAAAAGTTTGAGCGAAATGGCACGAGAAACCCAGAAATTCCGACCAGCTATGTTTGAGAGGTTATATCTCTTAGAAAAAACCTCTAATTAAGATCTCCACCGTTCAGAATGTAGAAATATCCGTTTTCAACTACATACCCAAATTTGATAATCATCTAACAGTAGATTTAGGAGATCTATAAGTTTGAGCGAAACGGTGTAAGAAATCCAGACTTTCCGACTAGCTTTGTTTGAGAGGCTAGATCTCTTAGAAAAAACCTCTGATCAAGATCGCCACCAACCAGAATGAAGAACCATAAGTTACTAACGTGCTGAAAATATTTGAGCTCAATCTGACCGTATATTCCAAAGATCTACCACTTTGATGGAAACGTCGCAGGGATCTTCCTCCTGCAACTCTCTCCTTCCTTCTCTTCTTGTTTCCTTTCTCTTCTTTTCTTTCTCTCCACTCACCTCTTTCTAGCACTTCCTTGATTCCCTCCTTGATTCTCTCCTTAATTCTCTCCTTGATTTTCTCCTTGATTCCCTTCACTCATTTTAGCACTTCCTTGTAGAAGACAAGTGGGCATTGGACACTTGTGTTGGTCTCATACTACCCATACCAACCACATGTATTTTAAATGTCCAATCCATTTAATACACCAAATTTTCAATTTTATTTATCATTTTATTCAATCAATCCTAACCCATATCAATTCATGGTTTAATGAGCCCATGCATAAATAATAACATATGCATTATACTTTAATTTAACATGACTCATATAAAATTTATGATACATATATTTATATACATTATCAAGCATCAACTATACAAACATTAAACAATCATCAAACAAACACCAAACATATCAAAGCAACACATAGAGTTTGGGCAAAATGCAATTGGGTTATGGGCTAGATGAAATAATTTTCGGGGCGTCACATTAAGTGTAAAGGCCCTAAACCCTAGAAAATGAACTTAGGGTTTTCTTTTGGACTTGCACGTCAACTATGTTGTATTAATGGCTGATTCTAATTGATTGATGGTGGTGTTCAATAATTTTGCCCATTGAAAACCCAAGGTGTAGTGTAAAATCAGCGTATGGCTCAATTTCGAGATTTTTCCCAAAATTAGGGCTTTTGACCTAAACCAAGTTAATTTATTAAATTGACTTGGGAATTGTCTAATTGGACCCAAATTGAGTGGAATCATGGGTTTAGAATGTTTGGACCTATGTTAGAATTGTATGACTTAGTTCAAATTGTCTTTATGCCTATTGCAGAGATTTTTTTCCAAATTAGGACATATGCCATGTATTGATTTGAATTGGGATCTTATGTTGATTATGATCAGTTTATAATGGTTTTGAATGGTTTGGCTTGTGTTAGGATTGAATGACCTAGACTAAGTGATTGTCTTAGTTTGGGGAATTAATCTTATATGTGGATTTCCACGGATGTCAAGGTTAATCTCTATGTCAATTGTACCCCAATTAAGGGAGAATCATTGGGTTGGTCTCTACAGCAAGAAAACGATGTGGAAAAGTGCGAAATGACATACCCCTCTAGGAAGGATCATTGCACTTGCAAGTGAATGACCTCTATGTCAGTTGTACCCCAATAACGAAGGGCCATGTTGGTCTCTACAGCAGGAGAAATGAGATGGAACATGAATGGATTTGAAATCCATGAAAATGGTTCATGCTTATTTTACTATGTGTTTATGTTTCACATACTTATGAGCATAATTTCATGCATGTGCATATATGACTTTTATTGATGTATAAATGATGGCACTACCAAACACAATCCACTGGGTACCGTTGGCTCACACTCTCACTCTCTTTTCAAGTTCTACTGATAAAGATAAGGGCAAGGGTATTGCATTTGCTTGAGGACTTAGCCATTGCCTAAGCTAGGACATCCCGACATGATTCTATGTTTGATGTGTTGTGGTTGGATGTCCTTAATTACATATGTGTATGGTTTTATTTATTTTGATACATATGTAATTAATACAACACTTGTTAAATCTAGATGGTGAGGAATTTTGTATTATGGATGTATATTGGCCATTGGCCTTGGACTTGGATTTGATGATGAGTCTGGCATGTTGCCTTAGACTATTTTGGGTTTATTTGAGGACTATGATGATCATTATTATTGTCTTGTATGCTTGGAAGATCCTTCTTATTTGATTCGTGTGGATGTGGATGTATTTAATAATGTAGAATTGTTAAGTCTATCAAATGTTTGATGTGATTCAAAAAACAATTTGGGGGGGGGGGGGGCCTCTATATGAGAGTCTGGTTGAGGCTTGTAAGGTCTCGATCATCTCATGGGATGATTTGAGGTGGTAGTGGATGCCTATGTCGGGCGGCCCACTACTGTACTTTTCCACGCCGATCCATGAGGGATGGCGCTCTGGGGTGTGGTGTCGTCACAAACACAGTATTAGCGCCTTCCCTGAACAAATTGACAAAAACTCTATTTTTTAGAATAGCGTACTTCGGGACGCTAATGCGCCTTCGGGACGTTAATGCGATACTATTAGAAATTTTGTAAAGACAGTCAACTTGTGTTGTTTCTGAAACTTTCTATTCTTGTGATTTCACTTGATAAAACAATTTGACGACTTGATTTGAAATTCAAAACGAGCGCCAAAATACTTTTTGACAATCAAAATCTGAGCATGTCTTATAAATACCTCTTTGAATTGTTGAAACAGAGACAACATTTTGTTTTGTTTAGAAGAAACGCTTGAAAAGTTAGTCGATCATTTTTCGCTGCAAAAACTCTTGATAATCTTTTGAAAATACTTTGATTTACAATCACCTTATGGATTAGTTGTTCTTCATTTTCATAGAGCCAATAACCTCTCACTTTTCTGTCGAGCTTTATTTTTCATTCATTGTTGAAATCAGTGACGGTCTGAGGTTCAAACATTGCTCGTAAGTATTTTGTTAATTCTTGGTAAAGGAATCAAATTCTTAAACTTGTATTCTCTTGGAGTAAGTGATTGTCTATCACTAAGATTGAGCAAGTGTTGCTCAAGGTGTGTAACGATTGTTCTTAAGCCCGTGAAATTGAAAAAATGTGTAATGGTTTAATCTTCACCCCGTAAGAGGATTTGATAGTAGAGTTTGGACAAAATTTTAGTCGGGGAGATTAAGTAGTGGATGTAGGCAAGGGCCGAACCACTCTAAATCTTTGTGTACTTTGTTCATTTTTCTATTAGTTACTATTATTTATTGTTCTTGTTCAAATCAGTCAATTGTTTATTTTAAAAGGTATAATCTGCTTTGAAAGGTATAATCTGCTTAGTTGTCCAATTCACCTCCACCCTCCTTTAGGATGCATCTTGACCAATATATCTTTTGATAAAATATTATAAATATTTATGAAGGACCCTTTGGCCTTTTAAGCTCATCTTTTTTTTTTTTTTTTACACGTGCAATTAATTTAGGGGAGAAACTACAAGAAGTACGAAGTTATTTTTAAATTAGTTGTGTCATGTAGGTAGGAGTCTACAAGGTGGAAACACTTGTCTATTTAGTTGATATGTGTATATATCTTATTTAAAAAAGTTATTGAATCTAGTAAAAAAAAAAAATGGTTGAACTTGTATAGGTGGTTATTTATATTTTAAAATGGAGCTAGATTTCATGAGTTGTGGTTTTACAGTTAACTTTAAGTTATTGTATTATGAGCATGTCGTGGTACTGTTTGTGAATTTGATTAATATGGGAATTACCTCATTAATGAAGTTAGAAAGGGTTAAGGCATATACGAAAATCACGCCTTAGAGGTTTCAACAGGCTTATTTGGTTTGTTTGAAAAATAAATAAATTTGGGGCTAAAATCTAGGGTATAAAGAACCAACAAGACTCTTTGTTCATCGGCTTCAATCCTGAGATTATAATCTTTTTTATTTTCAAAATTAAACTGTTATTTTAAAGTGAGAATTAGAAAGAAAAATGTAATTACTCTTTAGGAAGTATTGAAATCATTTTTATTGGCTTGTGTAGATTAAAATAATAATCCTACATCATATATATATATATATATGTGCACGCGTGTGAATAAATATATCACAAGAAATATAAGTTGAAATATCACTAATGAGTATATAAAATGCCTTTTTAAGTAAAACTCACGTTGACCCTAAAGTAGTTAACTTTGGAATTGTATCGGATCAAGATTCCTCCAACAAATGGTATCAAGCCTCATAGTTTGGTTAAGATGCACATATGTTAAGGTTACACGCGTGCACTTGCTAATTGGCCGCAAATCACTTTATTATTATTATTATTATCGGGTATTCTAGTGCCCAGGTAATATTTTCCTTCCGTTTAACAAACGGTGGCACCTCCTCAAATTTTTTTGAAATTTTATAAAACTATTTGACAAGTTCTCTAAAATTATTTCTTGAAGAACTTATTTTAGTTGAAAAAGTATTACTATCGATAGTTTCATTTTTTGAATACGACTCAAATAGTTCTGATAAATTTAAAAATGATATTAGATATTTTCTTAAATTTCAATTATTTTTTTAAAAATATTTCGTTAAGAACATCACTTATTAGTAAAAATATTAATGTGAGCTTTTAATTTGTTTCAACTTATTTTAAATTATTAATAAGGTTTGGCCATATACCTTTGGATTAGAAATTAAAAAATGTAGCCATGAGTTGTCCATATACCTTTGAATTATCAAGAAGAGTACAATGATTACATTATATATATATATAGAATATGTATAGGTGGTCAAGTTGGATGGAAATATTTGTTTTTTATAAATATTTTTCTTTTTCTTTTCTCTAATTGAAGCAAAGATATAACCTGTTAAAAAGGAAAAAAATTTATGTGGTGGGCCTCATATGAAAAAGAAAAGAAAAAAACAAGTGGTCAGTCCTATATGTCTAAAAATAAAACAAAACATAATAATAAATAATGCGCCGAAAGATAACGCGTTAATCTCTCTTTCGGGCGTGGGATTAAAATATAAAAAAGTTTTTAAATAATAAAATATAATATTTTATAAATAAGGCTCATAATTCAAGTCATTGAGATCAAAATTATTTCGAAGATTTTATAAAAAAATTATCTAGATAAAGTCTCGGTTCTTCTCCTTTAAAAGCAAAAAAGAGAGTTGTAATTTACATCTTATAATAAAAATTTCTATATTCCGCATGTAGATATGTAGGTCTCAGAACCGAATTATATAAAAATTATGTTTCTCTTGCTCTTTACAGTTATTATCTTATCGGTTAGTAATGAAATATTGTATACGTCCTCTAAAAAGTGGTGTCAGAATCTCTGAGAAATTTTTAGTGTGCATTGTGGTTACAGTCTTGGCTGATCTTCCGTATCAAAAAAGTCTTTCTTGAGATACAATAATATTTACATATACAACACTATTTACATATACGATATTATTTACATATACGCTATTGTTCACATATATGATACTATTTACATAAAATAATGAGAATCGACATACATCAATTATTCACAGTATACTACAAATCAGGCAAGGTTACAATAGGTAAATAAATAATTTGACAGGTTCTAACTCAACACGTCCCCTCAAATTTATCACTGTTTAGTGTCGGTCAAATTTTGTACAAACATAACCTCTACGTGAATAAATAATTTTTTTTTACTTGTTACATTAGAACATAAACTTATTCTATAATTGAATGTTCTTTGATTTCTAACTAAGTGTAAAAGTTAAATAGATACAAGGTTTTACATTCTTTCCTTTTTTTCTATTTCAAATACAGCTTTAGCCATTTCACTTTGTTTCATTTATTTTGTTCCCTTGATATAGGTCTTTTGTTGGGAAACAGGGTTGTTCTTTTAATATATTGATAGTTTTTTTTTTTTTTTTCTTTTTGGACTTGTATTTAACTATCACATTATATATGTATTTATCACATAGATGATTGTAGATAGAATGTGTATATGACTTATTTTGGGATGATATACTTGTTTGATACATGTATATATATTAGATGTTGAACCATGTGGTACATGATGGATGTGATCTTGTCATTATTATGGACGATGGATTTGAATTTTGGTTCAATTATTTTTTATTATATACAAGTTATATATTATATTTGTTTAGATTTTTGTAAGGTATTTTTGTATGGGGCTTATCAGTGCTTCAGATTTTGTCTTATAGTAACATTATTTATGTAATATGTCAGTCGTGACATACCTGAAGAGGGATCGCGACATATTTTATAGCGACAAAATGTAAAATTTGTCGTTAAGTATTTTTGTTAGCGACAATGAGCTTTGTTGCTAAATACCATATTTTTTTGTCACTTTGGCTTTTACTTAGCAATAAAAACATTTGTCCCTAAACAATTTTATTAGCGAAAAACTGTAATTTTGTCGCTGAGATCTTAGAGACAAACAGTTAATGATAAATTGACAACAAATTATAATTTATTGCCAAAAAACACTTAGCAACAAAATAGTAAGATATAGTAACAAATATTTTTGTCCCTAAAAGCCCTTTTTATTGTAGTGAATATATTTGCATTATTTCATTAATGGATTAATTCTTATCTTTAATCTGTGGACCTTGGTGAATATTTACCGAATAACGTAAATTTTTATGTTCTTGCTTTAGTTGGTTTTTGAAATCATGATTTGGGTTTATGGATTTAATTTGATGATTTAAATCTGAATATAGGTTGTAATATATTTCTATTTTTTTTTTATTAATGGATTAATGCTTATCTTCAATCTGTGGACATAAGTGAATATTCACTTAACAACGTAAATTTTTAAGTTCTTGTTTTAGTTTGTTTTGGAATTCATGATTTGAGTTTATGCATTTGATTTGATGATTTTCACTTTCCCTATGCATAATAAACCCATCACAAGCCAAAGCCACATGCATCCAAGAAAAAAGAAGTAAAAGACAGAGATATAAGACTGAACTTAAATGAAATGATTACGTTGTTCGAGTGAGTTCAATAGCGAAATTGTTACTCCCAATTTTATAGTTGAGACTTGCTTAGATTTTTTTTTTTTTTTTTTGTCAAAATTTTATTTTATTTTCATAAAATCTTTAAAGGTGAAGTATATCCTGTCGATTAATAAAAAAATATATTAAAAATTAATGCCGGCACAATAATAACTGATCATAGAAAAACCGATAGAGCTTAATAACAAGAGGGTCAACATCCATAACAAAAGTTTGATACTACTACAATAAAAAAATAAAACCCTCTTAATGTAGATAAGATGGAATCACCAGAGCGATTAGAAATAGTGAATTATATATTACTAAATATCCTATATCATCATCCTTGCTTATATTTAAGAATAGAATTTGTGGTGAATTATATTTTATCTACTTAAAAATCACGTGGGCGGCTGATATTGGATTTCGGCAAGTAGTCCACTTCTTGATATTTATTTTTGTATGGTATTTAAGTCTCACTTGAAGAAAAATTTATAGATTTGGGTTCCGAATTATGGTTTAACAGATATGACCTGAAGATCATATTTAGTTTGTGTAGCAACAATTTAAATTAGTATTATATCCCAAAGGTGATTTAAATGGAGATTTTGACCCTAGTAATTTTTTTTTTTTTAATTTTTCTTGAAGAACTCATTTTATTTGAAAAAGAAATACTGTTGATAGATTTATTTTGGGAATGCCATTCAAATGATTTAGAAGACGACTCAAATAGTTCTTATAAATTTAAAAATGATATTATATATTATCTTGGCGGCAAGGCTCAACTATAAATTGGGAGTAATAGTTTTGCTATTAAACTCACAACAACCATATCGTACCATATATATCAATCCATCGTATCGATTACGATGAAGCCTCAAGTTCAGTTCTTTATATCTGCTCTTCTTCTTCTTCACCTTTCTTTGTTGTTCAGTGTGGCTTTCGCTCGAGATATAGAGCAGGATAGGTATAAACCCGCACTCATAACGGATCATGTGATGGATCTCGCGAAGTTTGCAGTTGATGAGGAGAACAAGAAAGGCGGTTCACCCCTATTCTTCTCAGGTATAGCAAGGGCCGAACGCGAGGAACTTTACCAACGCAATAACCTAGTGTACAAATTTCCAATATTGGCTGAACATGACCAACTGGCGATCGCATACAATTATAGATTAATTATTGCTGCATACTTTGGAAAATTGTTCGACAAATATTATGAGGCTATTGTGTATGACAACTTTTCTAAAAATTTCAGTGAGCTTAAGTCCTTTGAGCCACTCTATGTGGTATGATGTAATAATAAGTTAGTCACTTATGAGTTTCTTTCTGTAATATTATAATAAGGTCCTCGTCGATGTTAGTATGAGGGTGGATCCATGTGGTGCGCAGCTAATCAAAATGTTTTGTTGTTAGCTGTTATGTATGTGATCATTTTGTATATGTGATGTAATTGTAAGGTGCTCATGTATGAGCTTCTACTTTGTTCGATTATTTTTTATTTTTTGTTTTTAATAGCAAAGAAGAAGAATATATTATAAACAGATTAATACAAATGTACACCAAAGAGGAAACAAAACAACACCAATTAACAGTTGGATCTACAATCTCTAATGCTATATTTCTCATAAACTTTATTGTATTATAACCTACTATATAGTGTATTTATAATCACCAAGCACAATTCCTAAACAAGTTTGTGTTCAGGAGAAGAGTTGAGGAAGAGTGAATTTAAGGGTTTGGTGATTTTGGGTAGGAGTTTTGGGGGTTTTGGCTCCTAAGGTACGAATTCTTACTTAAATTCTTCATATTTCTGCCTTCCTTGATGTTTCCTAGATTGGGAATGCATTTTTGATGACATGTGTGTGCTGGATCATCGTTTGGATTGGGGGTTTAAGATTGGAAACCCAGATTGTGATGATTTGAAGTTGAATTCCCAGATTTGTGATTGTTTTCCTCTGTTTTATTGGTGAATTCATGAAGTCGTTGGGTTTTGTTGTGAGGTTAAAATTTGGGTTTGCATGTGGCCATTAATGGTGGTCGCTGGTCATGAATGGTGTAATTGGAGTCCTAATTCTATTATTAATGGTTTTATTTTTATGAGTTTTGAATGAAAATATGAGAGATTGGAGTTGAGAATTGAGATTAGGGACGTTGGCAACCTATGGGGTTTTACTGGGATTTTGAATTATTTTTCATGGACGTTTTGTAATTAATCTGAGGATGTGATTTATGTTATTTCAGGACATTGAATTGAATTGGTTCAAGTGGGATTATATAAGCTTGATTGGTAACAAGTGGACCGGTCACTTTTGTTTTTTATTTGTGGCATTGTATGTATATGAAATTGAATTGGTAAATTATAAGCATTCTATTGTTATAAGTGCATAGTATTTGCATTCATGAAATATTTTTGATATTTTGAATTAAATGCTTTATGAATTTCATAAAATTATTAGTTTATCATGAAGTGATTTTGAGAAAGAAATTTCACACCTGGTAATAGGTGTGGTTTGGGTTAAAAAATCGGGGTGTGAACATAAACGTATAACAGTATATAAAAATGATTGAAATAAGTAGTAGTTATTACTGATTTTCCACTAGCATAAAATATTGCATCATCTCATCAAAAAAAATATTCTATTATAGAATAACTATTTTATACAAGAAATTACCCTTACCTCAATTATTATCCCTCACGTGTATTCATGTGTTTCAACAAGATGATCTAAACTTGAAAAGAGATTTATTCTTCTCACGAGTATTAAGGATGTTAATATAGTTGGCTTAGTTAGGTAGTTTGTTAGCTAGTTACAGCTGTCAGTAAGGTTGTTAGTTAGAATTATAGTTCAGTTCATAGTGTAGCTATAAATACTTGTAAGTCCGGTACATTCATATCTTTTTTCTAATACAGAAAATCAGATCAGTTTTCTTTCTCTTCTCTTTTTTCCCTCTTTCTCTGTTTTCTGTTCTTCATCTTCTTCATCTTTGTTCTTTACAATTCTTTGTTTCATTTCTTAATATGGTATCAGAGCAACAGAGTTCTTATATGGCAAGAACATCTGCTCGTCCTGGTGAAGATGAATTAATCGGTAGTAACAAAGTTTGCACCAGTTACCTTTTCACACAAGATCTCGATCAAGTTGAATAGTGATATTTTTTTGTTGTGGAAGCAACAAACTCTTGCAGCAATTCGAGGAAATAAGTTGCAGCATTTTCTTGAAATCGATTCTGCACCAAATAAGTTCTCTCACAAGAAGATGAGAGAATTCGAAGATACAATCCAGAGTTCTTGAATTGGGAGTAGCAAGATCAGCTCCTGATGTCGTGGTTATTGTCTTCAATGATTGAAAGTTTTCTGACGAGGACGGTTGGATGTGAAAATTCAGCACAAATCTGGTCGAATCTTGAACAATATTTTTCATCTCGGATCTGTGCCAAGATCTAACAGTTCAAGAAGAAATTACAGAATACTAAAAAAAGGTTCTCTCTCTGTTGATTCCTATCTTTTGAAAATAAAGAATTGTAGATATACTTGCCTCGGTTACTTTCTTTCCCCCAAAGATCATATTGATGCAATCTTTGATGGCCTTGAAGAGTGACACTTTTGTTGTGTTTGTTTCATCAAGATCAAAGGAATACACTGTTGTTGAAATAGAATCACTACTCCTAGCACAGAAAGTTAAGATAGAGAAACATGAAAAGCAGCTAGATGCTAGTCTCCAGGTAAATCTCACCAATGCAAGACCACAATTCTATAATCCTCGAGGTTCTTTTACTCCCAATCGTGGAATGCAGTTCAATAGAGGCAGAGGACAGTTCCGCAATCCTTTCGTGGCTCAAATCAGCACAGAGGTGGCTTCACTCAACATTGGCAACAAAATCCTAAACCACAATGTCATATCTGTGGTAAATCTGGCCATGGTGCTTTTCAATGTTTTTACAGATTTGATAAATCTTTTTCTACTTCCTCGCCATCGACTTGATCTACACCAGTTCAAGCTATGTTAAGACAGAACTATGAACTGGATTTCCGAACTGCTATAGAAGTTGAAGGACCTTCCAACATCAATCCAGCTACTGCTTGGGACACCACTTGGTATCCTGATTTCGGTGCTACAATTCATGTTACACATGATAACCTGATGATGAGTAATGACTATACTGGTCCTGAGAAAGTTCTTGTATGTGATGGAACAGGTTTGTCCATTGAACATGTTGGTCATTCCTTATTTCCTTCTCTACATTCTTCTAAATTATTGTCTCTGAATAATCTATTACATGTTCCCAACATTACCAAGAACTTGATCAGTGTGTCTCAATTTGCTAAGGGTAATCACATTTATTTTGAGTTTCATCCTCAACATTGTTGTGTGAAGGATCAGGTCACACATTAGATTTTGCTGTCGGGGAAGCTTAGCAATGGACTCTTATGTGTTTGATAAGTCACAGATTCAGCTGCTGTCACAATCAAGTTATGCTTCTCAAGTTTCAAGTTTTGTGATTCCATACAATCATACAAAACGAGAACATATGTACGTATATAACAACTATCGATACAACATTCATTTTGATTAGCAACTTTGGATGGTTGAAAATCGAACTCTTTTGTTCTTGAAAACAGGGTAACATAAGGATTAATGAAAGGGAAAGAGATCTCCCTTTCAAGTAGAGATAATCAAGTAGGTAACATAAGGATTATTTTTATTATTAACAAAAATAATAAAAATAATAATCAAACAAAGTAGAAGCTCATACATGCTCACCTTACTATTACATCATATATATATATACAAAACGAGAGCATACATAAGAACTAACAACAAAACACTTTAATTAGCTACATACCACATGCATCCACCCTCATATTAGCATTGATGAGAGTGCCTTATTATAATTTTTGATGAGAGTACCTTATTATAATATTTAAACAAAGGAGCTCATAAATGACCGCCTTGATATTCCATCATACGGCTGTAGAGTGGAACAAACTACAAGAGCTTCCTGTCATTTCCCAACAAGCTCTCATACACAAGAGCCACATAAGGTTGAGGCCTTCTTCTTCCATAGAAGGCATAACTGAGTAATTTATAATAGTATCCAATTACGTCGTTGACTTCACCCAATATTATAGATTTGGACATTAGGTTATTCTGTCGGTAAACCTCCTCAGGTCCAGCCAATGTTACCTTTACAAAGGTTAGGCGTGGATAATCGCCTAGCTTGTTTTTCTCATTCACGGCACACATGATGGGTTATGTTTATGGGTACTTTATATCCACCCTGCTTTATATCATCAGATATCGATCCATGATCACCAGCGAAAGCCACATTGAAGAACAAAGGAAAAAGAAGAAGAATAGTAGAGATAATGAACTGATGAACTTGAACTTTCATATTAATGGATGAATTGATATGATATGGTTTTTTTGTTCTGATGATGAGTTCAATAGCTAAACTGATACTTCTAATTGATAGGTATCGATTTTCTAGAGAAGGGTCTCTCTCTTTTCTTGATGATGGGATATTAGAAAAGAGCCATAGGTACAGTTTGCAGTTTGAGGATCATAACCATTTATAAAACTTTAAGTTTTTTTATTTTAATTTTGGCCCATCATAAAATTAGAAATAAGACTTTTCGTATTTGCACGTACATTATGAAGTTTATACCATATGAGAGGTCATTAAACTCAATAACTTAAATTTTATTAGATTACTTTAAATAAGCTAATTATTTAGATAGCTTATAACACATAATTAATGATATAAAAATACATGAGTTTTGTACGTGGTAGATAAAAATTAAAAAATGTGGCCTTGAGTGGTCCAATATGGTTACATTATCATTTGAAATGTAGCTATTAGTGGACTACTATCTATTTAGCATTACTCATATCTTTCAAAACAAGTGATTCTGAGGTGAGCTATTTATTAGGTAGGTAGTATTTATAACCACCTACCTTATAATAGCTCACTTGTTTTGGAAGATATGAATAATGCTAAATGGATTGAAATCAACACACAAATTTTTGACACATCAGATTTTTACATTAATTCATTAATACAACACATTTTACAAAAATTCAATAAATTTGATATCCAACCTTGACACATAAAATTTGTAGCAAATGGTATGAAAATTTCAATCTCCTCAACATTTTTCTTTAATTATTAACTTTACCAATAACCTTTGAAAAAGATTAGTTGAGGGAAATATAATTTTTTGATAAATATTTTATTTTTCTTTCCTTTAATTCAAGCAAAGGAAAGATATAACCTTTGCGCAAGAATAAGCAAAAACTTTTTACTTATTCTATTGGAGCATAAACTTCTACAATTAGAAGTTCCTTAACTTCAAAGTAAGAGAGCTTAAATAGAGTTACTAACCAAGCCAATAAGATTTTGTAATAATTAATATCCATATACATACAGTTATATCACTTAGTTATATTTTGATGTAGTCCAACAAGAGTTGGCATATTTTTATAAGTTAGAACATCTCAAGAAGGAGAGGGTGTAATGAAAATGACATACGCGGAACTTTCTTAAAAGATTGCCCGTGAGATTTTGTGGAATTTTGACAAAGCGACCATGCTTCTGAAGAAAAATGGTGCGCCGATCAATACCCACTGCAATGTTGTGACTAACGCCGTTTTTTGGGCAAATTCCTTCGTTTAGGCCTTCGAATTCATGTTTTTACTATTTTAAAAAAGTTTTGTCTCGAGTATAACTCGAATTAGGAGAGTTCGATTTTGTTTTCGTTTTTTCCTATACAATATACATCGCGAGATCTTTCTTTCTAAGTAGGTTTTAGTGAGCTTTTTATTTTTAGTAATTTTTGCTATTTTTAGTATTTGAGTCGGACCAAGAGTTTTGTTTAATGGATTTTGCCTATCTAAGGCCATCGTACGCATTATAGATTACTATTCGAATATTATCGATTGTTTTAAAGAATTTGCAAATTCTTCACCTCTTTTCTTGGTATTCTATGGAATCAACGAGTCTAGAGAAACACGTTTATTGTCTTCCTATCACGGCCTACATCAGTTATGGTATCAAAGTCATTTTCGTTCTTTCGCCATGCCTCCAAGAAGATGACAGCAGGAAGCCCAACTCGATGACGTGTATAGACGTGACGATTATGCCCGACTTGAGCAGCAAATCGCTCAGTTAATGTAGCAATTTACTATGTTCCAGGCCATGCTGCAGAGACATGATCCAATCCCAAATCCTGTAGATGCTGATATAGATGATGATGGCAACCCATTTGGGTAAGCACCACAACCACGTAGGGACCTTATGGTGAGCGGCGGGGAAAGGCAATGGGATTTGGGGATCAAGGTCGACATCCTAAAATTCCATGGGAACATCAAGCCAGAAGAGTTCTTTGATTGGCTTACTGCTGTTGAGGAGATCTTGGAATTTAAAGACATTACAGATGATCAACGGGTTCCCTTGGTAGCCACTACGCTACAAGTTAGAGCAGTGGCATGGTAGTAGTAGAATAAAGCAATGAGGGTGCGATTGGGCAAACCCAAAATTGCGACTTGGGAGAAGATGAAGAAACACATGCGGGCTACCTTCATCTCATATAATTATGTGTGAACGATTTTCCAGCAACTTCAAAAATTGCACCAAGGACCTCATTCTATAGTTGACTACACGACAGAGTTCTATCAATTGTTGGCTCATAATGACATCATAGAGACATAAGATCAGTTGGTGTCACGCTATATTGGCGGCATGCGTCCACAGTTTCAGGACATGTTGAACATGTCTGATGTTGTTACAATTTCTGAAGCACACCAGAGAGCCATACAGTACCAGAAACAGTTAGCCCGCCGAGGTGGTGTGACTTTCGACACAGTGGGAATGGGTGCTAATCAACGTCCTTCCGGATCTACACTAACGACTGTTAAACCATCACAAGATCAGAAGACAAGATTTGGACCTGGATCTGGATTTGAATCGAGTAATATGCGATGTTTTTGGGTGCGAAAAACCAGGACATCAACAATCAAAGTGTAAAATGAAACGCAAGGCACTGATGGTTGACAGTGCTGAAAAGGAGGACAATGAACCAGAGACTGTAGTTGAGCCTGAATTTGATACTGGTGAGGAGTCCCTAGGTGGCGATGAGCAACTTGAAGGTGATTCTGAGCCAATGCAAGTGGTACGACAGCTGTTCTTAGCACCACAACAACTAGATAATTAGTTGCGGAACAATATCTTCCAATCCACTTGTACCATTAGAGCAAAGGTCTGTCATTTTGTGATTGATTCAGGCAGTTGTGAGAAAGTGATCTCAGAAGAAGCTGTGCAAAAATTGGGCTTGTCAACAACCAAGCACCCGAAGCCCTACAAATTGGCTTGGTTGAAAGAGGCAACAAGGTTACAGTTTCTCATCGCGAATCAGTTAGTCTTTCTATCGGCAACAAGTACAAAGACGACGTGTTGTGTGATGTTGTAGTACTTGGACGACCATGGAAGTATGACAGAGATGTGCTTTATGATGGGCTGACCAATACTTAAAATTTCCAGTTTGGAGGTTCAAAAATTGTGTTGCTGTCAAACAAAGACGAGCGACCCTCAAAGCCTACTAGTCATGCTACCAACCTCTTGACTGAGGCAAAGTTCGAGCAGGAGATGAAGGAGTCAAGCATGGTGTTTGCTTTAGTGAGGAAGACAGTGAAACCATAGGCTACCCTTCCTGAGCAAGCCAAGCCCTTAGTAGAGGAGTTCTCTAATGTGTTTCTTGATGAGTTGCCTGCAGAGTTACCACATCTCCGAGATATGCAACATCAGATTGACTTGATTCCTGTGGCCACTTTGCCTAACAGATCGCATTATAGGATGAGTCCCAAAGAGCATGAGGAGTTACGTCATTAGGTTGATGAGCTTTAGCTAAAGGTCATGTTTGTGAGAGTTTGAGTCCATGAGCTATTCCAACCTACCCCAAATAAGGATGGATCGTGGTGTATGTGTGTGGACAGTCGGGCCATCAACAAGATTACAATGTATTATCGATTTCCTATCCCGAGGCTAGATGACCTACTAGACCAATTGGGAGGTGCATTAGTGTTCAACAAGCTAGATCTAAAGAGTGGTCATCATCAAATCCGCATCAAGGCTGACAGTGTATTATATACTGTATATGAGTATGTACAGTGTATAGTACACTGTGCCGGTCATGACGTCAGCCTACGTCGGGGGCATCGTGACAGGAACCAAGTCAATTTGATGTTGGATATCTCAGAGCGGTGGTAGCTCCGCAGGCATCTCATCAAGAAATACATCAGATAACTCCTCTACTAAGGGCTTGGCCAGCTTAGGAATGGTAGTATCTGATTCCACTTTCTTGATCTCTAAAGAAAACACCATGCCTAACTCCTCCATCTCTTGCTCGAACTTTGCCTGAGTCAAGAGGTTGGTAGCACGACTAGTAGGCTTTGAGGGTCACTCCTCTTTGCTGGGCAACAACACAATTGTTGATCCTCCAAATTGAAAATTGTAAATATTGGCCCACCCATATATCATGAAGCAAGTATTTTTCATACTACCATGGTCGTCCAAGTAATAGATGGAAAACATCCATAACCACAACATCACACAGCACATCATCTTTGTACTTGTTGTCGATGGAAAGAGTAACCGATACGCGATGAGAAATTGTAACCTCGTTGCCTTTTTTCAACCAAGCCAATTTGTAGGGATTCAGGTGCTTGGTTGTTGACAAGCCTACTTTTTGCACAACTTCTTTTGGGATCACGTTTTCACAACTGCCCAAATCAATCACAAAACGACAGACCTTGCCACCAATGGTACAAGTGGATTGAAAGATATTGTTCCGCAACCAATTATCTTGTTGTCATGGTGCTAAGAATAGTCGTCGTACCACTAGCATTGACCTGAAATCAGATGATCTAAACTGCATGAGAAATTCAGATTTTCCGCCAATTGTATTTGAAAGGTTATAACTCTTAACATCAAACATCGATCACGATCTTCACCGACCAATCAACATGTTCCAACAATTTTCATCTCTTTTTTATTTATTTATCTAGTCAATCTAAACTCATTCTAATTCATGGTCCAATGAGCCCACAGACAAATAATACAAATACATTTATATAACTATGACTCATATACAATCAATAATACATACTTTTATATTAATGTGGCCCATATACAATTAATAGCAAAAACATTAATATTAGTATATTAATGTGTCATTATTAATACCTTACTTTTTATGATGGGTATTATTATCACTATTAATATCATTAATATCAAAATAATAATAATTATCTAAAATGACATGCATTTTACACACCATCAACTAATTAAGAATAAATAAAATCATACACATAATAAACACATCAAGCAATACACAACACAAACACACATACATTTTCATCAATCATAGGCACATAGAGTCGAGCATATATGAACTAAGGTACAAGTCAGGCGATAGAATCTTCAAGGCGTTACATCTTGGAAATAGATGTGTTATGGAATTGATATGTGTGAACTATTGTGCATTACAAGACTTTATGTTGGAATTGGATTGAGTATCTCTTGTGTGGGGATAGGATATTGCTCTCATTGGCTTGGTTCTGAGTAGAATTCTTTATATTTATTTCTTTATGTCATTATATGAATTATATGTGTTATGTTTAAATGCATAAATTGTGTTTTAAATAGTGGGTGTGTGGTACAAAAAACCCTATGGTGGCAGTTTGATCCCATTGACTTATTGACATGACTATAGTCTTGGAGTATGCCCACGATGAGAGGCGTAGCAAGACTTAACAAGATCAATTGGAAAGAAAATCAAGCCATAGGAGAGTTTTGAAATAATAAAAGGGAAAAGGAAAGTCATGTCCCTATGTGACATGTGTGTGTACTCCCTTCGAATGTGAAAGTGAATATGAAAATAAATAAGTTCGAGATCATAGCGTTGTGGTGCTAGATCTCACTGTGCGTAAGGCCTGAACTAGGATGTGAAAATGGAAAGTGATGAATTTTACTTTGCATGAGATATACGATGAATGTTGGATATTTATGTGTTATATACTTTTAATTATCTTGTGGCATTATCATGCATACAAGGATTTTATTGATGAGTATTGATGACATATCTGAATTTTATTCACTGTGCATTGTTGGCTCACCCCCATTTTCCTTTTATAGAATCTACAACTTAAGATAAGAGAAAGGGAGTTATTATCTACTGAGGACCTAACCAAGCTGAGCTTAGCATATATAGATGTGAGAAGGGTTTCCCTTTTTGTATGACTCTTGTAATTTGGACACATCTATGTATATATTTTGTAATTTTGGAAACCTACGCATGTATTAATACTCAACCCATGAAATTGGTAGATGGTAAGGATGTATGTCTATGCCCTGATATTGGTCTTTGGTTATTGGATCTAGGCGTTGGAGGGCAATGCAAGTATAGATTTCTAATGTTGAGATCATGTGGTCATACTTAAATGTTGGGTTTTGTGAACTATAGACTTTGATGGATTAATGTGACATGATCTTATCTTGTATGTGTAGAGTTTATTGTCTATGGATTGTAGATACTTTGTAATTGAAGATTGTAGAACTGATCAGGTTTATCAAGTTGTGTTCGATGATGTTAAGAAAAAAAAAATGGGACTTTATGGGGAATTTGATTGAGGCTAGTAGGGTTTCAATCATTCTATAGGATGATGTGGGGTGGTTGTAGATGTCTATGCGGGGTGTCCCATTCTGGCATTTCTCACACCATTCCTCTGAGGATGGTGGTCAGGGGAGTGGGGTGGTCACAATTTACATTTATAATTTGTTGTATTATCTACTTTATATCTATGATATATTTATGTTATATTTTATTGATTTATAATTTAAATAATGCATTCTTGCACCTCTTTATTCACTTAAAAGTGTGCGCCTAAAATAAGCAACACTGGTAAATCGTGTTTATCTGTCGGTCAATCGTGTTTACCGATTAGTCAATTGTGTTTACCGATTGATAAATAAATTTTAAATGACCATAATTTTTTTTGTTTTAACTTTAATTTGAACTATTTAAAAGGTGTTAAAAAATAAAAAAAAATCTTTTTAACTTATTTTTATTCAAATTAGGATGGAAATGAAAAAGTTATAATTATTTAAATTTATTTTACAGATAGGAGCAAAATAGAAAAGTGAAAACTTAAATCGATGGGTTAAATAAATGATGACCCCAACTCTAATTTTTCAAACTTGAGGAACCTACACTCTAAAAATCTCAAACTAATATGGCGCTAGATGATCAAAATGGTACATTTCTCATGATTGCGTATCTACTTAAAAATCATGAGGGCAGTTGATATTGGATTTGAGCAAGTAGTCACTTTTAAGTCTCACTTCAAGAAAAAATTATACAATTGGGTTCCGAATTACGGTTTAAGAGCCATAGTTTTTTTCAAAAATCAATTAAACGTGATATTAGACACCTCCTCAAAATTTTTTGAAATTTATAGAACTTAGTTGGAAAAGAAATACTATTGATAGATTTATATTTTTCGAAAGTGATTCAAAGTTGAAGGTGACTCAAATAATTCTTATAAATTTAAAAATGATATTAGATATTTCATCAAGTTTCAAGTAATTTTTAAAATTATTTCGTTAAGAACATCACTTATTAGTAAACCGATAGCTAGCCAAAGCCACACGCATTCAAGATAAAAAGAAAGAAGTAAAAGATAGATATAAGATTCAGGGGTGAAATCGGGTTGAATTTTTGCCTTCTAACATATATGAGATCAGGTGATAGCGGGTTAGACCCAATGTCATCTAGTTTAAGGTTTAGTCGGGTCGATCGGGTTAATCAGGTTCATCCTCATTAAATAGTCTAATTTTTTTAAAACTTAATAACTATTATTTAATAATAAAATATGTTAAATTATTATGTATTTAACTTATTATATTATTATTTAAATTTTAAAAAATATTTTTTTAAAAGAATTTATATATGAACTAAACTATTTTTAAATTTAACTTATAAAAATAAAAATAAATTTATATATATATAAATTTAAAAAAATTTCAGATCAAATTTTGTTGAATTATTAATAAATTAATCTGATTAATTTAATATATTAATTAAATTCAACCCGACCGACTCAAAATTTTAGGGTCGAATCAGATTAGGTCGGATTGTTCACCAGCCGGACTGAACTTTTATTTTGGTTTTTTCTGAAAGCCGCAAGACTGAACTTGAATGAATTGGTTTTGTTGTCATTGTAGGCGAGACTTGCTGAGATAAGGATAGAATTTGTGGTGCCCCTTGTATGCTTGGGCTGTCTATGTTATAAAGAGACACGTGAATTTCGTACGTTGTTGATAGAAAACTAAAAATTGTGGCCATTGGTAGTGGTCCATGTGGCAACAATATAAATTAGTATTATATCCCAAAGGTGATTTAAATGGAAATGTTACCCATAGTATTTTTTTTTTTATTTTCTTTTTTTACAATTGAACATGATATTATTAGATACCCCCTCAATTTTTTTTTTTGAAATTTCATCAAACTTTTTGACAAGTTTTCTAAAATTATTTCTTGAAGAACTCATTTTAGTTGAAAAAGTATTACTATTGATAGATTTATTTTTCAAAAGCGATTCAAATGATGTGGAAGATGGTTCAAATAATTCTTATAATTTTTTTTAAAAAATTAGATATTTTCTCAAATTTCAAATAATTTTTAAAAATTATTTCGTTAAGATTAACACACTTATTAGTAAAAAAATTAATATTGAGCTTTTAATTTATTTCAACTAATTTTAAATTTTTGATAAGGTTTGGCCACATACAATGAAAATTTTTAGGTTAAATAGTTACTATGTACATCAAAATAATTTTATTAAATTACAAATATGTACCTTCTTTATTTAAAATGCTTATTTCATAAAATTATTAGTTTCTTTTGAGAAAGAAATTTCACACCTGCTGATAGTGTGGTTTGGGTGGGTGTGAACATAAACATATAACAGTATATAAAAATTACTGATTTTCCAAATAGCATAAAATATTGAATCATCTCATCAAAAAACATATTCTATTATAAAATAACTATTTTATACAAGAAATCACCATTACCTCAATTATTATCCCTCACCTCTATTCATGTGTTTCAACAGGATGATCTAAACTTGAAAAGAGACTTATTCTTATCATAACTAACAATTGTTTTGATGAAAGAAATTAAATTAAATAAAAGAAAGAGTGATTTTATCCATGCATTCAACAAGCTGTTGTTGCCGCTTGATCTACAACCAGCCAACAACCCAATTAAAGGATATGTGTTTTGATGATACCCAGAGGCGCGCAGTTAATTGTTGTTGTTTTCTTTCTTCCTTGGTGTACATTTATATTAGTATGTTTATAATATATTATTTACTTTTTAAAAAGAAAATAAATAAATAAATAAAAGCTCATATGTGAGCAACTTTTATTTATGGCACCATACAAAACGAAAACATACATAACAACTATCAACACAACATTAATTAGTAACTTTGCATATATGCATGCACGTCCTCATACAAACATTGATGAATACCTTACTATAATATTTAAACAAAGAAGGCCATAAATGACCGACCACCTTGTTCTATTTCCGTTTGAACAAAATACAGAAGCCTCTTTTCATTTGTAGATGTGTTCTCATACACAAAAGCCACATAAGGTAGAGGCGCCATCCTTTGACGGTGGGCATAAATAAGTAACATATAATAGTATCCACCAACCTCGGCGACTTCAGCCAATATTGTAGATTTGGACAGTTGGTTATTCAGTTGGTAAGCCTCCACTCGTCCCGCGAATCCTACCCAATCGAAGATTAGGAAGTATGGTAAATCGCCTTGCTTGTTTTTCTCATCCACGGCATACATTGCGAGAGATCTCACATGATCCGTTATGATTATTGGTACATACCCACTCTCCTTTATGTCATCAAATACCGATCCATGATCACCAGCGCCCAAAGCCACATTGAAGAACAAAGTATAAAAAAGAAGAAGAAGAACAGCAGAGATCATGAACTGATGAACGTGAACTTTCATATTAATAGATGGATTGATATGACCTGTTGTTTTTTTTTTATTTGACGATGAGTTCAATAGCTAAACTGATACTTCTAATTTATAGTTGAAGCTTGATATACATATCAACATTTTTTTTTTTTTTTTTTATGTTGTTAGATAACCTTGTGTTATGTATAATTTACCTACTCTCAAAACATTTAAAAATAAAAAAATAATAGATGTGGTACCCACTTGTACAATCTGCTTTGGTTATATAAAAACACGTGAATTTTGTAGATAGAATTCCAAAATTGTGGCCCTGGCCAACATGAGTGGTCCATGTGACTTTAGATTACAAGAGAGGACATACAATGGTTACATTATCATTTAAAATGTGGCCATTAGTGAACCACTATCTATTTGAAATTATTACACGGGACACTCCCCCACGGGATATCTAGCCTGTTGAGATCGACTAGTCCCTATACCAACAAGGGGACCTAAGGCCGTTAAACACTCTAAGTTGTTTTTAAGCTAAATTATTTTTCAAAGTATTATTTTTGAAACAAGTTTAATTCGAAATATGAAATTATACTTTTATCTCTTTTATTAAAAATCTGTTTAAAGTAAAGTAAACAGTTTTTTACTCAATTTTTTAATACAATTTTAAATATCATATCATTATTTTTTAAATCTCATATCATTATTTGTTGAAAGAAAATTTTGAGCGATAGTTAATAGGATATAGTTGTACTTTAATTTATATTTCTTTTAACTGTACCAAGAGCTGTAACAGTAGTCATACAAACTGTTGAATCCTTATTTTTGTATTAGACAAATAATCTGTTCATACCAATCAAGTTGAGCACATAGATAGTTTTCTAGCCTATAAATCGAGAAGTGTATAGGTTGTTCTGAAGCTCATAAGTTGAGCTAAATAGTTCTCTAACCTATAAATCGAGAAGGAGAGAGGTTGTTTTCAAACCAATAAATTGAGAAAGTATAAGTAATTTTTAGCCTGTTAGTATTCGCGTGTTAAGAAGATCCCCAAAGATGTCATCCCAACACAACAACACTACTCGTTATAATAATAATATTACACAAAGAAACTCATAAATGACCACCTTGTTATTACAATGGTTTGGTCTAAAGGACTTTTTTTTTTTTTTCCTTTTCTTTTGTACAAGATTCATTTATATTTCTATATAATCTCTAATCTCGGAGTACATTCTGCCAACAAAGATGATACGTTCTAGAGTACAATGATGCACAACAATGAACTCTTAGGCTTAGAAAAAAAGCAGGCAAAACCCAAGAACAGAAGATATAATCCTCGCAACAAGAGGCCAAAAACATCGCAATAAGAAGGTAAAACCCTTTCAATAAACCCCCCTTATTAGCATAAAAATCGTGACTACTTGTGTAACCAAGAATGGAAAAAAACTACTTAGACTACACTAGAAACAAACTTAATCAAATCATGGAAGAAAGCACTTAAGGTCCCTAACATCTCCCGATAAGCTCTCATACACATAAAAAGTATAAGGCAACTACTACTTTTCACCTATAATGTAGCAAGGCAGATGTAATCTATAATTGTATCCAACCACCTCGTCGAATTCAATCAATATTCCAGATTTGGATAGTAGATAATTCTATTGCTTAACCACGTCGCGTTCGGCCCTTGTTACCCTTACGAAGTAAAAGTAAAACCAATAATCGCCTCTCCTGTTTTTCTCATCCATGACATACTTTCCGAGATCATTCACATGATTGGTTATACTTAAGATTTCATACACACGGTGCCTTACACCATCACATACTGATCCATCATCAGAGAAAGCTACATTGAAGAACAAAGGAAAAAGTAGAAGAATAACAGAGATAATGAATTGAACTTGAACTTTCATATTAATGGATGGATTAATATGATATGTTTTTTATTTTTGTTTTAATGATGAGTTTGATTGTGACGGCCATCCCTCATGGTCGCGTGCAGAAGTGCCGGGGTGAGAGAGATTGCTGGAGAGATGAAAAGGGGGAGTGGTTGAGAAAGAAAACAAAAGAAGAAAGAGATGAAAGAAAAGAAAAAACAAATAGTGAGAGGTATTTACAATGACATATACCAAACTGCTCATTGGTGTGTAATTAGAAAATGTAATTAATTATCACGTGACGCTTACTTATTTAACAAATATTTATATAAATATCTGCTTCTTATTATTATTCAAAGTTTTGCAACAAACAAACACTATATAGCTAGGTAAATACATGCTTGAAATATATAGGTGGTTGTATGTCTTCTTCATTTAATTGTATAATATACAAAAGTAAAGTGTCGTATAACATTTAACTAATATTACATATTTTTATATTCATAGGTTATATTACATTTATACATCTATTATGAGTTATATACATATATATATATATACACATGCACGCACATTTAGATGTATACATTAATTTAATACGCCCATGCATAATACTATGGTACATATGTTGAAATTATTGGCAAACCGGACTCCATAAGGTCATGCCAAAAAACATCATACAAATTTTTAGGGTACCTAGTCTCCGCTTCGTCATCTAGAACGACTCTTATAGTAGGTCGACCAAAGATGGACCAATAAACCATTAGCGTGCTTGTTTCTCTTGGAGACCAACAATAAACGAAAGTTTCATCGATTTAGAGAAAATGCTGATTTTCATTATCCACAATTTGAGGTTGGAGCCCGTAATCATACAGATGGTCTTGTAACTTCATCATTAATGACTCAAAGATTGCTGGATTAAGTAATCTATAAGAAAATTCTCTGGCCAGCATGAAGCAATTTGAGTTCTCATCCATTTATCGAGTATTTCACGGGTGTATTGTCTGCATGTTTATCAAACATACCAAGATTAGAGTGTTTAAATGAATGGTCAGAGAAGAAACACAAAGTCAACAAAATAGCAAATTCCTTGTTAACAAAAAGAAACATAATGAAAACAAAGTAGAAGAACGAAGAAAAGTATTTGTCGATACTAAGTAGTTGACAGGATGATACCTTAGTAGTTTCGTGGGTGATATGTGTTGATGATTTTTCCCGTTGTACAGTAATTGCGTAGCGTCTTTATTTGTTGAAAAACTTTCGGCATACAAATGGGAAGAACGTCCTAAAATATATAATTTTCAACAACAATTAGTTGAGTTTCAAGAAAAGGATAAACATGCAATAATTATTGCAAATAGTTTAAGTCAAATAATATCCCGAGAGTTGAGAGATTTTGCGCCAGGTGTCATAACCCAAAATGTATTTGTTGAGTTTATAAAGACCATGATAATAAAACGTTTGGCTGCTGGATTTTCTTGTCTTTTGTCAAATAAGAAATTTAATTCAAATAAAATTTGATGTCAGAGAGTCTAATGTTGTCAATTTTCTTTTCTTGTCAAATAAGATTAAATTAAAGAAGTTCTGACAACTGGAGATGACTACAAGGTTTTCATAAGGGAAAATGTTAATTTGCCATCAATATATAAGAGAGTTGTGGCACAATGTTTTATTTTATTATAAAAGTTAAGTAATCATGTCAATCAAGTTCATAAAATTTATCCCAACATTTATTATTCACCGTGCTCATTTATTAAACTGTCAGGATGAAAAAGACTCTATTTTCTATGATGATTTCTTAATAGAAAATTTTTACTTTTGGTCAAGCATTTTAATTTATACATTATCCTTGGTCTAACTATATAATATTAACTTATCTATGAGCAACCAAACTTGCTAGTGGAAACTTTGATCTGGTCAAAACAATGTGAGAGCAAAACAAAGTACATTAGCTAACAAAGAAGAGATTATTTTTATTATTTTCTATTACACAAAATAGAATGTTACATTTATCTTTCAAGAAACTGTGGGCAACATTGTTAATTCTCATCAATACTAAGCTAGAAAACTATAAGCTTTGAAGAAGAAAGACTAAGAGAATTATCGACAATAAATACGTAGGAGAAGATGGTAGATAACATTTCAAAGAATTAAAGACATCATAGAGTTGTGATTTGTCGTAACGTTAGCTACATAATTCTCGAAAGAAAAAGTAGAGGAAGAAGTTGGAGGTGAGGCTGGTGATTTCAAAAAAAGTGGAAGGGAGCGTGGATGTGGATTCTGACGCATGACATCAAACAATTATTTTTGTCATTCAACAACACGCCCCCACTGCTGGACACTCTTCTTTTTCTTCCACGCAGCTCCAAACAAAGCGCACCCACTTGAGTACCCCTTTGAACTTCAAAACTTCATGATGATGAAGAGAAATAATTTCAGGAATTGGAGGTCTAACCTAGGTTGCATAATAGCTGCAAGAACATAACTCCTAGATCAACTTAATAGCCTCCCATGACTTTGCTTCTTTTCATTATCTGCTGCACTGTCTCTTGTTTAGACGTAATGTCATTGTCTCCAACATTTTCTTTTAGAAGAGGAGAACTTACAAAAGTTGGAAGAGATATTTGAGCAGAGCGAAAAAAAATTAAGTGATTGATAAGCATGGAGAAGGAGATAGTGAAGTCAAGGTTTCGAAGTGTTTGTGTGTTTTATGGGAATAGGGCCAGGAAAAGAGATTGTTACAGAAACGCCACTCTTGAGTTAGGTGAAGAGCTGGTAATTTATTAATGATTGTACAAATGTTTTTTTATTTTGTTCCTACGACTTGTTTTCTTTGGCATGGTTTGGTTGGTGGGCTGTGTCATTTGTGCCTCATTGTTTAATATTGAAGTGTGTTAATTGTTTGAAGATTTCAAGGAAGTGGAACCTTGTTTATGGTGGTGCGAGTGTGGGTTTGATGGGTTTGGTTTCTCAGGCTGTTTATCAAGGTGGAGGACATGTTCTTGGGTAAGTAATATTAAGGACCAAGTACATAAAGAATCTATTTTTATCATATATTTTTTAGGAGTTTTGTTTATTTTTTGAGGCTCCTTTTTTAATTTATGTTTGTTGGTGGATTTTGTGGACAAAATTATTGCCAAAATGCTTATGTGCAAAGAGGTTTGTAATCGCATTATGCTTAAGTAAAGTCCTCATTTTACTTTTTCCTAAGTATTTTCTCATTATCATTTCATGGGATCAGATAGTTAGAGAGACAGTTGGGGAATTAAGAGTAGTAGCCGACATGCACGAAAGGAAAGCTGAAATGGCTTGCCATTCTGATTGCTTTATTGCATTACCAGGTCCTTTGTTTCAGTTGGAATTGTTATCACTTTAATCAGAATATATTATCACATATAAGTTAACCTTCAAAAAAGGCTATAAAGGATTTCTATTTCAATAACTATACAGGTGGTTATGGGACATTGGAAGAGTTATTGGAGGTCATTAGCTGGGCGCAACTTGGGATCCATGACAAACCTGTAAGCAAATCAAAACCCACTGCATTCATTTATCTATCTAGCTATATATATATGAAAAAAGCTCAAGCTAAGCTGGGTACGGCGCTGAACGGTCCCCCAGCATCACGGTTGGATGCGTATATATAATTCATGTTTTTTCAAGCTTTACTAAGTAGTCGTAAGTAAGCTGCAGGTGGGGTTGCTTAATGTTGATGGGTACTACAATGATCTACTCACCTTCATAGATAAAGCAGTGGATGATGGGTTCATTAAAATGTCTGAGCGTCACATAGTCGTTTAGGCTCCAAATGCAAAGGAGCTCTTACAGAAACTCGAGGTTTTCTTTTCTTCAATAAATTAGTCCTTCAAGTTCGATTGTTGCTCATCAATACAAAGCATAGATATATAAAAGTAATTCACTTTGTTAAATTAGTAGACTGAATTTTGGTCTTTTTGTCCCTTTTGGTGGTTAGGACTATGTACCCGCTCATGAGGGTGTTGTTGCCAGGGCAAGGTGGGAGGCTGTGCAAAAAGAGTTTAATGTGTCAGTGTAGCCTGAAGTGGTTCTTCAATAAGTGGACCACAGTTGAATTCTGAATGTAGCGTATATATATATCATATATTTATAGTCATTTGCTCAGTGCAAGATTTGCAATGGTCGATCTCCTCCATTTTGTGGAAAGAAATGTAAAATCTTGTTTATTTGAATAAAATTGTTGTTTGATTTGGCATGAACTCGACGTTGAATTTTATTGTCAATTACAAACAAAATTGGCTTTAAGAAAAGAGAAAAAAAAACTCAAAAGTCAGTGATGTAGGGAATGAAGTTTTGAGATTGCTTCTTCACGTATGAGGATAACGACTACTACATTGTCTTTGTGAGTATAAATATGAGTAGTGTTCAGAATGAAATTTATCACATTCCAGTGTTCACTGGACTTTGTTCATGGGGAACGTGTTTTTAAAAGTTCACCAGCTGAGGCCAAAGTTAAATTTAGAATGTATGGAGATGGAGATATATATATTTGTATAGCTAAATATGGTTTAAACAATGTAAATAAGAAAAGGGACCAACATTGACACATTATGACAATTTATTACTTTTAACAATGAATAACTTCATATCACATGACAATACTAATGTGAGCAATTACGTCACATCATAATATATAGATTTCTCCGTTTGTACATACAATGTTGTTATCAAGTCAAAATTGTGGAGAAAAAGAATTGTGGTATGCTTGAAGGTTCATTATGATTGGTGCATTAATAATTATATTAATCTTATATTGGTATAATTGCATAGGGTTTAAAGGTGAAATATAGGTACATTATTAATTGGGTGATGTATTTATTGTTAGTATATCAAAATTATAATTAATTTCATAGATATGGATAGACTGTAAATTGAATGCCAAAGGTGTAGATGCATTAATGGGAGAAGTATTAGTTAATAGTATATAGAGTTAGGGTAGAAAGTATGAAAGGTCTAGATATTAGTCTTGTCGTAATTTAGTATGACATAAAAGTCATAATTGGTGTATGTTGGTTGCAAGTTGATTTGTTCATGGTGCAGATATGAGTACCAACAATGGTGTTAACAATGAAGGCAGACTACAAACCAACAGATGTCAAGAACATTCCATCAACTCGTCTGCAAAAAAAATGAAAATGACAATGTTTGTAGACACTACTGGAGGAAGTGAAACAGGGGTGGGACAAAAATGTGATGGTGGTATTCAAGCAATTTTATCGGACCATATAAACAAAGAAAAGAGAAGTGAACAATCTTTAGGTAGATCTGATTCACTTAAGAGTTTGAAAGGTTGTAGAGGCAAAGTCAAATTTGTAGCAATGTCTTCGGGAAACAAAGATGAAATAGAACAACAGGAGAAAGTAAAAGCAACAAACAACGATGAGGATCTGGTTTTCTTGCATGGGTCTAGTTTAAGGGGGAATAAAGATAAGTTCGTTGACATCCCCAATGCAACTATAGAAAAATATTTGTTGATGTCAAGAGAGGAGAAATGGGAAGAAGCTTGCCGCCATTCTTCAGAGGTAAGTGATAGAACAATTTTGGGTTTAATCATATTCACATTAAGCATTTTTTTAAGCCAACCTACGATTTTGTTTAAAATTTTGTGTTGCTTATGTTTTTATGAAGGCAACATTGCTCTACCATATGATATTCTCAGAGTTAAAGCATGTGTTGGAGTATTCAAATGAAAATGTTCAAGTCCAAAAGAAGTTTGAGACTTTGACGAAAAAAATTAATGAAGAGGCTGAGGCCAGAGACTATCGTTCTGCTTGCATGGAAAGCTCGATAAGATATATGACTGAGGAGATGAGGAAAATGAGGCAAGAAAATGATAAATTACGCAAGTTATTAGCACAGGCTTGGACAACAAAGACAGAGCTTCGACATGAGAGAGACCATTTCAAGAGTATTGCAGATGATAGTCAAGGTAAAAGCTTTTTGCCAAACATATCTTATAAGGGTTTACCAGAGAATTCACATATTTTATCTTTAATGAAAGAAATCTACAATGCAAATCAAAATGTTGCCTTGAATACTGGCAGTAACATGAATGAGAGTGCTATGGTTGGTTCGCAATTTGGTACAGGATCATCAGCTACTCCAATTCCTCAGTGGACACAAATGGTAGAAGTTGATTCTCTGGGTGAAGTTTCATTTAACTTAGATGTTAACATAGTCTCAAGTAACAATCAAGCCATACAGGTTAATGTGCCACCGCAATCTCTATTAGGTGAAAGGCTAAATGCAGATGGCGAAGCCTTGTTTTAAAGAGTAATTGTTTAATTTAAAGAAATTCAGTTTTTTTTGTGAAGATTGTGGTGTCTTATTTGGGTCTTGTAATAGATTTGTTTATGAATGTAATAACTTAAGTCCATTATATTTAGTAGTTGCTTAATCAATGATCCAAAAAACAAAACTTTGTATTATTAGTATTTAATTTGTAAGACGTTGTTATGTTCATATATCTTTCATATACATTGTAAATATTTATGTTGCATTTTATATTTATATATTCCCCGTTGTTGTAAATTACATGACAATAAATTGTTTATTGTTGCCAAAATTGATATGGGACAGATAAGGTAAGGATTAAATGAAATTATAATTAGGCAATAAAATCTTTTAAGCTAAATATGTTTCCTTTGTATCGTATCCAAGATGTAGGAGGACCCAAAGTTGAACTAAAATGTTTGATATATCATATTTTAAAGGGAAACAAAGGTCGAAAGGATAAAAATCTTTTATTACAAATAAATGAGTATTTGAATGAGAAATTTGCTAAAGTACATTGAGAAGGAAATGAACTTAAAAAATGTTAAGGCCAAAAAAGAATGAATGACAACAAAAGTAGAAAAAATGAATAAAGGATAAATTGAATAATTAAAATGTGTGGAGTGTTTTTCTTTTGCGAAATTGTTGACGTTATATCAGGCGTATATTATAATTTGTAAGATTGGAGCTCATCACATGATTTGACGTTTTCCCACACTTTCTTTCACCACTTAATGTGGTAGCTTCTTATAAAAGCCAAGAAGTTTTTTATGTTTTAATATATTTTGTTGGCTAACATAATCATAGCCCATGCGTAAAAAGTTATTGAAAGATTCTAACATGTTTTGTTGCTCGAGGAGACTATTGACAAAATCGACAAATATCAAAAGATTTGTTTTACGTGGAGATCTAGATTTGGCATGCCTTTAACATTATGTCTAGGAAAAAGAGCATGGCTAAGGGTTTGTCAGTAATAAGGATATTTGTATTTGTAAAGATATAAACAAATTAAATTGGCTTTCTTTCTATTTCTAGACCGATAGGTTATTTCTTTGTCCACTTCATGTGTACCTTCTTATAAAAGCCAACTATTTGTTTAGGTTGTTTGTATTTTTTTTTTGTCTAACATGACTATAGTCAACACGGAAAAAATTCTTTACAGATTGTCAAAACTTTTGTTGTTTGAGGTGATTATGGACAAAATCAAGAAACATCATAAGATTTTTCTGACGCAGACACGTAGATCTAGGGTATCTATAGCATTAGTTCTAGGGAAAAGATAAGGGGTAAAAGATGAGAAAGTGTTTGTTAGAAATATAGATAACTGTAGTAGTAAAAATTGAGCGATTATAGAAATTATTTAAATCTTTATTGTGTGCCAATGTGATGCAACGATAGAAAGGTAATTTGAAGAGCTAAGAAAGTGTTTGGGAGGTTGATGGCGATGAAGAATGAACAGTTTGTTCGGTTTAGGTCTAGAGATGCATTTCTTGGGAGACTAACGGATCCAAATGTGAGGGATCCTTTAACGGAGTAGCTAGTTGATGATTTATATTATTATGGAATGGAACCTCGAATTATGGATGATGAGGGAAAACCATTTATGGAGTTCCATGAGGAATACGCATGGAACTGGACTCTGCAAGAAACAAACAGTTTAATAATGTTGTGGAACATGATTGGTTGCCCAATAATAAAAGTTGTAATAGATGATGTAGCACAGCGTGGCGTACCAGAGTATGTGTTTGCTGGTTTTAGAGATGGTCTTAAACTATCTAAGTTACCTGTGTCTGTGATTCGTATATCGAACGGTGATGACTGAAGTAACTATATATGTGTTGTGTTTGTATATTATGGTTAGATATAAATAATATATTTGCTTATTGAGCGGTAATTTAGAATGTAATACAATGAATTGAACTAATTCAATGTTATGCGATTAAACAGAGTGACAACTACTGAGATGATATTCATAGTCATGCATTTATTTACAACCTTTATAAGTACATAAATATGACAAAATGGTGACTAACATTACATATATGATGATGCAACAACGAAATGAGTTTGGAAACTTATAACATATATAAACGAAATGAACAACTGGTCAAAGTCAAAGTCATTACATATGTTGAAGCAAGAGATAAAGAGTGATTGCTGGAGAGATGAAAAGGAGGAGTGGTTGAGAAAGAAAACAAAAGAAGAAAGAGATGAAAGAAAAGGAAAAAACAAATATTGAGAGGTATTGACAATGACATATACCAAACCGAAGGAAAAATATTTTTGTTGACATTTCTCAGGATATATATATAATGAAGGTGGGGTCTCATCTATTTAAGAAACATTAACATGAAGGTATGAAGGTGGGGAGTGCGTGATATGCTGAGGATTCTTTTTTGGAATGAGTTATTAGTTCAGATTTATGTCAGATCTCCGTCTATGTGTAGTCCGAGATATAATGATATTGTTGGGACCTTATATGAAGAAGAACTTGACATAAAGATGACAACTTGACTTAAGAAAAGAACTCTAAAAGTCTACTCTATGATCAATTTAGTGCAATGATTTGTCATTATACGGTATCACTTCTTTACTTATGTCAAGATGCTTATAGTACTACCCTACATACTACTACTACCATACCTATAGTAATTTTAATATCAATTCCAATGCAACTAATACCTATATACTCGGCCTATACACCAAGTTTTTTCCTCTTCTCTCAAATAAAATCCAACATACAACAAATAATCAATGTAATTCACATACCATGCAAGTCAACTTTGTATTTGGAAAGGACATTATCATTATTCAAGTTATATATAAGCATATAATATGATATTGATATCAATATAAGTTTTTTCATTATTCGATTGGTAACAGGAATATTTGCAATAATTCTAACTCTAGAAATGTAACAACACTCAAGTTAAAAAAAAAACATAATTCTTCTTTTGAATATTATATAATAGTAAGATGAAGATTAGGAGCAAAGGAAAGTCAAAATAAACATGCCTATTATTGAAGTCAAAAAGTTATGTGAACATTATATGTAAAATAATGAATGAAACAAAATGATACAGGAAACAATAGTCTTTGAATGGAAAAATAATATTATTGTTCATCTTCAATCTTCGCGTCCAAGATTTACAGGAAACAATTCTTCGCTTCTCTCCACAACCTAAAAAAGTTAGTACAACCCATTAGTTTATTGACTAAAATAACTTAAAAAAAAAACTCTAGAAACCGAATAACAACCCTTAAAGTATTTAAAATATTTAAGAAGAATTAAAGCCATCAGTCAGCTTGATGTGTTTTCATGAAGGAATTCATGTATAAACAATCAAGCAAATCCGAAACTATTTAAGTTCAAACCTAGCCAGATGAAATAAAACACATGAATTTTCTACCAAGATTCTAAATCTACAATTTAATCAAAGAATAAGTAATTCAAATATTCTGAAAGAAAAGCCTAAATTGAAAAATTAAAAGCAAAACATTCAAGAGATGCACTAACCTTGAATGTCTTTTTTAATGACTGAACTGTACCAAAAAAAAGAAGAAGATATTATGATTCTATAATTCTATGATAAATAACTAAGAAAATTGAGGAAGAAAGAATAAAAAATGTAGATATTAGTTATCTTATCTCATTGTACATGCTCAAAAGCACAGGTGACTTAGATCTCTTGTATGAAAAATAAAATTGAATATAGTTTAATTGACTTAATTTGAATCTGTATTCTAATTTTTTTTTTTCCGACCCTATCTGCCCAAAAAGAAATTTAGATATAAAAAAAGAAAAACTTACTTCTTCTTTTTATAGATTGAAGACTCAACCGACAAAAATCCGCAGTCGCATCAATAATGTAATTCACATTGAAGAGATGAAGAGAAGTAGTAGATGGAGATGAAGATAAGGAATGGTTGGAAATGAAGCAAGATATAGAGAGAGATTGCTGGAGAGATGAAAAGGGGGAGTGGTTGAGAAAGAAAACAATAGAAGAAAGAGATGAAAGAAAAGAAAAAAACAAATAGTGAGAGGTATTTACAATGACATATACCAAACTGCTCATTGGTGTGTAATTAGAAAATGTAATTAATTATCACATGACGCTTACTTATTTAACAAATATTTATATAAATATCTGCTTCTTATTATTATTCAAAGTTATGCAACAAACAAACACTATATAGCTAGGTAAATACATGCTTGAAATATATAGGTGGTTGTATGTCTTCTTCATTTAATTGTATAATATACAAAAGTAAAGTGTCGTATAACATTTATCTAATATTACATATTTTTATATTCATAGGTTATATTACATTTATACATCTATTATGAGTTATATACATATATATATATATATATATATATATACACACACATGCACGCACGTTTAGATGTATACATTAATTTAATACGCCCATGCATAATAATATGGTACATTTGTTGAAATTATTGGCAAACCGGACTCCATAAGGTCATGCCAAAAAATATCATACAAATTTTTAGGGTACCTAGTCTCCGCTTCGTCATCTAGAACGACTCTTATTGTAGGTCGACCAATGATGGACCAATAAACCATTAGCGTGCTTGTTTCTCTTGGAGACCAACAATAAACGAAAGTTTCATCGATTTCGAGAAAAGGCTGATTTTCATTATCCACAATTTGAGGTTGGAGCCCGTAATCATACAGATGATCTTGTAACTTCATCATTAATGACTCAAAGATTGCTGGATTAAGTAATCTATAAGAAAATTCTCTGGCCAGCATGAAGCAATTTGAGTTCTCATCCATTTATCGAGTATTTCACGGGTGCATTGTCTGCATGTTTATCAAACATACCAAGATTAGAGTGTTTAAATGAATGATCAGAGAAGAAACACAAAGTCAACAAAATAGCAAATTCCTTGTTAACAAAAAGAAACATAATGAAAACAAAGTAGAAGAACGAAGAAAAGTATTTGTCGATAATAGGTAGTTGACAGGATGATACCTTAGTAGTTTCGTGGGTGATATGTGTTGATGATTTTTCCCGTTGTACAGTAATTGTGTAGCGTCTTTATTTGTTGAAAAACTTTCGGCATACAAATGGGAAGAACGTCCTAAAATATATAGTTTTCAACAACAATTAGTTGAGTTTTAAGAAAAGGATAAACATGCAATAATTATTGCAAATAGTTTAAGTCAAATAATATCTCGAGAGTTGAGGGATTTTGCGCCAGGTGTCATAACCCAAACTGTATTTGTTGAGTTTATAAAGACCATGATAATAAAACGTTTGGCTGCTGGATTTTCTTGCCTTTTGTAAAATAAGAAATTTAATTCAAATAAAATTTGATGTCAGAGAGTCTAATGTTGTCAATTTTCTTTTCTTGTCAAATAAGATTAAATTAAAGAAGTTCTGACAACTGGAGATGACTACAAGGTTTCATAAGGGAAAATGTTAATTTGTCATCAATATCTAAGAGAGTTGTGACACATTGTTTTATTTTATTATAAAAGTTAAGTAATCATGTCAATCAAGTTCATAAAATCTATCCCAACATTTATTATTCACCGTGCTCATTTATTAAACTGTCAGGATGAAAAAGACTCTATTTTCTATGATGATTTCTTAATAGAAAATTTTTACTTCTGGTCAAGCATTTTAATTTATACATTATCCTTGGTCCGACTATATAATATTAACTTATCTATGAGCAACCAAACTTGCTAGTGGAAACTTTGATCTGGTCAAAACAATGTGAGAGCAAAACAAAGTACATTAGTTAACAAAGAAGAGATTATTTTTATTATTTTCTATTACACAAAATAGAATGTTACATTTATCTTTCAAGAAACTGTGGGCAACATTGTTAATTCTCATCAATACTAAGCTAGAAAATTATAAGCTTTGAATAAGAAAGACTAAGAGAATTATCGACAATAAATACATAGGAGAAGATGGTAGATAACATTTCAAAGAATTAAAGACATCATACAGTTGTGAGTCGTTGTAACGTTAGCTACATAATTCTCGAAAGAAAGGTAATTTGAAGAGCTAAGAAAGTGCTCGGGAGGTTGATGGCGATGAAGAATGAACAGTCTGTTTGGTTTAGGTCTGGAGATGCATTTCTTGGGGGACTAACGGATCCAAATGTGAGGGATCCTTTAACGGAGCAGCTATTTTACTGTACAACTATAATATTATACCCACCTGCATTTTTTGCAGAAGTAGTAGTAGTAGGAGCAGCAGTTTTAGACTTAGTTACGTTTCTATAGCCTCACAAATGCACCGCCCGACAAACCATAAAAAAACACACCCAAAAAGCAAAACAACACATATGCATGTATAGTAATCCTCATTAATTTTGTGAGTTTTGTGGTCTCGAGGTAGCTATATATGTATATATATATATATATATAAATATAAATATTTTTATTGCCCTCTAGCTAGCTAACTATACATCATTTTTTCTTTTGGGTTATAAATTTCTTCTGGGTTTCTGGGCTTCTTTCTTCTTCTTTTTTTCTTCCAACAAAAAAGTATATACGTACTATGGAGTTAGTGTTAGTGAATATGAGCACTGAAGGAAGAAAGAGCTGATGAGAACAAAGCTAGCTCTAGCTCTTTTTTCTAAGAAACATTAAAAAGAAATATTGGGTTCTTTTCTTATCTTTTTTACTTCCTTTTATAACGTTGTGTGGCTCGATGAAGCACCTCGACTGTCTTAATTGCAGTAGCAGAGAAGGAAGGTAGGAAGAAAGAGATGAGTTGCTGCTGTTTTTTACTTGCTTTTATAGCGTTGTGTGGCTCGAGGAAGCACCTCGACTGTCTCAATTGCAGTAGCAGAGAAGGAAGGTAGGAAGAAAGAGATGAGCTGCTGTTTTTTACTTGCTTTTATAGCGTTGTGTGGCTCGAGCTCCTGCTGAGAACTGTTGCTAGGGGAAGCAATATTACTTTAAGTTGTTATTGCTACGCATCATTACTCATGTTTACAGAGCTTAGTAGCTTTCTTATTTATTAATTAGTTAGTTGAAATGAGTTAAAAAAAGGGTAAGTAATTAAATTAAGAAGGGAGGAGGAGGCACTTAGACACAGTGATGTGACGCCCCGAAAATTATTTCATATAGCCCATAACCCAATTGCATTTTTGCCCAAACTCTATGTGTTGTCTTGATATGTTTGGTGTTTGTTTGATGATTGTTTAATGTTTGTATAGTTGATGCTTGATAATGTATATAAATATATGTATCATAAATTGTATATGAGTCATGTTAAATTAAAGTATAATGCATATGTTATGATTTATGCATGGGCTCATTAAACCATGAATTGATATGGGTTAGGATTGATTGAATAAAAGGATAAATGAAATTGAAAATTTGGTGTATTAAATATATTGGACATTTAAAATACATGTGGTTGGTATGGGTAGTATGAGACCAACACATGTGAAGGTTGGTGCATGAAAGTGGACAAGTGTCCAATGCCCACTTGTCTTCCACAAGGAAGTGCTAGAATGAGTGAAGGGAATCAAGGAGAGAATGAAGGAGGAAAACAAGGAGAGAATCAAGGAGAGAATCAAGGAGGAAAACAAGGAGAGAATCAAGGAGGAAAACAAGGAGAGAATCAAGGAGAGAATCAATGAGGGAATCAAGGAAGTGCTAGAAAGAGGTGAGTGGAGAGAAAAGAAAGAAGAAGATAAAGAAAAGAAGAGAAAGGAAAGAAGAAGAGAAAGAAGGAGAGAGTTGCAGGAGGAAGAACCCTGCGAGATTTTCATCAAAGGGATGGATCTCTGGAATATACGGTCAGATTGAGCTCAAATTTTATCAGCATGAGTGAAGGGAATCAAGGAGAGAATGAAGGAGGAAAACAAGGAGAGAATCAAGGAGAGAATCAAGGAGGAAAACAAGGAGAGAATCAAGGAGAGAATCAAGGAGGGAATCAAGGAAGTGCTAGAAAGAGGTGAGTGGAGAGAAAAGAAAGAAGAAGAGAAAGAAAAGAAGAGAAAGGAAAGAAGAAGAGAAAGAAGGAGAGAGTTGCAGGAGGAAGAACCCTGCGAGATTTTCATCAAAGGGATGGATCTCTGGAATATACGGTCAGATTGAGCTCAAATTTTATCAGCACGTTCCTAGCTTATGGTTCTTCATTCTGTCGGTGGAGATCTTGATCAGAGGTTTCGTCTAAGAGATCTAACATCTCAAACAAAGCTGGTCGGAAAGTCTAGATTTCTCGCACCGTTTCGCTCAAACTTAGAGATCTCCTAAATCTACCGTTAGATGGCTATCAAATTTGGGTATGTAGTTTAAAACTGATATTTCTACATTCGGAACGGTGGAGATCTTAATTAGAGGCTTTGTCTAAGAGATATAACCTCTCAAACAAAGCTGGTCGGAGATGCCTACGCCGGGCGTCCCGCCCCGGCATTCCGCATGCCATTCCCTGCGGGGTTGGTGGTTCGGGGCTCGGGGTCGCCACAGTTGGTATCAGAGCCTGATTTTACTAGGTTTGGTCTATGTATTGGACTTATATGACTTTGACCTAGGAATTGGGTGAGAGATTTAGGTGATTAAAAAGTTTAAAGGAACTAATTTAAAAGCCTTACTATCATATTTTCTGTGTGTATTATATGATATGGGTAGTTATGAGGCGGGCACTGGTGGGGTTGAGGCTAGTGGAGCTGCAGGGGCAGCAGGACCTCAAATGGTTGTACCTCGGCCTATGCCTACACCTGCTCCTATTGTTGTGGAGAACCCCACTGATCGGCGGATCAGACTGCTAGAGAAGTTTATGAAGCTAAAGCCTAAGGAATTCACTGGTGGGGTTGACTTGAAGAAGGCTGAAGATTGGCTGAAGAATGTCGAGAAGATTAGTCGCTCCTTAGAGCTTGATGAGGAGTCTCAGGTCCTATGTGCTGCTCACACACTGGAGAGTGATGCAGAGGACTGGTGGCTTTCAGTGTTGGATACACAGGGGACAGTGAAGAGTTGGGACACCTTCAAACGGTTGTTCTTACAGGCTTACGTTCCAGAGACTGAGAGACAGGCTAAGCAACTCTAGTTTTTGAATCTCGCACAGGGCACCATGTCAGTTAGGGAGTACGAGCTCAGATTTAGGCAGCTCGCAGTTTATGCTCCTGGGTTAGTTCAGACACCGAGTGATAAGATTATGAGGTTCTCTTCGAACCTAAGGCCTGCGATCCGACAGGCCTTGTCTGTAACGAAGATGACTGATTTTGCCACAGTGGTCCAGAGGGCCAAACAGTATGAGTTGGCTGAGCGGGTTGATGGTATGTCTACACGGGCAGCTCCGGGTGTATAGACTTCACAGGCAGAGTCCGGGGGACAGTTCCAAACTCCATGGAAGAAGGGTAAATGGGGAAATAAGAGAAAGTTTTATGGAAGAGCACAGTCCGAGGGTGCTCAGAGTAAGGCATCCCAGGTTCAGATTGGTATGATGGCCTCACTTGTGGTTTCCTCTCCTGTCCCGATTCCTATTCAGGCACCGAGTGCACCGAGACCCCCATTCCCACAGACTGCTGGCCGAGGCAGAGGTAGAGGCCGAGGAAGTTATGTGACGACATCTCAGACTGGGTCATCTGCGCCTAGGGCTCCATTTTTATGTTATCAATGTGGGCAGGCTGGGCATAGGAAGTTAGAGTGTCCAAATTTTCAGAGAGCTCAGGAATTTGTGCAGCAGTCCAATGCCAGAGAAACAACGAAGGCAGCTACTGAGCCAGACCCAACAGCATCCAGGACTTTGGTGAAAGGTACTCTTATTATTTGTGGTACTTCTATGCATGTATTATTTGATGCTGGGTCTACATTATCATTCATATCTGGACGTATGGTAGATAGTTTGCATTTGACTCCCATTAGGGCTAGTACATGGTTAGTGGCGAGTACTGTAGCTGGGGAAAGGATCTACCCGAACATGATTTGTAGCCAGTGTGTGGTTCAGATTGGTGATGTTGAGATGCCTATTGACTTTCGAGTCCTAGAGTTTTTAGAGTTTGATGCAATTTTAGGGATGGATTGGTTTGCGGCTTATCATGCAGTTATCGACTGTTTCACGAAGAGAATCATTTTTCAGATCCCCGGACACCCAGTGTTTACACTACAGGATAGAGCTTCAAACCAGACAGTCACAAGGGGTAGATTTGTGACTGATGGAGATAGGGAGATTTTGGCTGGGTTAGTACCTGATGAGGAAGAGACTAGTGAGGTGATACTTGAGGATATTGCCATTGTTAGGGACTTTCAAGATGTGTTCCCTGCGGATCTTCCAGGATTACCACCGAAGCGAGAGATCGATTTCATTATTGAACTAGTCCCTGGCACGAAGCCTATCTCCATGGCACCATATAGAATGACGCCAGCCGAGTTAAAAGAGTTACAGAAACAGCTCGAGGAGTTATTGGCTAAAGGCTTTATTTGCCCAAGTGTGTCACCCTGGGGAGCTCCAGTTCTTTTTGTGAAAAAGAAAGTGGGAGCTTGCGGTTATGCATCGACTATCGCCAATTGAACAGGGTGACCATCAAGAACAAATATCCTCTCCCAAGGATTGATGACTTGTTTGATCAGTTGAGGGGAGCGAAGTATTTTTCGAAGATTGATTTGCGCTCCGGGTATCATCAGCTGAGGATCAGGGAAGAATATGTGCCTAAAACAGCATTCAGAACCCGCTATGGACATTATGAGTTCCTTGTGATGCCATTTGGTGTGACTAATGCACCGGCGATGTTCATGGACCTGATGCAGAGGGTCTTTAGGCAGTATCTGGATAAGTTTGTCATCGTCTTCATTGATGACATATTGGTGTATTCCAAGACTCAGGCTGAGCATGAAGAACACCTTAGAGTGACCTTGCAAACTCTGAGAGAGCATAGGCTATATGCAAAGCTGAGCAAGTGCGAGTTTTGGATCACCGAAGTAAAGTTCTTAGGTCATGTGGTGAGTTCTGAGGGGATTTCAGTTGATCCGTCTAAGGTTGAAGCCATTATCAGTTGGCCTAGGCCTACCACAGTGACCGAGATCAGAAGCTTTCTTGGGTTAGCTGGTTACTATAGGAGATTCGTTCAGGGATTCTCCAAGATAGCTACGCCTATGACTAGGCTCACCCAGAAAGATGTGTCCTTTGTATGGACCGAGGAGTGTGAGAATGCCTTTTTATAGTTGAAGAAAAGATTGACATCTACGCCAGTGTTGATTTTGCCAGAGCCTGATCAGGAGTTAGTTATCTATACTGATGCCTCTCGTATCGGCTTGGGTTGCGTGTTGATGCAGAAGGATAGGGTCATTGCTTATGCATCGAGGCAGTTGAAGGTGCACGAAAAAAAACTACCCTATTCATGACTTAGAACTGGCCGCAGTGGCTTTTGCTTTGAAGATTTGGAGGCATTATTTCTATGGAGAGAGATTCACTTTGTATTCTGACCATAAGAGCCTCAAGTACTTGTTCTCTCAGAAGGAATTGAACATGAGGCAGAGAAGGTGGTTAGAGTTCCTCAAAGACTATGATTTTACATTGGAATACCACCCAGGTAAAACTAATGTAGTGGCTGAGGCATTGAGCAGGAAGCGGGTAGAGACAGTTATGGTAGCACACCAAATGTCTCATGAGTGGAGACTACTTGAGGCAGCTACGATTATGAGTATATGTGCTACCCCTTCAGATCAGATTGTGATATGTGCTCAAATGAGAGCTCAGCCTACACAAGTCCAGGAGGTAATTGACCAACAGAGACTTGACGTTGATTATGGGATATACAAGTCTTGGGCTGAGAGCAGTGATTTTACTGATTGGCACTTGTCATCTGATGGTGCCTTGAGATTTAGGGGACGTTTATGGGTTCCCGCAGATCCACGACTTAGACAGAGTGTTCTCCAAGAGGCTCACAAATCTCATTATGCTATTCATCCTGGCGGAACCAAGATGTATCATGATATGAAAAGAATGTATTGGTGGCCCGACATGAAGAGAGAAATAGCTCAGTTCATTCAGAGGTGTGAGATCTGTCAAAGAGTCAAAGCTGAGCATCAGAGGCCTGGAGGGCAGATGCAACCGCTTGCCATTCCTAAGTGGAAATGGGAGCATGTCACTATGGACTTTGTTGTGGGATTACCTAACACCCCGAGTAGACATAATGTTGTTTGGGTTATTATTGATCGCTTGACCAAGTCCGCCCACTTTCTACCGGTGAACACTAGGGATTCTATGGACAAGCTGAGCAGACTCTATATGCGGGAGATAGTCAGATTACATGGAGTGCCTGTTTCGATTGTGTCAGATAGGGATCCGAGGTTTACATCGGTATTCTGGCAGGGGTTGCAGAGGCAGCTCGACACTAGACTAGATCTCAGTACAGCTTTTCACCCCCAGACGGATGGCCAGTCTGAGAGGTTGATATTGATTTTAGAGGATATGCTTCGAGCTTGTGTCCTTGAGTCCAGTGGTAACTGGGAGGAGTACATACATCTGTGTGAGTTCGCGTACAACAACAGCTATCAGTCCAGTATTGGCATGGCTCCTTTTGAGGCATTGTATGGTCGACCCTGTAGATCTCCGATCTGTTGGACGGAGGTAGGGGATGTTGCGGTGATGGGACCAGAGTTTGTACATGAACACACAGAGAAGATTAAGAGGATCAAGCATAATATAAAGGTAGCCCAAGACAGGCAGAAGAGTTACACTGATGCCAAGCGGAAGACCGTAGAGTTCGAGGTGGGTGACCAAGTTTTATTGAAGGTCTCACCTCAGAAGAGCCAAACTAGATTTGGGATAAAAGGCAAGCTCGCTCCGAGATTTATTGGGTCGTTCGAGGTTTTAGAACGAATTGGCCCCGTCGCTTACAGATTAGCCTTGCCACCTCAGTTAGCAGCAGTCCACAATGTCTTTCATGTGTCAATGCTGAGAGCGTACAAGAGTGATTTTGATCACGTCTTGGACTGGAGAAACATTGAACTGAGGCAGGATGGGACTTATGATGAGGAACCTATTCAGATACTTGACCGGAAGGTCCAGAGGTTACGTAACCGCGAGATTCCGATGGTTAAGGTGAGATGGCAGTTCCATGGCGAGGAACAGGTTACTTGGGAGCGTGAGGACTACATGATTGAGCACTTTGCCGAGTTCATGGGCTTAGGTAATTCTTAATCTTAAAACTTCGAGGACGAAGTTCATTCTAAGGTGGGTGTGATGTGACGCCCCGAAAATTATTTCATATAGCCCATAACCCAATTGCATTTTTGCCCAAACTCTATGTGTTGTCTTGATATGTTTGGTGTTTGTTTGATGATTGTTTAATGTTTGTATAGTTGATGCTTGATAATGTATATAAATATATGTATCATAAATTGTATATGAGTCATGTTAAATTAAAGTATAATGCATATGTTATGATTTATGCATGGGCTCATTAAACCATGAATTGATATGGGTTAGGATTGATTGAATAAAAGGCTAAATGAAATTGAAAATTTGGTGTATTAAATATATTGGACATTTAAAATACATGTGGTTGGTATGGGTAGTATGAGACCAACACATGTGAAGGTTGGTGCATGAAAGTGGACAAGTGTCCAATGCCCACTTGTCTTCCACAAGGAAGTGCTAGAATGAGTGAAGGGAATCAAGGAGAGAATGAAGGAGGAAAACAAGGAGAGAATCAAGGAGAGAATCAAGGAGGAAAACAAGGAGAGAATCAAGGAGAGAATCAATGAGGGAATCAAGGAAGTGCTAGAAAGAGGTGAGTGGAGAGAAAAGAAAGAAGAAGATAAAGAAAAGAAGAGAAAGGAAAGAAGAAGAGAAAGAAGGAGAGAGTTGCAGGAGGAAGAACCCTGCGAGATTTTCATCAAAGGGATGGATCTCTGGAATATACGGTCAGATTGAGCTCAAATTTTATCAGCACGTTCCTAGCTTATGGTTCTTCATTCTGTCGGTGGAGATCTTGATCAGAGGTTTCGTCTAAGAGATCTAACCTCTCAAACAAAGCTGGTCGGAAAGTCTAGATTTCTCGCACCGTTTCTCTAGAAACTTAGAATCTCCTAAATCTATCGTTAGATGGCTATCAAATTTTGTTATGTAGTTTAAAACTGATATTTCTACATTCTGAACGGTGGAGATCTTAATTAGAGGCTTGTTCTAAGAGATATAACCTCTCAAACAAAGCTGGTCGGAATTTCTGGGTTTCTCGTGCCGTTTCGGTCATACTTGTATATCTCCTCAATCTACCGTTGGATGGATATCAAATTTGGGTATGTAGTTTCTAACAGATATTTCTATATTATGAACGGTGGAGATGTTTATAAGTATAGTATTTTGTGTGATATAGCCATCTGAGTTTGGGTATTTGCAGCAGGAAAGGAGAAACTGTCTGATTAGATACTTGTTCATCAAAGAAACATATCTTTTCGGTCTACCGTTGGATTGGGCTGATACTTGGACAGAAGGTTTGTTTCTTCACATACTTCAATCTGTACGGTTGATTTTGTGATTACTTCTTTCTGTTGGTAGATTGATACATCTGAACAGAATAATACATGTGAAGAATTGGTAGGGTTGTTTGTATTAGACCTAAATTTAGAATATGAACTTAGACCTTTCCAAATAGCTTGCATATCAACTATGTTGACCTAGTTGTCATTGTTGATGAACCTATGATGCAAAATCAATGATATGCATGGCTGAACATGGTGACCTAGTGTAAATCGGCAATATGGCCTAAGTATGGAAAATTTCATATTTTAGGGCTTTTGATGCTTTTAGCCTAGAATCATTAAATTGATGCAACTTATGTTTAATTAAACATGATTTGGGTTGATTATGCTACTAATTTGGTGGTTGTGACCATATCATGGGTTAGGCCTACTTGTGATCAAGTGACCCAATTTGAGCATGTTTATGCCTAAGGAATTGAAAATCAGTATTTTTGATTAATGGAATGGTTTATGTATGAGAACTATATATTAGAGGCCTAACTCATGTGATTTGAGTTGAATGATGGAATTAGATGAGATTTAGGCCTATTGTCTATATGTGGGATGATTTAGGGTTGATGTGTAATGTCTATGTGATTGAGCATAGAAATTGATGTATGTTTCAGGATCTTGATTGGGTTGATTCGGTTTGGTGGTCGTGTGTGGTTAAATACTCTCGCGAGGCTTGGTTGTGAGTAGGCTTCACTTATGATTATATCATTTATGTCATCATATCACTTATATATATTGTATGTTGAAAGCATGAATGTGTTCTAATGTTTTGAATGATGCATTGATTTGAGAAAACCTTATGACTTTGGTTGGGCCCATCTATCTGGCTAATAGGGGGACTTGACCTTGTCATAGGAGGGTTTTAAGAAGGAAATGATTGGGATCAACGGCACGGTGAAATAGACGTGGTCTAGTAACCCAAGTAAACATGATTGGGATCAACGGCACGGTGAAATAGACGTGGACTAGTAACTCAAGTAAACATGATTGGGATCAACGGCACGGTGAAATAGACGTGGACTAGTAACCCAAGGCATGTGGAATGTGGATCCAAATTGATAAACTTTTACTTGCATCGAACTTATTATAAATGTTTGATATCTATATGTTATGAGCTTTTAATTATGCTACACATTGACATGCATACATGGTTTTTATTGATGAGTATTGATAGCATATTTGAATTCTATTCACTGGGCATCGTTGGCTCACCCTCATTTTCCTCTTTCAGGTCCTTCTGTCCCAAGTAAGGGCAAGAGAGTAGTCATATCTTGAGGGCCTTGCCTGCGAGAGAATCCAAGGCCTCGATGTGAGTTGAGAGGCATTTTGATTGAATTGTGTTTTAAATTATGAAGTATTATATTTTGGATTATGTAATTATAACACTTACCACATTGTAGTATGGGTGAGTTGGGACTTGTTAGATAGACTATGTGGGCATATGACGATTTTATTTGTACCCACAATTTTGGACTTTATGAGTATGTCAATTTTAATGGACTGTGGGGATTATGATTATTATTTATGGTTCACATCTTTATGGATTATCTCTTGTCTTGGATGATTAATACGGTGGGTAGTTTTGTTTAATACCTTTTGATATCATATCGTTGTTTGGGATAAGGCTTGTAGGGTCTCAACCACCTCACGGGAGTTGAGGAGTGGTCGGAGATGCCTACGCCGGGCGTCCTGCCCCAGCATTCCGCACGCCATTCCCTGCGGGGTTGGTGGTTCGGGGCTCGGGGTCGCCACACAGTGATGTCCTTTTTTTTCATTCATCTGAGCAGCGCCGCTTTCTTTTTTCTGTTTTTTCTTTTATAACGTTGTATATATATAGAGAGAGAAACATATGTGCAGAAATTGTGGCGTAAAAATTTATAATAAATAATATAATTGATTATAGCTAGCAATAAAGTTACGGTGGGGGTGTTATAATATATATATAATATATATAATATATATAATTTATAATAAATAATATGATTGATTATAGCTAGCAATAAAGTTACGGTGGGGGTGTTATAATATATATATATAATATACATATAATATATAGAGAAAGGAAGGAGCGGGAAAAGATGGAAAAAAGCTGTGGTTTTAACAAAGTGCTTAGCTTTGGATCCTCCTAGTACTACTACTCTTTTCCCTTGGTTGATTTATTTAGTAGTAGAGACAAAACTCTCAGCTCCTATACTGTGCAACAGGTGGGGGCAGGGTTATGATTAATGTACATAGATATCTGATGATGATATTTATGTTTCTTGAACTTGCAAGATATCATTCCTCACATTTGCTTCCGGACCCTACTTATGTAATAGAACGCAATGCTTGCGTTTACAGTATAGTGATATCTTCAATAGTTATCTTATGGTTGCAATCAGATTTGCCAAAATGGGTACTGTTTATTTGCCTTTTTCTTTTTAATATTTGATTGGTTTGGTACAATTTTTGGTTCACAACTTTATGTATCTATATTTGATTGGGTAAAGAGGGTAGGCCTTTTGATGCTATAAGCAAATAAAAATAAAGAAAGAGGGAAGAAGAAGAGCCTCTCTTTCCTCTCTTCTTCTTTTCTATAACACACGTGCCACTTAAAAGGCCCAGCTTCAAGCAGACTTGCTTGATCATCCATTCACAACTCAACTCAGAAAAACCTAATTTTTTAAGGTAAGTTGGGTTCAATCTTCAATTTGTTGTTTTAATTTCAGTTCTTGTTGGATGATGATTTGCAGAGACTGGTTCAGCATCAGCCGACGCAGTATCCAACATCGGAGGAATTAAGCATTGGGAAAATCAAGTTCAAGGCCTTTGATTTGGGAGGACATCAGATTGCTCGTAGAGTCTGGAAAGATTACTATGCTAAGGTAGATTTTCCGTTCTTTGTATGATTTCATGGTAGATGATGATGTAATCATGAAAAAAATTCATCTTAGCATGAAGTAAAACCAGTAAAAAAATTCATCTTAGCATGCACATGAAAGACGACGGACACGTGGAAGTAAAACCAGTATAAGTGGTTAGATATTATGGGGATAGTAGAGGTGGGAGCCACTGGTGTGAAACTGAAATTTAATTTGCATTTGCGTTTGGGTTTCATTTGAGTTTCATTTAGCGAGAGAGGGACATAAGGAGCTTCATTGGTGGGTACAACCTTTTCGACCGTAGTGGAAGTAGAGAAAGGAAGGAGCGGGAAAAGATTGAAAAAAGCTATGGTTTTAACAAAGTGCTTGGCTTTGGATCCTCCTAGTACTACTACTCTTTTCCCTTTGTTGATTTATTTAGTAGTAGCAAGACAAAACAGGTGGGGGCAGGGTTATGATTAATGTACATAGATATCTGATGATGATATTTATGTTTCTTGAACTTGCAAGATATCATTCCTCACATTTGCTTTCGGACCCTACTTATGTAATAAAACGCAATGCTTGCGTTTACAGTACAATGATATCTTCAATAGTTATCTTATGGTTGCAATCAGATTTGCCAAAATGGGTATTGTTTATTTGCCTTTTTCTTTTTAATATTTGATTGGTTTGGTACAGTTTTTGGTTCACAACTTTATGTATCTATATTTGATTGGGTAAAGAGGGTAGGCCTTTTGATGCTATAAGCAAATAAAAATAAAGAAAGAGGGAATGAGAAGAGCCTCTCTTTCCTCTCTTCTTCTTTGCTATATCTTACTGTTTTTGTTGTTTGTTTGGTTTTAGTTTCGGATCTTGAGACTCCGAAGTTGACGATGTTCGGGACAGATCAACCCGAGATAAGAGAGGTTGAGGTACGGATTTTTGTGTCTTTGAGGTATTACTCTTTATAAACAATAAATCTTATCCTTCATATGTTTGGCAAGAAGAGTAAAAAAAAAAACAATCCACAAAGGTTAGCTATAAATGAAAACATAAAATATATTAAGCTGACAGGATGATACCTTAGTAGTTTCGTGGGTAATATGTGCTGATAAATTTTGTCGTTGTACAGTAATTGTGTAGCGGCTTTATTTGTTAAAAAACTTTCGGCATACAAATGGGAAGAACATCCTAAAATTTATAGTGAGTTTCAAGAAAAGGATAACACATGTAACAATCCTTCATGGAAAATAGTCAAGAAAGACTGCAAGATCACATGAGCATCTCTCAGACTTGGACAAAATTAGGCAAAAGATCAGGACGGACAACTATCCATGGCCATCTCTCCCAACTAAGACAAAACCAGGAAAAATCTTCATGTAACAGTAGTCAAGAAAGGCCGCAAGATCACATGGGCAACAACACGTTTGGACAAAAGTTAACCAATGAGGTTAATGATAAGCTATTCCCATCAAATTCTTCCCCCGTAGGATTATTAAAGCCTTTTCGAAGCAACTGTTTTTTACTAATGACTGCAAGTGGAGCTAAAGGTAGTCAGGTTGGTTATCTTATTCTTGAATTTATCTGTTGAATTTTCACATGTCAATATCTTATGCAATTCACATCTTAGCATTATGAGATGTTGTAGAAGCATTAACCTTTGTGTTGCCTAGAAACTGGATTGCATGGACAGAAAATTTATACGCTTTATAAATATCTTCTAAGAATGCTGAGGTGGCGCATTGAGGAGTCTTCTTTGGAGTGAGTTATTAAGTATATTATATATATATATATATATATATATATATATATATATGATGTAAGTAATTTTGACGACTTTTAGTGATAATGCAAAAGTCGTATGTAAAATATACATGACGGCAGTTATTTTGAAAACTTTTAGTTACAATACCAAATTTGAATGTCGTGACTAAAGAAAAATAGTCAATGGCGCGGGCCGCTGGACGGGCTTAAATAATTCAATTATTTACGAATATTATAAGCTTTTAGTAACGAATCTGTTCGTAAGCAAAAAATTATTGAATTAAAAATTATATTTTAAATTTTAAAAAACTAATATTATACATTAGTTACAAAATTGAGAGAATTAGTAGCAAGGGTTTCCTTGCCAAAGCTAAAAGCATAAGCCCACGGAAACACTTTTCTCTTTTTTCCAAATCCTGTTCCATTGATCAACCCTCTCCAAAAACTCCAAACCCTTTTCCAAACTATTTCGGCGTCGGAGAAGAGGGAAGAATGCGTGCGCGGTGAGTCAGAGAAGAGGGAAGAACGAGCGTGCGGTGAGTCGGCGTTGGAGAAGAGGGAAGAACGTGCGCCTCGAGTCGACGGTGAATCTGAGCGCGGTTAGGTTTTTCCATTATGCGACGGTGAATCTGTGACTGTGATTTTGGTTTTTCCATTCTTCTTTCCTCTATCTTTGCGGCTCTTTGTTTAAGCTCTAGTGTTCGGTTCTCAATTTTAACATTGTTTTTTAGCTTTCTGTGTTTGTTTGTTCATTTGAAGCAAACGAGGAACATAGCTTCGGATAAAATTTGAATTATTTGTGCCTTTTTCTAATTTATTTTACTCGTTTGAAACCCTAACTGCTACTACTTTTTATTTTGTTTTTCTTTTGTGAGATATGAGATATATTTTCTTTCCATACGTTGGTGTGTTGTTCTTTTGTAATTTCATGGGATTCCTTTTCCCATTCCATGTGCACAATATTGTGCATTGTCTTATTTGAGGAATTAATTCTTGTGCATCCTTGTTTAATTTTGAAACTATTTTCTTGGTAATTGTGTTTGCTATTAAAACTTGGTTTATCGTTTAAATACATTGAATTTGACTGTTACTTGCATAACCTGTGCTAGAATATGATGGGCTTGTGTTGTATATGAATACTCTTCAAATAGAACACGACCAAAATTTGCTTTATTATTAGAAACTTTTAAAAAACAATGCTTGTCTATATTCTTTGGCAGAGCTTTTGGCTTGACTGGGTTGTTGGTTCTTGGCAATTGTTTTGGCCTCTTTTCATTACCTTCATCCTTGGAATTGCATATTCTATCAATGTGAGTTTCTCGTTATCTTTTTCAATTATGAATTTGACGGCAGTTCCTATTTTCTTCCATTTTGTTCTCCTTTTGCATATTTTGCAAAATAATTTCATAATTTAACTTTCGATCACTTTCATATATCTGTAGCGTTTTAGATTCTATGTATAAACTTCCCTTCAAATCACTATTTTTTTTTTTTTTTTGGATTACCGAGATTTCAACGCCGAGACGATATCTTCTTTTTGTTTCACGATGAAACTAATCTACATGAACTTCAAATAATTGTCGGATGCCGAGCCAAATCGGAGACCTCTCAAATAAAAAATTTTTGCATCCACAAAAATTTAAAATCTATAACTCTTATTTAAGTAATCAGAACCCTTTTCAACTAAGCCAATTGGTAGCCTTCAAATCACTTTCACTTTTACCTTTCGGAACCCAATTGCCTTCAAATCACTTTCACTTTCACCTGTCGGAACCCAATTCTATCAATTTCGTACGTTGTAGATGGAAACCAAAAATTGTGGCCGGTCGTAGTGGTTCATGTGGCGTTAGATTATCATCATGCTTGCACATCTACTTAAAAATCAGGTGAACGGTTGATTTTTTTTTTTTCTTTTTTTTTTTTTGGCCAGTTGATATTGAATTTTAGCAAGTGGTCACTTTCTTCATATTTATTTTTGTATGGTATTTGAAAGATTTATAGAATTGGGTTCCGAAAGGTGATTTTAATGGAGATTTTGACCCTTGTATTTTTGTTTTTTTTAACAGTTAAACATGATACTAGACACCTAAAGTTTTTTTGAAATTTTATAAAACTTTGACAAGGTCCCTAAAATTATTTCTTGAAGAACTCATTTTAGTTGAAAAAGTATTACTATCGAGTGTTTTATTTTTCGAAAACGACTCAAATAATTCTTATAAATTTAAAAATGATATTAGATATTTTCTCAAATTTCCATTTAATTTTTTAAAATATTTCGTTAAGAACATATCTTATTAGTAAATATGTACTTTCATTATCTAAAATCTATATATTTCATAAAATTATTAGTTTCTGAAGTGATTTTGAGAAAGAAATTTCACACCTGGTGATAGTGTGGTTTGGGTGGGTGTGAACATAAACATATAACAGTACAAAAAAATTACTGATTTTCCACAAAAAATAGCATAAAATATTGAGTCATCTCATCTAAAAACATATTCTATTATAAATAAATTATTTTATACAAGAAATCACCCTTACCTCAATTATTATCCCTCACGTGTATTCAAGTGTTTCAACAAGATGATCTACACTTGAAAAGAGATTTATTCTAATGAGTAACAATTGTTTTGAAAAAAGAAAAATAAAAGAAAGAGTGATTACATCCATCCATTCAACAAGCTGCTGTTGCCGCTTGATCTACAACCAGCGAACAACCCAATTAAAGGATATGTGTTTTACGATAACCAGAGGCAGTTAATTATTGTTGTTTTCTTTTTTCCTTGGTGTACATTTATATTTATATGTTTATAATATATATTCTTAGCTTTTCAAAAATAAAAAATAAAAAATAAAAAAAATCAAATCAAACAAATTAGAAGCTCATATGTGAGCACCTTACAATATATATTGCATCATATAAAACGAGAACATGCATAACAACTATCGACACAACATTAATTTTGATTAGCAACTTCACATGCATGCACCCCCTCATACAAACCTTGATGAGAGTAGCTTATTATAATATTTAAACAAAGAAGTTCATAAATCACCACCTTATTATTCCATCATACGGCTGTTGAATGGAACAAACTCCTTAAGCTCCCTGTCATTTCCCAATAAGCTCTCATACACAACAGCCGCATAAGGTAGAGGCATCATCCTTTCAATGTAGGCATAAATAAGTAATCTATAATAGTATCCGATTACCTCGTTGGCTTCAGCCAATATCATAGATTTTGACATTAGGTTATTTGGTTGGTAAACCTCCTTGCGTCCAGCCGATGTTACCTTATCGAAAAATAGGCGTGGAAAATCGCCTATCTTGTTTTTCTCATTGACGGCATACTTTGCGAGATCTTTCACACGATCGGTTATGTCTATGGGTACATAATCACTCTGCTGTATATCATCAGATACCGATCCATGATCACCAGCGAAAGTCACATTGAAGAACAAAGGAAAAAGAAGAAGAATAGCAGAGATAATGAACTGATAAACTTGAACTTTCATATTAATGGATGGATTATTATGATATGGCTGTTTTGTTATGCTGAGGAGGTCAATAACTAAATAGTTGAAGCTTGATACATAAAAATAGTAGTTGTGGTGTCTTTTGTTATATAAAAACACGTGACTTTTGTACGTGGTTGATAGAAATTAAAAAATGTAGCCTTGAGTTGTCCATGGTTGTCCATATACCTTTGGATTAGAAATTGAAAAATGCAGCCATGAGTTGTCCATGTACCTTTGGATTATCAAGAAGAGTACAATGATTATATATATATAATATGTATAGGTGGTATTTAAAAAAAACAAGTTGGATGGAAATATTTGTTTTTTATAAATATTTTTATTTTTCTTTTTTCTAATTGAAGCAAAGATATAACCTGTTAAAAATAAAAAAAATAATTTATGTGGTGGGCCTCATATGAATAAAAAAACAAGTGGTCGGTCCCATATGTCTAAAAATAAAACAAAAATAATAATAAATAATGCGCCGAATGAGAACGCGTTAATCTCTCTTTCCGCGTGGGATTAAAATATAAAAAAGTTTTTAAATAATAAAATAAAATAAGATGGAACCACCAGAGCAATTAGAAATAGTGAATTATATTATATTATATTATATATTATATATTACTAAATATCCTATGTCATCCTTGCTTATAGATGAGAATAGAATTTGTGGTGCCCACGTCTATGATTGAGCTGTGTACTTTTATGAGACACGTGAATTTCTTACGTTGTGGATAGGCACTAAGAATTGTGGCCAGTCGTAGTGGTCCACGTGTCGTTAGATTATGAACAGAGTACATTATATTGAATGCATATCTACTTAAAAATCACGTGGGCAGCTGATATTGGATTTCGGCAAGTAGTCCACTTCTTGATATTTATTTTTGTATGGTATTTAGTTGAAAAAGCAATATTATTGATAGATTTATTCTTGCAGCAAGGCCCAACTATAAATGGGGAGTACTAGTTTTGCTATTAAACTCACAACAACCATTTCGTACCATATATTGATATCCATCGTATAGCTTACGATGAAGGCTCAAGTTCTGTTCTTTGTATCTGCTCTTCTTCTTCTTCTTCACCTTTCTTTGTTGTTCAATGTGGCTTTCGCTCGAGATATAGAGCAGGGTGGGTATAAACCTGCACTCATAACTGATCGTGTGATGGATCTCGCGAAGTTTGCAGTTGATGAGCAGAACAAGAAAGGCGGTCCACGCCTAATGTTCTCAGGTATAGCAAGGGCCGAACGCGAGGAACTTTACCAACGCAATAACCTAGTGTTCAAATTTCCAATTTCGGCTGAACTTGACCAACTGGTGATTGCATACAATTATAGATTAATTATTGCTGCATACATTGGAAAAATGCTCGACAAATATTATGAGGCTATTGTGTATGACAACTTATCTGCAAATTTCAGGGAGCTTAAGTCTTTTAAGCTACTCGAGGATGGTATGATGTAATAATAAGTTAGTCACTTATGAGTTTCTTTCTGTAATATTATAATAAAGTCCTCGTCAATGTTAGTATGAGGGTGGATGCATGTGGTGTGCAGCTAATCAAAATGTTTTGCTGTTAGCTGTTATGTATGTGATCATTTTGTATATATGATGTAATGGTAAGGTGCTCATGTATGAGCTTCTACTTTGTTTGATTATTTTTTATTTTTTGTTTTTAATAGCAAAGAAGAATATATATTATAAACAGATTAATACAAATGTACACCAAAGAGGAAACAAAACAACACAAATTAACAGTTGGATCTACAATCTCTAATTCTTTATTTCTCATAAACTTTATTGTATTATAACCTACTATATAGTGTATTTATAATCAGCAATCATAATTCCTAAACAAGTTTGTGTTCATGAGAAGAGTTGTAGCAAAGAAGAAGAATATATTATAAACAGATTAATACAAATGTACACCAAAGAGGAAACAAAACAACACCAATTAACAGTTGGATCTACAATCTCTAATTCTTTATTTCTCATAAACTTTATTGTATTATAACCTACTATATAGTGTATTTATAATCAGCAATCATAATTCCTAAACAAGTTTGTGTTCATGAGAAGAGTCGAGGAAGAGTGAATTTAAGGGTGTGGTGATTTTGGATTGGAGTTTTGGGGATTTTGGCTCCTAAGGTACGAATTCTTACTCAAAATTCTTCATATTTATGCCTTATTTGATGTTTCCTAGATTGGGATGCATTTTTGATGACTTGTGTGTGCTGGATCAGCGCACACAGGTCATCTGAGCAGCGTCGGGCGCTTTATTTTTTCTGTTTTTACTTTTATAACGTTGTATAGAGAGAGACATAAGTGTAGAAATTATGACGTAAAAATTTATAATAAATAATATGATTGATTATAGCTAGCAATAAAGTTACGGTGTGGGTGTTATAGCCATGTGCCACCAACAAAGGATTCTATTTTTAGAGAGTGGAGAAAGAGGGATTGAGATAAATTATAAGGTAAAGCTTTGTTGGGTTTTGACCTAGGAAAAGTTTGAAAATAAATGGATGTCCTTGTCACCCATTTCAGCTTTATCTGTTATATGAATGAAGCAAGAAATATTACTTTAAGTTGTTATTGCTACACATCATTACTCATGTTTACAGAGCTTAGTAGCTTTCTTATTTATTAATTAGTTAGTTGAAATGAGTTAAAAAAAAGGGTGAGTAATTAAATTAAGAAGGGAGGAGGAGACACTTAGACACAATGATGACCTTTTTTTTTCATTCATCTGAGCAGCGCCGGGCGCTTTATTTTTTCCGTTTTTACTTTTATAACGTTGTATAGAGAGAGACATAAGTGTAGAAATTGTGGCGTAAAAATTTATAATAAATAATATGATTGATTATAGCTAGCAATAAAGTTACGGTAGGGGTGTTATAGCCATGTGTCACCGACAAAGGACTCTACTTTTAGAGAGAGGAGAAAGAGGGATTAAGATAAATTATAAGGTAAAGCTTTGTTGGGTTTTAACCTAGGAAAAGTTTGAAAATAAATGGATGTCCTTGTCACCCATTTCAGCTTTATCTGTTATATATTACTTTAAGTTGTTATTGCTACGCATCATTACTCGTGTTTATAGCTTAATAAAGTTACGGTGGGGGTGCTATAATATAGGTGTTATAATATATATATAATATATTACTTTAAGTTGTTGCTACACGGTGGGGGTGTTATTATATATATATATATATAATATATATATATGTAATATATTACTTTAAGTTGTTATTGCTACACAGCATTACTCATGTTTACAGAGCTTAGTAGCTTTTTTATTTATTAATTAGTTAGTTGAAATGAGTTTAAAAAAAAGGGTAAGTAATTAAATTAAGAAGGGAGGAGGAGACACTTAGACACAGTGATGGCCTTTTTTTTTTCATTCATCTGAGCAGCGCCAGGCGCTTTATTTTTTTCGTTTTTACTATTATAACGTTGTATAGAGAGAGACATAAGTGTAGAAATTGTGGCTTAAAAATTTATAATAAATAATATGATTGATTATAGCTAGCAATAAAGTTACGGTGGGGGTGTTATAGTCATGTGGCACCAACAAAGGACTCTACTGTTAGAGAGAGGAGAAAGAGGGATTGAGATAAATTATAAGGTAAAGCTTTGTTGGGTTTTAACCTAGGAAAAGTTTGAAAATAAATGGATGTCCTTGTCACCCATTTCAGCTTTATCTGTAACACCCCGTAAATTTAATTAAATACATACGTTGAAGTACGCGTATATCGAGATGTATAATACACGTATTTTATACGTATGAGCTAAATATACACGTGTATGAAATACATGCTATAATTACGGAATGTGAGCAAATAAATAAAATTATTAAATAAAAAATATAAGTTGTATTAGTTGAATGGGTTGATTAGTGATATGTGGATTGAGTTGAATTAAATTGATTAATTTATGAGGTTGGTTAATTAAAAATGTGGATTGGAGTATGATTTAAGGACTTAATGCATAGTATGATGTAATGCATGTGTGTAAATGAATACATGTGAACTAAGTGACATACTAAATGGTGTAGATTGAAATTGAATATTAAATGACTTATATGAATGAAATGAGTTGAATTGAATGAAATTTAATAGAGGAGTTGGTTATTAAGGGGAGCTTAGGTGTATTGAATCCTTTGTACATATTATATATATAAATATAACTTGACCATCATTGAGTGTAATTACTAGTTATTAAATTAATGTATTAGTTGACGAAGTAGGCAAGACTCCATTCAAAAACTCAAAATTCAATAATGGCTTGTTAAATTAATCGTGATAGGTACGTTGGAGTCCACCAAGAATTGGTATGGAATTAATTATTTGTAGAATATAAAGGTGAAAACGATATGCAGTCCTGGCAAGCAAAAAAAAAAAAGAAAAAAAAAATAATTAGAAAGAAATCAAATGAAGGTTCAGAAGTTTCAGAGAGGGAAAGAAAGAACCAGAGAGAAGAAGACGGAGAAGAAGGAGAAGAAGAAAAAGAGAGAACGCGAGATTCGCGCCAAATTTGACGTGCCGGTAAGCTATTTTTGCTATTTTTCATCGTAAAATTACTATCTAAGCTAGTTGTAACCTTTCTAGCGGATTAATTTTTGTTGTGAGAGCCGTTTTACGGCGTTTTGACAAATTTGAGTTTTGACCCCAACGTGAATGAAAACCCGCTAGGAAGCTAGAAAAATGTTTCATGGACTGTTAGAAACCCGAATATGTGGTTAGATTCAATTTTATGATTTTTGGAGCCGTTGGACAATTTTAATACAATTTACAACATTCGATGAATAGTAAATAGTAAATGGTGAATACTGAATAGTAAAAATAAATAGTGAATAGTAAATAGTAAATAGTGATAGTAAATAGTGAATAGTAAAAATAAATAGTAATGGTGAATAGTAAAAAGTGAATAGTACTGTGAAAAGTGGTTTGATGTTTTAGTAGCTACCGAAATGGTAAATGATGATTCTCATGATAATCTATGGTCATTTCAGTGTTTAAATTGAGAGCTTAAGGGAATGGATAAACGCTCTTAAGGAAGCCCTATTGTTGCTCGATTTTAGCAGTTGAATTAGAAAACCCGTGTAACCACTGTGAGTATAGTTTCTTTGATTTGGTTTTTGTATGGCATTGTACACATATAAAATGTTTGATTGTATGCATGTTATATTTATATATAATGCATTGAGTTTTATGGATCAAGCAAACTGATTTTAGCATTTGGAGTTTGTAATGATGAGGCTTTGCGATTCCTCATCGTCATTTCGTTAGGAATTAGACCCGGATGAGGTTTTGCGAGTCTTCATTGTTAGTGGTCTGTCCTAACAAGGGTTGCGATCCTTGAAATGACTATAACTTGGGTAATAAGAAGCTGTGTCTACCTTGTACGGCCATACAAGGGATAGACCCGCTCTCTTGCCTTGCGGAGGAGGGAGATTGTGCATTATGTTATTGAAAACTCATGAAATTTATGATGTTGACATGTATAATATATTTGGTGAATGATGCATGTGTTGAATAAGTGTTTGAAATGATTTTAAATGTCATATTTCTCTAAATGCATTTAATTGTCATCTCAAGAACTATATTCACTGAGCTGTTGTTTGCTCACCCTATTTCTTCCAATATTTCAGGTATTGAGTCAAAGGGAAAAGGAAACTCCGTGAGTGAGTCTGGTATGTGTATGTATGCTTGGAGGAAATAGATTATATTTATGTTATTTTAATATGTATAATTATCACACACGATATATATGTAATATCACCTAGATGGGTTGTGTGGTGAGATGATCATAGATATTTATCAAGTGAGAATTTAATTTGTGGAATGACTGGAATGAATGTGAGTGGAATGATCATCTATATATATATAGTTGATTTGATTTGATTTGTGGTATAAAAAAAATATTCTGTACATTTTGGGAAGGTTTGTGAGAGTACGTGAAGGCTGACAGTGTATTATATACTGTCTATGAGTTTGTACAGTGTATAGTACGTTGTGCCGGTCATGACGTCAGCCTACGTCGGGGGCGTCGTGACATTATCTGTTATATGAATGAAGCAAGAAAGTAAGGTAAGGAAAGTGGAGGTCCTATGGCTATGGTACTGACTTGCTTTCTTTCCTATAATAATGAAAAAACAATAGCTCTAATGGGTCAGCAACTTATAACAGCTTTCGGCCTTCTTCTTTGGTGGGGTGTAGTTGGGGTTCTTCTATATGATTGTCTTAATCATCAATCTGCAATTCAAAATTTTGAAAAATTTGATTGAAGATAATAATATTTACATATAATACATGATATATATATAACAATTGATGTTAAGGCTTGTGTTTTGTGTGGGCCCCTTTGCTCATCATTCCTGGAATATTTCAAGTTTATCAGAGAGACCCACTTCTCACTTTTTGTATAGGTGTTGACTACAATCCGTCCCCCATTGGAAAAAAAAAGGCAAAGTGAAATTTCAAAAAAAAAAGACCTTGGAATCCAAGAAAAAGATATCCCATGGCATAAAAGAAATATATAATGTAGGTCCCTAGAATGAGATTGATTATCACACAAAATAATAAAGAACTGAAGGAATGAGCTGTGATTAGAAAAAGGGGGAAGAAAGACAATTAAAAAAAATGGCTGAATCATGATCTAAGCCTAAATAAACTGTAGCAATTATTGAGGCACTATTTAATTCTTGGTGGGATAAGAAATTTGGTGTCGAAATAGGTATGTAGTTCATTTGGCTAGATTTCAAGGAATACAACCTTAAGCTTGTGTTTTGTGTGGGCCCATTTGCTCATCATTCCTGGAATATTTCAAGTTTATCATAGAAACCAACTTCTTTGATTGAAGATAATAATATTTACATACAATACATGATATATATATAACAATTGATGTTAAGGCTTGTGTTTTGTGTGGGCCCATTTGCTCATCATTCCTGGAATATTTCAAGTTTATCAGAGAGACCCACTTCTCACTTTTTGTCCATGAAGCAGGTGTTGACTACAATCCGTCCCCCATTGGAAAAAAAAAAGGCGAAGTGAAATTTCAGAAAAAAGGCCTTGGAATCCAAGAAAAAGGTATCCCATGGCATAAAAGAAATATAGTATGTAGGTCCTTAGAATGAAATTGATTATCACACAAAATAATAAAGAACTAAATAAGATGTGATTAGAAAAAAGGGGAAAAAAGACAATTAAAAAAAAGGGCTGAATCATGATCTAAGACTAAATAAACTATAGCAATTATTGAGGCACTCTTTAATTCTTGGTGGGATAAGGAATTTGGTGTCAAAATAGGTATGTAGTTCATTTGGCTAGATTTCAAGGAATACAACCTTGGTCTTCTGTCCGCCTCTTCTCCATCTTCGCCTTCCCACCAAAGTCGTCGTCTCGGTCGCGTTTCCTCTTCTTACCGACCTCTCCGATCATCGGCGGCTCTGTCTAGGGCTTCTGCAACATCTTCTTTACTACCAACCCAACACAAAATTAGGGGGTGCAATTTGGGTTGTTTTTTATTGCTTTTTTATGTTTTAATTTTTGTTTAAGGTTGCAATTTTCATGGATTTGGTGTCGGAATATGGAAAATACCTATTTTCGAGCAGATTGGAGAGTCGAAATCTGGAGGAAGCTTTGATGTCAGGTAGATTTTTGTTACACATTTTTTGGGGTTTATGTATTTGGTGTTAACTTATTATATCTCTATGTCTATATCTTACTGTTTTTGGTTGTTTGTTTGGTTTTAGTTTCGGATCTTGAGACTCCGAAGTTGACGATGTTCGGGACAGATCAACAATAAATCTTATCCTTCATATGCTTGGCAAGAAGAGTCAGAAAAAATATAATCCATAAAGGTTAGCTATGAATGAAAATAGAAAATTTATTCAGCTGACATGATGATACCTTAGTAGTTTCGTGGGTAATATGTGCTGATAAATTTTGTCGTTGTACAGTATTTGTGTAGCGTCTTTTTTTGTTGAAAAACTTCCGGCATACAAATGGGAAGAACATCCTAAAATTTATAGTGAGTTTCAAGAAAAGGATAACACATGTAACAGTACTTCATGGGCAATAGTCAAAGAAGGCTGCGACATCTCTCAGACTTGGACAAAATTAGCCAGAAGATCAGGACGGACAACCATCCATGGCCAGCTCTCACAACTAAGACAAAATCAGGAAAAATCTGCATGTAACAGTAGTCAAGAAAGGCTACAAGATCACATGGGCAACAACACGTTTGGAGAAAATAATGTCAAGTAGAAATGCTAAATTAACCAATGAGGTTAAGATCATACTCCCATTTTTTAATATTTTGTTGTCGGCTGCTCATTATTATGTCTTCAAAATTAAGAATTAGTCCACAATTTTTATTTTGATGCTTATCCTTGGGATGTTATAGACTCATTTGAAATCGATGTCACTATGTTCCTTTAGTGGTACCCATTCCAAGTAGATTAGTCTTTATAATGTGGATAAGCTGGCGTAGAGGATTGCTACTTCTTTAAAAAAAAAATAGTATGAACACTTGTTTTTATATGACTGTTTAGGTATGGTTATTGGGTTAATTCATAATAGATCTTCAAAATTAAGATCATACTCCCATTTTTTTATATTTTTTTGTCGGCTGATCATTATTTTAATGCTTATCCTTGGGATGTTATAGACTCATTTGGACTATCTGTCTAATTTTTTTTTTGTTTTGTGTCAAACATGAAGATTAAGATTGATAAAATGAGATAAATATCTTTGCTGAGGTGGCGCGCTGAGGAGCCTCCTTTGGAGTGAGTTATTAAGTATATATTATAGATATTATATATATGATGTAAGTAATTTTGATGACTTTTAGTGATAATGCAAAAGTCGTAAGTAAAATATACATGACGGCAGTTATTTTGAAAACTTTTAGTTACAATACCAAATTTGTAAGTAAAAATATAAATGTCGTGACTAAAGAAAAATAGTCAATGGCGCGGGCCGCTGGACGGGCTTAAATAATTCAATTATTTACGAATATTATTAGCTTTTAGTAACGAATCTGTTCGTAAGCAAAAAATTATTGAATTAAAAATTATATTTTAAATTTTAAAAAACTAATATTATACATTAGTTACAAAGTTGAGAGAATTAGTAGCAAGGGTTTCCTTGCCAAAGCTAAAAGCATAAGCCCACGGAAACACTTTTCTCTTTTTTCCAAATCCTGTTCCATTGATCAAACCTCTCCAAAATCTCCAAACCCTTTTGCAAACTATTTCGGCGTCGGAGAAGAGGGAAGAATGCGTGCGCGGTGAGTCAGAGAAGAGGGAAGAACGAGCGTGCGGTGAGTCGGCGTTGGAGGAGAGGGAAGAACGTGCGCCGCGAGTCGACGGTGAATCTGAGCGCGGTTAGGTTTTTCCATTATGCGACGGTGAATCTGTGACCGTGATTTTGGTTTTTCCATTCTTCTTTCCTCTATCTTTGCGGCTCTTTGTTTAAGCTCTAGTGTTCGGTTCTCAATTTTAACATTGTTTTTTAGCTTTCTGTGTTTGTTTGTTCATTTGAAGCAAACGAGGAACATAGCTTTGGATAAAATTTGAATTATTTGTGCCTTTTTCTAATTTATTTTACTCGTTTAAAACCCTAACTGCTACTACTTTTTATTTTGTTTTTCTTTTGTGAGATATGAGATATATTTTCTTTCCATACGTTGGTGTGTGTTCTTTTGTAATTTCATGGGATTCCTTTTCCCATTCCATGTGCACAATATTGTGCATTATCTTATTTGAGGAATTAATTCTTGTGCATCCTTGTTTAATTTTGAAACTATTTTCTTGGTAATTGTGTTTGCTATTAAAACTTGGTTTATCGTTTAAATACATTGAATTTGACTGTTACTTGCATAACCTGTGCTAGAATATGATGGGCTTGTGTTGTATATGAATACTCTTCAAATAGAACACGACCAAAATTTGCTTTATTATTAGAAACTTTTAAAAAACAATGCTTGTCTATATTCTTTGGCAGAGCTTTTGGCTTGGCTGGGTTGTTGGTTCTTGGCAATTGTTTTGGCCTCTTTTCATTACCTTCATCCTTGGAATTGCATATTCTATCAATGTGAGTTTCTCGTTATCTTTTTCAATTATGAATTTGACGGCAGTTCCTATTTTCTTCCATTTTGTTCTCCCTTTTGCATATTTTGCAAAATAATTTCAGAATTTAACTTTCTATCACTTTCATATATCTGTGGCGTTTTAGATTCTATGTATTAACTTCCCTTCAAATCACTTTTTTTTTTTTGGATTACCGGGATTCCGACGCTCTTCATTGGGAGACTAATCTACCTAAATTCTAAATAATTGTCGGGTGCCCGAAGACCTCTCTTACCGAAAATTTCTGCATCCACAAAAATTTAAAATCGATATTCTTATTTAAGTCAGAAACCTTTTCACCTAAGCCAGCCGTTGTTGGTAGCCTTAAAATCACTTTCACTTTCACCTTTCGGAACCCAATTCTATCAATTTCGTACGTTGTGACCAAAAATTGTGGCCGGTCGTAGTGGTTCATGTGGCGTTATTATCATCATGCTTGCACATCTTCTTAAAAATCAGGTGAGCGGTTGATTTGTTTTTTTTTTTTTTTTTTTTTTGGAGAGTTGATATTGAATTTGAGCAAGTAGTCACTTTCTTCATATTTATTTTTGTATGGTATTTGAAATATTTATAGAATTGGGTTCCGAATGGTGATTTTAATGGAGATTTTGACCCTTGTATTTTTTGTTTTTTTATTTTTTTGAAATTTTATAAAACTTTTTGACAAGTTCTCTAAAATTATTTCTTGAAGAACTCATTTTAGTTGAAAAAGTATTACTATCGATAGTTTTATTTTTCGAAAACCACTCAAATAGTTCTTATAAATTTAAAAATGATATTAGATATTTTCTCAAATTTCCATTTAATTTTTTAAAATATTTCGTTAAGAACATAACTTATTAGTAAATATGTACCTTCATTATCTAAAATCTATATATTTCATAAAATTATTATTTTCTGAAGTGATTTTTAGAAAGAAATCTTACTCCTGGTGATACTGTGATTTGGGTGGGTGTGAACCTAAACATATAACAGTATACAAAAATCACTGATTTTCCACATAAAATAGCATAAAATATTGAGTCATCTCATCTAAAAACATATTCTATTATAAAATAATTATTTTATACAAGAAATCACCCTTACCCCAATTATTATCCCTCAAGTGTATTCAAGTGTTTCAACAAGATGATCTAAACTTGAAAAGAGATTTATTCTAATCATGAGGAACAATTGTTTTGAAAAAACAACCAGCGAACAACCCAATTAAAGGATATGTGTTTTACGATAACCAGAGGCAGTTAATTATTGTCGTTTTCTTTTTTCCTTGGTGTACATTTATATTTATATGTTTATAATATATATTCTTAGCTTTTCAAAAAAATAAAAATAAAATCAAATCAAACAAATTAGAAGCTCATATGTGAGCACCTTACTATATATATATATATATATATATTGCATCATACAAAACGAGAACATGCTTAACAACTATCGACACAACATTAATTTTGATTAGCAACTTCACATGCATGCACCCTCATACAAACATTGATGAGAGTCGGTTATTATAATATTTAAACAAAGAAGCTCATAAATCACCACCTTATTATTCCATCATACGACTGTTGAATGGAACAAACTCCTTAAGCTCCCTGTCATTTCCCAATAAGCTCTCATACACAACAGCCACATAAGGTAGAGGCATCATCCTTCCAATGGAGGCATAAATAAGTAATCTATAATAGTATCCGATTACCTCGTTGGCTTCAGCCAATATTATAGATTTAGACATTAGGTTATTCGGTTGGTAAACCTCCTTGCGTCCAGCCGATGTTACCTTTGCGAAAAATAGGCGTGGAAAATCGCCTATCTTGTTTTTCTCATTCACGGCGTACTTTGCGAGATCTTTCACATGATCGGTTATGTCTATGGGTACATAATCACTCTGCTGTATATCATCAGATACCGATCCACGATCACCAGCGAAAGTCAGATTGAAGAACAAAGGAAAAAGAAGAAGAATAGCAGAGATAATGAACTGATAAACTTGAACTTTCATGTTAATGGATGGATTATTATGATATGGCTGTTTTGTTATGCTGAGGAGGTCAATTATTAAACTGATACTTCCAATTTATAGTTGAAGCTTGATACATAAAAATAGTAGATGTAAAAACACGTGACTTTTGTACGTGGTTGATAGAAATTAAAAAATGTAGCCATGAGTTGTCCATATACCTTTGGATTGTAAAGAAGAGTACAATGATTACATTATATATATTATATATATAAAAACAAGTTGATGGAAATATTAGTTTTTTATAAATATTTTTATTTTCTTTTCTCTAATTGAAGCAAAGATACAACCTGTTAAAAAGGAAAAAAATAATTTATGTGGTGGGCCTCATATGAGAAAAGAAAAAAAAACAAGTGATCGGTCCCATTTGTCTAAAAATAAAACAAAAATAATAATAAATAATTCGCCGAAAGAGAACGCGTTAATCTCTCTTTCGGCGTTGGATTAAAATATAAAAAAGTTTTTGAATAATAAAATAAAATTCTCGCAAAAAATCTTTATTTAAATAAGATGGAACCACCAGAGTAGTTAGAATAAATATCCTATATCATCCTTGCTTATAGATAAGAATAGAATTTGTGGTGCCCACGTCTATGATTGAGCTGTATACTTTTATGAGACACGTGAATTTCTTACGTTGCGGATAGGCACTAAAAATTGTGGCCATTCGTAGTCGTCCATGTGTCGTTAGATTATCAACAGAGTACATTGTCTTGAATGCATATCTACTTAAAAATCACGTGGGATTTCGGCAAGCAGTCCACTTCTTGATATTTATTTTTGTATGGTATTTAGTTGAAAAAGCAATACTATTGATAGATTTATTCTTGGCAGCAAGGCTCAACTATAAATTGGGAGCATTAGTTTTGCCATTAAACTCACAACAACCATTTCGTACCATATATTGATATCCATCGTATAGCTTACGATGAGGGCTCAAGTTCAGTTCTTTGTATCTGCTCTTCTTCTTTTTCACCTTTCTTTGTTGTTCAATGTGGCTTTCGCTCGAGATATAGAGCAGGGTGGGTATAAACCGGCACTCATAACGGATCATGTGATGGATCTCGCGAAGTTTGCAGTTGATGAGCAGAACAAGAAAGGCGGTCCACACCTATTCTTCTCAGGTATAAGAAGGGCCGAACGCGAGGAACTTTACCAACGCAATAACCTAGTGTTCAAATTTCCAATATTGGCTGAACTTGACCAACTGGTGATTGCATACAATTATAGAATAATTATTGCTGCATACATTGGAAGAATGCTCGACAAATATTATGAGGCTATTGTGTATGACAACTTTTCTAAAAATTTCAGTGAGCTTAAGTCTTTTAAGCTACTCGAGGATGGTAAGATGTAATAATAAGTTAGTCACTTATGAGTTTCTTTCTGTAATATTATAATAAGGTCCTCGTCGATGTTAGTATGAGGGTGGATGCATGTGGTGCGCAGCTAATCAAAATGTTTTGTTGTTAGCTGTTATGTATGTGATCATTTTGTATGTATGATGTAATTGTAAGGTGCTCATGTATGAGCTTCTACTTTGTTTTGATTATTTTTCATTTTTTGTTTTTAATAGCAAAAAACAACACCAATTAACAGTTGGATCTACAATCTCTAATTCTTTATTTCTCATAAATTTTCTTGTATTATAACCTACTATATAGTGTATTTATAATCACCAATCACAATTCCTAAACAAGTTTGTGTTCATGAGAAGAGGTGAGGAAGAGTGAATTTAAGGGTTTGGTGATTTTGGGTTGGAGTTTTGGGGATTTTGGCTCCTAAGGTACGAATTCTTACTCAAATTCTTCATATTTCTGCCTTCGTTGATGTTTCCTAGATTGGGAATGCATTTTTGATGACGTGTGTGCTGGATCATCGTTTGGATTGGGGGTTTCAGATTGGAAAACCCAGATTGTGAGGATTTGAAGTTGAATTCCCAGATTTGTGATTGTTTTCCTCTGTTTTATTGGTGAATTCATGAAGTCGTTGGGTTTTGTTGTGAGGTTAGAATTTGGGTTTGCATGTGGCCGTTAACGGTGGTCGCCGGTCATGAATGGTGTATTTGGACTCCTAATTCTATTATTAATGGTTTTTTTTTTTTGAGTTTTGAATGAAAATATGAGAGATTGGAGTTGAGAATTGAGATTAGGGACGTTGGCAACCTATGGGGTTTTACTGGGGGATTTTGAAATATTTTTCATGGACGTTTTGTAATTAATCAGAGGATGTGATTTATGTTATTTCAGGACATTGAATTGAATTGGTTCAAGTGGGATTATATAAGCTTGATTGTTAACAAGTTGACCGGTATGAGTATTTCTCACTTTTCACACAAGATCTCGATCAAGTTGAATAGTGATAATTTTTTGTTGTGGAAGCAGCAAATTCTTGCAGCAATTTGAGGAAATAAGTTGCTGCATTTTCTTGAAGTCGATTCTGCACCAAATAAGTTCTCTCACAAGAAGATGAGAGAATTCGAAGATACAATCCAGAGTTCTCAAATTGGGAGTAGCAAGATCAGCTCCTGATGTCGTGGTTATTGTCTTCAATGATTGAAAGTCTTCTGACGAGGATGGTTGGATGTGAAAATTCAGCACAAATCTGGTCGAATCTTGAACAATATTTTTCATCTCGGATCTGTGCCAAGATCTAACAGTTCAAGAAGAAATTACAGAATACTAAAAAAAGGTTCTCTCTCTGTTGATTCCTATCTTTTGAAAATAAAGAATTGTAGATATACTTGCCTCAGTTGGTTACTTTCTTTCCCCCAAAGATCTTATTGATGCAATCTTTGATGGCCTTCCTGAAGAGTATCACACTTTTGTTGTGTCTGTTTCATCAAGATCAAATGAATACACTGTTGTTGAAATATAATCACTACTCCTAGCACAGAAAGTTAGGATAGAGAAACATGAAAAGCAGCTAGATGCTAGTCTCCAGGTGAATCTCACCAATGCAAGACCACAATTCTATAATCCTCGAGGTTCTTTTACTCCCAATCGTGGAATGCAGTTCAATAGAGGCAGTGAACAGTTCCGCAATCCTTTCGTGGCTCAAATCAGCACAGAGGTGGCTTCACTCAACATTGGCAACAAAATCCTAAACCACAATGTCAGATCTGTGGTAAATCTGGCCATGGTGCTCTTCAATGTTTTTACAGGTTTGATAAATCTTTTTCTAGTTCATCTCCATCGACTTCATCTACACCAGTTCAAGCTATGTTAAGACAGAACTATGAACTAGATTTCCCAACTGCTATGGAAGTTGAAGGACCTTCCAACATCAATCCAGCTACTGCTTGGGACACCAATTGGTATCCTGATTTCGGTGCTACAATTGATGTTACACATGATGCTGGCAACCTGATGATGAGTAATAATGACTATACAGGTCCTGAGAAAGTTCTTGTAGGTGATGGAACAGGTTTGTCCATTGAACATGTTGGTCATTCCTTATTTCCTTCTCTACATTCGTCTAAATTATTGTCTCTGAATAATCTATTACATGTTCCCAACATTACCAAGAACTTGATCAGTGTGTCTCAATTTGCTAAGGGTAATCACATTTATTTTGAGTTTCATCCTCAACATTGTTATGTGAAGGATCAGGTCACACATTAGATTTTGCAGTCGGGGAAGCTGAGCAATGGACTCCATGTGTTTGCTAAGTCACAGATTCAGCTGCTGTCACAATCAAGTTCTGCTTCTCAAGTTTCAAGTTTTGTGATTCCATACAATCATACAAAACGAGAACATATATACGTATATAACAACTATCGATACAACATTCATTTTGATTAGCAACTTTGGATGGTTGAAAATCGAACTCTTTTGTTCTTGAAAACGGGGTAACATAAGGATTAATGAAAGGGAAAGAGATCTCCCTTTCAAGTAGAGATAATCAAGTAGAGAAAGAGGAGAAAAAAAAAAAAAAAAGGGTTTTGGATGGTCATGTGCATGAAGAGAAGGGACAGAGAATGTAAAGAAGGTATTTGTGTTGTCATAGGATTGAAATTCCAAAGAAAAAAAAAAAAAAGGAAGAAAACACAATAAAAAGAAAGGGTTTTTTTTTTTTTTTTTTAAGGAAACTTGAGAGATAAGGGGAAAAAAATTGGGGCTAATCAAACATATTTGCTTGATGGAAATATATAGTAGGTGTGTTATATATGATCCCTAGAGGCAGTTAATTGGTGTAAGTTGTTTTGTTTTCTCTTTGGTGTACATTTATATTAATCTGTATATAATATATTCCTCTTCTTTGCTATTAAAAAACAAAAATAATAATCAAACAAAGTAGAAGAAGCTGATACATGCTCACCTTACTATTACATCATATATATATACACAAAACGAGAGCATACATAAGAACTAGCAACAAAACACTTTAATTAGCTACATACCACATGCATCCACCCTCATATTAGCATTGATGAGAGTGCCTTATTATAATTTTTGATGAGAGTACCTTATTATAATATTTAAACAAAGGAGCTCATAAATGACCGCCTTGTTATTCCATCATACGGCTGTAGAGTGGAACAAACTACAAGAGCTTCCTGTCATTTCCCAATAAGCTCTCATACACAAGAGCCACATAAGGTTGAGGCCTTCTTCTTCCATAGATGGCATAAATAAGTAATTTATAATAGTATCCAATTACCTCCTTGACTTCACCCCAATATTATAGATTTGGACATTAGGTTATTCTGTCGGTAAACCTCCTCACGTCCAGCCAATGTTACCTTTGCAAAGGTTAGGCGTGGATAATCGCCTAGCTTGTTTTTCTCATTCACGGCACACATGATGGGTTATGTTTATGGGTACTTTATATCCACCCTGCTTTATATCATCAGATATCGATCCATGATCACCGGCGAAAGACACATTCAAGAACAAAGGAAAAAGAAGAAGATTAGTAGAGATAATGAACTGATGAACTTGAACTTTCATATTAATGGATGAATTGATATGATATGGTTTTTTTGTTCTGATGATGAGTTCAATAGCTAAACTGATACTTCTAATTGATAGGTATCGATTTTCTAGAGAAGGGTCTCTCTCTTTTCTTGATGATGGGATATTAGAAAAGAGTTGTAGGTACAATTTGAGGATCATAACCATTTATAAAACTTTAAGTTTTTTTATTTTAATTTTGGCCCATCATAAAATTAGAAATAAGACTTTTGGTATTTGCATGTATATTATGAAGTTTATACCATAAGAGATGTCATTAAACCCAATAACTTAAATTTTATTAGATTACTTTAAATGAGCTAATTATTTAGATAGCCTATAACACATAATTAATAATATATGTAGACCACATATTAGATAAATATCCAATAGTGATGCCCACTTGTACAAGCCTTCTTTTGTTATATAAAAATACACGAGTTTTGTACGTGGTAGATAGAAATTAAAAAATGTGGCCTTGAGTGGTCCATATGGTTACATTATCATTTGAAATTCGGGGAGTGTGTATCATGTCTTCCCCTTCCCGTGGGTTATCTAATATTTTGAGGGAAGATGCAACTGGGGTTACTTGGCCTAGGAGAGTTCGAGATGTAGTGTGCTAGTTGTTCCTGCTGGGTATTCCCCCTCTTTTCCTTCCAAAAAAAAACATTATCATTTGAAATGTAGCCATTAGTGGACTACTATCTATTTAGCATAACTCGTATCTTTCAAAACAAGTGATTATGAGGTGAGCTATTTATTAGGTTGGTGGTATTTATAACCACCTCTCCTACCTTATAATAGCTCACTTGTTTTGAAAGATATGAACAATGCTAAATGGATTGAAATCAACACACCAATTTCCTACACATCAGATTTTTATATTAATTCATTAATACAACACATTTTACAAGAATTTAACAAATTTGTTATCCAACCTTGACACATAAAATTTGTAGCAAATGGTATGGAGATTTCAATCTCCTCAACATTTTTCTTTAATTATTAATTTTACCAACAACCTTTGAAAAATATTAGTTGAGGGAAATATAATTTTTTGATAAATATTTTATTTTTCTTTCCTCTAATTCAAGCAAAGGAAAGATATAACCTTTGCGCAAGAATAAGCAAAAACTTTTTACTTATTTTATTTCGAATTCACGTTTTTACTATTTTAGAAAAGTTTTGTCCCGAGTATAACTCGAATTAGGAGAGTCCGATTTTGTTTTCGTTTTTTCCTATACGATATACATCGCGAGATCTTTCTTTCTAGGTAGGTTTTAGCGAGCTTTTTATTTTTAGTAATTTTTTCTATTTTTAGTATTTGAGTCGGTCCAAGAGTTTTGTTTAATGGGTTTGCCTATTTAAGGCCATTGTACTCATTATAGATTATTATTCGAATATTATTGATTGTTTTAGAGAATTTGCAAATTCTTCACCTCTTTTCTCGATATTCTATGGAATCAACGAGTCTAGAGAAACACATTTATTGTCTTCCTATCACGGCCTACATCAGTTATGGTATCAAAGTCGTTTTTGTTCTTCTGCCATGCCTCCAAGAAGACGACAGCAGGAAGCCCAACTCGATGACGTGTATAGACGTGACAATTATGCCCGACTTGAGCAGCAAATCGCTTAGTTAACGTAGTAATTTACTGTGTTCCAGGTCGTGCTGCAGAGATAGGATCCAATCCCAAATCCTGTAGATGTTGATATAGATGATGATGGCAACCCATTTGGTTAAGCACCACAGCCACGTAGGGACCTTATGGTGCGCGGTGGGGAAAGGCGATGGGATTGATTGGCTTGCTGCTATTGAGGAGATCTTGGAATTTAAAGACATTCCAGATGATCGATGGGTTCCCTTGGTAGCCACTACGCTACAAGTTAGGGCAGTGGCATGGTAGTAGTAGAATAAAGCAATGAGAGTGCGATTAGGCAAACCCGAAATTGCGACTTGGGAGAAGATGAAGAAACACATGCGAGCTACCTTCATCCCATATAATTATGTGTGAATGATGTTCCAGCGACTTCAAAAATTGCACCAAGGACCTCATTCTGTAGCTGACTACACAACAAAGTTCTATCAATTGTTGGCTCATAATGACATCATGGAGACAGAAGATTAGTTGGTGTCACGCTATATTGGCGGCATGCGTCCACAGTTTCAGGACATGTTAAACATGTCTGATGTTGTTACAGTTTCTGAAGCACACCAGAGAGCCCTACAGTACGAGAAACAGTTAGCCCGCCAAGGTGGTGTGACTTTGACATAGTGGGAACGGGTGCTAATCAACAACGTCCTTCCGGATCTACACCAATGACTGTTAAACCATCACAAGAAATGGACTTTGATATGGATCTGAATCTAGTAATATGCGTTGTTTTTGGGTGCGAAAAACCATTTTAGTGAGAAGTTATCTGGGGCGAAACAACGCCATAGTACATACGATGTGGAGTTTCATGAAGTGGTCCAAGCTATTCGAGAGTGGCGTCATTATTTATTCTATGGGAAGCTCATTCTGTACACCGATCATGATGCGTTGAAGCACTTGGGCGTTCAGGACAAAGTATAAGCTCGGCATGCATCTTGGGCAGCGTACTTGCAACAGTTTATTTTTGTGATCAAACATAAAGTCGACATCCTAAACTGAGTAGTTGACGCTCTAAGTAGGAGATATAATTTTGTAGCACAAATGCGGGTTGAGGTTCCAGGATTTGATTCTATTGCAGACCATTATGTTGATGATCCTTACTTTTATGGGATCCTACGACAAATACAGGATGGGGAGCGGACTGATTTTTTTTTTTTTTTGCAAGATGGGTTCATGTTTAAGGGTACTCAATTGTGTATTCCTGATGCTAGTTTTCGTTTGAAGATCATTCAAGAGTTGCTAGGTGAAGGCCACGTGGGACGTGATCGTACTTTCCAAATTGTTTCTTCTTCCTACTTTTGGCCAACTATGCGCAAGGAAGTGGGTCAATTTGTTAAACGATGTCATGTTTGCCAGGTGTCCAAGGGCAAAGCTACTAATGTTGGGTTATATCGGCCTTTGCCCATTCTTACCCAACTATGGACAGATATTATCATGAATTTTGTACTTGGTCTTCCGAGGATGCAAAAAGGGGTCATGATTCTATTTTTGTGGTTGCTGATCGTTTCTCAAAGATGGCATATTTCAAAGGCCATCAAGTCTCAAGTCTCAAGATTAAGGTCGTTTTGTATTTTAGCATATAATACTTAATAATATTATTAATTCATATTTTCTTAGTTTTTATAATTTTATTATTCACTACAAAAAGTACATCAAATATTTAAAAAAAATTAATCAAATTTAAAAATAATTTGTGTCATCAAATTAATCATATTTCTTTCTTCTTCTTTCTGAAATTAAAGTAACAGTGTCAGTACATATTATATGATACGGTTGTTTTGTTCTCATGATGAGTTCAATAGCTGAACTAGCACTCCCAATTTATAGTTGAACCTTGCTAGATAGGAATAGTAGTTGGGGTGTCCAATTGTAGGAGCAGTCTTTTATTATATAGAAACACGTGAAAAAAATGTGGCCATTAGTGGTCTAGGTGGCGTTAGATTATCAAGGGAGTACATTATAGTCATTGTTGTGATATTACAGATTTGAACATTAGGTCATTATTATTATCATGAGCCGTCCTATGACGGTAGATTATCAGGAGAGTACATTACCATGATCGTTATGATAATATAGATTTTTTTTTTTTTTAAAGATGACATTGTAGATTTGAACATTAGGTGATCATTTCATTATCATGGACTATCCATGTGGCATTAGCTAGAATTCAAATAAAAAATGTGTAATTTTAAGTGTTTGTTAAATAGGAAGTGTGTTAGTTGTTTGTGAGTCTAATGAATTAATATATCATTTTATTTGTTAAAAATAGTAATTATATGATCATTCATACACCAAATATAACTTTTCTTATCAAATCAAAACTAATCATTCGAGAATACACCAAATTAGTATATATATATATATATATATACATATAAAAATATTTGAAAATTATAAAAATCATGAATTATCTCATCAAAACACACATTCTATTATAAAATAAATCTCATACAAAATCATCCACGGTAATCGCTACCTGATGCTGGGTGTGATAGGAAAGACAATAAATATATTTTTTTAGATTCATTAATCCTTCATAATACCGAGAAAATAGGTGAATAATTTATAAATTTACTAAAAGAAATTAATAATATTCGAATAATAATCTAATAGTGCGTACAATAGCCTTAAATAGGCACTGTTAATTCGACCCAAAATATTAAAAATAGCAAAATTTACAAAAAATAAAAAGTATGTCCAAAACTTATTTAGAATGAAAGATCTCGCAATGTACATCACGTAGAAAAAAAAAATAGAATCGGACTCTCTTAGGTAGAGTTATATTCGAATTAAAACTTTCCTGAAATAATAAAAATATAATTTTTGAGGCCCAAATGTCATGTACGTTGATTCTTGGTAAAGGAATGAAATTCTTAAACTTGTATTCTCTTATAGTAAGTGACTGTCTATCACTAAGATTGAGCAAGTATTGTTCAAAATGTGTAACGGTTGTTCTCAATTCCGTAAAATTGAGAAAAAATATATTGGTTTAATCTTCACCCAGGATTACACTACTACAAAAGTTTGACACTACTACAATAAAAAATCAAAATCCTCACACAAAATCTTTATTTAGATAAGATGGAACCACCAGAGTGATTAGAAATGGTGAATTATATATTACTAAATATCCTATATCATCCTTCCTTATAGATAAGAATAGAATTTGTGGTGTCCACGTCTATGATAGTTGAAAAAGTAATACTATTGATAGATTTATTTTTGTAAAGCGATTCAAATGATATGGAGGATGTCTCAAATAATTCTTATAAATTTAAAAATAATTTTAGATATTTTCTCAAATTTCAAGTATTTTTTACAATTATTTCGTTAAGAACATCAATTATTAGTAAAGATATTAATATTAAGCTTTTAATTTATTTCAACTTATTTAAAATTATTAATAAGGTTTGGCCAGATACTGCGTAAATTTTTTAAGTTAAATAGTTACCATGTACATCAAAATAATTTTATTAAATTACAAATATGTACCTTCATTATTTAAAATCTATATTTCATAAAAGTATTAGTTTCTGAAGTGTTTCGAGAAAGAAATTTGTGCCCTGGTACTACTGATAGGTGTGGTTTGAAGCTCATATGTGAGCACCTTACTATATATTGCCTCGTACAAAACGAGAACATACGTAACAACTATCGACACAACATTAACTTTGCATACAACCTCATACAAACATTGATGAGTATCTTATTATAATATTTAAACAAAGAAGCTCATAAATGACCACCTTGTTATTCCATCATACGGCTGGGGAGTTGGGGAGTAGAACAAACTGCTTAAGCTCCCTGTCTTCCGATAAGCTCTCATACACAACAGCCACATAAGGTCGAGGCGCTATCCTTGGAATGGAGGCATAAATAAGTAATCTATAATCGTATCCAATTACTACCTTGTCGAGTACTTCATCCAATATTATAGATTTGAACATTAAGCTATTCTGTTCGTAAACCTCCTTGCGTCCAGCCAATGCTACCCTTACGAAGGTTAGGCGTGGAAACTCGCCCATCCAGTTTTTCTCATTCACGGCATACTTTGCGAGATCTATCACATGATCATCGTTTATGTTTAAGGGTACCCACCCATCCTCCTGCTTTATATCATCAGATACCGATCCATGATCACCAGCGAAAGTTACAGTGAAGAACAAAGGAAAAAGAAGAAGAAGAATAGCAGAGATAATGAACTGAACTTGAACTTTCATATTAATGGATGGATTGATATAATATGGTTTTTTTTTCTTTGTTTGATGATGAGTTGAATTGCTAAACTGATAATCCCAATTTATAGATGAAGCTTAATACTTAGAAATAGTAGATGTGGTGCCCACTTACAGGGCAAGCTCAAGTGGGAGGCGGCCTAGGCAGCCGCCTACGTCCTCCCTCAATGAGGAGCCTCAAGGGCTTTATTTTTGGACTTAGGGTCTCCAATTTTTTGGACTTCTATAGGGCCTCCAAAATGCTGGGGGTAGAGATGTAAGCAACCCGATCGATTCGACCGGATCCTATCATTTTGGGTCACATTTGATTACTATGTCAGATTGGTCGGATTAATTTTTGAGCAACCCGACCCGACCCGACCCGACCTGAGCTCTTAAGATTTATATATATATATATATATGATAAAAATACTAAACAATTATTACATTCAAGGTCTTATATTAAGAAGACTCATAACTCTCAACTATTTTTCTTGAGTTGTTGAGTTAGATGGTCAAAAAAATAGGATAAGATGCATTTTGAGAATAAAAGAAAAAATTTTCATTTTAGTCTCACATTGCTTGTTGAAAAGAATGAGAAACTCTCATTCTCTATAAAAATTTATCAACTCCTTATTCATCCTTATTCTAGAGACCCAATACGATCTACTTAAGGTTGAGTGGCATCGGGTCTAACCTGCAACCACTCGATCTTATCGGATCAGGTGGGTTAAGGGGTAAAAACTTGACTCGAGCATACTCGATTTCACCCTAGGTTGGAGCTGGGCCCTACCCATTTGTTCTGAGTTGTCTTTTGTTATATAAAAACACGTGAATTTTGTACGTGGTTGATAGAAATTTAAAAAAGTGGTCATGATTGGTCCATATGACTTTAGATTACCAAGAGAGTACAATCGCCACATTATCATTTGAAATGTGGCCATTTGTGGACAGTAATCTATTTGAAATGTTTGTATTGTATTTAGGCATGTATAAGGTATATATCTTTTAAACCAAGTGAGCTATTTATAGACATAGGTGGTATTTAATTATTAACTTTACTAATAACCTTTGAAATAAATTAGTTGAGGGAAATATTATTTTTTTGATAAATATTTTATTTTATTTTTCCTCTAATTGAAGAAAGGCATAACCTCTACAAGAATAAGCAAAAACGATTTACTTATTCTATTAGAGCATAAACTTCTATAATTAGAAGTTCTTTAACTTAAAAGTAAAAAAGTAAAAGAGCTTAAATAGAGTTACCAAACAGGCCAATAATTTTTTGAAATAATTAATAACCATATATATATAGGCTTATATCACTTAATTATATTCTCTATATAAAATGTATGGCAATAAATTTCTTTAATATTGAGGTAAGGCTGGGTATATTACATTGATAAAATTGCCTCCTATTTTTGCCTATTTAAGGTCATTGTATGTATTATAGACTATTATTCAAATATTATTAATTTTTTTTAGAGAATTAGCTAATTCTTCACTTCTTTTCATAATTTTTAAGTTATTGCCCTTCTTCATCGTTTAAGGGCCTTACAACCTTTTTTCTTTTTCTTTTTCTTTTTTTCAACACCTTACAACTTTATTTTCCTTGAGAATTAGGAGCTCTACATTTTTGTAGAATTTGTTCTTCCACTGTATATCATTTCTCTCTACATAATCTACCGAGTCATACCAAGTTCCACACCGTTTCTTTATGGATTCTTACGTATTGTCTTCATTTTCACGGTTTTTGTAGGATTTGCCAAGAAATTTAATAGGAGGCAAGTTTAAATGGTCTAAAAACAATGAAGGAGCTATAGAAAAACAAGAGAAAAAAGGGGAAGAAAGAGAGTTTAACAATAGCCCTTGGAACTTTTTTACTTGATGAAAAAGTAAAAAAACTCAACTTTAGATGGTTAAAAATCGAGCACTTTGGTTCTTGAAAATAGGGTAACATGAGGATTAATGAAAGGGAAAGAGATCTCTAGGGTTTTGTGATGATTTGAAGAGATAATCAAGTAAAAGGGCTTTTGGAGGGTCATGTGTTACCATGAAGAGGACAGAGAATGTACTGTTTGTGTTGCCAAAGGATTGAAATTTCAGAAAAAAAAAAATTGAAGAAAAAACAATAAAAAGAAAAGGCTTTTTTCTTTTAAGGAAACTTGAGAGATGGGGTGAATTGATGAGGATCTGGGTTAATTTTGACAAGCGCAGATCTACTACTGGTTATGTTTTCACTATGAAAGGAGGACCAGTGAGTTGGAGATCAACACTACAGTCAACAGTTGTTTTGTCTACTACAGAGGCAGAGTACATGGCAGTAACGAAAGCTTTCAAGGAAGCAATCGGGCTTCATGGATTGACTAAAGACTTGGGAAGTGTCCAGAATAATGTTGAAGTTTTTTGCGACAGCCAGAGTGCCATTTGTTTGGCAAAGAACCAAGTTCATCACAGTCGAACGAAGCATATTGATGTTCGTTTTCATTTTGTTCGAGAAATAGTAGAAGAATGAAGTATTCTTCTGCAAAAGATCAAGACTGCAGATAACCCCTCAGATATGCTTACAAAGGTGGTTACAGGGATCAAGTTCCAACATTGTTTGGACTTGATCAACATCTCACGAGCTCGGAGTGCCTGAGGGTACTAATGGAGGCAGCAACTATTTTTTGAAGGATGTTTGCTATCTGTAGAGAGATTGCAGGTGTGAAGGAGCTCTGTTCCACATGAGGTGGAGGTGGAGATTTGTGGGGTCCACCTCAAGAAATGAAAGAAGGAGTTGGTGGCCGCCCTCGTGGGTGGCCACAATTCAGTCAACAATTCGGCGCCGACTGGCGCCGAATTGTTTGGCAAAAGAGTAATTAAATATATTATATTATATATTTATAATTACGAAAATATCTCTGAATACTCCTATAAATAGAGCCTTACTTCATTCTTAAATTCATGTTCAGTGAGATCTATTCCTGTGAGATATATTCTGAGAGATCTATTCAAGAGGTCCAATCTGTAAGATCCACCTAAGGGTGAAGTAATACAAGAGTGCTGCCTCTCGTGGACGTAGGCAATTTGCTAAACCACGTTAAATTTGTTGTCTTATTTTTTCTTTCATGTTTTACCACGATTCCGCACAACAGTTAGCGGGTTTGAGTTTAACATAAACTGGTGCGAGTCAAAATAGGTTAAATCCGATTAGGTACGATTAAATTTTAGGTAAAAATCAGGTCAACCTATTAAACCCAAAATCGACTCGTTTAGCACTATTAAAGAAAAAATAATAAACAAGTTATAAATGGGTTAACCCAAAATTAACGGTGACACAATTTTTTAAAAATTTGATTAACCTATTTAACATGCACAAATTTAAATTTGTATAATAAATCAAAAATCATCATTATACAGCCATAAAAACCAAATAAAATATTATGAAATTTAGTCCCAACAACATGAATAAAATTATTAGAAAGTCTTCACACATTTAACACAAGTTTTAACAAAAAACTCCATACATTCTAGACTCGTGAAGCATGTAAATAACAAAAAACTTCAAGTCTTTAATTTTCAATAGATTTTGAACATGTGGCTGAGGATGGATCTTCTTCATTCAAGCATATTTTGAATACATCTTGTGTGATTTCCTCTAAATCCATTTCATTGATGTTATCTACAACAAATATTGAAGCATATTAATAAAATTTAATTTAGAAAAGACAAAGAAACAATGAAAATTAAAATAAAGATAATAATTTAACCTGTTCAAGTACATCAATAATCAAACTATCAAAAATTGTTAGAAGGGTAAACTTAATAAATCTGAATTAGTTATCAAAAAAAGCTACACATGAGATTATTTGAGAGGTCAATTTTTTTTAGACCACATTAAACTTAACTTTTATTTATTTTTTTCAAAATCTTGATAATAGATAACTAGTTGAAGAATTAATACCAATTCCAAGGAAAAAAAAATCTAAATTCAAATTATAGTTTTAGAACATAAAAAAACACACACACACACTCTCTCTCTCTCCCCCACTCTCTCTCTCTCTCTCTTCTTCTTAAATTAATTGTTTTTAAGCTAGCATTGTACAAACTGTAGAAACTGACGACAAAAAAATATGGTATTACTATAGTTATTTTCAGCTACACATGAGATTTTTTGAGAGATCAATTTTTTTTAGACCACATTAAACTTTAACTTCTTTTTTTTTCTCTCAAAATCTTGATAATAGATAACTAGTTGAAGAAATTAATATCAATTCCAAACTGAAAAAAAAAAATCTAAATTCAAATTTTAGTTTTAAAACATGAAAAAAATACGGTATTACCATGGAAAAAAATATGGTATTGCTATAGTTTTTTTCAGCATGTAAATTAAGTTCAAATTCAGCATTGCAGCAAGTCAGCAACAAATTATCAATAGGAATAAAAAAAAAAAGAAACTATAATTATTTTCAGCATGTAAATTAAGCTCAAATTTAGCATTGCAGCAGCAAACTATCAATAGAAAAAAAAAAAAAGCATGTGCAGAAGAAGAAGAAGAAGGGGGCTTTAAAAAAAACATTGTGAAGAAAGAAAACGTGAGGAAAGAAGAAAAAGAAGGGGTCCGTAAAAAAAATGTGAAGAAAGAAAGAAGGAAGAAGAAGAAGACAGTGTAAAAAAAGCGGATATTTAACTTTCTTGTTGTTGCAGGATGAGAAGAAAGAAAGAACATTATAACTCTTTTGGAAGAACTTCTCTTTGTTGCAGTGTTGCCGTTGTCGTTTGAACAAATAAGATAGAAGTGGAAGAAGTTGATGCAGAAGTTGTCAATTAGGGCATCAAGTCTCAAGTCTCAAGATTAGGGTCTTTTGTATTTTAGCATATAATACTTAATAATATTATTAATTCATATTTTCTTAGTTTTTATAATTTTATTATTCACTAAAAAAAAAGTAAAAAACTTTGCAAACTAACCTTTCAACTAACAAAAAACAAACTCTAATAAAATTCTAAGAGAATAGCTAACTGTTATAGTTAACTGTCTCTAACTATCAATAGCAATAGGTACTAACTAACTAATCTTAAGTAGTTTTACCTAGAGGTAACAATATAGGTCATGACACGATAACACGACTTGAAACTGACACCAAATTAGTGTGGGACCCACCTCAAGAAATAAAAGATAGAGTTGGTGAGGGCTGCCGCAATTCAGTCAACTTGTTTGCCAAAAGAGTAATGAAATATATTATATTATATATTTATAATTATGAAAATACCCCTAAATACTCATATAAATAGAACCTTATTTAATTCTTAAATTCATGTTCAGTGAGATCTATTCCTGTGAGATCTATTCCTGAAATATATTCTAAGAGATCTATTCAAGAGATCCAATCTTTAAGATCCACTTAAGGGTGAAGTAATACAAGAGTGCTGCCTCTCGTGGACGTAGGCAATTTGCCGAACCACGTTGAATTTGTTGTCTTATTTTTTATTTCATGCTTTACCACGATTCTGCACAACAAATTGGTATCAGAGACGATGTTAAGCTTTGGAAGAAAAACGGACCCTCCGTCGAATTTTTCGAGACTGCGTCGAAATTTTAAGATTCTATAAAAGTGATCAGAACTTTTTTCTAATCACCCGTGGAGGTAGCTCTAGTTTTAAGGAGTCCAACGCAACAAACGACGAGAAAAACGGACGAGAAACGAGTTCCCAGGAGCTGATCAAAGTTTGATCCCATCTGCCTCACTGTTCATCCAACCTAGCAGTTTCAGCCCGCACTGTTCATACGGCCCAGCAGATTCAACCCAGCCACTCGGTCCACCACTGTTCATCTCGGCATAGCCCGTTCGGCCCGTTACTGTTCAGCAGGCCCAGTCCATTTCGGCCCGCAGTTGACCAACCATATTCGGCTCATTTTTCGTCTGATTTCAGCAAAGTCAGACTCGTTTCCGCCATTTTCGACCGTTTCGGACGCAACCGTGCAATCAGTTTTTGTAGATTCGGCTCTTACGTTATTGACATAGCTTAGTTGGAGTTGTTTATCATTTTTCAAGCACTTTTCGGCGTCATACATATCTTCGATCTTAATGGCGGAGGAAATCCCAAGCACAAGCAAGCCTTGACAAAGAAGTTCGATGTCCAACGCAAAGTTCGAGGTGGAGAAATTCAACGGCACCAACAACTTTACCATGTGGCAATGCGAAGTTCAAGATCTATTATTCTGAGAAGGATCACATATCGCTTTGGAAACCAAGCCCAGGGATATGTCCGATGATGATTGGAATTTCGTAAATCGTCAAGCTTGTGGAACAATCAGACTCTGTTTGGCAAAAGTTCAGAAGTACTTTGTCATGAAAGAGACTATGGCAACAAGTCTCTGGAAGAAACTGGAGAACAAGAACATGACCAAAAGCATAGAGAACCGACTCTACCTGGAGAAGAAGCTCTTTCATTTTCAGTACAAGCAAGGTACTCCCATGATTGAGCATCTTGATAATTTCAACAAGATTCTCGCTGATTTACTAAATCTTGATGTTGGACCTCTTGATGAGGATAAGACACTATTGTTGTTAAACTCTTTGCCTGAAAGTTATGAACATTTAACAACAACTTTGCTATATGGTAAAGATGAGGTTAAATTCAGTGATATTTCAAATGCTTTGGTGAACAACGAGTATCGAAGGAAGGACCAGTGCGATAACAAGGAAGCATCACCAGAAGCCTTGACGGTAACCATTGAAGGTGGAGTTCTGAAGGTTGTACGTGGAGGACTCTTGGCCATGAAGGGTACTCAGAAAGGAAATTTCTATTTTCTTAACGGACACACAGTACTCGAAAGTGTATCAGCTTGCACCAGTTCTAATGATGTTTCCTCGGACACTTCCCGACTTTGGCACATGCGGCTCAGTCATGTTGGAGAAAACGCTCTTCAAACCTTGATAAAGCAAGGTTCTCTGAAAGGTGCAAAGACCGGGAAACTTGACTTCTGCGAGCATTGTATCTTAGGCAAGCAGACGAGAGTAAAGTTTGGGACTGCAATCCACCGCACAAAAGGAACATTAGATTATGTTCATACCGACGTTTGGGGACCCTCTCAAAATGTTTCATTGGGAGGCAAACGTTGGTTTGTTACTTTCATTGATGATTTCTCACGCTATGTTTGGGTTTATACCATGAAACATAAAGATGAAGTGCTAGATATCTTTCTGATATGGAAGAAAATGGTATAAACCCAAACGAGAAGGAAGATTAAGAGGCTCAGATATGATAATAGAGGAGAATACAAGTCAGACCCATTTTAGAAAATTTGTGAGAATGAAGGGATAGTCAGACATTTCACAGTCTTAGGCACGCCACAACAAATTGGCACATCACAACAAAACGGTGTTGTTGAACGCATGAATCATACTTTGGTAGATATAGTTCGCTGCATGTTATCTCATTCTGGACTGAGCAAGGCATTTTGGGCTGAAGCTTTGTCATATGCCTCTTATATCATCAATTGACTTCCTGCAACAGCACTATATGGAAAAACTCCCAATGAGGTATGGTCTGGACAACCCGTTTCAGATTATAATTCTCTGCGCATTTTTGGATGCACTGCATATTTCCATGTGAAGGAATCCAAACTGGATCCTAGGTCCAAGAAAACGATTTTCATGGGCTTTAGTGAAGGAGTTAAGACTTTCCGACTATGGAACCCTGAGTCAAAGAAGATTGTACAAAGTCGAGATTTAACTTTTGACGAATCTGTGAGGTGGAGGCTCAAGGACCAGACATCAGTCAACAACCAGAATCAATTGTCACCAGTCGACCAAGAAGAGAAATCCGCAAACCTGCTCGGTACACTGACATGGTTGCATATGCATTACCAGTCACCGGAGATGATATTCCATACAATTACAAAGATGTTAGTCAGAGTATGGAAAGTGATAAGTAGAAAATGGCATTGCATGAGGAGATGAAATCGCTCCATCATAATTAAACTTGGAAGTTGGTTTCACTTCCGAAAGGAAAGAAACCAATTGGCTGCAAATGAGTTTTCGCTAAGAAGAAAGGCTCTCCCAGCACAGATAGTATCCGATACAAAGCCAGACTGGTAGCAAAAGGCTATGCTCAGAGGGAATGAATTGACTACAATGAAGTATTCTCACATGTTGTTAAGCATTCGTCAATTCGAATATTATTGACAGCTTCATCCAAGGGCAGTAATATACCCGGAGCCAGTTTGATCATTGTGTCTACTATCACAAACTTCAAGATGGTACATTTATCTACTTGTTTTTATATGTAGATGATATGTTAATTGCATCTAAAAGCAATGAGGAGATCAACAAACTGAAGGCTCAATTGAGCTCAGAGTTTGAAATGAAGGATCTTGGAGAGTCGAGAAATTCTCGGGATGGAAATAACTCGAGACAAGGCCAAAGGCACAATCTATTTGACTCAGACTCAGTATTTGAAAAAAGTTTTTCAAACTTTTGGCATTGGCAATGACACAAAACCTGTGAACACACCATTGGCACCACATTTCAAGCTAAGTTCATCAATGTCACCAAATTCCGAAGATCAGAAGAAGCAAATGGAAAACATTCCATATGCAAATGCAGTTGGTGCCTTGATGTATGCTATGGTGTGTACCAGACCTGACATTTCACATGCTGTAAGTATGGTAAGTCGTTACATGCACAACCTCGGTAAAGGCCACTGCAAGCAGTGAAGTGGATTCTACGGTATATTCATGGTACTATGGATATTGGTTTAAAGTTCGAGAGAGATAAGAAAAGTTGTAAGCATCTAATCGGATATGTGGATTTGGACTATGCTGGAGATCTTGACAAGCGCAGATCTACTACTGGTTATGTTTTCACTATGGAAGGAGGACCAGTAAGTTGGAGATCAACACTACAGTCAACAGTTGTTTTGTCTACTACAGAGGCAGAGTACATGGCAGTAACGAAAGCTTTCAAGGAAGCAATCGGGCTTCATGGATTGACTAAAGACTTGGGAAGTGTCCAGAATAATGTTGAAGTTTTTTGCGACAGCCAGAGTGCCATTTGTTTGGCAAAGAACCAAGTTCATCACAGTCGAACGAAGCATACTGATGTTCGTTTTCATTTTGTTCGAGAAATAGTAGAAGAATGAAGTATTCTTCTGCAAAAGATCAAAACTGCAGATAACCCATCAGATATGCTTACAAAGGTGGTTACAGGGATCAAGTTCCAACATTGTTTGGACTTGATCAACATCTCACGAGCTCGGAGTGCCTGAGGGTACTAATGGAGGCAGCAACTATTTTTTGAAGGATGCTTGCTATCTGTAGAGAGATTGCAGGTGTGAAGGAGCTCTGTTCCACATGAGGTGGAGGTGGAGATTTGTGGGGTCCACCTCAAGAAATGAAAGAAGGAGTTGGTGGCCACCCTCGTGGGTGGCCACAATTCAGTCAACAATTCGGCGCCGACTGGCGCCGAATTGTTTGCCAAAAGAGTAATTAAATATATTATATTATATATTTATAATTACGATAATATCTCTGAATACTCCTATGAATAGAGCCTTACTTCATTCTTAAATTTATGTTCAGTGAGATCTATTCCTGTGAGATATATTCTGAGAGATCTATTCAAGAGGTCCAATCTGTAAGATCCACCTAAGGGTGAAGTAATACAAGAGTGCTGCCTCTCGTGGACGTAGGCAATTTGCTAAACCACGTTAAATTTGTTGTCTTATTTTTTCTTTCATGTTTTACCACGATTCCGCACAACAGTTAGCGGGTTTGAGTTTAACATAAACTGGTGCGAGTCAAAATAGGTTAAATCCGATTAGGTACGATTAAATTTTAGGTCATAATCAGGTCAACCTATTAAACCCAAAATCGACTCGTTTAGCACTATTAAAGAAAAAATAATAAACAAGTTATAAATGGGTTAACCCAAAATTAACGGTGACACAATTTTTTTAAAATTTGACTTGCTTTACTTTTTATTTTAACATTACTTTAATATAAAGGCAGACAAAATGATATTCAGGTCTTCCATGAGATTGACAAAGATAGGCTACATATAAAGAGTAACATAGGATTTCATATACTTCGTTCATGCATTTTCTTGGATCTTCTTGTCTTTACTCTTCAAATTCTTAGTTCTAATTAATATCAAATCTAAGTTAGATTGTTTTGAGAGTTATTTGACTTTTTATTACTCCGTGGATCCCACCTCCCCGAACCTAATTATTGAAGCGTAACCTATTAGCCTACAAAGCTCGACCCAAATTGTCAGAAACGACAATCTGGAAAACCCCGCCTTACCACTAATGCTCGCCCCGTGTCACCAGATGTTTGATACACAAACATACTAAACCGCGTTAAGTAACATGCCCAACTAAGCTCGAAGAAGCAGAGGAAAAGAGTCTTTCTTCTTCGTCGACGCTACACTTCGCCACACAGGCGTTGAAGATCGGAGGCGCAGAGGAGGCGCCTTAGGCAAAAGTCGGGCGACACGGCTGATCGGGAACTGCAGACCGGCCTTGATCGACTTGCTGACAGACTTCTTCCGGTAACCGCCGAGGCGACCTCCCTTGCCGGACCTTGTGGCTTTCATTCCTGCCTTAGATCTGTTTTGCTACGCGGTACGAAACGCTACGATGCGAAGAGAAATTTCGGAGAAAGTGAGCGCTTTCGGTGAGCGATTGAAGATCGGAGGCGCGGAGGTTGAGCGGAAATCATCATGTTCCTGCAATTCCAAGGTAAAAAAACTTCCCCAAAGTTCCGATTTATTGCTCGAATTTTCGATGTTGGGATTTTGGGCCTTTTGCTGAGTAGTAGGATTTGGGAATTAGGGTTTTGAAAAGATGAGCGACAATCTGATGGAGAAAGTGAGCGTTTTCGGCGAGCGATTGAAGATCGGAGGTGCAGAGGTTGAGCAGAAATCATCATGTTTCTTCTTGATTGGTTCTATGGCGTTCTCGCATCGCTACCCACAGACGTAACGCTACTCCTTAATTCCTCACTCCAATACCCAAAAAATAAATAAATAAACAAATAAAAATCGAATTTTGGTGTGCTAAAATTATGTCTTTATAGCTCTTATCTTGCCTACCTCACTCTCCGCGTTTGTTCTTTCTGCAATTCAATCCACCCACCGAAAAAAAAAGAATAAAGAAAAATGGGAGAGGTAATAAAGCTAAAGGAATCTCTCTTGTTCCTGCAATTTTTGCTCTAATTTGAGTTATTTTCTTTCTGGGTATCTCAAATTTGTTCTTATTTTTTATGGGTCTGTTGAATTTTTTGTGTTTTGATTTTGCAGGAAGAGAAACCAGCAGAGAAGAAGCAGCAAGAAGAAGTGAAGAAACCGGCGGAGGAAGAGAAGAAGAAACCAGCAGAAGAAGAGAAGAAATCTGAAGAAAAAAATGAAGAAGCAAAGAAAGCAGATGAATCTACTAAAGATGGTAATATAGAAGAGAAAGAATCAAAGGAGCCTCCACCACCACCACCACCTGAAGAAATCATCTTGAAAGTTTACATGCATTGTGAAGGATGTGCAAGAAAGGTCAAAAGATGCTTGAAGGGATTCGAAGGTTTTAATCTCACACAATTATTTCTTAATTTTTTTGTTCTTAATTTTTTTGTTCCTTTAACGGTGGAAAGAGACCAAAATCTGCGATTGAAGATCGGAGGCGCAGAGGTTGAGCGGAAATCATCATGTTTCTTCTTTCTTCTTCGTCGACGCTACAATTCGCCACAGTTCCTGCAATTCCAAGGTAAAAAAACTTCCCCCAAAGATCTGATTTATTGCTCGAATTTGCGAAGTTGGGATTTTGGGTCTTTTGCTGAGTAGTAGGATTTGGGAATTAGGGTTTTGAAAAGATGAGCGACAATCTGATGGAGAAAGTGAGCGCTTTCGGCGAGCGATTGAAGATCGGAGGCGGAGGTTGAGCGAAAATCATCATGTTTCTTCTTGATTGGTTCTACGGCGTTCTCGCATCGCTAGGTCTATGGCAAAAAGAGACCAAAATCTTGTTTCTAGAGCTCGATATTTCTGCTTGATCTCTGGAATTTTCAGGTTTTTGTTTTGTTTGATGTTCCTTTAACGGTGGTTCTGTGGTTTGTTTCTGACTTGATTTTCGTCGAATTTCGCCAGATCTTGAAGGCGATTTGTTGAATTTTGGGGAGACTTCTGATTTTATTTCATTTTACGATCTTGGCAGGCCTTTCACGGTGCTTCTGTGGTTTGAATTTTTTGGGGTTTATGTATTTGGTGTTAACTTATTATATCTCTATGTCTATATCTTATTGTTTTTGTTGTTTGTTTGGTTTTAGTTTCAGATCTTGAGACTCCGAAGTTGACGATGTCCGGGACAGATCAACCCGAGATAAGAGAGGTTGAGGTATGGATTTTTGTGTCTTTGAGGTATCTACTCTTTATAACAATAAATCTTATCCTTCATATGCTTGGCAAGAGAATCAGAAAAAAAAAATTCATAAAGGTTAGCTATGAATGAAAACAGAAAATTTATTAAGCTGACAGGATGATACCTTAGTAGTTTCGTGGCGTCTTTATTTGTTGAAAAACTTTTGTCATACAAATGGGAAGAACATCCTAAACTTTATTTATAGTGAGTTTCAAGAAAAAGATAACACCTGTAACATTACTTCATGGGCAATAGTCAAGCAAGGCTGCGGCATCTCTCAGACTTGGACAAAATTAGGCAGAAGGCATCTCTCAGACTTGACAAAATTAGGCAGAAGACATTTCTCAGACTTGGACAAAATTAGGCAGAAGAACAGGACAAACAATCATCCATGGCCATCTCTCACAATAATGGAGCTGAAGCAAAGTTAATTTGAATTTTGAAGTAAAAACAAATAATAAATAAATAAATAAAAGCATGAATTACTATTGTTGATTACTTGTTGTGTTTGTTGTTTGTATGGGAAGATGAAAATGGTTTTTGGCTGAATGTAACTATCAGAGATTTGAGGTTATTTCATGAATATATGGAATAGCCATGGAAGTGATAATGTAGAAAGTGATCGTTTTGATTAGAATAAGCCAGTTGCATCTTACAATTTGTTTGTTGTTTGTATGGGAAGATAAAAATGGTTTTTGGCTGAATGTAGCTATCAGAGATTTGAGGTTATTTCATGAATATATGGAATAGCCATGGAAGTGATAATGTAGAAAGTGATCGTTTTGATTAGAATAAGCCAGTTGCATCTTACAATTTGTTTGTTGTTTGTATGGGAAGATAAAAATGGTTTTTGGCTGAATGTAGCTATCAGAGATTTGAGGTTATTTCATGAATATATGGAATAGCCATGGAAGTGATAATGTAGAAAGTGATACCGTATAATGTAATTTAGGTTATATAAATTATGCAAACAAATAATGTCACGCCCTGGGTTGCACAGCGTGCCCCCTACCCAGACGCGGGCGCACTCCCACCGCAGCGGGAGCGAACGCCTAGCCATTATGGATCCATAATATTGTCCTATCTCGGCCAGCCACGCCACACAAGGACGCCGGTCACCGAGATCATTTATCCCCCTGCACAATCCAACTCAATGGGTACTCAAGTTGCGAAATCTAACCTTATGAGGAAGATGTTGCGAGTTCGAACTTGGGGGAGGCCCTCCCTGTGCTGTGGATTGTGCAGGGGGATAAATGATCTCGGTGACCGGCGTCCTTGTGTGGCGTGGCTGGCCGAGATAGGACAATATTATGGATCCATAATGGCTAGGCGTTCGCCCCAAGGGGGTGCGCCCGCGTTCTGGCTGCGGTCAGGGCGTGACAAAAAGGCCTTATGTATACATAAGGCCTTTTTTGTCACACCCTGGGTTGCACAGCGTGCCCCCTACCCAGGCGCGGGCGCACCACCGCAGTGGAGAACGCCTAACCATTATATATCCACAGTATTGTCTTTATTGGGGTCCACAGAACACTGCACGCACCCAACGACCTTTGTCCTTTCCCTATGCAGAACACTGCACAGTCCAGGGGCCTCCTCCAAGTTCGAACTCGCAACCTCTTCCTCATAAGGTTAGATTTCTGCATAGGGAAAGGACAAAGGTCGTTGGGTGCGTGCAGTGTTCTGTGGATCCCAATGAAGACAATACTGTGGATATATAATGGCTGGCGTTCGCCACACGGCTGAGGCTGTGGTAGTGCGCCCGCGCTCGCGGCGGCGGCTGCCTGGACGTGACAAATAAGCTTGTATTATATTATTTAATTAATTCAGTTGTTCTTCTTGGTACTAATTATAATTAGAAGAAATTATTGCGATCAGGTAAGAATAGTTGTGGATCAGTTTTGATATATTTTTGGTTCAATGATTTGACATATAACATCAAATTGCAATGTACATACGCCATGACTTCATGATTTAAAGAAAAAGTTCTGAATTTTTGTTTTCTTATTGGTAGCTTTGGAGTTTGGCTTGGATCAAATATTAATTATTCTTAAGATATGATTTGTGACAATGACGTTGAATATATGTATATAAGAAGAAAAGGTGTTGTTTAAGAATTTAGGTTTACTGGTTCTTACCCGTAGCCAACTGACCTTTTTGACAATGTTAGCCATGGTAAAATGAGATAAATATCTTCGCTGAGGTGGCGCACTGAGGAGCCTCTTTTGAAGTGAATTATTAAGTATATATTATAGATGAGTCGTCCTATGACGTTAGATTATTAGGAGAGTACATTATCATGATCGTTATGATAATATAGATTTTTTTTTTGAAGATGACATTGTAGATTTGAACATTAGGTGATCATTTCATTATCATGGACTTTCCATGGGGCATTAGCTAGAATTCAAATAAAAAGTGTGTAATTTTAAGTATTTGTTAAATAGGAAGTGTGTTAGTTGTTTGCATCGGGTCTAACCCGCAATTACCCGATCCGATTTCACCCTAGGTTAGAGCCCGGCCCTACCCATTAGAGTTGTCTTTTGTTATATAAAAACACGTGAATTTTGTACGTGGTTGATAGAAATTTAAAAAAGTGGCCATGAGTGGTCCACAGGACTTTAGATTACCAAGAGAGTACAATCGTTACATTATCATTTGAAATGTGGCCATTAGTCGACCACTTATCTATTTAAATGTTATATTGTATTTAGGCATGTATAAGGTATATATCTTTTAAACCAAGTGAGCAATTTATAGACATAGGTGGTATTTAATTATTAACTTTACTAATAACCTTTGAAATAAATTAGTTGAGGGAAATATTATTTTTTTGATAAATATTTTATTTTTCTTTCCTCTAATTCAGGAAACAAGAATAAGCAAAAACTATTTACTTATTCTATTAGAGCATAAACTTTTATAATTAGAAGGTCTTTAACTTCAAAGTAAGACAGCTTAAATAGAATTACCAAACAGGCCAACAAGATTTTGAAATAATTAATAACCATATATATACGCTTATATCACTTAATTATATTCTCTATATAAAATGTATGGCAATAAATTTCTTTAAGATTGAGGTAAGGCAGGGTATATTACAGTGATAATATAGTGGAGTAGAAATATATTTTTCTTAATTTTGAAGTAATGATATTTCCCTTCTTTTTTGTCTTAAGGGCCTTACAACCTTATTTTCCTAGAGAAATAGGAGCTCTTCATTATTTTTGTAAAATTTGTTTTGTTGAAAAAATGAGTATCAAACTCGATTTTTCATCATTTTAAGCTAAATATTTAAGTAGAACCCACGTTGCAATTTTGAATGAGACCAAGTTAAATATTAATCTCTAATATATGAAGATTAGGAATATAAAATTATTTTGCTATATCTATTTTCATATGAATGAGTCTAAAGTAGTCTACTCAATAAGTGTAAAGTGATAAAAATTAGTAAATAAAGTTTAGTCCTACATAAAAAAAATTAAAAAATAAAGTGTTTGCTTATAAGTGATAGCTAGAAGCTTTCACTTACATTTAAGCCCTCGTGCGAATGCGATGGCGCACAACACTTTGTACTTTGTACGTGGGCATCATCGTTAGGAGCTGGAGAGATTTTTATTTTCAAAAATTAAGGCAGATCGGACAGGTTAGATGTGTATGTAGAGGTGGCATCAGGAGCATTTGTTGGAGGCATCTAGATACGATGAACGGCTTATGTGTCTAGGTTCTGTGGGGACCACCCATGTGGCAGACAAGGCATGCAGATGACAATGGGACACGCGACAGACAAGGCATGCGGCTGACAATGGGGCGTGTGGCCGAAAGTGGCGCCGAAAGGGTTATTATTATAATATTAAATATATATTATATTTAATATTTATAATTACGAATATACTCCTAAATACTCTTATAAATAGAACTTAACTTTATTCTTCAAAATTCATTCATGTGAGTCAGAGAATTCTATTCTGAGAGATCTATTTAATAGATTCAATCTGTAAGATTCACCTAAGGGTGTAGTTTGTAATATCTGATAATACATGTTCGATGTCTCCCATGAACGTAGGCAATTTGCCGAACCACGTTATATTTGTTGTCTTATTTTTTATTTCATACTTTATCTGATTCTGCACTACATGTTCGATGAACCTAGTCAAGCAATGAGAGCCCCAGGATTGTGCATGCACAATCCAACGATGCGGGATTGGGTGCACCAATCAAAGCCGTTTGATCGTGACCATATGGATCGACCACAAACCGAAGGTGCGAGATCGGGTTCGTCCACTAAAGGCTAAGTCGGCATGACATCTTATCCTACACATAGGTTGATTTAGATTCATAAATAAATTTCTATTCTTATACAATATATTTATAGATATTAATAATAATTTGTAAAACGGCAGCGGATGAAAGCTTGTACATAAATATTAAATATGGAGTTCAGCGGTACACTGATCAAATAGAAGATATTATTATGCTTTGTTGGGATATTTGGCACTCTAGAAATGTGCAGGTGAGAGGAGAAGACAAGGTTGGAAGAAAAGGTAACCCAGATGGTGCATTTCTCTTGCTGGATAAATTTAAAGCTTCTCATTCGACTTCCCAAAGACATAATGTGAGAGCCCTTGTGAGATGGAATCCACTAATAGGGGATAACATCAAAATGAATGTTGATGCAAGCAAATGGAAAAATTCTGATTTCATTGGCATTGGCACCATTATTAGAAACAGTGCAGGTTCAGTATTGGCAGCCATGACAAAGAAGTTAAGAGTGTACTGTCTCGACAGATATAGCGGAAGCTCTAGCCAAGTAACCATGAGAGAAAGTCTTATTTTTGCTAGAGCAACAGGCATTCCGGTGTGTTTTTTGGAAGGTGATTCAATTAAAGTCATGACAGCTCTGAGAATCAAGGCATTGATGAGATCTCTTTTATTATTGAAGATCGTAAATATCTTGCAAATCAGTTTCCTGTTACATCAATCAATTTTGTTTATAGGGAGGGTAATCAGGCTGCACATAGGTTTAGCAAATATGCTCGGTGCATTCAAGATTGGGAGGTTTGGTTGGAGGATATTCCCCCAATTATTTTGGACATTGTACGTGCTGAATCTATCTCCAATTAATAAATTTCCTTTGATAAAAAAAAATATATATATGGAGTTCAGCTATAAGCAGAGGCCTTGAGAGAGCATTCCTCTGCACATTTTGGCCTCACTGGAATCCACCGAGTCTAATTAAGTTCACTAAGACTGTTTCTTCACTGATTCTCTTCATTTTCACAGTTTCTCTGCAGGATTCGCAATGTAATTAATTAATGAAGAAGAAGCAAGTTGAAGACCCAAATAGCCAAAGAATTCAACAAAAAAGAAAATCCAAAAAATTAGTTTGACCTTCACTATCGCCGTTAAAAAGAATCAGCATTGCTTTTTTATTAATATCTATCTATTTTCACTTGATATACATAATTTTATCTAATAGTTATAACTTATAGGTCAAATGATTTCTAACATTGTATCAGAGCAGTTTTATTTTAGAAGTCTCTTATCAAGTCCATGTAGAACCCTGCAAAGGATTGAGAAAACAGAGATTTCAATTGTAATCCCCTTAAAAAAAAAATCCACTTTCAAATTTCAAACATCTCACATGAAATCTCGCCGATATCTTGCCTGAAATCACGCCGAAAATCTCACAGGAAATCTTGGTTGAAATCGCGTCTTGCTCTCTCAAAACTCAATCGCACAAACCTCGCTCTTTTGAAACCAACACACAAGCCTCATCTTCCTCTCGAAACCCTCTCTCTTCTCTCTTCCTTTCTCAGCCAATGCACACCGTCGCTCATCACCGTTGCTACGCATCGACACTGCAACTTCGATTCTCCTTCTCCTCTGCTCTCTCGCTCTCGCCAGGTCTCTTTCTCAACCCTCTACTAAAAACTTGAAACCCATCTCGGCATTGCTCTCGCCGCCGCCGCCCTCTCCCTTCTCCGCCATCCGCCACTGCTCTCGTCGCCTCTTTTTCTTTCTTCTCTTCTCTGCCATTCTGCCATTCCACTGCCCTCGCCACACTCCGATCTCTCGCCTCCGATCTCTCGTTCTCGTTTTGAATCTCTCTTTCTCTCTCTCTCTCTCTCTAAAACCAGTCGCACCCTCTTTCTTCTCTGTCTTTATTTTCTCACCTTTCCATCCGTTCTCTTTGTTTGCTATGTTCCCCGCGCCACATCGCCACTAACACCACCACCATTAACGCCTCCCTTCTTCTTTATTTCACTATTTCCTTTTAATTTTTTTTTAAACCCCCAACAGCACATACATATTATATATTATTATGTATATCACCCCTTTTCAAAACTATCACATCTTATATTGTATTATATCATGTTATCTCCTATTATATATTATATTATATATATATATATATATATCATGCATTTTCAAAACCACCACACCTTATATATATACCACATATTGTATTATATCATGTTATACCATACACATCATTATATCATATCACAAGGCACTATAATATGTTATTTTATATATATATATATATATACTTAGTTTAAACATCTCACCACTATATATATATATATATATGTATATATATCTACACTCATAATCGTTCTTATAAGTAATTATATTAACAAACGTAATATACGTATACAGGTTGAATACTACGCATGACGAGGAATTTAAGTGATTTGGAATTTAACGATTCTGGGGGGATGATTCTAGGCCTTCATAATATTTTATTTTGATATATAGATAAGAATGTTAAATTAATTAGGCCTATAGTATTATTAGATTGCTTACGCATGCCTATTGTACATGATTTTATATATACAATGTTGTGATTGTTTAACCATGATGATATGTGTATCAACATAATTTTATTCTGATCAAATGATAATTGGATGCATGAAAGTCATGTGGTAATTGAATTCATTTATAAATTATAATGTCTGATAATGAAATGTATGACTTGGAATATTGACATAGTAAAGTTCATGCGTGAATATTATTATAATTGACTTTGTGACATGATACCATGTGTAGTGGAGTTTGAATACGTTTTATGAATGCACTTAATATCGTACTTATACTGTACGTATGGTGTGACATCACCAAAGAACACAATTAAGATAAGAATCACACATATGAGGCAGTTATTCTAAGGAATATTGTCAATGTTTATTATGGGGCAGTTATTCATGATGAATATCGCCAACAAGTTCTAATTTTTGGGCTGTGCTACCCTGAGTTTGATTTTCCTAAAGGTTGATTTAGAACCTGATGAAATTCTCGACTCAAGCAATCTAATGTTGGAACGATTAATGTGTGAAACTTGTTTGTAATGTTCTTGTGTATGTATCATAATAAAATATTGTGAATTGTTTAGATGACCCACTGGGCTTTCAAGCTCACCCCTATTTTTTTCACATGCAGGTACTTAGAAAATAAAGTCGCAAGTTCGTGACGTAGTTCAGTATAGTAGGGGTGGGTTTAATTAATTTGTTAGTATTGTAGAGACGAAGCTGAATGTTTTTACGTGATTTCTTTTAAAAAAAATAAGTTTATTATTTAAACGGGTTGTATTGACAATCAAAATTCAATGAACATTATTACGGTTAGTAAAGACCCTGTGATTTATCTCACGTGTAAATGCCTTGGACGTGAATTCTATTTGATGGATGTATTTAAATTATTGTGTTGATGATGGATACATGGACAAGGGCAAGTACCCTCATAATTCACTATAGAAATTTGTATAGTGGAATTATGTGGTCCTTGGTATGAAGATTTAAAGGTATCCGTTTATCTTAACCAATAAGTTGATAAAATATATATATATATATATATATAGACTCATAGTTTTGTCAAATTTTACTATCTATATAATGATTATGAGTTAAGATTGGCGGATACGAGTAACATCTCGATTTTTAATGATAATTTTACATAAAATTAAAATATTCATTATCTTACAAAAAAAAATTAAGTTTTGAAAATCGGAGTGTCACGTCAATTTTCAACAAGTTGTGCAAATAAGATTTCTCTTTCAAAATCACATTTATTATCATAATCACACATAATTTTGTTGGGTTCCTTAATGATTCTTCCACGCGTTTTCCACAGCGTGTTCACAACACTGTATGAAATTACACCCGGAAGTTATTGATAGTAAAAAAAAAGAAAAAGAAAGAAAAACGTTTTTGGAACGTGTATTGAAAAAAATGGGATTTTGCGAGTGATTTAATGCTGCTACGTTTGAATCTATATTTTCCTATAGATGAATTGTCAACATTCTGTGGAAATTTCGAATCCTTGTTTAATATTACATGTTCATCTGCAATAACCCATCTATTTATTTCTAGTTTTTCTCTTATTGTTTGAATTACATGCAGATTGGCAAATTTACAGAGGAAAGAATTAAGAATGAATGATCCATTAACTAGTAATTTTCTACCTTCCTTACTATTCTTCATCTTAGCTTTATCTTCATTACTACTAGTCAGCAGCACTAGTAGTAGTACTGGTAGTGAGGTAGATAAGTTAACAATGGGCATGTCCATTAGGAGGAACCAGACATTAATTTCTGAGTCTGGAAGATTTGCATTGGGCTTCTTTAATCCTGGAAAATCCAGCAATCTGTATCTGGGAATATGGTATAATATGATCCCAGAACAGACTATTGTGTAGGTTGCTAATAGAGATGCTCCATTTACAAACAATTCTAATGTAGTTTTGATGCTTAGTGATGATGGGAATCTTGTGGTTTTGGAGGATACAAGGTGTGTTTCGTCATATAATATCACTTTTCTTGATGTTCCTATAAGCAATTCAACTGTTGCAGTACTTAAAAACTCTGGGAATCTTTTATTGAGAAACAGAACTGGGAGTGTTTTATGGCAGAGCTTCAGCCATCCCACTGATACATTACTACCTCGCATGGAAATTTGCATGGGAGATGTGACATAAAAGAACTCATCTAAGATATGTAATTGTTTCCTCTTAGACAATAGAGTTTCTGCGAGAGTTCAAAGATGTATATTCTTTTCTAAAACAGAGGCAATATATAGATACAATTACATCCTAAAATTAGATCCTAAATTAGGAAAACAAATTGTTTCTATATTTACAGAATCAATCTAATATTTGTTTCTATATTTACAGAATCAATCTAATTCTATATAGATCATGCAGACATTTACAAGGTTTCAACCCTAAAGTTAAAAAAGATTGGGATATGGGGGATTGGTCTGTTGGCTGTGTTAGGCATAAGGAACTGAAATGTGACGTGGGAGATGTGTTCGTGAGACTTGAAGGGAAGATGAAAGTGCCTGATCATTCATTTGTATTGAACGACTTGAGTATGAAGCAATGTGAAACTGAATGTCGTAGGACCTGTTCTTGTACAGCATAGGCATACATTAATGCTGATCCTAAAGCTTGGAGGACGTCGAGATGACTGTATTGGATTGGGAATTTGATGGGCAAAAATACATGATTACCATTTAAAAAAAAATAATTTCACAAATACTATCCCCTCAAAAATAATGTCACATTTGCCACATTTTACTGTTTACTGTACAGTCAGCGCGTCAAACATGCGCCACGTCGGCGCGGAGGTGGAATTTTTTTAAGTGGAAGGGAAGGCGTCTTTTCAAAAGACGCTTTCCCTTCAACTTGTAAAAAAATAAATTTTGAAGGGAAGGCGTCTTTTGAAAAGACGCATTCCCTTCAAAAAAAATTTTTTTTTACAAGTTGAAGGGAAGGCGTCTTTTCAAAGACGCCTTCCCTTCCACTGTAAAAAAAAAAAAATTATCAACCGAAGTAAATAAAGAAGAAGAAGAAAAAGAAGAAGAAGAGGAAGAAGAAGAAGAAGAAGAAGAAGAAGAAGAAGAAGAGAGAAATTTCAGGTGATGGCCTAGAGGTCATTGGTTTAAATCTAAAAACAGTCTCTTTAAAACAACATACGCTACCCTTCTCCATGCATTCCAGTGGCAAGAGCTTTTTACCAACATGACAATTCCAAATAAAAATAACCACAATCCTATAATTTATACCAGTTTCTGTTCAGTCACTAATATGTAAAGTGACCTCATTCTAGTCAAGTTTTTCGTGATAGGAGTTTGACTCTGGTTCAGAAAGTTTTGCAATCTTGTGAATGTTAAGATTCCAATGGTGAAGGTATTCTATTCAATGTCTAATTTAGAGCACCCATTTTATAAGTTAATTGAAAGACAACATCTGCCCTCTGTATTGTTGGAGACTATGTAGCAGAATGCTGTATGAGAAAGAAAATCAGAGCCCATTAAAAAGGTTAAACAAGAGGGATGATATTGTTGTGACTCCATGGCCTGAACCTGTGGCTTCTGAATCAGTAAACTCTTCTTCCACCTTGCCCATAGAGGAGAAACCTTTGTTTGAAAACACAAATAACCACAAGCTTATAAGGAAAACCAAGAGAACCCAGAAGGTAATTTTGTAGGAAAACACAAATAATCTTAAACTGCCTCACCTCAAATTTCTCTTCTTCTTCTTCCTCTTCTTCTTCTTCTTTCTTCTTCTTCTTCTATATTTGCTTCGGGTGATAATTTTTTTTTTTTTACAGAGGAAGGGAAGGCGTCTTCCCTTCCACTTGTAAAAAAAAAAAAAATTTTGAAGGGAAGGCGTTTTTTCAAAAGACGTCTTCCCTTCCTCTGTAAAAAAAAAAAATTGTGAAGGGAAGGCGTCTTTTCAAAAGACGTCTTTCCTTCACTTAAAAAAAAAATGTCACCTCCGCGCTGACGTTGCACTTATTTGGCGTGATGACTGTGTAATGAACAGTAAAGTAGGGCAAATGGGTCATTATTTGTATGTAGATGGCATTTGTAAAAAAAAATTTTTTGAAGGATAATTATGTCATTGGGCCGAATTTGATGGATGTAAAGCACAACTCTGGTGGACAGGATCTTTATCTACATGTTGACCGCTCTGAACTAGGTAACCGAACGATGATTCTCTTTCCTTTGCTTGTTTGTTTTCAAGATTAAGTTAAGCTTTGGTTTTCCTACAACAAGGTAGTATAATTCATCATGATTCGGGGCTGCCACAAATTCAAAGATTTGAACTAGCATGTCATCTAGTTGAACTTCTGATTTACCTTTTTTGCAGGTGACGCTGGTGAGGTTGGTGAGACTAGGCGATCAATTGTAATAGCGGGAATTGTAGCATCTACAATGGGTATTCTTCTTATTGTTACTCTCGGCGGCATCTTGTTTCGGAGAAAGTTAAAAAAGCAGAGTAGATATCTCACTACCCTCTTGTTGATGTTGCCATTAACAAAAAAAAAAACATGAAAGATGAGTTATGTATGCGTTAGTAGTATAATTAAAACTATATATTTCTTTTTAATTGCAATGCAGGGGGGAGAACATCAAGTGTATGTGAAATTAACTTCAAGGATTCTAATTCATCTGAAAGTCGAAATGGTTCAGAACTGATTTCTTTCAGTTTAAGCAGTATATTGGCTGCCACAAATAACTTCTCTGCAACAAATAAACTAGGAGAGGGTGGTTTTGGCCCTGTTTACAAGGTAATGCTTGGTTTTTCACTTAAGTTTATTTTGTGAAAGAGTTGGATATCACCATTCAGTTTCCAATTGAATAATTTTCTCTTCGCACCAAACTAGATTGAAAATAATGTCTGCGTTATGAAAGCGGAGTTACAGCAACCCGAAAAAAGGTGTTTTTCAAATTCAAGAGGTGTAACTATGCTTTAATTTTTCAGGGTAATTTGCCTGAAGGCCAAGAAATTTCCATTAAAAGGCTTTCCAAGAGCTCTGGACAAGGGCTGGAGGAGTTCATGAATGAGGTGAAATTGACTGCGATGCTCCAACACAAAAATCTTGTTAGATTCTTGGGTTGATGCATTGAGAAAGAAGAGAAGATGCTGATCTATGAGTAAATGCCCAACAAAAGCTGATCAGTTTTTATTTGGTATGTCTTTGATGAATGATAGTGTCTCTCAGTTTCTTATTTTCAGCTCAGAGAATAATAATTGCAATGAGGATTATACTTCAATCCACTTTGAGAATTTTCATGTATCTGATTCTTATGGGAAAATGTTCATCTATCAGATTCCAGTAAACGAGTGAATTTGGATTGGAGCATACGGTTTCGCATCATAGAAGGGATTGCTCAAGGGCTTCTTTATCTTCACAAGTGCTCCCGATTGAGAATTATTCACAGGGATCTAAAAGCGAGCAACATTCTGTTAGACGGTGCAATGAACCCAAAGATTTCGGACTTTGGAATGGCCAGGATTTTCGGAGGGAACCAAACTGAAGCAAATACTCAAAGAGTGGTAGGCACATAGTATATATCATTCTTGATTTCTGCTGCTTACTATATATATATATACTTGCATATGAGAATAATGTTAATTCAAATTATATTGTTTTAACTTTCTCTTTGTTGACTGGATGATGGCAATCTTCAAAATATTCAACTAGATTAGTCTCTAGTTTAAGTGATAGAGTTATAGTGATCTCGCTTAAATATCATTTTTTTAGAGCTGCAAGCCACATTTCGTTCACTATTTAAAGGTGCTAGAAAAAAGACTATGTCTAGTTAAACTAGATCAATTACTATTTCAGCAGAGTAACGGTGTAAATTGAGGCTAAAGTGTAACTCTATATCCTTAAGACAATTTTGTCCAGCTTAGGTGCTCACGGTGTATAACACTTGTCTCTCAGAATACAATAAACAACAACACTTCAACTCACAAGAATAATCGAACCAAAATTGGTTGTAGTCACTCACAAAAGAATGTTCAAAGAATCGTGGTTGTACATGGTGTTTGTTTCTGCACCGTTGGATCAAGTCTGATTGCCTCTACATCGCATCTGGATGTCCCAGATCTGATATTTCACGGACACATCTCATCCGTTAGATCTGCCTCGATCTATGAAAACCAAAAGCTCCCCAGCTCCTCACAACGATGCATACGTGCGAAGTGCAAAGTGCAAAGTATTGTGCGCCCTAAGTTGCCTAATCCCCACTCGCCTGTGCGAGATTGTATCGCCCATGAGCCTTCTTTATGTGTGTGTTAGTTGAAATTCAAGTGTAGTACTCTAGCTACACTTACAAGTAAATAATTAAAATTTTATATATCTCATGTGAGACTAAAAGATTGTTTTCAAATTTCATCACTTTACACATATCAAGTAGGTTACTTTAGACTCAATTTCTCAGGTATATATAAATGGATAAAGCTAAATACTTATATATTTTTAATCTTCACGTATCAAAGATTAATAATCAACTTGGTCCCTCCTAAAATTACTTGTGAGTCCCACTTTAATATTTAGCTAAAAATGTAAAAAACCATGTTTAATTACCTATTTTTCAACACTCTTATCATGAAATGCAGTGGTTATATGTCTCCCGAATACTAATAGAGATTGTTAGCAGTAAAAAGAATACTAGTTTTTATCCAACTGATCATGCTTCCACCCTTTTGGGACATGTGAGTATATATAAAGAATACTGGTTCTTTTCCTTACATTTGATTCTAATTCTCCTCTAAAACATTTGTAACACTATATCTAAAACTTTTAGGCTTGGGAACTATGGAGAGAAAGCAGAAGTTTGGAACTGTTGGATCAATCTATTAGAGATTCATGTGTTAAACATGAAGTTTCGAAGTGCATTCAAATCGGGCTTTTGTGTGTCCAAGACGACACAGTTGCTCAACGAACAATGTCTTCCGTTGTTTTCATGTTGTGTAATGACACTTCAGCTCTTCCATCTCCTAATGAGCCTGTTTTCTTCACAGGAATGAGTTCATCGAATTCTGGTTATTCATCGTATACAGGGGAGAATTATTCCATAAATGAGATGACAATTAGTATTACAGAATAAAGATAAAAGTGATTCACTTCATATTCAATTCTCCCTTGTCTCTACAATTTCGAACTTAATTTGCAACTCCATATGATGGAATAAGTTTTTCTTACTGCTTAAATCAGAGTCGAGTTCTTCTTACATGGAAAAAGAGGTAAACTCTTAATGTAATAAAGCATCAAGTTTTTTATTCTCAATATTAATTTAGCTAAAAATTGGTATTGTCAAACATCTCCAAAAATATTTAAAAAAAAATCCTCTGAGACGTAACAAAGTAAGTTGAAACATGGGTTTTAACTGGTGGGTTATATCTTAGTTTTTCTATGTTATATCGAATTGTATATTATTTATTCTCCCTTTTCATACTTAAAAGTAAGTCAGTTTTTGAACATGCATTACACCACTAATTGTCAATGTTATAATTTTGCAATAAGGCCTTTAAGAATTAGCATTAAAAGTTCTTTGAATTTTGTTAGGTTTGAATTTCAGTCACCCTTCAACATATTTCTCTTCCACTTCAGAATTAAAAAATTAAAAAAATTCATGGTTTTGTAGTGGTGTTCTTTGACTCATATCCATCAAAAATAAAATTTGGCAGTAGTATAAACTAAGTCTTAATTACATTATTAAGTCAAATTTATACAAATTGATAAGTAAATAAATAAATAAAAGTGGTATTACACTGACATTCAAAATGTATATTTAAAGTATATGTTATTTTCATAAATTATTGAATTATTTCAAATTATGTGTTGATATATAATTCAAATTATATCAATGGTGTATAATAGTAATATACACTTTAGACATACCTTTAGATGAGATTTTTAACTTGATTATCACAGAAATTTTTTAAAAAATTTACAAATACCATTAAAATAGAAATAATGACTAATTTGTTATAAGTTGACCAGTTAACTATCTGGCCACAAATAATGTGGCGACACCACATAAATTCTAAATTTATTGACTTAGAACTAATGAGAATTTTAAAAAAAATAAAAAATAAAAAAAATGAAGGTGTCTTTCACTCGAGTGGCACCTAATAAGCAAATTTGAAATTCACCATGTGCCACGTCATTTACTGATTAGACGTTAACATTATTACATCGACGGAGATCATGTACGCCCTGGTTTGTTGACTTCAAGGGTAAGCAGAAAAAAAAAAGAATGCTACGACTATGGCACGTGTCATCTACTTGCCACGTTGAAACGTTTCTGATCATAAGCATCTATCTTTGATAACATAAATTTTTAATTAAAATATTTTAAGTGCACTCAATAACATAAATAATTCCGCCGTTTCGAATGTTTGTTCAACTACGGGCCCTTGACTGACGCCTTGGCAAGAAGAAGCAAAACAAATTTAATTGAGTTACTTGAACCACCAAATAAATAAATATAAAAAACATAATAAAAAAATACTTTAAAATCCTCAAACATTATTTTTCCTGTGCTAGAAAGTACGTGAAAGCCACTGACCATGCCACGTCAGCGTGATTGTCCTTTACACTATACATCATTAAAAATTTAATACTAATAGAGTAAAATAAAGTAAGTTTTTTTTAAAAAAAAAAAACCTGAAATATCAACTTTTAAACCAAAAACCTATAAATATGATGCTTTCCTCTTCGTAGAATCTGTCTTTTTTTTTTTTTACTTTCACTTTAGTCTATTTTGTGATTACAGTTTAAGAATTAAATTAAATTATTTTTAAAATACATTAATATATATATAATGTGAAAACTTTTTAACTCACGGTGTGCCACTTTTTAAAGATATCCTTAAATTATTAAAAATAGTATGGTAATATATCATTAATAATTGATCTAATTATACTACTATTTACTATTTACTATATATATTACATAATATCATTCATCAACTAATGTCACCCGTTTGGTGTACGGAATAGAATAAGATAAGGCTATTTTTTTTGTCTAATTTCTATGTTTGGCTGTCAGACTGAATAATATAAAAAAATAATCTCATTTAATTTTTTTGTCTCATTCTAACGGAATAAAATAGTAACAACTCAAAGCTTAAGATTAATTCCTTTCATTTCATTGCGTGTTCACAGGTACTCTTCGCTCTTCTTCTTTTTCGTTCGCAGGTACTCTTCTTCTTCTTTATTCTTCATTCTTCCTTTTCTTTTCTTTTCTTTTTTTTTAAAAAAAAAAGTTAACTTGGCTTTGCCTTTTTTTTTTAAAGTAATTGCAAGTTTGTTTTTTTAATCTTATCCTATAATTCACCTAAATAATATTAAAATTAGTCTAATCTTATCTTGTCCTATCTAATTCAATCCAAGCTTATAAAAATAATTTTATCATATTATCTGCACCAACAAGTCCTAAATGTCATTGGTAATAATCAAGTTATTTATTATTACAACTTTAATTAAATCTTCGAATAAGGTTGTTGAAACTTTGGAGGGCCCACGACCCCACAAAGCCCAATCTCTGTATCTTTGCTTGAAGATGAGATTTGATTTCGATTCTTTATTCCAAGTTTTAATCTTACAATTTTTGTGTTATTTTGTATGATTAGCATCGAGCAAGGAGAAGGCCAAAGCCAAAATGGATAATGTTTCCTCAATTTTTTATTATTTTATTTTATTCGTAATTCTAATAATCTCAAGTTGATAATCCGTCCATGGATAATCTTCTTTTAATTTAATTTAATAGTGAAATAATTAGTCTTTTTAAAATCCCCAAAAATATATAATAATAAGATTTTTGGAGAGTGGAAATCCGACTCGGCATAAAGAAAAGTGAAAGATTAAAAAAAAAAGAAAAAGAAAAAGAAAAAAAGAAAAAAAAGCGCCTCTATTTACAATTATATGTGATCTTTGTTGTTAATGGTATCCGAGAAGCCACTTAGATATTCAACTAATAGCCTTAATTTCTTGTGTGCCAAATTGCACTCTCATTTATTCATGACCTAGCATTAGAAATTTAACAATAGGAAAATATTAATCTAAGTACAATTTTTATAATTATATGTATAACTACAGATATATATTTATTATATATTAATATTTTACACATCTTAAGGTGTGTAATAAATAATTTAATAAGTATAAATGAGTAGTTTCATATGCAGTTGCAATATTTTACGGTTAGATTAACATTATATATATATATATATATATATATGACATACAAATTTTATACTAAGGTTATAATTAAATGGTTTACCGCTTATATCATTTTGAAACGAGAATCTTTCCAAAACTTCAAATTTACTTTCTATTTTTTTTTTCTTTTTTTTTTGATTGGATGTATTGTTTACTTTCATTTTTTTAAGATGTGGGCATAAGACCTAATTGAGAACTTTTGTCTACATCACATACAAAGTTTGATTTATTTGTTTCACTATTTGAGCTAATTTGTCATTAAAGTTGGTTGATTTCTTGGTTGTTTCTTTCTACATTATGATTTTTCATGCATTTTTTTTAGAACTATTAGAGAAATTAAGTGTATTTTAAGGAGAGCGGTGGGTGAGATATTGGTGCCTTTTCCTTTTAAGAGTAGGTATGGGTTTGCCGCTTATCTTGAAGGGATCTTACAAAGGGATTTCAGTGCACTGTGTGTGCTCTTTTAAATTTTTATTTTTTGTTCGTAAAAATTCAAATAAATGAGATCAAAATTTGTGAACAAAACAAAGCCACTTGTGTAAGTTTCATTAATCTTTTATAACATAATTATTAATTTGTAAAATAGTATTTCAGTTCATTTCATGACTTTATTATTTTTGTTATTTATAATATAGATAGAGATAGAAGCGCGGGTCTTGCCATAATGGTTGAAGTTTTTTTAAATTAAAATATATCTTTAACATAGAAGTAGGGTTACATATACTGAATACATCTATTGATTTAATCTTTTATGGCATAAACAAAGATAATTAAAAAGATATAATTAAATTTACTATAACTATTATCAATTTAAACCTACTTCCTCATCAAAGATTAAATCAATATTTAGATTAAAAATAATTATGTCATTCTTATTTATCTTTGCCAATATTATTTTAAGTACTTGAGAGTCAAATAAAAAAGGAATACTTATTGAATGAGTCTCCCATTATTTTCAGATTAGAAAAAGAAAATGTATATAACTTGACCTCCACATTCGAGAAAATATTTTCAAATCCAAACCCCCTGACTATCATTGAGTTAAATATAATGTAGAAAAACATGTAATTTCTTTAAAATACAAAATACGATGATCTAAGAATTTTACTATTTTCTTTGATTTTCGCATAAGACACATTACTCCGAGCCAAGGTATATACATTGACAACTTAGTCGTGAAGCAATTGATTTCATATTGAGAAACAAAGAACCCAGAATAGGGCTTTTGACATGATTACTCTTAAAAAATAAAATAATATTACAAATGTCATTCATACACAAATATTGTCAGGTTTGCCCTACTTTACTGTTCCTTGCACAGTCAGCGCACCACATAAGCGTCACTTTGACGCGGAGGTGACACTTTTTTTTAAGTGAAGGTAATGCGTCTTTTGAAAAGATGCATTTCCTTCACAATTTTTTTTTATGTGAATGGAAGGCGTTTTTTTAAAAGACACATTCCCTTCACATTTTTTTTAGATGAAGGGAATGCGTCTTTTCAAAAGACGCCTTCCCTTCAAAATATATATATTTTTTAAAACGGAAGGCATCTTTCTAAACGACCATTGAAGCAACTCCGTGTTCACGGTTTAAAACGAAAAAATTGCAAAAGTTGCAGTAACACACGGTATCATTATCGCAGAGAGCTCAGAAGCTCGTTAATGGCGATTTAAAACAACAACAAGAAGAAGAAGAAGAAGCAGAAGAAGAAAGATGTGGTCAGGGAGTGAAAGAAGCAGAAGAACGGTGAGGTTGTTCTGTCCGGCTGTGTCTAAGGCGATTCAGTTAGTAGTAGCAGTAGGGTTGGAAGAGCAGCAGAAGCTGGATCTCGGTTCCATTGCTCGGAACTTCTTCATCAGGCAAGAAGAAGAAATCCCCTAAAATTTTGAAATGGGTGTTTGATTTTGGTGGATTTCGAACATGGGTAGCATCTGATTTGAGCTGATTTTGGTGTTATTTTTTTAATTGATTAGTAAGATTTACTTATTTTCCCTCTCTTAGACAGTATTACTAGTACTACTTCTACTTCTTCTCACTTAACCTGTAATTTTCTCAGCCTTTTTGTTCAATTTTATTAACTGGGTCTTTTTTTTGTGTTATTTTATCAAAATCTTGAAATGGGTGTTTGATTTTGGTTGATGTAGAACATGGGTGAGATCTAATTTGTGGTAATCTTGATTTTTTTTAATGGTTTGATTAGTGGGAAGGGGTGGTGGTTTTAATATGAGGTATTCAAGCAAGATCCAAAACTAAGGAAATGAAAAAAAAAAAAAATTTAAACAAGGAGGTACAGAAGATCGGATGGGAAGAAATGAAAAAAAAAATTTTAAACAGAAGGCGTCTTTTAGAAAGACGCCTTCTGTTTTAAAAAAAAAAAATTTTGAAGGGAATGCGTCTTTTCAAAAGACGCCTTCCCTTCACCTAAAAAAAATATGAAGGGAATGCGTCTTTTCAAAAGACGCTTTTTATTCACATAAAAAAAATTGTGAAGGGAAGACGTCTTTTGAAAAGACGCCTTCCTTTTACTTGAAAAAAATGTCACCTCCGCATGGACGTGGTACTTGTATGGCGCGTTAACTGTACGAAAAATAGTAAAGTAGGGTAAACCTGACAATATTTGTGTATGAACGTCACTTTATATATATATATATATAAAGTGGTGGATAGCTATTCAACTGCCAGATCTACACGATTGGACACACTTTTTCTCACACAATGAGCGGCGTGAGAACTTGGAAACTTACCATCAACGGTCAACTGTTCTCATTTCTTTCTAAGAACAAAACTAACGCACAAAAATTTCTTCATCATCTTCTTCTTCTTCTTCTTCTTCTTCAACAGCCTCTGTCTAGAAGAAAAATAATAATGAAGCATGAAGAAGCAGCAGCTATTCTAATCTGCTGCTTCCTTTCCTTGTTCCAAATCTCAATCTCATCAGACACTCTAACTGTAAACCAAACCCTCCGAGACGGCGACACCATTATATCCCCAAAACAACGCTTCGAATTAGGATTTTTCCGTCCCGGAAACTCCAACAACAATCGATACTTGGGCATTTGGTACAAGAACATCCCAGATCGAACCATCGTTTGGGTCGCAAACAGAGACTACCCATTATCAGATTCCACCGGAACTCTCAAAATCACCGACGATGGCAATCTCATACTCACTAATCAAGCCGCAAACACCATCTGGGCTACCAACGCTTCAAAGACCCAAAACCCAGTTGTTGCCAAGCTCTTGGATTCGGGAAATCTCGTCATCTTACAAGCAAATCAAGACGACCCAGAAGAACAAAACGAGAATTATCTCTGGCAAAGCTTCGATTACCCTACAGACACATTATTACCAGGAATGAAGCTCGGTTTGGATCTAAAAACGGGTTTTAATCGGGTCATGACATCGTGGAAAGCCCAAGACGACCCGGGAACCGGAGATTACTCGTTCAGAGTGGAACCGCAGGGATTGCCAGAAATATTTTTGATGAATCGATTGAACCGACTGTATCGAAGTGGGCCGTGGAACGGACTCGGGTTTAGCGGAGTACCCGAAATGAAGCCAAATCATATTTTCAATTTCAGCTTTGTTACGAGCCAAGATGAGATTTTTTACACATTTTCGCTGTTAAACGAATCGATTTATTCGAGATTGGTGGTGAATTACTCGGGTACTCTTCAGAGATTTACGTTGCTGCAGACGACACGGTCTTGGAGTTTGTTTTGGGACGCGCCAAAGGATCAATGCGATGATTACAGAGAGTGTGGGAGTTATGGGATTTGTAATACGAATGATTCGCCTGTTTGTAATTGCGTGCCAGGGTTTGAGCCTAGAGATGAAGATGCGTGGAACTTGAGAGACGGGACTGGTGGGTGTGTGTTAAAGAAGAGATTTGAGTGTGGGAAAGATGATGGGTTTTTGAGGCTTGAAGGGATGAAATTGCCTGATTGTGGGAAGAGTTTTGTGAATCGAAGCATGAGTTTGGAAGAATGTGAAGGGACTTGTAGAGAGAATTGTTCTTGTGTGGCTTATTCTAGTGCTAATATTAGTATTAATGGTGGTGGTGGTGGTAGTGGGTGTGTGATTTGGTTTGATGATTTGGTGGATCTTCGTGAGTATGCTGAAGGAGGGCAAGATCTTTACGTTCGTGTGGCGGCTTCTGTTCTTGGTAAGTAATTTTTTTTTGTTTTAATTCTCGAAAATTCTTTAGAGCTAAAGAAAGATGAAGACAAAAGAATGATCAGTAATGACGACCATGACTCAGTGAGTTGTGTCGATTCAGTGGGTTATGGTGAGTTGAGATCCAATACGGTTGTTGATTTTTTTTTAAAAATTTACTACTGAGTGGGGTGAGACACGTGGCATGGTGGGGATCCATGTTTTGACTTTTCAACGAAATTAGTAGCCGACATTTACGACTTTTCAAAGGAAGGTTTTGTCTACAAGTTCAATTTTGCTGCTTCTGAGTTTTAACCGTGTGTGTGTTAAGTGTTTCTTCGGTGACTGTAGATATATTTACACCACGTGGCACTTTAATCTAACACTTGGTTAACTATAATGTGAAAAAGGGCGCCAGGATGACTGACCTAGAGCTGAATTTTTTTCTATTTGTTATTATTATTGTTGTTGTTATTATTATTATATAATAATGGGTAGAACTGCTTTGTTTGATCATTATTGAGTTTGTGTATTATATGTTAAGATGTTGATCGAACAGTGAAAGATTGCTACTTTTCTATTGTATTTCTTCTATCTTGTATACCTAGCACATTTAACACTGACATTTTAAATAAGGTTTTTGAATTGAACGATGTACAAATAAAAGAGAAGTCAAATCATTTGAGTTTGTTGTCATTAAATTCTTCGTAGAAAATTAAGTAATAGACTCTGTGCGTCGTCGCGTGAGGTGGAATTTAGAAAGAAAGGTTTTTCTCATTAAAACAAAGAGTAATGTTGTAACGTTACATGTACGTCAGTTGTCATTATTATTTTTTGAGCTAACACTTAATCTGTTTTAGATGTTTTGAGAATGCGTGTATATTTGAGGATATTGCGTAATATACGCATATTCTTAGAACATTCAAAGAAGCTAAGTGTTAGCGTCAAAAAATAACGTTACCACCCATCATTTTCTAACAGAAAAATATAGACACTTTATTTATTTTTTATGGCATAGTTAACTTTTATTTGTGTTAGTTATGCAACAAAATTGACCCAATATATTGTTCTTCAACTGGGCATGAAGCATGAAGCATGTCTTGATGTTTGATATTTCATATTTGTGAACTGTTTTTCATTTGGTTGATCTGATTTTCTTGCAGAAGATGGTGGAAACAGTGGCAGTAGAAGCCATTCTTCTAGTAAAAAGAAACCAGTAGCTGTGATAGTCACAGCAATTGTAGTTCCAACAGTTGCTCTACTAGGACTTTGTGTTTTCTTTGTATGGAAGAAGAAGCTGAAGAAAAGCAGCAACAACAGAACAACAGAAGAGAGAGGTCATCACTATTTCAAACACTTTGGGAAAAATGAGCTTATATATAGAACATCCTGCATTCTCATTAGTTAATTCTAAACAAATCTTCGATGCTATTGGAAAACAGGGAGAAGGGAGAAAAGCCAGGATTTAATATTCAACAAGGTTCAATCGGGCTCAAGAGATTACACTGAAGAACACAATGACGATCTCGAATTACCTCTCTTTGATTTCACCACATTAGCTGCTGCAACCAGAAATTTCAGCCATGGAAGCAAGCTTGGGCAGGGCGGATTTGGTAGTGTCTTCAAGGTAAACAAATAAATAGATAAAAATCTCTAATGAATGAATGAATTGGGTCATATACAATGTGAATATTCATATTTGTGCTTGACATATGTAGTTGGGCTTGATATATAACAGCTATAGCTTTCAAGGTCAAGCAATTTCTAACATAGTATCAGAGCGTTGTTATTGTGGAGGTCTTGTGTTCAAACCTCCCTGCAAGCATATTTGCTTGTTTATCACATTTATCAATCATGCGTATGTGAGGGGATGTGTTAATATCTATGTTTGTGTGTGATATGTTGGGTTTAAGAGCTTTTAATTTCATGGAACTCAACAGGGTATATTGGCAGATGGGAAAGAAATAGCGGTGAAGAGACTGTCTAAGAATTCAGGTCAAGGAATAGAAGAATTCAAGAATGAAGTTTTGTTAATTGCAAAGCTTCAACACAGGAATCTTGTTAGGCTTCTGGGTTGCTGCATTGAAGGAGAAGAAAAGATGTTGATTTATGAGTACATGCAAAACAAAAGCTTGGATGGTGTTCTTTTCAGTTAGTTTTCTTTACCTTTTCAGCACATTTACAGTTATCAATCAAATGCATTTAGCCTTACTATATCAATGAGATATATATATATATATATTTTTTTTTTTTATTCAGATAAAGTTAACTGCTTGTTGTTGGATTGGAGAAAGAGATTCAACATAATTGTGGGGATTGCTCGAGGACTACTTTATCTTCACCAAGATTCGAGGTTTAGGATTATTCATAGGGATCTCAAAGCAAGCAATATTCTACTGGATGGAGAAATGAACCCAAAAATCTCAGATTTTGGAATGGCAAGAATATTTGGAGGGGACGAAACTGATGAAGCAAATACAAAGCGAGTAGTTGGAACATAGTAAGTAGTAGTTAATTGTTTGTTAATGTTTGTTAAAATTAGCTTGACACTATTAGTGATAGCTTCATATGTATAGTCAGGCCTCAGAGTATCAAATATAGCTTTTAGGTCGAATGGTTTCTATGGTATCAAAGGTTTTGGTTTTGTGAGAATTTGGATGTTTACCTATTTATGTATTTGGTATTTGTTTGTTCTTTTATCTCCTTTCTGCATCTCCACATGAGTAGCAGAGTATAGTGGTTGCTAACATAAATACAAGAGACAAGACAAAAGAACTTTTGTGGCAATCAAAACAAAATTAGGACACATGCTTAATACCGTAAAAAAAAGATCTAATTATCGTTCTTTGATATTATGAAGTGGTTATATGGCGCCAGAGTACGCAATGGATGGGCTCTTCTCCATAAAATCTGATGTTTTCAGCTTTGGAGTTTTGGTACTTGAGATAGTAAGTGGGAAGAAGAACAGGGGATTTTACCATTCCAACAATGAACACAACCTTCTTGGACATGTAAGTGCACAAGGCTTTATATCCAATCATCCTCTTTATTTTTTGTTGGGATTACTTGAGGGGGTGATGTTAATCAAATTGGAATATTAATTTTCAGGCATGGAGGCTATGGAAAGAAGGAAAAGCTTCGGAGTTGATGGATCCATCACTAGGAGATTCCTGTATAGACTATGAAGTGTTTAGATGTATACAAGTAGGGCTGTTATGCGTTCAAGAACGGGCGGAAGAAAGACCCACCATGTCATCTGTGGTTTTGATGTTGAGTAGTGAAGCTGTGGCGATGGCACAGCCAAAGCAGCCTGGATTTTGTTTAGTTAGTAGTCCCTTAGAAACAGAATCATCTTCTAGTAAGCAAGACTCTTGTACTGTGAACCATGTTACAGTGACAATGCTAGATGCTAGGTAGATGTGAATTTTATCTGTTTAATTTCTTCTTCTTTTAAGGCTCATTTTGTAAATTCGAAAAATTGTGAATTCAGTTCTTGTAATGCCTTTTGTACTTGTAGAGAGGGAAAAGAAAAAGAATGATTTTACAGGAAATATAAATTTAGATGTTCTTGCTACCTAGTTTTAGTTTTTCCATGAAAAAATAGTGGTAATGCATGCATCAATCGAAGCGAATTGCAAATCAAACTATTAAATCCAAAAGAATGTCAAAATCAACCCACACAAGAATGCACAAATTTACGCAGTTCGACGAGAGAAATAAATCACTAATGGGGAGAATTCAAATAGGGTTACAACGTTTGCTCAAATCTATTTTCACACATAAATCTAAAGTTTTCTTGTACCCAATTCTCACACACCCAAGGGTTTATACAAGAATTAATAACCCAACTCATACCAAAATGTTCAAAATACTCTTAATGAATACAAGCTAATAAATCAACAGGAGTTTCATATATTGAACAAATTTTCAAAGCATAAGTAAACATAACAATTGATATACAAGATTAAACGAATTATAAGTTATTTCAAATGGTCTCGAATTCAATAATATAGAGCTCCTAATGGCAGCGGCTCTATCGACCTTCGACCACAGTAGTTGATATTTCATTTATGGAGCGAGATCCAGTTCCTGTAGTAGATGAGTCTGGATCCCTGGGATGACTAGTCACAACAAATGCAGGCTGCTTAATTGAAGGAATTGATGTTTCATTGCCTAACATGAAGACGACGCTGGACATTGTTGGCCTATCTTTTGCATTTTCTTGAACACACAAGATCCCAACTTGAATGCAGTTTAGAACCTCTTGTTCAGGATATGAATCAGCCATCGAAGGGTCAACTAGTTCCAAAGGTCTGCCATCTTTCCATAGCTCCCATGCCTGTACTAGTTTCACATTAATTATCGTCTTTAATAATGAAAGAAACTAGGATCGATTTTGATCTATAGCTTACAAATTACCTTTAGATGATTTTTTTTTTGAAAGGAAACACCTTTAGATGATTATACTTACATGCTTTAGTAAATTCATTGAGGGATCTTCATGGTAATAACCACTGTTCTTCGTGCCACTAATGATCTCTAATAGTAAGACTCCGAAGCTAAATACGTCGGATTTTATGGAGAATAATCCATCCATTGCATATTCTGGAGACATATAACCACTGCAGGAAAATGTAATCACAAGAAAGCCTTTAGTCTCATCAATCTAATATGATTGTACTTAATTCAACTCGACAACACTTCTTCCCAACTATAAAAGGTTGGCTACATGAACTCGTCTCTTTCATTAAATGCTATGTTGATAGATATATGACAAGTAGTTATATGTTTCTTGGTAACTTTTGGTATGTGTGTGACTAAAATAACTTTCACCTTAGATATGAACAAGTTCATCATATGATATATATAAGTTGAGATCTCACTTTCATTAGAACCGAGACCTTTTAGAATAAAACCACGCACCTGGGCTCCGAAGTAGTGAAGTTAGGGAAAGTATCATTACTATTTGAAATCTAGGCTCACCTAACGAGTGATATAGTGAAGTGAAGTATACCTAATAGGGCTAGAAAGTCTTTGAATGAAATAGTATATATGTTTGTGTGCATTTGTTGTGGTACTTACTAAGTCCCGACAACTCTATTAGTGTTTGCTTGAATTTGGTTGCCTCCAAATATTCTTGCCATTCCAAAATCCGAAATCTTAGGATTCATCTCTGCGTCCAGTAGAATATTGCTTGCTTTCAAGTCCCTATGAATAATTCTCAATCTTGAGTCTTGATGAAGATAAAGGACTCCTCGAGCAATTCCAAGAATAATTTCGTAGCGCAACCTCCAATCCAATAAACCGCTTCTAGTTTGATCTGTCTTAAAATTGCTCAAGTTATTCAGCAAAGAATTTTACAAACTCTACAAACAATCCAACAGTGGCAAAATGTAAGGAACTAGTATCAATCGAAGCGCACCGAAGAGAAAGAAGTCCAAGCTTTTATTAGGCATGTATTCATAAATCAACATCTTTTCTTCTCCTTCGACGCAGCAGCCCAGAATCTGAACAAGATTCCTATGTTGAAGTTTTGCAATTAGCATAACTTCATTTTTGAATTCATTTACTCCTTGCCCTGAATTTTTCGACAATCTCTTCACAGCCATTTCGCGCCCATCAATTAGCCTACCCTGAGAATTTTTCATTTGAACTTAGCTCAAACTAATCATTTTCTCTAACTCTTTTCTAGCTTACAGCAAAATGAGACAACCGAATTCAACAAAGGACTTGCGAAAAACAGAGCTTACCTTGTAAACAGAACCGAAACCACCGGATCCAAGCTTATTACTTGAAGAGAAATCCTCTGTGGCAGCCATCATTGTATCAAGATCAAAGATTGGTAAATCAAAGTTTGCATTAGTTTCTTCAAGGTGCTTTGCACATGGAGAGCCCTTGTAACTTTCTGAGTTAGACACATTAAATAGTAGCCTTTGAATTCTTTCTTTCTTCATCAAGCCTGAAAATGGTATTATACCCAAAAAGACGAAAAAAATAATGAGTAATATTTTTCTCCCCCTTCTTCATCAACATATTAAGATGGAAATAATGGCTTCTATTACCTCTTCTCTTTGTTTTCTTCAACCACCAGTATATAACTGAGATCAAGATCAGTAACCCAACAACAATAGCCACACACAGGATCACCACCTTTTTCTTGGTGAAAAAACCCTTTGATTTTCTCATTGCATTTTCTGCTAAAATAATCATTTTAGCTAGTTGTTAGAAAACTGTTAATTGCAAAGCACACATAAAATACACGCAAAACAAAAAGTGGAAGACACTTGATTTTTATGTGGTTTGTAAAATCCTTACCTATATTGAGTATACCAACACTCTTTCTACTATCAAATTGATGTTTACAGTGAAATCTTACTCTCATCGCTCTCTCTTTTTTTTTCCTCTCTCGTTTGCAATTAAAATCCTAACAAACAATTGAGTTTTTATAAACTAAAATAATAATCCCACATCGGATAGAGACAAGTTCATCATATAATTGTGATCTTATCCTCAATAGTATTAATGTCTTTTAAAGTGATACCTCATCTGTAGGTGATTAAGTTGGGGACAATATCAGTAATAGTTTAAGATCCATGTTGCCCAACACACCAAAAAGTCTATATACAAACTCACTCATAGGGGTATAGTTATCACTCCAAAACAAATAAGGAATCTTATCCCGCAAGACCCAAACGAGTTACTCCTAAACTTATGGAGCTTAATCCCCCATGAGTCAATGTAGCACCATAATTCTGATTCAGGCTTTACACTCCAACAATCTTCAAAATTGCTAAGAAAAAGAAAAAGAAAATAAAAGATCAAACAGCACCTTAAGACTCACCTAATGCAATGGCATCAACTCGAACATACAAATCTTGCCCTCCATCAGCATACTCTCTAATATCATTCAGGGCCCCAAACCACGCCAAGCACCCACTTCCTTGTCCATTAACATCAGCACTAGCAAACCCAGTGCAAGAACAGTTCTTCCTACACTCAATCTCACAATCTTTGAGTCCCAAACTCATATTAACTCTAGAATTTGAAGCATCAGGCACTTTCAACCTCACCATCTTCAAAAACCCATCACCCTTCCCACACCCAACCTCTCTTTCCCTCACACAACCCTGTGATCCATCTCTCAAGTACCAATCCCTAGGAGATTTAGGCCTAAACCCAGGAAGACATGAACAAACCAAAGCATTATTAGAATTACAACTACCAAACGCTCCACACTCCCCATAATCATCACAACTATCCTTCGGAGCCGACCAGAAACTGTTCCATCTATGAACACCTTCCACCCACGTCGATCTGTGTACAAAGCCCAAGCCATCCAAGTAGAATCTGGAGAAAATTGATGCATTATAAATAGTATAAGTTATGTAAATCTCATCTGGGTCGTTGACAAAACTGTAATTAAAGATGAAATTTCTTGTCATTTCAGGTACACCACTCCAAGCTCTTCCATTCCAATACCCACTTCTCCATACTAATTTCGGCCCTCGCCCGAGAAAGAACTCCGGCGCCCCTGTCCGGTCGAGACTAAACGTGAATTCCCCTGTTCCGGGATCGTCACGAGATTTCCATGATGTTAATGACCAATTTAATCCGGATTTGGGACTTGACCCAAGTTTCATGCCAGCAAGAAAAGTATCCGTTGGATAATCAAAGCTTTGCCATAAGATAATACCTGTATTTTTGCCAATTAATAAGAGATTACCTGAATCCAAAAGCTTCAAGGTTGGCGAACTAGTAGTTGTAGTACTGTTTTTTAATGGAATTGATGACCATATGGGTAGGGATGAATTTCCATTGAAGATAGCTAGATTTCCTTGGTTATCAATCTTGAGAACTCCTGAAGAACTTTTTATTGGATTGTCTCTGTTTGCTACCCAAACTACTGTTTGTTCAGGAACTTTGTTGTACCAAATTCCGACGTAGCGGTTGGGAGAATTGCCGGGACTGAAGAAGCCCAGAGCGAAGGTTTTGCCATTGGAGACTAATGTTTCACCATCTTTGATGAACTGGGTAGGTGTGATTGTGTCTGTTGCGTAGCAGAATTGGAAGAGAAGTAGAAGAAGAGAAGATTTTAGGAAGGAGGGTGGCATCGTTGCAGATGGGTTCTGTTCGTTGTTGTGGCAGAGGAAGTAAATGAGATCAGGTGGGAAGAAGCGCCATGAATTAATTGATCATGATTTGAAAAGATTATTTTACAAGTTTAAGTGGGTGATGATCATATGAATGATGATGATGTTTGAAAGGTTTATGTGATGGAGAGCTTTGGAGTCATTAATAGAGAAAAAAAGATGGTGCACCCACCTGCATTAACTGAGAATAAATAAGAGCGTGCAGCAGATGAACAGAGATCAATTTTGATTTTAATAATTTTTTTGGTCAATTTTTAGATATTTACTTATTCTTACTTATATATTTTTGTTAATCAACTAAAAATATTAAAATATCAAAAATAGTAATTTTCTTTTCCTAAACACTTTAATTAATAAATAATTAATTATATAATAACCATTTTACACAGTATTACATGCACAATATCTCATTTAAAAGAAACATAAATACTCTGTACGTTTTCCTTCTATAATTAGATTAGATTAGATTAGATTAGATGTTTTGCCTTTCTGGGGTAAGGTCTTGTATGCCTCCATGTGGCCAAAGAATGACTCTGTTTTCTTTTCTTTCCACTGACGCCAGTCTTATTTTATTTTTGTTTTTTAAGATCTGCCGGCGTTTTGATTAATTGATGATAGAAGATGAAGACGCCATTAATGGTGGAGACCTAATGATAGGAACCGCACCGACGATTGCAAATTGCTCAGTTCGGTTTTTCAAACTTTTTACCGAGATGTCAACAAGTAACCATTAGACTTGACACTTAGCAGTGATATATGATTGAATCTAATTTGTTCAGTCAATTCATTTAGTTTAAATTTTATTTTATTAAGTTTTCTTATTCTTATTTTAACGTACAAGTTTTCCTAGCATCCAAGTAAAAAATATTATGATAGAAGATGTGCTAATAGCGATGTTCAAAGTCAATGTCAAGACTACTTGAACTAAATTAATAATCTCATAATAGATAATGAATTAAGTTAATCACATTCACGATTTGCTGGAAGCAACTCTTGTGGGAAATCATCGCATCAGACCGTTGGTGTGGAGATTAGTTGGGTAGTAATGAGAGAACAAGTTAGCCATCAACCTATTCATCATATACCCAGATAAGAGACGGACTATAGTGCATTCGATCTTCTCAAAAAAAAAAAAAATGGAGACTATCAATATGAGTAATCCCGTGCGTAGATTTTAGTCCATAGGCGACCAATTAAAAAATAAAAGGTTGGACATGCTATTCCACTTTTTCTCTTTTTACTAATCTTTTGGACAATAAGTGGACTTTTAACTATGCTCACACAACCTATAAGTTAAAAATATATATATTTTTATTTTTTGATAACTTGAGATATTCGGGTCAACTTATATGCATCGATTAATCTTAAAGGACAAGCCCTAATGAAATGATCAGAGAATGGTGTTTCCTCAATAGGTGTGTATAATTGCACCTACACATAGTTCTTGACGCAAAAAAAAAAAATTTTAGACAAAGGTCACATCACACCACATTGCGAATAACATTTAATTTATTCATGTGGAGATTTAAGCTCTAGTCATCAACGAGGCTATAAATGTTTTTGACTACTACACCAAGGTGTCATTCGCTTTTATTTCACTTGTTATCTATTAATTTAAATAGTGAAGTTATTGCCAATGGTATATTTAATTATATTTTTCCAACTTTTTCTACTAATTCATTTGAAAATCTCTATTTTTGAAAATAGACTTGACCCTTAGCAGTGATATATGATTGAATCTAATTTGTTCAGTCAATTCATTTTGTTTAAATTTTATTTTATGAAGTTTTCTTATTCTTATTTTAACGTACAAGTTTTCCTAGCCTCCAAGTAGAAAATATTATGATAGAAGATGTGCTAATAGCGATGTTCAAAGTCAATGTCAAGAATACTTGAACTAAATTAATAATCTCATAATAGATAATGAATAAGTTAATCACATTCACGATTTGCTGGAAGCAACTCTTGTGGGAAATCATCGCATCAGACCGTTGGTGTGGAGATGAGTTCGGTAGTAATGAGAGAATAAGTCAGCCATCAACCTATTCATCATATACCCAGATAAGAGACGGACTATAGTGCATTGTATCTTCTCAAAAAAAAAAAAAAATGGAGACTATCAATATGAGTAATCTCGTGCGTAGATTTTAGTCCATAGGCGACCAATTAAAAAAATAAAAGGTTGGACATGCTATTCCCCTTTTTTTCTTTTTACTAATCTTTTGGACAATAAGTGGACTTCTAACTATGCTCACACAACCTATAAGTTAAAAATATATATTTTTTTATTTTTTGGTAACTTGAGATATTCGGGTCAACTTATATGCATCGATTAATCTTAAAGGACAAGCCCTAATGAAATGATCAGAGAACGGTGTTTCCTCGCTAGGTGTGTATAATTGCACCTACACAGTTCTTGACGCAAAAAAAAAAAAAATTTAGACAAAGGTCACATCACACCACATTGCGAATAACATTTAATTTATTCATGTGGAGATTTAAGCTCTAGTCATCAATGAGGCTATAAATGTTTTTGACTACTACACCAAGGTGCCATTTGCTTTTATTTCACTTGTTATCTATTAATTTAAATAGTGAAGTTGTTATTGCCAATGGTATATTTAATTATATTTTTCCAACTTTTTCTACTCATTCATATGAAAATCTCTATTTTTGAAAATATTAAGTTTTTATACATGCTTTTTCAAGTGATTATTTACATATATTGTTTTTTTTTTAGAGGATACAAGTACAATTGTATTAATATAAAATAATAGCATGTACATGAACCAAAATTTGCCAAAAGAAACACTAGAGTATATAAACTCCTTAAGACATGCATGCACTCCAATCCCTCACCCAATCATTTACCGAAAAACCATTATAAATTGTTGATGCTGCAGCCCAATATGTTGGGCCTAAAACAATTTTCTCCCATAAATTGTACATCTCCCGCTCTTTGGCTCAAAAGATCCTCAGATTCCTTTCAATCCACAGCCCCCAAGTGGTTGCAAATGAGATAATTCTACAAACATCTTTCACGCTTCGGAACCCGAGGCAATTTGTGCCAATGAAATGCACTCCTCACATGATGATGGCCTGAAGAACACATGCACTCCCACCTTTGCCACATCTCCCTAGCTGCACGACATTGTATGAATAAATGATCTATCAACTCTCCATCAAGTTTGCACAAGGGGCAGCAATGAGGAGAAATAGCTCTATATGGATACCTCTTTTGCAACATATCCGCCGTGTTGAACTTTTTATGCACCAAAGCCCATCCAAAATTTTTTACCTTAGAGGGAAAATGAGCACTCCACAAGCGAGGAAATGGAAGGGGTTATGATTTGCAGATAATCAATGATGCAATCAAGGAGAGATTTGCATGAGAAGACCCCATTTGGAAGTAACAACCATCTAAACCTATCATGTTCTGGGGTCAACCGAATATCTAATAGTAGTGACACGAGGTTATCAAGCTGACAGACGAATCTAGATGGAACATGTCACACCCTGGGTTGCACAGCGTGCCCCCTACCCAGGTGTGAGCGCACCCCCTCGGGACGAACGCCTAGCCATTATGGATCCATAATATTGTCATATCGCCATGTAGCAACCCAACCTCAGCTGGTCTACATCGAAACGATTATTTGTCCCTACTATTCTCTCATGAATAGTAAAGGGCCTCCCTAGGAATCGAACTCGAGACCTTCTTTAAGGAGTCTAATTTCGCATTCCTAGTAGCCACTGCCTTTTTGTCACACCCTGGGTTGCACAGCGTGCCCCCTACCCAGGTGTGGGCGCACCCCCTCGGGGCGAACGCCTAGCCATAGTACCACATAATATTGTCATATCGCCATGTAGCAACCCAACCGCAGCTGGTCTACATCGAAACGATTATTTGTCTGTTACTATTCATGAATAGTGCAGGGCCTCCCTAGGAATCGAACTCGAGACCTCCCTTAAGGAGTCTAATTTCGCATTCCTAGTAACCACTGAGCTACTAGGAATGCGAAATTAGACTCCTTAAGGGAGGTCTCGAGTTCGATTCCTAGGGAGGCCCTGCACTATTCATGAATAGTGGCAGACAAATAATCGTTTCGATGTAGACCAGCTGCGGTTGGGTTGCTACATGGCGATATGACAATATTATGTGGTACTATGGCTAGGCGTTCGCCCCGAGGGGGTGCGCCCACACCTGGGTAGGGGCACGCTGTGCAACCCAGGGTGTGACAGAACAAGTCTAATGAAATGGAAATTTCAATAGGTGTCTAAAGATGAGTTACTATTCAATACAAAGGCCACAATAGGAAGCCAGTGGGCTGAGGACAATTGGTAAAGTCTAGGAAGGAAAACGTGTAGCCAAAGTAGAGTCTCCAAACCATTTATCCTCCCAAAATCAAAAGGATAAACCATTTCCCATTGTTGGGGGGATGTATGGCCAAACTAATGGAATTAATGATGAAATAAATTTCTAAGAACTCCTAAATGTCGAGGAGGTGGAATGGGTGATGTCCCAACACGAGTTCTCATTCCCATGGATACTTCTAACCACTTTAGCCCATAATGAATCTTTTCTTGTGTGATTCTCCAGAGCCACTTAGCAGCAAGAGCTACGTTCTTCTTCTCAATGTTGCCAATGCCAAATCCACCCTTGTTGACTGGCATCTGCACCACCTTCTAATTGACCAAATGACAGTTATTATTGTTGTCAACCCCTTTCCATAGAAACTATCGCATCTTTTTCTCAACTTCCATAGCCACCTCATGAGGAATTTTGAATATAGAGAGAAAATATGTTGGAAATGTTGCCAGGGTAGCAAGGCGGATTTAAAACTAATGAGTCAAGTATAGTTACCAGAAGTGTTCTAATAGCAGGAAATGTTGTTGCGGAGGGTGTCAAGACGTCAACGAATAGTTGAAAGCGCAGACAATCAGTGTCTCAGAAAAAGTTGAGAAAACAACGAAATGCAATTATTTACGACTACGTGATGGGACACGATGAGCCGTCTGAGAAAGTGTTGGTAGCGGATGGTGAGCGTTCGTGGCTGGAGGCGGATCTTCAAAACTGGGAACATGAGCAATCGGAGGGCGAGATTGGCTCCTTGGACGAAGACATCAAGAGCGATGGCGGCAATTATAACGTGAAGGCAACCGTGGAGGGCGATCTTTTGAACACATCCGGCATGGAACAACTAAATTCCAAGACAACAAAGGTATGTTCAAAAAAGTTACCTTTTGAATCAAATTATGAGCATTCTAACCATGTGGCACCAAGAAATCTTCCCTTTTCATCTCTCCCTCAACAAAACCCCAATGATGCCCATGAACAAAACACCCAACCGTCCTTTCCCCAACCTTGTAACCCAGACACCTCATCCCAACGAAGTTCGAATTCCAAGCATAGACATGACACAGTTAGTAAATTGGAGGAAGGTGTGCTCATATTGGCCAAGGGGGCAGTAGTACAGAGTCCAAATTCAGAAGGGTCGTCGAAGTCCTCAAAAAAATTGGGGTCGATTATGAGAAAAATGGACTTGCAATGTACAAAATCTCGGGGCTGCAGACAAGTCAGGTTGGCATTGATGAAAACAGTGATGGTAATGTACAGGGGCTGAGCAAGACTAAACAGAATCAAAGGGCTTCAATAAATGATCCATGAAGATATTATCATGAAACATACAAGGATGTGGCGCAAGCTGGAAGCAATGTTTAGTCAAGAAGACCATCTGCAAAATAAAACTAGATATTGTTGTCTTGCAGGAGACGAAGAAAGAGGTTATTGAACGACAAACTATGGGTCAATTATGGAGCTCAAGGTTCAAGAGTTGGATTATAATGCCTGCTCTTGGATCAGGTGGGAGTATCATGGTGGTATGGGATGTGAGATCAGTACAAGTTCTTCAGAACTTGGCTGCTGGCTATTCAATTTCCATACTTATAACAGGGGATGATGGCATTCGTTGGTGGTTTACTTGTATCTATGGACCGTCTAATGCATATGATAGAGAAAGCTTTTGGGTTGAGATTGTTGGACTCAGCTCCATTTGTGGAGACAAATGGTTTTCAGGGGGAGACTTTAATACAGTCTAATTTCTTCATGAGAAATGAAATAGTAGCAGGCTAACAAAAAGTATGCAAATGTTCGACATCGTGATCTCCAATTTAGCGTTGCAGGACACACCACTTTTGAATGCTAGATGCACATGGTCTAATTTCAGAGAAGACCCAATATGTTGTTGGTTGGACAAATTCTTGTGGGCCTCGGGTTGGGAGTCAATGTATCTAATATGTCAACAGGAATGTGCTCCTCGCACAACATCAGATCATTGTCCCATTGTCTTGGATACATCCAGAACCAAATGGGGACCTACCCCATTCCGCTTTGAGAACATGTAGTTATCACACTAAGATTTTAGAAGCAACATTTTTGTATGGTGGAGTCTAGCCTTAGCCCACGGTCAAGTGGGTCATAGGTTCATGGTTAAATTATTCGAAATGAAGAAATTTCTAAAAAGATGGGATCAAGAGGTCTTTGGGGCCATGCACATACAAAAGAAGGCATTGGTGGAATTAATCCGCCACTTGGATAGTGTGGAAGCTTCCCCCATGTGGTCGGGTCAAATGATTGAGGCCCCGAAAAAGAGCCAAGTTGGAGTTGGCCAACATCTCTATCAGAGAAGAGAGGTTGGTTTCACATAAAGCAAAGATTAAGTAGATCAAAGAAGGGGACGCGAACTCTGGTTTTTTCCATAGTGTATTGAATAAAAGAAGGTGAAAAACACAATTACACAGTTGGAATCTAGCGATGGGAACTTAGTGTGCATTAAAACAAGATCGTGGGGGAAATAGTGGGTTTCTTTCAGAGATAGTACGCGGCTCCTAACCAAGATTCTTGGGGTGTTGCGGGCTTAAATTGGGATCCCATATCCGCAGAAGACATGGTTTGGCTTGATTTTTTCCTCTTTGTTGATTTTTGCAACCACCTTGGGTATGAATTGGTGTCATTTTAGCTTTTTTTTTTTTTTTTTTTTTTGTAAATCACCCAAGTCAAATCCTTAGGCACATCTAAACTCTAAAGGAAGCCGAGAGACTAGAAATCCACTAATATATATATATATATATATATATATATTAATTCATTAGGAGCAAGTAGACACCTAGATAACAAGTAGGATTCTAAGTGCACGCAACCCATAAGTTGTATGCCTACAACAAAAGGCTAATAGACTCGCACCATATTACAAATAACATTTATTTTTATCGTGTGGCGATTTGATCTTCATTTACCAATCTGCTTAGAAATACTCTTGGCCACCGCACCAAGTGGTCATTTAGATTTTTTTTTCTTTTTTTTTTTTCTTTTTCTAAGTAACTTACATGACTGTCATATAATGCAAGTTATGTTATGCGTCAAGTGAAGAGTCCCGATGGCATTTGCCACATTTCCTAAGTAAAAAAATTTGATTAAACTTTTAATTTGTTAAAATTTATAAGTGTCTTTGCACCATTTCTTTGAATATCATTTATATATTAGTTTCGGAAAAATACCTTCTTGAGTATTTCAAATACTAAATGCCTTTATAATTTGGCATCACCCCCTCTTCTATAAGTGGGAAAGGTTCAAGACTAAATGCCTTTATAATTTGGCATCACCCCCTCTTCCACAAGTGGGAAAGGTTCAAGTCCTCCACCCATGACTATTTGTCCTTCAAGGTCTTATTGTGGCCTATCGCCCTTAGATGTGAGGGTTATAGTATCATTTCATCAGGCCTTTGCCTATTTTCTAGTGGCTTATGTGCCCACATTGCCTCTTTACCATGGCTGCCAATTATACCTACATTTTGATATAAAAATGAATTGCTTTTATAATTCATGCTCTTTGTAAATTCTTATTTAGAATTCTTCATCTGCCTAATCTAGTTGAAGTTTTGCATTTGGTCTTTCTTTCGTAAGTTTGTTCCTAAACGTTCAGGTGGACAACAAATTCTTCTAATATTATAACTACAATGTCTCCTCTTTATTGTCAAATGCAGATGTAACAAACAACCTCTTTATTAGTCTTTATAAATGTTCAACCATAATGTTTAATAACTTGTCTTTTATTAAGTTGTTATCCCATCAACCATAAAAATCACAAGTAATGCTTAAAACTGCACTTCCAATATCAAATGAATCAAGTAAGAATAACATCAATGAAAGTTCTAATACCATCTAGTGAAAACTAATAGTACTAATGATGCCTGATGACAAATTACTTAACGATTACAATCATAATTTAAATTTCCTTGACAGATCAAAAGATGGATTCGAAGTTTAAAGTTCTAGCTAATTAGAGAGAGAGCTGCAGCAAGTAATAAACCATTCAGTAGCTAAGTTTTTGGAAAGAAAGATTTATTATGTGATGAATGAAAAAATAGTACTAGTTGAGATTCATACTTTCTAACAAGTGGTACAACACCAATATATATTTTGGTTGGAACATGGAATGTATGTTAATGGATACACCAGCACAATATCAATCAGAACTTTTGGGAGAAAAATCCTAAACATAGACTTAGCGCAGGTTAAATGGGAATAATATCAATACTTATTGAGATCCAAGCCTTGTAATAAGATTTACAACCACCATACTTCTATAACAGAACTAAATGAAGTGAGCAACAAAATGTTGGCAGTTAACAGCATACCAGAACCAAAGAAGGGCCAAGTGATTGGGTAGAAGAGCAAGTAACCGAGAAGTTACGAGTTCGAAACCCATCGACTTGTGCCCCCTCCAAAATATGAGCCCGAATGAGGATTTTTCCCGAGGTTTTAGAGGGCGCCCCTTTGCGGGCTGGGAGCTTGCAACCTCCTAGGATTAGTGTAGTGCGCCTAAGGTAACCCGAAAACCCAGGTATCAAAAAAAAAAAAAAAAACCGCATTCCTGATAATACAAGGCCCTAGAAAAGAAGAAAACAGCTCAACAGATTCCAAACAATAAAAAAAAAAAAAAAAGAGTCTCTGAGAAAAGACATAGCAACAACAATGAACGTTTAATCATTTGCTCTTTTGGTCGGAACAAGTCTAAGAAACAGACTCATAGAGTGTCACTCCCTCTCTTAAAGGTGAACTGTGAAACTTTCCCTACAAAAAGATATATATAAACAAGCAGTTTATCACAACACCACCATCTGTAGGCAATCATCTTATAATTTACAAAATTAATTACCACTGCATGACACCCACTTCCATACATAATAAATTAGAGATGAAGTATTTTTGGAAAGTACCCACATATCTTCAAGACTAGCACCTCACTGGTAACCTGCATTTAGAAAAGAAAAAAAAATATCACAAAATTTAAGTTCTATAACATGGGAGGAAGCATAAAATAAGTTGTACAGAAATGTGAAATTGAAATTTGACTACCTCATCCAGAGGAGGAGTCAACTTGAGTTGCCCCTTGCTTGGGTCTTCTCCGTTCCGGCGGAGGCCCATCCCTCCGTCTTTCATACCTCCTACTCTCATATTTTGATCCGCTTCTTTGCTTTGGCTGGTATGTAGGATACTTGCAGGGAATTATCTCCCCATTGATATATTTATCTCCTGAAATAAAAAGTTTATAAAAACAAACAGGAAAACATTAAAACAGACTTCCATAATCTTAGTATGGATATAACAAGAAGTTCATTTATTTAGAAACTTAGCTGGTGTTTGTTAATCCTACACATAACCTAATGGTAATGAAAAAAAATTCATAAATATTTGTATTTTTTCTTCCTCTAATTGAAGTAGATGTATACCCTCTACAAGAATAAGCAAAAAAATACTCACTTATTATGCTAAAGCTTAAATCAATTGAAGTTGATTTTAAAGTAGGAGAGGTTCAATAGAATTAAAATTAACAAAAACAGGCCTTAAGAGTTTAGATACTAACCTCCATAATCCTTATTCTTCACATCTATATATGAATCTGGCAATACCCAAAGAACTCCAGGCAGTCCTACAGTAACAAAAATAAATAACACACACACAAAACTCTCGTAAACCCCATAACAAAAGATGAAAACAAAAGAAAATTAAAATAAATATAACACACCATAGCCTCTTGCTCACCCTTGAATTTCTCAGAAGTCTCTTCAGAAACAGTGCATTGGAATCCAGTATAAGTAGTAGTACTAAACGCATACATATTCTTCTTAGCTTCTTCCATGCTACAAAAAAACACAAAATATCCCCAATATCAACCCCACAACCGAAAAAAAAAATCCCTCCTTTCTCAAAACCCTCCATAAGACATTCTATGCTCCAAATAAAATTATCAAACAATAACAAAATAAAAATACACATTTTTCATATTCTACAAAAGCCCTAAAAAATAAATAATTAATTAATTAATTAACGCACCTTCCCAGTACAGTAGCAAGTGTATTGAGATAAGTATCAATCATTTGTTCTCTAGTCGGTGCAGGGTCTTTTGGAAACTCCATGACGATTAACCAGTGATTGTAATCACAGCCCGGAAGCAAGATGGTCTCTCTGGGCTCGCTGCTGCTGTTGCTTCGCTTTGAAGAGTAATCACTGTCGATTGCAGCTCGAATTACGGTGCGAGATGAGGAAGATGTTGTTGAAGGAGGACGAGAAGATAATGTCAGTGAAAGAGAGTTAAAACGAAATGGGGATAGAAGAGAAGGTTTAGAAGAAGAGGTTTTGGTGGATTTGGAGAAGGTGGAGAAGGAGATGAAAGGGGTTTCGGAGAGCAGAGAAGCGTTGAAGGTCGCCATTTGAGAAACAGAGGAAGAAGAGATTGAGTGAGATGGAGATAAGGTATTGAAGGATAGGGATTGTTTGTTGGTTTTATAGTTGGGATCAGATATTTTTAGGGTTTCGAGGGTAAATGAGCCGGAGACAAACGATGAGAGGTGAATTACTCCTCAGGTCGACTCACCATTTGGTGGTTTTCGGTCATGGTCGAAGATATTTCTGTTGATTTTTTATTTATTATTTATTTTTATTTTTTTCTTGGAAGTTTTGTTTAGGGTTTAGGGGTGGCAAAAATCTTGGTTTGAACAAATTTGGGTTCGGACAATGGGCTTGTTTGCTGGAGCAGCGGGGTTTTGGGTCAAAAGTATTTACTTCAAATGCTAATGGCAAATGCAAAAATAAAAAGAGGGTGCTTGGTAAAAAGGTCTAAAAATTGCGTGACAAATCAAAACGCAATTGCGATATTGGCTTGCCAAATGAGCGAACCTTGTGTTTTCCTAGATTTTGAGCCGCAACGGGATTTCTACAGCGCGCCCAAATAGGGCCAATACCTTGTACTAAAGAATATATGGTATGTCCGATCCGAGGCCGGTGTGTCTTTTTTTCTTTTTTTTTGTCTTTTTTTTCTTATATTTAATATCAATAGTAAATCAAAATTTAACTAACACGATTAAAAAAAATAAAAGAAATGTGTAAAATCGAACAAAATCAGTAATCATATAAGTTTAAACAAATAATTGTTGTTTGTTTCACAAACCGAGCTGGGTCCGGACATGCTTTGGGTCTATTAGTATAAGAAGTTGTCATTACCCATATTTGTCCATACTCAATTTTTTTGGCATCCCTATTTGTGTTAATCAAATGGATGCAAGAATGTCATGTTTTTATTGTCATGTATCCATCTAACACAATTTTTGTGAGCTTCAATCTTAACACAATGTATTATTATTATTATTATTATTATTATTATTATTATTATTATTATTATTATTATTATTATTATTATTATTATTATGTGTAACACCTTGTGCTTTTAATCAATGTATTTGGTTCATTTATATGTACACTGAAGAGTATAATATACATATAAGTACCTTTAAAGCCTAGTGTACATGTGTTAAATGAACTTGAAAATGTCAAAAGTGAGTTTGGAATGTGATTGTAAATAGAACTCGATTTACAACACGTGTATGTCTCATGTGGATTGAGTGTATAGAAGAAGATGAGGAATAAAGTAAGAAAAAAATAAAATAAAAATACATATTGTTCATTTGCGATACTGTTCGGTGAACAGTATCATGAATAGTACTCATATGGAAAGAAGACAAAAAATAAATAAATAAATAAATAAAAAGAAGAAAAGAAGTCGCTGAGGACGAAATGAAAAAAAAAAGAGAGAGAGAAAGAAGAACCGAGAGAAAGGGAAGAACGGGCAGAGAGAAGAAGGAAAAGAAGAAAATGGGGAAACGCGGGATTCGCGCGAAATCAGGACCTGCGGTAAGTGATTTTCACTCTATTTCTTCGTGAAATTACTATTTAAGCTAGATGTAACGATTCTAGTGGAGTAATTTTAGCTATGGGAGCCGTTTTACGACGTTTATAAAAATTGAGATTTTGACCAAACGTGAATAAAAATCCGCTAAGAAGGTTAGAAAACACTCCCTGGACTGTCGGGACCTCGAATATGTTGTTAGATTGAATTTATGCGTTTATTTGGAACTTTTATGGCTGTTGGAAGTTAGATTGTAGATTGGAAACCATTCCCACTGAACCTCCAGTTTAAGGCTATAGAATGGTAGAATGGACTGTTGCGAGTCCATCGATGCTAATTTCATGATTTTTGGGATCGTTTGACAAATTTAGTAAATATTTACATCTTTCGAATGAATAGTGATGACGTGAACAGTGATGGAAATAGTACTATGATTATATCCAGTGAATAAAATGGAATTAGAATCCAATGAAACTCCGGTTTGAGATCATAGAATTGTAGAGAACTGAAGTTCGGACGTTTCGATGTTAGGAACATGATATTTGGATATGCTTTGATATTTTTAGTAGCTAAAGATATGATAAATGGTGATTCTCATGATAATCTATGGTTAATTTCAGTGTTTAAATTGAGAGCTTAAGTGCATGGATAAATGCTCTTGAGGAAGCAATTGTAATGGACGTTTATTGTTGCTCGATTTTAGATGATATATTGGCTTAGAAACCCCGTGTAACCACTGTGAGTATGGTTTTCTTGATTTGGTTCTTGTATGACATTGTACGCATATAAAATGTTTGATTGTATGCCTGTTATATTTATATATAATGCATTGAGTTTTATGGATCATGCAAACTGATTTTAGAATTGGAGTTTGTAATGATGTCATTTCGTTAGGAATTAGACCCGGATGAGGTTTTGCGAGTCCTCATTGTCAGTAGACCTGTCCTAACAATGGTTGCGATCCTTGAAATGATTGTGAATTGGGTAATGAGAGGCTTTGGCTACCTTGTACGACCATAAAAGGGTTAGACCCGCTCTCTTGCCTTGAAGGAGGGAGATGGTAAAATATTTATGAATGAGCAATATTGTGTGCACGTATTATTTTGATGAATGGTGCATATGTGCTTTTGAAATGTTTTAAATCGATTTGATATGCCATGTTTCCTAAAATGCATGCGATTGTCATGTCAAGAACTATATTCACTTAGCTGTTGTTTGCTCACTCCATTTCCTCCAATATTTCAGGTATTGAGTCGAAGAGAAAAGGAAAAATCCGTGAGTGATAAACACGTGAGCCTTCGTCTGGTATGTGTATGTATGCTTGGAGGAAATAGGTTATATGTTTGTTATTTTGATATGTATAATTATCACATACTATAGATATACTATCACCTAGATGGGTTGTGTGGTAAGCCAATGGACCTATCCTATCACGGATCTCTATTGGTCCAACAAAATGCGGTGCGAGCTTTCCTTTTATCCCAAATCTCATTTGGCCTTTCTGTGGTAAGACTCTTAACAAAACTGAGTCAGCCACAATAAATTTCAAGGTCGATATTCCAACCTTGTGTATTTAATAATATCCTGTGGCACCAATAACATAACTCCACACTTTCAAATCAACAAGTTGGAGATCTATAAGGCTTATTATCAAACCTTTAGAGTGCCATCATTATGCTGCTATGATAATAGTTGTTTATACACATAAGTTTACACACATAACATATTCTTTCCAACTTCCACCAAGATTCAAGTATGCCAGACCCGAGCATGCTCGCAAGCATCAAAGTCACTCTCTCAGTCTGTCAGCCAGTCTGAGAATACAATATCACACTGAGAAGGAGATGAGTATCAAATCGAGTCTGCATCATATATCAGATCTCAACAAAATCTTCGGATCTTAATCCGACATGACAAATATCTGAGCACTCCCATCAAATCTCCCTATCTCACACATATACAATATGCTCAGTCTATCAATAGAATTCTGGTGTTCATTGAAAGAAGACATAGACTTATCAGTCCACTAATGGTTATCCAAATGGTATCATTTCTACCTATAACCCATAAGATATCATTTGAATCCCATATTTAATTAATACAATCTATATTACCAATTCCATAATCTTTCATATTGATATCATACTCGTCTCATCATAAATCTTACTCTCTGAATATGAGTATCAAGCAGCTGAACATGCATCCGAGCACAAATATCAACACATGGAGTAATAGAGAGTACACTCATAACTATAACTCTCATTCACAAACAATCTCCATTTATGGCCTCACTGATAGTTACTACTCCAGTTTCAGCCTGTTTCCTGCTCAATGCCTCAGCAACATATTCGTCTTTCCCAGGATAATAATTCAATGTAAAATAACTACCAACAAATTTATATTCACTCTCAGGATAGTTATTCTCGTGCACTACCAAATATCTGGAGACACAAGTAATTAACCTATCCTTTTGTATCAATGCACAACCTAGATCTGGACGTGATATGCATCAATCACAATTACTTCCAGGTTCTGGAAATAGTAATAACATGTAATACTGTGAGAGCTTTCCCCTGCACAACGGTCCACACATTATATAACATTCATCTGGTTTAGTTTCGTGAGTGAAACAGATAGCTTCAAGGATCTTTCCACACACTTTCTATAACGTATAACTAATACCAGAGAACTTTTGATTTCCATCATTTAAATCAGTTGTAACAATTCTATGATCACTTTGACCTGCCCAGCATCCTTAAAGATACTATTTAAATTAGTCACGTGATCCAAAAAATTTTGGCTCATTTATCATCAAAACTGAGCTTGACACTTATTCGGTGCTTTCTCGGCGACTACAAAATAATCCTGAGGTGTTATTCATGCTCCTCTCAGTTTTTTGGACAATTGCATATATCATCATCGAAGACTATGTACTAATCAAGATTTTTGTTCATATACCCACTGCATCAATCCTATAAACGTGATTGACATATTAATCAAGGTTACCAACATTTCTTAATATCCATATCTTGTCTTAACATAATTTGCATTACATCCTTTTCTCGAATTCTTAATTGATGGTGCCTAGATCTCAAAAGGATCTTAAAGCAAATTTGGCTCCATTTAGTCAATCGAATTCGACCATCTATCCATGGTAAAAGATATTCATTATTTATTGTTCTCATGCTCAGTTAACTGTCATTCATACTTAAACATATTTTACTATACCTTCTTTCCATCGCTCATTAACACATTAACCTACACCTTAAATTCTCACAATTCCTCAGGTGCTTGGCATCAGTTAATGCTATCAATCTCCTGTCCAGGTAGCAATTTTAATAATTCATCAGAGAATACTCCAATATATCAGCTCACCATAGGAATTTTAATCAACTACATGCCTTATTACATTACTCTACATGGCTTTGTACTAGCCATATTCTCCATTTCCTCGTCAATAACTATCTTATCTTGGATACAAGATTTTGAGGGTACAAATTCCTCGAGATTCAAAATGATGATTTTCCACTTATTCAGAATATTACTTCTTTTCGGAGAGACGCTCCACCTGGCATGAGAGGTGACCAGCCAATCATATCCAACAAAGCATCCAATTTCAAAAAGTTCATATTCTAAAGTCCATACTTACTTGATGATCCTCATATTTAGTCCACATAATATTTGCTGACCATATCAAGGTAGATTCTTTCTCCTGTAGGCATACTCACAATCAATGATGCATTATTATAACAGAAGATAATACAATTTGTCTACCATATCACCAGATATAAAGGACCAGGTAGATCCAACAATACATCAGAATATACACAATAACAAAATATTGATCATACCTGTTATCAACGTCTTACTAATATTTGGATATGGTCTTGTATTTACTGTAATTTATTCTCTAAAATCTGGTAGAGTCACATTGATAAAAATATTGGGGCATTCTATATCGACTAACTTGAGATTAACACATCCCGTGTCAATTTTTTATAATAGACAATTATTGGTCGAGATACAATGTACGCAGTCTGTGACTCCTGCGTACCACTTCTGGTTTTCATTATTCGTTAACATCACTTTCCTTTTTCCCATTTTTATGGGGTCAGGTACTAACAAATTTAGAGTCATTAAGACTGCCAAATCTCAACCTTACTCAATGTTTCGCTTATCTTGAATTTCATATTATTGCCCCAACATTTCCTTACATTACTTATTTCTCCTTTTACCTATAACTGGTGTTGATAACTCAGCTTCTAATGGCAGTGCAAGCTATATCACTAGTATTGTTTGGTTTAACAATTTCACTGCAGCTTTGGCTGACCCGAAAGTTATAGGTTGTGTCACACCCTGGGTTGCACAGCGTGCCCCCTACCCAGGTGCGGGCGCACCCCCTCGGGGCGAACGCCTAGCCATTATGGATCCATAATATTGTCCCATCTCGGCCAGCCACGCCACACAAGGACGCCGGTCACCGAGATCATTTATCCATATTATTCACACTCCCATGAATAATATAGGGCCTCCCCCAAGTTCGAACTCGCAACCTCTTCCTCATAAGGTTAGATTTCGCAACTTGAGTATCCATTGAACCATTGGCTCAATGGGTACTCAAGTTGCGAAATCTAACCTTATGAGGAAGAGGTTGCGAGTTCGAACTTGGGGGAGGCCCTCCCTGTGCTGTGGATTGTGCAGGGGGATAAATGATCTCGGTGACCGGCGTCCTTGTGTGGCGTGGCTGGCCGAGATGGGACAATATTATGGATCCATAATGGCTAGGCGTTCTCCACTGCGGTGGTGCGCCCGCACCTGGGTAGGGGGCACGCTGTGCAACCCAGGGTGTGACAGGTTGCTTCATAACTTGCGTATATATTTATAACCCAATAATTAGCAAACCTGTCGTATAGGATCCCAAAATATATTCTAGATCCTTATCAGTCTCAGAGTATCCATAGTGATCATTCCAAAAATAAACTATACCAGTCTATTGAATTCATGTTTGTGTTTATGGTTAGGCATGTCACTACATTGTAACAAGATAAACTTTTTCATGCCTTAATCAATTTCAGCATGATGATAGAAGCCCTTATACAATAGCTTCTTTAATTAATTTCATGCCTTAATCGTCTCAAGAGTCCTTAACCTAAGTTTCTATCATCTTTTATCATCAGTTAGCTTAAACTTAGCTAACTTGCTTTATCAGTTTCAGAGACTTAATCATTCTCTAAGATGGTCTCCAAGCAGAGTAGCAAATTCTTTACTACGTCTACTATCAGACTACCAGGTAAGATAGGAGAATATCTTCTCCTGAAAGTTTCCATAACTTTCACATATCTTTTCATTTCATCTGGCTTATCATTGAGACCTTCTATTTATTTTATTTTGACTTCAGTCTCAACTATATATGTTTATACAGAAGTACCCACACCATTGGCACTCAAATAAGGAGTTATCAATGGTTCAAGCCTCTGTCTTTGCCACAAGCTCATAAGTTGTGCATTTCATTGTTGTTGGGTAGTTACTAGCCATAACATCCAGTTATTTTTCTTTCAGCCTTTTGATACTTTCTTTATCAGCAATTTCCATTGTTAATCTTGACTATTCTTTTCCAAATCTAAAATTCACCGACACAGGTGATTCTCAGTCAAGATAACATATTGGATTAGGTTCAACATAATAGGACTACCTATATGTATACCCATACAAACAATCATAATATCATAAAGCGTTTATTTAAGGATTTTAAACCTAAGCTCTGATACCAATATTGTCACATCCCAGTACACAGCCCACCGCAGCGTCTAGTACCCCCGGGATCATTTGTCCATACTATTCACTCATGAATAGTATAGGGCCTCCCCCAGATTCGAACTCGAAACCTCTTAAGGTTTGATTTCAAAATTTGAGTAACCACTGAGAATGGCTACTCCAAGTGCGGATTCTAACTCCTTAAGGGGAGGTTGCGAGTTCGACTTGGGGGGAGGCCCCCTTTGTGGACAAAAAACCTCGGGGATACTAGACGTTGTGTGCGGGCTGTGTATTGAGGTATAACAATATTATGGATCGTAACGGCTGGGGTACGCTCGGTATGAGGTACCAATCACATCCCGAGGGTACTAGACACTGCGGTGTGCTGTGTACTGGAGGGTGACATTATGTTTGACTTGGCCTGACTTAAACGTAAATTGAAGATTCTCAAAATATTGTAAAAAACCATAATAAATGATAAATAAACCAATTTTTTTAAGAAATTATGTTTATAATAATAAAAATAAGAATGATATTTTAGTTTAAAAACTACCCTCAAGAAGTAGGAGTCTTGAGCCATGGGCATTTGCTCCGGTAGCTGGCCCCTCTCTTTTTCATAAGTGGAAAGGGTTCAAGTCCCTTCATCGACATGATAAATGAGGCAAGTATGGTTGTTAATTCTTTGTGGCCTTCTTCTTATAGGCTTATGACCCTTGTTGTAAGGGGTCTACGTGCCTTTTGATGTGAGGGCTATGTCCTTTGTCATCCGACCTTTGTCAATTTTCTATGGGGCTTATGCGTTTGTTATTATGACCCTTAGAAGGGTTGTCAATCGTTATTACATGTTATCCAAATGATTTATGATTTTGTTGATATGGTATATTCTAGAAATAGAGAATATTGTATTTTTAACCCAAAAAAAAAAAAAAGTTTTGTGCTCAAGTCCCCCTAAGGGAACTATTACTAATAGAGTTCTTGACTTAGAAGTATGTAAGGTTTTCCACGCATCTTGATGGACAAAGGTGCTCTATCTAGACTCAACTTGAAGCCAACGGTGACATAAGTTCATGGCAACTAGGGGTATTCACCAATTTGGTCAATTTTGGTTTTAGCAAAATACCGACACAACTCAATCAAGTCGAGTTGAAATTTTTTTAACCCAACTCAAGTCAACCCAATAACTTCTAGTTAGATTAGTCGGATTGATTCAGTAAATCTATGTATTTCAAAACCTCCTGTTCTGCTCAATATGTGACTTATAAAATGTCATTGTATAAATTTATTTTCAGGTCCAATGATAATATTATAATAAGTTCTCTTTTATTTTAAGTAATTTAATTATAGTTAATGACTGTAATAAAAATGATGAATACTAGAATATATATATATATATATATATATATATATATTAGTTAAGGTCTTGACCCAATTCAAATTAGTTAAAATATAAATTTCTCATCCCAATCTAATATACTAACCCAACTTACTGACCCTGACCCATATGCTTAGGTTGTTCAAGATGAGAACACCCCAACCAAGAACAGCCCAAGCGGCAGCCAGGAGGTTTCTTCGGATAGTAGGAGTTTGAATATTCTTGTGGAGGAGATAATTTCCATTGAAAGTTGTATGGGCTTTGTTCCAACTTTCTCTATGGGCTTAGGGCCCATAAGCCTCCTAAGCCCATATGTTTCTTCTTTACTATTTCTCTGTCCACCCACTCTCTTTTAACTCATTTAAAAATTAATGTTATGTTTAGTTCACAATTTGAAAACAAAGATACAATTTAAAAAGAAAAAAATTGAAAAACAATTTTTTATTGTTTTCTGAAAAAAAAACTTATTTTCTTAACAAAAAGTAAAAAACTATTTTTGAAATCTTTTGAACTAAACAAGGTTTTAAGGTTTTTGAATTTTTAGACAAAGAAAAGTGCATTCAAATCACGAATCAAATGCACCTAAAAATCAATTAAATACTCTTTATCCACCCATATTCACATTTTGCCTCTTTCATTTTCTAACCATCTCTTCTCCTTTCCTCCCCTTTCTTCTCCTTTGATTTCTCATTTCTTATAGTTTTTCAACTATTCAACAAGTTATAATAACTTTTCAAAGGTTCTTTAATTAAAAACTAACGAGATCATGCGGTAGAATGGAGTGTTTTCGTCATTTGAAAGTGCTCTACTTAAATCGGTGTTGGAGAAAGCTTGGATCTTAAATCACAAAGTAAAACACAATTTTTATAAGTTTTAAGTTGATTTTTATGTGTTATTGGTAGATTTATACATATTTTTGTCAAAAATACTCAAAATAGAAAAAAAAATATATATGTTGAAAATGGGTTTAAGAACCCAATTAGGGCCACCCAAAACTGTTCACCCGAACCAGGCTAGAGAAGTTGATTTTGCCCTGCCTTATATTTGAAAAACATTATTAATATAATTAAAATTTTAAAGTTAAATCTAGTTATTTAACATTTTTACAAAAATAAAATAAAATATTATTAATTTATGATATAACATTTTAAAAATATTGTTAGAAAATTATGTTAAAAATCTGAAACTATTAATAAGATTTGAAATAGTATTATTTTAATGTTGAAAAAATGAACATTATTATGAATTTTTCTTCTTATGAAGAAAAATAATATATTTTTTAAAATATTATCAACACTTTCAAATATTTAATGATTTTTTTTTAACAAAATTTGTTATTATATTGTTAAATATTTATTTTGTTGTAATGAACCATTCAAACTCTGGGTGAAAGATAAGAAAAAAAAGAAAAGAATAACAGGATATAAATAAAGAGGAAGAAGAGGAACTTTGGTTAACATTTTTGAAATGGAAGAAAAAAAGCAACGATACAATTTTTTTTTTGCTAATTACTTATATTAAACATAGACAAGTGCAATTATATAATATGTATACTAGTGGGGCAATATAGTGTCAATAATATCAAAACAAGAATATTTGGTTTTACACCTTCCAATATGGTGGATAAGTCATACTCTCATTCTAAAGGTTTGGATCAAGGGGGTGATCGAGCGAGCCTTTGGCTTCTTTGCACGATGTGCAGTGAACAATTATAGGATTAGACACGCTTATAGCCAAAGAAATGTACAACGAGCCGTAGGGGGAGGGAGTCCAATGTCCCATCATATACCACGACTCAAAGGCAAGCTGACAACCTTCACCTCCCGCAGGTTGGACGGGGCATTTCGCCGGAGTTCACACCAGTCTATACCCTTTCTAGATTGAATTACAATATAACAATTAACTGCTATTTTTAATTTTTTTTATATAAAAGGTTAGAGTATTTTCGTAACTTATAACTCTTTTAATTTCTTTGCTTTCCCATCACGTTGGAAATTGAATTCTTGCAAAAACATTTAATATCTGGTAAATAAAAAATAAAATAAACAAAAATATTTAATAGCCGGTAAATAAAAAGTCACTTGATGTAATGATGGTAAAAGATTATTTATTTTTCTTGTTATTTATTATAAACTTTATGAAATTTATTTAATATTTTGTCATTATGTACACATGATTTTAAATTATTTATTATAATGTCTAAGAATTTATTAAGTACTAAAAACGGAGAAAACAAATAAATTCGGGCTACTTAATTTTTAAAATATACGAATATAGACAAATATTTACTGTTTATTTTTTAAATAAGATTAGGTACGAAAATGTTATATATCCGTTAATATGTAGCGTTATTACTCATACCCAATTTTTTACACCGTAGCCCTGTCTACTTCTTGTTGGTTTCTTGTTGGTCTATATACTCCGCACATTTTTAATTAGTTTTGGCAAGTGCCATCATGTTAATTTATTAGATACGCAATTCATTTTAATCTTTAAACTTCAAAAAATATTCCCTCAAAAAAAGTTTTTTGAAAATTTTTCATTTATTCATTTTTCAATTTTTAGACAATCTTCTCCTCCTATTACCCATTTCATAGTCTCACCCGATAAGTAAAACCCGGTACAAAACGGCCTGAACCGCCCCTTAACTGTCCCCGACTGCTCTCTCTCTCTCTCTCTCACCGTTCATTCCCTCCACGTCTTCACTCCACCGGTTTAAACCCCCTTGGAAAATCATCAGAACAAAGCCTTAATTTTCCTCCAATTTTCAGAACATCATGGACCGGCACATCCAAACCCTTCTGAACCGGCTCTCCTTCGCCTCCATCACAATCGCCACTATCACCCTCTTCTTCCTCCTCTCTCAAACCCCCCAAACCTGCATCTCCAACTCAAACCCTAACCCTCAGCCTAACCCTAACCATAACAAACCCCAAATCAAATTCCCCAGATCCTCCTGCGACGTCTCCGCTCGCGAAACCATCTCAATAGACAAGAAAAACAAGCGAATTCACTCCACCAAAGCCTGGCGATCCAAAGTCGCTTCCTTCACCAACTTCTTCCTCGGAATCCGAACCCTAGGGTTCCTCTCCAACCACTCCAAGGTCCTCTGCGTCTCTGCCGGCGCCGGGCACGAAGTCATGGCTCTGTCGGCGGTAGGCGTCGCCGACGTCACCGGCATCGAGATCGTCGAGTCTCCGCCATTGGTTAGTAGGGCCGACCCGCATGATCTGCCGTTCTTCAATGGGGTCTTCGATTTGGGGTTCAGCGCGCATCTCGAGGATGCGTTGTTTCCGGTTCGGTTCGCGGCCGAGTTGGAGAGAACGGTTCGGCCGGGTGGGGTTTGCGTTTTAGTTGTTGAGGAGTGTGGGGATGAGGTGTTGAGGGAAATTAAGGGGTTGTTTAGAAGGTCTAGTTTTGTTGAGGCTCGTAATGTTACGTTGAGTGGGTTGAAAATGACACGGATTATTATAATGAGGAATATTGATAGATTACGAGAAGAAATTTCTTGAATTTATAGTTAGAAAATTTATCCTTTTTATTTTATTTTATTGGTGTAAATTGCTTTTATGATTATTTGTGTTGAATGTATTGATTTATGATTGATTATATATTAGATTAAATCATTGATGTGGCAATGCTAATTGCAGTTATGGTAAGCAAATTTATGGCTCCTTGCATCGCTGATTCAAGCAAAAGAAAAGGTGCTTCATTTCATTTTTTTTTTCCTTAAACTATAATACTTAGCACAGGCGGAGTTCAGAGAATATTTAATGTATTAAATGTTCTGCATGAATTCTGCAGCCCATCTCCTCCAACTCAATGTTCTGTTGATGCTGTTTGAATTGGGTGGAGGGTGGACATGCATGTATTCATGCGACCGAAATGAATGCACTCAAAGCTTCAGCTCAAGATCTAATTGGCTACCCTTTCTCCAATGCTTCCATTGTTGCCACACCAATTTCTGGTAAATCACTAATCCCAATATCCATATGTGGAACTGCAGTTGTCATCATCATCAAGTCCATAACCCCTAAACAACAACAAGAAACGAATATAAGTAAAACAAAAAATCTAAGTAAAACAAAAGAAAGAAATAAAATAAAAACCTCACTCACCAGGATTGATGGACTCTATATATGAACTCTGTTTCTTGGACAGTACTGTGTGGCTTTCCATGGAACCCATTGTAGCTTGTGTTGTTATATGAAAAATGTTAATCACAAAAATTACAACTATAAGTGTAACTACCCTATTAAAATCCACGTCTTAATGCATGAAATGAATGATCTAATGACATTAAAAATATAGAAAATGTAGCATATTACCGGCTGTACAGTTGTAAATTTCTTGAGTTACAAATTTGGAACAAAGAAATGTTGCCATCTATTGTTTCCTTCTTCTTCTTCTTCTTTTTTTTTTTTTTTTTTTTTTTTTTTTGAGAAAATACAATGTTAGTAGTTAATTAGTTATATAACATATACATTAGAGTCTACTATATATTATATAACATTTACATTAGAGTTTTTTTTTTTTAGAAGATATAATGTTAGTAGTTAGTTGTATAACATTTACATTAGAGTCTTTTGTACATGATTTCAAAACTAAATTTTAGCCCCTACCTTGTAATGTTTTTTAGATAATTTTTACATTATATATTAATGGGTGATTCGAGGACATCCAATGTACATAACAAGCCGTGTGCTCAAAATGAATGCTAAAAATGTGTGTTGGATAGCAATGTTCATTATATATACACTATAATAGTGGGAAGCCCCATTAATAGAGGACCAAGGCTCAGAGCCACAATTAGACCTAACAAGGCCACAACTACTCCTTACCTCATTTAAGGTCAGAAAAACTCAAATCATAGCTTCTTAAAAGTAAGGAGAATGCCTCTTGCCATTCAAACTAGTGAGTTTGCTTCTTCTTTGCATCATCACTATTTCTCTACTATTAATTTTCTTTATAACATATTTACCATTGTAGAATTTGAGCGATATACACAATCTTATTTCTAAGTTAAAAGAGGCTATTAAATCTGTGACTTTTTAGGTTACAATAGAGCAACTTCAACCGTTGCATCGAATTGAGGTTTTGGAAAAATGTTTGTGTGACATGAATTGAAACATCATTTGAGGCTTTAATAATTGACACTTTTTATTCACGGTTTAGTGCATGATTACAAAGGATGATCAATATTATTGTGCAAACCATTTATGTTTTGAACAAGTACTTATGTTGGGCTCAGGAAGAAGTTGGAACCTGGATCACTTGGGGTGAAGCAAAATTCCTTCCATTATACATGAAGGCATTAATGGGCCCCTTGCTTATCCTTTAGGAATTTGGGCCTAGCAATTCTATCCCCATTGGATGGCCTTGTTTGTTAACCTCCATATATATATGCATAATTTTCACGAACTTTTTTTTTTTTTTCGGTCTTTGAACTCTAGTGTCTCGCTAACTCTTTTGCGCGGGTGAGATTATTCTAGAGTTAAGAATGATATGTGACATTGGACAGTCCCTCCCTAGAGTTGATGCATAAGCATGGGCACGAATTTGAACCTAGAGGTTCCTCACATCATAAACAAATTACTTTCATGCAAGAACCTAGAGTTCCTCACATCATAAACAAATTACTTTCATTTGCTTTGAAATATTTGATCTGTTTCCTGTATTTCATAATCTGAAAATGGATTAATGTAGATCTCTCATAATTAATTAGTAAATGTGCTATGGAATCACAGTCAAGCTTTTGATTCGAGTATATTAATTAATTAGCCTAAGAGAAAATAACATAAATAGATAAATGAATGTCCATACATTAGAAAAAGGAGTACTTCTTCCTATCAAAGGAGAATACTTGTAGGCTTTCTATCCTATATTGTCCTATTAACAACTTTTCATAGAGTAGCCTACAACTTTAAACACAATCAATTTAGGGCTGAGTGGTTCTACTTAGGCTAATGTAAATTTGCAAATATAATAATGGTATCAGATACCCATATTACATACAATTAATCAGAGATCAAGTTGCTGTTATATCATCATATCCAACCACCCATGCTGCTCTACTTGAAATGGAGTGATGAACGGTGACTAGTCTAAATCTTATCTTCGTTGAAAAGATGTATCTTATCTTTGAATGATTAAAATAATAAAACTTGATTCTTTATAGACAATTGGGTGTTGAATCTTATTAATTAGGTCCTCTCTTAGTCTTTTTTTTCTCAGGCTTAGGTCTTTAATTACCTATGTAAGTAACTTGTGCATATAGCTTAATATATATATTGGGTGTATTATGCCCACCTATGTCTCCCCAAATGCCCTTATCTTTATGGGCCGGCCTTCCATTCCTCTTATATAAATACATCTGCAAAAGGTCGCCTAACCTATTAAAAAGAGAGAGAAGAAAGACAAAGATTAATTAAAAATAAATAAAAAAAGGTCATATATATATATAGTGGCTAAGAATGCATTAATTGTGGCCTATAATATGATTAAGTAAAAGAAATGACATGTTTAATTATAGAGAGCATATATGATGACTTGCATGATGGCGTGCCACCAATCTCTACTTCGATTAAGTACCTAACTAATCCTTGAAATTTGCCATTTTGGGTCAGCTAGCTAGGATCAACCTCAAGAAGACAAGGTAATTAGCTTGTGAGATTAAACCCTAATTTTCTTCAATTGGTCAAATAATAATAGTTTTGGAGTTTTTGGAGCAAATGCCGGGCTCTGGGAGACATTAGGTTCTATGATTGGTACTCTACACAACCCTATAGCTAATGAATTAAATTAATTAGTCATTTAATTAGTTTAATTGCACTCTGGAGAGTAGTTATTGCTTCTGGGTGTTTTAGCAATCATAAAATCTTTCTTCCACTACTGATTATTTAAATAATTAATTAATTGTAAATTGTTTTCTTAATGCAAATTCTTTCTATATATTTATATTTATTTAGTCATTGATGTTGAAACATATATACATCTGAGGTCAGGGTGGTGCACATGATTCATGGAAGTCAAGCAATTTGACGACTTGAATTGACCCTTGAAAGAGATAGAGAGAGTGAGAAGAAGGAGATAGATATATAAGAATTTATGGCTCGATAAGAACATCACCATGACCTAATCATAACTTAATTAATTTGAGTACTGATAGAATACCTCTATTATTAACAAATAAAAGTGCCCTTTATTTTAATCCGTCTTGATTTTCAAATTAAGATAGACAATAGTGGTTTTGGTATAACAACAATTGTTATATATTTATATAAAGAGTAAGAAAGGGACCTATTAATAATTTACGATAATAATAAAATTTAAGAAAAAAAGACTTAAAATAACCTGAATAAAAATAATTAAAAAATTACTTAAAGTAGAAAAAATATACTACACATCTCGATTTAATTCAACTCAACTAAATCTTTTCTTAAGTCGAGACGCGAGAAGAATAGATAAAAAAAAAAAAACATATTCACGTGATTAATTTACCCCAAACCTTACTGTCACACTCTTTTGAAAGAAACCCTAATGAAAATCTTCTTTCTTTCTTTCTTTCGCTATTATCATCTATAGGTTTGAATGGTGAAGGGCCCCAAGACAAGAACAAAGGCAGTTAGAGTGAAACAGGGAGGATATTCCCCACGTGTGGGTGGGGGCCAATGGACCGTCAGAAGTCAAAGTCAACAACCAGGGGTTTGAGGAGTCACACGTGCTCATGTCCATTGTAATGTCAAATCTAAATGGACGGGGGTGAGGCCTATACGTGTGAGGTGACAACGGAATGTGTTTCCCCAACCACCCAGGTTAAGAGCCGTCACCTCTCCCACACTCCACCCTTCACGTGAACTTTGGCCCCCTTGGCTCCCTTCCCGTCTCGTGTCTCCTAGCTCCTTTACTTTCATTTTAAAAAACCTCCCAAAAAATGTGATCTTTCTTTTATATATATACATACGTGTCACATTTTTGTTGTTATTATAACAGTATATATACTCATACTTATTTTATAAATATATATTCATTGTGTATCCTTCTTTTGGGGAGAGTTGTATGGCCCCATAATTTTGACTGATCAGGTGCCCCTTCTTGTAGCGCTAACTCCTTCTCAAAAACTATCAAATGCTTGCACTCTAAATAAAGTGCCACCGTTTATTTAATTTATTATATAGTGTCTTTTGTTGTCAATTATTTCTTTTGAAGTTATTTTATAACGTGAATATGTAGTTGCAAAATAAAGGAGAGTTTTCGATTAATGGTAAGAGTTGTCATGACATGTGACTTAGTGACCGTGGGTTTGAGTCGTGAAATAACCTTTTATGATAGTGTATAAAAATTTATAATTGACCTAAAGTGATCCAACCCCTCCGACTCTACATATATTGGTAGTAAAGGGCCAGACAGCAAAAGGTTTGATAGCATGCACGATAAAACTTATAATTGACCCAAGCATAGGCAGCAAACTACCCTTTTTAAATATATATACAAACTTAGATATGTGTGGCCAAAAAAAAAAAAAAATAGTCGTTTTCATAAAAAAAAAAGAAAAAAGAAAAATGTTCTTACATTTGCAATAGAAAATAGTTTGTCAAAATGAGATATCAATAGGGATCTTCGTACCTATGGGTCTGTTTGGTAAGCAAGCAAATAGACATTTTCTCAAGATAATTGTGATTTTCTTAAGAAAATCCTATTTTCTAATGTTTGATTGGCAAAAAAGGTAAGGAAAAAAATTTCTCGAGCAGGGGGTGGGGGGCAGGGAATTTTTTTTGCACTAATTTGAAGATGTTACAATTATATAAATTAATAACTAACTAATAATCAACTATGACGAAAGTTTCTTATGTTCAACCAAACAACTATGAGAAATTTTTTTAAAGTGCATTTTCTCAAGAATTTTTTTTTTTAAAAAAATACTATTTTCTTAACAACCAAACACACCCTAAGGTTTTTGGAGTAAAACCTCAAAATTAAGCCTAATAGTGGTCCTCGAGGAAGGTTAAAGTGGGGATAGTATTAGTACTATTTGAGATCCAGACCTACAAATAGTGATATTAGAATTAATGATTTGGCTTGGACACGACACATGTTCAAATGGAGTCATTTGTATAATAAGTGATTGATATATACACAACATAAAATTGAGATAATATCACATATTTGTTTAATGCCCTTTAAGGGTCTTTAAATATATAACTACTGCTATATACAAAATTATTGCATTCTCTCTCCACAATTTAACTTACTACTAAGCCCTTCCCTCTCATCATATAGGGGAAATGATTTTTATAGAATGAACAGAATGGTGGGAAATTAATGGATAACTTCAAGTAGTAGTCCATGCATATTTTTAAGGTGTTTGTGACGATATAGTACATATATGAAGCTTTATTATTTTATTTTATTTTTTTTGACATTATCGATCTCTCAAGTTAGATTCAGTGAATGGTACTGAGTCTACCGCAATATTGCCCCACATGTTTATACCTCCTATATATATACAATAACCAAGCTTGCTAGCTAGACCTAAGGTTACTACAAAAGGCCGGAATACATGCCAAAGCCCCCAATAATTCCCAACCAGACCTAATTAAAAGCAAGACAATATGATGGAAAAGCTCCATGGTGACAAACTAGCTATTTGCCTAAAACATCAAGAGATTCATCTGGGTCTCTCATGCTTGCCCTTCGTCTCTCTCTCTCTTTCTATTTATATATATAAAAAATTAATATGAATCAACATAAAAGATATAAAGTGTTGTGATTAATTAAACAATTGGAAACACATATAGAGTGGTCGGCACAGTGAACACATGGCTTGTATAGCTAGCAACTAACACAGTGAAGCTGTGGCCGGCCGGTCTCAGCAGGCACATTCATTCAATATTCCTGGCCGGTTGATCTAATTCAAACTTTCTTATTATAGTGCCGGTACATATAACACCGCATTCACCCAAAACCCACACCTAAAAACATGTCTTCCCAATCTACACCACTTACGTATATCAACATTCTAACAAGCATTCAATACCATAAATATGTATATACACGCATGCACATGTTTTAGCATGTTTTACCTTCTAGACTCGTAGATGCAAAAAAAAAATTTCAAGACTAAAGATGAACAAACCGATGAAAAACGAGGTTTGACATGATAGTTGAGATTACTCTTCAAATTCAAAGTTCAAATTCTTATACCTTAATTGCAATAACAAAATTAAGGCTTTCAACTCAACTTAATTATATTTTTTTTGTACGTCTATAAATAATTATATTTTTTTTAATGTTATTTTAAGTCTTTTTTTATCTCTATTACTATCATTGACTATTAATAAAGAAAAATTCTCTTTGTACGTTGGACCCAAACGCTCATTACTCGATGCTGACGTTCAATACCGTTAGATGTATGTGCATCACACATATCTAACGGTGTTAGGCATCAGCGTCTTATTCGTATGCCTAACATCACTCGTTAATAAATCATTCTTCTTAAATAGGGTTTGGCTAGCCTGAATTGACATGCGATGAGGTGAGAGTTCAACTTTTTCTATCTAAATAAGTAAGTTTTTTTTTCCTTCAAATAAGTAGTAGCCACTATAATTATGGGTTTTCATGGTCCTTTTTCCGGGTCCATATGCTTTTTAACGTTGTACACGCCTTGACTTATTGTGGTTTGAATGCCCTTAACCTAATACCAGTATATTTTTCTTATTTTTCTTATTTTTCTTATTTTTATTTAAAAAAAGAAAAAGAAAAGAAACAAAGAGACAGGTGGCTTGGTTAGTGTGAGGGCGAGAGAGGGCCGGCTTAGTAGAGCCGAAGAAGGACACGTAAGTAAGTAACCGGTGCGTGGTTTGGGTGCTGTGGTCCAGCTCCATGGTCGGACCCAAAGTGCACAGTAGGCGCATCCTCTCTCACCCTACCTACCTACCTACCCACCTCGTCTACTAAACCATCATCTTTTCTTTTCTTTTTTTCTCGTTTCACCAGCAAGAAAAGAAAGATAAAAAAAAGTAGGAGACCCATCAATATACGCTAGGTCAACGCTCTAAGCTCCGCCACGTGGACAACTGAATGTCCCCACACTCGTGACGCCCCCTCGATTCCACGTTCGTTCAAATCGCACTTTGGCGATAGATAGATAATATAATACGGTGGTCCCCTGTCCGCATCATATCTTTCTTCCCCAACCGTAGAATCAAAGCCATACATGACTCATCACATACATCATTTTGAGGCCTTACCTTTGATCGCCGATGCAGAGGAATTGACCCCGTAGCCGTAGGACGGTAGGCGTAGACAAACAAGACCATGATGATCGTGTCAACGATGGCATGCTTCGCGCCTTTCATCATACTTAATGCTTGCCACCCTAAATTCCAAGTCTTAAAACTTATTTACACAAAGGATGAGGAACAAGAGGAGGGGGAGCAAAACCTTGGTTACAGAGATGATAAGGGGGTTGTGTCATCTTAAATTTTAAATTCTAAACCTTAAATACATCACATAAATTTAAAATTATTATTTTTATATACAATGTAGTGTGATCTCAATTCATTTATATCATATTTTAATTTAATGAAATTGTTCCACGTACTTAATATATAGTTGACTTTTAATAACATGAGCTTTATATGATCCACCCATGTTTACTACACAATCACATCTCATCTTTTAACTCCTTAATAGTCCTACTTTCATGATTGTCCATATATACTCTTTTCCATTTAGCTTTATGATAATCAAGTCATTTTCTAACCAATCATATATTGGAGTATTGAATATGGAACTTGTGCTCATATATGTTTTTTTTTTCAAGGACTTTTTGTAAGTGTACTCTTCCACTTTTGTTTATTTGATTCACATAAATAAAGAGATATTTCTGTTTTATTAAGAAAAGGTTTTATTTGATTTTTGAAAGAAGTTTATTATGTGGCTTAATATTGGTATTTTTTAAGGGTTTTGAGACTTAGTAGATAGCAAGATGAGAGACGAAAGACCCCAATTATTACGATATTATTGTATCTTTTGAGGAATACTTTTCCTTAATTTAATATTTTGTAATATATATATATATATATATATATATATATATATATATATATATATATATATATATATATATATATATATATATATATATTCATGGTTGTGAATGAAAACGAGAGGAAAATTGACAGATACTTCATGGTTGTGAATGAAAACGAGAGAAAAATTGACAGAGAATTTGACATGGTATCAGAGCCTAAGAGATCAGCGAACCTGACATGAGTGTCCATCACAAGCTTGCAATCGCAGGCGCCATCTTCCACTCAAACCGTGCAATCGGAGCAGAACGCCCGGCGACTGAACCGCGAATCACACCACGACGGAACCGCGAAACTCTCTCGCCGGCTTCGCCTTCGATCCGCGAAACTCTCTCTGATCTCAGCTCCGATCTCAGCAACGTGAGCCATCCGATCTCAGCTTCGATATCTCTGATCTCTCCAATCTCTCCCAACAGTTCTCCGATCTCTCCGATCCCGACCGCTGACCATCCATTTCTGCGGAAAATCTCAGGCTGCAGGAACGATGGAAGCAGGTGAAGAGGAAGATGAAGATGATCCAACGAGAGATTTCTCGACGGCTATTTTGACAGAGGAGGCTTGTTCTTCTTTGAGGCAGTAATCTCTATAGCACTTGGAGCAGAGGTTTGGAATTGCAGGACTGCCGAAGAATCCGCAGTTGTTGGCGCAGAGATGGTGGCCTTCCTGAGCTTGGCATCTTTGTTATTCCGCCATTTCAAAATATCCGAAATGTTTGATTTTGCTTCGTCTGATGCAATTTGATCCTCAATGGATCCGATTTCCGCAACCAAATCAGAATCCCTAGGAAGCTGAGAATCCGTGTAACCGATCGAAAAAGAAAAAAAAAGGTGTTGAAGACGAGATTTTCAGATCTGAGAGGCTGATCAGCAGCGGTTTCGGTGAACAGTGATTTGTGAACAGCGATTTGTAAACTGTGATTTATGAACAGTGGTTTGTGAACAGTGAACAATGATTTGTGAATAGTAAACAGTGAATTCGGTCGGTTTATCGTCACCGTCGCGATTTCGTTCGGTTCGCGAGCCACTTGGATTAGTACTTTAACCTCCACGCGTGATCATGGCTGGCGGGGTTGGAACTTCATCTGCAGGGAACTCGCAGGGGCTGGCGGGAGCAACCGACGCTGTGGCTCTTGCGGGTGTTTCAGCAACGCAACTGCAACAACTCCTTGAATTTTTGAACTTCGACAAAACAAAAGATCGACTACATGGCAAGAACAGTATTTTTAGTTGGATTATCGATACAGGAGCGTCGAACCATGTGACGTGCGACTTTTCTATTTTGAAGAATGTGAGAAAGGTGCAATACTGTCCGATGGGATTGCCGGATGGAAACACGGTAGAAGCAAACCAAGAGGGGAGTGTCGTGCTGCCGGGAGGATTGAAGCTTGACAATGTGCTATATGTCCCACAATTCACATGCAATTTAATTTCTGTTACTCAATTAATCGATAAATCAAATTGTGTTGTAGAATTCACTAATAATATTTGTGTTGTACAAGACTAATCGACGAGGAAGGTGATTGGAGCGAGTGAAAGATTGGAAGAACTTTATTTTTTTCGTAGTGTTCCTCAAGTAAAGGTCTTGACAGTGGATGATGATTCGTCGTTCGAGTTATGGCATCAACGAATGGGGCATCCGTCGGAGAAAATATTGAAGATGATTCCGGCTGTAAGTCATTCTTGTAGGACAAATAATAAAGCTTGTGATGTGTGTACGCGTGCAAAGCAACCTAGATCTAATTTTCCAATTAGTACGAATAAAGCTGGTAGGTTTTTTGAACTTGTTCATTTGGATTTGTGGGGGGCTTACAAGGCTCGTTCTTCGTGTGGGGCTACCTATTTTTTGACAATAGTCGATGATTTTTCAAGAGGAGTTTGGGTATATTTACTTTGCAATAAAATGGAAGTTGAATCTATGTTTCTTAATTTTGTTGTTATGGTTGAATGTCAATTTGAACAAGTGATAAAACGTGTGAGAAGTGACAATGAGACCGAATTTAATTGTTTGCATGATTATTTTCAAAATAATGGGATTATTTTTGAGACTTCTTGTGTTGGGACTCCACAACAAAATAGGAGGGTTGAGAGAAAGCACCAACACATTTTAAATGTGGTTAGAGCACTAAGATTTTAAGGGAACTTACCAATCAAATTTTGGGGTGAATGTGTGTTGGCAGCGTGTCACTTGATTAATAGGACACCCTCTACTTTACTTAAGTCTAAATCGCCATATGAAATGTTGTTTGGGAAAGTGCCTTCTTATGATGCTCTTCGTGTATTTGGTTGTCTTTGCTATGCTCATAATCAACGACACAAAGGTGATAAATTTGCAAGTAGGAGCCGTAAATGTATCTTTGTTGGCTATTCTTTTGGGAAGAAAGGTTGGAAATTGTATGATTTAGAAACGCATGAGTACTTTGTATCGAGGGATGTGAAGTTCTTTGAGAAAGAATTTCCTTTTGCGCCAAACCAACCAAGGAATGTGGTGACTCCTATTCTGGCGAACAATGAGGATGGGGCACGGAGTGAGGATGACGGTGCCGATGAGTGTACTGCGTGCGCTGAGGGGGGGTTGGAAGCAGCGTCCACCCTCGAGAAGGGTCTGGTGCTGCGGTGCAGCTCGAGCAGCAGCCCGCACATGAGGATGTGCGTGATGAGGGGCTGGAGACTACGGTGGGGGAGCAAGGTGTGGAAGTTGACAGTGAGCTAGGGCGAGGAAAACGAGCCAAAACTCCTTCAACATGGTATCATGATTTTGTTACTCATACTATACGGAAAATAAGTCCATCTGAGAATTCATCCGCTACTTCCTCTTCCTCAGGTACGCCCTATCCTATAACATATTTTGTGAATTGTGAACGTTTTTCTGTGAGATATAGGGAATTTTCTTGCAACTGTGACAGCGGGACATGAGCCAAAGCATTTTGAAGAAGCGATGAAAGATTCGGGATGGCGCGATGCGATGGGTAAGGAGATACTGTAACACCCCGTAAATTTAAGTAAATGACGTACACGTATATCGAGATGTATAATACACATATTATACATAAGAGCTCAATATACGTTTGCTAATACACATATTTTATACATTGGAGCTCAATATACGTTTGATAATACACGTATTTTATACGTATGAGCTACATATACGCGTGATAATACACGTATTTTATATGTAAGAGCTAACTATACGTTTGATAAGACACGTATTTTATACGTAGGAGTCAAAATACGTGTATGTGATTGAGTATACGAAGAAGAACGAATAAAAAGATAAAATAAAATAAAATAATAAACAGTACGTGAATAGTAATACTGTTTATCGTAGCTAACTTGCTTTATCATTTTCAGAGACGTAATCATTCTCGAAGATGATCTCCACTTAAAGTCGCAAATTCTTTACTTCGTCTACTATCAGACTGCCAGTTAAGATAAGAAAGTCTCTTCTCCTGAAAGTTTTCATAACTTTCACATATTTTTTTCATTTCATCTGGCTTATCATTGAGACCTTCTATTTATTTTATTTTGACTTCCGTCTCACATACACGTATTTTGACTCCTACGTATAAAATACGTGTCTTATCAAACGTATAGTTAGCTCTTACATATAAAATACGTGTATTATCACACGTATATGTAGCTCATACGTATAAAATACGTGTATTATCAAACGTATATTGAGCTCCAATGTATAAAATATGTGTATTAGCAAACGTATATTGAGCTCTTATGTATAATATGTGTATTATACATCTCGATATACGTGTACGTCATTTACTTAAATTTACGGGGTGTTACAATCTCCCCAACTTAAGGAATTTCGTCCTCGAAATTTAAAATCACGGACTATTCCTCCAGTGATACTCAATCCCAGAAAACTGCTCCGCATTTTATATTTCAGCTCCCATGTTTGCTCTTCTTGATACATGGTATCCTCCCCAACTTAGAGGTGAGTTATATCCATAACATATATAGAATCCGAAAGATATTTCCTCAACATCAATATATAGAAAATAGTACGGACACCTATCAACTGTGACAGTAGAGCAAATCGGTAAGCCTATGGACCTATCCTATCAAGGATCTCTAATGGTCCAACAAATCGCGGTGCGAACTTTCTTTTCATCCCAAATCTCATTTTGGCCTTTCTGTGGTAAGACCCTTAACAAAATTGAGTCAGCCCCAATCAATTTCAAGGCCTATATACCAACCCTGTGTATTGAATAAGATCATGTGGCACCAATAACAATAACTCCATACTTTCAAATCACCAAGTTGGAGATGGATAAGGCTTCTTATCAACCTTTCGAGTGCCATCATTATGCTCTGATAATAGCTATTTATACACATACGGTTACACACATAAAATATTCCTTCCAACTTCCACCAAAATTCAAATATACTAGACCCGAGCATGCTCGCAAGCATCAAAGTCACTCTCTCAGTCTGTCAGCCAGTCTGAGAATACAATATCACACTGAGAAGGAGATGAGTACCAAATCGAGTCTGCCTCATATATCAGATCTCGACACAATCTTCGGATCTTAATCCGACATGACAAATATCTGAGTACTCCCATCAAATCTCTCTATCTCACACATATACAATCTGCTCAGTCCATCAATAGAATTCTGGTGTTCATTGGAAGAATAGATAGACTTACTAGTCCACTAATGGTTATCCAAATGGTATCATTTCTACCCAGAACCCATAAGATACCATTTGAATCCCATCTTCATTTAACACAATCCATATGATCAATTTCATAACCTTTCATACTGATAACATACTCGTCTCATCATAAATTTTCCTCTCTGAATATGAGTATCAATCAGCTGAACATGCATCCGAGCACAAATATCACCACGTGGAGTAATCGAGAGTACTCTCATAACGGTAACTCTCATTCACAAACAATCTCCATTTAAACTCATTTCAAACATTTATTCAACACATGCATCGTTCAACGAATATATCATACATGTCAACAACATAAATTTCATGCTTTTCAATAATACAATGCACAATCTCCCTCCTCCGCAAGGCATGAGAGCGGGTCTAACCCTTGTATGGCCGTACAAGGTAGCCACAACCCCTCATTACCCAAGTAACAGTCATTTCAAGGATCGCAACCCTTGTTAGGACAGGCCACTGACAATGAGGACTCGCAAAACCTCATCCGGGTCTAATTCCTAACGAAATGACGATGAGGAATCGCAAAGCCTCATCATTACAAACTCCAAATGCTACAATAGTTTGCATGATCCATAAAACTCAATATTCTGTACATTTGGGAAGGTTTGTGAGAGTACGTGAAGGCTGACAGTGTAGTATATACGGTATATGGGTTTGTATAGTGTATAGTACGCTGTGCCGGTCATGACGTCAGCCTACGTCAGGGGCGTCGTGACAGATACCCTTGAAGACAATGAGACTTGGGTAATGGAGACTCTTCCACCCGGAAAGAAAGCACTAGGGAACCAGTGGATAAATAAAATTAAGTATAAGTCCGATGGCAGCATAGAGCGACTCAAAACAAGACTTGTGATCTATAGCAATCATCAGGTGGAAGGAATTGACTATAACGAGACATTTGCTCCTGTGGCAAAAATGGTGACGGTTCGTATTTTTCTTGCAATTGCTGCTCTTAAAAATTGGGAGGTACATCAAATGGATGAGCATAATGCTTTCCTTCACGGTGACTTAAGTGAGGAGGTTTATATGAAGGTTCCTCGAGGTTTCAAAAATACAAATCCTAACATGGTTTGCAGGTTGAAAAAGTCGTTGTATGGTCTGAAACAAGCTCCCCAATGTTGGTTTGCAAAACTGTCAACAGCGTTGAAGAATTATGGTTTTGTGCAATCCTATTCAGATTATTCCTTATTTGGGTTGTGCAGGCGAAGAACTCAGATCAACGTGTTAGTTTATGTCGATGAATTGATTATTGCAGGGAATGATAAGGTTGCATTGACAACTTTTAAAGATTACCTTGGCAGGTGCTTTCATATGAAGGATTTGAGAGTTTTGAAGTATTTCTTAGGGCTAGAGGTAATCCGTAATCCAGAAGGAATTTTTCTTTGCCAAAGAAAATACACACTCGAGCTAATTTCTGAAACGGGTTTATTGGGAGCCAAGCCTGCAGCATTTCCTATGGAACAAAATCACAATTTGGCCCTTGCTAAGGGCAAATTCCTTGCAAATCCGGCGCAGTATAGGCGACTTGTAGGGCGATTGATTTACTTGTCTGTGACGATACTTGATCTTGCATATTCGGTTCATATTTTGTCCCAATTTATGCAAAAATCTCGTGAGGATCATTGGGAGGCAGCTCTCAGGGTCGTGAGATATTTGAAGAAGAGTTCGGGGCAAGAGATTTTGCTTCGTGCTGATAGTGACCTACGTCTAGAAGGGTGGTGTGATTCAGATTGGGCTAGTTGTCCACTTACGCGACGTTCCTTGACAGGATGGTTCGTGTTTCTTGGTTGTTCTCCTGTGTCGTGGAAGACCAAGAAGCAACAAATAGTGTCTAGATCGTCTGCGGAGGCTGAGTATAGATCAATGGCGACAACAGTGTGTGAGTTAAAGTGGCTTAACCAACTTTTAAGGGACTTTGGTGTGCGACATTCGAAGGGTATGAAGTTGTTTTGTGATAGTCAGTTGGCGTTGTACATTGCTCAAAATCCAGTTTTTCATGAAAAAACAAAACATATAGAGGCTGACTGCCATTTTGTTCGAGATGCGGTGACTGAAGGGATGATTTGTCCGTCATATGTTTCCACTAGTGTTCAATTGGCAGACATCTTTACAAAAGCGTTGAAAAATGCAAACTTTGAGTTTCTACTCTCCAAGTTGGGCGTTCGTGATCTTCACGCTCCAACTTGAGGGGGGTATTACGATATTATTGTAAATTTTGAGGAATATTTTTCCTTAATTTAATATTTTGTAATATATATATATATATACTTCATGGTTGTGAATGAAAACGAGAGGAAAATTGACAGAGAATTTGACACCAATACATACTTATAATCACAAGGAACATATATATAATTCTTAATTATTATGCTAAAGGGATGCTGGCACCAATGCTAGTGTGTTTTTTTTTTCTTTTTAAAAATTCTTTTTGAGAAGTTATATCTCAACGTATATCAACGTATATCATGAGTGATTCAATGAATGTAAAAATATAGTTACACATGTAGTTTGCATTTTTCATAACATTCTTCTTTTAAAAAAGTTGGTCTTAACTAATTAACTTTTCTAATTTATAAAATTATTTTTTTATCATAATTTGGTTCAAAAGTAGACGTTTGTCAAACACCTTAAAACTACGCTCAACCAAACAACAAGCAGTGTTAAATGCTTTTATGACTCAAAATATATACACAAAATCATATCCATACTGAGGTGGTGTATTGTGAGTCATGGGTGCTCTTTTTTCCTTTTTTTTTTTTTTTTTTCTTTCGTAAGGTGGTGACGTGGTATTGCATGTAAGTGCGGGCATATTTTTAGGTATAAATGTTGGTCGTTATAGCACTCTTCATATATTTTCAAAGTCTCCAAGAATATTTAATATATCATTATTCAATGGAATTATACAAAACCAGAAACCAAAAACAAACAAACAAACAAAAAGACAAAATTTTAAAAAAATAAAAGAGATTTTCAAAAGAAAAAGAAAAAAAAGAAGGTATATACACAATATACGGCACCTTATCTTGAAGAGAAGACCGTCTCTGCTTCTTCCATCTCTCTTCCCTCTCTGCAACACTGTAACACTGTTACACTGTTTCCCCTGTTATTGTCACTCTCTTATTAAAGCCCTTTCTGTCACTCTCCTGAAGCTTTTTCTGCCCACCTTGTCTCCTGATTCTGTCTCCCTTCAACATGTTCATCAACACACCCTTTATAACCCTTCTCTCTTCTTCTTTGAATAATCTTTTCTTTTCTCTCTTTTTATTTTATTTTATTCTGATTCTTTATTTTTTTGGTTTCTTCATTGCAGAGCATAACATCAGAGACAGTTTCTTGCTAAAACTTGTCCCCTCCTCTCTTTACTCTCAAGTCTCTTCTGCTGTCATCTGACACTTCCTTATCACCTTGATCATCTAATCTCTTACATCTTCCGGCCACTGTCTCAGTTCCCGGCCGGCCTCCTTCTCCGGCCAGAAAACTAGTGGGTAGGTCTCTGTCATCTTAACTTTTAGATTAATGCATCAGCTCCTTTATATTAAAATCCAGTACCCTTCTCTTCAGTTTGTTTTTGGTTTTTGTTTTTTTGTTTTTCAACTTAATGACAAAAATTCCTCTCCCGTCTTATTGCAAAAAAAAAAAAAAAAAAAAAAGGTCCTGCAAATCGAACTAAATCATGCCATTGTCAAATATATATGATTAAATGCCAAATGGGTCCCCATTAAAATACAAGATGATAGAATCATATATGTAGTACATAATATTTGAAGACTTAAAAATTGTAATTTTATGAATATCTACTACTGGAGAAAAAGTAGAAAAAAAAAAGTAATAAGTTGCCAACATGCAGTAGCTTTCATGGAGGCACTTGAAAGATCTGCAATTAATGAGAGATGTATAAGCAAATTAAATAATAAAAAGGGTATCCATGAGAGTTTCATGAGCTGGATATCATGCTGAAATAAAGGAAAGAAATTCAGATTACCTGGCAATTTGGCTAAATTGAAATTTAAAAAAAAAGCTCCATTGAAACAGGAACTGTTTTGTACAACTGTTAATTAAAAAGAAGGAATTATCCTAAACCAACAACTGCCTTAATTCCCTAATCTTCTTCTTCTTCTTGTTCCCTTCTTTGGGTTCTTTCAGCTCAACTACATCATCTCCTACCACCAACACAAACATCTTCAATTCCTTCACATTTGATTAAGCCAATGACCGGGCACCCATTTCGGGCATTTCGGACTAAAACAACTAGACACAACTCTAGAATTCAGAAGCTGAACAATTGGAGCAAATTTCACACAACGAGGCGTCTTGTACTGATTTATCGAAGCTCCAAGGCTAATTGCATAGTCCATAAGCTTATCAAACGTCCCCGTTTCAACAATCTTTATCTCCAAAGGCCCAATAGATTTGTCCGAAACACGGCCTTGACGATACACGCTGTTCAGAGATTCTTCAATTGTTAGGCAACAATCATCGAACACCGACGGCGGAATTGCGGTTGCACCGTCCACTCGAAGCTCCCAATACAGAACGTAATGGCCCGGAATTGTAGATGTATCGGCGTAGCTAGTGTACTCGACCAAACTCGCTTCAAATGGAATCAAATGGTTCAAAGCGTTCTCCACTGCATTCTGCAGCTCAACCTCATCTGTTTTATCTGCATCTATGCTCAAAACAACATTTTTCCTGCACACGAAGCTGAATTGTGGAGCCTTGTTCTTGAATCCCGTCACTCTTAGCACGTCTCCTACTTGATATCGATAGAGCCCTGCAAGTAATTAACAGAAAATTTATCAAAAACAAGGGACAAATCTTGCTAGTTAGTTTCTGATAAAGGGATTTTGCCAATATTCTTTTCTATCGTGAATTGATATGATTAATCGTTATTATACTATTTATCTACTTTGAGAGACACCCACTGTTATAATGTCTCCCAAAATAGTGATTAATCAAACTAACTCGCAGTAGGAAAGAATCTTCACAAATCCCTTTCTCTTTTTATGACAGTGATCTTACCAGCATAAGTGGTGACAACAAGTTCATATTCCTGACCAAGCTTAACATCCACAAGATCCACCAATTCTTGCTGCTCTTTTTCATTCAAGGATTTTGGAACAGAGATGGAGCTGGTAACCACATTGTTCCTATGAACAGGAAGGAACTCATAATAACACATGGTAGGAATAAGGGTATAGGAAACATCACTGGGTTTACACATGGGTTTAAGGTTTAAACCAAAGTAGCATTCAGAAGAAGCATACATTGTGCAAACCAAAGGAAGTCCATTGCTATAATAATCAAGGGTAGGAATATACTGAGACATAGTACCAGTAACAATAACATCTATGTACTTGGTGTTGGGCCATAGCCTTGTAATAATCCCTTGCCATGATTCTCTATTACATTCAGCCTCAATAAAATCAGCAAGTTTTGGGTTTGGTTTAATAATTTTCAAAACAGCTTCTCTCACAGATGGGTCAGTGATTAATGGGTCAATGGACCCATTTCGGATATCTTTGCAGAGAAGGGTCCAGTGCTTTTCCAAAAACCGAATTGCCCTGATAAAACCAGAGGCAAAAACAGCACCAACACGAAGAACTTCCTTGTTTTGAAAAAGTCCACAAAGCATTTGGGAATACATGCTTTGGTAGGAATCAGAACAGAGAATGGTTTCATTTGGGGAAGTGTAATTGGTGTAAGGATCAAAGGGTCTGTTTCTGAAATGGGTGCTCTTGTAATAGCTTGTTAGAACTGGACGAGCCACTAGGCCTCCTAATGTTCTAGATTCTGATTTTATAAACAAGAAGTACATTCCTTTTCCTTTGTCTAAATCAGGAACAAATTGGTTCATCACAGGCATCAGAAGACTATAAAGCAATGATCTTCTTTCAAGTTCTTCTTGAATTGTGGGCATTAATTTCCTCTGCCCAGCTGATGTCCCAGAACTGCAAAAAAATCCACCAAAACAACATTAAAAACAAAAACAAAAGAAGACCCATTTCAGATCATGCAAAATTAAGCAAAAAATAATAATACAAGAATTAATGATGATCAGACCTGGTGAGGAACTCGGAAATGGGATGGGAACAGAGGATGGGAGAAGAGTCACCATTGACAATACGGGAGATATCAGGACGAAGGTCTTCGTAGGTAATGACGGGCATGGTTTTTTTGAAGATTTCACGGTCGGTGCGACCATTTAGGCCGTGACGCTGCAAGTACTCGACATGGGCACTACGAGAAAGGATTTCGTAGAGTACCCTTTTCTGGATTTCATCGGCGTTGGTGGTAACATCTTCTATGAACTGAAGCGCTTTCTTGTTCTTTTCATCGTCTGTTACAACTACATATTCTGTTGTTGTCACAGCTGTTTTCTTTGGTGCTTCAGGCATGGTTAAGATTGAACTTTTGGATGAACAATTTAATGGCAGTAGTAGTAGTAGAAAGGAAGAAGAAAGCTAAGAACAGAGAGCTTAAGATGATGATGAAGATGAAGAAGATGGCGAAAATGGTGTTTGTGTGTATGTGTGTGATGGAAGGTAGGAAGAGATGAGGAGGCATATATATAGAAGTAGTGTGAAGGTGGGTGTGCTTCCTTGATAACTCCGTCCCCAGTGTTCAAACAACAAAATTATTACTGAGGGCCTTTTTAGTAATTTCCCAATCCTCCTTTCTTAATGTTTTAAATGTTTTAATTTTTTTAGTTTTTTTAATATAATTTTGACTTTACTTAGCTAAGTCATTTTAAAATAAAATTTTCTTTCTCCGGCTTTTTTGAGAGCTTCTCTGCTGCGTGTTTGTGTGTGCTTGCCGTACAATTAATACCGGAAACCGTCTACTACCACCACCACCACCACCCTACCTTCTCAAGGCTTTTAAAGGTCAAAACTTCATCAAACCTTTTTTGATAAAGACATCCTCAATATCTCATAATTTCTCCTTAAAAATTTTACAAATTGACTTGCAAAGTCAACCTCCCCCCACACCACACACACACAACGTGGGAACAAGTATTTAAGGACAACTAATGATATTTTATACCCTAATATAATCAAATTTTTCATAATTTTATATTACACACGTTTGCCACAATTTTAACCATTACCTTATTAAACAAAAATAATACTAACCAAAGAGATTAAAATTATTGTTAAAAATTAGAGTTTCTATCTTCAAATTCTTAATATTTTAGTGATTTTGTTAGTGGGCCAATAAAGGTTGTAAATATTAAAAAGTGGTTGGCTTAATGCTCTATAAGAGTTTTAGGGTTTAATTTTTAAAAGTACCTTCATTAAAAAATGTCTATCATTTTGCTCTTATATCGGACAAGAATTAATTTCGTATTAGATGACGTGAGAATACACAATAAAAAAATAGAAATAATTAAATAAATAAAAATTAAGGGGTTGTAAACAAAAGGTTCTTAGTCGCAATTATGCTAGCCGTTGTCTTCATAAAAAAAAATAAAAAATAAAAAATAATTTTGATGAAGACACAAATATCAAGTCAGACGGGCAATACCCGGTAAAACCGCGGTAAGTACTAACTTGGGGTACAAGCGTGCATGTACCGCGGGTATTTCACAAACAACCGGCAGCTACTTCCGTAATTTGGTTACTGTGGCCTCCGTGTTTTTTTTTTTCTTTTTCTATGTATATATTACTAAACGTTAATTCTAAATTTTTATTTCTTTCATTTCTCATTTATTATCTCGTGAGAAATTTATAAATCTCGCGGTTATATCGGAGTTGCTTGTATAGGCGTCCAAGTCGGGCAGCCACGCCAGCTGCCTAACTTCCATTTTATGACACGTGTGAGAATAATAAGTCTATTCCCCCACGGCGTTGTTAATTCCCGCGCTCTTTTTCCGCCAATTCCTCGGTAAATACTCGGCGTCAATAACTCGAGTATTAATCCTCCTGTGCTTTGCATGTCACACCGTTCTCCCTGTACCATGCATCTATACCGAATATGCTTGTCTTGAAAGATATTGTTTTTACCAAAGGTTAGTTCGTTGGTAACGAGAGCAAGCTTTAAGATGGGTTAAGAAACCCGTTAAACCCCTGCCGAACCCTTCGAGTTCAAAGGATTAGTCTCGTTACGAAGCAAAAGGGGACATCTTTCAAATGTCAAAAAATCGGTCAACAAAAAATATATATATATATATATATATATGCTTTTCTTTTTCTTTTTTTTTCTTATCTTTTTTTAATACATACGTAAAGAAAAAAATGAAACAGATTTTTGTGTTTGATTATTGATTTTTTTTTATTTTTTTTTGTAATATAGATAGTTTCGACAATGATAGAAATCACAAAGGTGGGCAAACTTGATGATCTGTGCCCCATGATGGCCAATATATTACTAAATTTGAGCCAACGATTTGGAGAGATTGATATTATGATGTTTATATGTCTATAAACAAACACAACATATATGATGTGATTGAGATCCTTTGACGCTTATATATATTTTTTTATAATAGAGATGAAGTCAAAGAATTAGCCACAGAGAGTTTAACCAATCGAAAGTTGCATAAGAAAAGCCCATGAAAACACTTACTTGCACGGCTTTCTTCAAACTATATATCTTTCTCTCCATGTGGGAGAGATGGACTAATTAATTAAGTTAGTTTCTTGAAATATATGTACATAATGTATTTCTTTGTTTTCTTATGCCTTTCACTAAAATACATAAAATACAAGGCAATTGAGAATATCTAACATATTTTCGTTATGAACATCATAAGTAAAATCTTTCTTTTATATGGAATTGCTATTAACATTTTTGATTAAAAGACAAACCACCTTATAATATGTGAGGGACTAAACATAGGAAATTTTACTAGTAGTGAGAAGTGAGAATCAGTTTCTCAAAATTAGAATGACCATTTTAATTGATTGAGATGGTGAACTGATTCTAAAGTATTCAAGGTCAGTGGAGTGTGAAATATTTAATCATTTTTTATTTTTCATGTGATAAGAAAGTCCTTAAAACTAGAATAATTGTAAAGTTTTTCTCCATCTAACTTATTGAATCAACTCTCACCTCTTAGTTTTATTTATGTTTGGTTTTTTGGAGTTCATTGAACTAAAGATATGGAAGGATAACCACAATATAAGAAGTACTGCTCATATTGGTGCTTTCAGAAAATTAGAAGTCATAATTATTATAAGAGGGTATGGCTAAAATTTTATATAATTTTCTCTTTAATTTTTTCCTTTTTTTATTTATTTTTGTATATTTTCAAGAAATTATAATTTTTTTACTTATAATGAGCATGACAACTATTTACAATTGTTATAGAAATACTTGGAACTCCTTTTTTTTTTATGCAGACAACATAGAACCAAAATAATTTTTATTATATTAACATAAAACATTCATAGAGAAGCATTAATAGTAAAGTTATACATATATATAACAAGTCTTTAACTTCAAATATTAGATTGGGATAGTTGAGGTAGGTTAATGAATTGTCAAAAGTAGGAAAAAGTTTCTCTCCATAAATATGCCTTGTAGAAGAAGTAGAAATGGACATTTAACAATATATATCTACATTTATGTGTTGGAATTATTTCTCGACTACATAAGTCTAGCTATGAAGTAATAACATACTAAAATCAAATAAAATATTTAATAGATCATATTTTCTTAGAGTTACAAGTATTATCTTTGAAGACTTTTATACATATATAAATATAGAAACTAATTAAGCATTTGAGTTGAAAAGTCAAGGATAAGGTAAAAGTCCTCCGCATCATATACCAACTTTTAGAAATAAAACTGATCCAAGTTGCCAACTTTTTGGTAGCGCCTATGTTTAATAATGTGTTTACACTAGTGTATGGTGAAGTATCACTTTCTATTTTTTTACTTCTTTCAATAGTTTGACTTAATTGTTTTATTTATTAAATATTCATAATTCGAAACTAATTGCAAGTAACCACTTTAATTAATCATCAATAATTTTGAAAATTTCTTAAATCGTGCAAATATATAGAAAAGAACATTAATTGAATTCTTTCAAAAAATTTCAAAGTTCTCTTTATTAGACTTTATAAATATTAATAAATGTTATAAAACTAACTAATAGAATTGTAAATACAAATTAAATAAATCACAAACTTGATAAATGAATGGAATTCATTTCATTTCTCATCATTTTCTCCCATTTCTCATTTTTATTTTCTTGCAACTTTTTCTCGATTCTCTCCCATATTTATAGGGAGAGAATACCTAAATAATACCACAAATCCACATGAGTCATGTGAGTTGGCTTCCCACATGATTCATGTGGAGTATTTATATAAATAGTGTACGTATAAATATGTATATCACTGGATATATGTACAACTTGAATACATACATTATTTGGATACATACATCACTTGAATATTATGTTTCTTGATTCATGTGTATAATACATGTATTTACTATTTGAATATTCAACATATGTACAACACTCCCCATTTGAATATTCATCATTGTAGAATATGTCTCATTAAAACCTTACTAGAAAAAACCCAGTAAAAAAAGTCTAGTAAAGGAAAAAAATACAATATTCTATTGGAGCCTGATATTGTTAGGACTGCCTCGTTAAAAATCTTGTCAGAAAATCCAGTGGGACAAAACCATAGCGAAGGGAAAAAAAGTACAATACACTAAACAATAACTCCTTTTTAATTTTCCCCCTCAAGATGACATGGAGAATTCAGTTCTATTTCTTTGCTTGGAATATCTTTGAGTTGATACGTACATCTCAATATTGTATATAATCTTCTTTGTAATTGGCAAAGCTTTGATAAACAAGTTGTTCGATCTTATTTGTCAGTCTTTTGTAGCTCATGTATGAAGAAGACCTTTTGTAAAATATATTTGGTTCTGTTGGCTTCAATATAAACTTTTCCTTACTGTGCAATACATGTTGCATCATCTTCTTATAACATTGTAAGAGAGCCTCTGATTTAAGATCATTCATGTGATCCATACACATTTTTCGACTTGTTTCGCGATATTTTTCTGGATGATTTGAAGATGTAGTAAACTAGTTTTATCTTTATCTTTCTTGAATAAGATAAACTTGTATCTCTTGCATTCTTGGAGATAACATAATGCATGTTAACAGAGAAAATAATTTTTAATTTTGTATATAAGAGCATCTATTGTATCTAGGCATGATACTTTAGGACCAGCTAGCTCTTCATTATTTAATGAAGGAGAATATCATCTTTATTCACTTTTTAGTGATCTCACAATATTGGGAAGTCTAATGGATATTCTTGTCCAGATGAAATTTCTTCAATAAATTTCTTAATATGTTTGATAAATGGACAAGAATCCCACTTGGAAAATTCTTGATCTGCAAGGCCGAGACAAAAAACCAATTTTCCAAGATCTTGCATTTCAAATTTTCCCTTGATAAATATATTCTAATAAACTCTTCAAAAGTCTTAACATAACTGCATATGCAAATATAATTGTTAGAATGCTCACTTATACAATTATGAAAATGTATATGCATATTGATCAATATGAATATTAATGCAGTACATACTTCAAGCCTTTTAAATTCTTCAGGGATTATCATTTTGAAGCTTTAAGTATAACTCATAAATCCTTATGAGATTTTCACATATAACATAATTATCTATGGATTAATATATTTCTTCATGTATATCTAACATGATTTACCTCTTTAGGTATTAAACTTATGGTTCAGATAGCTCTCGATTTTTCAACGAGTTTAGCTATATTTGATCTTGCTCCTTCCTACTTTTTCAATGTCGACATTCTTATATGGTTTGGGATCCCAAAATATCAAAAGTACACTTTAAAATATTATCTCAATATTATTTTCATTTCATAGTTTCAAATATGAATAGATTTAAATATAAACAGATTAAAAATTTATTCTTCAATTCATATCTCTTCAGGAGATTCTCATACCTCTTCAGGGTATGTTTATTTCTCAATCTATATCTCTTCAGAGATACTTGTATACCTTTTATGGTATATTTATTTGTCAATTCATTCTTGTTCGGAATGCTCATATATTTATCAATCATTTGCATATACCTTCATCTTTTAGGAAGTTGTGTACTTTGATTTTACCCGTCAACCACACTTCAGGTGTGTTATTTGTAAATTTTCCTTTAGGGACTAAAGATAAATATATCAGTTAACTGATTTGCAAATTCTTTTGCATGTAATTGATTATGTGAATTTATCATTCACTTTAACTTATCATTTGAACTTGTAGTTTACATTAGCTTATAACTTGTGTCGTCTGTCAAGCAATTTTACATGTCATTCTTTTGACATTTTTCTTTTCTCCCCCTGATAGTGGGAGGATTGCCTACACTAGCTTGTATTGCATTCTAGCAATTTTGCGTACTATTCTTCTGGAATTCGCTATTTTTCCCCCTAATTGTGAGAAAATTGTTCTATATTGAGCAAAAATATTGATGATCAACATAATTTAGTTTGTATAGTATATCATTTCGTACAGTAATCATTGTCATTTACTTTGTACAACATACCATAATTGTTATACTTTTAATGACTTGTGACACGTCGTTGTGACACCAATATTATATTTGTTGGTGACGGATTTTTCAAACATAATATACATCAATTATCGTATCGACATAATTTTTGTCATTATCGATGTCCTCAATGTTGATGTATTACATGTGCAATAACACTTGTGTCTTTGTAATTTCTTTATTTAAACTGAACGGTGAAAGTGTTCATCTCTAAGGTACGATTTGTGAGAAACAAAGTAAGATGGATTCGTTAACTGGAGTCAAGGGCGAAGAAGGGACTAATTTTAATCTCAATATCGACATGCCTGCAACCACTACTTTACCAGGTTCTTTAGAGCAAGCTAAGAGAGGAAAATCAATTCAGTGACCTCCTAGAGAAAAACATCCTCGTAGGGGTCCTAAAATTATTTTTTCTCTGCTGCGGTCGAATTTTCTAGTCAGACCGATGCAGTCAAATCTTCCAATAAGGAAGATGACATGAAATCTTTGCCTGGTTTTACTGTCCTAAACTATGATGATTATATTATTGGCATTCGTGAAGCTAAGGTGGAAAAATATTTGTCTCTGTCTCCTGAGGAACGCTCGCTTAAAGTTTTGTCCTAACTTTTCAAGGTAATCATCATAGTTTTTACATTTTCCCCCTTTTTTTATCTAAGGTTTATTTATTTATATATTTTTATTATTTTCAGGGGACTTTTATATACCATACCCTTTCCTTGGAATTACAAAATTTATCACAGCTTAGGGAGAGGGTTATCTATCTTAAAAAAGAGGTAGAGACCTTAACCGAATAAGCTCATGGTAAGGAGAATAAAATATTATTTATGGAATATCTGATGAAGTCTGTAACTAAGGAGAATGAGATATTACAACAAGAGATTGTCATTCTTCAGTAGAAGACTAGTAATTTGCAGAGATACTGCGGAGTTACGACAAGAAAACTCTGCGCTACAACAAGAAGGTATTGGTTTAGAAGATTCCTTTGACCGTGTGTTGGAGGAGACACAGAGCTTCGTGAGGAGCGAGATCAACTTTTGATCCAACTAACTTCAAGTTATGGGGGCAAGTCAAATCACTAGAACTCAATGTATTCTTATTATTTATCAATAATATATTTATTTATGTTGATACGGATTTATATAGTTGTGATTCACACTTAGTTACTACTATATCCAACTGTTACGGGTAAATCAGACTCCCACAATCCATGCCAAAAATTGTCGAATACATACTCTGAAAAATATTGTCTGGATGCATAATATACTATGACCTTAATAATCGGGCTACCGATCATGACTCAAAGCACCATTAAGGTGCTTGTTTATTGTTGTATCCAACACCACGCATATATCTCACAAATTTCAATAAAAGGTCTTCCTCCTTCATCTAAGATTCATCGCTCCACCCCATGATTATACAGATTATCTATTAGAGGATCCATCACCATTGGATTCATTACTCTTTTGGTGAGCACATCTTCTAGATGTGATTGGCGGCTGTCACCATCCGTTCCTCGGGTATCAGATTGGTTTTGCCCTATTGCCAACACGAACTTCCTTCTTTTACTTTGGGATGCAAAATGATGAGGGCTAAAGTTGTTTATAAAGTTATTAACTTAATGTGCTATTTATAATTGAATGATTAGAGTTTCCCTAATTGTCGGCCATCTGTCGGCAACTTTCAATTTCATTGAATAGTCATTCCAGTAATTGAATTTTCAATATTGTTACAAATATACTTAATATTGTGATCATCTAACTTTATACTAATACTTTTCTAAAAGTATCTCAAAAATCTTCGCAATTATATGATATTTCATCTAGTCGTAAAGTATGCATATAAACAAATGAAACTTGGCCAAATGATGTCATTATTTAAAGTATCATTGAGGTCCGAGAAACTTGGCAAGTTATGCCAAAATATAAATATATTGTGTCAAAGAACTTCCAGTTCCTGATCACAATATCCTTTCAATTGACCTCATAATTTCATAATAAGCTAAAAATTCAGTAATAAACCTTTTTAAATATTTCCAAATAATATAAACATATTATTTGAATATATGATATCTATCATTTTAGATATTTTTAAAATCAACCAAGATCTTCTGGATCTAATATATTATAAGGCATTACAAATATGAAAATTTGGTTTCATTTAACAACATAATTTTCACTTTTATGGAGCCATGAATATATTTTTTAATTTAATATCTTTTTCTTTATTGAGGCATGATAGGGTAATCATATGTTTGATATACAGTAGGTACATCACAAATTCTTTTCATTCTACACCAAAAGCAAACGCATAGATAAACATTTATCTTGTGCTACAATAGGATTATTCCACTTCTGGTGCAACGAAATAAATTTATTTCAAATATATAATTGTAACTATATTCCAAATTATAACCATCATGGTTCTCATAATAATTTTACTTATGACCTTTGCCATATACTTTTTCTTATCCATGATCATGGTCTTTGTTACAGGTCGTATTCATGATCATTAAAGTAACATTCACTTTGGGGAATGATATAAAATTTAAGTGGATGAGCATATTGATTTTCATCACATTCACTTCGATGAATGATATAAAATTTAAGTGGATGAACATATTGATTTTCATCACAAATTTTCTTAAGAAGATTTTAACAGTATTTGTTTTGCTACGTCAAGAATACATGCAAGATAATTTATCTTCTCAAATATGTCTTCTTCAAATATATAATTTATCTCATAAAACTTTAACATTGCAACATCAGGTGCAATTAGTCATTTGGTCATAATGAACTTATGGTTCGTATGATTGTAATATTACAACTTTAGGTGCAATTGATTATGATGAACCTTTAAATAAAAGGTTATGAATTTTTGTCATGATATGTCCATAAACTTCAGGTTATGTCTTCTTGACCATAGTTCAAAATGTTAAGTCTTCAAAAGTAATTAAATAATTAAAATAACTAATTAATCAACAATAAAAGGAAATGTAAAAGAAAAGTTAGTATAATAATGCATCATAATAAAAGAAAATTTTTGTGTCACTTTTAGTATTAGTGTCAATGTTAGTATAATAATACATCACAATAAAATAAAATGTAGTGTCAATGTTAATGTTAGTAATACATCATAATAAAATAAAATGTTAGTATTAATGCATTATATTAGCTTGAAGCTAATTTACAAATTCACAAATATGTGGGTCTTGTGGAAATGATGTTAGAGTATATAAATTATAGGTTACGTTAGATGCTAGAGAAATAAATAAATAAATAAAATTATAACATAATTTTTGGTTATGAAAAATATAGCTCTTGGCTAAAAAAATATTTCTTAATATATAGCTTCAAGCTATAAATTCTCCTACATAACTTCAGGTTACGTAAACAAAATATCAATATAGTTTCATACTAAATGAATTTCTCTACATAACTTCAGGCTATGAAATCAAAATCAAAATAAAAAATATGGTGTAACAGAAAATACATTAAATAAATGAATATGATAAAAATTTATGAAATTTTACTTCAATATACCTTTTATGATTGAACTTTTCAATTTAGCAGAGCCTTTGTGCTGATTTATAAAGCTAACTAATGAAATTACAAATACAAATTAAATAAATCACAAACTTGATAAAGGGAATGAAATTCATTTCATTTCTCATCATTTTCTCTTATTTCTCATTTTTATTTTTTTCAACTTTTTCATGATTCTCTCTTATATTTATAGTGAGAAAATACATAAATAATACCACCAACCCATATGAGTCATGTGAGTTGGCTTCTCACATGATTCATGTGGGGGAGTATTTATATGAATAATATACATATATATACATGTATTTATTATTTAAATATTCAACATATTTACAACAATAAAGACTAATTATAAACTCACTTTAGATTTTCTTTTTCTTTTTCTTTTTCCGAAAGATAGTCTAGACGAGCAAATTTGACAAGAGGTGGTGGTTCGATCTTTTGTGTAGTAGCGAAAGAATCGGCGAGTTTTTTTTTTTTTTTTTACATGGTAAACGACGTAAGAGGGGGGTGGGGGAAATCACCGAAAGTGTCCTGAAAATCAGAAGAGGGTGAGTGAGTAGGAGAGGGTGCAGAGCATGACGTGTCATAAACGTCATTCACACAATAGCGATAGAAGAGACGACTGACTCTCCTTGAAGCTTGTCTCCATTTGTTGACACGTGGTCCCGCTCCGGCCCTGTCGCCGTTTGTCTTCCCTACCCCTAAAACAAGGCCGAATAATTCTCCCCACTTCTCTGTCACGTCTCACACGCCCATTCGTCTTCATTCTCCCTTATATTAATAATTGTTTTAAAAAAAGGTGTCCCATTTTCTAGTTTAATTTTAATTTGTTGTCTTCTAGCAGCAGCAGTTGACTCTTCTACATCACGGTATGACTAATGGACGGCCCTGATTGGTTGATTCAGGCAGTACCATTTAATAAAGAAATATACGATGATTTTTACAATATAGGGTACGAATATATTTGGGGTTGCTTGGTGAGGAGAAATAGGAGGAGCCATTGGGTGCACCAAGGCAGGGGCAAGTGGTGAGCTGGAAGGTACAAAGGGTGGCAACGGGGTATGGTGCAATTGTGCATCGTGCTTTGTGAATAAGAAGAGATCAAGAGGACGACTCACACTTCTTGTGGGGCCCATTAAGGTTGGGGAATGTTTACGTGAGTTTGTGTGCAAATTAGGGGACATTGACAGAGAAATCCTTATCTTTGACCTTTGACCGTTGACCGTTGACCATTGACTTATTTCTCCATTAATTTTAATCTCTAATATTCTACGGATCTTCTTTTTTCAAGGGTTGGCATTGGAACAATAAATGAACAAAATCCGCATCTTAATCTCCCCAAATCCTTGCTCTCCTCTCTTGTCTCCCTTAATTTTTCTTCTTCTTCTTTTTCTCCATAAACACATTCATCATATATGTACGTGTGTAGTTGGTGTTTTATATGTTTGTTTTATAACATATATATGTACTTGTTATTATAGAAGGTATGTGGAAGGGAATGCATGTGCACATACAGTTAGGAGACAAATCCACCATGTATGAGGACCTAGCTGGCTAGCGAGGGGTTATTTGCTCTATCTCTAGCTTGTTTTAGCTTAAGAGAATTAGTATTATAGAGAGTAAAGAAACAATTGTTTCTTCAAATGTTATACATAATTAAGGAGAGAGATCATCTTTTGAAATAAAGATCTATCACTCACTTATGCATGTGTTTTAATAAATAATGGTAGGTAGGTGTCTTCTCTTTATGTAGTTCTATTTTAGGTTTTTTTAAAACATATATGTAGGAATAGTATATATATATATATATATATACACGCATTTTTGCATGATCGCATCAATGAATCTACTCGAGTACATACGATATGGAGCGAAGAAGAATCCCTGCCAACAAAGCTATGGTCGAAGCATTTTGGTGCCTTTCTAATGGTAATGTGTAGGCTAAGAAGGAAACATGAAAATAATAACGTTTGAAATGCTTTGTCCAAGACGACATGTGGGATACCATTTGATTAGGGGCAAGTCGCATTCGGTGTTAGACAATGAATTGATCAATGAGAATTAAGTGAAAGTGGGCGACAATTGTTTCAAAGATATGTTCAATAGCACGTGAACTAGATGTTTAAGCATAAAATTGCATTGCTATTGGAGGTTTTGTTGAAAAGTTTGGGCACACATTAGAAAAGATTAGTTGCTTTTTCCGTTAAGCATCCGCTAAACATATATTATATAGTCAAAAATCATCTTAGTGGCCCCTAATCTCATGTTAGGCCTTAGCTGGTTGTCTTGAAGGAAATGCTAATATTGGTTTATTTAATTCATCATAAAGGGTTTGTTAGTGTAGGATCTAGCACGAGGGGTGACAGTATGTTATGGTCATGATTAACTAAAGTACTTTAATCAAATCTATGCTATCTCTTATTTTTATTTACTATTCTTTTAACATCAAATCGAGACGTAAAATCTTTTAAATATTCATTCACCACATGCAACCTTTCCAAAAAAAAATTTAAAATTGTTGTGCTTCAATTCTTACTACTGTTATCAAAATACTATACAACTGTCATTTAAAAATGCCTCGGATCTTGTATCGATTTTATCGTTTCTTTCATTAACAAATCATATTGTTTTGCTTAGATGCTAGCATGCTGGTTTACTTAGATGTTCTGTTCAAACAATAAGTTGCTTGGAGAGAAAATTAAAGCTCTTAAGCTTCCAATACATGTAATCATCGAGATCCAGCTATTACGATTGGGCATATGTTTTTACGGAACATGTTTCCGGCTTTTAAGACGGAAACATGTTTCATGTTTTTAGGCTATTTTGTAATATATAGGTGAAATGGTTGTCAATGAAAACAAGAAAAAATGTAATGGAAAATTTATCATGGTATCAGAGAAGTCGTCAGATCTTGCCTTGGTAGCGCCACCGCCGGCGACGGCAACATCAGCCTCATCCGCCCGTTCTGCCGGAGGATTGTCATAGTGATTGTGATTCGTCTTCGTCGGTTATTGACGGAGATTTTGTGTCGTCTTCGTCTCGGTCCTCTTCCTTTTGATCTCAATCTCCCCCCCGATGGATGATGATCTGGTTGATGGTGGTGTTGGTGAAGATTTTCAGAGCACTGCCTCGTGCCTTTGATATGCGAAAAGTGTTACAGATCTTGAGAGATCTTGATCACGTTTTTTTTTTGTTCGTTTTCCTTATTATGATGGTAGATTTATATGGCTAGTAGTGGTTTGATGTTTATGGGATCTAATTAATGTTATTTTCTTCAACTTCATGGGCTTCAAAATCTGAAAAAGTCTGTTTTGTTAAAGTTGAGCTTGAGCTCGAGATCTATTTTGTTCCAAATCTATTTTCTTCTCCTTCATTTCCATCTCCTTATGCTAATAATTATCAAAAAGGACCAACTTCAACAGTCTACCGGCGTGAACAGTCGACCGGCGACCGGCGACGGAAGACCGGCGACAGGCGACAGGCGTGCTGCATTGGTACGCGTACTGGGTTGGTGCGCGTGTCGCGTTGGACAGTGCGTACTTTGGGCAGTGTGCGCGTGCTTGGTGCGCGTGCTGCGTTGGTGCACGTGCTGTGTTGGCAGTGTGCACGTGATTGGTGAGCGTGTAGAGTTGGTGCGTGTGCGCATGCGGATGAACAGTGCGTGCACAGTGGACCGGAATGCACAGTAGACCGGCGAACAGTGGACCGACGCGAACAGTGAACATTGGTGATAAGCTGGCTGTGTGCGCGTGTGCAGTTGGTGATAAGCTGGCTGTGTGCGCGTGTGCAGCGTTGGTGCGCGTGAGCGTGCTGCGTGAAGAGTCTTGACAAACATGATTTCCATCAAATTTTAAGATATTTCCATTATCTAAAATCGAGGTGATGTGTGGATCATGTGTGACATTAAAAATATTCTAACTTTTGGTGATGTGTGGATCATGTGTGAAATTAAAAATATAATAACTTTTGGAGGCCGCCCACAAGAATTAGTGGACATTGTTAGGTTTTTTTGTCTTGTTTAAGACATTGGCATGTGCATGAAAATGCTATATTTTTCACCTCGCCCAACACTAACCTTTCAGAACAGTGGACCGGTGTGAACAATAGACCGGCGTGACTAGCGCATTGGGCAGTGTGCACGTTGGGCAGTGTGCGTAAATAGTGCGCATTGGGCAGTGTGTGAACAGTGGGCATTGGGCATTGTGCACGTTGGACAGTGTGTGTACAGTGCACACTCGGATTAGTTCTTTAACCTCCACGTGTGCTCATGGCCGGCGGAGGACATAGTTTATCGTCTGTCCGCGCACATAAAACCGGCGGGGCTGGAACTTCATCTGAGCCGCACGAAGGGAACTCGCAGGGGCTGGCGGGTGCAACCGACGTTGGGGCTCTTGCAGGTGTTTCTGCAACGCAACTGCAGCAACTTCTTGCATTTTTGAACTTCGACAAAACAAAAGATCGACTACATGGTAAAAACAGTCATTTTAGTTGGATTATCGATACAGGAGCGTCGAACCATGTGACGTGCGACTTGTCTATATTGAAGAATGTGAGAAAGGTGCAATACTGTCCGGTGGGTTTGCCGGATGGAAACACAGCAGAAGCAAACCAAGAGGGGAGTGTCGTGCTGCCAGGAGGATTAAAACTCGACAATGTGCTTTATGTCCCACAATTGACATGCAATTTAATTTTTGTTACGCAATTAATCGATGAATCAAATTGTGTTGTACAATTCACTAATAATATTTGTGTTATACAGGACCAACCGACGAGGAAGGTGATTGGAGCGGGTGAAAGATTGGATGGACTTTATTTTTTCCGTGGCGTTCCTCAAGTGAAGGTCTTGACAGTGGATGGTGATTCGTCGTTCGAGTTGTGGCATCAACGAATGGGGCATCCCTCTGAGAAAATATTGAAGATGATTCCGGCTGTAAGTCATTCTCGTAGTTCAAATAATAAATCTTGTGATGTGTGTCTGCGTGCAAAGCAATCTAGATCTAGTTTCCCCATTAGTACGAATAAAGCTGGTAGAATTTTTGAACTTGTTCATTTGGATTTGTGGGGACCTTATAAGACTCATTCTTCGTGTGGGGCTACCTATTTTTTGACAATAGTAGATGATTTTTCAAGAGGAGTTTGGGTCTATTTACTTTGCAATAAAATGGAAGTTGAATCTATGTTTCTTAATTTTGTTGCTATGATTGACCGTCAATTTGAACAAGTGATAAAACGTGTGAGAAGTGACAATGGGACCGAATTTAATTGTTTACATGATTATTTTCAAAATAATGGGATTATTTTTGAGACTTCTTGTGTTGGGACTCCTCAACAAAATGGGAGAGTTGAGAGAAAACATCAACACATTTTAAATGTGGCTAGAGCCTTAAGATTTCAAGGGAACTTACCAATCAAATTTTGGGGTGAATGTGTGTTGGCAGCGTGTCACTTGATTAATAGGACACCCTCTACTTTACTTAAGACTAAATCGCCATATGAAATGTTGTTTGGGAAAGTGCCTTCTTATGATGCTATTCGTGTCTTTGGTTGTCTTTGCTATGCTCATAATCAACGACACAAAGGTGATAAATTTGCAAGTAGGAGCCGAAAATGTATCTTTGTTGGCTATCCTTTTGGGAAGAAAGGTTGGAAATTGTATGATTTAGAAACACATGAGTACTTTGTATCGAGGGATGTGAAGTTCTTTGAGAAAGAATTTCCTTTTATGTCAAACCAACCAACGAATGTGGTGACTCCTGTGCTGGCGAACAATGAGGATGGGGCATGGAGTGAGGATGAGGGTGTCGATGAGTGTGCTGCGTGCGTTGAGGGGGGGTTGGAACCAGCATCCACCCTCGAGGGGGGGTCTGGTGCTGCGGTGTTGCCCGCACATGAGGATGTGGGTGATGAGGGGCTGGAGAATACGGTAGGGGAGCAAGGTGTGGAAGTTGACAGTGAGCTAGGACGAGGAAAACGAACCAAAACTCCTTCAACACGGTATCGTGATTTTGTTACTCATACTATACGAAAAATAAGTCCATCTGAGAATTCATCAGCTCCTTCCTCTTCCTCAGGTACGCCATATCCTTTAACACATTTTGTGAATTGTGAACGTTTTTCTGTGAGACATAGAAATTTTCTTGCAGCTGTGACAGCGGGACATGAGCCAAAGCATTTTAAAGAAGCAATGAAAGACTCGGGATGGCGAGATGCGATGGGTAAGGAAATACGAGCCCTTGAAGCCAATGAGACTTGGGTAATGGAGACTCTTCCACCCGGCAAGAAAGCACTAGGGAGCCAGTGGATATATAAAATTAAGTATAAATCCGATGGCAGCATAGAGCGACTAAAAGCAAGACTTGTGATCTATGGAAATCATCAGGTGGAAGGAATTGACTACAACGAGACATTTGCTCCTGTGGCAAAAATGGTGACGGTTCGTACTTTTCTTGCAATTGCTGCTGTTAAAAATTGGGAAGTACATCAAATGGATGTGCATAATGCTTTCCTTCACGGTGACTTAAGTGAGGAGGTTTATATGAAGGTTCCTCCAGGTTTCAAAAATACAAATCCTAACATGGTTTGCAGGTTGAAAAAGTCGTTGTATGGTCTGAAACAAGCTCCCAGATGTTGGTTTGCAAAACTGTCAACAGCATTGAAGAATTATGGTTTTGTGCAATCCTATTCAGATTATTCCTTATTTGGGTTGTGCAGGGGAAGAACTCAGATCTACGTGTTAGTTTACGTTGATGACTTGATTATTGCAGGGAATGATAAGGTTGCATTGACAACTTTTAAAGATTACCTTGGCAGGTGCTTTCATATGAAGGATTTGGGAGTTTTGAAGTATTTCTTAGGGCTAGAGGTAGCCCGTAATCCAGAAGGAATTTTTCTTTGCCAAAGAAAATACACACTCGAGATAATTTCTGAAACAGGTTTATTGGGAGCCAAGCCTGCGGCATTTCCTATGGAACAAAATCACAATTTGGCCCTTGCGAAGGGCGAATTCCTTACGGATCCGGCGCCGTATAGGCGACTTGTAGGGAGATTGATTTACTTGTCTGTGACGAGACCTGATCTTGCATATTCGGTTCATATTTTGTCCCAATTTATGCAACAACCTCGTGAGGATCATTGGGAGGCAGCTCTCAGGGTCGTGCGATATTTGAAAAAGAGTCCGGGGCAAGGGATTTTGCTTCGTGCAGATAGTGACCTACGTCTAGAAGGGTGGTGTGATTCAGATTGGGCTAGCTGTCCACTTACGCGGCGTTCCTTGACAGGATGGTTCGTGTTACTTGGTTGTTCTCCTGTGTCGTGGAAGACCAAGAAGCAACAAACAGTGTCTAGATCGTCTGCAGAGGCTGAGTATCGATCAATGGCGGCAACAGTGTGTGAGTTAAAGTGGCTTCACCAACTTTTAAACGACCTAGGTGTGCGACATCCGAAGGGTATGAAGTTATTTTGTGATAGTCAGTCGGCGTTGTATATTGCTCAAAATCCGGTTTTTCACGAAAGAACAAAGCATATAGAAACTGACTGTCATTTTGTTCGAGATGCGGTTACTGCAGGGATGATTTGTCCGTCATATGTTTCCACTCGTGTTCAATTGGCAGATATCTTTACAAAAGCGTTGGGAAAAGCGAACTTTGAGTTTCTACTCTCCAAGTTGGGTGTTCGGGATCTTCACGCTCCAACTTGAGGGGAGGTATTACGATTGGGCATATGTTTTTACGGAACATGTTTCCGGCTTTTAAGACGGAAACATGTTTCATGTTTTTAGGCTATTTTGTAATATATAGGTGAAATGGTTGTCAATGAAAACAAGAAAAAATGTAATGGAAAATTTATCACCAGCTCTTAACTCTATAATTTTAATTATAAAATCCCTAGCTACATCGATCCTTGTATATTATTGCAGGAATCATTCTCTTTTCGCTTTTTTTGTTGTGATAATAAGTAAATTTTAATTATTAGAGTATTTAGCACATATATCCAGAACAGCATCTTCATCTTGAGATATATATGTGTGTGTGGGCGCGCTTGTGTTTATATATCATCTGTATAACCCTAAAATCATTAACTGAGATTAACTCATTTAGTATATAATTTATCTTTATTGAAGAGAAAGAGTGGTTAATTTGCATTATAAGAAAGGTTGATCATCTGCATGGGAATGTCGGCTTTGATCACGTGGGCCTGTAGGACATGCACATCATGATGATCATATATATACACAAGGATTGCTTCTAGAAGCATGCATGCGTGCATGCATGATGGCAAATGTGGCACGTGCATGAACACACATATATGTATGGTGTGAGAAGAATATGTGTATATAAGCAAACAAAACTGGGAGGTGTTGGTACTTGCAGCATTAAGTCGACATGGCCATGCATGTTTTAATTTCAATTCACGAGTAACTATCAAAGTTAAAAAGAAAAAAAAAAGAAAAAAAAAGAAGAAGTCTATGTAGCTTTGTGGATGCTATGATGCCATGTACTCCACTTTGAGCACTAAAGATAGTACAAAGAGATCGATCAACATATCCTACAATGTCAAATCGTTTTCATCGGCTGTAGAATCCAACAAAAATTATCCAACCCCACCAAGAACTATATATATAAGCTCCTTTATAAAACATCAACTTCTTCTTTATAAATACAAATATTCATGGATGTGATGTTTCAATATATATATATATATATATATAGTTATAGTTATTATTGCAAAAAAATAATATAATTAATAAAACTTTGTGTGTGTGTATTTATATCTAAGTTAAATTCATGCATCCCTTGTGGAGGGAAGTCCTTGTCTCTGAGACTTTTGTCTCTTGTCAGCATATAATGTTGCCACTGACTTTGGTGCCTTTTTTCCTCTCTTTTCACTTTGATGGATAAGATTTTAACCCATTAGAGGGGATGGGGGCCTCACCTCACTTTCTAGGGTTTAGCTACCCCTTTTAATTTCTTCTATGCGCTCTTGGTACAGTGTCTCTATCTACTTACTGTTACTAAATAAAAGTCAATTTCCCTAAAATTAGGGTTACCGTTCAAGCCTTCCATGCATCATAATTCGCCTTATAGAACAAGATGTATATATATAAATTAGGGTTTCCTTATAAAAGGGATAAGGTTGCAGACAATGCACCCCCAAGCTAAAACAGCTTTTCTTTGCACCCACAGGCTTTAGTCCTATCCTATTGTTTATTAGTTTAAAGTGATCAATGGAATAATAAAGCAATATATATAGTAGTTTTTCAATAGTACATATAAAAAGGTTTCTGAAGAGTGACCTGTGATTATATTCTACCGGGGAACCGCAGCTCCACAAATGATTATTTGAATTAGGGTTATTACGTGAAAAAGGCTATCTTCATTTGTACCCAAAAAGAAATAAAGGAAAAAAGGATATATATATTGAATAATATTTTGTTATTATCAACTAGGTTTTGAGTTAGTAATCTTTTGTTACTACTACTGGCTAATAAATTGTACATATGAATCCTATTTTCCATCAGGTGGCTCATTACAAGTTAAGAGAGTACCACATGTATTTACCTTCCCCTTGTGGACTGAGCTGGTGGCTCATTACAAGTTAAGAGAGTACCACATGTATTTACCTTCCCCTTGTGGACTGAGCTGGCTAGCCATATTGAATCAGCTTTTTTTTTTTTTTTTATGGAAAAAGTAAATTATTTAGTGAATCCGCTTTTTAATTATTCAATGTCACTTTGGATGCACATTTTTAATGTAACTTTAGCAATTTCGTTTTATTATTCAGAAAACTCTTCGGACTCCGACATATATGTTCAAACAGTTTGCATATATGTACATTTAGTAGTGAATCGGCTTTTTTATGTACACTTTGGATGTACATCGTCATCTCTCTATCCTTACATTTCAAAAACTCTATGGAAAATAACCGACTTAATTTTTATTTTTTATTTTTAATAAGCTTTTGGAAAGCCTAGAAAGTGTATATATAACTTAGTTTTATATATTATTGCAGATTGGGTGGCCTTTGATCTCAAAACTAGTAGTGATATTGTTACTATTCAAGGTTACCAGTGCCTCTTTGGCTTGGGCCTTTTATTGCCCTTTCTACCTAATATAATTCATCCTTTCACTTCGGCAAAAAAAATTTTTAAAAAAAAAAACCTCTAGGCGTGGAGTTTTATTTAGTACTTCAAATTGCCTTGATAGTAACCGAAGGTGAGATTACACACATATATACTCAACATTACATGTGTACAAAGTGTACACACAATGTATAACACTTAATTTGTCTAATCATTTCAAAAGTTTAAGTAGAAGAGCGAAAATGACAAGTAGCGAAGTACATTTTCAAGGTCTGAAAGGAACTTATTGTGATTGGTCCTTAATTAGTAAGAGTAAAAAGGTCTTTATTAGTTGCAAAATACAAGAAAGAAATGGGTGATATTTGGGAGTATAAAGCGACAAAATACTCCAATGTGGAAGCAAATTAATAAAAGTGAGTGGGATGAGTGTGTTGGAAGAGACGGGTGAAAGGACTAAAAGTTAATGAATTTCTTCTTGATGTAATTAGAGATGGAGGATAACATGCATCTTAGTGTAAAGTTTGACATCTATATGAAGGAAGACACGTTGGAGACATTTTTAGGGTAAAGGGTGAAGTGTGATTCCCAAGTCATCCCTTGATGGATGATCTCCATCACTAATTAGCACAAGCTAAGAATCCTTTTTCTTTTTCATTTTATTTTCTTAAAAGGGTGCTTTTGGTCTCCTAATCAAACACTAATGGGCTTAGTGATTTAAAGCAAAAGGAAGAGTTCAGAGCCAATACAATCAAAATGGGTGGTCTCATCATCATCCGATCGATAGAGACCTTTTTGCCCATCGTTTCATGTCTCTTGTTCGGCTAACCAGTGGGGTCCTTAAGAACAAAAATCCTCTTGACCACAAAGTACGCACAAAGTATCATTCTTTTTACGAAGATGATTGCAGTCATATGGAGGCGGGGCATTCTTTTAATTTCTTCAGTTTTTTTTTTTTTTTTTTTACTTTCCAAACCTAGCCTCTCTTTCTTTTCTTTAATTTTCTTTGAACTTTACATTATTTCTTTTTCATAGGAAAAAAAGGTTTTGTAATGAGAAATTAGAGAGGGGGATAAATGAGATAAATGGGACCAGACAAAGGTGGGGAGCACATTAATGTAGAAGTTGAGGAAAACATAGTCAAATTATTATATGCAAGTACTACTGTGGTGTTGCTTTAAATGAGGTTAGCTAGGATGACTACATCTTCCAAAACAAACAGTTTAAGAAGAGTGGGCATTGGGTGTCTAGATAGTGCTAAGGGAGATATGGGCATGTTGTTGTTCTGCTTTTTTTTAATTGACGTGGGGGGAGAGAGAGGAGGGGGGGGGGGGTTGTACTTATGTGTTGATGTGCATGGTAGGTGTTTGATGTGCTGTTGAAAGTTGGGATTTTAGGGAGAGCAATATTGTTATATATATACTGGGGCTTGTATTTGTTATGTATGTAAAAGGCTGATGGTATGTCGTGCCTCTCTCTCATTGATAATGAGATGAAGGGAGGCATGAATATGTATTTGTCTATACCCTTCTTTTGTCCCCCAGCCCCCTTCTCTTAATCTGATTAAAGTTAGTGAGAACGCAGAACTCCCCCTCTCCCCCTCCCCCTCCTCACACATGAATCATGGCATGAACATTGACACAGACATGCATGATCATCATGTGCTTTATAATCTTGAGCAAATCTATGTATAAAGTTTCTTATATATATATATATAAACATATATATGATTAAACAAGTTGAAACAATGGAAAAACAACAAGAAGCAAATAGAGAATCTTTGTCTCAAATAAGATTGTTTAATAAATAGATTATTCTCTTCAAGGCTCTCTATCTCTTTCCTGTGTGTCATAGTGGCCTATATATATTTTAAGGAAATTAAAAGCTAATTTAATCGATAAAACTCTTTAGACCATATCTCCTATAGATTTGTTCGAGCAAGCCGGCCTGTAAGAGATTAAAGGCCACGAAATAATAGATCATATATAATTAAACTAACTCCATATATATATACTTGATCATGATGATGTTCATATGACTGAGATTTCTATTAACCTTGCTTTAATCCTATTTACATCTTTAAGTGTGGGATCCACCTAAAAAAAAAACAACTTTCAAACAATCTCCACCTCCACCTCATGTGGAACAGGGCTCCTCCACACCTGTAATCTCTCTACAAATAGCAAGCTTCCTTCAAAAAAACTGTTGCTGCCTCCATTAGTGCCCTTAGGCACTCTGAGCTCGTGAGATGTTGATCAAGTCCAAACAATATTGGAACTTGATTCCTGTAACCACCTTTGTAAGCATATCTGCGGGGTTATCTGCAGTCTTGATCTTTTGCAGAAGAATACTCCCTTCTTCTACTATTTCTCGAACAAAATGAAAACGAACATCAATATGCTTCGTTCAACTGTGATGAACTTGGTTCTTTGCCAAACAAATGGCACTCTAGCTGTCACAGAAAACTTCAACATTCTTCTGCACAATTCTCAAGTCTTTAGTCAATCCATGAAGCCAAATTGCTTCCTTCAAAGCTTCTGTTACTGCCATGTACTCTGCCTCTGTAGTAGACAAAGCAACTGTTGACTGTAGTGTTGATCTCCAACTCACTGGTCCTCCTGCCATAGTGAAAACATAACCAGTAGTAGATTTGCGCTTGTCAAGATCTCCAACATAGTCCGAATCCACATATCCGACTAGATGCTTACAACTTTTCTTATCTCTCTCGAACTTTAAACCAATATCCACAGTACCATGAATATACCGTAAAATCTACTTCACTGTTTGCCAGTGGCTTTTACCGGGGTTGTGCATGTAACGACTTACCATACTTAAAGCATGTGAAATGTCAGGTCTGGTACACACCATAGCATACAACAAGGCACCAACTGCATTTGCATATGGAATGTTCTCCATTTGCTTCTTCTGATCTTCAGAATTTGGTGACATTGATGTACTTAGCTTGAAATGTTGTGCCAATGGTGTGCTCACAGGTTTTGTGTCATTGCCAATGCCAAAAGTTTGAAGAACTTTCTTCAAATACTGAGCCTGAGTCAAACATATTATGTTTTTGGCCCTGTCTCGAGTTATCTCTATCCCGAGAATTTTTCTGGCCTCTCCAAGATCCTTCATTTCAAACTCTGAGCTCAATTGAGCCTTCAGTTTGTTGATCTCCACCTTGCTTTTAGACGCGATTAACATATCATCTACATATAAAAGCAAGTAGATGAATGTATCATCTTGAAGTTTGCGATAGTAGACACAATGATCAAACTAACTCCGGGTATATTTCCGACCTTGGATGAAGCTGTCAAATCGCTTGTACCGCTGTCTCGGTGACTGCTTCAAGCCATACAATGACTTGCTCAACTTGCAAACCCAATTCTCTCTTCCTGGTACTTTGAATCCTTCTGGTTGAGACATATATATCTCTTCTTCCAAATTACCATGCAGAAAAGCAGTTTGACATCGAGTTGGGCTAACTCGAGATCAAACTATGCAACCAAAGCCAATAATATTCGAATTTGGCGAACGCTTAACAACATGTGAGAATACCTCATTGTAGTCAATTCCTTCCCTCTGAGCGTAGCCTTTTGTTAACAGTCTAGCTTTGTATCGGATACTATCTGTGCATGGTGAACCTTCCTTCTTAGCGAAAAACCCATTTGCAGCCAATTGGTTTCTTTCCTTTCGGAAGTGGAACCAACTTCCAAGTCTGATTCTGATGGAGAGATTTCATCTCCTCATGCATTGCCATTTTTCACTTATCACTTTCCATACTCTGAATAGCATCTTTGTAATTGTATGGAATATCATCTCCGGTGACTGGTAATGCATATGCAACCATATCAGCGTACCGAGTAGGTTTGCGGATTTCTCTTCTTGGTCGACTGGTGGCAATTGATTCTGGTTGTTGACTGATGTCTGGTCCTGGAGCCTCCACCTCAACTGAGATTTCCTCCTCGTCTTCTTCAGGATGGTTGGATATCTCGCCTGACTTACTAGGAGTGACTGGAATATCTAACTCCACCTGCTGAGTCAAATCTGGATCTCAATTTTCTTTATCAGAAACTGTATGCTTTAACATCACAGATTCGTCAAAAGTTACATCTCGACTTTGTACAATCTTCTTTGACTCAGGGTTCCATAGTCGGAAAGCCTTAACTCCTTCATGAAGCTGTCAAATCGCTTGTACCACTGTCTCAAGGCGATATGTGATCCTTCCCGGAATAAGAGATCTTGAACTTCGCATTGCCACATGCCAAAGTTGTTGGTGTCGTTGAATTTCTCCACATCGAACTTTGCGTTGAATATCGAACTTCTTTGCCAAGATCTGCTTGTGCTTGGAATTTTTCTCCGCCATTAAGACCGAAGATATGTATGACGTCGAAAAGTGCTTGAAAAATGATAAACAACTCCAGCTAAGCTATATCAATAACTTAGCAGTTGAATCTGCAGAAACTGATTGCACGGTTGTGTCCGGAATGGTCCAAAATGGTGGAAACGAGTCTGACTTTGCTAAAATAAGACAAAAAATGAGTCGGATATGGTTGGTCAACCGAAAATGGATTCGGTCAACTGTGGGCTGAAACGGGCTAGGGCCTGATGCACAGTATCGGGCCAAAATGGCTGGGCGGGTTGAACAGCGCGGGGTTGAACAGCTGGGCCGAGATGAACAGCGCAGACTGAGTGGGCTGGGTCGGGATAAACAGTGCGGACTGAGTGGGCTGGACCGGTGATGAACAGCTTCGGCAAACTCTGTATAGGGATCAAACTTTGATCAACTCCTGGAAACTCGTTTCTTGTCCGTTTTTCTCGCTGTTTATTCCGTTGGACTCCTGGGAACAAGAGCTACCTCCACGGGTGATCAGAAAATAGTTCCGATCACGTTTACAGAATCTCAAAATTTCGACGCAGTCTCGAAAAATTTGATAGAGTGTCCGTTTTTCTTCCAAAGCTACACCTTGGCTCTGATACCAATTTGTTATGTGGAATCGTGGTAAAGCCTGAAAGAAAAAATAAGACAACAAATATTTAACGTTGTTCGGCAAATTGTCTACGTCCACGAGAGATAGCAAACTTGTATTACTACACCCTTAGGTGGATCTTACAAATTTGATCTCTTAAATTAGATCTCTTGAATTAGATCTCTCATAATAGATCTCTCAGTAATACATCTCTCAGGAATATAACTCACTGAACATGAATTTCAAGAGATATATTCTGAGAGATCTAATTCAAGAGATTTAATCTGTAATATCCACCTAATGGTGTAGTAATAAAAGTTTGCTGCTTCCCGTGGACGTAAGTAATTTATCGAACCACGTTAAATATTTGTTGTCTTATTTTTCTTTCATACTTTATCACGATTCTGCATAGCATTACGTGATGTCGCCGTAATGACCCTCTTGATGCAATTAATTAATGTTAATTTTAAAGTCAAAGTTATGAGACAAAGCTGTCTTGTAAGTATTAAGTTGTAACAACAAGACTGCGTGAAGTATTGATTTATGACAGGACAATATCAATTAAGTACAGTTACTAATATATTAGAAGGGTCTTCCTTAGGTGAAGATTCTTAAAATGTGCTGTTGCTAACTACACATCAATGTAGCTTCCCGAGTTGGGAGCTGTATGCGGGAGACAAGTGATCCCCAACAAAGATAAAAACAAAATTGAAGAAGAAGAATTCTTGATTTAACAAGAGAGATGTCTGAGTTATGATGAGAATTGATAATGATAATGAAATTGAAGTTGAAAAGATCGATCTTTATGTTTCTTTAACAACATAAAAGCCGTATCCAAAGTAATACTCCTTTTTTTTCTTAACCCAATTGTTTTCAATAAAAATATAATATAAGATCATATATATATTTAGACAAAAAAGCAAATAACTCTGTTGAGCCATAACAGAAGACTGAAAGGGACGAGCCGTTTGAAATATTGGGCTCCGGCTGTATGACAGTACATGTAAAAGATGATCACTCATAACAGATCTCACAGTGAACCATTAATTGACCCACTTCATATATATAGGCCTATATATGCATGGCACTCAATATAGGAAAAGATATTATACGTCATAATAATTTACATATATATTTATATATGGCCCCACTTATATATTCTCCGGGACACAATGAGGAGGGTAAGATTCTTCTTTACTTTTACAATGTATCTAGTAGGTAATAAGGACTGAAAAAGCTAGTAAAAGTAGTTACCATCATGATATGGCCATTGACGTTTCAAAAGACCATATATTTTGATAAAATATATAATATGCATATGGATAATTTGTTAAAAATGTATTGAGCACACAAACTCTAAATAAAAAAAATATTGAAGAAGGAGAATGACTTGAACTTGCACTTGAACTTGTACATTTTTCTTAATTTGAAAATGAGAAATACATGAGGTATTTATAAGACCCTACCTAGCAAAATACAATAAATGCATACATGAACCACTAAGTTCATGGATCACACTATCCTACGTATATGCATGTATTTATTAACTTATAGATATATTCATGAACCTATTAAATATGTTCACATTAAGATACATTCACTATAAAGTTTTTAAAAAATTTCTTCAATTTTGAAATTTGAACGGATGCCAACATAATCCACATATATATGATGATATTTTGCTTTATTTAAGGAAGATCATTAAACCTATGCTATAGGATATCAATGCCGCAAGCTAGAAGAAAAGCCTCCAAAAGAGGGCTACGCCCAACATTTTTACAGTGCTGAGATCAATATTCCAACTCGAAAGGAGCAACATTAATATTCATGTACAAGTGTCTAGGTTCTGAGAATTAGTTCATCTCACTCAAATACTGAAACATCTTCATTAATTCCAGCTAGCTACTACATGAAGCAATTGCATTGTATAGACATGCAGGGATGGTAAGCAACATCTATGCATTCTTGCTCATATATATGCTTTTATTTTCCTCAAGATGTTCAGAAGACCTGTAGCTATAAAAGTATATACATATCCATCTGACGAGCCCGAGGCGAGTACCTCTCCACCCAAATTCAAACATTATTTGATGGTGAGTCCAGAAATTCCATGCATTTCATACCTCTTGTTTATGTCTAGCAGCAAAGGTGGAATTAATTACAGGAAAAAGAAAAAGGACAAAAAAAGGGAGGAGGTGGGGGATAGTAGATGCAGTAAAATAATAACAATCTTTGACAATTGGAAGCCCTTCGTCTAGCAGTATCTTTTTCAGAATTTCTCTCTTTGAACATATATATGCATATTCTAATTATATTTCCCAGACCAAAGTCATGTTCCTTTTCATCTCTCACATTATTTAATATAGTACTATTAATATACTCCTTCACTGCAGAGCACAGTCCCACAACTCAAATTTACAATCCTGCATTGTGATATGGTCTTGACAGTGAAATCAATTCTACAAACAAAGTTGATACATGTCTAGGTGAATTTGGGTTCTTAGGTCTTTTACTTAATAATGTTCATCTTTTATTTTACGTCAGAATTTTCAAAGGAATTGACATCTCACTGAGGTCCATTGAGAATTTTAAGCTTAAATTAATCTGACCACTTAAAGATTTTCTAAAACTACATTAATTCACAAATAATGGTAGAAAAGCTAAGAATTAGAATTGTACCGAGTCTTAACACATTCCAAAGATACTGCAACATCGGGGGACCGTATCAGTACTGGAAAATGACCTCGATCGATCTGTTTACAGACAAGTATAGATATCGAATCAAAGATAGTCAAGAAAATCGAAGAACTTGGTCATCAGAAATGGGAAAATCTTCAAGCATATAAAGCTATAAGATCTCCAATTTCTCTTCTAGGATCGAAATGATCTGGTACATAGAAAGCAACCTCCAACAACTCATGAATTTGGTCATTCGTACTATTTATTATATGGAGTTGTTCAAATTAAGTGTTTTCTGTTTAATTTGGTTTGTCTTAATGCAATGTTACAACAAACAAGAAAAATGAAATAGGACTTACCAATTAAATTGGCAGTGATATATATAGGACATGATTATTCATCAATATATAGCGAGAGAGAATATTAAACTAATTAATTCTTCAAAGAACTTAGTCAATTAATGCGAGATAATCGAAATTAAAAAAATAAATTTTAATTTGTTAGATAATCAACCAAAGAACAAAAACATTTTAGGTCAAATGGTTTCTACCATGATATAAGAGATTTATTATTATGAAGGCCTTATGTTCAAATTAACTTCCTTATAAGCACTTGCTACATAACAACTCTCATTAATAAAAAGAGGAAAATGACAAGTGTACATGAATTCAACACATAATTTTGGTACACACCCTTGTATATATCTATTGTATGTAAGATGTTATTGAATTTGTATATATTGATGTGTGATTTAAGGACATTCAATGTATATAAAGGATTGTGTGCTGAAATTAGGTGGTAAAAAGGTGCGAGAGCACTCGTCATTGAAAAAACCATACCAATTTCATGAAATATTCAGTACTGCAATTAGAGGGCAAACCTAATTGACACCTAAAAACTAGGGCAAAAATGATCCTTAAATGAAAAATAAACCTCAATTTTAAGTTTGTTAGCTTTTTTTTTTTTTTTTGATTACCAGTTTTTCGATACTCAGGATGTGTCCTCCGTCCCTTTGAACGAGACTAATCCTCCCAAACTAGGGCATTGCAGAGGCGTTTAGGCTGGCCTTCCCAACAATAACAGATAAATGAGAGTACGGTTAGGCTCGAACTTATGATTTGGATCTTAACCCAACTTATACTCAGTTTTTCTACCACTTGTTGGTTAAGTTTGTTAGCTTTGGTATAAAGTAAAATGGCAGCAAGAATTCGACAATTTGGGCTAAACATCAATGGTATAGACCTAACATCCTTATATTGGGATTAATAAAGCCTTACTGGGCCATATATATATAGAGAAGGTAGTTCAATTATAACATGTGATGAAAAACTAAGTGGGCCTCATTAGGAGGTATCTTAGGGAGGGAGACATCTACCAATATTGGGGGTAGCTATTCTGGCCTCTCACCACGGCCCAGACCAATCTCAACCATAGTGTTGGCCCAGCCCAATACATCCTCTTGGCCCAACTTAGCACTAAATACACATATTAGGAATTTAGGATGCACAGTACATTGCATACCCATCTAATAATGTAATCTGTATTGTAATTTACTTTTTAATAGTTAGAAAATCATTTCTTTTTATACTTCCTCAAAAGGAATGTCAAACTAAATATATTTCTGTCAAGATGCACAACAATATTACTTGTCGACGAGAGGAATTGTTCGACAACAAAATAACAGGCGTTGGAAGTTGACATTGTTGAAGTTGGGCGTAGCCCAAATATTGTAAGTCTTTTTTATATTATTTTGAGTCCATGTAATAGTCTCGTAAAAGGCTAATTTAAGTTATTTTCTTTGTAAGAGAGGGATAGTGAAAAAGAGTGTTCTCCAAGTTCTCTACCTCTTTATTTTGAGAGACGAGAAAAAACAAAGAAAGAAAAAAAAAAAAAAAAAAAACTTCAGCTAAGGAAAATATAAGACTAAGATCTACAAAGTAGAATTAATCTCTGTATTAATTTGCTTTTATACTAGTAAAATCTCTGTCTTTGTGAACGTAACCAATTTTGGTGAACCAAATAAAATTTCTTAGTATTATGGGTTGGTTGTCTTTTTTGTTTTATGATTCTTGTTTCTTAATTTGTGTTGCTTGATTTCCTTCTTTGTGTTTGACACATTTATGTTAATATTATATTATTGTCATTATTAAATAAGATCTTAAAGAGTGTCGGGAGAAGTATTTTAAGGAATTCCTATGAGAGCTTAGGCATTCACCCATTTCTTTACAGACATATTGATATAAAGGCCCTTCAATTAATTTAATATGAGCTCACAATTTCAAATATATTAAGGTGAGTTCACAGCTATCTTGCCAAATTTTCTAGTTTGGCACCTAACTTTGACCTTCCCAAAAAAAGAAGAAAAAAACACCTTAAATCATGCAGTACTTCAGTTCGATTAACAAAAGGCCCTTCACTATCTCACTATCAGAAGATTTGAACTAAAGAAAAATCTTAGTAATTGACACCCCTCAATCTCTCAATTCTTGGGAATTAGTTCGATATCCATTTAAGCCTTTCAAAAGGGTTGATTTAATCAATCTTTTACATAGACTAATATATATATATATATATAGCTAGTCACACTCACTAGCTTGCTAGTTGCTACTACTATACATTGACGGAATGGATATAGAATGTTAAGAGGCGTCACATATAACTTTGATTTTCATTTGAATTATACATGGTCCCATCAATAATGTAATGCTACCTAAGCCTAGTTTCTATATTTTGAGTTTGTTATTAAGTTTATTTAGCATTACCCAAAATGGTTAAATAACCTACCATGCAAATTCAACCCTTCCTGCTCTAGTTATAGGCTATTGCTGATGACACAGTTAAGCTTTTGATAATCAGAATATCTCAAGAATGCTGGACTATTAGTGCTAAATACAAGGAGATTCGGTGTGGTATCACTTCACCAAGAATATCAAATATTCCTTTAATTTAGAAACCCAAGATTAACCCAAGAAAGAAACTACAAGTCAATGCAACTTCAACTGCTTAAGATGCATAACCTAAGAAAGATAGTATATATTTATAAATGTAGCTGTTGAATTCATATATTAATCACATCAATATATATATATCATGCTGAACGTGTTGACTAAATCATATATTAAATAATCAGCTTCACCTTAACATCTTTATTATATTAAAGTTGAATGGGACAAGGGGGAGCAAATTAAACAAGGGTCTCTCACTTGATTATAGAGAAAATCAAAATATGGTTAACCCTTTGCATAGATCTCGTGTGACTTACAAGAAAATGGAATGTTTGGGAGTGGTTGGTTCAATGAAAGCGAGTTGAGTTCTAAGGTTGTTCCCATTTAAAAGTTTTAGGATTTGATTCTTGGAAGCACCTTTATTTAAAGAGATCTATCATTCCGCTCCCACCTCGAAATGATGACTAGTATCATTCTCAAAGGGAGTGGAGATACCTCGTAGGAAACCAAAAAAAAAAAATGGAATGCTTGGGATTCAGTGACGTACTTGGGCATGCCACTAATAGTGACCAGACTGACAGTCATTATTTATTAGTATTCAGAACTTAATTTAATAAGAAATTATGAATTTATTTTATATTAAGATTTTTTTAATTTATTAGAAAAGTTTACTTGTTAGAAAATTAGAAAATAGTTTTATTTTGGAAGTTAATGTTGATAGAGTCCAATTACATTAGGGATGTAATTGTATTACAATTACAAGTAGAGATTTGGATGTAGTTGTATTACAATCACAATTAGAGAGTTATTTAATATTATAAATAGGGGATATGTGTAGGAAAATATTGAATTCATCATTTTATTATTTATTTTGCTTAGACTTAGAGAGCTAAAATAAATTTGAAAAAACCCAATATTTCTTGGCCCAATAAGAAAGGGCCCGGGAAGTGATACAAGATGTGACCTACTCAGTACCCATCAGGACCAAAATTAGTTGAGCAAGTATCATGGATATATATATATAAGGATAATAGTTACAAGCTATGGTTGAGGTAATAAGGAGAAATACAAAATTTTAGAGAGAGCAGTTAAACCTTCCTTACTGGTTTTATTGGACTATAGTTCTTGGAGCTAACCAGCATATCAATTGTTAAACTAATTATATACTTTAAATTTAATTAGGTTGCCTGTCTCATATTAATCCATAACTGACCACAATTATTTCATGTGTATATATATATATATATTTCCTACTTTTTGAAATAAATAAATTGCAGTATTTTCTGTCTATTTTCTGAGGCAAGTTACTTAATCATCCCAACTTCTCCACTCCACCCTATTGTGTATATAAACAAGGTTTATGGTTCAAATTTTATGGGAAATATTGTAGCTAATTCTAAGTTTTCTTTTTCTTTTTTTTTGAAAGCTAGTTAATTCTATGTTATTAAAACCTAGCTTATATTTTATTATTAGTTGCAATTAAATATGAAAAAGGAATTACTTGGGTTAAGTAGTACTCTAAAACCAAATTAGACTTCTTAATTAACTTATTAAACAAGTTAACCATGTTGACTTATTTATGGTGCAAATTTTATTATAATCAACTACCTAGCTAAATCTACTATATATATTTCATATCAAGTTGACGAATCATCAAATCATGCGAAAAATTGCAACATCTACATCACCAACGAGTGGTTCACTCAGTAAAAGCGGGTTGAGTCTCTCTGTATAGAAGTTCTAAGGTTTCATTCTTGGAGGCGCTCTCGTTAGAAAAAAATTACCATTTCTCTCTTGCCTTAAACAGGAATTAATTCCATACCCGAAAGATGTGAAGATACTCGTGAGAAATCAAAAAAAAAAAAAACTGTCATCCATCATTATAAAATGATAAATCATCCATAACACTATACATGAAAAAATATTTAACAAATTGACCTTAACATATTGTCAATATCTTACTTTTTAGGCAGAAAGAAAGGAAAGATTTTTCCCAAATAACTGGTTTATGTAGAGTTGCAATTGTCAAAGGATGATGGAGATGGAAAACCCTAAATTAGGTGAAAAGCACAAACCAATAAGAGATTTTCAGATGGGAAGATCAAAGAAGATTGAAGAAATGTGTGGACTGACTCATTTGAAACAAGTCAGCCTTATGTCAATGGCAATGATGACAAGATAGGAAAATAAAAGGATGGAGAGTTTATCAAATTTACAGAATTAATAGAGAGAGGATAGGTCCCTACATGCATCTTGTCATGAATCCAACAGCTAAAGAAATTAATACCCTTTAATGAATTAATTTACTCATGGAGAGTCAATGCCTTCTAAAGTCTTCCAATAAATTATAAGGAGATATGACCTACCTCACATTACATTCTTTCTTTCTTCATTTCTGATCCAACAATGATGTCACTCGGTGCATCTACACGTGGCATAATTTTATTTGATCAGTTCTTCATGAATTGTACTATATATTTTTCATTTTTCTATAATGTCTTGAGTCTTTTTATTTATTAAATTACTAATAAAGTCTTGATGATGCAATAATTAAAATTTTTCTATTATAATCAAGAGATCATGGCTAAAAACAGAAATAAGCTATCTCTTTTTCCTATAACCCTGCAATAGAAAGAATCTCATGCATTGAGTTCTTTTTATTTTTATTTTTTTCTAAAAATTAATTTCAATCATGGCTCTAGACTATAATTAAAAATTACCCAAATAACAGACTATTACCTCTTTGAGATTTATCATCATGAGCTAGACTAAAAGTTAATTAATTATTTGTACATATTAATGGTTCAATGAATATATGCCGCTTGTCGTCTTCTAAGATGATATTTGCACCGTATATTTTTTTTATGTGATTAATTAGTTATCCAATTAGAAATGAGATTTAAATAACAATATCAGAGTTTGTGGGAGAAAATGGCACGGAAGTGAAGTGGGAGAAATGGGGGACCCAATTGACTAAGGAATGTCTCTTAATTACAAATGGGGTCAATTCATTTCCATGTCAACCCCCATTAATTCCTCATTTGCAAAATATAAAAATATTCAATACCAACTTTCATGAAGTCAATATAAACTAAGTGAAGTTAAATAGAGATTAATTAGCAAATTAACCCTAAAATCATCAAAAGGGTACATTTGGAGGCATGAGATTTAGAGGGAGGAGTTGGTGAGGATATTTATAAGAATTAATTCAACCATGTTTTATCAAAGACAGATGGAAGCCACATAATACTAAAGTTCTTCAAGACATGATGATAACAATGGCAAGAGATATGCAAGTGGAAAAGAAAAAGTCTAGTAGATATATTAGTATGTATGTTGTCACTAAGCCTTTTTTTTTTTTTTTTTATAGAATATAACAAACTTCTTGTCCTGATCATTTGTTTTAAATATATTTTCTTCATTGACCTAAACACCTACGCATAACTTTCTGTTCTTTTAGGAACCTAACTTCTTAATTAATTTTAATTTTTTTAGAAAAAAAAAATAAAAGTCTTTTAATTAATTAATTAAAATGCTGTTTTAGCTAATGCGCATTTTGTACTAATACGACTCTATTAATTAATATTAAGATATTCTCAACCAAAATATCGTGGTGACATATGGGAGTTCCATGTATGAAAAGATTAATAAATTAACATGCATAGTTTAATTAAGTATATGTTATATAATAGTAATACTTTAGAGAATGAGAAAATATTTTATATTGAGAGGATTAGGATTGATTTCATAGTACTTGTATAATAGGCCATCCAATCATTCATGATTTCTTCTATAGATTTGAATATAGAAGATTTGCATCTCGAACATTGAATGGAATATAGGAACTGAAATTCGGCTTTCGTCAAGGATCGAACTATATGTTTCTCCACCATCGAATCAATTCAATGCCTCATCGGCATTGTATAGAATATTAATGGATATATTTAATAATAATTATCATGATGATTTAAATTTAGTTAATGTTTGGTAGAATTTAACCTTCTTCTTACCATATACGGGTGTTGTGAATCACTATTTATTGATATCCTAATCTTTTCTTGTTGCAATTGCCTAAATTCTTCATTTAAGTTTCGTAAATAATTATGTAATATATATATATATATATATATATATATATATATATATATAATATAACCCTTAATCTTTTACCATTATCCAAAAGGAAAATTAGGCTGAATTTGGTATGGAATTTAAATCCATTTTTTTTGTATTTAAAAACAAAAATTTTAAAAAATTACAAAAAACTTGTTTGATTTGATAGGGATTTAAATTCTGTTTTTTAAAAAGCATACAAATGTTATTTTTTGAGTTTTTCTTATATTTAAATAGGACCCTCATAAGTTTTTTTCCACTTGATTTATGTGATATCTTGAACAAACCAAATAAGTTTTTCTTGTTTTTCAAATTTTGAAAACAATTCTTGAATATGATACCAAACATAAAACTACAAATCATAAATCAACTGAAAATGAGATCATTTTCTAATTTTTTAAAAACTATTTTTAAATTGAATGCAAATAAATTCTTATATAGTTCTCCAAAATGCTGATGGGATTAATGGTAAAAGTACCTTTTTTTTTGTAATAATGTACTTGCAATAATTTCTTTTGAACAAATGTTACTTTATGAATACACAAAACTAATCAAGACATTCACATACAATTTGAATTCCACTTACAAAATAAACACAAATAATACAAAGTAGTATATTATTAGTAAAAATCTTTGAATATTCTTATACTATAAAATATAAGCATAGATTTACATTCTTACAGTTATAAGATGTGAAGTACATTAATTTCGTAGACACTAGGTTCACCAAAATAATATTCAACATTAAATTCACTTTTTTTTTCATGTATTAGTTAACTAACTATTAACAAAGTTCATAAATATAATTAAAATTAAATTATCAATTTTTACATAAAAAAAAACATATTAATTTTTATTGTAACACAAAGAATGAATTAAATGCAACACAATGAGTTGCTTGAGTTGTAAATTGCCCTTAATGCGTACAAATTGTACTCTAAATCTTCAATTATACTTTCATAATTATTACCAAGTCTAAATTATCAACTATTAATATATATGTATTTATAATATATAAATCATATATGTCCTTAAAAGCAAAAAAGGACAGAGAAGAAAAGAAGGTCGACAGATAATGTGGGAGATGTGTTACTTTTGAACAGGAGAAAACAGGTACTCGTTCCACGCGTGTCGGCCGTATTCTACGTTTGATTAATATAAATAGAATAATAATTGTTGGAGCGGCGGAGGATTAGGGGGCGGCACCGCGTCGGTGCTGCACTGCTTCATTCTTCGTCTTCTGTTTAGGGGCCGTGGTGGCTCGTCCGTACAAGTGTGTGTTTCCACCTCCCACTTGCCCCCAGCTCCTTTGCCTTTATTCTCTGTCGCTGCTGACTCCGGACATACTCACATCACTACTATCTCTGTCTCTTTCTTTCTCTTTTGTCGCCTTCTGCGCGTCACTCTCTCTTCATTATCACGTCACCTTGCCAGATTTTCGAGCTGTCCACGTGTCGTGCATTCATTGCCACTTCTTCTATATCAAACTGTTACGTTCTATAGCGACGCAGTGCGCTAACGCACTTTTTTTTTTTCTATTACCAATTGAAGATAATCGCGAATTTTCTCTCTAATACATATTGTGTTACAACCATGACTACACTAATTAATTATTATAAATTAACCAAGCGTTGAGTTAATCTCTTATAATTGATTGATACTTATATACTTATTTAATCTAATTGATGTATAATTACAATCACTTAGATCAATATTACTATATATTGAATAATATATATTACAAATTTAAGTTCATTTTAGTTCAACAATAGTTTATTAACAGATAAGAATTGTTGTTTTCTGTCAATTTTTATCTTGTGATGGGAGGAAAATGAAAAGGCATTAGACATTCTTGAAGTAGAAGGAAATTCAGGAATAATGTAGGTCAAGAAAATGATTTTAAGTGTCATGATATTGCTTTTGACAAAGGAAAAAAAAAAAAACAATAGAAGTAACTAAGAGCGTAAGAGAAGTTAACGTGAGTATGATATAGCTGACTTAACAAGATGAGCAATTTATTTACACCATATTAAATAACAATATTTATATGAGTAGTGATGTAAGTTTAGAATGGGTTATATGCAAATCTTGAGATCATGAACTCAAACTCTATATACTTATATATCAAATTCATGAATAAGTCTAAATCTCAATTATTATCAATATTCTTTTCACTTTAACCACTTAAGGGCCAATTAAGTGTAAGATTTTAATACTAATAAAAATGAGATATCAACTTGTATTTTATGTAATAAATTTACTTATATACGATACGCGCGAGACTATCATTTTGATTCACATGTAGTCAACATTAAAAAATAAAATAAAAAACTAAAAGATCAATCTATAGTAAATTAGTAATACTTAATTACATTATCAAGACATTAGTGATTCGGTTTACATCAATCTTATATGATTAGTTTATGTTTAGTTCGTAATTCAGTTTTCAAAAATAAAAAATAAAAAAAAATTGATAAACTCTTTTTGAATTAAACTAATCTAACACATTTTTTGTGTTTTCGAATCACATACCCAAGCGGGTATGTTTTTTCTTTTTAAGATTTCATTCATATTTTATATGTATATATTATAATGTGAAAACTTGATGAACTCATAATCTACAAGCTACTACTAGGTCACAACGTTGGGCCACAAATTCATTTGTAATTTAGTTGCCTAACCACGTGGCCTTGATTTGGTCAACCAAAACAAATTAAGATAATTTATATATTAATTAATACTACTAATTTTCAGACAGCACTGTGAACAATTAATATCCGTAAGTAGCCAATTAGAAGCCACCCAAAAGCGAAAACGCGTAAGAAGAAGAGAGAATTTATATATATATATATATATATAGAAACGTAGTGAGAGACTTCAAAGAGAAAATCTATAGGAACGTTGACAAATAAAGTTGGAGAGGAAGGAGGGGGTACGTGTGAGGTCACGTGCAATGTGCTTTGAGAATAGCCACAATTCAAGAGCGTCAAATGATTCAGAACGAGACCGGTTGGGTTTACGGCTTTGACTTTATGGATAAAGAAAAAAGAAAATGTTGAGGCATGCGCGCGTGCCGCGTGGGTCCAAAGTTGACTCATGACTCACAGAGACAGACACTCCAAATTAAGACTATTTTGTCGTAGTGGTCATAAGCATGACGTCGAGGTCGTGGGAGTCACCTGGCGCCGCCCCCCGCCCCCACCCCGCCTTATTATATTCAATTAACAAATGTATTAAGAATTTGAGTAAAATGATTTATACTTTTATTTTTTATGGCGGTCAAATTATATAACCATGTGGGACTCGAACAACGGATCATGATCAGAAAACCCATTAACATGGTCCAAACTCTCTGGGTAGAAAGAACCCCAACTATTTATTCAGATGGACGTCGTGTGCGAGTGTTATTTAAGCTCAAAGTGAGAAATAATAGACGTGGGTGGGGTGAAAATAGTATTGATACTGATTATGATCCCAACCCACCAACAATACCTAATAGTGAAATATTTACGATATTGGTAATAGATGATATTGTGAAAGGAGAAAAAAGTTTAAATGACAATAATAAGATAGAAAATCTATTTTCACTCTAAAATATTAATGTGTTGAGAGAGAAACTAAATATCTTATAATTAATTAATATTTTATTATTTTTCAAATGTACCATGATTTTTTTTAAAGGTTTTATTAATGAGAAAAAAGTTTATAATTAAAAAAGATTTAAAATAATGTCATCTTTTCTCATATATCATTATCTATTATTTTATGATTTTATTTTTGTTGGGAGTTACATATTTTTTGTTTTGTAGTATAAGGAGCTAGATAACATGACTTGTGTAGTCAAAATAGTTGGTATCCAGTTGTCGCAATGATATTTGTGGCAGTAAAGGAAATATCAAGATTTGAGATTGTTAACTTGGTATTATCATAAATTAATTTAGTCTAAGGTTATCAACATTGTATATTATTGAATATAATATTTGTATTTCCCTTCTTTTTTTTTTGGGTTATTGGTTTTTTGACACCCTATTGAATATAATATTTGTATTTCCCTTCTTTTTTTTTTGGGTTATTGGTTTTTTGACACCCCGTGGTGTCCTACTCCCCTTTAGGACAAGACTAAACTACCTTGGAGTTCGAAGTACAAAGGCTTTTCATTCCAACCAAAAATTTGTCGAAGGGGGGGTTGAACTCACGTCACAGGTCCCTCAACCCCCTCGGGTTCGATCTCATGGCCACCGAACCAACTCTTAATTGGTGTATTTTCCTATTCGATTAAGAAAGAAGATTTCTTAAGAGCGTTTTTCTCCATTTTCACTTTTATATATATCTTCACGAATTGTGACCATTTTCAATAAAATAATTTTATTTCATTTCAATTGAATAGTTTTTCAATGAACATTGTATAAAAAGAATAAACACATTCATGAAATCATAAAATCACTTAATTATTTGAATAGTTTCTATATTTAATGAGAGTTACACAAATTATGCATAATAATAATCAAACTTTTATGAATCAAATATTAATAAAAAAAATATTCATGGTCAAATAGTTTCATCTCATACCACATAAAAAGGGTAATATGCAACTCATTACTAATTGCCTCTTTTTTTCCTTTAAAATGTTATAGATTAATACTCGATAGTCTGGGGTATGGGCTAACTTATGTGCACTGACTAAAACTCTAATGAGTAAAGAGAGTAACGTCACATGTAGTCCATGGTGTATATATATATTATAGTAAAAGCCACATCCACCTCACTTAGAGATGAGACTCGAACTTCTTTGATAAATCCAAGAGTTGTACATGAGTATCAAGCAATTGTCAATAACTAACAAGTAGTTTGATCCTCCCCCAAGACATGGTTGAATGCTATTTTTATCTATAAACTAAAAATAATCACATTTTAGATGCATTTTGAATTCCCTCTTGATAAATTTAGCATCAAAATTAATATTGCTACTTAGATTTTGATAGGAGTACATGGGCGCAGGCACACAAATATATATGTCAGTATGTATAAATAGGGCAAATAAATGAAGTGGCTGAAATCATTCATGCTTTTCGAGCCCAAGTGGCGGTCCATGGTGCTGGACTAATAGAGAGGGTGAAGATGGTAGGCTGGTGTGCTCCCAACCATGGTTGGACTAAGCTTAATACTGATGGATGTCTTAAGAATGCTTCATCGCGAGCAGGGGGTGGCGGTCTTCTCCGTGACTATCGTGGTATGTGGTTGAGGGGGTTTGTGGCTAATATTGGTTCTTGTACTGCAACTGAAGCTGAATTATGGGCTGCCGTTCATGGCTTACGCCTTGCTTGGGAGGAGGGCCATCGTTCTATAGTTTTCGAAACAGATTCGGCTATGGTGGCTGGTTGGCTAAAAGGCAACAGTATGCCGCAACTTAGCCTTTCCAACTTGGTAAATGAGTGTCGAAGACTCCTTCAGAGAGATTGGTTAGTTCAAGTTGAGCACATTTACAGAGAAGGTAATAGAGCAGCAGACTATTTGGCTACTGAGGCTTTGAAGATCAATCGGGGAGTGTGTTTCCTGTCTTCCCCTCCCCGTGGGTTATTCAATATTTTGAGGGAAGATGCAACTGGGGTTACTTGGCCCAGGAGAGTTCGAGATGTAGTGTGCTAATTGTTCTTGCTGGGTGTTCCCCCTCTTTACCTTTCCAAAAAAAAAAAATAAATGATATTACTTAACCGTATTAGTTTTTGTTAACCCAAAAGCTATAAATGATATAGATGTATGATTGAATGGTTATGGTTATGGATAATGAATTTGATCAAACGTAGGGGCTTTGGATAAATATTTAGTTATAATTAAGTGTAAAAGCATAATTTATTGAAGCGTGCTAGCTGGGTAATATTTTAAATACAAAAGATTATAATAAAACCTAAAGACAAACCTTCTCTGCAAAGTTTTGATGTTCAATACCACAAAGACAATTTAATGCTTGCAATGACCAAAGTAATGACAATTAATTGAGTTTAGTTTTGCTTAAGTCGAGTAGAAGTCATGAAAATGACATAATTAATTAATTATCTTTTAATTTATTAATGTTCATGGAAATAAACATGTAATTAAAGTCAAAGATAACTTATAATATAAGTACCCAAATTATGACATGAATTTGAGAATTATACATATAGGGCTTGGTTGTTACTGTGACAACACTTCTTTTCACTCTTTATGAGTAGAAGTTGAGTTTGACCCGTTTGATTATTTTTGTTAGTTGTCAAAATCGCAAATCTATTGCAATTTGAAGAAATTATTCAAGGGTAACTTATCTATTGTGCTTCTACGATTTTAGTCTTTTAAAACTAAAAATATATTTTGAATACTAAAATAACTACCAAAAGCACTTTTTAAATAAAGTTGCTAAACAGATTATCAACAACTTTTTGTAAGCACTTTTTTCATAAGCACTTTTATAAAAACTATAAGCAATAAGCGGAAGCAATACCAAACAAGCATAAAAGAACTTTATATCTATAAAATTCATAATAAATTAATTTGGAGGTATTCAACTAATTATTAGCTAATTACTATTGGGCTCACATTTTTGTTGATTCCATGATTAAACTACAGAAAATGTTGTATCCATAAGGTACTGTTTTCACAAATTCATAAAAACTTGTAACTAAATGTACCCTAGAATATTTATTGTGAAAACTTTATAGTGTATGTATATATATATATATATATATAACTTTTCCATATTAAAAACACTTAATTATCACAATTTATATTTTTTTTCAAAAGGGCACATAAGAAATGAAAAGGAAAACAATTATGGTTACAACTAAATATACATATGCGACAGAGTCCGTCTGAAGTTATTTAACACCTTTTCATTAAAAAAATAAAAGCTTAGGTTGCCCTTGATTTGTATTTTTAGTCAAAATCCAAAACACATTTGATTGGACAAATTAGAAAATAGTTTTTTAAAACTTTATTTAGAAAACGATAAAGAATTCTTTTCTGAATTTTTGTTTTTAAATTGTTTGTCCAATTATAAATCAAAGTCATTCGTCGTAATTAAATTTGATTTACTAAATACACCCCACACATATGGTTAGAGTAATTTTTTATTTGAGGGAATGGTTAGATCAGTAATTAAACAAGGATTAATTGGCACTAGAATATGTTGCTATGACTTCTCATTCATATATAGAATTAAACATTTGAAAAAATTATGCTTTTATGAATTACTAAAAAGAGAATTTTAAATGGAGGAATCTTAATTTAACTTCAATTTTTGTACAGATACATATTCATTAAATATTAATATTTTACACATTTTGAGGTATGTAGTAAATAATTCAATAGATATATATAATAATTGCACATGCGGTTATAACATTTTATAGTTAGATTAATATTTTTTTTTAAATATATTAATAGAAAATATATTTTAAACCAACTTGTTATGGATCACCTTTGAGAACTCGTAGAATTATCCTTACAATAAATAACATAATTAATCTATTTTTCCTTTTTGCAAAAGAAATAAAAAAATTTATCCAATTTAGCCCCACTACAAATAGGTCAGAATAATGCTAGAGAAATTAAAAACCTTATACCATTTATTAAAAATTAATATCACATCAACTTTATAACTTAAATTCATTCCACCAACATAATTTTTAATAAATACAAATATAATGTAAAGGCTCTTCATATTAGATAATCCTTTTAACATTTTTCAAAAAGTCACGTAGTTGGGACAATTCCCAAAACCTAGGGCTAGCAATACTGTTGGGCTAGTTTTGTCATTTCTCGTTAAATAGATAGAGAGAGAGAGAAAAGAGCGGCTGCCTTAAAAGCTGAAAGTATTCTTTTGCGTACGCTTTAGAGTACACTAAAATCAAAGCTCCGGAAATTGGGGTTTGTTTGAAGAGGAATATGATGTGTCGGACAATTATTCGCTTGGCATCTGTAGATAGATACGGAATAATTTCGATGGCAAAGAAAAACATCAAATTATTGTGTTTTGCGTTTTGGTAACGTTGCGAGGAGCCCCACGATTGCGACGGCTAACATTTGAAGTGGGTCCACATTATATTCTACCCTAGATTCACCCTATCACAAGCATCATATTCCCCAAACCTGCAACAAGATTTCTTCCTGTTGATTTGGAAACCAAAGTACATCACATCACTTGCATTCATTCCAAAGGCCCCTCATATTCTCTTTCATTTAATTAAGTACGCAACTTTTCATTTTTATATTTTTGATCACTTGCATCCATATTATTTGCTTATATAATTTCTCTAAGTTAACTTTATCTTTTGAATTCCAAGCTTAAAAGCAACAATATTATGCTAAATTGATTGAAATATTTTACTTTTATATAAATTACAACACCCCATCACCTTTTAATTATATTTTAATTATATTTAAAATTATGTATTAATATATAATTTAATAAAATCAAAGAGTCATGTTAAGTTGACGCTATTTGTGTTATAAATTTTACAATAGTCTATTGGCCTGATTCTATAATTACGGCGAGAACTGTTTTTTTTAAATATAAGTTTAAGTTGCAAAAGAAGTTGGTAAATCAAATAGGGCCATTAATTATAACAATACTCTCAAAAAAAATAAAGTGTAAAAACTATCATTAAAGGGCTTTCTTGAATGAAATTGCAATTATAGGAAATATCATAGAATATTCACGGCGGTAGGTGAGGAAGGATAATTAAAAGCTTGTGCTACGTGGCGTAAAAATGGCCTCGCACCATAGAATACCAAGTATTCAAATTAACACATGATCATAACCCAATAAAATAAAATAAAGCAAAAGGAACAAAGAAAAGAAAATTCGATTTTCTTGACAACAATAGCTTCAGCCTTCAGCCTTGGCTTGTCTAATCAGCTGCTGCAAAATGTCAACCAGATTCCGAGTCTCCCCTCCACCCTCTTCCTACACCTCCCAAGTCGTATATAAATATGGCTTTGTAGCACTGAATCATTTTTATCGAAGCAAAAATCAAAGCTAAGAAGAAGAAGAAGGTATATAGCAGCATTAATCAAAAGAAAGTAGAACAAGAATTAAAGTAAGAGAGCAATTAATATCGATCTATTGCTAATTAATCATGGAAGAAGGGTTTCGGAGTGGGAATATATGCAGTGGAAATTGGTGGAACACTACAGAAAGAATTAACAACGACGGATCTTCATCATCCCCGTGCTCAACTGCTGTTACTGATCATATGGGAATAAGTAGCTATGGATGGTCTTCTGAGATGGTGGAGATTAAAGGGAGTTCTTGTGAGGAAACTGCTTCTTCAGTTACAGGAAGTTGTTCTTCAATTGTTTATAATCAAGGTGCCCACCACAAGTCATCACAAGAATCAGATTCCGTCGGTGGTGGTGGTGGTGTGTTAATGGATTCAACTTTACAAATGATGGATTTCGGCCTTTCTTGTCCAACAGCTGATCATTGGACCCAAGCTTTACTGTAAGAATTAATGGCTTTATTTGTTTTTATATATATCATCATCATTTATCATTTGAAATTAAGAATTAAACTTTAGATTTTTTATTTTTCATTTTTGGATGTTTCAGGCATGGAAGTGGAGGGGGAACATCTGAGAGCAATTTTATGAATCATCATCAACAACAACAATTGCAAAAAGATTGGACCCAGAAGAATTATTCTGGGAGCGGTGGCGAAGATTCTTCGATTAGTACTACTTCGTCATTTTTACAAGGGTTAATATTCGAGCCCGATCATCATCAGCATCAGCATCAGCTTCAACAGCAAAACCAAGCAATACCAGTACCAGTTAATTATGAGAACCTAGGATCAGCTGTGAATAATTACAGAGTAAATTCATCAATTCCTCAGTTCCTCAAAACTTCTTCTTCATCATCATCGTCACCCCCAAAACACCAATTGCACTTCTCTAACAACACTGCTTTCTGGAACGCCTCTGCTCCCGCCATGACCAATAATATTAGCTCTGGCTTCTTTCCTTCCCCCTCACCGACCCAGTTCGAAGAGAAGCCTAATTTCAGCAATCTTACTTTGAAGGTATATCTATAAATAGATAATTGGAACTAATAAGAAAGAACTTTCGTGATTAGGGTTTTGGGTATCTATTAACTCTTTTTATGTTTATATAAATATAAATCTTGCAGCCCAACAGAGATGAAGTTCGTGAGAAGAAAAGCAGTAGTAGTAGCAGTGAAACCACATTCAAAAGGCCCAGAATTGAAACACCAACTCCATTACCCACTTTCAAGGTAAGTACGTAGATTCAAGTTTTGATGATTATTAATTAATTACAGGTAGGAACAATTTCATATTTCATATATTTTTGCAAGCATGGTTGAGATATATTTCTATCATTAATCCATTAATTAATCTTTGTAAATTAGGTTCGAAAAGAGAAGTTAGGAGACCGAATCACTGCCCTCCAGCAACTGGTATCGCCTTTTGGGAAGGTGAAAACATCTGAATTAATTAATTTTCTTAAGAAGCTTATAAATTTGAAGAAAGATTAATTACATTTCATTATTAGTAAATCTTAATATGCATTTGAATTTTGAATTCGTTTAATTACTTGTTGCAGACAGATACAGCATCAGTTCTCTTTGAAGCAATTGAGTACATCAAGTTTCTCCATGACCAAGTTAGTGTAAGTTCCCCATATTTATTATTAATGTCATCTTTTGTAAAATGGAACTGCATCTACTGTAATTAATTGTATAAATAAATTTCAATTATATATACCTAGAAAAAAATGTGACTTGTATGATCTTCTCTCGCATGATTCCAGGCTTTAAGCACGCCTTATATGAAAAGTGGAGGTCCCGTACAGTACCAGCAGGTACAAAATTCTCTCAATTTTCTATCTTTCCATGAAAGAACCATTTCATTACTAAGAATTTCAATATCATAATAATGTTGCTTAACTACTCTCAATTATATTAATATTAAACTGAAGAATTCATTTTTTTTAAAATGCAGAATGTTTCTGATAAATCAAAGGAAGCTGAAGGAGCCAAACAAGATCTTCGAAGCCGGGGCTTGTGTCTGGTGCCAATTTCAAGCACGTTCCCAGTTACCACTGAAACTACTGCAGATTTTTGGACACCAACTTTTGGTGGAACTTACAGGTAGAGGAAGATCAGATTGAGATGCTTAAAGGAATTGAGGTGACCCTTCAAAGAACGGGCAATATTATTATTAATTGCTAAGTCATGTACAGGCAAAATGATCATGTTTAGAAATGCCCAAGCAATTAATATAGTGGTGTAATAATGGAAGTATTAATTATATATATAATTAGGGGATTGTTGGAGGGGTTAGGAATGAGAACAGGTGCTAAAATTGGAGGGTGGTTAATTTCATTAGAGTAATTTAGGGAAGATTTGTTGGTAGTAGCTGATTAATTTTAATTAGTAGAGAAGGGGCAGAGGGGACAAAAGGGGCTTTGTTCCTGGTTATATGTTCAGGCTGGTACCACCTTTACTTTAAAGAACAAGAAGAAACAAGAAATAATTAAAAGGAATAAACTGAATTCCATGGTAGATATGTATGTGTGGAGGTCATTCGTTGAGGATCTAGCTTTTTTGATTTATTTTATATGTTGGGAATATGGTAGTGGAAGTCAGAGGCTGGTCCATTGTCACTCCTTTATGGGGGTTTTAATTTTTATATATTTTCTATAAATATGTATGTGGGAAGAACCGAAGAACCAATTACAAGCATGCATGCCTTTTGTGATTTCTAATATGCTTTAGGGTCATATTGGGTTAATTATCCAGTGGAAGCCATTAATTAAAGCTGCTTGACAATGAGAATTATCAAATGGAAACCTTTTAGAAGATGAGTTCAAGCGCTAATGTTTAGGGAAGATGCTCTTTAATCTCACCATAGATCATCAGCACTGGAAAAAGAAAGTACATATATATCTTTTTGTTAATTAGGAAGTTCACTACATCAGTAGGGAATTCTAATTAAATCAATGTTCCTTATTTTTTAAAATATTTTGTAAGGAAAAGCACTGTCATAGAATGAGATGAAAGGCCCTGAAATTAACCCTACACATTCTTATGTCTCACCTATATATTGACCTTTATCCCATAATTTTATGCTTTATATATACACAAACACACACACACACACACATATATATATATATATAGCAACTATATATAGTTTGTCTATATTTTATTTAGATGTTTAATTAAGATATGACATAAATTTCTTTCTATGGTTGAGAAATAGAATGATGTAAATTAAGGGTTTCATTTGCAACATTTTATTTTGTCAGGATAAAACCCTTGTGCTTCTGATTATGTGTGACTTTATATAAATATACATTAGTGTATTTTATATGTGTCCCTCAGCTCATTACATATACATATTATGTAAGCCAACTTATTGATTATGAAAACATATACAATATATTAAGTACGACACAAATTGGTGCAACCATGAATGTTCATAATGTGTAGTATAGGTATGTGTATATATGCATAAGCAAGTGATTTCAACATGTTTTCATTTTAAGCTTGTAATATGTTCACCCACTTCGAACTTTATTAACGAATTAATTTAACACTTTTGATTGATTATTTGAATAGGAATAATGCAAAGGTACCTTGTAATTTAATCAATTTGAGAAGATGAATCTCTATAATATTGTGGCAAGTGTATCATATACATTATAAGTTAATGAGAGAGATGTTTAATTCATCTTTGGTCCTTTGCCTCTCCCATGCTTATCTAGAGGAATTATATTATAATAAAACATACATGCATACATACATACATATATATTTATATATATATATATATATATATATGTGTGTGTGTGTGTGTGTGTGTGTGTGTGTGTGTTTTGATAATTGGTTAGCAAGTTTTCTTAATAAGAGAGTCAATTTATATTTTCTTCGTATCAAGAAAAAAAAAAGTATATTCTCTCTTCATTATTTGAAATCCCAATTGAGCTTGGTCAATTTATTTAGTATACAAGACCATCAATTTGTTATACACTTATAATGTCACGCTGATTATCCTCCCTCTCTCAACTCAACTGAATGAAACTCTTGTGATCTCAATTATAAGAGGTTGCATGAATCCGCTTTCTCCAATCTATTCTATCAAGGAGTACTATTTATTTATTTTTTGCTTTAAGAAAAGGAGAATTAATTAGCCTTCTTAAATTCGCAAGCTTGAATACCAATATTCATGAGAAGATTAGTGAATGATGATGTTGTATCTAGCTAGATTGTGAGCTGGAAGGTTTTGCTCTTTAGGTTTAAAGGTGGAATTTATCTTCTTCTATTTTTTTAGAAAAAATTAGTTGTATAACTAGTTTCATTACTATATCGCACTCTTAAGAAGGTATCATACCCGTTCTCATCCCATTAATCATCCCACCCCTAAAGTGAGAAAGTGACAAGAGTTGAACTCTGCCACCTCTTTACCAACTCCAATAACTCCAAATGTTTAATGTCATTGGGGATAGGATACACATCGGAACTAATGCGAGAATACACTCCAAGTGCCTGAATTATTGAGAGTGAGTTCAAAGTTGACAGAGATTTGATAAAACTGAGGAAAACTATATTCTAAAGCCAAACAGTTATGGCAGTTGCTTTTGCAGAAAATGAGTAAGTTAATAATTCATTTTTCTTGATTAATAAGTTATACAAGGACTTAAGATATATAAATATTACAAGTAGTTATATTTTTTTTAATTATTTTTATTTATGTTATTTAATATATTTATCTTTTTTATTTTTATTATTATTTTAAATTGTTAAAAAGTCACTTTAACTGAAGCATCTAGGTATCTAGAGTAGCAATTAATTTTCCTTGAACGTACAATACGCTAGCAAAAGTTCATATGAGGTGGTTTTTAATGAGAAAAACATAGGTAAGTAATTAAAATATTCAATATCCTAATTAGACTAGCGAGGCTGACTACTACTTTTGACTCAATATTAAATGACCTATCTGAAGTTTCATAATAAATCACATTTTTGTGATAATAATGTTCTTGTCAAAAAAAAAAATATCATTATAATGCATCCTCGAAAGAATATTAACTATATAGTTTCATATATAATACAGTTTAAAAATAAAATAAAATAAAATTGCAAGGAGTCAAATAAAATGCATGGGAAAAAGACAACGTACATTATATATATATATATATGTCAGCTAATTCTTGTCACACTCATACCGCGATTCCACAATAGAACTATATATATGGAATTGCAGTTTCAGTTGCTGCTTCCTGTTTTATTTTATCTCCACGTGCTGTTGAAGCTAGAGACTACTTGTTAATTAAGCTATTATTACTATTTTTGGCAAAAAAAAAAGAAAAAAAAAGCTATTATTACGATTGGGTATTTATTTTATACCTCTTTAAATCTAGTATATATATATATTGGATATATTTGTCTAGAATCCCATATTACATTATCTCCCTACTACTAAAAGTTACTAATATCATATTGAATAAGGGGATGGTTCTTATTTTATTTTATTTTAGGTGAGACAGCAAATTACCTTTTTGAACGATGCAGTTGGATTACATACACATGGGGTAAATGGGCGAAAACATGTGATGGTATTTTTCAGCCCCCACTCCCATTTGAGGAAGAAATTTCTTCACCACGCTTTACCGTCCGGTCTAGGAAAATCAAGGAGATTGGCAATGTTATGGTTCTTGCTTCAACATAGACTATTTGGTTGGAAAGGAATAGATACATATTCCGAAACGAAGCAAAATCCAGAGCAGTCTTGTGGGACGAAAAGATATTTTTAGCAGCTAATTAGGCTGCCACATCAAAATTTGCAGGTGGATTTTACTTATCCGACTGGTATTGCAACTGAGGCATCTGTTTGATGTAATTTTGGGTGTAAAGTCATGTTCTAGTTTAGAACAGATTTTTGTATACATACTTTTCTTTTATAATACACATAGATTGTTTCTTTTTTCAAACAAAAACAATGTTCATTGTCTCAAGTAGCAATGAAACAAAACCATGTTCTCCCTCCCCAAGCCCCCAAATCATCAGATTTATTGAAAGATAAGATGATTTTCCTCGTTATTTATCTTTAATATTCAGTACAATGAATTGTAAAATTGTGTAGATAAAGGTGAAAAAAATGAAACATATAAAGGACAACAATTTTTTTTCACGATTTCACTCTCATTCAAACTTCAGTTTGCCATGCTCTGTATTCCCAATAAAAAGAAAAAGAAAAGAAAAGATAAAACACACACACACACACAAATATATAGACATGGAAATATAAGAGTAAGACTAAGATCAAATTATATCCTAGCCAGAAAAAACCATAGTATGTAGTACATACGAAGCTAAAATTGCTTCAAGATATAATTGGTGTGGCCCGTAGTATTTTCATGAACAGGGGAAACCAAGAATAGAAGGAAACTCGAAACACAAACAATTACAATTGTAAGTATAGAATAGAATGCCAAACTGTATAGTACGCGTAGGTAGGTGTATAGTATATAGTGTATAAAAATCAAGCAGATTGCTTGAACTTCTTAGCAATGCCAGCAATGTACTTTCCTTGATGAAATGCTTGCTCCAGTTCGAGCTCAGATGGCTGTCTCAAACCATCTCCAGCGTAAGTTCCTGCACCATATGGGCTACCGCCTTTCACCTTTTCCATCTCGAACATACCCGCACCAAACGTGTATCCAATGGGCACAAACAACATTCCATGGTGAACCAGCTGTGTAATGGCTGTCAACCTGAGTCAAATTTCAATTATGCGTGAAATTAAATTAATAGTTGTGACCATCTTAGATGGATCAAGATTTCTTTAGGGAAAATGGTGGAATAATATCAATAGCTGATGATGAGGAGGAACCTACGCCGTTGTCTCTTGTCCGCCACCTTGAGAACCAGTGCTGAAGAAGATTCCTGCGGGTTTGCCGGCCAATGATTGTGTTCTCCATAGACTTCCGGTTGCATCTAAAAAGGCTTTGAATTGAGCTGCCATCATCCCGAATCTAGTTGGGAATCCAAAGATAAGCCCATCAGCGTCAGTAAGCTCACCAGGTGTAATGATTGGTACATCACTTTTCGGCGGTGCGCTCATCTTTCCAAGGACTTCATCTGATAATGTCTCGGGAACCTGTTCCATTTTCACTCAATTCAATCAGGTTAGCTTTGTTTGGAAAACAAGGAGGATGAACTACGAAAAGTGCATAGAATAGTGAGGTTTACACTTTTTTTTTTTTTTTTCTCTCAGATAATATGAGTAACTTCAAAAATGCAACCGAGAAGAAAGATGGGAATGTATACTCCATAAAAGTCTGCGACTAATAATACCACAGACCCGGGTCACAGCCCCACCTTCATCCGTAAGCTAATGACGGAAAAGTTAAAGAGTCCAAGCCGCATTATACTTCTCAGGTGAAAAGTTATTGGGCTCAAGTTGCAGAAAGAAATCAGGGGGGGCAGGACTAATTTTGGTGCACAGTTCACCATTTCCAGAGTCAGTACCTTACCTACAAAGAGTTCACCATCCAGAAAAACAGCAGTTCATCTTTTGGACAGGAACATGCAGCTGAAAACTTAATATACAGGTTTATTCTATATATCACAAAAGCAAATTTTACAGTTAACCAACACCAGTGAAGCCCCCTTTTTCCACCCTCTATCTGTGACCCTTTTTGTGTTTTGTTTCTATATGAGCACTTATGTCACTTTGTCAAAACATTATTTCAAAATGCATTCACACCAACATGCATCTCATACCTTTTCACATCCCCTACAAGTTCACTTTCCTGACAAACGTTTCACAGATTGAAACAAAAATTAAGACAACCACAAACTTCCAATTCTTGTATATCCATTCTTTTTTTGAGTGATGGAGCTAAGCATTGAAGAGCTAGACTAGCACACACCTGCCATAGTTTGGCTTCAACTCCAACAACAGATGCGGCACCTTTCTTAATCTCTTCTGCTAACTTTTCAACATGTCCATACATAGAATAGTATCTGAAAAGAGAGAATGAGAGACAGAGATCTATCACCATCATTTTTTTTAATTGAGAACAGTAAAAAGATCTATTCTCACCATGTTTTTCCTTTTCTTAGCGCAATCAATTTTTTTTTTTTTTTTTCAATTGACATACTTTTTATCTTTTATGATAAGGTTGCATAACTAAACCAAGTGAGTACAAAAGGAAATCACATTCAAATTAAAAGATAAATCTTCTAATAAATCATCATTTTATTGTTGACGTGCTCCACCTTTCTTCGTTCAGATAAATTTACAATAAGGGAGATAGCACAATCAGGATGGATATTTTTTTAGAGTCAGTAACAATCAAGACAGGTATCACCAAATTTCCATGAAGTAGATGATAGTAAATTGTCACCCGAATGATCATAAAACTAAAGTGTTGACCTATGATTTTCTTTCAAAAATTTGGTGATATTTCAACTTTTGAACCAGGAAAAAAACAAAGGTGCCTACAAGAATGGAAGGACCTCTCATGACAACCCTCAAACAATTCCAACCAAGTAGGATTGCTCACTGGAAGTGATAGATCGTTATGCCTAGAAAACCATTTAGAACTAAAGTATCCATCATCAGTGAATTGACCCAATACTACTTATATATGTTAAAGGTCTTGCTTCTTGTTAAATGCCCCAATGTGTCTGTCCCTCTCTATTTTTAACTTTCTTTTACCTTCAAACCCATTTATACCTCACCATTCTTCCTCTTCCTTCTTTCTACCTTCTATAGTCTTCACTTCACACAAAACGTGATACAGAGATAACAAAGGAGGTCTGCACCAGATATAAAAGCCAGAAATAATACTGGTTCAAGCAATATGTTGGAAGAACCAAAACCTAACTCATATAATCATAAAATTGGAAAGGGAAAATGAAGGTTAAAATCCTAACCATGTTTCACAAATGTTTATTTTTTAGGATATGTTCTTACAGTGTATTTCAGGTACTAACATATATATCTAAACCACTGCTAATCTGAATTGAGTATTCATTCCCTAAGGAAAAGAACATTTGTAGACCAGGATGCTAAATACATATAATCTGGTTCCAAGTCAACATATAATGAGTTATTGGATAACAGTTAACACTCATCTGTTTGGTGCAGCTTCTAAAAGGTAAGCCAACATCTAAAGTCATGACATAGTTCGGTTCTGATCACCAATCAAAGATGATGACCTAGGAATGAATTCAGATTACTATTAGCAAAAGGTGACTTAAGAGTGTGTTTCCATTTCTAATTCAGCCTTTGTCTTGTCTTTGTGATAGTGCATGTTCCATCTACCAGGGTTCATTATCAAGATCCAGTGTACAATATGCTCAAAAGATGTCAAACATTCTAGAAACAGGTCCCATCAGAAAGACTTAATGAGTAAGTGGCTTGAAGAAGTTCAACTAAAGATTTGAAAGTTACAGCTCAGCTCCCATGATGAAGGCCTAGAATGTTATTTTGTTGTGGTTTATTCTATTCATCTTTCTCTTTCTTTGATAGGTGGGAGTGCCAGAGGTGTTTTCCAATATCAATTTTATTTTGGGTTGATATGAAGAAAGAGAGAGAGAGTTGTCCTTGTTTCAATTCAGAATTGATAAACTTTAAATCGGCCCTGGTAGGTTTGTGATTCGGATACAGTTTTCTATATCCGAAAATCCAAAAACACAAAAAACATGTTTGGTTGAGTAAATCCAAAAACAGCTTTTCAACTTTTTATTAAGAAAACATGTTGTTTTCAGAAAATAATAGAAGGTCATTTTCTGAATTTTCTATTTCTGGATTGTATCATTGTTTTTAAATCACCAACCAAACATAGCCTTATATTTCACAGTATAGATCAACCAAACATAGCCTTATATTTCACAGTATAGATCAATATCATACTTGAGTAGAGCTAGTCCCACTATCATTATAAGAAAATTTTGGTTCATAAGTCAAATTTAGAGTTGAAGGCCCTTGACAACAAACCAGAGACAACATATAAAAGTCTCCATGAAAAGAAATTTTGATGAAGACATAAACACCCCTTTCCATAAGTAACCAGATTTTACCAAAAACAACTAACACATGGATGTACAAGCCATGAGGCCCACACTTTAATGGAAATGAGAATCTTGATAAGGACAGCAAATGGTTATATTAATCTTTAAATTTTATTCTTTCTACTTGTTTTCAGAAAATAGAAGAGCTATATTCCCAAGTTAATAAAAGCATATGGCTTCAATTGTATCTCTAGACTGTTTTCTACCAAATCTGGATATGTGCCCATCAACTAAATAATGGAAATGACACTTGAAAAGGTTTCATGGTTAAAATTTTCATCTAAAAATAATAATAATAAAATAAAAGAAATTGAAGAAGATGAAACAAAGATCAATCAAGTATACAATCTTGGTTCAATCAAATTGGAAGCTCTAATTTGAACAAAAAAGAACTCAACGTTTTCTTTTCTGAACTTACATTCCTTATACAATTGGTCATAACAAACATCATCATTGGACAGTTAAAATAAGAAAGTAAATCCACCAGATGCTTTGTGCCAACAAAAAATAAAAAAAAATAAAAAAAATCCACCAGATACCATGACATGTCCAGCCAGCTGATAAACCTATCTAAAAACGATCAGTTAAGAACAGAAATGTTTCATTCTGCAAAGTCCAACCAGCTGATGAAGCTATCCAGAGAGCAAAAAGGATCAGATATTACTAAGATGTAAAACTCGTAGACCTCATTGGTTGTCATATAGATCTTACAGGGGGAATGAAATCAAAAAAGATTTCACTGCAAAAATACTATATTGTTCTCTATCTACATTGATCGTTCTACATCTTTCCCCATGGCCCTGAGGAATGTGTCTCCATCTCGCACTGTGAAATCTAAGTAAACAACCATTTTTGTTTACTTTTTTCTTCCTAATCTTCCAGTTTTCAATAGATCTAAAGAGGTTTTTGCGCTTTCAGGCCAAATACACACAGTCGAACAAAAAATCCATAAAAGTTTCTTGTAAATCTTGTAAATAATAGCCACTTAAGTAAACATAAAATCACCAAAAACATGAATTCACAAATATGTACAAGAAAAAGAAAAAAATAAGCAGACATTCCACGATCAAAATGCTCACAAAATAGTTTATAAAAAGTAATCATAAAAGAACCTTGAATAAATCCTATAATCACACAAACTAGACCTCAAAATACAAAAATAAACAAAACAGAGGATTATAGATTAATCCTAATCAAATTACCATCAATGCCACCGGAACATCGTCAAAACAACAACAAAGGAGGATTCAGAGAACAAATTCAGCTCAGAAATCAGCAAGATCAAGTAGTTCATAAAAAATCACCATAAAAACCATAAATAACTCCTATAATCTCACAAACTACACCTCAAAGAACACATAGAAACAAAAAAAAAAAAAAAGGCTTATCGATCAATCCTAATCAAATTCTCACCAATGCCATCAGAAAATCGTCAAAACAACAACAAACGAGGACTCAGAAAACAAATTCAGCTCAGAAATCAGCAAGATCAAGTAGTTGAATTAAAAATCATCATAAGAACCTTAAATAACTCCTATAATCTCACAAACTACACCTCAAAGAACACAAACGAAACAAAAAAAAAAAGGCTTTTCGATCGATCCTAATCAAATTCTCACCAATCTCATCAGAACATCGTCAAAACAACAACAAACGAGAGAATTCAGTGAACAAACACAGATCAAAATCAACAAGATCAGTATAGATCCTTCAGTATTATTACTTACACGATGTACACTTTCGTCGCCATTAATGGATCCTCGTAGATCTCTCTCTCTCTCTTTATTTTCGCCTTTCTGCGTTCGCTTCCCGCCTTGCGCTTCTGCTCTGAGCGCAACCGTTGCAGTATGTGAAATGAAAAGCAGAGTGCAGCGGTATTTATAGGACCACTTTGGACTTGTAGTGCACCTTTTAATTTGGTCGCTAAAATTGAAAAATAAAAAATAATAATAAAAAGTTAGTTGCGTTTTTCTTTCTAGAAGGAGTTTTAATTAGTTTAATATGACGTGTTTTGCTAAGGAAATAATAATAATTGCTTGATGTCACGCTCACCGTCATTTTCGTTTTCATTGCTGAATTAAAATCTTCTGAATTACGTATTCTCGATATTTTCCGTTTTAGAAAGCTATGGAGATGCTAGACAGACAATGTACATCATACCTGTTACTTACCTACCTCTGCTCTAACCATATATATAATAGGAGACATTTCTTATATATATTTAAATGTAATGTTTTTATGGGTTATATATACAAATCTATATTTATATTAAATGTTTTTATGTATTATATAGATTGATACTGTTAGATTTTGCCTTAAACATGACTTTTTTGTTATTTTAGAACACAAAGCATAAATTTAGAAAGTAATTAGAATTTTCTAAATATGAATAAGTGTTTTATTATCTAGTTGTATTTAAATAATAAAATCATGTTAGTATAGAATAAAGAATTATTGTTGGTCACCGTTTCTAACTATTGTGACTAGAAAGTCTATATATAAGAGGTCTCTTATTATTTATTGATCATCTTAACTAGTGAGTGAGATCTAAAAGAAGATTAAACTTTATCCTTAAAAGCTTTATGATAGAGTGTAGAGTTTAGAATTTGTGCGGGTGACGCGATTAAAGTTTTAGTTTTTTATTGAGTATTCTCTCTCTCTGTTATTCTTCTTTATCAAAATTTTAGATATGGATATTATATGGTGTAAAAGTACTTGAGATGTTTAATTCCTTTAAGATGCTTATTATATTGATAATGGATAATTTTTGCTCGTGATTTTTTTTTTTTTTTGAAGTTTTTTTATGTGTATCTTTAAGTTGTGAACGTTGATTTTTATTGTTCTTATTTTTTATTGAATATGTGATATTAGATAATTTAGGGAGTTTTCCGAACAAATACATGTCGGATTTGAGCTAAAGACTTAAAGTTAGAATGAGAAGGTTTTATTATCATCATTTTAAAAGAAAGGTAGACATAGCTTTTCTATAATTTAACAAACGGCCAACAACTGGTAGTAGGTATGGATTTCAGTCTCTCCATTACACTAGACCATAAATGCTAGTTTCCCATATATGGTCCTCCAAGCTTTTGTTCCAGATTGCTTTGGGTTTGTAGGACTCTCCGTATCTATCGCCATTGATGCTTTTCTATTGAGGTCTCAAATCGAGTTCCCTCCTGCTAATATTGTGTCAGTTGAATAAAAAAGAATAAAAAAGGAACTCGCACTATAATATAATTATATTATAGATATGATCTTTTGATATGGTAGAAGCAAAAAAAAAAAAAAAAAGCAAATTCATGTTGCCGATTTTATATATTTGAAAAAAAATTTATTATTATTTTTAACAAGTAAAAAAAAACATATAATTAATGGAGTAAAATTACAAACAAACAAGTAAAAAGGTTATAATATTAATTTAAACACTTAAGTTTATTGCACCTAACTTATTAATTAGGTACTACTATAACTACTTGTGGCACATACTTTCGAAAGAATGAGGGGCAACCGACAGATTGTGAGCTCTAGTCATGCGAAGCAACAATTTCACAAATACGTTTAAAAGGTTCCTTCTGGCTTTTGGGATAAAGAGAAATAGGTTGTAGGTCTCGTGTGTAACAAGATGCAAGAGAAAGTAGCGCATTGAACCCTAAGACAGATTTTCAAGCATGATTCAAGCATACGCTTGTGCTACTGGTGGCCTTTGTGTTGGTGGGGATTAATAGGTTCCTAACATACCTTGAGAGGGTCCCAGGATTATTGGGTTGTTTCTTCTTTGAAAAAAGAAAAAAAAAATTAGAAAAATGGTGGTGATTGACAATTGAATTTGGGGGAGTGTCATATTGAAAAGAATTTTGAGTGAGAAGATTTTAGTTCTCTCCATTGGGAATGTTTATGGCATTATCATCTCTCCTATTTTATATTGATTCTATGTTGAAAAAGATACGCCTAAGAGATTCCCTCGCTAGTGAAAATATTTTTGGATCACTTTTGACTATAGTCATCTTTTAATGTCCAATAGAAAATATCAATCGTTTGACTTCTTTTATGAACAAACAAATAAAATTTTAGTTATTATTGTAAAGATCTAGATAATGTCTCTTGCAAATATTAGGTATAGATATGCCCCACGTCATACAATGATTACAGTTTTAACTTAACTAGTGGATTGCAACTTGCAAATGTTGCATCATATTAACATAATGTTGCACATAAATTGCTTCTTCATTTTGATTTGGTGCATGATCGGTGGAGGGTGTGTTTTTCTTCTTTTTGCTATCTCATGATATGGGGACGTGGTAAGGTAATGCATTGTTATATTAGTATGGATATATTTTAGAGTATATATTTTGGACTGCTTTCGCATTCTTCTTTTAAAAATAACTTTGTTCTTTTTTTACTAATGATACTTGATCAAACCTTACAAAGACCCCTAATTAGGCCAGAGGTGGGCACTATGACGAGACACACTTAGAACCCAGATAAATAATTTGGAAACCTAGCTACCCCTAATTATTCAGGGAGAGTTAATTTTCAAAGATAGAGTTTGATCCCGTAACCTCATATATAGTTGAGGGTTGGTGCCTTACTAAGTGCCTTGGACATTGGAAAGCTTAGAAATAACTTGTTGGCATGTGTAGCTTTTTATTCCAAAAGACAAACTTAGTAATTAGAGAGATATTCCTATTTATATTTGATGTGATTAAATCTTTAACTTTTAATATAAGATTATTATTTCAGTCTACATTGCCTTGATATTAATAAAACAAAAATTTGTACTTATATCTAATATAACCAATTCTTCATATTGATGAGACATTATTATTAGGATGATGCTATGGGAACTCAAATGTCAAACTCATTTGGCAGATTCATACGTCTAACCAATACACACAAATCTATTTAAGATTCAAACACAAGTACCCCAGCTAAATTTAACATCCAAGTCCCTTCATTATTTTTCTTATTATTTCACTCCTCGCGTGCTCTCTAACATATGTAGAATTACACCATTTTCTTTTATCAAACAGAATATTTACACCTTTAGATATAAAAATAAATAAAGGGGGAAGTAAGACAATCTTGTCTGCCTTTTCTCATGCATGTATATAAAACTCGGATAGTTTTGCTTGTTGGGTAAGATAATATTATGAGCTGATCTCATAATTTTGCTTTAATACTTACTTAATATAGAAGTTTGGTTTCTAATTATTGTAAGAAGACTTCCAATAAATCCTTGCGTTCAGATTACCCTGTGTTCAGATTGCAATAAATCCTTTCAACAGCTGTTTTTGATGACTTTCCATTTTCCAATAGCGTAAGCCTTGTGTTTGAGGCCAAAGCAGAGTTTAGAAAGAACAAGAATCAATGGCTTAGCTAGCATGGTAAAACCAATTAGTTAGAAGGTAAAACTAATTAGTTAGGTTGCGTTTGATTGATAATTCAAAAAATAAAATATAATTTAAAAATTAAACAATATTTTGTTATTTTCTAAAAATATTTTGTTTTTTTTTTTATAAATTTTGAAAAACTATTTTCGAATTTTAATAAACCAAATACATTTTCCGTATTTTTAAAGAATCCTAAACCAACCACAGCCTTAATTTAGAATTGACAACGCTAGCTTTTGATGAAGAAATCTAGGAAGCTAGAGACCTGAATTTCTACATTTTCTTGGAGTCTTAGAGTGTTGTTCTTGTTCAATCTCTGACTCTGTTGTTGAAGATATGGATTTGGAAATTAACAAAATCAAATGGCCCACTTTATGTTTTTTAGTGGAATGGTCCAAGTAAGTCTTCTTAAGCTTTTTTTTTTTTTTACTTTGTATGATTAATTCTTGAGAATTTAGCAATTTTTTAACTACTGCTTGAGAAATGTTTGATGAAATATCCCAATGTTGCAGAGGGAAACAAAGGTTGGGAATTAATAAATGAGAGAGTTAATATAGTTTCCCAAAGAGGTTCAAGGAAGGAGAGAGTAGCTAAGCGCCAGCTCAATTACATTTATTGAGGTCGGTTTCTGCTGTTGCCTACTGGTGAATGTAATCTTTGACTAGTATTTTTTTTTTCATGGAAAAGAGAGAGGAATAAACTGCTGGGTAGATGTGATTAACTAAGATCTCAGCCTCATTAGTCTTAAGACCTTTAATTTAAAGTTTTTTTAAACTAAGATCGCAAAAGTAATTAAGTTAAAAGACAATAGTGGTCAAAAGACTTTTTGTATAAGGTATTAAAGGAGGAAAGTGGTACTAAAAAGGCCCTTCATCTTTAAGAAAATTCTTTCTTGACAATGTTAAGGCTTAAATTTAATTGGGTTTTCCTTCCTTAATTACACACTTAATCAATTTAGGGTCACAGTTCTTTAGTTCCAAAAACCATTGAAAGGATACACAGAAGCTAAACAGAGAAGAATTATTTGAATTGATCCAATAAGAATTCATGTCTGATACAATTAATTCAACAAGAAAAAAACTCAATTAGCTCCTAAAAAAAATCTGTGTTAAAAGAAAAAAAAGAGAGAGAGAGAGAGAGAGAGAGAGAGAGAGAGAGAGAGAGAGAGAGAGAGAGAGAAAATTCAATTCAATTCAATTACAAATTAGAGACAGAAGATCAGAGATCATTCTATAAACCATTATTATTCAATTCTTGTTCCAGAGCTTCTTCCAACCACCATTCAGATTGTTCCATCAACCCAGGACTTAATCTGAACATAAGAACACAAAACTCCATCTGATTCAAACCCCCATCACCATCTACATCTCCTTCTTTAATCATGCTCATCAGGTCCGCATCTCTCAATCCCTGCAACCCCAACACAGCTGAGTTCCTTTTCAAGCTCTCAAATGTGATCAAACCCTTGTTCCCATCCATTAATAACTGAAACCCATTACACAACTCGTTGATTAGCCCTTGCCCTCCTAATTTATCAGCCATTGTTGGCAAGAAATCCTCGAAATCTACGCTCCTTTTGCCCGCCATTAGAGATGAATGAACGAATGAAAACAATATGTAGTTTCAGAAGATGAGATTAATTTCTTGAAAAGTTGTTGAGATTTTTTTTGTGATAAAAAGATGAAGAGAGAGCGAGTTTATATAAGAGAGAGGTTGGAACTTGGAAGTTGGGATTAAGAGGTTCAAGGAAGGAGAGGGCACTGGTGCCAGCCCGGACACAGTTATGGACGGTCAGTTGACATCACGGTTTCGCAGAAAGTCTCCAAGGATAGAACTGGATAAACTTTGAGGAAAACAGAAGTCTTTCTCTCTCCAAGCAAGGTTCGTAGTAGACATTTTTTGGTTCTATTGACGAAAACGCCCTTGCCCTTTTTCAAAAGTACCTGGAATTTAAAGTTTGCCACACCTAAGCAATTTTGTTAACTTGCTGGGAAAGATGGAACATTTTACACCGCCGAAGATTCCCAATTTCTCTTTCTATTTTTTTTTCTATCTTTTTTCTCAAGAATATTAACAAAATAAAAAAATGGTATTAAGTTGTATCTTTATTATTATTAGAGTATGGATTTTTTTTTTTGGATTATGGGATTTTATTGTTTTGATTTTGTATCCATGAAAAAATATATATATATATATGCAAACTATTACTTATAATTTAGTGGCGTTCATAAAGATTTTGATAATTTGAAGAAGGGCTGATATATAAGGATTTAATTTATATGTAGCATGACCATGTCAAAGTTATCCAATTAAAGCAATCTCAACTGGTTCAAAAGGACCTAGCTAGCACTAAAATAAAGTTGACAATATGAATAGAAACTTTGTAAGGATTTATTCAGACAGCTCAATAGGCAAGCACTAGTCCATAAATTAGAACTCCTAAGTTTAAGTCTCTAAATTTAACCAATTAGCAGTTCTTGTGCGTTAGACCTATATATACTAAGGATTTGGTCTCATTCTATGAAAGATTAAACACGGCTAAATTAAAAACAATACCACATTTTGATGGATTTTAGCAAATGCTATATATATTTTGACTTTGAATTTCGATTATTGACTTTAATGTGATGGTTCAAATCAAAAGAATGGAGGCAAAGATACCAAGTCTAGCTTTTGAGTTCCCAATATTAGAAATTTGTCCAAACTATAAAAAACTTATATCCTCTATTTTAGAGTTGAGAGCCAGAAGAGAGATAAAAAAAAAAAAAAGAAATGTCAATTATACAAATGGAAACCATACAAATGTGTAAAATTAAGGTTTTAATATCATATTAAAAACTATTTAATCCAAAAGGCATAACTATCAGATAAGGACCCAACAATGTATATCAAACTATCATCAACATTAATAATAAGGGTGCGACTTGTTTTTCTCTAAATAAGTGAGAGCATAACTATGTCCGTAGATTCACATAGTTTCTTCTTCAGGTTTCGTATATATCTTGTTGGTGTGCATGCCTCGTGACCTGTTAGGTTCTCGATTCATTTTGACGTTGATTATAATACGCAAAGAATATGTATATAAAATTTGTAATTGAAAAAAACTAAAGAAACAGTAAAACACCGAATGAAATTTAATGAAAACTCAAGCATTCCATGTCCCTTGGATTAATACAGATCTACGTGAATTATGTGATCCATGCTGATTTAAAAGATATAAGATGTTTGAGTTTTTGGTGTACCGCTCTCCAATACTCTTTAATTTTTTACACCAAAGAATATTAAGAAATTTTTTTATGTTCTATGCACGTGAGAAGAGGGTATTATCGTCATTGGACCAAAGGGTGGAAAGTTAAGGTTAATTGAAGTTGGAAACGAGGAAGAGAAGAAGAGAGGTGTGTTTGAACAGGGAACGGTTCCTACACGGTGTAGGAAGCAGGATTTTCCTAGTCTTTTCTTTTTTAAAAAAGAAAAGACAGGATTTTCCTACACGTGATTTTTATTTAAATTATATATATATATATATAATGCTGACCTATTATTTATATTTATTAAAAATCTGAAAGTTGAACAATAAGAAGGTGGACGTGCCGGAGTGGTTATCGGGCATGACTAGAAATCATGTGGGCTCTGCCCGCGCAGGTTCGAATCCTGCCGTCCACGCTTTTTTACTTTAAAAAATTAAAATCAATGTATGTATTTCTTTTTCCTCTGTTTTTTAAGTGCTAGAACACTAGAAGATTTACAACTAGCAAAAGAAGTAAAGAAAACCATTCTATCCAAAAGAATGCTAATAGTAATCCACACAAATGAAGAACATTAGTACAGAAGATCAAACCCAGAAATTAAATTCATGCATGGCACAACTCTGTTAACAAGAAATCTAGCTACCTAGCTAGCTTGACGTGCTTGAAAGCTTTATCATTGGAAGAGGTCCCAAAATCCCATGAATTACAAACTCCGTCGAACCCAAAACATCCGGTACTGTAATCTCCACTCCATTAATGGCCAAAATCTCCTTACCCGTTACCTCAACATCCCTATCACTAACAAGCATCCTAAGCAACGCTTTCTTGGGCAACGACGCCAACTCTCCGTAACTAAATCTCTCTGGCTACATATGATACCTCACAATCCTGTCCAGCAATGGCGACGCCAAGGCAACATGAGCAAGATCCGGTGGCACAAAGATAGTCACAGAATTCAAGTCCCCATAATCTTCAAGAACCGAATACAACCCTATCGCAAATGAAAGGAACCTGCTTGAGCTCAACACTCTTATAATTCTAGTCCAAGGCACAACGCTTCTTGAATTATATGTTGAAGAATTAGTAGTAGTACCACACAAGGAGTCGTCCGAGAATGGCCGGAGAACACCATGAATCGAATATGGGCCGGCGGTGAGGATACCGGGGTGAGAAACCGATACACCATTAATCTCGACAGTTTGAGTTTGATGATCATTTCCGGTGATTGCAAGGTTCTTGCCATTGAGAAGGGTTGGAATGCAGGTTCCTTTTGGCATTTGTAGGAGATCTTGGATGGTGAGTTTGGAAGGGGAAGTGCGGTAGTGAAGGAGATTATTGAGCTTGAAACTTTAGTCACGTGTGACTAAACAATGGGAAGACCACCAAGGTAATTAAATGTGCTTTGGCCACTACAACCATAACATGACTGACAAGGATAACAAGAGTACAACCACAACTAGCTTGAGTAATAAAAAAAAAAATACAATTAGCCTGAAAGTGTAAGCCCGCTCAAATAATGATAACTACCATATAAGATCAGAATAAATTTGAACAACAAGAACTAAAGTTTACAATTAAGACCTATGAAAGAGTCAAACCTGCCCCATTGACGGTGGGAGGTGAGGGACCCACCACGCCAAGCCTCGGTGGGTGGATGACAAGAGTATATGATTGAATCTTGTGCAAAGGAGATCCCTTATCATGCGATCTAATTTGTGGATTGCAAAGAGAGTGTTTTAATTCTAAGAAAAATTTAGATATTTTAACTTCCCCTTAAATATCAACTTTCTACAATGCGGTTTTCCATCTCATGATGCTTGGAAGACGAGCAATCATTCACTTGAAGCAAACCATGTTATATTTACCATAATTAAGCTACTAATAATTACTTGTTATTGAGGAAAGTAGTTTAAGAGAATATATATTTCCGAAAATAAATAATAATAAACTCCTTATCAACCCTAAACATTCTTTATCAATCAAAGAGTCTTTTTTTAACTTTAAATGCTCATTAATCCTCCTTGTAATCTCCGTCATTTTGAAAACACCTTGTCTTTGTCCTTACCACAAAACCCCGTATATAGCCCCACTTCCCCACATGGCAAAACACCTTCTCGAGTCTCATACCTTATCCTACTCCCAGCACCACAAAATCCTCCTTTCCAACAGCATAGATAATACGCAATCCCAGCACAGATACTCCCAAGTGCCACGCGGCGACAACCCAGATGCCCACCCAGCACTTTATCTTAACCATCTCCACCGTAATTCATCCAATTTCCGATCAACATGGGAGGAGGCGTAGCCGCCGGAGGAGGAGCCATGAGAGCCGCCGTCAAGGTCGCCAGCTACGGCGTCGGCGGCAAGTTCTGGGGAAGCACGTCGGTGCCGCGGCCGGACCAGTCCACGGCCGGTGGCGTTGGCCGGAAAGCGCCCAGGCCTACATCTGTTGGTATGGTAACTTCTTCGCCGGTAAGTGAAGACGGCGGAGGCGTGTCGCCGGTGCCGTCGGCGAACGGGAAGAACGAAAGGGTTGGGCTGGTCCCGCCCGTTCAGATGCCGGCTTGGGAGTTTGATAATTGGGAGTTAGCTGGGGTTGAAGAGGAAGAAGAAGAAAAGCCGATGGCTAGGGTTGTTTTCGGAGGAGCTCCGACGTGGAAGGAGGCTCGAGAGGCGACTTCTGACCTTAGAGGCATTATTGAACAGTAAATTTCGTTCTTAATCTTGGTGTTAGTTTTGTGGGGTTTCTGGTTTTTTTTTTTTTTTTAATTATATGTTGTACGTATAGTTCGAAGCTGATGCAAATGCAAATGGAGCTAGTTAGACTTGTAGTTATGGGTTCAAATCCTTAAAAAAAAAAAAAAAAGCTAGTTAGACTTACTGGTAGAAAAGATTTTTAGAAAGTACAGATAAAATGATTGCTGGATAAAGAAGAATAATAATGCAAATATTAGGAAGAACAATCCTTTAAGTAATGTGAAGTACATTTACCCAACGTCTGGTAGCACAGTTGGTTAGTCCGGCGCTGCGCTCCAGTGGTTGAGGGGCCTCGTGTGGTTGCGAGTTCAAATCTGAACTCTGCGGCTGGGATTCGTGCCGCCCACTGTGTCTGCCAACGTCTTCTTTCAGCCTGGCAGTACCGACTCCAGACTAGTCACGGGAGGGTCATAGACAGCAAAAAAAATAAAAATAAAATGTGAAGTATATTTATGTTTTAATCCAATTAGTAAACGGAGTTTTTGGAGATGTATTTTTTTGTAATGTTACTTGATTGATTGGGTGTTTTTATTTGGTCTCCAGACTTAATTCTTTTAATTTTTTGTAACCTTTGAAATATTTATGGATCATAATTGAAGGGATGTCATACTAATATAATTAAGTGTGGAATGTGGTGGTTTGCAGGGAATATTTTCCCTCTAATGCTACTAGTAGCAGGAAATGTGTCAATGCTCTTCATGAACCCCTTTTAGCTGTGGCTTCGCTTTCGGGGCTTTCGGAGACTAAAGATCTTGTTACTAGTGAGGATGCGGAGGCTCCTCCTGCAATATCAACCTCTGCTTTACTAGCATTTAAGATGCTGAAAGAAAGTCGCGATGTTCAGGTTCGACTTTCTACCTCTGATTAAATATTGGACTTCATGTTTGGTAAAAGAATCATGTGATGAAAATGATGAATGAAGAATTTCTTTTCTAAAAAAGCTTTGAATGGTATACCTATAGTTAGCCAACTGCCTTTTATATAGTTTCATACAAATAAAAGTAGTTCAAGACGTGTTTCTTCTATAATCTAGCGATTCAAGAATATATTTTTGATTTCAATGTAATAACCCGTGTCGGGGTAGTAGGAGGGGTTGCCATTGTTGCTTTTTTTAAAGCATCTTCATCATATGTTATTCTTTGAGAGGAATATTGCAGTAAATCAGTACTCGCATTATCGTGATTTCTAACCTTTGAGGATCTTCTGCCCTTATGATTTTACTTCGAATGACTCCTGTTGAAATTCTCTTTATAAATAAATTGTGATGGTTATGATTGAATTCCTTATTTGAAGTAGCAGGCAGTTATGTTGAAAATTATGAAACATATAATATAAACTCAAAAACTCTTGATCCTCTGGAATTTGTTACTAAGTTTGAAATTAAGGTGGCCCTTATTATTGTCTCATTATCAATTTATCATCTTCTCCATTCTATAAAAATGAACAAGCTTAATATCCCTTAACAATTTGAAAAAAGTCTCGTGGCGATATCTCTAATCTTGGTTTCAAATGCAGACTATTGTTACTTCACTTGCCACCGACAAGCATGTTTGGAATGCAGTAACCAACAATGATATGGTTGTGGAATTCATCAAGAATAACAAGATTAGTAAGAATGATTTCAATCTAAAACACTGTTCCTTTCTCAAGCACTAAGGCCTGGAAATTTAATCTTCCTTCTATTTTGTGACAACAGGTACTTTCATATCTATCCCAGATGATGCGCATAATGGTAATAACGATCAGAAATCCTCAAGTAGACTTGATGATGATGCAAAAGATTCTGACGGCTCTGAAAATGTATTTGCAAGGCTGATGAATAAAATCAAGCTTGTGCTAGAGAAGATGATTGGGAATTTATCTGAACTTGTTCAAGGCATGTTTGGTGGAGCTGGAGCAGATTTATCGGTGGATGCCAATGGAAGCAATGACAATAAAGCTGCTTTCAAGGGCTCGTTCATGGCGCTGGCGGTCTTAGCAGTTGTGGTGGTTGTGATGAAACGTGCTTAGTTCCCGTGAGTTCTGAAATTAGTCGACATTAAAAAGTACAGAAGTAATTACCTTTAGAAAGATTTCTTGTTCATATACAGGGTATGGTAGATAGTTAAGGATACCAGAGCTGTTCTGAAAAAAAAACAAAAAAAATGTTATTCTGATGCTCCTAATGTAGCTGAAGTTTATGAGTTAAGCATGTTTCATATGGCTCTGTTTGGCTTAATTTGTGGTTTAACTTGTTATAGTGTTTGCAAGTGCTAATTTTGAGAAATGACTGTACAGAAGATTGACTAGTAATTTTCAAAGTTGAAAATTTTCAGTCTCACATGTTCAAACATTTTCAAGTCATTTAAAATTTCAGCAAGAGGAAAAACATGTTTGAATTCCTCTTAAAAAAACATGCTTGAATTGAGTTGGTGAACATGCATAATTTGGAGAGTTCTATCAGATGGGCAGCAGTGGCTGCTTTAACTTAATGCTTACACAACTTGATTGGCTAAAATGGTATCAAAGATCTTGTGATCTAAATGTTCCAGTTGACACAATCCACATTATCATCTTCATTTAGATATGTAAATATACAAAGCAGTTTAGGATGAAATAAATGAAGTGAATAAATCACTTGAAACCCATTCAATAATATACTGGTGATGGTGAAGAGCGCTTTGCTCTCCACCACTACGATTCCTCAATTGTATTTAAAGGTTACATTAGCCAAAATTTGAGAACTCTTTCTCCTTTTCTTTTGTATCGCCTACATGTTTATTTGTATGACACAAAATGCAACCACCCATTTCTATCCCTCCCCAACAAGTATATAGGCAGAGATAAAGGTGCTTCCACCCTTGCTGGATAGTGGTAACACTCGTTGCCCTGTTGCGATATGAGATTTAAGATCCACAGGCACCTTTCATCCATTGTCACCATTGACGTACAAAATATCGTTCTTCGATATCTGCATCTGTCCATTGTTGCTTCTATTATTGCTTTTTTTGTTTGGTTGGCCTCGCTGAGATTACATTGCCAAAATATCAGTTTATGCACATAAACTCGTCACCAAATATAGATAATTTTTCTTATTAGTACTACTCAGGTTTAAAAAAAAAAAAACAGAGTTCTCTTTGAAAACCGTTTTGAATCCATTAAAATGTGCAAACAAGCCACAATCAAGCCTTGTTCAGTATATCAGTGGGAAAATGGTATTTGTCTTATGTCGTATTCTGTATCAGAACTGTGCCGAAATAAGTCACTAATGGATAATTTCTAGTTATGAAAGATTATTACCTTCTTAAGAACAAATGACAAATAAAGGTAAGCCACTTCCCATTCATCCTGTGACAATGTGGCTGCATGAAACAGATGGACAAAATGGTCATGCAAACACATCCATAAGCTCCAAGAATTGCAATGCCCGATAAATAGAAGTTGAGGCATTGCAGAAGAAGAATCTCATGTGGAAGTTAGTGAAACAGAAAAGCCAAGCAAGCTAAAGAAGAGAATAGAAGAGAATTGTGACAAGAACTCACTCTGATCCTGGTTTCCATCACCAAGTGCACCAAGCCTCCGCATGAGATCAGCAAATTCGGGTCTTTTCAAGTACTCGTCTACAAATTCATGTGAGTTCTTCACAAAAATAAGCTCCAAGTCATACTGCAACATAGAAATTTTAAACGTGTGAATAAGAAGTACATATGAATAACATAACAAAAAATCCATACATCAGTTCTGATAGGGTTTGGCATCTAGATGGTTGTAGCTTTGGTCTATGCACTGATAGGATGCCACTAGCAACAAGTATTCCACTAATCTCCCATATATAATGCAACACGCATCAGATATAATCTGGCAACTCATGAAATGGGCGTCATAGAAAACTCTCACTTCTATTTTCTCTCATAAAGCACCCTGAAACCCAACTTCCCAGTTCCCAATCCCACATGCATCAGTGCCCACTCCAACGAAATGTAAAGGAAAAAAATCCCAGGATAAACATGAGAGCCCACATTAGCAGAAACCAGCAAGGCAAGGCCAAGCGTGGATTCATGAAAGACCTAGCCTCTGCTTTCCCAATGCCCTAACACTCTGCATTTCCTTTATTTTTACCATCTTAAGACTCCACCCGAAAGCCTAGTGGGTTACATGTGCTACATCAATAACTAAGCCAAGCAAAACATGTTCCAGAAATGGACATTTGACCTCTTCTGCCAGTGCTTTGAAGACATGAAAGGGAACAATCCATTCAGGACAGTCAACCGCATCCTGCAACAGAAATTTCAAACTATTACTAATCATACAAGGAGAAGATTCAAACAAACATATGTTGTGGGAAAATGGTTTTGTGAAGACATCCTAAATAACTCAGATCAACTTCAGGCTTTCAAACAGTTTTGGTTTAGGGTATATACGCCTTAGTTTCATGAGTTTTGGCCAATTTATAAATTACTCAAAAACATTAAAAGAAAAACCCATAATACAACTACCATAAGCCAAAAGAATAAGTAATTTATCAAGGACATACCTCCAAATGGAACTTGTACTTTATACCAAAGGGGCTAGAAGATTTAAATTTCTGAACCACACAAACCACAACCATAGTCCATTAGTGATATACATAAACATTCACGTGCATATCAAAATATGACAAGACTCCACCTTGTCAGCATATTCCTCATCAAACCGAATCCAGTATACACTATTCCCGAATGCCAGTCCGTCCGCTGCATAGAACAAAACAACATTTTGCTAAATGTTAAATATATCAAAGTGCACGATACTAACAGTCCTAATTTAACCATAATTATATCCTAGAGTATTGAGGACTTAAATCAAATGAAGGCCCAAACATATTAACATTAAACCATCATTTATTAAGATATTTCTTGGATATTATAGATCTTTCAAGACCTTTAATACCCTGCTTCCCCAAAAAGCTCTAATCTCTGTCATTGTACCATCTCAATTACAGCCTTTTTGATTTATGCTACATACATGGCTTTGCAAGACCTACCGGTTAACTGCACAATAAAAACAACTACCTAGATACAAAACGTTATTTTCATGGATGGAATCGAAAACCGAGAGGAATTTGCAAAGGAAGCAACCGAAGGGAAGATGAAACCACAGAACTAAGTTCAAATGTCTCACCCTTTCTCAATGAAAATACATAAATATAAATGTGAGTAGATGTTTTCAGGAAGTTGCTCAAGTATGAAGTAGAATCCACCAAATAATTGGGTTAGACAATAAATTAAACCGTGCTAACTGGCATTTGAAAAAAAGAAATTATAGTAGTGAGAGACCCTAACTCCCCCCCCCCGGCCCTTTCTCCTTTTTTTTTTTTTTCTTTTTTTCATAAGCAATAGATTAGGCATCACAAGCAATTTTATATCACAAGGCATGATTCTACAGATTCATATGCCATTGAAGACCAAACACACAAACTTCATGTACTCATCAGCATTTTCCTCTTCCCAACTAGAGTTCGGCGAGACTCTCGCAGCTAAAGCTAACAACAATGAACATATTGGAAGATAATTACCTTCTCTTAGTTTTTTGATGATCACATTTGCATCTGGCATTGTTCCAATGAAGGTGCCACCTGGACGAAGTAAGGCTGATACATTGGCCAGGGCTCGCCTTGCACGTGCCTCAGTGGACCAGGAATAATGCATTGCAAACTGCAAAACAATGCCAGCTGATCCATAAAAACTAGGTACGGAAAATGAAGCGCAAGTAATAAAATAATTTGAGATTGTGATTCACTCAAGAATAAACATGAACCGGAGCATGAGAAAGTCAACCTTTCCGAATGTCCTAGAAGCAAATTGACTACTATGAGTAATTAATGTACATACTATATATATTATGTAAACCTGCTTAGTTGATTGACATGACAACAATGGCCTCAAGGCCTTTAACTAGAAACTACAACACACAGTTTCGATTTGACATAATGACACCAAAATAGACACTTTCTATAGGAAAGAACCTGATACAAACTCATCTGATAAGAATTTCTGAATCAACTTTGAAGAACTCGCGATCATCATAGTAGCACCAAAGAGTTAAAGAGGCATTCAATTTATCTATTTGAACTCCAATAGCAGGAGCACAACAAACTAAAACAAAGAGATTCTAATTCCAACCAATTGGCCTCACACGCAGATCATGGTGGTTGAGAAATCACCACAGCAATGTGTAAAGAACCATCCTAACAAAAGGAGACTACTTCCAATATATTTCAGCATTATAAAAATTGGCTTCATGTTGAGGAATTTGAAGTTTAAACTATTCCCTTAGATTGTCACGTACAAGGAACTTGTCATATGAACAGTGAAAGCAGTGATTTCCAGGGATGAAAACAGCTGGTGAAGATACCTATCCCAATATAAGTGAAAACAGCTGGTGAAGATACCTATCCCAATATAAGTGCTTCAACCCTATCAGATGATAATAATTTTCTTTTTTTACTTTTTTTTGCTTTTCTTTGATCAGTAGATGATCATAATTATTCAGCATTGACAATGCAGAATACATATATTTACCAGAGTAGCTTCAAATGCCAATGTCACCATGTAATCTCATGTCATTTTATTGAAGATTACTAAGACATTGGCTGCAGCCACGAATAAATCATTCACCTGGCAGCTACATATATCAAATGGTGCATCATCTTCCAAAACTCTATCCAATTGAACCTGAGGCAAAGAGAAACATAGAGCAGAGATCAATTAAACGGCTACAATGTATTAGGTATAAGTAGTAACACATACACACACGCACACATATATAGATAAATAAATGAAAATGCAAGCCATATGCTCAGTATACAACAACAACCACTTTTACACTCAAAATTCTCTCGATCACTATTAGAATCTATATACATATAACATTATAACAAACCTTCCCACAAAAAAAAGATTTGTAATTTTACAAGAACATCCCTTTTGATTTTGATGCAATATATGTAGAAAAATAACCTTAGGCTAAAAAAGCTTACGATAAATACTGATGTTAAGCTTTGATAGTGCAAGAATCCATATTTTTCTCCTTGAATCGAATAAATAAGAAGTTCCAAACCCCGTCTCCATTAACAATGGCCAATAACTGTATAACTTAATGATCGCTGACTATAACATTTTAGTGATATTTACCCATAGCATAGAAACTCCATCCTGCACTCTAGCCAATATAACATAAAGTTGTAGTTACCTCAAAACAATCTCCACAGATGAGGCGTGCTGGAAAAGTAAACTTTTTCCGACGTTGATGATGGTCAGCGTCACCATTGTAACGTGTTCGGCAATCTTCTATCTGTGCATTATTGTAGAAGAAAACTAAAATTCAGATATAGTACTACAAGTCCACTAGCAAACACAGATAGCATAACAATTGCATATACAATCTTTTAGGGCATAATGAAATATCAAAATGGAATAATATTTGAATACATCTGAGGCATAGCCCTTAAGAAGTATCTGCAATCCAGGACAAAGCTATTGCATCCCAGGAGAACTACAATTGACCCTGATTTAGCAAAGAGCGAAGCCTGGGAGGGGATGAATGAGAGAAAAGAAAAGGGAAATAAAAAAGACGCACCCCTGGATAAGATCCCAATAGAAAGCTTACACCTTGATCCACTGAGGAAAACAAGTCAAGACTACAGATTCAGGCATTAAAACCAATGCCTCAAAATTTAATATTAGTAAGCCAGCTCTTGATCAGAAAACAAGAACTGTATTTTTTTTTTTCTTCTTTTCCATAAACACCCCCTTATCAAGTTAATTGAGTAACTAGGGAATGGAACATGACATGAAGTTATGAACAATATTAAAGATTATAATATTTAGACTCAAGCCATATGCAAGATGATGGCTTGAAATTTTACCCGTTTGGCCTACCTAACAAATTATAATAAACCTATCATTCCATGATTCCATTTCACCTTACAATAAAAATCCTGATTAATCACATTTATACAGAAAAAAAATATCAATGGGCTATGTTTCAAACTTTTACACATATTATTTATGAAAATAAACAATTTGCCCTGTTCATGCTGTTTCTTCCAAAACCTAGTTACCCTATGAACTATGAAAGGTGCAATAACAGAAAAAGAGCCCCATATGCAGACATGCAACAAGCAGTCCCTCTATGACTATTTACTTATGGTTGTTAATACATTATAAATGTTATCGCTTCCATATCTTTGAGAAAGCTTTTGTGCTTGATTGTTTTATAAAAATGAGTTAAGAAAGTAATAATAGAAATAAATGAGTTAAGCAAGCAATAATAGAAAACTTGCAACTACTTGTTAATTTGCAGTGTTCTAAATAAAGTGATAGGTCTCAGCTAGCAGGAATGCTGACATCCTGGCGAAGAGATAAATAATGTTACAAAACTTCTTCACTACACAATTCCAGTAGCTAATCTTCAATTCAAGATAACCTACTCCAAGAAGTTTCCAATCCTGCAAAAGTCCTCCTCCTCTACTCTCCTATTCAAGAAAATCCCCAACTACTAAAATTGGCTACCTACATTTTTTGGGTATTCCACTTAATGTGGCTATAACTTTGTTCCACATGAATGAACCATCTCAGTCACTTCCTCCAAGTTATCATCTATTGGTGCCCAGTTCCAACCAGTGTTCTCATCTCTGATTCCACCTATTCTATTCTTCCTACTAACCTATCTTAAACATGCTCATCTCGGCCTCTCAGCTTCACTCAATCTATGTATATTTTGTTTCTTGGCAGTTACAGAGACACTTTGGGTAATGCATGGACTGCATAAGGCCATCGTCCAAATTTCTCCTTTAAAAATTTGATGGTTCATTTCTACACAAAAAACAAAAGATAATAATTATCTGTAACCATAAGCTTGGTTTGCTCATGGCCAAGAACCAAATTTTTGTTTCGAGATTTGATGATTCATTTTTTACACAAAAACTAATATCCAAGAACTAAAAACTCTTGTAACGTATTTGTTTATCAGTGCTCATGCAGTAAATTATGTTTCAGAAATTCATTATAAAGTTATCACAAATAGGAGAAGCTAAATTAATTATTCACACCCATGTCCATGGAAAATACATACTTCCCTCTCATTAGCCCACATGGATACCATTTTCAGTGTGTAAAGGTAGAACTTGAAATGATACATTAAGGAAAACTGCAGTTGAATGATAATACAAACTAAAGAGACAGGAAAAATTAAGAAGTTTACCGAGCCTTCCGCTATATCAATACCAACATAATATCCAATCTTTGCCTTGTCCCATTTAATCAAATCACCACCCTGTACAAACACAAAGCATAGGCTTGAAATCATAAGAATCAACATTGCCATACATCATTCAGCTTTAGAATAATATACAGGGGAATGCTCAAAATAAATAGCAAGAGGAAAACAAATTTTTCAAAGCAAATGAAGCAAAAGACAGAATTTTAACCATTGAGAATGAGGACATCACGTCATACAATAAAGACACCTCAGGATGTAAAAGATACCAAAGAATCACCGTATTACATACCTTCCCACAAGCAAGATCTAGAACAGCATCTCCTCTTCGAGCATAAATCCGAACTAGAACACTTTTAATCTGTCGAATGGAAACATTGGAAACACGAAAGAACCCCTTCAGATATGTTGTCTTAACATACAAAAAGCTATGAAGGAGTTCTTGCACAAGACAACATACAAGTAGTGAATGGAAATGGGATAGTCAAGGCAGGCCCTGCTCCTTTTTAGACCCAAACCTTGCGTACAAAATCATGCTAGCAAATTGCCCTTACTCTCAAGAGTAGAATTAAAGCTCCCCTAAAGTACCATTGGACTTCTCCTACGGTTTTTAATTTTCGAATGACGAATCAAATGTAAATTAATACAAACACGCGTGTAAAATTCACCCTTGAAAACCAGCTTACAATGAAGAGTTCCCAAGAATTCATATTACTTATGATTTTTGCAAGTAGACGTGAGGGATTTAGGCACATAAAACATGCCCTAAGAGTGGTTAAACATATTTGACTCAGGAAATAGCCTTTTAAGGTTAAACAATTCCAGTCAACTACTAACTGAGCTTCACCTATTCATGACACTCAATTTCCCCATATATGCTCATTCCAATTGGTGTCCAATTCATACCTTATTAACATCTTCATACTGGAAACACTCACTTTACATATTTTTCTTAAAAATCCCAACTAAAATAACAAAGAATTTAAGCATGGTCAATCATAACACAAAATAGACCAGACCCAAAAAAATCCAAAAAATAAAATAAAAATCGGTATATCTCTACGCCTCAAATTATGAGATTTATTTGCAAATAAGATAAAAACAAAAAGTACCCAATTGTTCAATTTCTTCAAATGAATTATAGGACTTGCTTCTCGCTCCTCCAATGTCTGATTCGTCCTCGCACTGTAGTGCTCGGCCACCTTCCGCGCCAAATTCTTAGTACTCTCATCTTCTTCCAGAAATTGCTGAACGCCTGAAAAACACTAAAAAACAATAAAAACTCTAGTACCCACTTTCCACATCCCCCAAAAACCCAAAAAGAAAAAAGACCCAGTAGCTAAAATCCATTGAAGGGTCGAAAAAACTTCAAATTTCTATTAAATTCATAAGCTTTTTTTTTTTTTTTTCTTTCTTCGGAAACCACCTATAGGATCTAATCTGGGCCTCGATTGAGGAGGGCCGACAGAAGACGATGCAGGATCTTCGTAACCACGCTTCATTCTCAACGAGATTTTTTCGCTGGAAAAGGAATTTAGATGTTGAGAGAGATTTAAGATTAATCTGCGAGAGCGCCGGAATTTTGAAGGTTGATGAAAGATTTTCTTTGGCTCTAGTCAGATTTGAGAAAGATACGAGAAGAGCAAAGATTCGAAACAAAGAGAAGCGGAGAGGTATGAAGCGGCGTAGGTGTGCGTTGTTTGGTGCTTTAGAAGGAGCTTCTAAATATGCATGTGTCTCAGGAATAAGTGCACCCAATAATCTCAACCATACATCTCAGGGTTAAAGCCGCCTGTGTAGACCAGCGTATCTTTACATCCAAATCAGCTAAACAATACCAAAAAGAGGAACCAGAGATTAAAAAAATTCAGAGTTGGGGGATTAAGGTTGTCAAATGTTTGTGGTGTTCATGACATGCAATAGGTTGTAAAGAATGTGCAAGGGACTTGCAAATGTGTGATATTAGGTTTTTTTTATAAAAAAAAAAAATTGTATTATATTTATTTATTAAAGGAACACTTGGCGCAACAATAAAAGTCGTCGTAACACGACGAAAGAGGCTCCTATAATATTCCATGTACAATAGATTTAAAGTAGTCTGACCCCTTTTTAGAACCGCATAGGCAAGAGTTTTTTGCACTAAGATGCTATTTTTATGATATTATTATTTTATATCCTCAATAATACCTTGTTCTTGTTTTTGTATTGGATGGAAGTTCATAACATATTTTTTTTAATCTTTGAAGGGTAAGAAAAATCCTCATGGAATATACATATTATTGAAAATAAGTAATGCAAAAACAATAACTCCTTTCATTACATAATTTTGTTTCATTACTAATTAATGTTGCAATTATTGAGGAACAAGAAAATAAAAAGTTTACAAAGAAACATGTTCCTTGGTTCTTTGCACATTACTAATGAAGTTTTGTGATACCAAAAAACCAAGAAAATGCTCTTTGTTTTCTTTCTTTTTTTTTTTTGGTTACAAGGAAAATCAATACAACTACGCCTTGCAAAAAAAAATACCAGCAACGTCTACAAGAAGCAAATGTTGGATACTTGACAGAAGAGACAGAAGAATTTCTGAAGGACAGGAGCTTCGGGTACCTAAGTTGGCAAGGAGATCAATGCATTGGTTTCCTTCACCATAGACATGGCATAGTAGCTAATAGTTCTCAAACTTGGAAATCAACAACCTACAATTCTTCGCAAGCCTACGCTATAGGGTGGTTGTCTGGGGTTCATTTTGGATGAGGTGAAGAGCAGGGGTGGAGTTTGATTCGATAATGAGATGTTGGAGCTGGAGATCACAAGCAAGCTTGAGCCCTTATCGAATACCCCAAAGTTCAGCAACCAAATTGTTTGCATGCCTAATACAACTCGTAAATCCTCTCACCATTCATTGAGATTATTTCTAATAAGACCTTCGAATCGTGCCCAACCAGGATTTCCTTTGGACACACCATCAGTGTTGAGTTTGAACCAGTTGTCCATAGGTAAAGTCCAAGCTATCCAACAAGGCTGGGGATGGATCACACCATCTTCAGGCTGGTGAAACGCGTGGGTTAGCTCGGTGGCGACAATGAAAGCAACAAATCTAAAAGTCCCTAATTTGTGTGTTAGTTTGGTAGATTTGGAGCGACAATTGTCTTTCAACTAAGCATTCTGAGGAAGAGAAAAGAAGTTTGGGAAAAGCTAATGGGGGGAGGCAGTTGATCGACATGTCTTTGGCAGGATAGCAATCATGGAGCACATGGATGGTGTCTTATGTAACTAGACTGCATCTTTTGCAAGTTGGGTTGGAGCTAAGCCCCCTCTAGTGTCTCACTTTTTCTATTAACAGGAGGCGGTCATGGAAAGCAAGCCATATGAAGATCTTAAATTTATGTGGGTACCTAGTCTTCCATATCCAACTCCAGTCACCTTGGATTCCTTGATTTGGAGAGGTGAGTAACTTGTAAGCAAAGGCGAAGGAAAAACTTCCAAGGGGAGTAGCTTTCTAGATGAGTTTGTCTTCTAAGTTAATATTTCAAGGAATGGGAGTCCCTTTGTTTTAGTATCATCATCATCAGGGTGGATGGGCTCATTAATCATGTCACGGAGGGGCGAGGGGAGAGGGGCATACCTAGATGTCATTCTAGAATGAGACTTGATTGCCAAAGCCAACCCTCCACACTAGGCCTTCTTTAAGGCAAGTGAGACCATGCATCAAGCTCTTCCAAATGTAAGAAGCTTGGTTGCTTGGAGGAGCTGTGAGCATAGACCTATTTCTTAAGTATTTCTCTCCGAGGTAAGTGATCCTAGGAGCAGGGTCATGTGACACATAACCCTCCAACTCAATTTAGCAAGAAGAGCAATATTGATTTCTTCCATTTTCTTCACACCTAGGCCACCCTTCCTCTTTGGTTGACACATAGTATCCCAGTCAATGTTACCCAAACTTTTTTACTTTAGCCCGCCATACCCGTGTCTGACATTTCGTGATACGACATGAGTATGAGATATGTGTCAGACAATTTAGATTTTAGAATATTAATATATAATATTTCAATGAAAAGAAGAGAAAACATAAAAGACAATAATGACTAATAGATGACAATTCACTTAAGTTAGGGAACAAAAAAGACAATAAATGAGTGAAAAAAAGAAAAGAAAAGAAAGAACAGATAATATAGGCTGCACAGTGAACATAACATTGTCTAAGTACCCAAATTTAAATTTTGAGACATTTTTTAGTGGAGTCCCAGTATCCTAGAATTTGAAAATGAATAAGTTGGACTTTTAGATATGTACTCGCATCCGACATCCATACCTGAGTCCAAATAACATAGGTTCCAGTTCACCAACTGAACTTTCCTACAATCGAGGCATCATTTCACAAGAATTTTCTCTTAAGATGGTCAATTCTCTTGCATATGGCTAGGGGTGGCAATTCGGGTCATTTAGCCTAGCCCCATCCTATCCCATCCAGCCTAAGAATAATCGAGCCAGACCCTATAAAATTTGGGGCCGAGCAAACATTAAAATGCCTTGGCCCAAATCCAATCCAAAAAAAATATGGACGGACGATTTTGGACCGAGCTTTTCGACTACTAATATAACCAAATATATTTTAAGGTTCGACTACTATTTCATTAGCGTTGCATACATACCTACTTTTTAGGGAATTTGAACAGTTTATCAGCAGTTACTTTTTTGAACAGTTTATCAACAGTTACTTTTGAACAGGTTATCAGCAGTTACTGTTTGGAGTCCGTTATTATATACTGTTTGGAGTCCGTTATTATATACTGTTTGGAGTCTGTTATTATATACTGTTTGGAGTCCGTTATTATGTCATTCCTGTTCATCCGCACGCTTTGTCGTTCCTGTTCATCAGCACAATTATGTCATATTCCTGTTCATCCGCACGCTTGTCGTTCCTGTTCATCTGCACGCTCCTCTCTCCTCTTCTCTATAAAAGACACTGAAGAGTCATACAATTGTCTTCTTTTCTTTTGTATAGATAGATAGAGAACTGATGATGATGATGAACTTCACAGCTAACAGAGACATGGAGAGGAATCAGTCACTTGAAAACGCCTGCTGCTGTGTGTATGAAATGGTGGATATTGGAGAAGACCCATTTCTCTTCTCAAACCAATTCCACCCACTTGATTTCAGGTAATTTGAACAGTTCATCAGCAGTTAGTTTTTGGAGTCAGTTATATATATTGTATGATATGATATGATATGATATATATGGGGGAGCTAACAATGAAGGGCTGTTCAAGTTTTGGTAGCAGCCCATATATGCGGGAACCTCTTCTGGAATATGGTTTACACGAGGCAGTAGTACTACCCTTCATGAATTCTTCAATGGATGAAGATGACCCTGAACTTCAAGGTGAGTATCAATGCTCAATCCACTTTATATTCTACTTTATTATTAACAGATTGGTAATTTCATCCTCTTTGTGTTGATTAATTTGCTATTGTAATTTGTATAGGGAGTATGAGGAGCAGTAGTGGATGGGAGAAGGACTTTGGAGGTTTGAATGAAATGAGGATTGGATTAGAAGCGGAGAAACAACAGATTGTGATGCATGAAAATGGAGAGGGGATGATTAGCTGCAGCAGTAGTAGTATCAGTACTACTGGTAGTGATCATGTGGAATCGATGACGAAACTGAAGAGGGTGAAGAAGAAGCAAAGAGAAGAGTCTCTATCACGCACAACCATCTCACGCTACTTCTACATGCCCATATCAGAAGCTGCAAAAGAACTTAAGGTGGGTTTAACGTTGCTGAAGAGGAGGTGCAGGGAATTGGGCATCCCTAGATGGCCTCACAGAAAGTTGATGAGCTTGCAGACCGTTATCAACAATGTTCAGGTATTTATCATCATTATATATTGATCTTTATAAGTATTTTGATATCTTAACTTGGGAGGTTCTGATTAATATAATTACTTGTTAATTAATTATGTACTGCAGGAAATGGGGGAAGGAGAAGGGGTTGGTAGAGATATGAAGATAAGAGACGTTTTGAGGTTATTGGAGGAACAAAGGAAGTTGATGGAAGAGATGCCAGAGGTGGATCTTCAGGAGAAAACAAAGAAACTAAGGCAGGCTTGCTTCAAGGCCAACTACCAGAAAAGAAAGTTGATGATGCTAGAGTGGCACCCTTCTCGTATTTCTCATTTAATTTGAACAGTTTATCAGCAGTTACTTTTTTGAACAGTTTATCAGCAGTTACTTTTGAACAGGTTATCAGCAGTTACTGTTTAGATATGTACTCGCATCCGACATCCATACCTGAGTCCAAGTAACATAGGTTCCAGTTCACCAACTGAACTTTCCTACAATCGAGGCATCATTTCACAAGAAATTTCTGTTAAGATGGTCGATTCTCTTGCATATGGCTAGGGGTGGCAATTCGGGCCATTTAGCCTAGCCCCGTCCCATGCCATCTGGCCTAAGAATAATCGAGCCAGACCCTATAAAATTTGGGGCCGAGCAAACATTAAAATGCCTTGGCCCAAATCCAATCCAAAAAAAATATGGACGGACGATTTTGGACCGAGCTTTTCGGCTACTAACCAAATATATTTTAAGGTTAGATACACTAATTAAATAATTAAATAAAACATACAAATTAAAAGTAGTATTTATTTAATTTATCTTAAATATGTGTTAATTTATTTTAAATAAATTAGTTTATGTATATAGTTGGATAATATCTTTCTTTTTTTCATAATTTTAGCTTAATCCTTATTATAATTTAGTTAGCTTTAATACATACTTTTAGATTTGGTAATATATATATATATATATATATATATAAGTTTGTGCGTGTGTATAATATATTCTTTAATTATATAATACACTTGAATCTTAATTATGTTTTATTTTTACTATTTTATACTATAATTATATGCTATATACACTCTTATTAAGAAATAAAGTAGGTATGTAGATTATTTATTGTATTAAAAAATAGACTAGGTATATGGATTATTCATATTATATATCTAATTGAACATACTCTTAATAATGTATATATAATACAAATATAAACCCTTAATTAATTTTGACACAATGTATTATGTACGTGGTATGTATTATATTTATATACTCTATATACTTTAATTTTATAACACAATTTTAATACGTGCACATATATATTTTATATTTATTATAATATATATATGTATGTATGTATGTATGATCGGACCTTCAGGCCGGGCTGGGTCTAGCCAAGTGATCCTAAATCTGTATAATAAATTTTGGGACCGAGCCGGACCGGCCCATGTAATAGTCGAACAAAAGTTTAGAAATGACCATTTATAACGGATCGGGTTAGGTCCATGAGCCCCGGGTCAAATTGCCACCCTTACATATATGGCTACCGAAAATTTCAAGCATTGCATAGTATGAGATATTTAATAGTTTCGTCCCTTTACTCTTGGAACAATGTGTTTTTTAAGGATAAAAACAAACACTACAAATCAAAGAGGCCCTTAAACATTTTCAATTTTGGTATATATCTGAATGACAAGCCAAAGACGAGCCTTAGTGCATTTCAAATTTTCTATTCATTATATTAAACATCTTATAATTTTCTTATAATATTTTTTTTTATTCATTAGTTGATTTCCACCTACATAAAACATTTTCACCTTTTCATTCTCTCTAAAACACTTCTATTATTTGTAGCAAAATATGTAGTAATATTTTTGAAAATTCAATTAACAAAGCATATCATCTGCATTGACCAAAGTTTATTTTAATTTTTCACAAATCAATAAAAATGTACATTAACCCCTCATCATTTCTTTTCTTAAGTCACCTGATTATGTTTTTTTTGACTCCAATAATATTATCATCATCCAACATTTGAAGTTGTCAAACCCTAAAAACCCCTCTTTCTTCTTGTTCTTCTTCTCCTCCTCTCCGCCCCCCAAAATCCTAACCCTAACCAGCCAAAATGGGCCGCGTGATCCGCGCGCAGCGAAAGGGTGCAGGCTCGGTCTTCAAATCTCACACCCACCACCGCAAAGGCCCCGCCCGGTTCCGAAGCCTCGATTTCGGCGAGCGCAATGGCTATCTCAAGGGCGTGGTGACCGAGATCGTTCACGACCCGGGCCGCGGCGCACCGCTGGCTCGAGTCACCTTCCGGCATCCGTTCCGGTACAAGCACCAGAAGGAGCTGTTCATTGCGGCCGAAGGCATGTACACGGGTCAGTTCGTGTACTGTGGCAAGAAAGCTAATCTTATGGTGGGAAATGTGTTGCCGCTTCGTTCGATTCCTGAGGGTGCTGTTGTGTGTAGCGTTGAGCATCATGTGGGTGATCGTGGTGTTTTGGCTAGAGCTTCTGGGGATTATGCGATTGTTATAAGTCATAATCCTGATAATGGAACCAGTAGGTAAGTTGAAATTTTGAGATTTTAGGGTTTTTTATGGTTTGGGGAATTTTAGTTTTAGTTATGTTATTTTTGGTGGGGTTTTTGCTTGGTTAGTAAAATGGAGAATCTTGCTGCAAAATAATATTCTTCTTTTAAAATATGGAAAAATTTAGTATGGTGGGAATCTGGCATCTGATTAAATCATGATTAATCGAAGCATCTATAATAGTGTATTGGTATTTGAAGTTGGGAGACTTAGACGAAGTTTGGAGATAAAATAAGAGAATACCGATTAAGGTGGATCTGTCGGGTCACATATAACAAAGAAATTTAGGGTGCGTTTGGTGTGCATGATAAGATAAGATTATTTTTTTGGGATGAGATGGGATAGGATGGGATGAGATTAAAAATAAAGTAATGTTGTGTTTGGTGGAACCATGAGATTAAAATAAAAATTAATTAAATAAATTTTTTAAGCTTTTTTTTTTTTAATTACATTAAAAATGAGGTCATTGGTAACGCAAAACCACCAATTTTTTATTTTATTTTTTTTGTATCAAGAAAGAAGAAGAAGAAGAAGAAGAAGAGGAAGAAGACGATGAAGAATGGCCCAAAAAAATAAAATAAAATAAAATTATATGGTGGGTGGGATTATTTGTAATTCTATCCCACCCACCTTCAAATACTGGGATAAGATTATTTTTAATCCGATTCCATTCTATCCTCCCTACCAAACAGCCCCTTAGGGTCCGTTTGGTGCACAGGATAGGATAAAATTATTTCTATGAGATTGGATAAGATAGGATATAATAAGATTAAAAATAGTGTAATCCTGTGTTTGCTGTCAACTTCAACACACTTTCTCTCATTGTTCCAACCAAACCCACTGATATTTAACATGTCATATACCACTCTATAATCTTTTTTCAAAGTCTTTACTTTTGATTCAATATGTGGGTTAGCTCTCAAACCCCAATTTGGTAGAACATTTGCCAGACGTGATTCCATAACCTTAAACAATCCAACTTTGAATGAACCACAATCAACACGACCACCAGTTGTAACATTTTCTTCCATAACATTTAGTAGAGCCTCTTCTTCTTCTTTTGTCCATATACGCTTATTTATACGCTCATTTGTCTGGTTACGACCTCCAATATCCATTCTACAAATGCAAAACAACTTTAATACATACAAGTATTTCATGTAATCTCATAAAAATTAACTTATGTAGAAAAAAATTAAAAATGAACAATAGATAAATAATTATTTGAATTAAAGATAATACATTAGAAATTAAAGTGCAAGTACATATAGTCCATATAGTCACACAATTACATATAAATCCATAAAAAAAAATTAACTAGATGAATTTTCTCTCCATTGATTGAACATTTGTAAAGCTAAGTTATCTCTCCATGTCGTTCATTCTGGGGATGATGAAACTTGCTCAATTGCATCATGATCCACTCCATCCTCAATGATTTCACTTAGCTCATGCTCCATTGGATCAATTGACATTTCTCTCCAAAGAAGGTTATGCAGAAGACAACATGCAATTATGATTTTACAATGTGTTTTTATTGTATAAAAAGATGGACTCTGCAATATTGCCCAACGCATTTTTAGTAGTCCAAAACAACATTCAATAACATTTCTTGCTTGTGAATGCTTCATGTTAAAGTATTCCTCATGGTTTACACGGGTATAACCATATCTCCATTTAGCTAAATGATATCTTGTTCCTCTATATGGTGCTAGAAATCCTTCGCCATTTGTATAGCCTCCATCTATAAGATAATAACAACCTTATGAATGTAGCGTGACTTGTATATATATATATATATTCTTACCATTGGGAACTTTTAGCCCAGTAGGTCTAGATAGTGCATCTTGGAGTACTTTAGAATTTGAAGCTGATCCTTCCCATCCAGGAAAAACAAATGTGAACATCATATCCCTAGTACAAGCACCTAGAACATTTGTTGCTATTTCACCTTTTCTTGATCTAAAACGTGGTTTATCAACTGTAGTGCCATCCAACGCCCCCAAACAATTCTATAATAAATAAACCATTATTAACTATATGTATTTCATAGAAAATTTTAATATGAGTGTAACTAAAATCAATTATTAACTATATGTATTACTGACCTTAAACCATTTCCATCTTTCATCACTGCAATTTCCAGGCACAAGAACCGGTGAAACTAGTAAATTATTGTGCAGTTGTAAAACTGCACATAGATTGAATTGAAATATCTACTAATCGTCTCTCCGGATCTATAAAACCTACTACAAATAGTACGATTTTGAACATGGTGAGCAAGTATGTGTAAGAACATACAGACCTGTTCCTCAACAGAAACCAAACCATTGGTCTTCAATCTCCCAGTGTTATGAAGCAATTCACATAATACGGCAAAAGTTCTTCTATCCATCCTTAATTGATTAATACACTCGGTATCATTGTAGGAGATTATACGATTTATATAATCAAGGCGACTTCTATGGTTGATGAATGTATGATTACTTAACATACGCCTATTATATCGTATTGTGTCAATTAATACATAACCCAAACCCTTGCAAGTAGATACAATCTTTGTAATTGGATCAACCACATAACTGAGAGTAAGAAAAGATCTTCTTGCTCCATATCATCCATAACTAGTACATTAAAATAATCACTTGTTAAATTTTATCCCTCTAGTAACAAGTACAAAACTATACAGTACTAAGATATATAAAAGAAAAACCATAGTCCAGAAGTAAAATAAACAAAAAATAATGAGAAACAAATATAATCTAAACACATCATTCAAGAGATAAACCAGTGTCTTATAAACAACTTATTTATTTATTTTTATTACCCACCACATGAATCAAACTATTATTTTATCTAAACTATTCAATCACATAAAAAAATAACTATTCTATACCAACAACTTTTTATTCTATCCCTAAATTATTTTAATCACATAAAAAAAAAAACTGGTTCGATGTGGTTTGGCAAATTAACGAACGAGGATTAAAAAAAAAAAATTCAACGAGTGTCCTATGAACAACTTTTTTATTTTTTTTATTGCCCACAACATGAATCAAACTATTATTTTATCTAAACTATTCAATCACATAAAAAAAAAACAACTATTATATCCCAACAACTTCTTATTTTATCCCTAAATTATTTTAATCACATAAAAAAAAATTGGTTCGATGTGGTTTTGCAAATCAGCGAACGAGGATTAAAAAAAAAAAATTCAACGAATGTCTTACAAACAACTTTTTAATTTTTTTTATTGCCCACCACATGAATTAAACTATTACATAAAAAAAACAACTATTCAATCACATAAAAAACAACTATTCAATCACATAAAATTTATATCCCATAAAAAAAACTAGTCAATCACATAAAAATACCCCAATATTCTATTCCTAATCACATAAAAAATTATAAATCTATATATAAAAAAATGAACCACCTGGGTGGTTCTTGCGAAATCGCAAAAACCACCCAGGTGATTTTGCGATTTCTCAAACCCACCCAGGTGGGTTTGCAGCAATCTTTTTTTTTTTTTTTTAAATGAGGAAGAAGAAGGACAAGAAAACAAGAGAGAAAATACCTGCGCCAAGAAGAGAAACGAAAATGGAGGAGCGTTGCTGCGTCGAGAAGAGGAAGACGAACGAAGAGGAGCCCTTGCTGCACCAAAGAAGAACGAAAACGCAAATGAGAGTGCGTATCCCGCGGTTGAGGTCGGGATTGGATTATCCCGTTCTAATAGGATAAAAAAGAAAGGGGGATTAATTTTTATCCCATCCCTTCGCCAACCAAACACGGGATAGGGATTAAACATATCCTTATCCCATCCCATCCGGCCTTCCAAACGGCCCCTTAGAGTCTTAGATGACCCAGTTAGGAAAAGTGAGCTGTTAACAATCTATAGTAATGATAGAGGTAGTGGAAGACCTAAAATAACATTGAGAGAAATATTTAAGAAAGATATAACTACTTGTAATTTAGATGTCTATTTAGTCCTTGATGGAGCGGAGTGGAGGAAGCAAATTTATGTTGCCGACTCCATGTAGTGTTTTTTTTTTTTTTTTTGTCAGAAAGACTCTAGGAAAAGGCTTAGTTGAGTTGAGTTGAGTTGATTTGAGTTTGAGTAGACTCTCACTAAGTAGAACAGATGTTACTATTGAATAATTTTCTTGTATGTTGTTGAAGATCTGTTAGTTGGTTCTAATTGTTTGATCACTATGGTTTTCTGAATTTGATAGACTTTAGCTGTGTTGGGTTCTGATATCTCATACTCCTTGCCAATGTCAGTCAGTGTAATATGGGTATTCTTATGATGGTGCTTATCTTGTTAGAAACAGCTTTACATGTATGATCGATCTTCACCATCTTTCTATGCCCTCTGATTATTTACCATAGAATTATAGCAAGTAGCAGTCAACTCGATTTCACTCAATCTTTGTCAGGATGTGTGATTCAGGTTTCTTTCTTGTGCATGTCTGCCTTATTTCAACTAGATTTTGTTCAGTTAAAATCTTTACCACATTGAATTTGTTGAATTGATTTAGTGGATGATGCAATGCAACGATAGATAGGCTGCAAGCCTGTCAGCAACAAAAATTTTGTAGCAAAGCCTAGTTGTCAACCTACAGGGTATGCGGCCTTCTCCTTGTTTTCGTTATTGGATTTCAATTCTTCAGAAGTTCACAAGTGTTAATGGGGTGATTCATTCAATAGAAAAGGAAGTGGAGTTCATGGTTCAACAAGAATACTCAAAATGCCATTAATGCTTGGGGTATTATTGGACTGTGGTCGAGTGCCAAATTTTGGCAAGTCAATTTTTGATTTTGACGGGAAACAGTATGTGAGCAATACTGACCACCATGATTCAATTCAGTTTGTCAAGTCCACGTCAAGGCAACGACTAATCTATTACTTAAGCCATGTGCAATTAAATTTCCTACGCCATCCTTTAGTATGGCCTAGGCCTCTCCTAGATGGGGCCAATCGCTTAGGCATAATTTTGGCATCTTGACAACATTAAGTTCCAAAATATGAATTTTCTGATTCACAAATTATTTGAGAGAAAATGATTTGAAACCTTAACATCAATCTCAATGCGTTTGACTGTTATAGTGCGTCTTGAAGAATCAATAGTCATTTGATTCAAGATTGAAATCTTATGATGCACAATTGATGTCTGAGAATTTACTACTCTTACAAACCGTGAGAATATTGTAGATGTCAAATATCATCCTTTTGGTAAGCACATGCTAGTGCTCGCTAAAAGGATTGTATTTATTATTTATTATTTTTAAAAATCTGGTTTCTATTATGTTTAAAAATAATTTTCGTGATTTAAAGGTGGTGAAAACTTGTTTGTTTCATTTCACAATGTCTGAGACTGCATTTGTGGCTTAACTGCCCACATTAGTAAATATGTTCTAAAAACAGCATATATGTACAAAAGTATATAATGGATTATCTAGGGAGTAGGGACCTAGATATAATTTTTTTATTGCTTGGGTGATTTTTCCTGTTTAATCTAGCACCACCTTGCCACCATAACAATACTGATGGCAGTTTGAATTTAGTAGGTTTTCCAATGAAAGTTATTGATTGTATTGTATTGAGTCTGAAGGTGGTTCAGATGCTGTTTATATATGAGGAGACGTTCCCTTGTATTAATGATGGTAGAGACTAAGTTAAGCTGTATCAAAAAAAAATTTCCCTTGTTAATCGAAGTACACATGATTCTGATCATGTAGTGTTGGCTGAAAGAATAATGATGTTCCTATAAAAAGGTTTTAGTGAGTGCTTGGCAGCAGAAGATAAAATCATAAAAGTAGGCTAGTGGCCTGCGAAGACATGTTTTTAATGTCTGGTTTATTTGAAGATTCCTAAGGTCAAAGGATTTTTGGTCATTTCAGTATATTTCTGTTATGGGCAAAATGAATGGAGCAATCTTCATGGATGATTCTCATGTGTATATCCTTTAAAGTATTATAAATGGGTGTTGTTGGTATTTCCTGTGAATCTGTTTTACTATTACTTGATACAATAAATAAACCTGTTGAACATATATTTTCAGGATTAAGCTTCCATCGGGAGCGAAGAAGATTGTACCAAGTGGGTGTCGGGCTATGATCGGCCAGGTTGCTGGTGGAGGAAGAACAGAGAAGCCCATGCTCAAGGCTGGCAATGCTTATCACAAGTACAGGGTTAAGAGGAACTGCTGGCCCAAGGTTCGTGGTGTTGCTATGAATCCTGTTGAGCATCCTCACGGTGGTGGTAATCACCAGCACATTGGCCATGCCAGTACCGTTCGCCGCGATGCTCCACCAGGTCAAAAGGTTGGTCTCATTGCAGCCAGGAGGACTGGCCGTCTCCGGGGTCAAGCAGCTGCCACAGCTGCAAAAGCAGACAAGAGTGCTTAGTGAGCTTACCCATTCATTTTTCTCTTACGTTCTTCTAGACATTTTTTTTCTAAATTTTTTTCTTGTGGCACTCATTATGGTTGCCATAATTTTAAAGATACTAAATTTTGTTGCTAAAATTAATTGCTTTGGTTGGCTATGAACTTCACATTTATATATATATGTAATTCTAGAGATTTATTAGGTTAAATAATAGGTTTGTGTATGGATAATTTTGTTTGGAATTTCTAAGCATGGGACTTTTTTTTTTTTTTTGAAATGGGCAAACTTAAATTGAAAGAGTAGGAGAGACTTGGGATACAATATCCATAATAATAGGGAGGAATACAATTTTTCCAAACAATGCAGGATTCAATCCCTATTGCTAGTTGACTCAACCTGTGTGCTGCCATGTTACAGTCCCTGAAGATTGCTTTAACCTGGGCATTTGGGAAGAAAGAAAGTAATAGCTTGAAGTCCTCAGTTATGATACCAAATTCATCTTGGCGCAGAATCTGATTTTTCAGTGCAGAAATTACTGCTAAGGAGTCTCCTTCAACAAAAGATAAGCAATATCCATTATCAGCTGCGAGACGGTGGCCCTCTCTCGATGCTACCCATTATTTTCTGAGAGCTGCTAAAATCACCCATATTCTCTTTTCCTTTCCTTTCTTTCCTTCTCTTTTCAATTCTTTATTTCTTGTAATTTTTCAACCATTCAAGAACTTAAAACAACATTTCAAAGCTTTCTTTAACTACAAAGTAATAAGATTTTGCGGTAAAATGGAGGGATTGTCATTTTAAAGTGTTTTACACAAATTGGTATGGGAGAAAGATTAAATCTTAAATTGCTAAGTAAAACACGATTTTTATAAGTTATAAGTTAATTTTTATGAGTTATTTTTAGATTTGTACAAATTTTTGTTGAAAAATCACCGAAAGACGAAGATAAAAGAGGTGAAAAGTGGGTGAACCCATTTTTAAGGCCTAATGCACCTATTTGACTGTCCATTCGGACAGGTCGGTCCTATCCAACCAGCCATGGCTGAACAGTTTGGCTTTGTTCAGCCATGGCCAGCCGGACGAGTGTTGGTCCACCTCCTCCTCGTGGGGCAGCAAAGAAGACTCACGTGGGATCCTCAACAACTCATCCAAACATTCAACACATGGGCGGCTGGAATGTCAACTTCTTCATGCTGCATGGGATGCATGGGAACCATGCATGAGACACGTGGGCAGAGGTTGGCTCTATAAATAGAACCTTAACTTCAACTTGAAAATTCATTCGATAGATCTGAGAGAGGTCATTAATTCTAGAGAGATTTATTAGGAGAACCTCAAAGAGAATTTCTTTGAGAAGAAAAACTGTGAGCCAATTTGTGATGGTTTATCCACAAATTGAAGATACATAGATATTGTATATTTGTGAGAGATCCACCGAAAGGTAAAGTTTGTAATCTCATTATATTATAGTAGAAGTCTTTAAGCGGCCTACGGGTTCCGTGGTTTTTACCTCATCTTTTAGAGGGTTTTCTACGCTAAAATCTTTGGTGTTATTTTTGTTATATTTTTAGTTTGGAAAATTATCCTGAGATTGTAGAATTTATTTCTTTACAAGTATCGATTTTCCCAACACATTTTTAATACATTTTTAAGGCCTAATGCACCTGATCGACTGTCCAGGTTCGGACAGGTCGGTCCTGTCCAACCATGGCTGAACAGTTTGGCTTTGTTCAGCCATGGCCAGCCGGACGAGTTATTTCCTAAAAATAAAGAATAACGACATATGAGATTCAAAGCCAAATTAAATTGGTGCATACATTTTCCAAATATCAAGTCAAGGAATTAGTAGAGGGACTGTGTGCGTGCGCGACGTATCTTCTTTTTCTGAAAACGAAAGCCTAATCATTCCACATGTATGATTCCTATACTTGCTTAATAGTTGAAATTGTGTGTTGTTTTATTCGGAAGAAACTTCTACTTTGCCAATAAATAAATCAAAAGCAGTAAAGACATGACCCCAATCAATCACTATGCTTCATTCTTAATACAGTGTCAATGTTGCATTCTTGTTGGCATTACTAGGCTCCCTAGCTCAGCCCACCCATTTCTCTGTATCTTAATTTGTGGCGCTGGACAGTGTCATTTAGCTAGGGGTGGAAAATTATAAGGACAGAAAACAAAAAATAAATAAATTAAAGATAAGGAAGAACATGATTTTGGTTAGAAAGAACCGCATGCTGAAATTGTAATAAAAATTAACGCTTGTCCGGCCATCCAGGGCGAATAGAACCATTTTGTTTCAGCCTGGGGCAGCTGGACAAACCCATTCTGTTTCTAGGGTGGCTGAACAAATCAATTTTTTTGGCCACCCTTGCCGGATAAAATGGTTTTGTCCGGTCCTCGATGGCTGAACAGTTCATGTTGGGAAATTGAAAATGAATTTCAAAAGTTATTATTAACGCTATTTTTATTAATTTATGAATATTTTTCAACAAAAGAAAGTCAACAAAATTAATACATGTAGTATAAGGTGCGAAGAACTTTTAGTTTTACTTGTTTTCCTTCTTACTGTTGATCAAATGGCTTGCTTGAAAAAAACCTTAGGGTTTACCATTTGTAACACTTTCCAAGCCAATGAAAACACTTTTGAACTCTTGTAAATGATTTTAGCACAATAAATTAATGAAAATATACGATTTAATTTTGAAAAAAAAAAAAAAATGATAGGATTAAAGATTAAAAGGGTTTAAGGGTTAGAGAGTTTAGGGGTTTAGGATTAAAAAATAGGTAGGTGAAGACAGAAGGGGAGGGTTTAGGGTGAGTTTTATTTAGTCTTTTTTAGTAATTTCATATAAGGATATTTGTGTCTTTTCATTTTTTTTAACTTAAGTAGGTAGAAAGAAAATAAATGGCGGGTCATTTTAACAACTTCTTATTTTCTTAGGAAAGAAGCAATAGGATGACCCCTGCTATCTCTAATAATCACTCCCATCCAATCCAATCCCATCTTTCACCCAATTAAGTTGCAAATAGGGATTATTATGATATTATGGGATTAGTAAACTTATGTACAAGTATATGTGTAGGTTGAGACCAACAAGTGTGGAGAAACTCGAGTAGGATTAAGAAAATCCACACGGGGATGATTTCATGATCTTTACTCCATTTTATTTCGACATGTGCATGAGAACGTGATTAACTAATTGCATGAATGTTTTTAAAGTAGTTTATACATGCTTGAATTATAAGATATATGCTATAATGATTTGATGCTATGGTGATTATATGAGATTAATGGCATATGTTAGTGTGGCCTGGTGCATGGATAAGTATTCATGAAATTATTATGATCATGAGAATATGTTATATGATGTGATAAAATTAGATTAATCTATCATGTTTATGATAATATTCTTGTTATGCCATCACTAAAGAAGATGATTAAAATAAGAATTTCAGAGTTTTATTGGGCGATTGTTCACGATAGTGGAAATTGCAATTTGAGAAGTGATATTATTTTGAGTATATCCACAGAGAGGATACTCGATTTGATTATTGCCTGAAATTGATACAGTTGTTAAGGGTATTATGTGAATGAAATGGCTTACGATATCTTGAGGGAAAAAGATTTGGATATTTCGCATTACTTGAAGAAAGCAGTATTTTTTCACTCTCTCCTAATTTATGTAATTAAGGCATATATATATATATAATGTCACTTATTGTTAGAATTATTCCTAATATAATTAGCTTATAAGTTTCTTTTAATTGTTTTAGTTGGCAGATTTATGCAAAGCTTACTTAATGGAGGCAAAATGGCACTACAACAAATATACACCTACCCTTCAGGAGTATCTTGATAATGGGTGGATCTCATTAGCTGGTCCAGTTGTAATGATTTGCACCTACTGCTCTCTACAACATGAAATAACAACCGACGCATTAGAGTCTATTCCAGAACTTCCAGACATTGTTCGCTGGTCATCAAAGATTCTTAGACTTGTTAACGATTTGGGAACTTCTAAGGTATTGGTTTGAAGCTTTGAACATATGTATTTAGAATTAGTGGTTCTACTTATTAATATGCATTTGGTGTTGGGAAAAACATGGTTGTAAATAAATAAATTTTATAATTCCAGGATAATTTTTCAAACTAAAATGCAACAAAATAACACCAAAGATTTTAGCGTGGAAAACCCTCTAAAAAGGAGGTAAAAACCACGGAACCCGTAATCCGCTTAAAGACTTCCACTATAATATAATGAGATTACAAACTTCACCATTCGGTGGATCTCTCACAAATATACAATATTTATGTATCTTCAATTTGTGGATAAAACTTCACAAATTGGCTCACACTTTTTCTTCTCAAAGAAACTCTCTTTGAGGTTTTTTGGATCTCTCATATTAGATCTCTCTGAATAATTTCAAGAATGAAATTAAGGCTCTATTTATAGGAGTATTGAAGGGAAATTTTGTAAATACATAAATCATATTTTAATACAGAATTTTCAGCAACTTCGGCGCCCTGTTTGACAAATGCAATGGCCGCCCTGTTTGACAATTTAATGGCCGTTTTGGTTGAATATTCAGCCGCCGCCCACATTTGTTACTGTTGGCTGTTCTAAAATGGTTGGCTGCCCACCTTGTTGCCCACGTGAAAAGTGAGGTGGACCATCAAATCTCCCCCTCCACCTCATGTGGAACAGGGCTCATCCACACCTGCAATCTCTCTACAGATAGCAAGCTTTTCTCTGGTCAGAGACTTCGTCATCATATCTGCCCCGTTGTCATTAGTGTGAATTTTCTCAACTTGCAACAGTTTATTTTCCAGCACATCACGAATCCAATGATACCTAACGTCGATGTGCTTGGACCTTGAGTGGAAGGTTGAGTTCTTGCTGAGGTGAATTGCGCTCTGACTGTTGCAATAAAGAACATAATGTTCTTGGTTCTGATGCAATTCTTGTAGGAACTTTTTCATCCACAGGACCTCCTTACAACCTTCAATGATTGCAATGTTCTCTGCTTCTGTGGTACTTAAGGCAATACATTTCTGTAATCGTGATTGCCATGAGAGAGCTCCCCCTGCAAATGTTATTAGGTACCAGGATATTGACTTTCTCGTATCCACGTCGCCAGCCATATCTGAATCTGTAAATCCTTCTAATACAGATTTACCATTACCAAAACATAAACAATGACTAGAAGTACCTCTAAGATACCTGAGTATCCATTTGACTGCTGTCCAATGTTCCTTTCCAGGATTTAATAGAAATCGGCTCACAACACCAACAACATGAGCAATGTTTGGTCTGGTGCAGACCATAGCGTACATTAGACTGTCAACCACCGATGCATAAGGCACCTTGCTTATCTCTGATTTCTCCTTCTCGCTTGAAGGACACTGGCTCGCATTAAGCTTGAAGCGGTTTGCCAGTGGACTGGTAACAGGTTTAGCTTTGCTCATGTTGAACCGTTCTAAAACTTTCTCAATATACTTCTCTTGAGATAGCCAAAGTTTCTTGTTCTTCCTGTCACGAACAATCTTCATCCCAAGGATTTGCTTTGCGGGTCCTAAGTCTTTCATTGCAAAAGACTTGCTCAATTCTTTCTTCAACTGGTTAATCTTGCCGATATCTTGGCCTACAATTAACATATCATCAACATAAAGCAAAAGAATAATAAAATCACCATCTGTGAATTTCTTGATGAAGACGCAGTGATCAGCTGTCGTTCGGTTGTACTCCTTATTCTCCATGAACGAGTCGAACTTTTTATACCACTGCCTCGGTGTCTGTTTCAAACCGTACAAACTTTTCTTTAGCCTGCATACCAGCTTCTCTTTTCTTTTGACTTGGAAACCTTCGGGTTGCTCCATATAGATTTCCCGTCAAGATCACCGTGTAAGAATGTGGTTTTTACATCAAGTTGTTCAACCTCCAAATTAAGACTAGCTGCCAAGCCAAGAACAACTCGGATTAAAGACATTTTTACCACCGGTGAGAAGATTTCATCGAAGTCAACGCCTTTCTTCTGTCCGAATCCTTCCACAACCAATCTTGCTTTGTATCGAGGTTGCGAGCTACCTTCTTCGCTTTTGATCCTGTATACCTACTTGTTCTTGAGGGGTTTCTTTCCCTGCAGTAATTTCACTAGGTCAAATGTGTGGTTCTCATGCAGAGATTTCATTTCTTCCTGCATGGCTTTCATCCACTCAGTCTTATGCTGGTCAGTGATAGCTTCGGTATAGCTCTCCGGTTCTCCCCCGCCATTGAGCATCACATAGTCGCTAGGAGAATATCTTTGACTTGGTTGTCTCTCTCTGGTGGATCTCCTTAGTTGTGCTTCTGGTTGAACTTGTTCAGGAACTTGTTCTGGTTCTGAACTTTGAGCTGGTGGAACATCATCCTCAGTATCTGGTGCAGCTTCCTTGTCATCTGAATTTGTTGATGAAGAGACTGGTTCCAGATTAACTGGAATTTCTTCTGATTGTGGCTTCTCAGGTTTCTGAAAATCCTCGATCGTCTGATCTTCAAGAAACACCACGTCTCTGCTTCTGACAATCTTTTTGTTGACAGGATCCCAAAGTCTGTAGCCGAATTCTTCATGGGAATATCCCACAAAGATACACTGTTTCGCTTTTCCATCCAGCTTGGACCTCTCGTCTCTGGGGATGTGAACAAATGCTCTGCACCCGAATACTTTCAAGTGTTTGTAAGAAACGTCTTTCCCCGTCCAAACCTTTTCTGGTGCGTCGTAGTTTAGTGGAACTGATGGAGAAAGGTTGATTAAATCGATCGCTGTCCTCATTGCCTCCCCCCAATAGGAGTTTGGCAGTTTTGCATTTGAGAGCATACATCTGACTCTTCACAAATGGTTCTGTTCATCCTCTCTGCGACACCGTTGTGTTGAGGTGTCTTTGGTACCGATTTTTCCAGCCTGATGCCGAAACTTCTGCAGTACTCCTCGAATGATCCGCGATACTCACCGCCATTGTCTGATCGTACACACTTCAAACGTCTGCCAATTTCTCTCTCAACTTTTACATGAAATTGCTTGAAAACTTCCTGCACTTGATCTTTAGTTTTCAAAGCAAAGGCCCACACTTTTCTAGAGTGATCATCAATAAAAGTCACATAATAATGAGTACCTTCTAGTGACTTACAACTCATTGTACAGACATCTGTGTGTATTAAATCTAGAATATTTGCCTTTCTAGTTGGTGGGGAACTACGAAATGCAACTCTATGTTGTTTACCCATAATACAATCAACACAAGTACGTAAAGATGTACCTATCATTCCTGGCAAGAACTCCTTCTTGGAAAGAATTCTGAGACCCTTTTCACTCATGTGGCCGAGCCGCTTATGCCATAACTCGGTGGGAACTTCTTTCCTCATAGTATTTACTTCTTCGCTACACAGCTTGGCTTCTGTGATGTAGAGTGATGTATCTTTCTTGCCTTTGGCTACTAAAAAGTTTTCTTTGGTGAGCTTCCATTTTCTTCCATCAAAGTTATTATTGTAGCCATCATCATCAAGCATTCCGGTGGAGATCAAATTGAGGCGGATATCAGGAACATGCCTCACATCTTTCAAGAGTAACCTGCATCCAAGGTTAGTTTCTAAATAAATATTACCGATGCCGATAATTTTGGATGCATTATCATTTCCCATCCTCACTCGTCCGAAATCACCTTGCGTGTAGGCTGAGAAGAAATCTCGTCGTGAGGTGACATGGTAGGAAGCACTTGAGTCAACTACCCATGTAGAGTCTTGACATGCAAGGTTGACATAATCAACATCTCGAACAATGACAACTTCTTCAGTAAGAGTTGCGGTGTCATTTGTTCGAGTTTCTGCTTCTTGATTTCTGGATCGTTCCGCCTTTAATTTTCGACATTCTCGAATGAAGTGTCCAGGCTTGCCGCAGTGATGACACTTCTTGTCATGCCATGATCTGGACTTCGAGCGTCCTCTTTGCTGACTTTGGTTACAAGGATATCTACTTTTACTCCTTCCGTGCCATTCTTGCTTGCCTTGTTTTTCCATGACAAATGCTTCAGTTTCAGGAGTATTTCCTTCGTCTTTTCCTCGAGACTCTTCGTTCAACATTCTGTCTTTTACCATATCCATGGTAAGCTTGCCTTCAGGAGCTGAGTTACTAACTGACACAACTAGAGTATCCCAACTTTTTGGTAAAGAACTCAGCAACAACAACGCTTGTAGCTCGTCATCTACGATCATCATCATAGAGTTGAGTTGATCTACAATGCCTTGGTACTCACTCATGTGTTCCGATATGCTGCTTCCATCTTTATACTTCAAGTTGACTAATCGTCGCATCAGATTAGCTTTATTCTGTACGGTTGTCCTCGCATACATTTTCTCCAACTTTTGCCAAAGAACGTAAGCATCGTGTTAATTAGCAAAGTTTTGAAAAATGCTCTTGTCGATCCATTGTCTGATTTGAGCAGTACACTTTCAGTTCAGCACGGCCCAGTCAGCGTCTGTGCTAGTTGTTTTTGATGTCTTGTCATCTGTCGAAGTTGTAGTCACGGCTTTCTCCTTCGGCATTATAATCGGCTTCCATAGATCTTTAATGTATAAAAGATCCTCCATCTTCGGGTTCCAAATTGCATAATTAAATGTAGTCAACCTGATCATATTGTCTGTATTCATATTGCATGTGCTCTCCTCCATTTGAGTCGTCAGTCAACAGGTTTCGCGAAGCTTGACACTTTTCCAACATGAATAGTACTTTGTGAATAGTACCCCTTGTGAATAGTACCAGTGAATAACACTCTGTGAATAGTTACTAACTATTCCAAATAGTATCGGTCGACAATACAGTGCAGTATATGTGAATAGTACTCTATGTATGAACAATACCTTCGCTGGAAACGACTCAGGCTCTGATACCACTTTGTTGGGAAAAACTGATGGTTGTAAAGAAATAAATTCTATAATCCTAGGATAATTTTTCAAACTAAAATGCAACAAAATAACACCAAAGATTTTAGCGTGGAAAACCTTCTAAAAAAGAGGTAAAAACCACGGGACCCGTAAGTCGCTTAAAGACTTCCACTATAATATAATGAGATTACAAACTTCACCCTTTCGGTGGATCTCTCACAAATATACAGTATCTATGGATCTTTAATTTGTGGATAAAACTTCACAAATTGGCTCACACTTTTTCTTCTCAAAGAAACTCTCTTTGAGGCTCTTTGAATCTCTCCTATTATATCTCTAGAATTAAATCTCTCCGAATAATTTCAAGAATGAAATTAATGCTCTATTTATAGGAGTATTGAGGGGCAATTTTGTAAATACATAAATCATATTTTAATACAGAATTTTCAGCAACTTCGGCGCCCTGTTTGACAAATGCAATGGCCGCCCTGTTTGACAATTTAATGGCCGTTTTGGTTGAATATTCAGCCGCCGCCCATATTTGTTACTGTTGGCTGTTCTAAAATGGTTGGCTGCCCACCTTGTTGCCCACTTGAAAAGTGAGGTGGACCATCATTTGGGAACTAGAATTATTTACTTTTCCTTGTAATGATAAATATAGGATGAGGTTGAGAGGGGTGACGTTCCAAAATCCATCCAATGTTATATGCACGAGACAGGAGAGTCAGCGGAAGCTGCTCGTGAACACATCAAACATTTAATTGAAGAGTATTGGAAGAAGTTGAACAAAGAACTAATAGATTGCGATTCCATATTCTCCAATACTTTCATTAGGTCTACAATGGACCTTGATCGAATTGCCCATAGAGTTTATCAAGATGGATTAGATGGATTTGACGTTTCAGATGGAGTGACTAAGGACGCAATATTTTCATTAGTGGTTGAACCAATGTCTCTAGGAGAGTGATGAAGTTGTCAATATTTTCGTTAATCGTATGATTTTCATAATAAATAAATTAAGTTTCTTTCTTTTATTATTATTTGTATATGAGAATATTGATGAGAGAGCGTATGAAGTGAACATGAAGAAAAGAATATAGAGAGGAAGGTTGAAGAAAATGATACAAAGAGGAACCAATGAATATTGGAGAAAGATTTTTCTGTATATAGAGAATTGCTTGATTACATGTCTAATATATATATGCTATTCTAGTTACACATATTATAGAAAGAATGCTAATATCTCTCTGTTACAACCCTTAGAATAATGCTAAGCCATATATACAAATCTCCTAATTATAGAAAGAATGCTAATATCTAGAATAATGCTAACTATATACAAATCTCCTAATTATAGAAACATATCATATAATTAGGAGATAAATCCAGCAATACTCCCCCTCAAGCTGGATTAAGGGGATTAATTGAGCTAAGCTTGGAAAGAATACGATGAAAATGATCCGACGACAAGGCCTTTGTGAAGATATCTGCAAGCTGGTCATGGCTACGAGTGTAATGAGTAACAATGGCCTGAGTTTGAACATGTTGCCGAATGTAATGACAATCAATCTCAATGTGTTTAGTCCGTTCATGAAAAACGGGATTAGAGGCAATGTGCATAGCCGCTTGATTGTCATAACAAAGCGTTATAGACTGAGAATGAGAGATACCCAAATCGGCAAGGAGAGCCTTTAGCCACATGAGTTCAGAAGCTGTGGAAGCCATGGCCCGATACTCTGCTTCGGCACTTGACCGTGTTACCACTGTTTGTTTCTTACTTTTCCAAGAAACTAGATTCCCACCGGTAAAGATACAATAACCCGTAGTGGATTTTCGATCAAGTTGATTTCCAGCCCAATCTGCATCCGTATAGCCAAGAATTTGAGAATGCCCGTTAGCTTTCATGAGGATGCCACGACCAATTGTTTTCTTTAGATATCGAAGAATTCTCTGAACAATATGCACATGAACCATGGTGGGAGAATGCATAAATTAACTAATAATGCTCACTGCATAACTAATATCAGGCCGTGTGATTGTTAAATAGATAAGTTTGCCAACCAATCTTTGATAATCTTGAACAGAACCCAGAGGTGCACCACATTTATCAAGCTGCAGTTTGCTATCTAATGGTGTGCGTGCAGGTTTGCAATCCAACATATCAGCATCACGCAATAAATCTGTCACATACTTGCGTTGATTCAAGAACAAGCCTTTGGAGGAAGTAGCCATTTCGATGCCCATGAAGTATTTCAGCACACCGAGATCTTTAATGGAAAACTTTTGTTGGAGAACACTCTTAAGCTTACGTATAGCAGCATCATCATCACCGGTAACAATTAAGTCATCAACATAAATCAAAACAATCAGTCACTTACCCGAGTGCATGTGACCAAATAAAGAGTGATCTGCATTACTTCTCTTAAACCCAAGTTCTTCAAGAACCACACTTAATTTGGCATGCCATGCGCATGGAGATTGCTTCAAGCCATATATAGATTTGTGCAATCGACACACTAACCTTGGATCAGTACCTTGCGGATGCCCCGGCGGAAGCTTCATATAGACTTCTTCTTCAAGCTCGCCATGCAAAAACGCATTTTTAACATCCATTTGTGAAAGAGGCCAGCCTTGATTGATAGCAACAAAAATCAAGGTACGGGCAGTTGTAATTTTTGCGATGGGCGCAAACGTCTCTTTGCAATCAACACCATATGTTTGAGTGAACCCTTGAGCAACAAGTCGGGCCTTACGCCGTTCAATTGAGCCATCGGCTTTGAACTTAGTCTTGTACACCCACCTACTGCCAACTGCCTTTTTATCGCGTGGGAGGGAAACCACACTCCAAGTATTGTTATCAGCTAGTGCTTGGAGTTCATCATTCATAGCATCATTCCAGACTGCCTGTTGAACCGCCTCTTGATAATTTCTTGGTTCGGTGACACTAGAAATCTAACTGAGATAAGCAGTATAGGTAGGTGATAAGTTTTGATAACTCAAACATGATGCATGGGATGACATACCGAGTAAGCCACGTAATCGTGAAACCTTGAAGATGGATGTCGTTCACGAGGTGGATTACGGCGAGGAATAGGCGCAGGAGCTGGTGACTCATCACCCATGATCACTGCTGGCGCTGGGACAGGACCCACAGGTATGGTGGTAGTGGGTGCATGAGCTGTGCAAGGCACGTCATCACCATTAGCAGTGTCTGCTGAAGAATGCTCGGAAGAGACAGCTTGGGGCACAACTGGTGGTACAGCAGCTGGAATGGGAAATGGAAACAGGTCATGCTCCCTCTGACTAAGAATATCATCTGAGTTGCTGAAATATGGCACTGCCTCATTGAACCGAACATCTCGACTAACCATGAGCTTCTTTGTAACATGATTATAACATTTATAACCTTCCTGCGTAGGGGAATAACCCAAAAATACACATTGGACAGCCCGTGGTTCCAGTTTGTCGCGCTGATGAGACTGAATGTGAACATAGCAGGTGCACCCGAAGACTCTGAGATGAGAAAAGCTTGGAGTTTTTCCTGTCAACAACTCAATAGGAGAATTAAACTGCAAAATTCGACTAGGCAAGCGATTAATTAGATAAGCTGCCGTAAACACTCATTGTGACCAAAAAATTTTGGGAACATTCATGCCCAACATCAGTGCTCTAGTTTTGTCAAGTAGATCACAATTTTTCCTCTCCACTATACCATTTTGTTGTGGAGTCCCAACACAACTAGTATGGTGAATAATGCCATGCATGTTCAAGTATTGTGTCATGATATGTGTCATAAATTCAGTACCATTATCTAATCGTAGAACCTTAATCTTAGAGGAAAATTGAGTGATGACTAAGTTATGAAAGTCTTGGAACACATGAGCAACTTCACTTTTGGATTTTAAGAGATATAGCCATGTAAAACGAGAGTAATCGTCAACAAATGTGACAAAATATTTGTATCCATCAAATGATTCAAGCACTGGACCCCAAACATCTGAATGTACCAAATCAAAAATTTTATTTGAACGTGAATCTGAAGAAGAAAAATGTAATCGAGTAGATTTTGATAAAAGACATACATCACAATTTAATGGATGTTTATTCAAAGCAGGAAAAAGTTTGGATAAAATGGGCGTCGAAGGATGAGCTAAGCGTTGATGCCACAACTCTTGAACAGAAGACAAGCAAGCATATGCGTGGGGTTCTTTGGACAAATAAGCATTCTTGGAAAGATAATAGAGTCCTTGATAGAAGAATCCTTCACCAATCGTCCTCTGGGTTATTAGATCCTGAAATACAACTTTGTTAGGAGAAAAGATGACACGACAATTTAGACTGGTTATTAATCGGCCAACTGAAAGTAGTTGAAATGGAAATGAAGGCACATAAAGAACGGATGATAAAATGGAGTTTGAAAGTAACTTAGTCTTACCGTGGCCAACAACACTCACACTCTTACCAATGGCTATGGTTATGGTATATGAAGGAGAGAAAAACTCAAAGTCAGTCAAATTTCTAGAGATATTAGTTACATGATAAGTGGCACCCGAATCTATAACCCAATAATCATGCACATTACTAATATTAAGAGCGAGAGAAACGACATTAAATATCCCTGACACATCTTCAGAAGACAAGTTCTTATTTTCAGCAAGAAATCCCGCAAATTGACCAAGCAAGGCCGAAGAATTACCAATCTCATTCTTGTCAACAACATCGTGTTTGGCCTGAATGTAAGTAGCAAACTCATTGATAAGATTTATAGGACTAGAAGTAAACCTAGATAACCCATCAGATGGTGGTGCAGATATAAGGTTGGCTTGATATCCAGAGAATGGATCACGTTTCGGGCTTCCTTTGTTTGCAAACTTGGGTTTGAGGTCTGGGTGAAGAATCCAACATCTATCCACGGTATGGCCAATGTTGCTACAATGGCTACACTTCAATTCATTCCTTCTAGCCTTGTTCCCTCTGTCATCTGGACGTCGTTGAGTGGAAATATAGGCTCGTGTGTCAGATATATCTGATTTAATTTTTTCGGACATAACCTTTTTCGTGTTTCTTCACGTTGGATAATAGCACAAACACTTGCAAACGTCGGTAACTCAGAATTTATGAGAATGCTGCTACAAAGATCTTCATAATCTGGGGTTAGATTTGCCAACAACTGGAAAATCTTGTCTTCCTCAGCCCTTTTCAACAAGATTGCCGAGTCAGTGGTATGTGGTCGATAGACCGCTAACTCATTCCACATGGTCTTCATGCGACCAAGAAACTGAACAAAAGATTTACCTTCTTGTTGGAAAGAGGCAATATCCTTCTTGAGTTGGAACACCCGTGCAGAATTATTATGATTTCCATAAAACTCTTTTACGGCACTCCAAAAATCCGCAGCCGAGTCGGAATAACTGAAAATCTCAGCAATATGTGGCTCCATCGTATTAAGCAACTACGATTGGACCATCTGATCATTAGCAAACCAAGTCTTGTATTGAGCAGACTGGACATCCGGAGCGGCATTGCTCCCATCGATAAAATCAATTCGTGATCTCCTACCAAAAGCTAATGTCACTGCCCTTGACCAAGGAAGATAATTAAAATCATTCAATTGAACCGAGCATAATCGCTGATTCGAATTGACATCAGAAGAAGAAGAAGATAACGAAACAGTAGAACTTTCCGTGTTGGATGAAACTATTTCGGCCATTTTTAACAGAATAGAAACAAGAACAATCGAATTAATTTTTTTTTATCAAAAAAAAAATAAAAAATAAAAAAATAATCGGGGTTGAAATCAATACCACCCCTTTAATGAGACAAGATATGATGCTTTTGAGAGTTGTTTTAATAAACAACTTTTCCTTCTTTCTTCTCTTTTCTTTCACTGGAACTACTTCTGAAATCCACAGTAACTGCAACAACTCACGGTAACGTAGCAATGCAACAACTCACGGTAAAAAAAAAAAAGCAGAAAAACGAGTCTTCACCTTCTCTGCTGCAACGCGCACAGTGATATAAACGCTGCAATAGCAGTAAAGTTTCTTCAACCTACGGTTTGTCTCTGATACCATGAAGAAAAGAATACAAAGAGGAAGGTTAAAGAAAAGGACACAGAGATGAACCAATGAATATTGGAGAAAGATTTTTCTGTATATAGAGAATTGCTTGATTACATATCTAACATATATATGCTATTCTAGTTACACATATTATAGAAAGAATGTTAATATCTCTCTGTTACAGCCTCTAGAATAATGCTAAGCCATATATACAAATCTCCTAATTATAGAAAGAATGTTAATATCTAGAATAATGCTAATTATATACAAATCTCCTAATTATAGAAACATATCATATAATTAGGAGATAAATCCGGCAATATAACACATTATATTTAGATCACGATCATGTTCCATATGTAGAATATATAAAAAAACAAGTTTGTAATCCAAATGATGCATGAATATATATTTTATATTTAAAAATGAGCCCAATTATAATTTGATTTATATAAGGTGAGATACTTGTGGTGAGAGGAAGGTGTGAGAGAGGCTCACATACTTGACTTTTTTATAGTAAACCTTTATTAATAATGGATTGAGTACTGATGTACTCACGTAAAGATTTTTTCCAAACCATCTTTTGTCTCTTTATTTTTTCTTTGTACGTGTCCTAGGGATTTATTTCCTAAAATAATAAATTAAATAAGTTTCTTTCTTTTATTTATAATATTATCATTACTATTTTTTTTCTTATTTATCTTCACATACGACAATATTGACGGGAGAGCGTATGTAATGAACATTATATTCAGATTACAATCATAGTCCGCATGTAGAATATAAAAAACAAAAAACAAAAAGTTTGTAACCCACATAACGGATGAGTATATATTTTATGTAAATATAACTTTTAAAAATAAAATTATGAAAATATAAAATATAAAACATTAAAAATCTTTCTTAAAAGCATAAATTCTCAAAAATGTTGTACTTGCTTTTTCAAAATTTTCACTTTGTAGGTGAGGTGTCAATAACAAAATACTTAATACTTACACTTTTATAGAGAGTCGTCTAATTTATATATATGCCACAAATAAAATTTTAAAAAATTAATATTTTTATTAAGTTTATAAAGTGTCATTGAATCACATATCAATACATAATTCAATGACATCCAACTATATTTTAAACAAATGACCAACAACTCAAATGCACCACCCTGTCTTAAAAAGGGCAGAGATTGATTCCTACTGATGGAGATTAGAATTTTACACAAAAATGACAAATTTACCTTTTTACACACATTTAATATCAGATTGGTAATTGATGATCAAAATGTGATGGGATGCATATAGTTTTATATTTTTTTTTATTATTTTTTAACGCATTTTAAATTATTTAAATTAGAGTTTAAAAAAAATTATAGTTGTTTAAAGTTATAAGTTACGTAAGGAGCTAGATTATAAATTTAGTAAGAGGTTTTACCGAAAAGATAAACAAGTTGACTGCTCATAGTTAACCTGATTAGGTAAAAAAAGTTATCAATAGGTAAAAAAGTTTATCGTAAAAAAAAAAAAAGTTTACCAATCGGTAATAGAGTTCAAATCACTATAATTTTTTCATTTAAATTTTAACTTTAATAATTAATAATACATTTTATATGTATATATATAGACCTTGAACATCTTGACCCAATCCGTTACGTTACAGCCCTGTTTAGAGGGAGTTAAAATTAAAGGACACCTTCTTAAGTGTCTCTCAAAATAAATAAATAAATAATTAATTAATTAATTAATAAAAAGAAAGAGAGAGAGCATGATATAAATAGCACAAGGTTTTCTAAATTGATCAGGCTTGTTGTTTGGGAGGGAGAAGCATGGCAATGAGAGCGGCGGCACAGCGTGGCCTTGGGAGAAGGCTTTTCTCCAGCTTCTCTTTCACCCCGCCACCGACACAGGCCGCTGCAACCACACCACAGGCCGAGCCTTCCACCAACCTTTTCGTGTCCGGTACGTAATTTTAGTGTTAATTTCTTCTTCTTCCTTACACTCTTCTCCGTCTACTTTTGTTTTAGGGTTATGTATTAATATTGTTTTTGCTGGAATATTTCAGTTGCAAGCTTTAATTTTTTTAATTTTTTTTTTCAAATTTGTAATTTTTTTGATTGATTACATGGGTGTAATCATGTAGCATATGCTACCCTTTTCCTGATGTTCATTGGAAGTGAAAAAAATTGTGCCTTTCTGTTGCGGAGGAGATACAGAACATAGTTGAATCAAGGGGAAGAAAATTGTTTGAACTTGATGAATCTGGCTAACTTGCATTGTTTATCCTCAAATTTATGTTTTTTTTCACTAGTAGTTGAGTGCCAATTTTAGTTACTTTTTGGGGAATTTTTGTATCCACAAGTCAAGTTCTTGGAGAGTTGGAGTTATGAAGAATAATGATAAATACTGGTACGGTTGGGAAGAGTGCAAAGAGTAAAAAAATGATTTTTCATTTGGATTCAGATAGAGGGACTCCAAAGTACACTCGGAAAGTGTACTCGAACACCTGTCAACATGAAATCGCCCAATACACATAGCTCTCTGTTGATCCAAGGGACGTGGTAATTGGGCTTCTAGTACACTTCCAGAGTCCCCAAAGCATTTCCCTTTTCATTTTGACCATAAATAAACCTTTACAAGATGTGACTGATGATCTTCTTCACTAACCTGATAAAAGATATATGTAATGGAACATTAAACATAGTAATAACAACAATAGGAGAAACTAGGAAATTTTCAATTACTCTGGTTGACATTAGGGATTAACCTTAAGCTCTTTTTCTTTTGCATTATGAATAAGTTGCTAAATACATTTTACAAGATATTTCATGGTGTTGTTGTTTGCTTATGATATTGTGTTGATGGATGAAACTAAATCAAGGGTTAATGTTAAACTTGATTTTGAAGAAAAACTTTAGAATCCAAAAGGTTTGGTCTATATGGCTAAAGAGGTCACGAGTTCAACTCTCCACTAGCGTCGGCCACTAGGGGCCTCTCCCGCTTGAGCAATCAGGGGACCAAGGGATTAGTTGAGGCTGGATACTCGGATACCCTTGGTTATCACAAAAAAAAAAAAAAATGGCTAAAGAGGAACCAAAGAGTTTTCCAAAACAAGTCTAAGGATGCTAGTTTTGTCTGGGAATCCTCCAGCTTAACAAGAACAAATTGGACAATCTATTTTAAACTTGCTAAGGGTTACTCTATTTCATAGTGGCTTAGGAGCTGGTCTATATTATTATAATTTGGTTGCTTAGTTTGAGTTGTGGTTTGGTGTACCCTTGGTGCGCCTTATCACTGTCTTTGCTTTTATTCCCCTTTTAGTTTGTAAAAAACTATATATGTATATTCCTCTCAAAATAGAAAAAAAAAATCCATAAGGTTTAAAACTTCAAGATTGGTAGGAGAATGATTGAATGCATTAGGTATAACTTTAGTAGAAGTAGAAATACAAGTAGAAAGGTAGTGAAGATCAATTATTCAAGAGATACCAATGAATGAATGCCCTAGGTATTTAAGATTAATTATTCATAACAAGATAGAAATAAGAAATGATGTTAAACGAAAAATTTATAAAACCTTTATTATGTCAGGTATGCTTTATAAATCAAATAAAAATAAAAAGATCGTAATAGTGCATTAGGATCTTGCCATTGCATGGTCTAGGGAAGAGATGAAATACGCAAGCTTATTTTTGCTTTGTAAGGATGCTATTTGTGAATTCAAACTCTTGACCTTCAAGGCCTAATGGAGCAATCTCTATCGTTGCACTAAGGGCTACCCTTCATTATATTGAATAGAAGATTCGACAATAAAGAAACAAATTGTTAATAAATTAAGTTTAACAAAATTGCAAATGTTAACATAGATGGTAGTAAAACATCAAAAGATGAAATTAAAATGAACTCCAGTTTTGTATATTCTATATTCATTAATATAATTATTTGTTTTGTATATTCTATATTCATTAATATAAATGCCTAGAATGGCCCAAGTTGGAGATAAAACAAGAGAGAACCAATTGAGATGGTTTCAAAATACAACGAATATCATTAGACGTGCCATTAGGGAAAAAAAAAAAGCTTAACAATTGACAATAACAATAGATGAAGATGAAACCTAAAATAATACAGATAGAAATAATTTTCTCATGTCACTGACAACATGCAATTAGGAAAAGGCTTTGTTAAGTTGAATTGGTGTAGACCATCTTTGTACAATCTTCTCCTACCTATGTTGTCATGATGAACAATAAATTGTTATAGTTCAAGTGTAGTACATCTCATTAAAACATTGGTGTTAGTCACAATCAAGGTTGTTAGGATCAAGATCCTACTTAGAATCAGTGAGGGGGTCCAAAGAATCAAATGATAATATTGGATTGTGAAGCGGAAGATTCTACCAATAAAAAAAATAAAATATGTTAATTGCACATCAAGGTACCTAGTAACATTGAAATAACACCAACGTTGAGAGCTTGTATGCATTATCATGATCTCAACATATTTTTTTAAAAGAAATTAATGCTGGGTTATGCATTGTCCAAGTAAATAAGATATATCCTAGATGGGAGCATGTGATAGAAGTTGATAATAACTAAAAAAAAGGGTCAAATGGAGGTATAGTGGAGTTATTCGGTTTGAAGGAATATATAAGATTAAGCATCAATTTCCTGGTACAAGTCAAAATGTGAAGCCATGCAGCAAGGTTCTCGAAGGTGTTAGGAAAAAAATTATTGAGATTTTGATGTTTGAATTTGAACAATCCCAAAACAAAAGCAAAGATTGTCTGCTTCAATGGTGGAGGAATCATGTGGATAAGAAGTAAAAAAAGGAAAGGCTTCATGGATAATTTTGTTACCAAATCTAAGGTTCAAGCAACCTTGAATCTTATGTTTAAGAAAGAGGAGTGTGAGAAAGCTTGTCTTCAAGTAGCAAGTTTTTTTTTTTACACTAGTGCAATTCCTTTCAATTGTGCGAAGAATCCAAAGTTTATACATTGCTTTATATAGACTTATAGTGGGAGAGTTTATTATAGGTCTAATGTTACTTGGTACCTTGATATAGAATTACCATTTATTTTTCTCGGTGGGTAGAATCTTGCAATTCAATTTTACGATCCAATCCTTTGGGCCTTAGCAATCCTAGTTCGGATCCAAATATTGACAACCTTGGATGGAAATAAGATTTGTTTTTGGAGTAACTTTGATGTGTCTCTAGTAGGTTCTGTGATTTATCAAACAGAAGTATAGTTGATATTCCTGCAATTGTGGTTAACGTGTTATTGCAACGGTTACGATGAATTGGAATTTCTAATAAATGGCAAGCTACTATTGATGTGGCATATGTATTAGCTAAAATGGTGTGAAATGTTCATATCATGCCCTCTTACTCATGTAGGACGCCAACACACACCCACACACACAGTAATTTTAAGAATTTTTACTTGGTTTCACAAGTCTGGTTTGCCTATATGCATTGGTTGCTTGTTACTGTTTCTTCTTATCCAATATTATTTCTTCACAGGGCTGAGCAAGCGTACTACATCCGAAGGACTTAGAGAAGCTTTCACGAAATTTGGTGAAGTCGTCAATGGTATGTTTTTCTACTACAAGGAATCAATAGAGGTACTATAAAGTCTATAATATCAAACTGTTACTCATTTGTATATTTGTGATATGCAGCTAGAGTTGTGACAGACCGCAACTCTGGATATTCCAAGGGCTTTGGTTTCGTAAGGTATTCCAACTTGGAAGAGGCTGCAGAAGGCATAAAGGGGATGGATGGAAAGGTGAGCTAACATCAATTTCATCACAAATTACCCATTTTTACCCAATAGTAAAAAGTTATGAATAGAATTGAAATGTTACCTTCAAGCACAACCTCAAGAGCTAGATTGAGGAAAAGCAACAGATATATGTACTGAGTTCATAGATATAAATTATTGTTGATTGGGTGAACAAAAACCATTGAATCATTTCCTGTTGAATGGTATCTGAACAGGTGCAATTTACTGACTATTTTGATTGTCTTTGCTTGGTGCAGTTCCTTGATGGGTGGGTTATATTCGCCGAATACGCAAGACCAAGGCCGCCCCTGTCGTCAACACAGAACAATGGGGCTCCTGCCCCTCTATCTACAAATTATTGAATTGTTTCTAATGAATTTGAGAAAGAAACCTTGATCATCATGCTTTACCAGGCAAGTTTAGCATATTGGAAGATCAAATTATGGAATATAGACAGATAAGTAGAGACACTCTTGTTGTTTGTTAAATTAATGGCAGCATCCATTCTATATAGCACCACTTTCACCTCTCAATTGTTAAATTCCAATGTTGCCGTTCAATCAATTTTTTCTTTTTTTAAATGCTTTCATGTCCATATGTAGAAAAAATAAATAAAAAAAAAGAGAGAATTCAGTAAATGTACCTGTACTGTGTCTTATCTCACACATGAGGAGACATGTCAAGCTATAGTTAATAAGTGGAAATAACAATTATAACCCAAAATCGACATTTTTTATAAACCGGCAAACCCATAAGAAGCCCTAAAGCTATAGGTAATGAGTGAAAATTTAATAATGCGTGTTAAGTTATCATTAATATTTAAGGTACGTTCAGTAGTTAAGAGATATTTTTTTAAGAAAATAATATTTTTTTAAAAAAAAAATTTCATGATTAAGTGGTGAGATATGAAAAAAAAAATATGATTAGTTATTAGTTAATTATTCAATTAAATAACTGGAATTTCTTCTCACCCTTTTAGCCGGTAAAATTATAATGAGCTCAAAAAAAAATTTAGGCGCCAAAATTTTACCGCCAAAAAAAGAAAAGAAAAGATGGTCAGTTGCGTAAAAAGCTGATAGTTGAAAAACCACACGGCAAATGCCCCTTCGCTTTACCTGCACGGATCTGCTGCCACTTAGTACGTAATATGTTATGTTGCACACCTTCCAATGTATGTAACGTAATCTTCCATTACTAATATTCTCTTTCTATTACTGCTACTTGCTTCAATACCACTGAACCCTAGTTACGTGCCCTTATGCCATACCGTGCCTTAAACAAATAATTGTTGGGTTCCTCAGTTTATATATTGATATATTTTTTGAGTATTATATAAGGTGGGTGCTGTTGAGGTTCTTAATATCATATAATTAATGTATTATATAATATTGTTGGTTCAAAGACTTTTGTGGGTTGGCACTTGGGAAGAAGTAGCGTTTAAGGGAGAGGTTTGTTGGATTTGTCTCCTTCTCCATTAATGCTCTTTCTTATTCCTATGTCTAAATATATGAACTGGAATCCTACGCCATTGTTCATGTGACCCTTCTGCTTCAAGGGTATATATATACATATAGACATTTAACTAAAATTTAATTAACTTGAATGTAAAGATATGAAGTTGGCCTTGCTTGGTGAAGCTTCTTAATTAATTCTCCTTAAACTTGTGCTCACCTAAACAAACAGGCCAATGAAACTAGTTCAATGTTTAGGTTTAAATTTTAATTAAGGTTGCATTTGGTTCATAATTCAAAAAATAGAATATAACTTAAAAAATAAAAATTTAAAAAATAATATTATTTTTTATTTTTTTTTTAAATTTATAAAAAATATTTTTTTTATAAATTTAAAAAAACTATTTTTAAATTTTAACAAACTAAATATATTTTTCATATTTTTATAAATATAAAATATCATAGCGGAATTATAGACCAAACGCAACCAAACTTATTTCTAAATTTTACATTCTAGTCTTATTGTATTCAATGTTGGGGCTAGGACTAGGAAAATAGCAGTTTTACTGGAAAGTGCCTGTAATGGGGGTTACAGAGGATCCACTTTTGCTTCTTCACTGGTCCCACTCGCGCGCTCTTTGCCAAGCTGCCTGGAAACACGGTCGCCACACATAGTGCCGCCCAACATTCTAACAACAAACACCTCTTAATTATTATGTATAACGAAAGGTATTTTTATTTTTATTTTTATTTCAATGCCATGGTAATTTTTTAAAAGAAAAAAGAAAATAAAAAATCAATAGAGAGATTCCAATAAAAAATTATAAGGCTGTATTTTATTTATAATTTGGATATAATTTTTTATATTCAAAATTTTGAAAGTACAAAAAATACATTTGGTTAATTGAAATCTAAAAATAGTTTTTTAAAATTTATAAAAAAAATATATTATTTTTAAGAAATGATAAAATATTATTTTTTGAGTTTTTACTTTTTCAAATTGTATTCTAATTTTTAGATTACATAGTTATAGATTCTGCAATTATATATAAGTAGTTTGCATTTCTAAAATATGCATAAGATAGAATAAAATATAATAAGAAAGTGCATATATATATATATATAGGTCTTATAATAGTTTTCAAATAGTTATTTACTTCATGAAAAAGCTTTATAGATAATCACCAACCATTGGTTGGTTCAGTGGTCCGAGGGCTAAATTCAAACAGGATTGAGAGACTTAATTCTGAGTTCGAGACCTTTATTGACAAAATCGTGGGTGAGAGGGACACTCTTGCCTCTGTCATATCCTGAGTCCGGTGAATTAGTCTCTCTCTAAAAGAGAAGAGAACATCACCGGATGCCGAAATTCCAATGATCAAAAAAAAGAAAGAAAAGGCTTTATAGATGCAAAGGAAGCAAGTTTACGTAGCACTTCATGTAAAAGATTTTGTTGAATTAAACATATCTATTGTACTCCTAAAGGAAAATTAGTCTTGTATACATACATTTATACATATAAATATATATATATATATATATACAACACAATTTGGTCATTCCTTGCAAATGTTCTTACAAATTTTCTTACAAATTTTCTCTAATTCCACCACTCTCCAATGCATTCCTTGCAAATGTTCCTTTATCTTCTCATTCTCTGTTGGATCATCCAGCTTTTTTGCATACAACACAATTTGGTCACTGGTCTGCTCTGCCTTTTCTTTATTCTGCTTCTCATTGCAATTGCATTGTGAATCAGCAAATGGTTTGAGATGAGAAGTCTCTTGTAGTAAGCTTTTGAGCTTGGACTTTTGAGAGATGAGAGCTTGGATTGCTGTTTTTGATGGAAATTTTGAATTTTGAGCTAATTGTTTGCAAGCTTCCGACGAGAGCTTCTCGTAGTTCATGGCACAGCAGACTTTCATCCTTTCATCTTCCGTTAATCCGGTATTAATCTATTGAAATCTCGATTTAGTCCATCATGGAGAAAAATAAAAAATCCACAAGCTCAACATCAAAGGGCACAATTCAATGATTCAATTTTATTAAATTACTAATTAAAGAGTTACATGGTTCTATGTTCTACCATTAAGGAAGGAATTTATTGAGACGGCACACCAACTAAAAATATACACAATTTTAGCAAGCATGATCCTAGTTTTCACCTGAGAAATTCACATTCTAAACATCAATCAGCTTAAGAATATAATTACAGGCAAACATAGAAGCATACCTCCAGATACATGTCCATAGCTTGATAGATTGCATTGTATGAGTCTCTAGCAGAATCTGGGAGGGCATTTAATAGTGCAACGAATTTTGAAGGTTTCAGACAGGGATCTGGAGCTACTTCTGTAATATACAAGTCCATAAGATTAGCGACTTTCTTCAATCGATCTGATGATACCCAAGTAAGTCCTCCAAGAAGAAACGATTTCAATAGCCTAAGAACCAAGTTCACATCATAAAGAAAATTCACTCCTGGTGGTGATGGAATAAGCAGATTATCTAGTGTTGCTTGATCTAGCTGCAAACCAATCATACTCTCCATCTTATTCCTGCTACTTTTACTTATGTTCAAACCCGAAGTGACCCGAAGAATCCCGAACAAGCTCTTGCAAGGAACATAGCTCCGATCGAGCGAAAAGAGTAGACCAATTACAGTTTCCGTGATTTTGCACTTCTCATCTAAAGTTGCACCCGACAACTTAAATTTGTGGTAATAGAAGAAGAGAAACTTGCTGATAATTACATGGTCTAGTTTATGAAAAACCATGGCATTTATCGCCTTTTCAATCATCTCGGGTTTTAAAACCGAGAGATCTTCGAACCACCAGTTTGATTTGTAATAGTTGTTCTTCGTGCTTTCAGAGCTTCTTGTATCACAAGAATAGCGAAACGCCGAGCTTTCGGGTGAAGAAGTAGATGTGCTCTCATCACTGATAGAAACCAATTTCCCGACTAGAGAATCCAAGAATTTCTTAAGAGTTCCCGAGGATTCTGAGTTTGGAAGGAGATCTTGACATTGCCTCAATGCTACCAGAAATTCAGGCCAGCTCCAGTAACTAATCTCTTCAAGTGATTTCTCAGTGAGTTCAATTAAGTTTTGGGATCCTAAAACTTCCTTGGTCATTTCCATGAAATGGGCAACACAGTGTAGAACACAAATGTTTGATGGAGTTATCCTAGTTTTGCCATTGTTGTAGCAGAACCTTGTCATGAGCTCAAAACCATCTGGTCCTCCTGGTAAGTCATGGAATATTACCTTGAGGTTTACTGTTTTCCCTATTGACTTGCCAAATAGTTTTCGTAATCTACCTGAAAAAGATGAAAGAATTCTCTGCAAATACCCATAAAACAAGAAGTCAGATTGTGAGCATCATATGCACCCACACACACACATACACTCCAAGAAACAAAACAAGAAAAGAAAATAAATGCATGAAAAAATCAAATATCAAGACCAATTTCCTCTATGAAGTGAAAAAAAAAGAAAAAGAAAAACATCATGAATTATTCAACAAGCTAGAATAAATAACGACCAAGATATTACAATTACTTGATGAAAGTCAGTTAAAAAATTGATATAAGATCAACAACCTCTGCAAGAGAAGGGGGAGATGTCGTTACACAATTAATTGTAAATGCCTAACAAAAGGGAGAAATGAAGAGGTAATAAATAGTATGAGAAGAACTTAAAAAGGGGTTTAAAAGAAAACAAATAAAGGGCATGAACACTAAGAACCTAATAAAAGCAGCAATAAATGAACAAGGTCCCTCGGCTCTTTATGTAGAAACTGTAGAAATCAAGTAGCCAGAACTGAGCAATAAATTAAATAGAAACAAAAGAAAGAACAAAAGGAGGTGAGATTAATATGCCCCACATCCCTGCAAAATAGGTGAAAATTTAATGGAGGCTGTGAAGAAAATGTTACATAAAAAATCATCCGAAAGTACCAAAACAGAACACTGAGAGATGTATCTCTGTACTAATAATTATACACCAAAAAAAAGGGTAAAAATCATAGAAGCTTGACCTCTTATAAAATAACGACAAATGCCCAAATCATACAAAAAAAAAAACCAAATGACAGAACAAATTAAACAATGGAAATCCCATCAATCAATTGAGCTAACTTAAAAATAAAAAATAAAAAATAAAAAAATTCTGAGAAACAAATTAGAAGAGCAGAAGAACTACCTTACTGACCCAGAACATTTCTTGCCCATTAACATCTACTTCAAGATTGCAGCAAACTTCCTCCATCATCAAAATTACAGAAAAGAAAGAAAGAAAGAAACTCAAAATGAATTAAATCAAAGGTGGTGACATAAAAAACCTCAAGAAAAAGAAGATGTGGTGCCACATGTAAAGAATTACAAGACTGGTGGGTATCATGGATCAACAACCCAAAATAAAGAGAAGGAACAGTGAGTGAGAGAGAGAGAGAGACATAACGAGACAATATTCTGAGAAGGGTAGCAAGACAACAGAAAGAGGTCACATTGACTCTGCTGAAACGCCAGTGATAGAGAAGAAACAATGTTCCACTCAACTAAAGAGATGAAATAGAAGACGAGAACTATAAGACAGGATAAGAAATATATATACATATAAATGAGAAAAAGTTGTGATGGCCCCAATATCCACTACCCTATCTGACATTCCAGCCCCAAAAATATAAATAAATAAAAGTTGTGCTGTGCAAAACTGTGACTCCTACAAGATCAGAACTGAAGCTTTTTTTTTCTGGCTATTGATTTTAATTCTCCGATTTTTCTTTTATTTTGTTTTTCGCCACAAGTCTTCTTAGTCTCTAACGAGAAGAACCGCCACCTTTTTCATCTAATTTTCTTTGTTATATTACATTAATGAAAGCCCTCTTGGGTTTTACTCATGAGGCTTAAAACTAAAGAGAGTGAGATGATAACTTATATTTTATATGATGAACTTACTTATATTTGATGTAGAATTATTATTTTAGTCTACATATACCAACAAATTTTATCATAATCGCATATTACATAATATCATATCAATTGTCGTCATTATCTCGAGAAAGAACAACTTGATAAACTATCTACAACCTATGAGCGTACACGGGTGATGCACCTGGATATTCATATGTCTTAGTTGAATCATCAACTTTTATACCACCTGTTGGGCGGGTCTGAATCTTTATTAGTACAGATATTGTCTTCAACTTAACTACCTTTGAACTCATGTATGTAATTTTACTCCAAAAGGCCTTAATACCATTGACGGTGAGATTCTAATTTATATTGGATCCGACTAAATCCACCCACCCTTTTCTCTCTTTCCACCCACCTAATTAAGAAATTAAAAAAACAAAAAATTCTTCGTGTAAAATTACCAAAAAAGACATTAATAAGCCTCTTTTAAACCCTCCCCTCTCTCTTCATCCATCCATTTTCTATCCTAAACCCTTCAACCCTTCAACCCTTCAACTCTTCAACTCATCAACTCATCTCAATTTTTAATCTTGTCATTTTCTTGTATTTTTCTAACCAAAAGCATACATTTTCACCCTTTTGAAGTCTTTTTTTTTTTCGCAAAAAACATATCCAAAATATAAGAAAAAAGGGGTCGAAAATGGGTTTTGAAACCCAAAAAACCACCCCTGAATTAGGTGTGTAGTTGTCGGCCCACGCAGGGTTGGGAAAAAAAAGAAAAATAAAAAAATAAAAATAAAAAAACAACACATTGAAATCCACTTAGAATATGTAAAAATTATGTTTTACTTACTAATTTGTGATCTAAGATTTGACTTGAACCGGATTGAGTTAGACGTCTCTAATACCCGAAATAATTCAATTTTTTCACAAGATTTTACTAGGTTATTGTTCACAAACCTTCATAATATTGTTTTAACCCTTTGAATAATTGAAAAACATAAAGAAATAATGAATCAAGGGAGAAGAAAGAAGAAGAAACGAGAGAGGAGGGGAGTGTTGGGGTTTTGAAGAGGACAAAAATAAAAGGAGCAAAATAGAAATTTGGGTGGGTGAAGAGAGAGAGATTATTTGGTTTTATAATTTTAGGTGGGTGAAAAGAGTAAGTGAGTGGAAAGAGTAAGTGAATTTAGCTGAATCTTTTATATTTTATGTGATGAACTTGTCTATGTTTGATGTGACTATTATTTCGGTCCACACATACCCAACATGTTCAATGACACAAGAGTATAGTTATTGTATAAGAAGTGTAATTCATACTCATACTTATAAGTATACTGAATGTCTTTAAATCTCTCATCAATATATGATTTGAAAGCATCCAACATTCAATAAAAGTTTACAAAGATTTGTATTAAAATTGTGTTTCATACACTCATCCCTTTTTTTAATTGCATATGTAGTTCCATTTTTATTTTTATTTTTTATCTTTCTCTTATTAGTACTTATAAGGTTCTTTTAGAGCTAGGAACTGATTAAAATCCAAGCCATTAATAAAAGTTCTAATATCGAGTTAAAATTAGTTGACATAAAAGCTTTAAATGTTTCGGGGAGACAACTTTATATATATATAAAAAAATATTAATTTAATTATAAAAAAATATAGTTATACATTTATGTCCATTAAATGTATATGTTATTAACATCTCAAAGATGTATATATATATATATATATACATAATTAACGGATCAAAGACAAAGGGTCAGTCTCAACTATTAGTACCGAAAAGACATGATTAAACCAAAGCCAACAATCCCTTAATAAGGGCACAACTCTTCCCTCATCACCCCCATACCTTTCATGGAGACAACTTTATACATTGAGTGAACATAAATATTAACACTAATAAAACACTCACAAGAAATGTATTTAATTGGTATGATCATTTTGCTTAAACGTTTTTAGATAGACATATATATATCCCCAAACAAACTTCACTCCAAATCAAGCTAGCTAAACATGAATTTAATATATAAAAATTAGAGAAAACAACTTCAAGATGTGTAGTTTCCTTGGAAATTATAGATTTTAGACTATGTATTTTGACTTTCATCTATCCTTCTTTTGTTCACACACACACATATATATTTATATAGATAAACTGATTTTATATGAATGAGTATAATACTATAGAAACACATTTTTTCCTATTGTGAAATTTTCTCAAAATACGTAAGTTTATTTATTTATTTCTTAAGTATATTTTACTTTAAACTGATCATTTAGAGCATCTCCAATATAAATATAGATTGTGAAAAAATTAATTGTCACGTAGAATAAATGAACATTGTGTAAAAAAACATTCTTCAATGCAACTATTAACATTCAATGTCAAGCTGAGTTGACAAAAAAAAGAAATAAAAGCTGTCAACATAGCCGTCTACTTTTAGACTATTTTTTGGACAACCATCTATTGCTGACTGATCAAATTACTATAACTATATTATTAAAAAAATATTAAAAATTAAAAAAAAAACATTTAACACCTTATCAAAATGTGTATAATCTATGAAAACATTAGATACCACTTTTTAATTTAATTGTCTGTAAAGTTTAATTTTATGTCATATAAGAAGTAAGTCTCTTTATATTTATGACATGACACTTTTTTTTTTTAAATATAATTTACTTTTACATTGAAGATGCTCTTATATGTAATGAAGGGGAGGATTGGATATTGATCTAATTGAAACACTCTTTTAATTATTATTACCGAGTAAAGAGTTCAATATATATATAATCTACACCAAATGTTAATTGTTTGCCATATATATATATATATATATATAGAGGAAGGAAACCAAGTGACTGTTTTTTTTCCACTACTCATCACTAATGAATACAAAAACAGCTACCACGTACGTACAGCTGATGGAAGGATATATTAGATAAGTAGTACACAACCTTTTTAAGCTTTTGTTGGGTGCGGACCTCACTGGATGAGCTGCTTTTAAGCTAAGCACATCATATGTCTTTCACATGCTTCAGTCTCCCGGTCGGTTTGGATTGGAGTACAAAACTCCCTTCCTCCTTACCTTTAATCACACTGTCACTCCCTTTCTCTCGTCAATGACCATAGCTTACTTTGTTAGGTATTTACTATGTGAGTATTTATTTTTCAAAATAACAAGGATTGCCTTTATCTTTAATTCATTGTTCTTAAATGATTTATATGCATGCGATCATTCTATGTAACAAATACTATTGATTGACAAAAAAAAATTAAAAAAAATATTATTCTAACTATAAAAAGTACATAAATAATTATATTATCCCACGATTATTATTGGATACAAATGTATACTGCATTTAACTACCAAATGTAACTATGCAGTTTTTACTGGAATTGTCGCTATCACTTAAAATGTAACTAGCAATATCGATTGCAGAATCAATAGTGTTATTAAATTATTAAACAAAACCAAACTAAGAATAAACTAGCGTTATTAAATTCTTGAAGTGTTTATTGTTTCATGTACTTTATATGAATTTTATAAATAGATTAGCTTTAGTTTATAAAAGCTATATAGAATTGTTTACTTTAGATTTTAATATATAATAGAATCTTAAACTAATTCATGGACACTCTAAGTCAATTGAGGTTCAAGTTGAGTGAAACAGAGTACTACTGACTGACCCCTTGGCCTTGGAATATTGCCAGGTAAACCTATCATAACTTGAGGGGCACGTGTGTCTTCCACTTGCACGTGACAAAAGCTTGTAAGTTGTGTACCTGATGTAGGGGGGGTGACCCAGATAGTGAGACAATGGGAGGCAAGGAATTGGGATGGCTGAACCATGCGGTCGGTGACCCGAAAAAAGTGGAAAAACCATTAAGTTTTTGGGAGGGACCCAATTACTGCAATTGATGTCAATTTGTTACGTCCAAATAACCATGCACGTCCCAACATGTCCCCAATCCTTCTGCTATTTGTGGGGTCTTAATTAATGGCTCTGTTTCAACTTACTCCTGTATTATGTTCATAAAAAGGCCCATATATTAGTAGTATGCAAATTCAATTAATATTTTTATTTTTATTTTATTTTTTTGAACATTAGATTGAGTGAGTGAAGGAAATAAGGGGCACAAGGTTCTAATATAGAATAGAACCTGAGTTTGGTGAGCTCTTGATATCCTTGACTTAAAAAAAAAAATTTAATATTTCATTATGTGAAACATACATGAAAACACAAATATTGAGGGGTGTGTTGTACTGGCTTAAATTTCAACTAGTACCAATACTGCTTTCAACTTAATCACGACCTTTGAATTCATGTGTGAGGTTTAATTTATTAAATTTTTTTAATATTAATGAGGGTGATATTTCAATTTATATTTCATGTGATGTATTCATCCAATTTTGATGTGAAATTATTATTTTAATTCACATAATCCAAATAGAATGTTCATGTTTTAATGTTTCAATCGGCATCTTCATAACATACTAACATTATAAAATTATGTCACAGAAACTCAAAAATCAAGACCTTATTTAGATGGTACTTGGGTCCTCAATCTTTTTGATAAACATAGAGCTATTTAACTACACATGAAATAGGATTGATCTAAAACACACTTAGCTTGGCTAAGTATCCCCTAATATATATATATTTCACCAACAGTCCGTTGGTCCAGTGGTTCGAGCGCCAAGTTTATTTTACGAAGGCCAGAGTTTGAGTCGGGATGACGGTGGGGCAGCTACTAGATTCGCTCGATTTCTCTAATTTGTGCAGGTTGCTGCATGCAGTGTCTGACTGTGGGCCCGGTTTGAGGGGCTGTTGGATGCGGATCAGGTTGTTAGGGTGATTATAGTCAGTCCAGTAAGGAGTTGAATTTTTTACGAAAAGGGATAGGCCCTGTACTTGTTTCTTCTCAAATAAATAAATAAATATATATATATATATATATTTGAGAATTTTGAATGCTTCCATTTTTTGACCTCCTCCATGTCATAAACTTATTATTATAAAAACAGTTCAGTGCACAAAGGCCCGTTTATGTAAGGTTTCGAAAAAGATCAGATCAAATTAGGTCTATTATACGCAGTCTTATCTTGCATCACAAAAGACTATTTCTATGCCTCAAACTTATAACTATCTAGTCTAAGAGTAGCAATTTTTCAATTGCACCAAGTTGTATATACTAAAAATACAAATGATCAAAGGAGCAATCTTCTTTTTGACCTATATAATCTTAATTTCTAGTGGTCTTGTTAGTTTTTAAGAAAAAGAAAAAAACTAAGTTTGGTTTTGAGTTGGTTTTTAAAGTTTTTTTGTTTTTTTTGAGGATTAGCATTACCCAAAAATGAAAACCTTTATTCTTCAGAAGAGCATATGTGTGAAGTGTCCAATAAAAACGGCTAAAGGGGTATTTTAGTGTAGCCAATCCCACGTGATAATCATTTCACAATCATGCCCCCGTGTTTCACTTTGAAGACCCGTGATTGGTTCACCAATACCCCAAACATATGCAATTATTACAAATTTATCCCTTTTAGCCCAATGAAAGCGTCACTTTCGGGCTGCCATTTTGTCCCACCCAATTAGGAACAATATTATTAAAAATAAAAATTTTAGTATTTAAATATAAGATCATGCCATTGATATATCATCACTTGGTTTTGTGATAAGTAGTAATAAACATTAGTACTTAAGTCTTGTTTATCTAATAGAGCAGTCTTCTACTGACAAATAGGGCCACATTAACAAAAAACAAAAATAACAAATTAGATGATGGTGGACCTGAATATCCACACCTTTAAGCCTACTTTTGATCTAAGTATGCTATTTTTAATTAAAAGGCCTAGTTACTAATGAACATAAGATCCATTATTTTAACTCATTAAGTCGTGTGATGAACTTTATTATTAATTTTTTTAATGTGAACTCATTCAATATATAAACATCAATATTCTAAGGGAAAACTGATTGCCCACTTACTATAAAAGTAATTTCATTTGAAAATGAGTTGGTAATTAGATATGGATGAGATGTTTGAAATTGTAAACCAAGTCAGCTTTCATTATGAATTGCGTGCTGGCCCATCAATAGTTAATTAAGTAATTTTATGGTGTCCCGAAAATAAGTAATTTTAGAAGCCTTACTCAATAACCAGTTTGGTTTTAGGTATAATAAATATAGTAATTTTGCCACTACTTTGGGAAAGCTAAACTGAATCTTCACAAGAACCAGTAATGCGCCTATCTCAAAACGACTATTATAGTGCAACGCGTGGTAATGCAATTATATATATAAGTAAACAATATATTAAGCAATTTGCAAGAAAGGGGTGGTGGCGCAGTTGGCTAGGGCGTAGGTCTCATAGCTTCTGAGTGATCCTGAGGTCGAGAGTTCGAGCCTCTCTCACCCCATAAGTTTTTATATATTTTTTGAAAACAGTAGATTCCAGAAACAAGAGGTCTCCTCCCTTTATAAACAATTGGACTCCCATTTTCTAACATGACTAGCTATTACAGTATAGAAGACATGATCAAATTCAATAGCTTTTTATGGTTGAATGATAGTTTATAATGTTGGGACTGTGTTGAGTTCAAGTATCAGAAAAAGTCACGAGCTTTATTCCTGAATAGTCTCTAAAGGCCGATGTAGATCAATGACCTACCGTACCTTAGACTTTGGAGAGTAGATTATATGGTATGTGGTATATGTAAATTGGCTTGAAACGCCTTATTTCTCTAAGCCATACAGCTACCTTAGCTAGATCAAAAATATAATATTGGGAATTAATAAGGTATATAGCTACCTTATTTCTTCCTTATATTTGAAGGGGGCTTAGTAAAATATTGCTGTATGTCTAACATCCACTCATCTGGATTATATATATATACTAGTGAGTGTGTACGTGCAACGCACGTGATGCCTTTTTTTATATTTTAAATTAATTATTTAAAACAAACTTTTTCAATCTACTCATCTCTTTTATTCAGGGAACATAAACACATGTAAGCCTGTAAAAGCTTTGCAAATTTATTGATAATAAACCTGAAAGATTTTATTAAAGTGATTTAACCACTGAGTATACGTTAAAATGATTCATCAGGGTATTGACTCGATGGTCATGAGGTGAGAGCGAAGTCAAGGAGGTCTCAAGTTCGAATCTTGGTTTGGTGAGTTTTTCGCCCTAGGTATCAGGACTGATACGTGGTGGGTGCGTGTAGGTCCCCAGTGAATTAGTTAGTTTAGATACACTGCTAAAAAAAAAAAACAAAAAAAAAAGATAATCAATATATAAAATTTTTTGGGTACTTATTAAAGAAAATATATAAGTTACTTTAGGCATTGGGAAGCCTTCGAGAGAAGGAGAGTGTTAAGGATTTAACTCAAATATGTGTAAAGAATTAAGTTTCATCAATTGCATGTATCGGTTAAATCAAACATTAAAAACAAAAAGAGATGGAAACTGGGAAGATGGGTTGGTTAGACTTTAATTATTTTAAAAATACCTGTTTATAATATGGGTTGAAAATCAAGATTTCTAATAGATAAAAAAAATGGTATTATGAAACTTATGATAAAATCAACACACTGTCAATTCAATAAGAAATTTTGACTTTATAAATAATATATGTCACGACGCCCCTAACGTCATGACCGACACATGTTACAATATAGATAAGCGTCTCTAAAGCCATGCAGATACAATTAATTGTGCGCTCATTTTAAGAGTTTAGTTAAATTAATTACCTAGAGCTTCATACGTGGAATACCATGAAATTAAAACAAAATCTTAAGTCTTAAGTTGCCATGCATATAGCTATTTCCTTCATTAATGGAACCCACAAGAGAATATATATAACAAAAAGAAAAGTAGATTTGTCACTTAAGAAAGACAAGATATATATATGTACATTTTTTTTTCCTTTGCCTTTCATATGGAACTAGAGCTAGCTAATTATTAGGAAAGACTACATAAATATATAAAGAAAACTTAGAAGTGACATGAGCTCATTCTAAAGGTCTTGCCGTTTTTCCTCCTTGTCTTTTTCCTATCTTTTGCCCATTTGCATAACATATTTCTAACCTATTTTGTCAAAGGTCTTCCCTTAGATTAACCTGAGATTAATGAAAAGAAAAATCCGAAAGTGATCCACTTTAGTAACATAATGACCATTAAGTATATGTTACACTTGAAACATTTTAAGACTACAAGCTTTTAAATCTGCAAAGATCATGAACATGGGACCCAAGCTGTTGCATAGACAGAATTGTGACCCTTCCATGTGAGAACCAGCATCTCATCTTCCTTCTTCATTCCCCACCCACTTGCATGCTCATCTAATAAACACTTCACTTCACTAACTGTTTCTTCACTGAATGGAACACTTAGAAAATTGGCATTCTTCATTCTTTGCACCATTCTAATACCTGATTCTGATCTCTCAATTCTTTGTATCCCTTCAAAACCTATGATGTTCTCAATCTTATGCCCCACATCAGCTTCATATTGCATCCTCTGGCCACTTTCCTTGGGCAAAAACGTCTCAAATGCATCAAACGGTATCCATAAATAATTAACACATGCCGTAATCCTCGATGTCAAGCTTGGAGAGTCTAAATCTGCATCTTCATCAACTACAATAACAATATGTGGATTAAGACCCCTAATCATCTCTAGGAAGTTGTCCCTAATTCCCATATCCTCGTCATCTGCACTGTTAATGTTTTCGCCACCTCCTGGTTCATCGGGTAAATATCTTAGCCAGTTTTGGCAATTGATTACTAGGGTTTCATCATCTCTTAGATTTAGCAAGGAAGGATCCAACTGACCCAAGAGAAAATCTAGGTGAAAGCTTGAGGAGTCAGCTGTACCATTAGGTGTAAGAGAAGATCTAGGGCCATTAATCACGTGAAATACAAAGGGCACATCCCTTAACTTGGCGAAATTAGTGAGTCGTAAACCCACTTCTTCGGCTGAAATGTTCACCAATGGAGGAACTTGTGGCCTACAAGATGGCAAGGTGATTCGAAGGGAGGGCGGGCCTTCAGGCCTCTTGGCTAAGGTGTCAATAAGGGTAGGCCATTGCATACAATGTGTGATGCTAAGATCCAAGATATGAACCTTTGAGTGCCCTTGAATAGCCTTGCATATAGCGCCATTTGATGCGCAAAAACCGAATCGATGCCAAGGGATTAGGTCCACATACCCTGCGAGTTGGGTTAAGGACATTAGCCTATTACTTTGAGAAATCTGAAGGATATTGGTGGCATGGAGATTCATGGCTGTGGAAGGGCAAACTCTAGCTGTCCTATAGATGAGTGCCCTTAGGAACCATGAGGCGAGCCTTTGGTTAGGATCCCCTATTGAAGACTCAACGTTGTTGAGCACCCACATGACCTGTTGAGCGAAGGTAACATCATTGCTTTCGAGGGCACTTGCACAGTGGAGGAGAAGCTTTTCTATACAAGCTCCATCAAGGTTTCCACGGCAGCCATTAAGAGCACCTGATAATGAGCTTTGTGGATTGCTGAACAAAGTTGGATTGGGGAGAGAGACTGGAACCGTAGAAGCGCCTCTAAGCTCGGCGGCCCTCATGTCGAGTTGTATAAGTAAGCCTAGGATAAGGGAAGATTATTAGGGCTGGGGTTCTTTGGTTCCAAAGTGCATGAGAAGCTTTAAGAGCTGATGTTGCTAGTGGTGGTCTTTCTTGGACACGCGGCTTATTATCATTGGTTTAAGAGGATTTAAGGGGCTAGAGTTTATCTTATTAATGAAGATGATGCTATTAGCTAGATAGATAGATAGATAGCTAGCTTAGCAGGATGGAGAAAGAACTCTGAAAGAATGGGTTTCTAGATAGACGAGGAAAGCTAGTCTGTTTTCTTCTAGGACCATATAAATATATATACTTACTTTAATTAAGCATCTCCACGGATACCAGCATATTAAACATAGCTAAATAATTATGTACTAGCAAGGAAACAGACAAGTTTGCATTTCATTTATTTTTACAATGTTCATGTCTTTTTTTTGGTCTCCCTAGGGTTCCCATGTCCCCTTGTTAGCTCGATTCATCGACTGCAAATTTTAACTGCGAAAAATAATTGTCTCTAATCTTCTAATGATTATGGGTCTTAATCCAACATGCCAATCTTAAATATTAAAAAACCAAAAAGGATTTATAAATGTGGTTCCTTTTTAACTATTTGGTGAGAGTGTTATCTTTAGCTCTTAATTACCAAAGCTAGCTAGAGCTAGATAACCCATCTGGTTGCAGCGCAGTTGATGAAGGCAGCTGCATTTTAGTGGGTTGAGTGGTTACGGGTTCGAGTCCCACTCTGACATGTATTGATGGGAAGGTGTTAGCTATTCACCTTCTCGGGGCGCTGAACTTCATATTAATTTCGCCCCTGCAAAGGGGTTAGCTGAGGACACTAGAAGGTTTAGGACCAAAAAAAAAAAGATAAAAAGCTAGCTAGATAATTTTTAGTACTGCATGATTTGGTCTTTATTCCAGTTTAGGTAATTTAGTGATGAAAAGTTGATTAGGAAGTAGAGAGAGTAGGTTAAAGAGGCAGGTCTTAGCTAGCCGGCCTCTAATTTGTCTCCTGTGTTTATGAGTTCCCAACAGAGACAAATTAATACTAATATTAATGTTTATTAATTAAACTATATAATTGAGGCATTTTCTTAATTAATGAGTTCATGAGTGAATGATTGGTACCTCTGATATATCATTCTCATCCTTCAAGAAACCTCATCAATGAGATGGTGAATTTTGTTCTTTTTTCCATGTAATTCCATCAGAAAGGACACGTTAAGACCCCCCCTTGTTATAAGAAGATATATACTTCTGGAACCAACACGTGATTACAAAAAATGTTAACAAGGACATCTTTGTACTCGTTTGGATGTGCATAGATATTCTAATATATATAATCATCCCTAATCGTGGTTATAGACGGTCTGATGGCATCGAGATTTGTGAATACAAATCCCAAAGAACTGTAAGACACATTTATTTTATTTTAATTAATTAAGAACGTCTACCATCTCTACATGTAGATTAATGGTAATTTGTATGTACTTTCTCTTTTGGATTATTACCCAATTTGGGGTGGGTTAATTTATGAGTAATCATTAACTAACAAATTTGTCAAATACATTTTGTTGCTATTGCCCTTCTCCTTCGAAGTTGTTAGATCTTTTCAAATTTTGTGTTAATGTGTGCTTTAAGGTTATCTAATAACTCTTAAAGACAATGCCAATAACTTATGCTTCTAATTCTATGATTAGCTCAGTTTAAAAGTACTTAACCGTGCAAAAATGAGATTATTTCCCTGCCTGTCCTTCTAATTCTATGAGTTTGTTCTTTAGTGGGAACATTTTAATTTAATACAGAAGTAGCCAAAAGAATCCAATGTACAAGTGGAAATTATAATTAATATGAACCAATTACAAGTGAAAGATTTTATTTGTTGGATTTTCCTTTATGTATTCAAAATCAGCCAAATTAAGCAATGAAGAAGTCTTCATTATCCATGCATATTGTTCCATTCCATACATATGGGAAGCACATAAAAAACACCCCCAAAGCCTCTTAAGAGTGCTCTTTTTGTTCTATTTCTTGGCCTCAAGAAGTGAGTCTACTAGTACCATGCAAATATAGTGAAATAATTCAATCTTTAGCCATGATAGGATTGATGGTGACAGCATAGATGACATATGAAACAAGGAAAACTCCAAACCTCACTAGTTCCAATCAAGCAAATAAGATAAGCTAACTAGCATTGCAGTTTTCACCCAAAACTCCGGCCTAAAATTTATATGAGCTTCTCCCTTTTGTCGTCGCTATAGTACTCATACGCGTAAATGTTGTCTCGAGGTTGAAGAAGTAGTTGAGCTTTATTTTTTAGCCTGCTTGAATATCAACTAGTATTAATATTGTCCCTATTAACTACCGTTAAGTCTATCTGAGTTTTACTCCGAAAGGCCTTGTTAAGGAGTCATTTATCATCACGAGCGTATCAAAGTTGGATTTTAATTATGAGCTCACACTAGCTCCATGTCAAACCTGTTCTAGTCCCAACCAAGGCATCAGCTTTGGTATCACTATTAATGGGCTTAGATCTTAACTAGTATCAATATGTCCTTGTTAACCACCTGCAGCCCACCTACAAACCTAAGCGTGGGGTTTAGTAAAAAAAAAGAAATCCACATTAATCATAAATGATGAACTCTTCAGTTTCCAACATGAGACTATTATTTCAATTTGCACCTATTCAACACTAACAAGTTCGCCAACAGCTGGTGGCTCACCTAATTAAGCATCTACCTCTCCTCATGAGGTAGAGGGTTCAAGTATCTTTAGCCTTATTCGAGTTAAGAAATTGTTGTAGCCCTACGAGGGTTTGTTGTGGCTCTATTGTGCCTTGTTGCATATATTTGTTCCTATGTAAAAGTAATTAAACTACCCTTATTTTTGGGACTTGTCCTATGATTTGGCTCCTACCATTACCAATTGATGCAAACATTGTATATATTAAACGAACCTACCTATCCTTAATAATAAAAAGAAAAATCATAAATTAATAATAATTTGGGCCTAGGCCCCTTCTTGGTTGAATATTCAACCCTAAAGCCCAGTTTAAAATCAAAGTCCACAGTTTAGCCCACGATTACTTATTTATTATAAAAGTTAATTAATTAGGTGAGTTAAAGGTCCAGCTATTTCGCCCACTCATTCCTATATCTTCACCCACCTCATCTAAAAAGTAAAAAGATTAAAAAATTCTCATGTAAAATTACCAAACTCCTTAAACCCTTAAAGCTCTCTCTTCACCCCACCCATTAACCATTCAACTCCTATCCAAACCCTAAAACTATTCAATCCCCCAACAAATTTCAATCTTCGATCTTGTGATTTTTACCCATTTTTTGAATGACAAGCATGTCTTCAACTGTTCGCAAGTTATTGGAGAAGTGTTCAAAGTGTTGGAAGCTATCAACGGTTTGTTGGCACAACTATAACTACAAGACACCAAATGTTGAAGACCGGTGTTTGTAATAATCTCCATTACTTTCTCTCTCTCGGGATGTTCACTAAGGTCCCAATAAGCTAACTTTGCCCCGTGATTTCGACACTTTTGTATATTTCATTTCTATGTGAATAAACAAAAAATTATAAGAATGTACCAATATTTAAATTTAATCATAACCTCAGTTGAATTTAAATTAAATTACAAAAGTGATATACCTAATTTTGCCACATGTAGTATGCTACGTATCCCTTGAAATGGGTGAGGACCGAAGGATCAGTAGGTCCCCCGGGGCAAGGACCCTTTAATAGACCGTCTCCTTCTCCTTCTACCCCACCGGTGCATAGGTTCTTCTTTAGATTGTTGCTCTTCTTCTTCATGTATAATCCTGTGGTGGTGGTGACTCGCGTCATCTTTGTCTATCCGAGGTCGTCGGCCTTCTTCTTTACAAGCTTTGTTCTTCCTCTTTTGAACGACATTTCCTTGTTCTTGGTGGCATATCTATCAAAATAGCCAAATACATACAAAAAACTATACAATTAAGACAAACAATTAATATTTAGCTTAAACAAAACCAAAAAAATTTAAAAAACCAAACAAATGCTCTATCCTCCCTCATTGGAGCGGACATAAGGTAAATCGTCGAACCTAAAAAGGTCGGACGGGGCAATTTCGGTGCGGAAATGGGTTTCTGGAACCTAGTTCCTCCGCTTCCATTTCACCATTTCAACCATTTTTTTTTTTGCACAAAAACAATTCAATACAATAATGTAGTATTAAAATCAACTTAAACTTGAAGAAATCAAAGATTTACATACCGATTTTGTTGATTCGAGTTCTTGAATCACTTTTACTTCGATGCCCTAAAAACCCTAAATAACACAGTTTTTTTACAAGACGTCGCAACAAGGTTACTCGTAGTCGTTCTTAGCAGTGTTGTAACTGGTTGAATGCCCTAAAAACTCGAAGAAATCGTGAATCAATGAAAATGGAAAGAGAAAAAACAAGAGAAAAGGAAATGAAAAATGGTATTTGGGTTTGAAAAATATCAAGGGTAGAATGGGAATATGGGAGGATGGGAGAAAAAAGATATGAGTTATTTTAAATTTTTAAGTGGGTGAAGAAATAAAAATGAGTAAGTGAAAATAGCCCGGCACGGTTACAAATTATTGAGGAAATGACATGAAACAAAATTTCAAGAGTGATGTTATTTTCAAAAATAGAAAGATCAACAATGTGGGCCCAAATCAACAAGTGCGTTTGTAAAATGGGCTGAGTGGTTGTTTTCTAACAGGGAGTGATGAGTAAGAAGAAGCCTATACAAACAAAAATACAAGAAGCACAATTTTAGTGAGACGGACAAAAATAAAAAATAAAAAATAAAAAAGAAAGAGATATATGCTTCTTTAGTGCTGGCTATAAACATCAGTATTTGTGGAGGAGATGTGTTCATAGCTAGTGCTCTCTATTTGAGTATCATGCATGTAATGACATGGAACTTCATTATCAACAATATTAATATTCTTCTCGAACTTAATTAGAAGTTGTATGATTCTTTCTAATTGTTTTTAGTTTTTAGGTTATTAAATTCTTTTTTGCATTTGACCTAGGTTATTATATATATAATAAAAAAATCATCTAGGTACCAAACAGCGGATGGTCAAGTCATAGTCGGGTATTAGAAGGGCAAGTAACCGAAAAGTTACGAGTTCAAACCTCATGCCACTAGTGCCCCCTTCAAGATAAGAGTCTGAATAAGAATTTTTTTGGAGTTTCAGATTATGTCTCCTTTGTGGACTAGGGGTTTGCACTCTCTAAAATTAGTTAGGTGCGCGCAAATTGGCCCAAATAACCAGATTTCAAAAAAAAAAAACACTTAGGTTAGAGCTTGCGATAGATTTTCCCCTTCAAAAGAAACACAGCCACTAAGAACCTACCATACAAAGAAATTTATAAAGAGCAAGGGAATCTCTATAAGTGAGCTTGTAAACTCAGACAACCTACAACTTTAGAATATGCTTAGAACAAAATATTTGTAGGCCCACGTTGTAAATAACATTTATTTTTTCTGTATGAAAAATTTATCTCTAGTCACTAATATGAAAAAATGCTCTTGACCACTACAGTAAATAGTCATTTTCAACCTAGAAGTATAGTCAACTGGAAATAATAATTACATTGATTAAGATCTTCTTTTTTTAATACATATTGATTAAGATCTAAATTCACTAATAATAGTATCAAAGTTGATAAATATTTCATTATGCAGGATATGAAGTTGTGAATCTCCCTCTCATTAGATTCTAGAGTATAAAAGTAACGGGGAAATAACAATATAATGACTATTTCCTTAAAAATTAAAGGAAATAGGATGTAACAATTCCATATATATAGTTCGTGTGAATCTTCTGATTAAACTTGAATATTGTCCATATATATAGTACTCCATAGTGAAAAAGATGATTTAGTGGATTTATATATCATTGCATAACAATAATTTTTTATTCTGATTTCATGACTTCTCTTTGCGTTCTTTGGTGCATTAATTTATAGTTTGGGCTTTCTTCAACTCCCCCAATACTGCTCTATCATTCAAATAAGGTTTGCCGACTGAGAGTATATATATATATATATATATATATATATATATGGCCTTCATCATTAAATATAACTTAATGGAGAAATTGGGTTGACATGAGAATAATAATAATTAATTAATTAATAATTGACTCCCTACGAAGACCGCCAAGTGTACTGTTTGAAGCAATTGAACGAGACGAGAAAAGGTGGTCCAAACTCCCACTAAGGCACTAACTGAGATCCACATGTTGGAACTTTTGTTAAAGATATTATAATTACACACGTACACACATTTACTGATTATGAAATATAACACAAGCAGCCACTTGACATGACTTTTTTTTTCTTTTTTTTAAGATTTGAATACCTGAGCCAATTTAGCATTTGATTAATTTCAGAAAGTACAAGTTAAAAGATGACAATATAGATAACGACACGATAATATGACTCAAAATCGATACAAAATAAATAAGTTTAAGCTTTATATAAATAGGTGCGAGTTAAAATAAATTAAACTTAATTAAATACGATTAAATTTTATGTCAAAATTAGGTAGGCCTGCTAAATTTAAAATTAACTTGGTTAACACGATTATATATATATATATTTATTTATTTATGCTTGATAAATATAGTTGGACTCTTATCTAATAGTAATAATTTTTAGATTAAGTGATTCTTAACATGTCATCGGAGTCTTGTTATTTTGAAAAGCTTATGTTTAAATTTCATCACAAGTATGTTTGCTAATTTTTTTTTTAATTTATCAAATTATGTTTTTTTTATTATAAATATAGTTTACATGTCATCATGTAAGAAAAAATGTTAATATTTATTCATCTATGCTTAATAAACATAATTAGATTCTTATTTAATGATTATAACTTGTAAGTTAAATGATTTCTGATAACAAAATGCAAGGATTGCTTAAATGAGCGACTTTCCGCTTATAGTTAATTCCTAAATTTAAGTCATACAATTCTTGCCGCTGGTGGTGTTGTTCCTCCCCAAAAAAATAAAAAATTAGTGAAGATGTGTACATATAATTTCAAAATCAGTAATCTCAAAGACTTATTAGCTGATGAAAAGAACCTAACATTACGTATAGATGTGATGAAGCTGACAATGATGCAGATGAAAGGGAACGCCCTTCAACACGTGGATTATTTTCGAAGGAAAGAAATTAAGAAGGTGATCGACAATTGAACATGTGTATATAATTTCATGCAGTTGGATAGAACTGATGAACAAGAAGGAGCCTTTAAGACACAAAACACAGGTGTAGTTCTCTCCTGATTTCACCACCAAAATTAAAGTGACATTCTCAAGTATATTTATATATCATCAGAGAAACATCAACTTCTTCATTGATTTGTGGAGGATATCTATGATTTTCAAGTGCCCTCAAATCAAAGTCATATATTAAACCAACTTGCCTTCATGCCATTATATAATTAATAACGTAGCTTACTCATAACTCACATTATATACATAGTACTTGCAATTAGAATCTAGGGAAAAAATAAGAAAACTAAGGCTACGTTTAGTTCGTGATCCAAAAAATAGAATATAACTTAAAAAAAAAAAATTTAAAAATACTATTTTATCATTTTCCAAAAACAGCTTATTTTCTTTGTAAATTTTAAAAAATTGTTTTTAGATTTTAATAAACCAAATATATCTTTCGTATTTTTAAAATTTTAGATATAAAAAATTATATCTGAATCTTAAATCAAATGCTGCCTAATAATTTACATCCACACTAGCAATATAGGCGCTATCTAGCTAGTAAGATTTTGAGCGGCATAATTACTTAATTTCTCATCTTTTAAAAATTAAGTTATTCCTGTTAGATATGTGTAGATTAAAATAATAGTTTAATATGAGATACAAGTGAATTTATCACAATGAAGGATAAGTTAGGATCTTACCCAAGGTCTTTAGAAGTAAAATTTTACACTTAGGCCAAAATTGTTTAAGTGAAGACGATATCAAGATTATTGGTGAAGTTAATTAGTTGGAAATTATTTGCTAAAATACATAAATCTCTCAATAAAATACAAATAACTCCCCTATTGCTATTGTTAACTTAAAAAGATCACTATTGTTTTTGTTAAGTTTAATATTTTTTTTATTTTGTTTATTGGAAGGTATTGAATATTAATAGAAACTATTTAACAGAAAAGTTACAGTTATTAAATAAGGGTCCAATAATGCATATTAAGCTATCATCAATATTTTCTTTAGGATGTAGCCTCATCCTACATGTGAAGAGCGAAGAGAGATAAAATAAGAGAAATATCAATTATATAAATAAGAAAACATGCAAATGTCAAATAACTAGACTTGAAACTAAGGCCTCTTACAAAATTAAGGCTCTGATTCTATTGGTGAAATACTCAATCCAAAAGCTATAGTTATCAGATAAAAGCCCAACAATGTGTTGGAAACATAATGAGCACACAAACACCAAACTAAAAAAATATTGAAAAAGGAGAAAAATGACTTGAACTTGCAATTGTTCTTGTGCACTTTGCTTAATTTAAAAATAAGAAATACATGAGGTATTTATAAGACTTTAACTAGGCAAATATAATAAATATATACTTGAATTTTAACATACATGAATCACTAAGTTCATGGACCACACTATTTTCGGGACATATATGAATTCATTAAGTTTTAGATATATTTATGAACTTATATATAATTTTCAAATGAATTTTGTATATTATATATATGTTAATATCTAACATAATGCATATTAAGTTATGATGAATAGATATAACCACTTGATTGCCTAAAAGATATATGTGTGAGTGATAAGTAGACTACATTTATAATAGGAAGAAAAGACAAACCCAATTAATGAAGAAAATTGAGTGAATATGATATTGTGTTAAATTATCACTTGAGTTAACAAAGCGGAGTCCCAATTATATAATTTAAGTGATATTATAATATTCTCGTTTACTATTTTCTATTAATTCCTTTTTTGTGACAAAATTGAATTATCGTTTTTCTTATTGTAAGCGTTAATTTATGACACAAATATTATCAACATACTTTTTTGGGTCACTATTTTTCTATTAATTTATTTATTCCTATGAATTTTTCTTCATTAAGAGTGTGCATAGGATGTATTTATTTTCCTTTTAAAAAAAATTATTTCCATAACTCTAAGAAAAATTTTCCTTATTAAAAAAGCTAATTAATTTGCCGTTAAAAAAATAAATTTCTTCTTAAGATATGTAGCATTATATATTACAATAACATATAAAATATTCTGTTATGCTTTGTTTAATTATACAAAAATAAACCATGTATATTTACCAAATGAGCAAGGGAGGAAATCGACAATAGACTTAGGTTAGGCGAGTGACGGAGTTGAAGGACATAATGTTTTAATATAAAATAGATTGTGAGTTCAAATCTTCTTACTCATACAACGACGTCCTTAGGTGTTTGTGGTCGTGTTCCAGAGAACTAGTGGTGATGAGCCTCTCGATACCCTTGACCTCAAAAAAAAAAAAAAAAAAAGCAATAGGCGTGTAAGTTAACCCGACCGACCCGACCAACCCAACCAAACAGAACAAAAACTGATGGATTAGGTTAAGTTGACAAATTCTAACCTTGGTTTGATTAGTTGGGTTGGGGTTTGATCCCAAATCAACCCAACCCAACCCGATCTAACTCAAGTACACCTAATAATATTCATAAATTTTAATAATTATTTTTATAAAATAATATTATTGTGTTATAATTAATATGAAGCACCTAACATTTATTTCTTTTTTAATATCAATCATTACTTTGTATCGATGTCCTTATTCCTTAAAACTAAATTAATTTTTTTTTATCATAACCTATATTTATATGATAAAATATATTATTAACAAAGTGATTAATCCAATTATTTCACTCTCATATTATTTGAGTTAATTTATACTAAAATTATTATAAAACCTAAAATCAACCCTAACCAACCCGAATTAGTTTAGATTCGGTTGAAATTTGGCTCTAACCTAACTCAATCTAACCCAACCCATTACACCCGTAATTGACATACTCCATGTCCACCATCCCCGTAGACAAATAATAAATTAAATCAATTTTGCTTTAAATATTCAACATTTGTGTTGGTGGATAAGTATTATATTCTTGAAAAATCTTTTGGTCACCTTAGAGAGATCAAATTTAATTCATCTTTATGAGGAAGGTGTGACTTACACATCGACATTAAGTTTATTAAAAAAGAGGCAAACTTGAGAAGTTGGATTTCTTTGTCGATCAACCATTAATAATACAGCTCATTTGAGGTTAATATATACTATGTAGAGATAATATCCAATTCTTTTGTTATTTTAAAACCTTAGTGACCTTCTATGTCATTTTCAACTAATTACCTAGCTTGTAATGAGACATATTAATTAGATTATCCCTATATATTATCTCTTATCGAAAAACAGTAATATAAATGAAAATCTAATTAAAATAAAAATTGTAATATTTATAAATTTAAGAAAATAATAAAAATCTCATTCAACATATATACACAAACACTAGTACACATACAAACAGACGGATCTTGTATTAAAAAAGACAAGAAATAATAAGCACAAAAGATATAAAGATACCTACTTATAATACACAGCTATGTTTCCATATATATATATAGAAATTGTATATGGAGAAATAACTAATATTTTAATTTACCACCATACTTATTTTGTCAAGGGCATTTGTCTCATACATTCAAATTAATTTAATTATCAAATAAAATTCCAGCTATCATCTTTAAGTCAAATACCAATAATTACCATCCAAAAATCACAACTTATCTCGAGGATTATCTTCGGTCAATTAAGGACCACCATATTTGCCCCAAGGCATTTTTTGGTTAGTTTCGAAAGGTAGCATTCATAGTAAATTAAACAAATTGTATAATAAATACTCAAAATCATTATAAAAAGCGCTCAATTTCTTCATCTACAAAAACCAGCTTTACATGAGAGCCACTCTCTCTAAGAACTCCAAGAGCACAAGCTTTCGCGAATGGCGAGAGCTGTAATTTTTGTCTGAAACAACACCAAATTATAATTAATGAAGTTCTTGTTGGAATTCGTTTCCTGTTGCGCTCCGGCGGTTCAAACGGAGAGTCCTACTCCGGGGCCGGAGCCGGAGCAAGAGAACCGCGCTTTGGTGCGGTGTAAGAAGCGCGAGAAGCAATTAGAAGGGAGGAGATGGAAATCCGGTGCTACGACTCCGGCGGCGGATCAGTCGTGGAAGCCGTCGCTGTGCGCGATATCGGAAGATAGAGTGGTTTCGGTAGTTTCCGCGGGGAATAATATTAATAGGGAGAGATCGAGCGGAACTGATCGAGAGAAGAAACGGCCGAGGAAGGTTGTTGGATCGAGAGCTAGGGTTCCGGTGGTTGATCATGGAGGAGAGCATGATTTTAGGTGATCCATCTATTTAATTTTACATCTTTCTTGATTGTTAGTTACTTTGTCCTTGATGATAATCAGTAATCATCACTTTTTGTTGCTTCAAAATGAGTTTTAATTTATTAATTTTGTCTAATTAATATTTCTTGATTTTTTTTCCCTATTTTCCTCTTTCTTTCTTTTTTTTTGGTTTTATTCTTTTATATATATTATTATTTTTAAAATTTTTGATTGAGGGGATGTTTTCACTTGTGGGTAAAACAAAGATTATGAGTGAACTTGTTGTGTGTCTACAAATCTTAGTTAAAAGGTTGATTTCCATCAACCTCTCATTTTCAAGCTATTGAAGTATTATTATAATAATCAAATCCAGGACATTTATTTACATTATGTAATATTTTAAATTATTTATGTTTTTATTTATATTATATATAAATCATAATCAATATAAATTATATGGAAGTGTATATGTTTTTAATTATCAATGTATTTGAGAACTAAATTAAAATCAGTATTTATTTTTATATAATTTGACCATAGTGTTAGTAGATAAGATGTAAGTTTATTTATTTTTACTTGTGAAAGGGTAAATTTGTCATTATATGATAAAAGCACTTTTACAAATGTTTTAGATATGTTTGGTAAAGTTTTTGGAGAAAGTAAAGCGCTTTTAAAAATATTCTCCTAATTATTATTGATTCTTAACTTCTTATTGTTTTGTTTTGATTGATTATATATTGTAATTTTAAATATTCCTTTATTATAATAATATTTTGATCTGGTTTGGTACACCAGACAATATTTTAATCTATGCCCTCAAGTACACAATGAATTTCTAAAGGTTCAGTTTAATACTGTAATATTGTTGTCAATGAATAAAATAGCTATATTTCTAATACACATTATTATTTTTCTACCCAATATATATATATTATCATATATTAATGCTGCTTATAATTTGCTCACATGGGAGGCTCGACATTTGTTATTTTTCATTATATTCATATCTCATTGTTTTATCTATAACTTTTAATGTTTTGGGCATATTGGTAAGCATTCTTGTCACTACAATTGCCTTCACTTAATTAGCTTTTTTTTTTTTTTTTTTAATTTGAAGTGATTTTACTAACTGTGTAACTCTTTTGTCGAATTAAATTAAACCTCTACTCAAAACAACTAAAATAATTTACATAAATAATACAAATTGTATCAATCAAAGTTAGAGCGGTGTCATTCATCACACATTACTTTTAGCACTCATTTTCAACACTCAATCAATTATATACATTGAATGTTCTCGAATCACACTTTAATACATGATGCAAGAGCAATCTAACATACATTACAAGGTAGGTGCTAAAATCGAATCGGGTGCTGAAATCATATACAAAAAAATATTTTCCTAAAAAGAAAAGCAGCCCTTGACAATCTCCTCTATATGTATAACAAATTACATGTTATGTTGGTAATTCTCTTAAAGTTATGGGTTCTTTCCTTTTTGCAGGCAAACTGGAGTCCCGATGGTCATTCCAGCATTTGCTCCAATGGCATTCTTCTGTTGATAGGGCACTCGGTAGCTTCTGATCTCTCTATCTGTCTGTGAATGTAAATTTTGTAAGGCGTGGCTGTAAATTAAGTCTGTGACATTCTGTTACAAGGACAGGATAAATATATGGTATGTTAGTAAACAAAATAGATAAAATAATCATGAAACCAATCAAATGGTCAAGATTTTGTCCTTGGTGGATATCACAGACCTAAAATCAAGCTTCATTTTGATATTACATATTCTAAAGAAATTGGTGATTCGTGACGTATGAGATGACAAGAAAGAAAAATAATTTATGAACCTAGTGTATGTAATTATTGTTGTTTCACTTTAAAATATTATAAATACCTATATGCATGTTTCATTTTAATCTAATCGAATCGAAGTTAAGAGCACAAATTCAACTGCTAGTTTTTCCTCGCAACTTTAAATCTTCTCCATCTTTTCCAACAATTCATACTAGTTGTGGGTCAACTGTACATAAAAAAAATCCCTAGGTCACATGCGTATCTGTTATTTGAAAAAAGAATGATTGTTGAAGAGAAGTATTGATCAGTAGTGCTTCCAATAGCTGGCTTGGTGAGAGGAAGATTCACTGCAATTAGATAGAGACTCTTATCTGTAGAAAGATAAAAGCAAAATATGCATATATGCTCCTGTTCCACCAACAGGATAAGGTAATGGAGATTCAGTGCATGATTCATCTAAAGTGACTCGGCATTCATAGCACATATGTAATACAAGTACCATACATCAGTTGTTCACTTTTATCAAAATTTCATTTGAATTTGTTAATTAGTGATCAGGTTAGCATTTTAAAATTCAATCAGTTAAACTTATAATTTCAGAACCCTTAGTTTGGTTTCATTTGCCTGTATCTGAAACTAATATTTAAATTTATCCCTAAGACTTCAATTAGCTTAATATTATCTAGGTAGCTTACTTTGATTAGGAATGCGTCGATGATGTAATTAAGGCATCAGATTTGCATACTTAATGTGCTTCCAATGCATTTGGACTCGCGTCTAGACTCTATATATGATAGTACAAATTAAAGGAAGATTTGTGTTTTTTTCATGACATTGGTAGAAGGAAGCAAATAACAGTACTCAACTATCGAACCCAAATTGCCAAGTTCTTTTCTAGTTTTGGTGATAGTTAGTGGCCTTAACTACAAAGGGTGCTATTTGAAGCAGCATTTTGCACAAGAATCTCTCAACGTAGAGAGGTGAAAGGTAGTTAATGTTTAACACATAAGGATTGGAGAGGTTTGAGTTCAGAGATTATTCTAGCATTTATACCCTCCTAGCTCTCAAAATAGTTATGAGAAACCAATATACATAAACAAACCAAAGGAAATTTTTGTATTCATATATTTGATGCAATCAATCAAAATTTAACTTCAGGGGCTCATATTAAAGGAAAGCAAACTGATCCCAACTCACAGTGAATGGAACAGTATTTTCATACACCATTCGTTCCATTTTCACCAACTACCATTCCAGCCAATGTATCATACAACGGGCGATTCATAGTCTCTGGTAGACAAAATGCAAGAATCCCACCGATGATTCCACATACTCCAAACACAACAAACGGAAGCCCTCCACCCAAAACCACCACGAAAGGCGCTAATATCGCTCCCATTTGTGACGCTTGTGTAGCACACCCAAGTGCTGCATTTCTAACAACAGTAGGAAACAGCTCTGCTGTGTAAATAAACAACAAATTATAAGTTCCAGCCATACCAAATATCCCTAAAAGCCCACATGCCATTCTCGCATACTCCCATGCTCCATGCTGATTCATCAAGCTCCCAACCAAGCAAAAAACCCCACTAAACCACAATGTTAATATCGACATCGGCTTCCTTCCAAGTCTGTCTATAAGCAATGCAGTTATTAAGAATGCTGGCATCTCCGCAACACCATTAAGTAGAACACTGAGGTAAAGATTCGTGCCGAGATTGACCACATTTAAGCTAAGTCCATAATACACAACTGAACACAAGAAGTTTATTGCGACAGAAAGTATTAACCGAAGACGAGTTACTGGTGATCTAACAACATCAACAAGAGAACCTGCCACAGCTTTTTCTTCTTCTTTATCTGTACTTGACTGTTCGTTTTGGAAGTCAAGAGCCAGGTGAACTCCTTCAGGAAGGTAATTACCGTTGTTTTGCATAACTTTCATGGCATGCCCAATCTTTCCTCGAACAAGGTACCATCGTGGGGATTCAGAGATGAAGGGAATGAAGGCAACGAGAAAGATGATGGAAGGGATAGACGAAGCGATGTAAAGAGCACGCCATGACTGGAAAATGTAGGCAATGCCAGAGAGTAGAACTATGCCGGTGGAGAAGAAGTAGAAGGTGGACATTCCAACGACGCCACGCTTTGATGGGCCAACCGGCTCAGTGGCGAGGACGAAGGCGCAGAGGCCAACACCTCCAGTGCTTATACCCGTGAGGAAACGGAGTGCTGTGTAGATCCAGTAAGAGGGTGATAAGGCGGTGAGACAACCGAAAATTGCGTTTATGATGCATACTATTGTTAGAGATCCTTTCCTTCCCAGGAAGGAATCTGAGAGATGACCAAATATTCCTGCACCTGATAATTATAAGATTCAATCAGTAAAACCTCTCCAAGAGTTGAAGTATAATGTTTCAAGTTCTACAGTTTACATTATAGATGAAATCATGTATGAAAAGATGATCATAAACAAGGATAGCAACTTGGAATCAAATAATTATCTAAAGATCATCCTCCATATATATATATATATATATATATATCTCAAGGTGTGAATGTGTGATAGTATTCATTAATGTAATAGCCTGTGATGATCACAAGCATCACATTATTAGTATATAAATATCGTAAATACACTGCTATATACTTCCACAATTATAGTAATTAACAGCCATTTTTAAATAAAAAACAAGTTGGAATCAAATGCGTTATAGCTGTGACATGGATGTTGTTGGGCGTGCCTGGATCTCCACTAGTACTATCAATATTGTCTCCAACTTAACCACTTTTGAGCCTAGGTGTGAGGTTTTACTTCAAAAGACCTCGATACTAATAAGGGTGAGATCCCAACTTATATTCTATGTGATGAACATACTCATATCCGATGTGAAACTATTATTTCGGTCCACACATACCCAACATATGTTTTATCTCTGAAAAAGTATATGGTCATTAAGAAAAACAAATTACAGGAAAGAAGCCTTATTAATATCAGTAGATTCCCATGAAATCTAATCTTAGCCCAACATCCCCCCACTAAACTGTATGTATATGCTTACTAATATATTACTATTTCTGTAATGGAGAAGAAGTTACTAATTAATCAAATATTTAATAAGGCCAAAACCCATGAAATCAACTGTTGCTGTAGACATCATTATCATTAATAATTCAATCGTATTTTTGAATCATAAACAAGTCGATAAGTTCTGGTATTATAAATAATTAAATATTCAAAATGAACAGAGACTCAGTAAAACCAAATTAATTAATGCTATTGACTATGTTGAATTATCTCATACAATAAGAACAAATTAACGTGTATTATATTAGTAGAAGTTCAACAGTACTTTAGCCTTTAGGACCAAAATTTTCATACCTCTTTATCTTTTACCCCCACTCAACAAAAGTCGATATTTATATGATAATTTGTTATATTGTCCTTAATTATCTTTATTTTATGCTATTTCAGGAGTTATTATTAATTGTTTTTAACGTTACATATCTAATAATCTTCTATCCAACCCCTCCTTTATATCTCCACTCTTATTTTCGTGATTCTTTTTCCTTTTTTCTTTTTTCTTTTTCTTTTTTTTCTTTTTCTAACCCAAGTGATGTTTTTACTCAATTGCATACAAGCATCCTACTCATAGTTTATTTTTTTTTTTTTCATGAAATATTTCCACACCTTTAAGACTATTATCCGTTCAAGACAGAAACAGAATGAAAGACCTCTTACAACTAAAGCAGCTTCAAAAATTAAGCCACTGCACTTGTACTTGTATAGTATGGACAATGTTGGGATTCAGCGCTCTTCCAGCCAAAGGCCAGCCACTGCACTTGTACTTGTATAGTAAGGACAATGTTGGGATTCAGCCCTCTTCCAGCCAAAGGCCAAGCCACTGCACTTGTACACCAAAGTCCATCTCAAAACTCTAACTCGGGACCTTAGAAAAAATTATTTTTCCACGTAGCAGTTGGTGGTTCTAATCTCATTTTCCCTTCAAATTTGGACTACTATTATATTTTCTTATATAATTATAATACAACAAAATAATAATTTTTAAAAGGGTAGTACTGCATCGAGAATAGGATATTCCTAATTTCATAGTCAAAAGAAACTTTTATCTTTATCGATAACAATAACAATGATGACATCTCTGCGTAATCCTCCTAACATTACCACTTTACCACACACCACCTTCTCCTATAACATCCCCACGTCGACCTGAGAATCTAAACTCTCCAAAAGTAGAACCCAATTCACACTTTTTCTCTTTTTTATTTTTTTTTAATTAATTTTATATGTTATAAACCCACAATGTGCACTGAACCTCTGAACCTTAGTCAACGCATCAGCTTGTCAATTCAACACGACCTCTCCATCCAATCACCACTCATTATAAAAAGCTGCGTTGTTCTTATCAATATCCACTTTTGGGCCCACTGAATCACCATCTCTCTTCCCCGTGATTCCCAGCCGCTATCAATCCAACGGCCAGGAATCACTGATCACGAGATCAGTGGCCCCCGAAACTCATATTACACCCAAAAATTAAATAACAAAAATTAAAATGAAAAAAATAATTTTAAAAATTCGAAACTCACCGATCATACATCCGGCGAAGAAAGCCGCCTGAACCAAACCGACTTTATACTTCTGACCACAAACGAGATCCCACTCGGAAACGGTCGAAGCCCCCGAACCGCCGGTCCACTCCCACGAACCGGGTTCCAACGAGCACATATCCCGAACCGCCGGTCCACAAGAACCCGAACCGGTCGACGACGTGCAACGCCAGTCCGGTTCACGGTCAGCGAAGATCATGACCATGGTGTGAAAAGCTTCAAGAGCCCAAGCCGAGCAGGTTAGTACAAAGTGCCTCAGTTGCCACCGCCCGAACTCGCCGCAGTGTCTCCGGAGCATGTCGTCGACGCCCATGTTCCCATATTTTCCAGCGAAAGATTTCGCCGGAGCTAGAAGAGGGGTGGTCGCAGTTCCGATGATCTGGTCCCCGGATTCCGACGACGACGACATGGATCCTGGCATCTTAGCGGAGACAAGGTTTGTGTTCTTGCTTTCTGGGTGTTGTTAGATAACCATATATATTAATATGTATGCATATGGGTGTGTCTTTATATATTATTATAAGAGCATTCAAATATGAATGGTAAAAAAATTTAATGTCACTTAAAAGATAAATATACATTAGTTAAAATATAGATCTCTTCAGCTGAGGCGGCAAAAGAAAAAAATCGAGTTCATGACCATCTATTTTTAAAAAGACTGTTGGATATATCTACTAACTTAACAAATAAATTATTTTATTTGATTCAAAAAAAATAAAAAATAATTAACACAAAAATATAAAAAAATTAGCATAAAATAAAAAATAAAAAAACGAAACATCTTCCTCTTCTTTTTCTTCTACTTATCTTATTTTTTTGAAAAAATAATACATTACTTTTTATTTTAATTTTCTTAAAATATATGAAAATAAAATTTTACTTTACCAAAAAATTATAATTAATAAAATTTAAGATATTAAATTGAACAACTTTTGTATTTTATATTTTTAATTTTTTACCCTTAATTTTAACTTTTTTTAAATAATAAAAAATAAGTATTTTAAGATTAAAAGAATAAAAGTCTTTAAATGTAAAAATATTTCAATCATATATTTTTATTTTTACTTTTTATTTTTAATTTTTTAATTAAAACATAACATATAAATAAAAATTTTATATTATAGTTTTTATTACTTGTTAAGAATTCGTATTTTAATTTGTTATTTTCTGTTTAAATTTTATTAAAATAAATTTGAATAAAAAATTTAAATTAAAAGAATAAAAACTTGAAGTCAACAAATATTTTTAACCTTTATTTTAATTTTTTAAATAAAAAGAATAAATATAATTAAATAAAAATTATAAGCCTTTAAGTTAAAAATTTTTTATTTTAAAAATATTTATTGATCTGATTTTATTTATTTATTTATTTTTAAAACTTAAATTATAAATTTATTTTTAAATAATTCAAAAAAAGGTAACAAATTAAATAGAGGAAAAACTATATTTTATTAATTAAAGAGAATACGTTGTTATTTATTTATTATTTTTTATTATTTATCATATATATTATTTTTTATGAGGAATATTATTCGATTTAAATAAGTAAAAAAGTAAAAGTGAAAAAAAATATATATATTTAACAAAAAATTAAAATAATTTAATTTAATTACCTATCAGTACTTTTTGTGCCGTGTAAAAAGTAAATCCATTTATATTAATGACATGACATTTTTTTAGATGCTCTAAGTCTTTCCTGTTGGTTGTAAAATGTAAAGAAATATGATAACGCGATGTCCTCGTGTGTTACAGTTAAGATGATAAGAAGAAGGTTGACGTTTGAGTGGGCCCACTAGAAGTCAGCAATCCAACGGTTGTGAAATTTTATTGTTTTTTTCCGTAATTTGTTCTCTACATGATTCTACATGTGCCTTTCAAAATCAGTATTTTTATTATTAGTCTAATTAATGGATACTTTATATATGGGAGTGTGTGTGTAGGAAAAGACAACACAAAATTTCCGAATTGATATAGTTGGCGGGAGGACAGCCAGAATATGGATATATATATTAGTAATTAAATAAATATATATTTTAAAGGGCTCTTTAAAGTAGGATCAGGACATGATAGATAAGGACAATGTTTATATTTAATAATAATTATTATTATTCATGTGGCTAGCCTACTAAGGGCGCGGCGAAATGAGTCCACATTATTAGGTCACGTGGAATCAGACAATGATATAAAGCTTAGGCAGCATGTAATGAAACGCTTCACAAGGGAAAGAAAAGAAAATAACAGAGCATTACATTGTCGGATACTACATAGGGATGGGACATTAGCTAATAAATAAAAAGAAATCCAAACAAGGCTTTTCAATGCTTCTCTCAACTTTTTCTTTTTTCCCATAAAGATGGACTGTGATGGCTCCCTCAGTCTTGTTCACCCCTTGCAAAGGATTGGATTCCCCCCCCCCCCCCCCCCCCCCCCGGGAATCATGTGCTGGTTTAAGATTCAAGTGAAAAAGCCACGCTAGACAAATCTGCACAAAGCAACACGGAGTGGAGGATGAGAGAAGGTGACCAAAGAAGCATTCCCCGTACTTCCCAAGTTAAAGACATGTTGCAACCTCTAGTTCTTAATCCTTCTAATCAACTGGCAGTAATTAACAATGAGACCCTTCAAAGGGTGGTCGAGGGCATACTCACCTTTGATAAGAATTTGTCTCGAGGGTGGTCGAGACCCTTCAAAGAATTTGTTTCTACAATAAGCTTCTCAATATGAAGACCCCAAGCAAACCTTCTCTAACCCCCCATAGCTCTGCCACCATGTTATTGGAATACCCAATAGCACCAACATAACCCATAATCCAATAACCATTATTGTCCCTAATAAGACCACCAAAGTTAGAAAATCCGGGATTACCCTTCGAAGCACCATTTGAATTGAGTTTAAACTAGCTGGAAGGGGGGAACTCCCATGAAACCCATCTAGGTTCCTTCACTGGAGAAACCCCTGGAACATCATCATACCCCTATATGAGATCATTTGCAAGAATCTTGACTTTAGTATGAATCAACCTGATGTTGAATTGGATACCTTCAAAATTTTCCTTATTTCTTGAAGTCCAGAGGCACCAAATTGAGGCTATGAAGAACCATCCCCATTTCATAGACTCTGTGTGCTGACAGGTGAAAGAGACATTAAATTTAATCCAATCATAAAGCGTACAATTGAAAAAAGCTTGTTGCTGTCCATAAGGGACCCAAGTTTTCTAATAAAGTAAGGGTTTCGGGCAATCGCAAAGTACGTGTATAGCGTCCTCTATACCACTATTACAACGAGCACAACGTGCATCTTGAGACATATTTCTATGGAATCAAAAGCTATTTGTGCGTTTTGACATACTTTCTCTTAGAATTTTAACCCAAAGAGGAGGAGCATTCTTCAACAATTGCCAGCCCAATTTAGCCAACAAAGCCATGTTGTTCTCCTTTGAGGTTTGAATACCCAAACTGCCATTTGACCTCGGTAAACAAACATGTTTCCAGCCTACTAGGTGAACTTTCCTGGTACTTAGAGAATCATTCCAGAGAAGTCCCTGTTAATTCTATTTATCAAAGAACAAACTGATGAAGGAAGCCTCGTACTTTGCATAACATAAACAAGCATGGCAGAGCAAACAGAATTATCCAAAGTGGTTCTTCCAGCCAAATTAAGAAATTTTGTTTTCCACCACAAAAGTTTAGCATGCAGTTTATCTATAATAGGTTGAAAAGTGGCCCGATTTACTCTATAATGAAAAAAAGGAATCCCTAAGTACTTGCCAAGATTATTAGTCAATCCCATAGCTGCAGCCTTACTAATCTGACGTTCTTTACTCCTCTTCACATTTGGGAAAATATAAATCTTGGACTTTTGAAGGTTAACCCGTTCACCAGAACACTTGCAAAAGGAATCAAGAATGTCTCGAATCAGATTAACTTGCCCAACAAAGGCTTGAACAAAATATAAGAGGTCATCTGCAAAGAACAAGTGCGAGATAGGCGTCCCACCTCTTGTGGCTTAAATAGCTTTCCACTTCTTAGATACAATCGAAGCCATTATCATATGAGATAGTCGTTCCATACATAGAACAAATAAATACGGGGAAAGAGGATCACCTTGACGTAGGCCTTGCTTAGGCTGAAACTGGGGTGTTGGCGCTCCATTCCATAAAATTGAAAAGTGAACAGTGGAGACACAATGCAAAATGAGTTGGATAAGTTTAGCAGGAAACCGGAAGAACTGCAAAGTATCATGAAGAAAATCTCAACTGATTTTATCGTAAGCTTTTTCCATATCAATTTTAAGAGCCATGAATCCACTCTCACCTTTCTTCCTCCTCATTGTATGTATGATATCTTGGGCAATGATAATGTTATCAGTGGTGTAACGACCGTACCTTCGAATGACGTCACTTTGACCCGTAGAGTACCCGTATACATATACGTATACGTATACATAAACATATATATATGTGTGTGTGTGTATATGTATTTTGATGCACGACATGCTTAGGTTCGAGTGTCTTTGCATGATTTTAGGTCATAGAGAGTGCGCATGAAGTTTCGGAATCATCGGAGACCCGTTCGATGTCAAAAACAGTGTTTTGGATCTAGTAGAGCTCGTTTCATGGAGGAAGAAATTTCTGTCACCGATTACATCACTGACTTGATCTCCTAGATCTGTGGTCCGATTGAGCTGAAATTTTTTCCGCTCATTCTTTTCTGATATATCTTCATTATGACCGGTGAAGATCTTGATTGGAGTTGTCTACTATGAGTTATAAGACCGCAAACACCGTTTCACTGATTTGCTGATTTTCTTGCGCAGTTTTGATCAAATGGTTAGATCTTGGAATTCCACCGTTAGATTGAGCTTAAATTTTATCATAATGTTGGTAACTTAATCATAAAACTTTTTTAACGGTTAAGATGTTAATTTTATGAGTATTTTGAAATTAAGTAATTGTCTAAGTGAAAGTATTGCAACAGAAAAATTGATTTTTGACAGTTTTTGACAACTTATAGCTGTGGGCCCAAGCTTGTCTATTTAAGCCATTAACGCAGTTTTTTCAACTCATTTGCACATTTTGCACTTAAGAAAGAGGAGAGAAGTGCTAGAGGAGAGAAAGGAGAGGAAAAATTAGGGGTTGGTGGTTTCTTGCTTAAGAACACCTAAGGTTTGCATTTATCCTCCCTTTCTTCCTTGAATCTCTCCATTAGTTGCATGATAGCTTCATTTTGAGCATGAGGGTTTCATTTTGATGCATGCATTGTGATGAACCTCGGATGGGTGGTGTTCCAACCCTAGATTCTAGTTGCATGTACCCCTTTTAGCTTGTTTATACCATTAATGGCCTTCCTAAACCTCAACCAACATCTAGTAAGTGTTTTCCAACCATTGAATCTCGGATTTGTGAGGGGTGGTGGAAAACCAAAGTTGGAGTTGAGTCTTGCATGTCATATATGTGTGATTAGAGAGTATTAGGAGTATACTAATGGTGAAACCCTTAATTTCTAGCAAAAAATGGGAGGGGTTTAGTTCAAATGACCTATACTTAGTTTATGACCTTAGACTTTTCCAAAATCTTTGCATGTCAACTATGTTGACCTAGTGGCCATTGTGGATGATTCCATGTTGCAAGATCAATAAAATTCAAGGCTGATCATGGTGGCCTAGTGTAAATTGGCAATATGGCCTAGAGAAATTTTCAGATTTTTGGGATTTTGATACTCTTGATATAAAATCTGGAAATTTATGCAATGTAAGTCTAATAAAGCATGATTTGGGTTGATTGATGGTGAAATTCAGTGGTTTCACTTGCTAGAAACCCTAAGTGCTGTGTAAAATCGGCCTAGGGCTTGATTTTGGAAAATTTTGCCCAAATTAGGGCTTTTGACCTAAACCAAGTCAATTGATTAAATTGACTTAGAAATTGGCTAATTGGACCCAAATAGAATGAAATTAAGGGTTTAGAGTGGTTGAACTTGGGCTAAAATTGATTGACCTAGTTCAATTTGACCCTATGCTTATTGTATAAATTTTTCACAAATTGGGGCATAGGCTAAGTATTGGCTTGACTTGGGTTTAAACATGGTGGATTAGCATGGACTGATTTTTAGTTATGTGAACCATGTATAATGCAGGATTTTGATTGACCCGATTAGGCCTATTGATAGTCGTAGTGCATAGGAGTGTTTTGGGAGCATCCTAGTGCTTGTTTGGTTGGAAATTGGATTTTATAAGTATAGCCAATCAAATTATGAGTGTTTCTTTTACTTGTGATTTTTATATGTGGCATTGTAGTATAAAATGTTTTAAATGCTTATCTAATGTAGTATGCATGATTTTATTGAATTCATGAATTGTATTTAAGTATAGTCAGTTTGGAAAACAGTTGAGTTATGTGAATTCCCTAAGCTTGGAATTTCTTATGGAATCTCATTGGGATGACTGAAAATCTTCAATTGTAGACCTTGCAGAGGTTTTATATGGGTTGTGTATGTTAGGATTTGCCTAGGCATGGTGCTTGCCTTGGTGGGCGAATCATATGGTTCATGTAACCCTAGGAATCCTAATAGATACGGGTAAGAAATTGGTCATGCATGGGTTTCGAGCACACATGGCCCTTGTACTGATTCATGTCTGACCTATCGTGGTCAGACAAAAAGGGAATTGTCCGACGCTACTGGGTCAGATGTCTCCAAATCCGGCGGCAGAAATGGGTTGCCAAAACTCATTTTCGCAGCCTCATTCCACCATATTTACCCATTTTTTTGCAAAGAAATATGCAAATTCAACATCAACACATTGAAATTTACTTAGAACATATAAAAATCATGTTTAACTTACTGATTTGGGATCTAAGATTTGACTTAAACCAGTTTAAGTTAGACGCCTCCAAAACCTAAAATAACCCAATTTTTTTTACAAAATTTTGTTAAGTTGTTGCTCACAAACTTTTTTAATGTTTTTTTAACCCCTTCAATGATTGAAAAACTTGAAAAAATAATTAATCAATAAAAAAGAAAGAAGAACAAACGAGAGAGTAGGGGAGTGATGAGGTTGGGGGAGGATGAAAATTAGATGGGCAAAATGGAAATTTGGGTGGGTGAAGAGACAGGGACTGTTTGGTTTTAAAATTTTAAGTGGGTGAAAAGAGTAAGTGGATAGAAAAAGAAGAAAGGGCGGGTGAATTTAGCTAGACCTTCCAAAAAAAACTCTAAAAACAAAAAGAAAAAAATATATTTGAGGCTAGTAGAAAGCCCATAAGATGGATGAATTTTGACGTTTTGCAGGACAACAACAACCTTTAATAAAAACTTGAAGAAAAAAAAGAAACAATGGCCTAAAGTCGAACTTACCCAAACAAAAATATCTAAAGATGTTTGGGGTTTGGCACAAACTTTCCACGGCCCAATTCAACCCTCATACACTCCTAAACTTGCTCAGAAAGCATATAACCTTCCCAATAATCGGTGGATCAAATTACCTGTCCTTTAGTAAAGACAAGAAAGAGAAAAAGTAGGGTTTTGATCTTGGGATATAATGCTAAATTGATTTTCAAACTCTAATACTAAAAATTTGTTCAAACTCTCTTTTCTCTTAAAAAATAAAAATTTGGTATATTACATATTTACATTTAGTAATATTGTCAATAAGGCATTGGTTTGTTGGTTTGATGGTTTAAGCTTCGAACAACTAGTCTATTATACGAAGTATAAGGTTGAGGCGAGACTTCAAATTGGCAAATACCAAATTATTTTGAATTCTTTCATTGGCGTAGAACAGTTGCGTGAGACTGATTATAGGTCAACTTTGAGGAGCCGTTAGGTAGGATCTTGTTGGTGTGGATATTAATAAGGTCATGTATAATTCAAAATTTTCACCTGTGAGATAGATATAGGGTTATACTTAGTTTCTTCTAAAAATAAAATTTATGCTCTTTGCCAAAAATGCCCAAGCCTCATTCTTCAAATTTTGGTAATGGAAAAGGGTCCGTGAAAAGGTACTTTTGTCTTTATGTGCACGTGTCGCTAAATCGTCACGAGGCAATCATTTAAGTGTCAGCGAATCCCTCGATCGCTCCAACCGTTCAAAAAGCATCCGCGTTACCCTAACGCCGTTTTCTCAGAGCCTCCTCGTTTCCTGCTTTCCAGTACCGAAAATGCCACGCGTAACAGATCGCATGAGTTCTCTGAAACCCCCTCGTTATTCCTCAATATTAACAACAATGCCCTTTACCATTTGTTGATTCTACCGGTACAAGTGGCCTTCCTGTAAATCTATCCAAAACCTCGTCTATTTTAGCAACCCACATTAATTGTCTAAATCCTCTCCTAACGCCCGTGATAAGTAGTTTTTTTTTTTTTTTTTTGGTATTGCTTACATATTCTAGCCTACGCTTTTAAAACTCACTTTATTGTTAATTACATTTATTATTTATTAAATCATTCCAATCATAACAGCCACTTTAGCTCATGTTAATTAATAAAAAATAGTAAAGTTACATTTAAAGTTTACTGCGGATGTCAATATAGCATCACTGTAATTTAATTTCTCTCACTAAATCACTACAATCATTTTTTTTTAAAATACTTTTCATCAATATATGTCTTAATTCTTTAAATTTTAAATTTTAAATTTTAAATACTCATTTATTTACCCTAAATAATAAATAATAAGGCGTTTCGCCATCGAAACGCCTATATAGGAGGCTATAAAATCGCCGCCGCCTTTGGTCATTTCATTTTGCATGTTGTCGAGGTTCTTGAAGCTCTCTGTCTATAGCTTCTAAGCTTATCAAGTGTTTCTTAGGGTTTATAGTGTCTGAAACAGAAGGTTGAATCTGTTTTGTTCTTCAGTTTGAGCTTTCTCGTTCAGATAGAACTCTACAATGGAGGGAGATTTTCAAACGACATTCGTATATGAAGGCTCGTCTGGTCTTAATTTGGTGCCTTCGTTTCTGGATCAGAACACTGCAAATCTCGAGAAAATGCAGTTTCATTACGGTATGGATTACATTAGTACTACTAATTATGGAACTTCTTCTTTACCTGGATTTCCTGCTGTTGCTTCTTTGAATCCGGCAGTTTTCAGCTACTTCAGTGACGACTTGATGGATTTTCATCGAAAAGGGTTGAACAGAACTCAGTATACGCTTACAGAGAAGCTTCAAGTTCCGAAAACTGAACCGTTTGAAGCAGATTATGCATCAGGTAGTTGTACTGAGCCATGCAACTTCGAATCCGATAATCAGAATGATCGGAACTTGAAGCTATGCCGGCCGGTTTTTTCTCGTTTACCGGAGCTTCGTTCTGTCGAGAATGTTCCTCAGCAACAGGAAGGAGAAAAAGAAAAAGAAGAAGAAGAAGAAGAAGAAGAAGGAGAAGCTCGTGTTGAAACTGATAAGAAAGTAGTGTCTTCAACTCTGAAGCGTCTACGATCATACTCATCCTCGATTGATTCAGGCACGCTCGAGGCTATCTTTCAAAAGACTCCGATATTGATGAATCCGCGTTCTTCTTTCTTTACAAACGAATCATCAAATCCACAAACTCCATCTGTAATACCTCAAAGCGTGTTGGCTCGCCAGAGGCGGAAGAAGATAAGCGATCGGACTCGGAACCTGCAAAATCTGATGCCGTGGAAGAAGAAGATGGACATGGCGACGATGCTGGAAGAGGCGTACAAGTACATCAACTACCTGAAGGCGCAAGTTAGCGCGCTTCAATCGATGCCATGTGAGTCGAGCCTGTTCATTACCACTTCACAGTTGCCAGTTATGAAGAACCTCATCGGCGGGGGATTTCGTCGGTTGGAGCAGCTGAATCGACAAGAGCTGCTTCAGTTGCTGGTGAAATCTCCGGTTGCGCAGACGATATTGTACTCTCAAGAGTGCTGCGTTTACTCGTTGGAGCAGGTGGTTTCGCTGAAGAAGATTCTCGAGAAAAACAAGCTTCTGCAACAGATCTCTCTCGATTCTTCTTCTTCTTCTTCCAGACTGACTTGAAGTGATTCTTAACTAATTAAAGGTTATTTCCATGGCCATACGATCATCTTTTTTACTTGTTTACAAATGTTCAATTAGTTTTTGCTCCAATTAATAGCTCGGAAAGTGGATTACATAGAACAGAGTTACATAGTGTTACAGAGTGTACAGTGTTTTTAGTTTGAATTTGATGAAAACAGAGTATATAGAAATTTGATTTTCTTTGTGCGTTTTGTTTCGATGTTGAAAAGATGAAGTTTCATCCAAATCATTGTTTACAAGTGAATCGGTGAATTTTCTTCTCTTAATAATCCGATCCTTATCTACTTACTGTAACGCTTTAATCATGTTTTGCTGCTCATGATAGAGCATTAAACAGTATTTAAGAGGCGCACGCTTTGGAATTACTGCTGTAACTGCTAATTTAATCGTATATGGCGGCTTCTCCCTCAGTAATTTATTGTAGGGTTTCAAAAACGTGCTTTATAACATTCTAATTGTCGCTCAAATTTTTATGCTATTGGACCAAAGTACAAAATCTTTAGCCCGGCCCATATGTTGCTTCTTCACAATGATATACACATTTGGGAATGTTTTTCACTATGTTATACTTTTTTTTTCATGAGGTTCTTAAAGAATCAATCAAATTATTACTCGATTCCACAAATTCCTAAGGACGCTGGCACATCAACGGACGTGAGTTCTATAATATTATAGCGCATTGCTCGAGTTTTCAAGCACATCTAATACATAAGAGAAGCAGAACAAGCAAATCGTATATAAGCCAATATTTCAAGTTATACTAATTGATGTAGACACTTGGAAAATGGAATCCCTGAATTCCACTAGCATTCAAAGAGAATCCGCATCACGAGTACATGTATATATCCGACCCAAAAAAAAAGGCTTTATATCGTATTCTGTAACTCTATAACTGTCAAATATTCTGTTACTCCTCTCAATGCCAGGCAGAAGCTGAAATCAAGGACCTGTTCTTCCACCCCAACAGCATTGCCCCATCCTTCTCTATCATAAGGAAATTGTCAGAGTAATACCTCATAAGCCTCCTTATGACAGCATTTATATAGGGGCTCAAAGGGTAAGGCCGGAATCCTGCCATTGTCAACCTCGACTTCCACTTCCCGAGCAATTCATGCCGCTCAACCCTCTCTTTCTCCTCGCACGCAATTATGTTCACAATGTCTCTTGCTAGGCAAAGCTGCTCCACATTTATCCTCTCCTTGCTATCTCTACGCAATACCACATCAATTGACTCGAACATAGCCGAATAGAAGTTCAAGGTCTCCATGAACCTCGTGAAAAATGCAGTCGTGTTTGTATTCGACTCTTGCTCGACGAGAGTAGTAACCTTAGGTGATAATGACCGAACCATTCTAAGCAAGCCATCCCTTGGATTGTTCACATCAACACTCTCATCGGGTGTATGGTGAAGCAGCATAGCAAAATTCACCGCCAAAGCCTCCCCGGGCCTAACGTCTAGCATCTCCCTTGTGACCTCCGGAGCAAAAACAGGCACTCCATGGAATTCAATGGGGATGTTGAATTTTTGAGACATTGCTGCAAAATTCTTCCGAACCAGCTCCAAACCGTTACGACGGGAATGCCTAGAAACTGGATCATCAATCCCAGTGATTCGAACGTGGGGAGGCCCACCTGGCCTTGCCGCCAATGCTTGTATCAGAGTCGCCCACTGTGTTCCTTTAGCAATTTGAAAGTCAATTATATGGACTCTGTCCTCATCTTTAAATGCTTCAGCGATTGCTCCATTGGCGGCCATGTAACCGAACTTGAAGTATGGGCAGATATCATAAAGAGTGTACATATAAGATAGCAAGTCCTTGCTCTCCGGGTCTCTAGACCTTGGTGCGCGATATAGGTTCGGACCTGATGCCTCCTTCCTTGCAACTAGACCTTCCACAATGTATGCGCCAAGACGCTGGATTGGTTCTCCGGTAATGGAAACCGCCTTTCGAGCCTTTTGAATAAGATTATTAAAATCAATATCCCGGTCTTCTGAGAGAGCTCTTGCACATTCTATCAGTAGCTTGCTGAGATGATCCTTAGAAGGTGCCGGCATCATCACTTGATGCCCTTTTTCCGAGTAAGTATCATTATTCAACTTCCTATACTTTTCATTAGACCCTTTCAGAGGTTTAATCAAATGCAAACCTAGTTTGTTTATCTGGGTACAGGCTCTTGATCTTGGACTAAAGATCTCTGAATTTTTGTTCCAGCCTAAAGCAACATCTGCAGTGAAAATCTCATTTTTTTTACCAGTTTCATGGCCAAGTACACCCTTGACACAATTAACATCCTTTAATGGCTGACTTCCACTATTATACAACTTTGCAGATTCTAACAACTGGGTTGAAGAGGGTTCCATCTGCTGAAGGAAAGAACTGGTGATATCCAAAGGTGAATTAGCTGAAGGGCTTATACCTGAGAGATTCTCTGTTGAGCTATACTGCTCCCAGCTGCGGCTACCTAGTGTTGTGCTAATATTGTCAGAATCGAAGTGAGTGGAAAGGGGCGAGGTCGGGGAAGTTCCCGTGTCGAATTTCATGGTGCTGGTCATCCACTCAGAGATTGCCTGAGGGTATTCATAAGATAATTCTCTGTTTTTCACACCATACCTGAAAATCAGATGTGAATCCATGTTAACTTATCCAAACTGCATATCAGTAGCTCCAAGTCAAAATCCTTGGTTATAATAATTCACAAGTGGGCCTCTAAGAGCCCTTTGTCGTTGGTGAAGAACTTTCAAAACCTTGACCATCTTTTGCAGGGTGGCTCTTCCCTTCAAATTGAAAGTTCAACCTGCAAGAAGATAACACGTGTTGAATGATAAATTCCCACATAGTCATGGTACAGACTAAGGAAATTTCACTTCTCAAAGATTTGATTACTAAGAGAGTAGAGAGGCAAAAATAATAATAATAATAAAAAGAAATAAGTTGAGGAAGAGCAAATGTATGGAATAAACTGAAAAAAAACAGTAGCAATTCTATTGAAGCTGATTAAACCCTTTCTCACAGCATTCAAATTTATGCAGGGAAAAAATTGTAGAAAATTTCTTAACTATCATCATCAATATTCTACATACATGATTTTACCATTTTCAGAGAGCAGAACAAGCCAAAAAAAAAAAAAAGGGTTTGCAACAACTACTACTTCCTGAGTGCTCTGCTTTAGGGTGTCACTGAAGCCACCGCAGGAATCTGCTTTACAGAATTTTCCATTGGCAAGCTAGCAAGCTAGGAATTTGGTTCATAATCACTAAAGTTTAGTATCAGGTTCCAGAACATGTCATTATCTTGATTTAATTGAATTACATCAGAGAAGTAAAAAAAAATATCAGAACCTTCCCAAAAATCTAAATAGAATTAGGTCACAGCTCTTCTTGATTTAATTGAGTTACTATCTAATTCTATTACTTAATTTTTTTAATTTTTTTTATAGTAACTCAAGAAATTCCCATTTTTCCTTCTCTTCACAGTTCTCAACCAGAGAACACTACCATACCAAATCTCTTCTTCACACAAAAACCCCTAAAATCTAACTCTCAGATTTTAATCCCAAGTACCCTTTTCTTATATCTTTTAGCAGAACCACAGAACCCCACCAAAAGTCACTCTCCTACTTCCGGGCCACCAAATCTCCTAAAACTTCTGTTAAAAGGATTACTAAAAAACAATTAATAATAAAAACAGAGCATATAAAAAGTATAAAAATAAAATAAAAATCAACAAAATTGCCTCGAACAGAACAAATTTCCTACCTAAACCAACCCCGAAAACATTTTATATTATTTGCTGCAAAAAACACAAGAATTTCGAAATTCAATTAATCAAACCAAAATGCACCAAATAGAAGGAAAACAAAGAGATTATATATATATTCTCTCAAAATTTACCTGAATTCTTCATACTCAGGAGACTCTAGCTAATCAGTGATGTAATTCCCAGGAAGAATTCATGGCAAAGAGCGGAAGAAATATATATATAACAAGGCCCGGATTTATGAAGCAAAAGACGAAGAGAGGCTTAAAAAGGAGAGCTAATAAGTAACAAGAGAGACAAAAACAGAGCGATTTAGAAGAACTTAGATTCGTACGGAGAGTTAACGGAAAACATGGACTCCTCTCCTCCACGTCAATGACGTCAACTTAAACAACGGCGGCATCAGTACTTTTCTATCCATTGCTACCGGCCACAAAACCATTATCCAACTCCACATTTTTTGTTCCATTACTACTAAAGAGGAAAATATTATTTCCGGATAAAAAATTATAACTATAATATAATTATACATTTATATTTATTAAATTTATATAATTTATATATGTTAAAGTATGTAATAAATAATCTAATAAATATTAATGAGTAGTTACAATTTTATATAAATAGATAAATATTTTTTTTTAAATATGTCATTAATGACTCTTTTATTTTGAAATATCGTTTGTTTGTTGCATATAATTTTAAGATTTACCCTATTTCAATAGTTAAATAGAAAGTCATCAAATCTAAAAAAAATAGATCTTATCTTTTAAATTTAATTTTTGTTTGAAAGAGTCTTTTCAAAATATAATTTTAAGAATCGTTTTTTTATAAATTGATTCTTATAGTCACTTTTTCAAAAGACGATTCTCAGAGTTATATTCTGACAATACACCGTTATGTCAAATACTAAAAAATAATTATTAATACATACAAGACATAACTTAATCTGCTGCAACAGTACTTTAAATAAGAGTGGAGTCGATATTAAAAAGATTTTTCTAAACGAAAATTGAATTTAAAAAAAAAAACCTATTCAACTAAAGTATATTTCAAAACTGTACATCTTACGGGTTGTATCTCAAAACCAAATTTTCAAAAAAATATTACTAGACAGATAAACTTTGTGATTTTTCTCTTGATGACGTGTCTTACTGGGTAAAATGGAGCAGAGTGGTGTACAGAAAGGAATGTGGTACAAGGGATCCTCTGAGGATGACAATGCGTTGTAAGTGACAGGTTGGGTGTGGTTGCTGACAACCACGTGACAAAAACGTGACATAGGTGGGACCCAGTTCGGGTTAATTTAAAAAAAATTAAAAATTAAAAAAATAAAGAGTGGTGGGCCCAAGTGAAGAGTGGCGCCACGACACGCGTGACAGAAAAGATGGAGAGTGACACGTAGAAAGCACTAATTATATAATATTTTTTTTTGAGTTTCAAACTCTTTAAGGACACTTCCTTCTTATTCAAAGTTGAAGTTAAGCTAAAGGAAGTGAAGATGCTTTTTCTTTTTTTCTTTTTTTCTTTTCTTTTTTTTATTTCTTTTTAAATATATTTGTTTTATATGGAGAGTAAGCGCTTGAGTGAAGAGATTAATGGGAATTAATGAAATATATATGGGACAAATTAATTAATTAATGGGATTGGTGAAGAAAGGAGGGGGATATGAAAATGATTTTTACTTTTTTTGGGGCCATAAGAGTGCAAATAACATCTCTCTATCTTGACCCAATACACTGAACATTATATTTTAAAATATATTAAAAGGGTCCCATTTCATAGGAATAATTTATTGTCTTTTTCATAGTTATACAGAGATAATCCATTAAATTTCAAGTTCATCCATCATGATCTTTGGATTTTGGATTGCTACGCCCGTGATTGCCTCCAATTACAACACATTGGATATATCACCAATTCATTCACAAAAAAAAAAAAACTCAAACACTCACACACACACACAATATAAATTTTGTATTTTGAAGTTATAACAAATATTATAACATTTGCAATTAACTTCTAAGTAGTTCTTATCTTCATACTACATCTTTTTTGGAAACCTTCCAATAAGATTGATTTTGTCAAATATGAATTCTTTAGAAATTTTGATATGAGTATTTCGTAATTGAATAATGTTATATGTATATTAAATATCAACGTTATTTTTTAATACTAATACTGAATCTTTTTTAAATATTTGAAAAATATGTATATATTTTAAAAAATTTTATAATATACATATACTTTTAAAATATTTAAAAGAATTAGATGTCAACTATATATAAAACATTTTGCTTTGTAATTAAATTATGTACTCTAATGCCCGTGGTTTAAGATTTCCATGGAATGGAGAGCCATATATACATTATATAGTTGGATTTTATTCCTTTTAAATCAGTCAATAAAGTCGATGTTAATCTAATATATTTTACTAATATTCTTATATATATTAGGTTGTGGACTTCAAACAAGTGGGACTTGTTTATTAATTCAAACATATATATATATATATAAACAAATCAACGCAAATTGAACCAAGTTGTACGTACACTATAATTGATTAGTTAAATCTTTTTATTTGAACTGATTTAATTAATTAATTCAAGTTTACTCGTGAAACATGCAGATGAGCACAGAATTGTCGCGCGTGCACGCTACCAGTAGAATATAATGTTTGATCACTACTATAAGGATCTCAATTTCCAACCATGAACCAAAGTCAATAAATATAAATATTTATATCTATCCATATGCATGCAGTTTTCAAGATTTCAATCTGAGAACACCACTATAAATTAATTAAGCAAATTAATCAGATAAAAGATGGTAGAATAGAACGTTGCCTTGTTTTGTTGATCATGCTCCAATTAAGTTAATTAATTTAATCTGTTATTAATATTTTTTTAAAATTTAATATAAAAAATATTATAATATATATAGAGGTAATAATATAAATCACGACACGATAACACGACTTGAAACGATACGAAATAAACGGATTTGAGTTTTGCATAAACAGGTATGAGTCAAAATATGTTAAATACAATTAGACACAATTAAATTTCAAGTTAAAATAAGATAGACCTGTTAAATTTAAAATTGACCTATTTAATATATTTATATTTTATATTAAAATTTATATTATGTGTGAAGACTTTAATTTTATAATATTTTATTTAATCTATATTAATTTAATATTTATATATGATAAATAGGTTAGAATAAACTTGTTTAAGCTTTAAAAGTTATAAATATATTAACATGTTTAACTCGTTTATTAAACGTATCAAATTTGAGTTTACATGTAATGACACATTATTCAAACGTGTCGTATTTTAATTTATAATATATTTTATTATATAAAATTATGACACGATCAATTGTAACCCCTAAATATATATTATATATATATCCATTTTGACTTTTGGTACTACCCATTTGGACTTTGGGTAGCCACTACATGTGATGTGATATAAATTGCCCATGGACAGCATGGAGTACTTAACAATAACAATTTACCCACTAAAAGATGCAAACCTAATAAGTACATGAGATTAATTATTAAATTATGAAAGAAAATTCGAATCTTAAGATGAAAGGAAATTGAATCTTAAGTGTACTAAACAGCGATAATGGAATATTTGAGAAGCATGCATAATTTCTTAAGAAAAAATTTTATTAAGTTGAGTTGAGTTGTATTTGTAAAATATTTTAAAATATTTTAAATTTTATTTTATTTTTTATTAATTCTTTGTAGTATTTAAATCCATGCAATCAATGTTTGAAGACTCGAACAAAGAAATTAAAAGATCATGACATTTTTTATTTTATTTTTTGGTAGATTGTTGAATTTATATGAATTAAAACAATAGTAGTCTCCTATCTATCACATAATATGGTTCATAATGTGCCACACGAATATAGAATATCTCATCCTCAATAGTATCATTATTTTAAGAGTAAAACCCCATACTTCTACCTAAAACTTTGTACTATCGTTAATGCATTTAACCTTAGAATAGGAATCCGGTTGGTTTTTTCTTTTCTTTTTTTGTTCTAACCTATTTGTAAACAAATAAAAATAAAAATAAAACATATAATTAGTAATATTTAGATACATCTTCCTGGATATATTTAGAATTTATATAGCTTACCTTGTAATTGTTATTTATAGAAAAAATTAAATAAATATCTCTATTATTAATAAAGTTAATTACCTTTTTTTGTTCACTCTACTCCCAATACTCCTAATTTAATTTGATTTGTTTTTTATTTTAAATCCATTCAAGTCTCAATCCATCTCCATTTCTCAATTTTAATATTTTTTAAAATATATATTTAAAGTGTACATTCATCCAATCTCTCGAATTATATGTTAGTAGATGATTCCAGGTAATTCGATAAAGTTTAATTAATAGTGATACGTGACTTAATGTACCCTTTAAATGTTATTTTAACATTTTCATTCATTAAATCTATTTTTTTTTTCTCTCAATCTATATATGTCGAGCTTTCTAAAAACATAAGTTGATATTATTGACTATTTTGCTTCGTTTGTTGCAAAAGGGCATAAAGGGTTACAAACCCAAGAACTGGAACCGCTACATAAAATTATTTAATTACATCCCCCAAGGCCCTAACTAAGGAATATATACTGAAAAAAATACAATTAGAAAGGAAAAAAGCTGAATAAGATAAAAATAGATTTGAAAAAACTTGACAGATTTCCAATGCCATCCTTGAACATGAAGCAAGCAATTTGCTCAGCAGATTTAATTCAAAGGCAGCCACTGTGTTATAGTGTCAGAACTTTGGCAAAAGTAATCAATCCTGTTGGAGAAAAGAAACTGCAGGGTAAGTTGTCTTTCATGGTCTTTATCATAAGTCAATCGTTTTACAGATGGCGAGCCTTGGTCAAGCCTCTTGGCAAGCCATGGAACTATCAAGGAGACATATATCACCAAAAGTCAAGTCTTTAGGAGGGTCTCACTTGGCCACTGACTCATTTTAATGGGCATTCTGAATTTTATGACAAAACATATAGAAAAAAAAAAAAAAAAGATTTTTATTTCAATGGAATTCCTACCTACTTTGCTTAATTGGGTCTTTAATTATTTAGAAAAGTATCTTAACATTTCAAGGAATCTGATGCAAGGATTTTGTTCTAAAGTGCGAATGAGAATAATATCTGAATTAGCTTTTCAGACAAGAATATGAGTGTTCATATGTATATAACTCTGCAATATCTTTTGGATTGTTAATAACCAAATGGGCACAAAGTAGCCATAAATTCGTAGGAGAACACAAGAAGAAAGTTGATTGAGTTGGGACTTTGATGTAGTGGTTTTTATGATCACTTGACTAATCCACTAATTGCAGAAAAGGTTAAGAGAGTTCAACTAAGTTGCAAAGGTATTTCTACCATTGAACTTGGAGTCTAATAATAAACTCAATCACTTGTTTACATATTCCTACACGCAATTATGATATTAGATTACTTTGATTTCAGCTTGGAAATTAAAGAACTAGGTTTTGCCTTATCATTTTAGGAATTTTTGAGGGTTAAGAAACATCCATGAAATTTGGAATGTGAAAAAGAAAGGACAAGATTTCCAAATAATAAGAACAATTGATTAATTTGTAAAAGATGTTATGTTTACCAACACATGATAGGTCAGTTGGTTGATGAACTAAGTATAAGTAAGATTGAGGTTCAAGTTTCGAATTCGAGTTTGAACGTGCTCTTATTTATCTGTTTCTTTTAAGAAGGCCAGCCTAAAACGTCATTGTCATGCCTAAGTCCAAAAAAATTAGTCTCGCATAAAAAAAAGAAGAACACTTTCTGAATGCCGAAAAGTCGATGTCAACAAAATAAATAGAAAGATGTTCTGCTTTTTGTATCCATGAAACAAATTAAAATCCAAGGAAGCTCTCCATGCCATTTTTTTTTTTTAATTTCAACAAATCAATCCAATCCAACCCAAGTATACCTCATGATATTTATAAACTTCAATACTTATTTTATAAGATAATATTATTGTGTTATAATTAAAATAAAACACCTAAAATTTATTTCTTTTTTAATATCAATTATTACTTTGTATTGATGTTTTTATTACTTAAAACTAAATTAAAAAATTTATCATAACCTTTCTCAATAATAAAATACATTATTAATGAAGTTTGTCCAATTTCTTTACTCTTATATTCTTTTAGTTAATTTGTTTTAAAATTATTGTAATACCTAAAGCCAAACCCCAATATGACCAACCCAAACTATTTTTGAACTGAATTGAGTTGGGGTTTAAGGAACATTTTGGGTTGAGTTGGGTGGGGGAAATGCGTAACCCGTTACAGCCTTGTAAAACACCTCTGGTTGTTTGGTTTTTCTTGGATTGGGCCAGAATTCATATATGGAAATAAGGCCTCCATGGTTCCAATCCAAACTCTTACTTCTTGAATACCAACTCAAAATTTTGTAAATTAACCCAAGCTCATTCAGAATATTAAATATTTTTTTAATTAACATTTTTATTAGAGTCATATATTATTATTGAATTACATAAAACTTTATGAATAAAATAATATTAATCAAAAGATTATTTAAAATTATATTTATATTTATATTTGACTTACAAATTTTAGACATATTCATATTTGATTTAAAAATTAGCTTAAAAAATAAGAATTTAAAATCAATACATTAAAGTAAACCAATCCGAAATTATTGAGTTAGATTAGAGGTTTAGGGGTTTTATTGAATTGGGTTGGTTTAAGATTTTTACAACCTGACTTAATTGAATTGAGTTGATATTTAACCTTAACCCGACTGAACTCAACGGGCGCCTAACTTATGTTCTTATAGGTAACTCCTGTTATTCACTAATTAAAATAAATCAAAATATTAGCTTGTAAAAATTTGTATAATAATTATATATTTCTTATCTCTTCACAACAAATAGAGAATAAAATTGAACAAAGAATAAAGAGTTATAAGTTGGTAGTCCAAATTTAAAAAATTCATGAATTTCATAAAAATAAAAAATAAAAACAAGTAACAAAAAAACTAAATAAATAAACTCCACTATAAGTATAGAATATATCCATAGTGTAGCATAGATACACATATATATTTGACTTAACCGGCTTTTAAAGACTAAAAGGTTCACGTGATCGACGGCTAAGAATGCTTAGAGATCAGTAGCAGAATGTCCCCGTGTCTCTGTATCTGATCATATCTTCCTTAGCTCCGAGGCCTCCTAATCTTGCAACATTTTATCTTGTGGAAGAGTAGCAGTAGCAGCAGCAAAATCAGTGGAGAAGCCAAGAAATGGCAGCCATGGTTGCGCTTCAAAGCAGCTTCACTTCTCTTCCCCTCTCGTCCAATTCCTTCTTGGGCCAACGTTTCTCACCCTCACTCTGCCCTGTCCCAGTATGCGCTCTTTCTGCTTAATGGGTTTTTTATTTTTATTTTTATTAATATCTGCATTATCTGTTCTTTAATCCCTTACTATCTTCTCGAATTTCATGGATTTTGAGGTTTTATAGCACAATAACTGTGAATTTCTTTTTTTTTTTTTTTAATAACTGAAAACTATTCTTTTAAATCAGAATGGACTTGCTGGGTCTTTCTTTCTTTCTTCATCTGACTTTTGTGCTTGAAAAAATTTAAGTTTGTTGAAAATTCATATGGGTCTTGTGTTAATTGAGCTACAAGTCTTTTTAATTGGTAAATGGGGCAAAAAACCCAGTGGGAGAAACAGCTAAAACTATGTGATTATCCAACATAAATGGGCATCAATCTTTGAGTAGTCTTCTTTTCATTGTCTCTAAAACCCCTTTTATTTCCACCATAAAAATTCCCTGTCTCAGGATTTCTTATGGAAGCTGGAACATTTTTTAGGGATTGGCATTCTTATTATGTGATTTTTGCATTCAAACTGTTTGGCTACTTCTCCTATGTTGTTTGACATGTGGACAGCAAATTGAGTTGGTTTCCTGGTGTTAAGTGCACTTTAGGCACAGTTATATGAAGTCAATTATCTTCTTAGGAGAAAGCTTACGTTGTTTGATTGATGCTACTGTTTAGGTGTTAATAAGGAAAGGGCAACTTGTGGGGATTTCTTTTAGGCATTGTGTCCCCTTATTCGAGCAATTTATAAGAAATTGGGAATCCAGATGATTCAGTGATTGGTTTGTCAAGGCATGCGAATTATGACGTGTGTTTTTCCCTTTTGCGGTGCAAGATTCATTTTTGAACTTCGGCTCTGCTGCAACTTGATCAAGTTTTCTCCACCTTCACCCGTCGTCTAAAAGTGATAAATTTTCTTTTTCTTGTTAATGAAGATAGGTTTATCTTCATCCTTATAATCTGAAATTTGTTTCCTAATTTTTGAGTTTTGTGTAGCATTACAATGTCATTGTAATATGTGGCTCAGATGCCTATTTTAGCAGAAAAAATGGTGTCAATTGAGCTTGCTGGTGGATTTAAAATGCCCTCTGTGGTTATTTAGAACCATAATTTAATCCACCTAAACAATGGAAAGAGATAAAAGGGAACTATGATTTGTATCAAAGGAACTAAATCAGTGCATATTCTCCGTTTTCCAGTCTTATCAGAAAATCCCTTCTAACACAACTCATATGTTTGATATGTGCAGGCCAAGTCTGTGAAAAAGCCATGCCTTATTGTAATGAGGGTTAGTATATCTGATATGATATCATACTTTTCTTTTTCCCCAATTCCTTTGAAATCTTTATAATGAAAGAAATGGGAAGACTGAAGAAACAAGAAAAACAGAGAACAAGCTGTGCTTTCCCTATCTAGTGTAGTAGTTAAATTCTAGTTAGTAGTAACTGGCTGATAGCCAAGTTCCTGTCTGAAATGACAAATGAATTGAGGGTACTGAACACCACCAATTGATTGTGGAGTTAGTTGCCTCATTCTGGATTTTAAAATTTTTAATGATCCAGATTGTCAAATCAGAAGCATCCTTCAATAATTTAATTTATAATCCATCTTAATTGTGAGCATACTGGATCATATAGCATTTACTTTTAGTGTGTTTTCTTACTTGGTGTAGCTTAAGCAATGGGAGCGCAAGGAATGCAAGCCTAACAGCCTCCCTGTGCTACAGAAAATGCATGTGAAAGTTGGGGACACAGTGAAAGTTATCTCTGGGCACCATAAGGGAAAAATTGGAGAGATTACTAGGTTATTCAAGCATAATAGCTCTGTAATTGTCAAGGACATAAACTTGAAAACAAAGCACATGAAGGGTAAAGAAAAAGATGAGCCAGGGCAGATTATTAAGGTTAGCCGCATGCTTCCGTGTCTTCATAATTTGCGCATTTCTAAATTCTAATATGCACTATGTTGCAAACCACTTGCCTAAAAGCTTTAGCTGATAAGTAGAGGTCCAACTATGTATATCAAGCGAATAAACATAGACATTGACACTCCCCCTCTTGTGTATGATGCCATGTGGATTAGATTTATAATAGGGAGGAAAGACATGATTGATAAATGAGATAAACAAGCATATTGAGGTTTGAACATGAGACCTCCAAAATAAAATTGCTCTAATAACATGTTAGAAAACTGAACCTAAAAACTGTAGCTGTCAAGTTTGGGCCTAAACTATGTATGTCAAGTGAATAAACATAGACATTGACTCTAGCAAGCTTTTGAATTGAGAAATCGAAGAATTTCTAGTTTCTTGACTCTACTATCATAGAAATACTGTTGGTGGTTTAATCACAAGTTTGCATTTTGAAATTGGTTTTGCAGATTGAAGCGCCTATTCATAGCTCAAATGTGATGCTATACTCTAAAGACCAGAATGTAGCAAGCAGAGTGGGTAATAAGATCCTCGAGGATGGAACGCGAGTCCGTTACCTCGTGAAAACTGGGGAAATTATAGACAGCAAAGAGAAATGGGAGAGAACGATCAAAGAGAAAAAAGTGGAAAAAGAGAAATCTGAGGCCTAGGACCTTGTTCCAATTGTTTTTGTACATGTAGTTACTAGAATACTTTTTCGTCCTCTCTACCTGTTTTCCCTCCTTTTCTTTTGGTTTATTAGGTCATTTTTTTCTGTGTCAGTGAAGATGGTTTTTTCTTCCTTGAGTGGATTCTTTATATAGATTCTTTGCTAATCATGTTCAACAAATTCACTTTCATGGCTTGGATCATCTCATATGAACAAATAATTCAAAAGCTCAACCATCAAATCCTCAAATACATTTCTTTTTTTCTCTACTTGAATTACTGCTTTACGTAAATATTATGTAGGCGTTGCTGTCACTGCAAGACACATCAAGATCTTTTATTTTGCAGTATGGAGGCTCTAATTTATAGATGATCTTGTTATAATCTTTGGTTCTGATGACAAGATTTGCATCTCTGGTGTTGTCAAAGCTTGAATATGAGGTTGGGCTACTCGATTCCATTGAAAATTTGCTGAAAGAAAAAGGTTATCTCTTCTGAATCCTTCTTCCAAAAGCCAAAGTCATGAAAACATATATTGCAATTTTGGATTTCATGTTTAGTGTTGGAAGTGCTCCCTCAGTATTATGCGAACTTGTAGTGGTTCATTTTGTTCTCTTGGATGCAGAACCATAACAAAATAAACTCAAAAACCAGATCTTTTAGTTTTATTTTTACCACCACCATAAGTTAGGAAATTATGTCTGCTTAACTATTTTAAAATCAAAATAACACTTCTTGTTACTTTTGATTCTTAAGACCCAAAATTCACAGGAGCAAGAACATGGAAGACAATATCACAACTGGGCATAGCTGCATTGAATATTTTTGGATCATTCAACTCTCATATATTGAATTTCTTATTAAATTTTGAACCAAGCTTGGGCGGCCATAGGCCCCAAGAAGCTGATTTGGGGACTGTTCATGTATTTATGAGGCAAATGTACTTGGGACCTTCTGAAACTTTTCGTGAGAAGCAGCAACATTGATGAATTCACTGCAACCCTTCTTTTCCGAGGTGTGATTCTTTGATCTCTAGCATCACACGTCGAGGCGTGATTGATGGCCCGCCTAATATTCAAGATAGAATAGCATTAAATTTAAAATAGAACAGGAAATTAGTAGGGACAAAAATACTAAGTGAGACAAGGATGTATGAGACAACCACCTCTGCTTACACAAACCAATACGACACCCAATTCTCCTTGATTTTCCTTCATTTTTTGGACTGTCTTTTCTCTTAATAAACACAAGTCGCTCATCAGGACCACATGCCCCTTTGGTACTTAGCAATACAGAACATGACTATTAATATTTCTGCTTTGCAACTGCAGCATTGCAGGGTGAGGAGTACACCACAAGACACAGATTTGAATGAAGGGCATTTCCAGGAAGAATGCTGGTTTTGGCATATTAGTATTTAGGTCTAAAGATTTGAACATAACATAGATTTCAAACATTTAAACATCAAGAACACACTATGGAAAAAGCTATCTTTGGCGGTATTTGAGAGGACTCTTACAAGTCCAGGGGAACTTAATGATCAACTTCTTATAAGGGCCAACAAGAAGACTTGACTCTCCGTTGATAGCCACAATACCTGTTGAGTTTGTTACCAGTTTGTGAAAAGATTGAGAGCAATTGGATTTCTAGTTTCTAAGCCGTTTTTTTTTTTTTTTTTTTTTTTTTCTGGAATGGTAGTTTCTAAGATGTTGAAGTTTCATATGAGACAATGCCTTTCTTGTATTTTTTTATTTTTCTACTTGAATATAACCTATGTTCAACCTTTTGAGATCGATATATATGATTATTGTCGAAGGAGTTCAGAATCAAAATGTGAAGAGTCTACCCAAGTTCTATAGTTTCTGCACGCAAGCAAGAGATGAGCATCTTCAGAATTCTTCAATGTGATACCACATGAAGCACCTAGTCATGTTAAATTAGAGGAGTAGGGCGGGCAAGTGCATTTTTTTCACCAATGCTCAGTGCATGAAGCTCCCACCTATGCAAGGTCCAGGGAGGGGTCATACCACTTTTTTAAGGCTCCTCTTACCATCTTGGAAAGAATCAAGATCCATCAAGATGTATAAGAAAACAAGAATGGGACTATTGTGTGGTGTTTTCATCCTCTAGAATTGTTATCGACTTATCTCTCTAGAGAACCATTAGGTAAAATTATGAACAGCTTACCAAGAGGAGAAACATTTTAACGACTCTTCAGCTGCCTTTGAGATATGTAGATTCCCAACTGTCAAGAATAAGAAGTGTTGACAAATTTGGCTACAATATAAAATGTCAAACCGCATAAATAGATTACCGAATGAATCATAGAGAACCTTGAGCTAATATTATGGACATGCTTGAAGACATATATGCCATCCTCCTAAAGTAGAATTTTATCTCATGTATTAAGATGATAGAAGGATCAATATCCTACAAAAAGATGTGGGAAGTTGTAGCTAAACACATCATCAATCCATACAGGGGCACAGAAAAGAAAAACAAATTTCCACAAATCTAAAAAAAAGAAAGAAAAGAAAAGAGGTTTTTCTTCTCTCAGGGTTTACAGATTACCACAAAGCAAGGAAGAAGAGCTCTTGGGTTGAGTAAATAAAGTTCCTCAATATTTGAATAAAGACCAACTTTCCCAGCTAGTGAATCGAAACCAGATTGACCAGCAAGTTCTTGAATATTCTCAAGAGGTCTATGGACCCTTCCAGCAATCACTCTACACACTATCAAAGCTTTCTTTACGGATGGATCCTCTTCAGTTTGTTCTATAGACTCGAAGGCTCTTCCACTGGTTGAAGTCGTGAAAACACCCAAACCGCCATTAAGTAACTTCTTGGAAGAGAACCCATGTCTTATAATTCTACATACATTGCATTTTTCTGATAAACAGAGATTGGAGGAGCCGTTCATGCCAAGCGAGCACGCCACAGTTGTTCCATGGAACCTCAATAGTTCATTTCCATCAGCCAGACATCGCGGGTGTTTCTTGGGAAGTTTGCTCGCTTTGATCTTAACCATCTCCCTATATTCCTCAAACCGAGCGAGTGTTTTTTGCATATTGTGGACCTTCAAAACCCTCTCAATTCGCCAACCATTGCTATCAGATTTCGACCAGCTTGTTCGGCAAATTATCTCAACGATTTTGCGAGATGAGTCTCCTTCAACAAGTTCAGTAACTGCCCAAATCAGAGAGTACCATGTGAGTCTTTAACGACATGCTGTAACAAAGCTATAAAAGAAATGACAAAGCATGTTTAAATTAAGAAATTTGGTGAATCAAACCAATTCTTCATTTCCGTGGATATATGGAATAAATACTAACTGTCAAGAATTTACATAATTTAACTGTGGATAAAGCTGGACTAGAGTGATTATAACATCTAATCTTTAATTCTTAGGAAACTTTTACTTTGATGAATGTTAGAACTTGTAGATGGAGCTGTAACAAAGTGAGGAAAACTAGAAATATGATGTAAATAACTAAAATTAAAATCAATCGAGAACAACCCCTTTTAAGAGCTGAACTGCATTGAAATAAAAAGAAGTTCCCCCAATAGACACACTTTGAATGCTTAAAATTATTAATCTAAATGCAACACCAAAAAGACTCTTGAAAAAAACTAGAGGTCCCAAGAAAAACTCAACCAAAACAAGTGAGAAAAATTCATAATTATACTTCAAATGAATTTATAAAACCAATGCAATTTCACAAAACAAAAAAATAAATAAATCTTCAAACGGAGAAAAAAGGAACACTGAAAATTGGTGTATATGAGAAGATATATGCCTAAAAAAAACAACAAAATCATGAACAAAACCATTATCATTAAAAAAATAAAAAAGACTCAACACCTGCATGCTTGGAGAGATGATGAGCTTCAACAGCTTCCCACTTCCCAAATTGCTCTCCACACTTATGGCAACTCACGGTAGCTGACCCATTTGAATCAACACCATGAAAGGCCTTAGGGTTTGGAAAAAGCCCTCTATCACCAAAAGTTGCAGAACCTCCAAATCCAGAGCCTTCTCTCTCAGAAAGCAAGCTTGGAGACTTTCTTGGTGGTGTAGCTGAGCTCCTAGAAGATGGATTATAAAACTGCATAAAATGGTGGCCTCCAGGACCAGGAGTCCCGGGCCTAAGTGTTCCCACAAAGGTTGAACCACCACCACCATCAACAGCACCAGAACCACCTTCATGATACCCTCCAAAACCAGTAATCTTAAGCTCACACCTGGAATTACTAAGAACTACTTCATGGGTTATTGGGTTTATCAGTTCACTGCTCCCAATAGATCTTGGGCTACATATTGGAGCTTTTTCTGAGTGCCTTTTGCTTCCATGAATGACATCTTTGAGGTTTGATATTGACCTTGAACAACCAGACCTACCTGTTCTTTTAGTCAAGATTGTGCTCAAATGGTTCCTGGCCTTTGGATCATAAACATCTGATGGCTCTGATTTACAATACAAGGATCTCTTTAGAGACATCCAAACTGTTGGCATCTTCTTCTTCTCCTCCTCTTCTACTTCAATGTTCCATACTTCTTCTCTGAAACTTCTTTCTGTTTTTAACATTTTTTACCTTCAAAAGCTCATCAATCTCCATTGTTATACTACTTGTGATTTTCATATCTGTCCCTGACCAATCACTGAACTGTGTATAATATAAGAGAAGCCAAAAAATCAAGATGGGTCACTTCAAATTTTGTCACACAACCCTCTATATCTGCCACTGGTATTTCAAAAAATCATATGAAACTGCAAATTCTTGAAGAATGGAGCTCAAATCCTCAAAGAGAAAACTTTAGTGAGTACAATTTTTTGTGAAAACAATCCAACTAGCTTATAGATTAAAAAGGGAAATCTAAAAGAAAATAATCCATTTGGGGAGCTTTTGAGAAATGGGTATTAAATAGAAATGAAGAAAAAGGGAAGGAGATACCATATAAAAAGTGAAAACATAAAGCTAAGAACCAAGAAAATCCATTAAAGAGTAAGCAAGATACAGAACTTAAAAAGAAGAAGAAGAAGAAGAAGTCGAGTGTGTTCTAGTGATAGAATGTGGATGAATCTAAAGGAAAATCTGAAAGAGAGTGAAAAAGTAGAGACAAAAATTGACTTGTTTTCACTTGAATTCCATTCGTAAAACAAGCTGTGGAATCCGGTGCATAAAATAGGCAACGTACCAGCACTCCCATAAAATCATCAAATACACTTAATATATATATTTTTTTTTAAGTTTTATGGCCACATAATATATTAAATGTAAAACGTTTGAAAATACGAATTTTTAGAGTTATGGTCGGTAACTTTTTGTGGATTTATATAAGGGGTCTCAATCTTTTGAAAATAAGATTTTGGGTACTCTTATAGATGAAATTAATGATTACATTTTATAATTTTGACCATTGATAAATTTTTTTAAAAATTATAACTTTTTCATCTCAACTATGATTTGAGCAATTTAAAAGACATTAAAAATATTTTTTCTTCATCTTACTAATGCATTTTGAATCACTCAAATCAGAGTTAAAATAAATAATTTATTATTATTTAAAGTTTATTTATTAATTAATAAAAAAAGTTTACCTTTTAAAATATTCAAATTGAAGATAAAATAAAAAAATTATAATTTTTTTTAAATTTATCAATGGGCAAATGAGAGAAGAGAAGAGTAAAATTATAAAATATAATTCTTGATTTAATTGATAATTGAGATTGATAGTTGAGCTAATAATTTGCATCAGGACTCAAAATCTAATTTTTAGAACATTAGAACCTATGCTAAAACTCCCTTAAAAATAATATTTCTCCACACTCCATTAGTATATACATCATTTATAACAAAAAGAAGTGTACCAATCCAACCCAACCGGTGAGATTAATTGTCTTCCATTTAAGTCACGCCCCTGTAATTGATTATCTGTGTAACACAAATCCCAAGGCATTGCTAAAATTTCCTATTATATTAAATTTAGTGTATAATGTGTATCTTACCATCATTTTTCAATTTTCTTTTCCTTTTATTAATGGGATCTTCTATCTCTTATGTTTTTTGATCTAAAGTCGTGTATCTCCAGTTTCGACCACCATTTCGGCAGAAAATAATGGGTAGAACAATAATGGTGTTCGAGATGGATGAAAATCATGAAACTATATAAATGTATATAATAATCATGGTTATTAAATAAAGGTAAAAAATAAAAAAAAATAAAAAAAAAATGCAAACTTATAAATATTCTGTTGTTCAGTTTCCTCAATTAATTAAATTTAAGAAGAATATAGCTATCAATTAATACTACAAATTAAATTATATCCAAGTAGAGGCATTAAAGATTATGTTCTTTTACATTCTAAATATATATTTATGATACCCAATTTTAAAACTACAATAAATTAATACAAAAATGTGGAAATATATTTTAATTTTTGGGGTGTTTAATTTGTTGAGTTTGGATGATATAAGAGGTAGGTCCAGCCATTTTTGAAGTGGGGTTCTTGGCGTTTGAGAATGAGAGGTACAGTAGTAATGGCTGCTACTTTAAATGTCTGTAAAAAAAATGAAGTTTAGAATAGGCATGGGACCAATATGTTTCCTTTTAAGCTGTGCCCGGGCCACTGCCCTGGTTGTGGTTCTAGTAATTCCCTAATTAAGCTTGCTTCCTCCTCCTTGCATCTACTTAAAATTGTTTGTATTCTCAAAATTAACTGAAGATATTTCATACACCCTGAAAGCTAATATACCAAATAAGACAAAGATGCAAAATCAAACCCCACCACCCAACCATACAACAAACTCCTTGTAGCCTTAAAGTACTTAATTATATATGGCCTATAAATGGGAATTTTTATATGTTTGAGTTTAATTTAAAATTTAAGAATTCAACACATGCACATGAATGCATGTGTAGTAAACTTGAGAACGTGCTCATTGGAATCGTTTTTGATAATCAAAGACATTAGTTTTAGTTTAATGAGGTTAAACGAAATTCAACACATCAAAGTCCCTTGCCTCTCCTTTTCTTATTTGATTATAAGACAAGCCCAGCGGGCATTACAATTCAACTTTATAAAATATTATCCTAATTACATAAAATCAACTACATGTATGAATCTATAGTTATGTATAAGTGAAAGCAGCACTGGAACCAACAAGTGGTTGGTTTAATAAAAACGGACGGAGTCCCAAAATCATCCCTCTATAGAAGTTTCAAGTTATAATTATTAAAGGTTCCCTCGTTAGTAAAGGTCGAACGATGACTAATACCATTTTCGAAGGGTCTGGGAATACCTCCATGGAAACCCAAAAAAAAAAAAAAAAAAAAAAAAAAATAATAATAATAATAATAAGACACTTGAAATGTAATAACTTTAGGGTTGTCTGTCACAAAAAGAAGATAAAAATGGCATGAAAGTTGTAAACGGGTAATATTTTGGTGCATTTAAGAAGCTTACTCCATTAGTACCTAACAACCCCCAGCATAAATTTATATAAAAAAAAGAGAGTAAATAAATGGAAAACTTTATATTTTTAGCAGTGATCACCACCAGTCTTTGATTGTGCAGATCTTGGTGCCTTGTGCACATAATTAAATGATATAAGAAAAAATTATACTACAGAAATCAAAGGTAGAGAGAAAAATAATGGCACATCACGTCTTATGGTTTTATAAATAAAATTTAAAAAAGTCAAAAATTTGAATCTATAGATAAAACTTTTCTTTTCTCCTATGTTAATAATGTTTGACCTCAATATCATTTTCAGTTGAGCAGGTTATTCATCCAAATGAGACAGGAAGCAATAACTAAGTTTCCAAAGGAAATTTATTTATTTATTGAATCCATGACCCAAAAGGTTCAAACTTCTCAGCAACTATCAGTCAGGATTGCATTAAAGAGGGGGCACATGTTCAGATTCTACAGCTCAAAACAATAATACTTATTCAAAGAAGAGAAGATGGTGGAATTAAATGCCATTGATGTGTCAATGTATCTATAATTTATTTCAGCCATATATCAAGACCAGAAGTTTCAGGGACACACAACTGTTATAGAGTTGGGGTTTGGTTGTATTAATAGCTTTCCCACTCTGATGCACCGGGCGATCTGTCCAAGGCTTGCATGCATGTCTCTCATCTCCGATCTCTATAAAACCAACAATGAAAATTATACTGATGATGCCCTTGTTGTCGTATGGGACCCTGGATGCAGCCATGCACGTTGCATTAATTACTAGTGCTAAGTTATCTGAATTTGGGCAACACAACAAGTGAGCCAATGCAGCATTCGCACCCTATTTATTTTGAGAAGCAACAGATATCTGTTTCGTTTTCCTAGTTTAGCACCCAACTTGTTCCTTTCTGAAAAAATCTGGGTGTCAAACTCAGTTGGTGTACTTGAACATCGCTTGTATAGGACGGCTCTAAAACGATCTAAAGGACTTGAGCTCATGAATACACGGCACCTGAGTCCCTGTAGCATCGTCTGTCCTCACCGAGAACTCTATGGAATGACCCACTTAGCATGAGTCTCGAATTCATCTATCCCGATTCTTAAGGCGAGTTCCTGACCATCGCACTAACCCTAAGTTTGGTTATTTGTTATATTTTCTCAATGCATCGAGGCGTCCTACGTAAAAGACCATTTTAACAACAAACTACTGTGGTTCTAAGCAGCATCATTCCAAGATTTGGAATAAATCAAACCTGTTGACAATCTAGATATGACCCAAATTTTATATTACTGAGAAGCACATCTTAGTCTTATTATTGAAATTGTGACATAACAATAATGTTCCTCCTATAGGTTTAAATTCAGAGAAGAAATTATAGAAATTAAAAGTTAATATTATGTTATTCAGTTAACTCAACTTTAGAATTGGAAGCCTTGAGTTTGAATCATACCCTAAGCAGAATACTCCGAATAGAATTTAATCTCATTTAATCTCTAAAAGGTTCTAAGTCCAAACTTCTACAATTGCATCTGCTCATTACTGATTTTTAATTTTGGTGTTGGCCTGGGAAAAAGAGAGATTCTTCTGAGAATCTTTTTTGTTTACAATTTTCTCAAACCCCCACCTTTTTTTCTGCCACCTTAATCTCTTGAATGGCATTCATTGACTGAACAGTTTATTGTATGTATGAAAATTCAACCATTCCCTCTGCCCTAATACCTAATTGCATGGTAAGGAGTTATGAGCTTACCAAAACCAACTCTCTCATATAGGGTTAGTAGGCTTCAGTTTTACTCCAAACCTCTACTAGAAAGTGATACCAGAAGATATGCTCCTGTCCAGCCCTGACAACTCCACTTCAAAGTCCTATAAATTACAGAGATTCTGAAAAGCATAAGATTTTCTCTCTGTTCCTTGAATATATAAAAACCCTAGTTCTTCATAAAACCCAACAAGTGCCTACCTCATAACTAGGCTTCAGAAATAATATTCTTCACATCTGTTGTTCACTGCACTATGGTCTCAGAGATTTTCAATCTCAATTTTCAGAAACTATGAAAATACTTTTAGATATAAAATCCCAAAAAATAAGTGTTGCCCATGTATATTCTTACACTGCCTCTTCAATCTAAAACAATTTACTACCTCAAGTTTCGTTGGCCTTGCATTCACTTGCATAGTTTCTCATTCACGTCGGTGGCTCCCTTTACTTTGGCTCGTATACTATACACTAACAATCCTAAAGTACAATGAACCACACCAGTACTATGTGGGAAAAATCTTCTCAATCTTCCTTCTGCATGAATGAATGAAATAATAAAGGTGGTCACTGTGCACCATTACACATCTCAACCTACTAATTCCCTTTTTAATTTCCACCAATGTCAAGCTGGTCCTAGCATAGCCTGAGCCTCCAAGATCTTCCCTTTGTTCACTAACATTTCTATCACTTTAACCGAACCCTTACATCATCAACTAACATTACATGAGCATCCAAATAGGAAACCATCTTACTAGTTACTACTGAAGACATACATAAAATCGAAGCCAATTGCTGACCTTTTTTGGCTAACCCAAAACTTGTGAAATCATAATATTACCTATATAGAGGTGCAAAAGTACACTAAATGAAAAAGAAAAAAAAAAAAAAAAAAGCTACCAATGAGGGACGTGGAAGGACAGAGATCTATCATCACATTAGTTAACTCTTCCCCTGCGCTTTTCTGTAGTTGCTTCTTCTTTTTAGTACAACTGTTTCTTCATTTTTTTTTTATTGAAAAAAAAAAAGACCCCTCACCTGTGTCTAGGACTGGCTGAATGAATCTTCTTCCTTCATTGAAGTCTTTTCAAAATCATGCTTTTTTCACTAGGGTTCGGTAAGAAAAGCACCCTCAACGTAAACATTCTAAACCTGCACCTATTTTAGTCCATCGCATTTCTTGCCTCTTCAAAATCAATCATTGAAACAACCAAACCATCTCATTCAACTTTGTGTCAATGAATGACCTTTTGGAGTTAGCCTGCTCTTCCATAAAAGCACAACATTAAGATTTAACACACTTTAACTAACATCTTATTTTCTCAAAACCCACCGTCAGTTGTAAGTAGTTCTTTGCCATAGTTTGGAAGTCTTAATCCATAAGAAGTGGCATGAAGAAAACAGATGTTAACCAAAAAATAATAATAAAAGGTAACGGAAGACTGGAGGATAGCACATTAGTAATCACGACGTACATGATTTTCTTGATTACAAAGGTCAAAGACAAAATAGGAAAACGAGTAGCACAAAATTAGTAAATAGATGGAAATGCAATTCTAGCAATATTATAACAATTTAAAGGTGATAGATAAGAGTTCAGAATTTGAAAAATAAAAAATAAAAAAAGAAACACACACGCAAGGATAAAACTAAAGAAGAACTCAATTATGTTCCAGAATTAACATCCTCATCTCTTATCCATGACATTTGGTCAGCAATGTGAGTCATATTTTTTATGTATCTTGAGCTAAATCTCCAGTCAAAGCATGTGCCTTTTCTACAACATAAAACTATACTACGGTCACGTTTTGACAAACACAGTTTCATTCTCTTTTAATTTTTCATCAACAGAGTCAAACTAATTTAAATATTAAGGGATGAAAGAAAAACACAAAGTAAAACCAAGCAGGCGTAAACGTAACGATAAGATCAAAGGAAAATTACAGAAACTTCTAGATAGAGCCGTAATTTCATTCATTTTCAGTTTCTCTCGTGATCAGTAATTTTTTACACATTTTCATTCACAACCTCACAAACAAACATACAACACAAGCTGAAAAAGGACTTATTCCTCGGAGAGTAGGCATCACTGGTAGAAATACAAATTCAGTATAGAGAATACGAAGAACCAAGAACAGATTTGTGGTTTTTACCCAAGTTGTGACCACGGAGACATTCCAAATCCATCACCTGAGAATGATCCACAAATAAATTCACCTGAAAAACCAGCAAAAGCAATGATGATCATTCATCTGCACATAAACAGATTAGGGAACAACAAAAGAACAGTCTATTCAGGAAGTGCAATACCCTAGGTCCATAGCGTTTAATAAACCACTCTGTGGCCTTGGGATTTGATGTTTCAAACATGGTCTTCTCAAGCCCAAGCCGGCCAATAATCTTCGCTACAATGTCTGTCCTCAGGGAATCAGCATATTGGCACACATCATCAGCATCAATCATAATCATGTCAGCTCCCGCCTCCAAGCATCTCTCTGCTCTTCTTATCAATAAATCTACATCCTCAACTATCTCTGTAAATCAAAGACAAACAATACGACACTTTTAAGTGAGGAAAAATAGGCTCTTAGAGCCATAGATGACAACAGCATGCAGCGCATCACACCTACATTCAGCTAAAGCATGCAACTTCCAAAGAAGATATAGCACGCAATTCAATTGAGTCTTCTTCTTCTATAAACACACCTGGAATTCATTTACAAAGAGTTTTCTAAACACCTGAGGGAAAATCACAAGGTAAAGTAAGATCTATTACATTCTATTCATGAGAGTCTTGCCTTTTCCAACTTCCCAAACTCAACTACAAACAGGGGCTCTCAATTCCTCCCACCAATCCGATAATTACATGAAGTGAATCAGCAAACAAGGGCTTGGACAATTTACAAACTCTAATTAATATCAGGTGGACATGGAATACACACATGCAAACACACACCAACAAGATAAAATCTTCAGAACCTAGAGGGAAATGCAATTCAATATTAACCTAAGGCTCTATTCCAAGTTCCAACTAATTGCAGATAGATGCATGAATTTTCTTCCTCTATTCAACTCTAGTTAGAGCACTCTGTTTTGTCAAAATTACAATATGATTACTAACAATTGCAACAAATTCATTATATTGCTTCCCTACATAATGCTAATTTTTATATCTTCAGCTAGCACCATCTTATATTACAAGCATAGTCTATAGTATTTCTCCCATATGGCCCAACTAAGTTTAACTCAATTGACTCACCTCAATTTTGTTCCAATTCATCATCTGTGTTAGATTATAATTCTAACTTGTTTAAATCAGCCTGTAAACAGGGAGAGGAAAAAAAAATCTCAACAAGTGGATTTTCTTCGTCTTCATTTTAAGTCAAAACAGACTAAAACCTTTAATGAACCTCCACTATGTTAAGTATGTAAATTTGAATAAATTAGTTGAGAGTTAGATATATTTTGGAGTGTTTTGGAATTGATATTATTGCAGGATCAATTGCTGTTTGGTAAATTGCTACCAGTGCTATCATATTACATTCAGTCAATCAATCGGGGTCTATTTCAGCAAAATCATACTACTAGAAAATTGATCCAAATTGTAGCAACACAAATGAAGGATAGATTGTAGAAGCACTCCAGATTGATCCAGTTCTACATAAGTAGCCGTTGCTGTTGGAGATTGATTTCAGCAAACTGAACCTGGACTTTCTTTAGTTTAGTGTTTTTGCATGTTGAACATTGTTCAAAAGAAACTCTGATTTACCCCGTTATTGAGTGTTGGTTTCAATCTCTTAAGCTTTGCAAATTGATATTTGATAATCTTATAGAATCGGTGGATTACTTTTAAATTGAGGCTAGTCTAGTAGATTTCTAGGTGCCTTCTGCTTCTGGTGGATTTCAACATTTACATGTGCTCAAATTCAAAACAAAGCAGAATTATCAGCTAATGAAAATTTGGGGAAGAGCACAATTTCCACAAACCCAGATAGATACACCTTTTCTGATAATAAATAATTATGTGATTCAATTCAATGAATCCTACTCTATCAAATAAAAGAAACTAAACTAACAATTTCACATACCTATTGCCTTTCAATCATTTATTCCAAAAAAATATATATATTCTTTTTTATTTCCAACAAGTTGCTATCAATTTACAAACAATATCATCTTTGCAGATAACACATACTAATTATCTAATAAGATCACCTAAAACACCATGCACAACCAATCACAGAATTCTTCTCTGGCATTCAAATCCTATATAATCTTCTTAAACAAGTAAAAACAATTAGTCTTCTGAACATGCATCTTATCACATTATAAACAAGTAAACATAAGTAGCAAAATAACATAGCAATAATCAGCTACATCAACATTGCATACCAGATGGTCGAGGAATTGGAGCTATATATGCCCCAAAAGCTCTATCACCTGCAATAGGCAAATCCGCCTTATCGAACTTCACAGCAAACTGAGGCTTAGCTTTCAAACCACCATTCTTAATCAACCGAACAAACCTCAAAATAGCTTCCTCAGGAACTTTAAGAGACCCCACATTTAGCTCAATTGTATCAAACCCAAGATTCTTACACTCCTATAAAACACAATTTTCAGTGAAAAATCTAAACTTTTTCAATGATTAATATCACAATTTTGAAAAAGTAAAAAAGAGGGATTTTGTGATTTTGTTATTACCTCAACATATTCCTTGAAAGAAGATGGTCCTTGGAGAAGCAAGTGCTCAGCCCAATCACCAGTACTCACATAAACATCATGTTTATGCGCAATTTCAGTGACTTTTTTTATGAAGTTCTTAGACATCAAGCTGTGAGACCCTCCAGAAAACTTCAACCCATCAACAAATTGAGCATGAGACTCCAAAATATCCTGCAAATGAAGCCATATGCAGACGAAAATCGAAGGACCCATTTGAGAAAAATCCATAATTTGTCGAATTATCAAAGAAAAACAAGAAATTGATGGAACAAACCTGAAGGGCATTTTGGGTTAGAAGGGAGTAATGGGGTCCTCTGATTTCGGTGACTCCGTAGGTTCGTGGCTTCTCGGGTCTGTCTTCGTTCTCAAAGAAGCTCTTCCGATGATAAAGAGACATAGTGAAAGGGTCGATTGATCAATATTTCTTCCGGTTCTTTTTCGCCCTTTCAGAGGATTTGATAATTTACTCGGTCTATTTGTTCATCAAAAGCCGCTTCCATTGCCATTCCCATCGAAGCTTTTAGTTGGTTCTCGAAGCTTTTGGTTTTTTCTACGTGTAATCAATGGCGACTCGTAGCTGTACCGTGATCACGTGCGCGTAACGTGCTTTGTCGGGTGTCTCCGAAGAGACGTTTAACGTGCTTTAGTATATACAAAAATTTGTATTCTTTTTTCTATAAATTTTTATATATATAGAGGAAATTATGGAAGGCAAAGAGAAATTTAAAAATACACGGCAGCTAAATAAATTATAAAAAAAAAAAATTCTTTACATCAAAAAATATCATCAAATTTTGATTTTCAATAATACCTTTATGTAATTGTACCAAAATGCTCCTATTTTTTTATTTTTTTTTTCAATTTTATCGTGAGTTCGGTCTTGCATGACCGAACCAGAATATATCCTTTTGGTCATACAGACCGAACCTATAACTATTGTTCGGTCATACAAACCGAACCATCCTTTTTTTCTTTTTTGTGTTTTAAATACATTAAAAAAAAATTATACGGTTCGGTCGGCGATAACATAACCCAAAACGTAAGGTTATGTCGTCTCCGACTGGACCACAATAATTGATTAGGTATCACGGTTCGAACCGATCACGGTCAGTTCTGTTCATAGTGATTTTTTTGGACACCTGACGACATTTTTCAGGAACAAAAACACCAAAATATACTATTTTAACAACAAATTTCTTATCAATTTAGTAATTTAGTAATTTTTGTTCACCAAATTTTGAATCGCAACCACCTTTCGTATCGGAAAAATTAATACAAAATTCACCAAAACCATCGATTTTTCTGCCGCAGATGAGATAATAGCAAGGAAGTAAGTGATTTTGAGGGTTTTGAATGTAGTAATTTATGATTTTTACGAATATGTTTGAATTTTGTAGGGTAGGATTGGATTGGAGGAGATAAATTTGTTTGAAATTATGGGAAGGGTATTTAGGAAAGTTCAATGTAGTAAGAATAACATTTCTTTAGATTTCTGTGGTAAGAATAGAATGTGGTAGAAATAACTTTTTTTGTGAATTATTTAACTGCCCTCTAAAAATATTATGATTTTATTTTTTGATACAGCATGTGATTGATGATTTTCTAAGAAAAAAAGAAAATAGTTACATCGACTTACAATAAATAATATACGCTTTTAGGACTTGAGCTGTATCTGAATTTTGTCTCTCCAAAAGTCAGGATCCATTTTGAGGTTGGCTGATTAATTTATTAGTTTGGTCCTTTCCCGCGTGTTTGTTCTCAAAAAAAAAAAAAAAGCAAATAAGGTATCTCACATTGCTTACAATAAATAATAAATAACCAATGCTTTTATGACTTGAGCTATATCTGAATTTTGTCCCTTCAAATAAAACAAAAAAAATAAAAATAAAAACTTGAAATTTTTTTCTCTTCATGAGAGTGTAAGCTGGTGGTGTGTACACACTACGGGTGAGTTTTTTTTCTCCAGTTCTTGTCGTGATGGCAGAGCTGGACAATGAGGTAACAAGATTGTGGAAGATGTTTGCTATCACTTAGGATGAATCCAAGGTTGTTGACATTCTGAATAATGAACAAAACAAAGATGAAGAACTAAAATTGTGTCTATACACCAAAGTCATTACTATGAAACGTTTCAACAAAGAAGCTTTCCAAAATACAATAAAACAAGTATGGTTACCCCATAGGAAGATCTTCATTATAGAGGTTGGTCCATAGCTTTTTATGGTAAAGTTCAAACACCCAATCGACAAGAGAAGGGTTCTTGAAAACTAACCATGACATTTCAACAATGCCTTGGTAGCAATCGGGGAAGTAGATGGTTTGTTGCGACCTGAAGAGGTTAAACTGGACAAAACAAAGTTTTGCGTACATGTGTTTAATCTTCATCTCCTGTATATGACTAAGGAGGTCAGGATGGCTATTGGAAATAACATCGACTCCTTTGTTGAAATGGGTGAAGGTCACAAAGGGAAATTTTAAGGAAGGGCACTGAAAATTTGAGTTCTCGTGGACATCTCCAAATCACTGAGAAGAGGAACCATGGTAAGATTGAACAAAGATGTGGAACCAATCTGGGTTGATTTCAAATAAAAAAAGCTCTCGATCTTTTGCTTCAATTGTGGACATATTGACCATAGCCAAAAATTCTGTAAAACCAATGGGGTCAATGGCGATCATACTCAAGGAATAAGATATGGCGGATGGCTGCGTGTTCAGGAGTTCAAGGGGATTACCAACGATTGAAGCTCAAAAAAGGCTGAAGGAAGTGATGAAAATCAAGCTTCGCCGACCACCAGAGTTGAGGGTTGCTCTGGCAACTACAACCAGAAGCTGAGACAGACACATCACGTTGGGGAGAAGGATGAACACATGGGGAGTAAGGTTATTGTCAAAGGGGAGGGTTGTTGTCAAAAAGAGAGTTCTTTGTTGGCGGTTGGTGACACGTTGATGGCAACAAAAGTTGATATGGAAAGTGATCTCGGCAGTAAGGTAGTTGCAGAGAAGACGTGTCCAGTTAATCAAACTGGGGCTGAAGTGTTAGAGAAATGCAACAAGGGCCAGGTGGTCTTGCATCCCAATGAGCACTTGACACTAAATTCATCCCAATCGTTTAACTGTGGGAAGCTCCTTGACTGATTAAAAGATATGGCCAGAGATGTAGAAAAGAAGCAGGAAATCCTCGACACAATCGAGAAATCAAAGGCTATCAAATTTAGGAGTGGAGTCCATGTGCTACACCATCAGTCACTACCAACTTACTAATGTTTGTTGTTGTTTCAACCCATAATCCCAGCAACAATCAAATCCCAACCTGTAAAATCGTTCCTCAAGTTGGGGTGACTAAGGGTGTTGTGAAAGAAGTTTCTACTGCAGGCCAAAAAAAGGAAAAGGACGTTAAAAACCAGCAGCAACAAAGGCAGGGTGGAACAAAAAGAATTAGAGGAGAAGAAGAGCACGAGATTGAGGATGTTCACCAAAAGAAGAGAGTTAGTATCCCTAACCAAACCAATGAATGCGAGATATCGGCAGGGTCGGAGGGTCAACCCTGTCGGATGCAATAAAAATCCTAAGCTGGAATGTGAAGGGGTTGGGGAACCATCGAACATTCTAGGACCTCCGCACAATGGTGCGTCAAAACTCCCCAAACATTTTCTTTGTGACGGAAGCTAGAATGTCTCAAGCAAAAACATAAAAAATAAAGGCGGAGATAGGTTTCTCCAACTGAATCGGAGGACCGAGAACAGGATTGGGTGGCGGTCTGCTAATGTTGTGGAAAGACCCGGTTAACCTACCCTTGAGATCGATGTCGACAAACCATTTAGATTTTTGGGTGGATAGCACTTGGAAGTGGAGAATCATTGGTTTATACGGTGAACCAGACCAAAAGAAATGAAACGTATCATGAGAGCTTTTAAGGAGATTACAGGATTACTCATGTGAGGGTGGATGGTGATTGGTGATTTTAATGGAATCTTATCCAACCATGAGAAAATTGACAGCTTCCCCAAACCTAATGGGCAAATTGAAGACTTCCGAAAAGTTGTCAATGACTGTGAATTAGCATACCTTGGCTTCAACGGTTCGGTGTTCACATGGAATAACAGAAGGGTGGGGGTTGTGAATGTTAGGGAAAGATTGGACAAGGCTCTTTGTTCCATTCAATGGAAAACAAGATTTGGTTCGATGGGATGCAACCGTTTAATGTTCATGAAATCCGATCATTGTCCCATCCTAATCAAAGAACTGGAAACAAGATTCTTAGATTTGTTTTATGACGGCAAAAGAACCAACTATGAGGCACTTTAAACTGGTGAAAGAGAAGCTAAGGACCTTGTTCAAGCTGTGTGGCCTTCTTATGAGGGTCCCAGATCGAACATGAGGTATGGCCGAGAAGATTCAAAATTGCATGATGAAGCTTAATAGATGGGGAACAAACAAATTTGGCAGAATTCCCAAGGAAATCAGAAGACTCAGGGAAATACTGAACCTCTTTTCTAACGACCCCCAAGATGTGCAACAGTGGCAGGAAATCAGAAGATTAGAAGCTACTCTGGAGAAGCTTGAGATGAAGGAAGAGATTTTTGGAATGATAAAGCAAAAACCAGATGGCTCTCGCATGGAGACAAAAACACCACATTCTTTCATGCGAAGGCAAAAGCCTGAGAGAAGGTCAACCACATTAAGAGACTGAAGAGGGAGGACGGAACCTGAGAAGTGGAGAAGTGTAAGATTGGTATGATTATGAAGGATTATTTCCAAAAGCTCTCCACTTCCTCCAATCCATCTTCTGAGAAGATCGAGGAGGCAACTAAAGGTGTTCATTATGCAGGTGAATAGAAATGAACCAACAACTCCTTAGGCCTTTCACTGCAGACGAGGTAAAAACTGCCTTGTTATTTATGGTTCCTCTTAAAAATCTGGGCCCAGATGGCTTAACCGCCCAATTCTACCAACACCACCGGAATACCATTAGTGAATCTTTGTGCAATGCATGCCTATTTTGTCTAAATGACAAAAGAGACTTGTCTATGTTTAATCAAACACATATTGTACTCATCCCAAATATTAAGAACCCCTCTTCTCCCAAGGACTTTAGACTAATAAGTTTATGTAATGTGGTATACAAAGTCATGGCCAAAATGCTTGTTTTGTGTTTCTTTGATTTGCTCGTGTGTGTTTTTTGTGTTGTTTTGTGTTTGGGTAGAGCTGAATGTGGTAAATGTTCGTGCTCACACATTTTGCTTTGTTTTGCTCTTGACTCGAAACTTGTTTTTATGTATGTTTGTCATGCCTCTTCTCCCCTGTGTGGGAGTTTGTATCTCCCCTATGTGAGAGCTTTGCCCTTTTTTGTGTAGAAGTTTGCCCTCTCATTTTGGGAGTCTCTTCTCCTTGTGTGGGAGTTTGATGACCCATATACCCATCGTCGTTGTGTTGTTATTTGGCTCTATTGGGATTCTTTGTCCTGGTCTTGGTGCCAGTTTGTTCTGATCTTGTATTAGTTTGATTAAAAAAAAAAAAACAAAATTAGCCCTCATTTATCAAGGATAAATCATCACCTACATCTTAATTTTGTTATTTGCTTTTCTTGTTTACATGACCCATATTTTTTATTTGTTCTTTAATTTTTATTTTCTCCTCGTGTGTTTGTGTCTATATATATATATATATGAAAGATTATAAATCATCCACTCTTATTAGGAATGTCAACCTAAACATCTCTACAATACTTGAGTTTGAAATGATTAGTTCCTTTTAAAAAGGAGCACACTTTCTGGGTATCAAAAAATTATTTATCAAAAAGAAAATCAAAAAAAGAAAGACGGTATGAGTTTCAATTTCTTTATGCTCTTTTGGAATTTGTTTTCTGAGCTGCTTCGTTTTATTTGTTTTTATTGATATTTTCTAATTAGTTTATGATTTAAGGAGATGCTATAAACACTAGACGCATAACTTTTTACAAGACCAACAGTAAGTTGGGATTATACTGTTGATTGCTTACTTCTTATTTTGTTGTGATTTTAGATATAAAGTTGGTATTTTTTAGGTGATTTATGCGTGTTACACCGTGACGAGGAATATTTCCATGTTAGATGTGAAGGTATGATAATTTCATGTTGTTGTTACTTTTATTTTTGATATCTAGCTTGTCTCTTAATCTTATATCAGGAAGACGGGAACGAAAAGAAGCAGATTTATGTAGTTGACAAAGAGATTTTTTTATTTGAGTTGAGCTTGAATAATTTTGAGATTTTACTTTTAAAAAATATTAAATTATTATAATATAATTATTTAAAAATGATTTTTTAACACTTAAAAAAAGTACGTAAAGTGACAGTCACGAGTCCAGCAAAGATGTAAGTTTTTCTTTCTTTATTATCTTTTTTTTTTCGGCAATTTTTTTTTTCTAACTTCTTTTTAGTGTTAAATATTAATGTTTTATTATTGGGTTTTATATTTTGTATTGAGTTTTTAGATTAAAACTCATTTATTTATATAGGCAAAGGCTAAATCTATTATAAATATTAAAAATGAAATAAGTATGTTAATAAAATTATTTTTTCATTATTTTTTATGGGAAAGTGATTACCAGGAGTTTTAGTTTCTCTAAAAATAATTTTTATTTAAAAAATAATTTCTCTTGAATATATATCAACCTAATTTTTGAATTAAAAACAATTTTTCTTGAATATAATTTAATAAAATTATTTTTATATAAGATTTTTGTTAATTTTTTTAATAAATTTATTTTTAAAGTAAAATAATAAAAAAGATATTTTTAAATAAAATTTTATATTTTATATTTTTTTAAAGCAAAATAATAAATTTTTTTTATTAAAGGGTATTTGCATTTTTTTAGATGTCGTGTGTATGTATGTAATTTTTTATAAATATATTACTAAAAGCCAACAATAAAATATTAATATTTAATAAGAAAAAAAAAGTTAAATTTTTTTTTTTTACAAAAACAATATAATAAAAAAAAAAATTATACCCGTATAAAGCCCGTCGGTGTCACTTTATATATATTTTTAGGTGTTAAAAGAATTGTTTTTCATAATTATTTATTTATATAAATGCTATATCTGTGTTCAATATAATTATTTAAAAACTAGTGAACCTTAATCCATCAACTGCGTGTGGGGGGTGCTTTCGTCCTTCAATAATTTTAGCCCTCCTCGTTCTCGTCAAACTTATCGTCATTGCCTTCATCCACCCGTCCAAATACCCAACAAAACCAACGGCCATAAATCACGATCCGCGTCATTCCCTTATATTGGTCCAACCTTCTCCCAACTAACCCATATAAATTCACAACAGATATACTTTGAAACTCATTATCTTCGCGAGCACTCGTATAAGATCTTAACAAAATTTTCAGAAATCAGAAATCAGAAATCGTCAAACATGGCCGGTAGAGGAAAATCACTGGGCTCAGGAGCAACAAAGAAAGCCACTTCTCGCAGTAGCAAGGCCGGCCTACAGTTTCCGGTAGGCCGAATTGCGAGGTTCCTCAAAGCCGGAAAGTACGCCGAGCGCGTCGGCGCCGGAGCTCCGGTCTATCTCGCCGCCGTTCTTGAATATCTGGCTGCAGAGGTGGGTCTCCTGTTTTGGGTATTTGGTTTTTGTTTGTAATTTGTGGGTTTTTTGTTTGTTTTGTGTTGATGGGTTCGTGTTTGTGTTTAGGTTTTGGAATTGGCTGGGAATGCTGCGAGAGATAACAAGAAGACTAGGATTGTTCCGAGGCACATACAGTTGGCGGTGAGGAATGACGAAGAGTTGAGCAAGTTGCTTGGGTCTGTGACGATTGCGAATGGTGGAGTTATGCCTAACATTCATAATTTGTTGTTGCCGAAGAAGGCTGGTAGTGGGTCGTCTAAGGCTGCTGCTGATGATGAGAGTTAGGGTTTTGGAATGATAACAGAGGAGATAATACAGTAGGGAGGGGAGTAGTGGTTATGATTATTCTTTTTCTTAATTTTTTTTAGGGGCTTTTCCTTTGTATGTGTTATGTTTGATTTTATAGGCTTTTTTTCAGATTAGGGTTTTTTTTTTTTTTTTTGAATTACTGCTTCTGTTTTCTTCATTGTAGATGATTGAACAAACATTGTGAAATTATGAAAATCTTAGAAATGTTAGCCACTTTTTCTGTTATTTCATTCTTTTCTGTTAATTCTTCTGATTGCCGGCAATCTATTTCAGTTATGTTTTTATGAGGAGAGGGCCTTAAATCATAATGATTTGGTACATAAAATTTAGGCAATTTTTTGGTTGAAGATCCAAAAACAGTTTTTAGAAAACAACTTTTTATTATTTCCTGAAAATGGGATATTTTTTAAATTTTTATCAAAGAAATTACTTCAAAATTTTGTTCAATCAAACACTTCTCCTCTTATGTTTTTGTACTTTTTTATTTTTAAATACGGAAAATTAAATTGAAGTTTGATACCAAACACTGGCTTGAGCAAAACGATTCAATATTGGGGGATTTAGTAGAGCATTTTCCTTTAATAATCTTATGATTATGTGTTTGTTTCTTGACCCATCTCAATTTGAGTGAACTGAGCAAGTAATGGAATTAAAAACTAAGCAAGATCTTACATTGATTATATATAATGTTACAAAAGTCTGCAAGGACGTGGAGAAAAAGAGACCGATATTACTCTAATAATATCAATGCATGTAATTAATTCATTAAGCCATTCCACTGCCCCTTCTTTCAGGTTTTTCTTCTTCTCCAGAGGTATTAGCAGTGGCACAGATGTAATGAGAAACAGAAAGTAGTCCATGAACAAAGCAGGCAATTCCTCCCATGGACAGAAATCTATGGTGTGACATTCCGCAAGATCCTTTGGATTTTGAGTTTGCCATTGCTCCAATGATCAGCACTGCTAAGCCCACCACAAATACTATCCTGAGAAGTGATCACATTCATAAGTAATAACATGAGAGCAAAAACTCTAGGTAAAATGATTTATATATATTACAGGGATGTGCTATATATTGATCTTAGTTTTAAAATGTCATTAATTATTCTAATCAATTGTGCCTGTGTTAGTACCATTTTCAAGGTTTTTAAACATTGATGCAAAAAAGAAGCAAGCATATGAAAGGAAAATCACTACATACCATGAGAGAACAAGACAACCAGTTGCTAACTGCTTGTTGAGAGCTGATCTTTCGAACTCCTCTTTAGACCAAATGCAGGCACACCCACTGAGCAGATTAGCTATGACATGAGCTATAGCTAGAAGTGCTGCTGCTGCTATTCCCAAGTTGAAAGCATCATGACTTGGTTCTCTACACTCAAAGATCCACATTCTCAAATGTTTCACCTGCAACAACAAATAAAAAAAACAAATTTCAAAACATACCCATAAAAAAATCTTATCTTTACCAAGTTTAAACCCATTTCTCCATTCCACATTTCTTGCAAGAAATCTTCTCCACCTTGTTCTGAGCAGCTTCAGCTTGTATGCCAAGCACCCCGGCCACAACATCCAGTCCAATGATCACCAAACACACAAGAATTCCTAAAGCTTTCGCCATTTTGAGACCTTGATGGTTGAAGAGAAGAAGTAGAAGGGTTTCTAGTGAGGAATTGAACTAGCAAAGTAGAGAAAGAATGGTACTGAGAAAGAAAATATAGCTGTGGAACAGGACGAAAAAGCAGGAAAAAGCTTTTTTAAGACTTTACAGTTAATATGCAATTATCTTTTGCTAGCTATAAAGTTCTGTTTTTGCAGCATTGGATTCTTTTCATTGGGGACAAAGAAAAGTAACACATTGCTGACTCTAGTTGATAGGAATTAAATCAACGGGGCTTAGTAATCTCGCTATGATTTGGGCTCTTTTACCATGATCTCGTTGGATAAAATAGGATTTTCAGGCTGCTTATTTAACTAAGCTTAGTCTAGTTATGCATTGAAGGGCCTAAGGTGATATTTTCCACCTTATGAAAGAATATAAGGTAAGTAACAAGAGTCAAAGTGGATTTGGCTGATAGTGTTTCAAGTCAAGAAAAGTGCATTTGAGCCTTGGGATCCTCAAAAGGTCTTGACTTTAATGACTCTATATAGATTCCTTTACAAAATCATAGGAAGAAAAATAAAAATGGAGGAGAATTAAATGAACAAGGGTAAAAGTGTACATGTGTGCTAGCTCTAGCAAAGCATTAAGTGCAGGAACAAAAATCAGTTAAAAAGAAAGGGAAATTGCTATGAAAATACACTTTGAAAACTCACAATATTAACATTGTCAATTGGATGATCAAGAATCACGCATCAAAAGATAAAGGTAGACACGTGACCACACACCACACATAAGAGGACCACGTGTTCTATCGAACCTACTGCACAACCACTGCAACATAAAAACCACCCCCAAGCGCATCTTGGTTAAGGCTGTTAGTTGACTGGAACAACCCAATCCAACCAAATATTTTTAATTAGTTTGGATTGAGTTAAATAGATTATTTGAGTTAGATTGAGTTAGATTCTAAAATATCTAACCCAATTAGTTTAAGTTGGTTAAGTTGGGTCACAAATTCAGCCCATGAGTAACTCAATTTGACTAACTTGAATACAAACACATTTAAAGATATTCAAATACACTCAACATTCAAATACTCATCTAATTCTACATAAACAATTTCTTTCAAAGATTTCATGCCTTGATTACTGTCCAGAAGTTTTGATACGAGATGCAGTATTGCTTCAAGAGACCAGTATGACTAGATTTTATTTTTTTAACGTCTTTTATTTTTCTTTTTCTTTTTATTTTTTTTTCAGTTGTGAAATTATTTTGAAACTAAAGTTTATAATTCTTCTTGAAACATTTATTTGGACGAGCTTTGTCCATTGTTCTTTCAACATGATGTTTCACAAGTTAAAGTGTGTTAAAAGTGAATGTAACATGAAATTAATTAAATATTAGACTCAAATCTAACCTAATCAATCAATCCAACTAACTTAAGTTGAACTCGAACTATTTAGATTGAGTTGGATTGGGGGAGAGATTAAGTTGTGTTAGATTTCAAATTTATCAACCCGAATTGTTTAGGTTGGGTTAGGCTTTGGTCCTAAATCGACTCAATCCAACCTATGTACACTCTTAATCTTGGTTAATGAATTTAATTATGAAAAGTGTTAAACCGACCCAAAATATATACTCAAGTTGATATAATAATATACCACGTCACCACATCACAAGATTAAAAAATAATAATAATAATAATTTTTTAAGGATTTCTATTTGTAGGCAATTCTAGTTTTACCAAACCAAAAGTTTTCCATATAGAACAAATCTAGCATCGCATCCAAACATCTCTCTTCCCTAACTCAAAACTGTAACTATAATAACTGTAAAGCAAGCTAGCTGTTTTCTCCACGTAGAACCAAGAATAATTTGGCACAAAAAAAGAAAAAGAAAAACCAAGAATAATGAAGATTATAAAAAGTTCTTCTTTATATGCATTCCCTTCTTCATCTCAATGTCTCATTCAACATCCTCCCAGCTCGTACTGAAGAACCCCCTTCTCTCACTCCTACAAAGATCAAAAACAACCTCAGAAATCCTCCAAATCCATGCCCAATTGGTTAAAAACTTCCTCATGTCGAACACATTCGCCGTGAGCCGATTGATTGTTGCACTAACTTCAAATGCCTTAAGCATGGACTGTGCAGAGATTGTCTTCTCTCAAATTCAAGAGCCACACGCCTTCATTTGGAATTCCATGATTAGGGGCTTTGTCGAAAGCTCGAATCCTCGAAAAGCAATTGTTTTCTTCAACCGTATGAGGGAGAACAGTGTTTCCGGGGATAAGTACACATATACTTTTGCTCTTAAAGCTTGTGGATTGATGTTGGGGTTGGAAAAGGGTAGGGAGATTCATGGAGAGGTTGTGAAGAAAGGGTTTGATTTGAATTTATTTGTGAGGAATTGTTTGATGAGTTTGTATTGTAAGTGTGACAAAATGGTGTGGGCTCGGAGATTGTTTGATGGGTTTCAAGACAGGGATTTGGTTTCTTGGAATTCGATTATTAGCGGGTATATTGGATGTGGGGAGATGAATGAAGCACAGAAGCTGTTTGATGAAATGCCTGAGAGAGACATGTTTTCATGGGCCATGATGATTGATGGGTATGGGAAGGTCTGACGTCATCTGTTTGAATTTTTTTTTTTTTTCATTTTTCTTTTTATTGGTTAAACAATTTGTTTTCACAAAAAACTTTCTAGTACATTTTTTGTCCACTCTGTTTATTTTTCTCCAATGGAGAATATGCTGATTGCTGATCTTAGTACACACTATCTCGCATTTCTAAAGATAATTGATGAGTCCCCCCAATTAGATAACTGGCTGAGTGCTCTTTTCTTTTGAAAAGTGAAGAAAGAATCTTCTGAAAGCGACCTAGAGTTCAGTGTTGGTTTTGGCCTTAAAGCTTAAGTTCTTTCACTTGGGAAATGCCTTAAGCTTAAATTTCAAAGACTCCAAATTAAATTTTCATCTCTTTGACTCTTTGATTTGGTTTTGCTAAAATCAATTTTGCTAACAGAGCTTCTCAACTTTGTCACAGAAAGTTGGTTGTGTTGCTCGTGCACGTCAGTTGTTCAATGACATGCCTACCTGTGATTTAGTGTGTTGGAATTCCATGATTGATGCGTATGCAAGTCTAGGAGAAATGGATGAAGCTCATGAATTGTTCAGAGAGATTCCTAATAAGAATGTTATTACTTGGAGCATTATGATAAACGGATATGTCCAACATGGGAACTCAAAGAAAGCGTTGGGCCTCTTCATAGAAATGCTCGTGCAAGGCACAAAGCCAGATAAGGTATCAGTTATTGGTGCAATACAAGCTTGTGGTCAATTGGGTGCACTTGATCAAGGAAGGTGGATTCACATTTACATGAAAAAAAACAAGATTGCAACTGACATTGTAGTTCAAACTGCTCTAATGGACATGTACATGAAATGTGGTAGTTTGAACGAGGCACGGAGAATTTTTGATTCTATGTTAGAAAGAAATGTTGTTTCTTGGAATGTGATGATTGTCGGGCTTGGGATTAATGGCCGAGGTGAAAAAGCATTGGAGCTTTTCTACCAAATGGAGAGACTAGGAATTCCAATGGACGATTTAACATTTCTTGGTGTTTTGAGCGCTTGCAATCATGCAGGTCTAGTAACTGAAGGTTTGGAAATTTTTGAGAGAATGAAAGATGCATATGGAATTGAACCCAAGGATGAACATTACAGTTGCTTAGTAGATCTTCTCGGTCGTGCAGGGAAATTAGGCGAAGCAAAGGATGTTATAGCAACTTTGCCTATACAATCCAGTGCAGCCTTGTGGAGTTCTCTCCTTGCAGCGTGTAAAATGCATAGAAATTGGTCTATGGTAGAAGTGTCAATGAAGAAGCTTTTGGAGCTGAAAGCTGATGATTCTGGGGTTTATGTACTCTTGTCGAACATCTATGCTGAAGAGGGTATGTGGGAAAATGTTTCGAGGATGAGGAAAATGTTGTCTGATCAAGGAATGAAAAAGGAAACTGGAAGAAGTGTGATAGAGGTTAATGGTGGTGTATATGAGTTCTTTAACAACGATAGATCTCTTTGTTTAGGGGAAGAGATGCATCCAGTTATCTGGAGCCTGTCAAGAACTATGGTTTCTGCACTATAGAGGTTGCAACCATTGATAAATTTACAGAATTGAAAGGAGAAGAAAGATCATGATGTCATTTCTACATCCAAATGGATGGTCCTATGAAAACTATTATAATAAGAATACTTGAAGAAGCGCAGTTCTTTTCATCGAAACTTTCAAAATTAACCTTTGTACTTATATTTACTATTTTTTTCAAAATTAATATTATAATTTATATAATCCTCCACACCCTTCACTTTTCCTATTTTTAAGCTACTTTAGATTCAATTTATTATTTTTTTATTTTTATTTTATTAATTTAATAATATAATTTTTATAAATTTTTATTAATAAAAACTAGTGCATTGAAAAAAAAAAAAAAAAAAACTCAATTCCATGCCACCTACACAATCCCTTAAGATTATCATAAAATCATATTATTTAAATCAGAGGGTTCACATCACCAAAAAAAAAAAAAAAAGTACACCCTTCACTCTTTATTGGCCGGATGTCTTCAATCTCTTTATGCTAGAATTGATTAATTAATTAATAAAGGTCTCTACCTTGATCATAACCAAATCCATAACCAAAACCATAACCAAACCCAAAACCATGAGCCTGTGCAGCGACACTACTAGAAGTTATTTCACTAACATTTGGCTTAGCTTCAAAGGGATCAACCAAATTACCATTAACAGAGCCCATGAAAGGCTGCAAAGAAGCATGAGAAATCAACATTTCATCAGCTCTATCAGCTATCTTCTTCTTAAGATCTTCCATTGAAACTCTCAATTGCTCAAGCTCATGCAACCCAAGATTCTCAATTGGTGCTTCCCACCAGCACTGTTTCTCACTTGCTTCCCTCAATTTCTGAAGCTTCTGTCCTTTCTTCTTCTCTGTTTCCAGTTGGTTCAGCAACTCTGTATACTGTCTATTCAAATCTCTCACATTATTACTTTTAAAAGAACCATCAGAAATTGAAACTGGGCTTGAAGAGTTTTGGGTGTAGAAGCGATCTATGAGGATTTCAACACTTGGGTGCCCAAAAGAGAAGGCCTTTCCAGCAGGTGAAAAGACAATAATGGCAATTTCTGCACCACAAAGAACACAAAGCTCACTGGCTTTCTTGAAAAGTCCAGATCTTCTCTTTGAGAACGTGACTTGTCTTGAATCTTCTTGCTCTATTCTCTTGATTTCAATCTTCTGGCGACCTTTGCTTCTCTTACGCATCATACCCGGAAGTGTTAAAAGATTGAAGAAGAAGGAGAAGAAGAAGAAGAAACAGAGGAAAGATTGGAAGTATTGGGTGGTGGTGTGGAAGGAAAGTAGAAGATGGGAATTTATAGGAGAAGATGATGGTGAAAAAATTGCTAGGTAAAGATTTATCATCATTGGCTTTTAATTCTCATTTTTATGTGTCTATTTAAGTTAATTAGCTAAGTTTCTAATCTGGGTGGTAGAGAAATCTTTTGTTTATCATGTGGGAATATTAGGAAAGAAATCTATAGGACTCTTGATAACCCTTGGTTGTCATCTTAAACTCCCATTAATCTCTATAAATCAAAATAGTTATGTACTAAAAAGTTGACCCTGTTGTAAATTAGTTGGATGTTTGCTGTCATGACACCTGACAAATGATCCTCAATTTAGAGTTAAGAGACCGAGATCTTGTAATTTATGCTTTTCCTTTGAATAGAAACAGGATAACAGAAAAATCTGAACTTTAATATTTTACAAGAGCATAAACTTAATAGCTAAAACATGGAGAGCAATTTGCAGAAGATTTTAGAAATAAGCTAGTGAAAATGAGATTTGATTTCAAGTTTATGTTGCCCAGTCTGTGTCTTTTTTCTCCTCATTTTGAAGAGTATATAAATCATGTGATTTGAGATGCTAGCTGCTGCATGCTTCAATTTAGCAGTGAGACATAACAATTTTGCTTTGTTTCCAGGAGATATTGAATTACAGGTCTTGTATCACAATGCATTCATTTTATTTAAGTAGAAATCAATATGACCGATTTGTTGATCATATAATTTATGAAAAAAAAAAAAAGGAGTTCAGACAAACTATAGGCAGAAGCGCTTGTGATTATGTGTATTAACCAAAAGTTCTGGTACTCAAAATCTGATCTAAAAACGAATTGTTGAAAATAATTCTGTCTTAGAACTATAATCCACCATCCATATATTCTTTTTTCTCTTTCTGCAATTCCATATAAACTAGAGTGCTGCATATAGAAAATGCAATCCTTGTCGAACTTCAATACCAGATTGCTCTTTGATTTAGATGTTAACAAAGCAGATGAAGAAAAAAATGAAAATGTCTCGTTAACAACTGTCAAGAGCTGTGTAAATAAGATCAAATGAATGTAGAAATACAAGAATTATTGATCCGAAAATCCCTGTTAGTTGCATTCTATGATATTCAGTTAATTATACCATCTTACAGATCCCAAAACTTTCGCGATTTACTGATACCCAGGTTTCAAAATGTCAATATACATTTCAAAGTGAGAAAAGCACAACATATACAATGTAAGAAAATATTCAAGATTGTGTAAGTTTAAACTAGGTCTGCTAGAGCTACTGTTTTAACACTAGGAACACTCACCACAAAGCTGTGGTGTAGCCATTGCATGGTAAAGCTCTCTGATCACACTTCAAACAACTATCCAGTGAGAAATATAATTACAGTAAGTTTTCAAGCAAAAAAAAAAAAAAAAAAAACATGTACCTTTAGCTCTGAGAATAGAAACTAAGGAGATAAGCTATCATCATCAGAACTTGACTCATCTGTTCTCCGGTCCTTAATTGCTGGAAAGAGCCTTTGACGTAAATCTCTAGTAGAGTCTTGATTAAATGGTTGATGCCGATCAGCAGGTTGCGATGTTGGAAACTCTTTGTTCCTTGATGGCCTTGCGGTCATCTTTGTTGACTTTTCAACTTCTTTGCATACCTTATCTAACGTAATCAAGAAATCACGAACAATCACAAACAAACGCAAACCGTCATCTTTTCCTGCACTTCCATGGAAGTAATCAACAGTATTCTTCACCGAAGTGAATATCCTTTTTTCTTCCTTAAGCAGCCAAGTAATTTCACCCTCTGCTTCTTCTACAAAATTCTTCATTGTGCGATAAAATCCACTATCCTCATCTTCATTTTGCATGTCAGAGTTCAAAAAATCCCTAGTCTTTACTAATGCGTTGCCAAGTCTAGAAATCGTGCTTGTTATGCCATCGGCATCCAAAACTGATGCCTTCCTCACATTCTCAAGGTCGGTACCCAAACGGGAAACCACTTGAAGACCAAGGCTACGATAGTCCACTCCCATCTCGGTGGAGCAATCCTCAAGAAGGTCCTCTGACTTCACACTTGAGAAACTGTCGCTCTCTCTGAGTGCACGAGCAGCCCGGACACCCTCGGAGCGAATTATCTCTTGCACAACAAAGTGCAAAAGTGTGGTCTTCCCATCTGTACCTTTAACATCTGATAGTTTCAAGAGTGTATCAAGCTTGAATGCCTGTGCATCACCACGATAAGTACCACTATTCATCCGGTTACCAGTTTTAAGAACTGCTTCCAGGAGTTTTAAGAATAATCGACTACTTCTAAGTTCCTTGCTAGCTGCCTGCGATGCAGGAGAAGAATTCTCATGTGAATTAAACATTGATCAGGAAAGAAATTCAGTGGTAATATCCAGCATATTAGATCAAGTAAATTTGCTTTATTAAACATTCCCCTATATGTTTTAAACTTGTAAGACATCACTGTTATAAACTTGTTGGTAGGATTAGACTACATAATAAATTGGATAAAGAGATGCAGTTGATTATTTAAGTATTACCTCCAAAGTTGTCAAAGACTCTTTCAGGCTAGAAATTTCCTCCTGCAGTGAACTCTTGAAAACCAATGATTCCATACGCTTGAATGCAAAAGGAATGTCAACCAAGACTTTCAGGAACCTCTCAGCTGGTCCAAGTTGGGAAAGTTCACTGGAATAGAGTCTAAGCTTCAGCTCTTCATCTACTGTTGGTGCCATCTTAAGCAAAGTCTGGAGGAGCTCCAAAGGAAGCTCACTTCCTGGTTTAATCAAGATCGTTTGAAGTATTTATAAGCATTATAATGAATGCAATTAAAAAGTAAAAACATCCAAAAAACTAGTACAACAAGAAATCAATTGTGGAAAGAGAGAGAAACTGTATTTTTCATGCGAAATGTGTTATGAAATTGAAAATGTTGTATAAACAAAGTTTTGAAACCATAGCAATACAAACAGAGTCAGAGCTAAAACAACGAATAAAGGGCTTTGCCATTGCATGCTAAATTTTAATTTTTATCTGAATAGGTTTAAAGGGAAAAACAGGGTTTTTTCGTTTAACGAAGATGACCATGAAAAGTTTGTAACAATGATATGATTGGCATGATCAAAGAGCATTTGGTTTTTGAACTATGAGTTGATTGACCAAATCTTTAAAAATAAACTTCGATGTGGAGAAATGGAAACTTGACTTTCGGAAACAAAGATGTTAGAGGAAATTTCTCGACAACATTATGCAGGTGTTCCATTTCAGAAACTATCCCGCTTCAAGTGATTGTAGCACATCGTGTTCAAGCTTATAACTTAACTGAATAAGTGATCTTTGTTTTAATTGTAAAAAATAAATTTTGGTCTTTGCACCAGAGTTGAGCAATAGAACTATGGAAGACTGCCTCACACAATACCAATATACTGTGAGATTCCTTACTTTTTGCAATTCTAATATAGCATAACAAAATACAATCACCAAAATCTTAGTTCACGTTATTCTACAATAATGTGCTTCTTCCATGGAGAGCTACATATTTTTTCATCAGCTGCAATAGTGATAAGAAGAAAAACTCACCTACCTGAAGTGCATCACAGACTTCTTCTGTTGTCACATTCAATGCCCGCAGTAGAATTGATAGATTTTGTGCTTTTTTGGAATCAATTATCTGAATAAATTGGATAGCTGAATCCTTTGATGTTGGATCTTTTTTGTTCTCAGGTTTGTTTTTATCTCCAGCTGCATAACCAAAGAGATTTTCTATCATTTCTTCATTGAACCTGTAAAAGTTCAGAACAAAAACTCTCAGTATGTCTGATACATCATGGTGCTCTTCATGGGCATCATTGAAGAAAAGAAAAACACTTATATCTAGAGCCTCACTGGAATGATCCCGAGCTAATATCATGCCAGACCATCTTCTGATCAGGATTTGCCATAACTTTATCCCAGAAGAATGGCTTTAGTTTTGTTTTTGGAGCATCATCATCGACCTTTTCATCAGCACCCTCACCAGAGAGAGAATGTCCTGGATGCTTCGGTGCAGCAGGTGGTTTAGGCAATTTTGATTTAATGGTAAACGGTTGCGGTGCACGAGGTGGCATAGGAGCACCCTTAGGAGGTGGCGGTGGCGGTGGACTAGGACCAGGCTTAATCCCAGAAGGAACAGGTGGTGGCGGTGGCGGTCCGGGGGGAGGAGGAGCAACCCTGCCCGGAGGTGGCTTGAGAGGTGGTATAGCTGCATCAATATTGCTGGATGCAACAGATGGAGCTTCAGTTATTGAAAAATGTTGCAACCCAGACTCCAAGTTGCTATGATATGATGAGAACTTTCCATTTTCACCTGAGCGACCGAAAGAAAGACTTCCAAACTTATTACTATTAGAACCTGACTTCTGCGAGGAATCTGACATGTTTCAAGTTTGAACAATCAAGGAAAATCAGATTTACAATCAACCATTCTAAACAATATAATGATAAGATTATATGAGAACCAAGCAATACCAAGAGAAAATTCGCTGAGGCTTAACGTGAGGAGGGGCCTTTCATCCTTTTGTCCATATCCCGAGTAATTCCGTTTCTTACATCTATGGCAGCAGTAAAAGAGCAATGCAGCAAAAATACAAGTCCCCACTGCAGTTGCACCTATTGAAACAGCGCTCAGTTTGTTGTTGTGGCTCTTCTTTGATTTTGAACGTTTAGTAGAACGCTTCTTTGATTTTGAATGTTTAGTAGAACTCCTTTTCTTAGAAGAACGTTCACCATCAGAATGTTGTTTCTTAGGAGAATGTTTGCTAGATGAAGGGCGTTTACGCTTGATCGGAGCTTCATCATCATCATCATCAATATCAGCAAGTGCTGGATCAGAAGTTGGTTTTTCACCGAGATGTCGTTTTGAATTGCCAGGCCAACCAATTTGGGTTTGTAGACACTTGATGTACCATGTGTTGTAATCCTTAGCTTCTTCAGAAATACTAATTGGAACATTGTTTTTTCTTAAGCAATCCAAAAGGGTTTGCTTCATCTGTGATGGTAGGATACTTGTAGTTTTTTCAAGGTTTTTTTCTCTTACACTTATCAAATCCAGCCAACAAGTCCTCCATATCTGTTCCTGTAGTCACAGAAAAGTCAAACCTGCATTAGATTAGCAAAAAAAAAGAAAAAAAAGAAGCAAAAATAGCCTCAAAGATATACTGGGCAAGATGATCAAATTGAGCAATACTCAATAAACAACATCAAAAGCTGAGACATTTCTGCTCAAAGAAATTACATTCTAATTATGAGTCATGACATAAAATTCCTTTTTATTTTTAATCTTTTGTTGGTTCTGCATTTGACATGAAATTAATTAATGAAACATCAATTACACTCTCATGAAATGAAACAAGAAACAAGAAACAAGAAAGGGTGGTCTTACCATGTTTTTGCCCAAATCAGGAGGAGCTGCATCATGTAAAAGGAAATTATTATTCAATCTCTCTTTTCTCCTCCTTCCTCCAAATGAACTTCCAGCTGCCAAAGCACAAATAAATACAACAAAACAAATAGCAGCAAAACTGATTCTTCTCATGTCCATTAATTATTCTCATTCCATGGATTGAAATTCTAAAATTTCTCCAAAATTCGATCATTCACCACAGATTCAATCAAACCATCAAATCACCAAATCTAACCATGCTCCAACAAACTCAAATCCATCCTCCTAGCATTCACATCCGCATTATTTTCCTTCCTATTGATGAAATCATTAATTTCTTCAAATGAACTGTCTTTTTTTTTATATATGGCCAAAAAAAAAGATGAAACCTTTATCAAGAAAATTTGTGTCAGGTTTGCTGTAAGGAAGCTTGATGTATTAAATTATTTCGGTTTCTTCTTCTTTTTCTTCTTCTTCCCTTGTTTTTTTTTTTCTTATTGTTTCAGAAAAAAAAAAAAAAATTGTTGAAAGAATTCAGAATTTTTTGTTCATCCAAAAGTTTCACTTCACCTGGGAAGGAGACAAGTGGATAGCAACCAGGCGTTCATAAAATTTATATATAGTAACCGTTACTGAAAACAGAAAACTGCAAAAGCTAAAGCACGTGAGATGCACGTTGGTTTGGTTTGGGTTGGGCTTGATGGGGGTGGATCCTCATTCACAGGCAAATGGAAATAATAATAAAAATATTTTTTTATTAAAAATAGTAAATTGGTTTATTATAATTTTTTTTATTAATATTAGATTTTATTAATTATTAATATTAAATTAATATAATTTTACAAAAATAATTTCAAATAAGAAAATATTAAATTACTTTTAGGGCCTCTCGGGTAGCAAATATATAGCAAAAACAAAAAAAAATAAAAGAAATGAATGTTAAGCTTTTTAGTGTAATCTAAATGGACACTTAGCTTTCTATAGATTATACCACCCCTTTTGGTCCCTGCAGCCTAACCAAACACAGGTCCGGTTTCAGACCTGCAACTTGTATTGGGCATGAATGGAAAGCTCCATCCTTATATCATATTTAGCAAAAACAAGAATCATATACCAATGAGTGGTTGGCTCAGTCGAAACAGGTTAAGTGCCAAGGTTGTCTATATATAGAAGTTCAAGAGTTTTATTCTTGGAAGTACCCTTATTGAAAGAGGTTTATCGTTCTATTTCTACCTCAAATGAGAACTAGTCTCATACCTGAAAGGTGTGGGAATATCTTGTGAGATACAAAAAAAAAAAAAAAAAAAAAAAGATCCATCTTCTACAAAAGACGCAAAATTCTTCAAAAGACAGTAATTAACACAAAAAATAATATCAAATGTATGATGATATTTTTAATGTAATCTAAGCCAGGTGGACAAAACAGATCAATATAATTCATCCACCTGGTGGATCATGATAGGAAGATGCGAATGCCGAAAGCATTTGTGGACCATTGAGTCTACTTTTAGGATACACCCAATACCAAAAAGCTTCTGATATCTCAACTATTACTCACATACATATGGCTTATGTCCTCTATGATATAATTAAATGAACCTATCTCTATCATGCTTTACAAAAGAAGTTCCACAGATGCCAAATTAACACTGTAGAAGTTGTTTAAGATATTTAGTTTGGAAAGTTGTTCTTTAAGATTTTTATTTCTTCTGATTGATAATAGAAAAAGTGATTGCATCCTGAACAAAAACATGAAAAAAAAAGCTTGGAGCAAAGCAAAAGCAAAAGCAAAAGTAATAGGTGCTAACTAGAACAACTGGAAGAAAGGGAAAGAAAAAAGTTTGCAATTTGCCCGGCTAATGTCATACAAATGACGCCGCCATGAAAACGTAATCGCCTTGATCATGATAGATTTAATGAAATGAAAATTCTATTCAATAATCTGCTATGCAATCTAATTATACAAGCCCTTTTATAAGTAATCCAATCTAAAATTCAAATCAAATTATAACTCTAAATATCCAATCTAGCTATAACCCAAGAAACTCTTCCAAAACTGATGGTCTGATATTATATTAGAAACTACTAAAACCAAAAGCTATCGCCGACAAATGGAAGAAGCCCAAAAACATGTTTCAAGTGTATTGCTTGTCTTTCTCTTCTACAATAAGCTTTCTCACTAAAAGAAAATAGAGAAAGGATCACAGTTTATTATCATTTATGCTGCCATGTCAACTGTTTGGTATCTATGACAGGTTCATCAGCAGCATTCTGCAACCTTTACTTGAAACATATAACTTTAATTCCTTAAAACCACATATAGGGAATAAACAGGCAGCACTTGTGTTTCATAAATCATTGCCTTATCTCTTTCATCCTCTTTGAATTTAAGGAGAAGAGAGAAAAGAAACAATAAAAGAAAGTTTTATGAATTCAGTAGGAAGTCCGGGTTTTCTCCATGTGATCGGCAAAAGGCATTGTTGAGTTCGAGTATTAGAAAGGCCTAGTTTTAGAACATTACTACTTGAGGGGAGGAAAATTAAATTTGAAGTTGGAAGATAAAATTGGAAAAAGAAAAAAATCAACTATGTCAAAGGAATCTTGAAAGTAGAGGATTAATCAATATATAATGGAGTTAATGATGAATAATGAAAGCCTTCTAGATAGCATCTACAGGTACAAACCAATACTTGTGAAGACAGAAGTGTGAAAACATGAGAAAAAGGAAATATTCTTCACCTTTCTAATCAAAAGGAATATGTTCATCACTTTTCCTAAAGCCTGTTCTCACCCTATAAGAACCAGAAACTCCAAATGTTTTTGACAAAATACTCTCAAATTCCAAATTCCAATTGGTAATGTCCTCCCAGAAAAAACTCCAAGTTCAATCTGAAGATATTAGTCCACAAAAATGGCGTGTGCCTTTGACGGAAAACATGTTTGATTCCCTCATCTCTCGGGGTGGTGCTAACATGAATAAGATTTTTGGTGAAGGGTCATTGTTTAGTCCATTGTTATTTGGAAAATTTTTTGACCCTTCTGATGCCTTCCCTCTGTGGGATTTTGAGTCAGAAATTCTCTTGTCGAGCCTTCGGAATTCCGGTCGAAGCAGTTCTGACTGGTTCGAAACAGATAGAGATTATGTAGTTAGAGCAGAATCACCAGGTAATTAATTGTTTTACAATTTTTCTTAGAATTCTCTCTGGTTCTTAGTCACAACTAGTGAATGGATTGGCATGCACTAGCACCTAACTATATTAACAATCAAAAGAGAGTCATTTAATTATTAAAGTCACATATCAGTCACAGTTACCTCAAGAAGTTAAAAAATTCATTGCATAAACATTATGGGTGGCTGAAAATAATCACAATGACGCAAGGGTCAGTGAGAAAATCCCGTTCAAGAATTCTGATTTAAGGGTTCTTATATCTGTTTTTACCGATAATTAGTACTTAGTCTCCCTCCTCCTAATGTTTAAAAACCTGCTAAATGAAGGACTAGACTTAGAAAAATAGATGAATAGGCTCCAACTTGGAAACATATTTTACAATAAGTTTCTTAAGTCCTTTCAAAATGTTTCCAACAGTAACTTGGTAAAAATGCAGGTTTGCAGCTATGCAACATACAAGTAATTGTAGAGAATGGGAAGATTTTGGAGATCAGTGGACAGCAGAGACAGAAGGAGGAAGCAGCTGCAAAAGATTGGAGAAGTGGGAATTGGTGGGAATATGGTTATGTCCGGCGACTTGAGCTGCCGGAGAATGCAGATTGGAGGAAAATAAAGGCTAATATTGAAGATGACATATTTTTGGAGATAAGAATTCCAAAAAATCCCAATAATGAGTCCAACATTCCTCAAGGAAATGATGTAGCATCAGGGCCTTTCTGATGTCAATTAGCTTTTTAAAGGAATAAGATGTAAGATGAGCCTCCTAATGCTGAAGTAGCATTGTTCTTCAAAAAATGTCCATGGTTAAATATGCTTTGGAGTTTGGGCTGCATATGTCAATGCTAAGAAAATTTTTGATGTTTTCAGCTCTGATTTATAGTCTAACATTGCAGAATTTTTTTTTTTTTTTTTTTGAAGAAAATAGAATGTTAGTAGTTAATTGTATAATAAACTTTATTACAACACCATACTTATGGAGAAATATCAGACCCGTTCCTGGTCCATTAGTTGCTATCACCCTAAAGTTGAGGCAGTGACAAGTATTGAACTTAGAACCTTAGGGTTCTAAAGCTACATTTTTACCAATTGCACCGACTTCATGTACGCCGCTTTCAGTTTAATCTAATGATTTCACATGCATTCCTAACAAACATTTAAATTTTAATTCCGATTATTGCAAGCCTAAATGTCCCATTGATTAAGAAGATACAAGCAAATCACACACAAAAAATAATGAAGATTTTGTTAACACAAACTATGATGATTATACTTATCTAAAAATGTGAGAAACCCTTCAAAGCGGGGATGTAGCTCAGATGGTAGAGCGCTCGCTTAGCATGCGAGAGGTACGGGGATCGATACCCCGCATCTCCACTTTTTTGTTTTCCAAATTTTTTTCCTCTTTATATACATGTTATGATCTTTGAATAAGCTGGGATAATTTAAGGACTAAAAACCAAAAATTCATATATAAAACTCGAAAGTCACAAAAAGTGTGTTCTTTCTTGGATTTCAGTCTCAACGAGACGACGATTACAGACAGCTTGTAACTTTGTTGCCCTAGAATCCGGTGAGTCATTTCTCCAACTTAATTTTCTTGTTCTATTCATATCATTACCGACACTATCTCTCGTTTTTGGATTCATCATTTTCAGATTTGGGATTTTTTTTTTATTTTTTTTTATATATTATTATTATTATTATTATTATTATTTCTCTTTTCTAAGCTCTTTTATGAAAAATGTATGATTTTTGCCACAACTGAAACTTCAAACGACTGTCTCTCTCTTAACCAAATGTCTGCAATGTTAAAAATTTATAAAACCCTAGTACACAAATTGATGATGGATTTCATATTGAAACAATACTTCATTCATTGAGGTAGCTCATATTTCAGATACTGAAAAAGATTGTACGTTGTGAAATGGTAACAGAAACGAAAATGTCTCGAAAAGGGTTGATGGAGCAGGATTTGAGTAAACTGGATGTGGCCAAGTTGAATCCATTGTCGCCAGAGGTCATTTCTCGTCAAGCAACGATAAATATCGGTGAATTATCGAAATGCTTTTAATTGTTTAAGGATTTTACTCTTCTTAAAAAAATCTTGTGATGTGTTACTAGTTGAAAATTTTTCCTATTTTGGGACTGGATTTGTGAATCTTTTTGTTCAATTTATTAATGTTTGTAGGTACTATTGGGCATGTGGCTCATGGGAAATCGACTGTCGTCAAAGCAATCTCTGGTGTTCAGGTGAGTGTTGAGGCGAAATTGTTGATTATCTTGGTTGGAAGTTGAAGCAGGTGACCTTAGAAATCAAATGGAATAAATGTTTGTTGCCCTCTGATTTTCGTGTTAGAGTGTATCAACTTGAGCTGAAGTTGAGGAGAGAAGAAGTTGAAAAAACCCCATAATGTAAAATGGATGCTCTCTAACGGGCTAGAAAATGAAGTTAATATTTATAGTCTGATGTCCTAATTAGTCTGCTGGAAGTTCCTGGTTTAGTTCCTTCACATCCTAAATTTTTCATGAATTGATGATGCTTAGCTCAAGTGCTAAAAAAAGGGGGTTGATATTGGCAAGATGTCAAGAATCTTGTTTATTATTCGGGTTATTGGCTGAATCTCTTATGAGTAGCAAATAACAGTAGCTTGATTAAGTGTATACTGAGATAATGGTCCAAATAAGTTTGTTCAGTGGTCATTTCCTTCTGTGTCTCTTTACAAGATCTTGGTGTGACTGTTTTCTCTGCAGACTGTCCGTTTTAAAAATGAACTGGAACGTAACATTACCATCAAACTTGGATATGCTAATGCCAAAATATACAAGTGTGAAGATGAACGGTGCCCACGGCCTATGTGCTACAAGTATGGTGATCTATAAGATTTTGGCTTCTTGTCTTATAATTTTTGTTTGTTTTTTCATGGTTTCTGTTTGACATTTCATTGCAGGGCTTATGGTAGTGGAAAAGAAGATAACCCACTATGTGATGTCCCAGGATTTGAAAATGCAAGGATGAAGCTGCTCAGACATGTCTCTTTTGTGGATTGCCCGGTAAGGTGATTGACCTTCATGTTTAATATTTGCATCTTGCTACTAACAAGGATCACTTTCTAGTCACTGACATGGATACAAACTGCAATTTCTCCGTCTCATTGACCACTATAAAACCCACAATGTAAACCCAATGTAAAATATGTTGGCATGTGTTTGATAAGTGATAGTGAGGCTCTCTGACATAGCAAATCCCTATAAAATAGACTCTGGTTGTTATGTTGGATTCTGATAACATGTTCATAAATTTAGTTTAGCGTGATATTTCTCAAAGGGGAGGAGGAAAGCCCTGATTAGCGGTTTAGGCTTGCATCTTGATAACTATGGGTGAGATAGACAAATAAAAAATTATTAGTATGAGCAAAGAAATGTACAGCTTTTTGAGCAATTTGCTCTAAACTTCTCCCTTTCTTTAATTGTATTTGTAACACTATAAGAGCACCCCAAAGGTTTTTAGTGTAGTATCATGTGCAATACACATGCAAGCGCCCCTAGTTGTAGAGTGGTGAAAATGTCCTTTGTAGTATTTATGGCATTTTGAACTGTAAAGGAAATCGTCTTGTTCAGCAATTTTGACTACCTTTTTTACCATTGCATCGAAGCAATGAACTTTTGTCAGAAGTATCTTCGTATCGCAAATTTCAGTGGATACCTTCTTTTCATTAATCTGCCTGTTACTCCGAGGGCTTCTCTCTAATTTTGATGGAAATGCTTACATTGTATTACCTTCCATAGGGTCATGATATTCTTATGGCCACCATGCTCAATGGAGCGGCAATCATGGATGGAGCATTACTTCTGATTGCTGCCAATGAGAGTTGTCCTCAACCTCAGACTTCTGAGCATCTGGCTGCTGTAGAAATCATGCGTCTGCAACACATCATCATCCTTCAAAATAAAGTTGATCTTATCCAGGAGAATGTTGCCATCAATCAGCATGAAGCTATCCAGAGGTTTATTCAGGTCTTCTTCACATGCTATTGTCTGATGTATCTTATCTTATTTTACCTAGTCCACCAACTGATCTAAGTTTCAAAACTTAATAATTTGCAGAAAACTGTTGCTGATGGTGCTCCAGTTGTTCCAATTTCTGCTCAGTTAAAATATAACATTGATGTGGTGTGCGAGTACATTGTGAAAAAGATCCCAATCCCAGAGAGGAATTTTGTTTCTCCTCCAAATATGATAGTAATTCGATCTTTTGATGTCAATAAACCTGGGTATGAGGTTGATGAGATAAGGGGTGGTGTTGCTGGTGGAAGCATCCTAAGGGTAAGCATTTTTGTTCTCAAATCTCAATTGAAGCATGCAATATTTTGTGTATACACAGTAGGAGAATTATGTTGTGCTATCTACCAAATTGCATGTACTTGGGCGTCTATAACTTCAATTGTCTCTGTTATGTCTGCTGTTTGTCTGACAGTTAAAAGAATTTCAGTAAATTAAGGTCTTGTAGTCTTGTAGAATCTATCTGGTGTTTTTTTTTTTTTTTGCTCTTGAGGACCTCCTTTGTAGATCCAAGAAATGTTGTCTTATAGAGACCTGGGTCCGTGTGGTTCTCATGAATCTTGAGTACAATCCACCTATATTGCTTGTAGTGGAGGATCCTGTCCTCTCAGAGTCTCATCTCTCATTAACTTATCCGCAAACATGTATTTAACTAATCTATGATGCAGGGTGTTTTGAAGGTGAATCAATTCATTGAAGTTCGCCCAGGGATTGTTGCAAAAGATGAGAGTGGTAATGTCAAGTGCACTCCAATCTATTCAAGAATAGTGTCACTCTATGCCGAACAAAATGAGTTGCAATTTGCTGTGCCAGGGGGTCTGATTGGGGTTGGCACCACAATGGACCCCACTTTGACACGTGCTGACAGGCTTGTAGGTCAGGTTCTTGGGGAGGTTGGTTCACTGCCAGATGTTTTTGCTGAACTTGAGGTATGTGGCTGAACCTGTGAATTATATTTTAAGCTTTAAGGAAGGAAACTGGTACACTTACCTAAGTGAGTTGAGCTTTTCTTAATAATAATGTCTCATAGACATGTCAGTATCTGTTCTCTGGCTGCTGTTTGTTAGAACCCTTCTAGGCTATCTACATGTCCAAAGCATCTCAACAGGCTGATGTGAAGTAATTAAATATCTTAAGTCTGACTTGGTCTTCTATTTGATTGTGGGTTTCAATCCCTTGGTTGCACCAAATATGTTAAAATGTTCCATTGGATGTGCAGTAAAAATATACCCTTCTAAATTGAAAGACGATTGACTTGGTTTCATATCTGATTATGGGTTTTAATCCCTTGGTTGCACCAAATATGTTAAAATGTTCCATTTGATGTGCAGTATAAGTATACCCTTCCAAATTGAAAGATAATTGACTTGGTTTCATATTTGATTATGGGTTTCAATCCCTTGGTTGCACCATCTTACCACGTGATGTGCAGTATACCCTTCCAAATTGCAAGATGAATTTGACATTGAGAACTGTTAGAGGGATGGACAAGGTCTCGTGTTCGTGGATCTGAACCTCAATCCCTTCTGACTCTTTTAGCTACCCTGTTTAACACCTGAATACTTATATGTATTGTCCAATTATTATCCTTGATGAGAAAAGGCTGGGCATTGGCACAATGCTAAAGGTAGCTCCATTTTAGCTTAGAGATTGTGTGTTCATATTTGAAACACCCTCGTTGCAGTGCAGGGGTAAGGCTGTGCACTTTCATACTTCCCCAGACTTTGTAATAGTGTAAGCCTTGTCCATCAGACGGACACATTACTATTTTTAGTTAGCCGTTAAGTTTTCTTTTTTTTTTTTTTTGGGGGGGGTCGGGCTTCAATTGATTGCCGTTGTCAGTTTGAGTCAGGATCTATACTGCTGCTGCTACCATTGTCAGGTGCATAGTACTTATAGTATGTTTTTAACTGTAACTGCTCTTGGTGATTCGCTATTTCAGGTTAACTTTTTCCTTCTCCGGCGCCTTTTGGGAGTCAGAACAAAGGGAACGGAGAGACAAGGAAGAGTTGCAAAGCTAGCAAAGGGTGAAATACTAATGTTGAACATTGGATCCATGTCAACTGGAGCTAGAGTGCTTGCAGTGAAGAACGATCTTGCTAAGCTGCAACTTACCTCTCCTGTGTGCACAAGCAAAGGAGAGAAGGTTGCCCTCAGCAGACGGGTTGAGAAGCACTGGCGCCTTATTGGATGGGGCCAGATTCAAGCTGGGACCACTCTTGATGTCCCACCCTGCCCCATCTGAGTAGTGAAAACTAAGGAGAGATAGTAATTGAGAGTTTTTAACACCGGAATTTGAAGAAGGAAGATGTGGGAGGGAAGAGAACTGCTAGGTACAATTTTTTGTAGGTGGAGAAGAAAACATGATTTGATTTATTACACTTGTTTTTACCCCTTTAAATTTTATTTCATTGCAATGATTAATGTTTCAAGTTTCCAAGTGCTAAGTGTTTATGTGGTTCGTATCTTCCCCGCTTGGGCCGTGCTGGGGGTACTAGGGTGTCAATGCGGGGGGGCAAACTCAAATGCCTCCGGCCGTTGATCATTGGGGATAGGTGCCAATGATCAACGGCAGGAGGTGTTTTACACCCTAGTACCCCCATCATTTTCCTTTTTTTCGTTTAAACGCACCCTTGAGCTGGGAACTCTATGGTGAGTGGCTCTGGAAACTCTATGCAAGGGGCTTGCTTGGAGTGACTTTTTGGTCACCATCTCATCCCCAAGTTGGCTACCCTTCATAGATTATCTTATTTCTGAGCCTTTTATAGTTTTTTCCTTCTTGTATTTTGTGTGCAGAAATCTCCTTGGATCTTGTCCTGACATGCCTTTAGACTTTTATTTTAAGATTTCTAAATTTTTTTGTTCCGTTACTGATAGCTAAATATGTATTATTGGGTCATCATCTATTAGCTATAGCTTTGGTATCAAAGTCTTGGCTTTATAAGACGTCTTAGGTTCAAGTTTCATCGTAGGTATTGTCTCTCCACATGTGAGGGGGAGTATTATAATGATGGCTTGATATGCATTGTTAGGCCTTTGATCCCATTTTTTATACTATCAAAAGATCAAGCCAAGGTCAATGAGGCTCATGGTAAAAAATTAACTAAATCATGTTGTTTATCTGACAAAAAAAATAAAAATAAAAATTGAACGTTAAAAGAAATTGTTTTAGTTCCTTGCGGGCTTAATGGCAGAAAGTAGTTTGCTACGTTTGCTTTGCCCAGCAGAGCCCTTGTGACCATTCTTCACTTTCAAATGCACTCACATTAACAATGTTTTCTCAAAGAAAATGTTCACTTCACCTAGCAATTCTGAACATATAGCCTGAACTTTGATGAATTCTCTAACACATCATTTTAGAATCCCAAAAATTGCATGCCCGTATGATAAAAAAAGGCAGAACTTGTGCATCAACAGCATTAATTAGAAAATAGATAGATAAGCAGTCTTTATTTCATTAGGTCTCTGATCATGCACCAAACGAATTGAATCGCCAACTGCCACGGTGCCACCCACCACCAGCTGAGATGCCAACTTCAACTCTTCCAGGGATGTTGCATACAGTACCTCTCCATCCTCTTAATTATCACCTTTTTTAATGTCAAAATCTATGTATTAATCTACCATTATTGCTTGCAATATAAGGTTCGGATACAGTTCATCAACTTTTCACACGGAGCATGCATTCAACAAGGTTGGTCCACATTAAGAGTTCTACTATTATTATTACCTTTCTTTTTAAGGGGATTAAAAGACTTACTATATAATTTGGGTTGGCTTGATATAATAATATATAATCAAATCAATATCATTGAGTTCAATAAGAAAAACAAATTAAAGTCATTGAAGACTATTTCAACCATGCATTAATTATATTGCAATTAATGCATTTTAATTTATATTTGCAACAAATACATAGAAAATCCATTCCAACGCCAAACGTTCACTTTCTCATCACCTTCAGCTCATACTACAAAAAGCTAACGGTTTCAAACCAGAAAAATTCGAAAATGCTATAGCATGAATTTCAATCTTCCATGCTTGCTTCTTTACCTGCAAAAGCTAAAAACAGATTACTTTTCATAATCTAATTATGTATTTTCAATCTTCTAAACAATTTTTTTTCTACATACATCCCTGCTCCATGAAGTAATAATCCAAATCTCCTGATAACTTCAACTGCAATTCACGGCCCCGCAACACACACACACACCCTAATTGAAAGCTCCTTTTTATCACTTTTTCTGCTTCAAATGGCCTTCACAACTCAGCCCAAGCCTCCTACAACTTCCTACACTCCCTTCATTAATGTAACATCTTATATAGTTTCTTTTTTCTTATTCTATATATCCATTTGTTCATGTCATTAAATTCTAGTGTTTTTTTTTTTTTGAAGCTTCTTGTTTGTGTTATTGTTGGCTTTTTTGCAGAGGAAATCTAGTGTTCATAATGAGATTCTGATTGATAAGCGTCGGAAGATAGAAGTTGGGAAGATGGTGGGACAAGTGAATTTGGTTCAAGATGTGTCAGTGAGAGTACTCGATCCAGCTAGTAGTAGTGCAAGTTCTGAGAGTGGTGGAATTGAGTTTACTAAAGAGGATGTGGAAGCGCTTTTGAATGAGAAGATGAAAGTGAAGAACAAGTTTGATTTCAAGGTTAGGGGAAGTGAAAAATCCTTTTTTATTTGTGTTTATTTTTTAAATAATTGGCAGATGAAAGTTTCAGCTTGTGATTGTTTTTGTGCTTGAAATTGGCAGATAAAATGTGATCAGATGAATGAGTATGTGAAGAAGCTGAAGCTATGTATTAAATGGTTTCAAGAACTTGAAGAAAGCTATCTCCTTGAGCATGAGAAGCTTCGGAGTATGTTGAAGTCTTCGGAGAAAAGAATGTCGGAAACGGGTAATTTTACTGTTATTGCTTCTCATGTTCATTCAATTATTGTTGTTATAAGTAATGTGATTTGATTTGTTGGCTTTCTGTTTGATTAGAGGTGCAAATGAGAAATAGGACAGATGAATTGGAGTCGGCAATTGGAGCGTTAAGGAGAAATTATACTGGTTTGGAAGAGAAACTTGCAAAGCTTGAATCTGAAAAGATGGTAAGTTTTGCAGTTGTTTGAACTTTCATTGTTGCAAGTATTAAGTTAGCATTTTCAATTTACTTTCCTAAAATTAATCCCTTCTTCTGATGTAAATGGCAGACGGCAACTAATTCTCATAAAAATGAGAAAGAAGTCAGAGTTGCTCTTGAGAGGATGCAAGCTTCTTTAGCAGAAGCTCTTGAAAGAACAGAACAAGGCCTGAATCGTGCCAATCAGAAGGTAATAATGAATGATTATGTATTTCATGTTGTTTCGGTTTCATTTATTCTCTCTATGGAAACAACTTTTTGGATTAATTTAATTTTGCAGATAGAGTCTCTTAATACTACATATAGGAATTCGCAAGAGTATAACACAAGTTTACAGCAATACAACAGTAGACTTCAGAAAGATAGTGATACTTATAAGGCGAACATTGAACGTCTAGAACTGGAAAAATCTGCAATCATGGAGAATCTCACCACCTTACATGGCCGATATGGTATATTGCAGGATGAATTATCTTCATTCCAAGTAAGTTTGTCAATATTTAGATAACATTATAAGCTATTTTTTCCTAAAGTTCCTTTCCCCTCCCTATATAAATACTCTAAACTCTATGTCTTAGACTGAGTCATCTTACTTGAATGAGATAAGCCTTTCTGTTAATTTAGAAAAGGATGTGTATATTTATATGAAGCATTTCTGTTTCTATAAGTGTTCCCTTCAACGGGAATAGCATAAGAAGATTAAGAGTTGCTTCATGTTGATACCTCTCATAAAACTGCTTTCCACAATGTTTTTTTTTTGGAGAATAAACAAAGCATATTATTAAAGATGCAGTTCAACAGCAAAAGCAACAACAAAACAGAGTATCAGAGGTACTCAAAATCTCAAAGCAAAGGAAAAATATACAAAACCACCCAGCACCCCAAAATCCTAAGGAACCCCTAGGCAGCATTCCCACTTCCTGACCCATGCATTAATTGAGAAGTCTCCATTAAGGTTGAAAGCTAATAACCAAGAGCTAGCCATAAATAAAATGTCATTCCAGAGATTGAGGCTGGATTTTGATTCTCCCTGGAAAATGCCATGATTACGCTCAAGCCAAAGTGACCAAAGAGTTGCCCATGTCGCCGTTCTCATGATTTCCTTATCCTTGCTCGTCAGCCCATGAATATGTCCCAAATACAAACACTCCTCACAAGATCTAGGGGCAGTGAACCTATCCCCGAGCCTGTAGTGCCATTCCTTCCAAATGTTAGAGGAGAATTTACAGGAGAAAAACAAATGTTATGTAAACTAATTTAGAGATGCACTGATGATACAAAGCTCCTCTTGAATTCATTGTCGTGGACATGCTTCTTTTTGAAACTAATTTCTAGTTATAGCATTCTCATATTGCTAATTGATTATAAGTGGTTTCTTTTATTGACAAAACAATTTCTAAAGCTCATAATTAATGCCTGAAATAGGTTTCTGGGATAACGATTCAAGCATTGTAATGACCAGTGACACCTTAAAATATTCTTGGGGACTTGATAACCCTTTTTATTATTCAAGTCTAGACATAGAGATTTAGAAGGCTTAATTCGGTAATCTTAAAATAAATGTCTCCGCACATATTTAGTGCGAGTTGCTTTTGTCACTGCTACATTGAGATAAAAGAGGCATACCTAGTGCATGAGGCTCCCACAATTTTAGGGTCCGGGAAATGGACAATATACGCAGACTTACCTCATTAGAGAGTTTGTTTCTGGATTCAAACCCATAACCTCGAAGTCACAATACACTAACATCAGCTGTTGCATCAAAGCGGGCCCTGCACTGTTACATTGAGATGAAGATGAAAAATGTAAAAGTTAGTTGCAAATATTTTGAAATAATAGTTGGAGATTTATTATGCATTTGGAACTGATGTTTTTGGGTGTTGGACAAGTTTGAAGTCAGTTTCTCAAACAAAATATATTTGTTTTAGCAGTTTCCAACTGTTCTAATGATGCTGAAAATGAAAAAACATGCCACACGGCATGTTTAATTGGACAAGCAATACCAGCTTTCCTCCTCCCCGTCTGCTAAACCCATTGAGATAAACCTTCTATATCCTTCTTCACATTTCCATTAGATATATGAGTACAAATAATTTAAAATATAACTTTTTCAATTTTATGACATAATTGTTAATATTGTGAATCTAGGTTGGTCATATATTCCATAGACTATTGCATATTTGCTATTCTCATATTACTTGTTTTTGTAGTAAGGTGCCATTGATGTTGAAGTTTATATACTCATATTAATGTTGCTAGGCTTCTCGGAACGAGACTTTGAAAGAGAGGGAGGCATTAACAAGTGAAGTGGGATGTATTGGAGCAAAGTTGCAAAAGGTAAAAGATGAGCGAGATTGCCAACAACTACAGGCACAGTCTTTGACAGCCGAAGTGTTGAATTACAAAGAGCGAACGGGGAGGTCCTATACTGCATTGGATAACCTGACAACAAAATCAAATGCCCTCGAGGTTTGTTGGTACCGCATTATTGTCTTTCTCACCATTCAGGATATTCTTGTGCATCTTGTTTGAGCTTGAGATTCTGGCTTTCTTCTGCAGGAGGTTTGTACTTCTCAGGCAGATCAAATACAAATATTGCAGCACAAAGTGGCAGCTGCAACAGATAAATTGCAGGTGATGCTCATTCTTAGGCATTCATGCATATGGTTATAGGTTTAGTTGCATAATTCACTTTAATATTGTTGATTTAAAATCATGCCTCCTTTCCTTCTTCTAGATGGCTGATTTAAATTCTATGGAGACGAGAACAGAATTTGAACAACAAAAGAGACTTGCTCAGGATCTGCAAAATCGCCTGGCAGACTCAAGGTTTCAAATCATTCAGGCAGAGAAGCTGCATAAAGAATTATACAATACTATATCGGTAGCTTTTGTTGCATTCCTTTTGTGTTGACCATACATCAAACCTCATTTTGATACTAAACTCCATCTAACTTTCAGGAGCTGAAAGGCAACATCCGTGTCTTCTGTAGAGTGAGACCTTTGTTACCTGATGATGGTGCTGACAGAGAAGCTACGGTTGTTTCCTATCCTACATCAATGGAACTCGTTGGCAGGGGAATCAACTTGAAACAAAGTGGTAAGGAAAATTCAGACAATTCCATGTCTACTATAAGCTATAATAATTAAGCTACAATATTATTTGTTTCCTTAAGATTTAAACTTTTTGTGTGCTTCGTTTTGTCAATATCTAAAACATATGTTCCAAAATGTTCCATTATCTGCAGGACAAAGACATCAATTTTCATTTGATAATGTTTTCAAACAAGAGGCATTGCAAGATGATGTTTTTGCTGAAATTTCTCAGCTAGTTCAAAATGCCTTGGATGGTCATAAGGTATTTCCTTGTTTTCAAGTCTTGGTAAAAATGAATCAGTGGCAGTTTATGCTTTGCTGCTTCCTTCTTTTCTTTTTAACTTTGTTCCCAGTGGCAGGACACGAGTAATATAACATCTATTGCATTAGGGTGACTAAGCAATCAATATGTCCTACAGTTTATTCTATGTGTACTGACCTTTTGCTTGTTCGTCCTTCTTGGGATTTTCACCAGTATCAGTCCTAGTCCTTGGGGACATATATATTGAACTTTTTTTTGGAGTTCTCTTTTATGATCTTAAGACCTTCAATTGTACTTTTCCTATAGAAACCTCTAGCTTATGCAATAGCATCTTCAAATATTTGCTAAAAGGCATGACAATTGTCTACTTTCTATTCGGGTGCTAAAATGAGTGTGATGCCCATGACCTTGCCATTTCTTTGTTCAGTTTGTTTGTCCTAAAGTTTCATTGTTAACTAAAATAGCTTCATATCATTGTAAGCATAAATCAGAATTTTACAACTTTTTTAAAGACCTGGAAAATTGGATCAAAGATGCATCAAATTTATCTGTTCACTACTTGGGATAGTATGATTTTTCTTGGAACTATGGAAGTGGATGCATTGATATATATACCAGTACAACATGGCTGATTATTCTTGGTCCTTTGCAGGTTTGCATTTTTGCTTACGGTCAGACCGGCTCTGGTAAAACCTATACCATGATAGGTAAACCAGATGTTCCAGAGGAGAGGGGAGTAATACCTCGCTCCATTGAACAAATATTCCAAACTACCGAATTTTTATCATCTCAAGGCTGGAAATATAAGATACAGGTTAACACACTTTTTTTAGTTATTGTATCTGCAGTAGAATCAGTTCAAGCATTAGCCTATATGGATGTTTGACCTTTTATTTTATCTTTTTCTTTCAAAATGCAGGCATCTATGTTGGAAATTCACGATGAGACGATCCGAGACTTGTTATCAACAAGTCATATAGACGCTCAAGAAAATAGGACAGTCCCGACTGGAAAGCAATACACAATCAAGCATGATGCTTATGGAAATACACATGTTTCTAATCTGACCATTGTAGATGTGCATTCTATCAAAGAAGTTTCCTCTCTTCTACACCAGGCTGCACAATGCAGGTAAATTCTTAAAATGATTTCCTTACTCTTCTTTTATCTACACCATGTATCGTAGCAACAAAAAACTTAGATTTATTTGAAAATGTCACGATTAACTCACAAATTAGATTAAGTAAATATATTTTCTTTAACTTGAACATTGAAGGAAGTAGGCAACTTTTTCCTATTTAAAATGGAAAGTTTATGAAAATATTCTTTAATTTTTTCATAATAATCTTTCCTTCTTTAATCTCTAGGAACTTTATTTCAATATAATATTTTTATGTTTAATTTGATTTATTGTAAAATTGTTGTGCGCAGCGGAAGCGGAAGACAAATAACAAACGCACAAACCCAAACAATCAAACGATCCAAATGAATGCAAAAACAAACCAAAACAAGAACACACAGATTCACGTGGTTCGGTGAATATAGTGGACGAGAGATGAGAATCAATCCACTAATGAGAGAATGCAAATAGGTTACAACTTATAATCAGATCTAAAACAAATTCTCTCAACTCACACAAATCTCAAATTTTCACACTCATCGCAAAGGGTTTATATAATACAAGGTGCTAGAGTTAGTTTCTAACACAAACTAGGAAAGTTTCCAATTTAGCTAGGAAACTAATACACTAAAAAATTGTACACAAATAGAAATAACTCATTGGATGGACCGAGCCATCCCATATATAACAAAATTTAACCCCTTTAAAGGGAGAGAGAGAGATTTTCTTCTTCAATTGAAAAAAATGAACCCCTTAAAAATTTGTGATTTCCATCTTCTTGTGATTTCCAAGAATAGATTATCTCAGTATCTATTCCTATGATCTAGGAATTTTGGTCTACATAGAAATGCTTCTATGTTCCAATGGGATTCATTCTGTTGTTTGGTTTCAATCTACGGTATATGTATGTGGATCAAGGCATTCAATATGAACAATGTCGTTATTTCTTTCAGGTATGCAGGAAAGCCCTCAAGAAGTCATTTTGTCTTTAATTTGCGGGTATTTGGAATCAACGAGGTATGAGTCTTATTATTTGTAGGTTTATCAATTTCTTCCGTGTTCACTAATTGATGCAATTCCTTAATTGCTAGAGTACTGCACAACAAGTGCAAGGTGTATTGAACCTCATCGATCTTGCTGGTAGTGAGTGTCCATCCAAGAGTGATTCAACGGGAGATCAGCTAGAAGAAACTCAAGTAAGTCTATTCTAAAAATTCAATTGTTCATCAGTTGGTTTTTCCAGTTAATAACTTGCTTGCAAATCTGACATTAATTCTGGTGTACAATCAGATTACAGATAAAAGTTTGTCCTCCTTGAGCGATGTTATATCTGCCTTGGCAAAGAAAGAGGATCACATACCTTTCAGGAACTCAAAGCTTACATATCTTCTCCAGGTAGAGATAAAGCTCTACCTAGACCATATTGTCTTTTTCTTGGAATTTACTCTTTGAAGAACTCAACTTGCCAAATTTTTAATTTGAATTTGTTGAGTCATGTTACAAGTTGAGTTACTCATGATGGGTTTTTCGGTTTACTTCAGCTTTCAAGGTTTAAACTAGGGATCACATAACGCTTTTGGACTTATTAGTTTGTTACTCATTGTTTTAGTACACTTATTTAATCTTAAAATTCTTGAGGCAGGGTTCCTCTTAGAATATATGAAATCCTTGATCTCAGCCAGAACAAGCCTGATACCTCCACGAGAGTGCGGTTTGGTGATGGAGTTGGTTATACTAACACTATATCTTCTACAATAAAAAATAAAAAAAATAAAAAGAAAAGCTAGAGGATGGAAAATTCTTTAACTTATACCCGCCATATGTTTTGAGTTCCATGCTGTAGATCTCCTTTGTCTTAAATTGCCAACAAATATGAGATGATTCTTTCCATCTAGTGCATTATTTAGTAAGTTTTTGAAAAATAAGCCCCTCTATTACATGCATGCATATATCATAATAATATGATTTAACTTTTGAACCAACTTTGTTTCATCCCTCTACCGAAAATGTTATCTATTTCTTTAACTTTCACCTTCTCTCACTTTGCAACAAGTTATATATGGAATTCTTATAATGTAAGCCTCCTTTTGTTTACATGTTGTTTTTGGGTCGTTGGACCGGCCCACCTTTTACTTGCCAGCCTTGCCTAGGGGGTGACTCAAAGACATTGATGTTTGTTAACATCTTCCCTGATCCGTCCTCCATTAATGAGTCTCTTTGTTCTCTCCGCTTTGCTGCAAGAGTCAATGCTTGTGAGATCAGGATTCCAAGGCGTCAGACCAATATAAGGCCATTTGATTCGCGATTAAGCTATGGATGAAGCTACGAGCGAGAATGGCTCTTTCAGGTCATGACCATGTATCTTATAATTGTGTGACTTTTGTTATAAGCTTAAATGAAGAAGATGTTCGTTAACATGATTGATGTAATTTGTACAGTGAAGTAAGGGGATGTATTTATATCATGTGGGCTTGTGAGTGAGTGGTTTTGTATTCTTAAAGTTGTTATCTAAATACCATTCCTTATTTTTAAAAAAAAAATATTACGATATAGCAAAATGTTTATCCCTCGATGGAACAGAGTGAATGAGGAGACTAAGATTTGTTAAGTTGACTCAAATTGCATAAACCATTTTTCGCAATTCGACTCTGCTTTTATTCTCATCATTTGTACAACTATTGCTAACCATCTCAAATAGTTAAACCATTTTCATCGACTTTTTATCATCATTTTGTCATCAATCATTGTAATGCTAAAATTCTCCATAAAGCTTTTATTGAATTGGAAAAATACTTTATTTAGCAAATGTTAGAAGAGAAATAAGAGAAAGGAAAAGAGAGAAAGCTGAGACAAAGAGACTAAAAGAAGAGGGAAGGAAATAAATAGGAGAGCCGTTGATCGCACCAACCATTATTTCTCATTTTATTGCTATTTCTTTATGCCTCGTGTTATTTTCTTTGTAAACTTTTCATTATCCATTATTACTGTTTTAATGACACTCATACAATTCTTTCAATTCGTTCCTTTTACTTCAACTTTTTTTTTCATTCAATACTTTGAACTTTTCTTTTATTTAGAGAACTTTTCTTAAAATCATTTATCAATGTAGTTTAAAAAAATGCCATTAAATATTACAGATTTTGATAATATTTTAAAAATGTTATTTATTTAAAAAATTAATACATGTACTTTTGTTTTCTTAAAAATTAAGATTTAAAAATAACATTCATTTTTCAACATTAAAATATGATATGTTTCCAAATCTTATTAATATTACAAGAAATCTAATACAAATTTTTAATAATATTTTTAAATGTGATATGATAAATTAATGAAATTTTTTGTTTCTTTTTGTATAATATAAATAATTAGATTTTAACTTTAAAGAACATTTTTTAAATATAATCAAAACTTTTAAATATTTAATGACATTCATTTTAACAACATTTTTTACTTGTTAAATATTTATTTTGTTACAGTAATACATGGTTTTGACAGATTTTGATGAAAAATCAAAATATGAAATGGGCCTTGGTTCTTTCTGATAAATCAGTCGAGAACCACTTATGTACCAAGGACGTATTTTCCCCGTTAACCTTATTACAGCCATGTACTTGAAGGAAACCTCTTTGACATTGACATTCCCTGTTTCGCAGCTTTCCAAACTAAGGACCCTCAGATGCTCCCCTTTCTTTGAACAAGTGTAAAGCAACGGTCGGACTGTATCAATTTCTTGGCGTCCTCCCAACGATTAAGTTCTAAATCTTTGATCAACAAATGGTAATCAAAAGATTTATTGACTTTTTGAGTCATTCTAACAACGTAAAACTTCTCGTCAAGATACATAGGACTCGTCAGCATTCCTCTCCATCTCGACTTATCGAACTCTGATAAACTTCCCAGATTCCTCCTTACCGGATCATCACTGGTGTACATATAAGCGACCTCCCACTTGGAGGGTTGTGTCTTGGCACAAAAAATTTGGAATTTCTGCCTAAACGTCCCTTAAGCAATCAATAGTTCGCTCTCTTCATAGCCTTGGTATTGATGTAACTACTCTCACCCGATTTTGTTTTGATAAGTACAAACAACATGCTTGTGATCACTAATCTTTTTGACGTAGTTGTTTCAGCGCTAACTAGCTATATCAAATGGATTCAACTATACTGACAAAGCATGTAGATGGAACAATATTGCACGAAGATTCAACAGCCTCAAGTTTGTAATTCCTATTTAGAATCTTAGTGTTGTAGAGAAACCATTACACGTTTCAACTACAATATGATTTGCATCTTTTGAAAATCATGCATATAGGTTATCATATTCATGGACACACTTTATCATGATTATCATGCATATCATATAGTTTAAGTTGTTTATCAATCATGCATTCATATTACCAACTTTGCATGTTTTTTATCGTTTTGCGTGTAACGTATCGAATGTTTTGATCATCTGTTTAATCGATTGATTTACACGTGTTTATCTTTGTCAATTGTGTTTCAATCTTGTCAAAAAATGTTTTCAAAGTTGATTTATGTCTTTGATCAAGTCTTAAACCCTTTTTGATAAAAAAAAAATCGGGTTTTTATCACTTCAAAATGAAGGAACGCGCTCCTGTATTCATGAACGTGCTCTTGTGCATTTTTTCGAGACTTAGATTTTTCTAAGTTCCTAACTAACAATGATCTATAAATCCTAAGTTATTTATAATTAGATTATGAATTAAGGTAGAATCAAAAGCATCGATAGTTGATAAGTATAACCGTCAACTGATTCTTGGCTCCACCTCAACTACTTAGTTCCAACTCATCATGGTTGTTAGATAGTTAGCTTTACAGTTGTATCTGTTACGAGTCTGTCGTAGTGTTGGTTGTGCCTGTTGTGACATCATCCAATCCACATGTTACACGTGTACACATTCTGTTAAATGAATCACCTATATAAATCATAAACATCTCTCAGTCGAAAGTGCTGAGTGACTGAAATTTCTCTTCACTCTTGTTTTTTTGCTCAGATGGTTTCTATGTTCTTATTTATCTTTCACCGAGTTCTTTATGGTATCAGAGCCATTCGACGGAATTCATGGCATCTGCTGCAAATCCTTTCTCAAACTCTTTAAGTGTGTCATTATCAGTAAAACTATATTGAAGTAATTTCTTGTTATGGAAATCACAGGTTGTTCCGACTGTGATTGGCCATGGTCTTCAAGATGTATTGTTTCAAGAGAAAAGCAAGCCTGATCCGACTCTTGGTAATGGTGAAGTGAATCCTGAATATGTTGTGTGGAAAAGAAATGATCAATTGATGGTAAGTTGGTTGAGGTCTTCTATGACAAAGAGTGTTCTAGGTGTTGTTGTTCATTACAACACTTTAGCAGACGTCTAGAGTGCATTGGAACGTCATTTTTCCAATCAATCCAAGGCTCGTGTTCTACAACTTAAATCACAACTTTCAACAAAGAAAGGTAATTTATCAATTTCAGATTACTGTGATAAGATGAGAGGTATTGTTGATGGTCTAATTTCAGCAGGACAAGAAGTAAGTGATCAAGATTTGGTGTTGGCAATCTTACATGGTTTAGGTATAGAATATGACTTTGTAGTTGTCACTGTTACTTCAAGATCTGATCTAATAACCATGGAGGAGGCTCAAGCACTTCTTATGACTCGTGAGAGTCGTCTTGAACGATTGCATAGTGAAAGTGAAATAAGTATTAAAGCATCTGCAAATGTATTGGTTAATTCTTTTGATAAAAAGAACAATGTGTCTCACTCTAATGCCAATGGCAGAGGGGTAAGTAGTAGAAATAATGGTTATCAGCATCATGGCTAGGTAGTGGAAATAATGGTTATCAGCATGGTGGTCGATATGGTCGTGGCCATTGCATTATTTGTCAAGTTTGTCAAAAACCAGGACACTCAGCTTCTATTTGTTATTTTCAATATGATAAAAGTTTTCAGTTACAACCTCAACATCAGTTTTGTCCAAATCAAGGTTCCTCAACTCCTCCAGCTGCTTTTCTTGCAACTCCAAAACTGATTAACGACAATGCTTGGTACGCAGATAGTGGTGCTTCAGGTGCTTCAAACCACGTGACATCTGAATTTAGTAATCTTAATCTTGCATCATATTATAATGGTCCTGTTGCGACCCCTTTCCGAATGACGTCACGACCTGCACAGTACCACAGATAATGCCACAACACGACAAAACTTGAGGCACTGATAAGCCTCTACGTGGAAAGTTATACACAACATGTATATGATCAAGATAATTGAACCAAAATAAATATTACATCATCATCCAAATACATGATGACATATATCCAAAATAATTATCATAAGGTTCAAAATCTTCAAACATAGATATGGAACTCAAGTAAGAGTTCATCATCCAACAGTTTATCATATATAGTCCAACAAAACCACAACTATCTATGTTTTATATACATATGTACCTGTGATAGTTATATAAAGTTTCAAAAGAACAAAACAATTGAAATCTAAACCCAAGTTACCAAAAATATACAAAACCTACATCCAAAATCTTGAAGAGGAAGGTCACTCGCATGTCAAGCCTTGCCTTTTCCTTTCAAATCTGAACTTGAGAAAAATAGGGAAAAATGGGGTGAGCTCAATTAGCTCAATAAATATCTTTCACAATAATCTCCACATATGCATTTATACAAAACATGTATGTCATTGAAAAATCACATTTATAAACCAAATGCATCAAGGAAATCATAATATACATGGTTCCAACTAAACATATGATTTATGCATCATTTTCATAAAAGTATGCAAACGCCTCCTTGAGGTCACAACAGAATAACATTGCCTACACTTCCCCCATTTGTGCTATAGGGTACAGTTCAACATGTTATCCAACACTAATCCTCCTACCTTTCCATTCCTCAGTTATTCGGAAAGTCTTTTCCACGGAGTACCAATCTAAGTACTCCGGCTGCATATTTTCCCGAAGAACAAGTAGAAAGACAAACAATGCCAAGGTATTTAATCCAAAATACCCAACTCAGATTCAATGCATAAGAAAATCCATGTTCATGATCTCAAAAACACAATGCACATATATAAATAGGATGCATACCATTCAACAATCCAATTTCATATAAATACAATGTTACAAATAGAGAAATAAAGTGAGAAATACTCACAAACAGTCCAATAGCCAATTAAACAAGCCACATGCCTTCAAATTGGCCAATCAATTAACAATGACCTGAAATGAATCAAATTTACACAACATCGATCAAATTCAAGCCATATATGCCCAATTGCATAAATTCCTAATTTAAATCCTAACATATCCAACATAGGCCAATTCATCAATCACCATCATAGTCTATGTAGGAATACTACATAGCCCCACAATTCTCAAATGCACATGAACACATCCATAATTCATGATTCAACCCAAATTATCAATGTCCAACCCATAGGCATCCATCATGCCCAATTTTATGATCATACAAAGTCTAGGCCTAGGCCAACATAAATCAATTATAATTCCTTCCATACCCAATACATGCTCAATTAAATGTAAATCGACTTTATTCATGCCCAATTAACTAAATTCCACCACAATTAATCTAGTACAAACCAATTGAACCAAAAGCCCCAAATTGGGTAAAATCTCTACAATGAGGCATAGGGCTAAAATGAATTAGACATTGAGCCATAGTTGGTAAATACCCAAATTAACATTGAATCATCTAGGTTTATCAAATTAATCAATATAGTTTACATGCACCAACATTAGAAAACCTTATGTCCAAAATCAAGAGCTAAGTCTCTAACATGGAAACACATGTAAAGCTTAGTAAAAATCATGGCAAATGCCTCTAACAAGCTCAAAAACATCCTAGAAAGTCATTCCATACACAATCACCTCGAAACCTTGGGTTTCCATCAAAACCTTAGCCTCAAATCTCTCCAAAATCATGGAGAAAAGCACCTAAAACGTGATTTGGGCGTAGGTATGGGTCAAAAACGCCCAAATCCACCATTTTCGAGCTATTTCAAGCTCAAGTATACCCAAACCGAAGCTAGGTCTCCCCAAATCTGAAACCCATATTGCAAATTACACCATTCAAAAGTTGGTTCTCACCTTCAATGGCGATTTACTGGAGAAAAATGAAAGAGATTTCATACCTTGAAGCAAGAAGAAGCACACCCTAGCTCTCCTTCCTCTTTTCTTGTTCTCCCTTCTTCCTCTTCTCTTTTCTCTTCTTTTTCTTTTTGCTTAAAAAAAACGTTCGAGAGAGAGAGAGATGGGAGGTGGGCATATGAGAGGCTAGTAGTATAAGTTACCTATTTTAACACCTCTCACAACTACCCATATTTAAATAAAACTTTTTTAATATACATTAATCTCACACCATGTATTTAAATAAAATATTTACACATTAATTTTACCCACAAACTCTCCACCAACCACTTGAAATAAGACTATATGTATTGGACCTATAATATTAGAACAAATCCTAAGGTTGGAAAGGTGAAAATAATTAATGCATTAAATAAGAAAATTATTTGTAACTTTTTCCATAAGCTACAATTATAATATTAGTTTGCTCTACAAGCTACTTACGTATGACCTCTTCTACAAGCCACTAATTATAATAATATTAATAATTCTCTCTAAAAATAAATAAAACATATGGGTCCACCTCAAATAATAATAAAAAAAGGTGGTTCCTGAGATCTAATTCAAGAGATCCAATCTGTAAGATCCACCTAAGGGTGAAGTAATACAAGTTAAATATTGCTGTCTTGTTTTTTCTTTCATGTTTTACCACGATTTCGCATAACAAATTGATATCAGAGACAATATTAAGCTTTAGAAGAAAAAATGGACTCTCTGTCGAATTTTTTCGAGACTGCGTCGAAATTTCAAGATTCTGTAACAGTGATCGGGACTGTTTTCTGATCACCCGTGGAGGTAGCTCTCGTTTTCAGGAGTCCAACGCAATAAACGGCGAGAAAAACGGACAAGACACGAGTTCCCAGGAGCCGATCAAAGTTTGTCCAGTTCGATGCAAATTTTTTGTGCAGAAACAGGCGCAGGAGTGAAGGAGACGGATCCGACCCACGGTCCCGACCCGATAATATTCATCCCGAGTTCATCCTACTTTGGTACTGTTCATCTCGACCGATACTGTTTATCCGGCCCGATCCTGTTTATCCCGGCCTGATACTGTTTATTCGGCCCTATTCTTTTTATCCCGGCCCAATACTGTTTATCCAGCCCTGATACTGTTTATCCCGGCCCGATCCTGTTCATCCCGACTCAGCCCGTTTTCGGCCCACAGTTGACCGAATCCATTTTCGGTTGACCAACCATATCCGGCTCATTTTTCGTCTGATTTCAGCAAAGTCAGACTCGTTTCCACCATTCTCGATCGTTCCGGACGCAACCGTGCAATCAGTTTCTGTAGATTCAGCTCCTAAGTTATTAATATAGCTTAGTTGGAGTCGTTTATCATTTTTAAAGCACTTTTCGGCGTCATACATATCTTTGGTCTTAATGACGGAAGAAATCCCAGCCACAAGCAGGCCTTGGCAAAGAAGTTCAATGTCCAACGTAAAGTTCGAGGTGGAGAAATTCAACAGCACCAACAACTTTGGCATGTGGCAATGCGAAGTTCAAGATCTATTATTCTGGGAAGGATCACATATCGCCTTGGAAACCAAGCCCCAGGATATGTTCGATGATGATTGGAATTTCGTAAATCGTCAAGCTTGTGGAACAATCAGACTCTGTTTGGCAAAAGATCAGAGGTACTTTGTCATGAAAGAGACTATGGCAACAAGTTTCTGGCAGAAACTGGAGGACAAGTACAGGACAAGTGCATTCTCAGTTACATCTATAGACAATCAGTCTGATAGATGGATATTAGATTCCGGATGTTCCTATCATATGTGTTCAAATCGACATTGGTTCTCAAAATTGGATGAGGTCGATGGAGGAGTCGTGCTCATGGGCAATAACAATACCTGCCAAACAAAGGGTATTGGAACTATACACCTTAACATGCATGACGGTACAACAAGACGGCTCACGGACGTCAGATATGTCCCAGATCTGAAGAAAAATCTGATATCACTAGGAGTCCTTGATTCCCGCGGTTACAAGGTAACCATTGAAGGTGGAGTTCTGAAGGTTGTACGTGGAGCATTATTGGCCATGAAGGGTACTTAGAAAGGAAATTTTTATTTCCTCGATGGACACACAGTAATCAGAAGTGTATCAGCTTGCACCAGTTCAAATGATGTTTCCTCGGATACTTCCCGACTTTGGCACATGCGGCTCGGACATGTTGGAGAAAAGGCTCTTCAAACCTTGATAAAGCAAGGTTCTCTGAAAGGTGCAAAGACCGGGAAACTTGACTTCTGCGAGCACTGTATCTTAGGCAAGCAGACGAGAGTCAAGTTTGGAACTGCAATCCACCGCACAAAAAAAACATTGGATTATGTTCATACCGACGTTTGGGGACCTTCTCGAAATGCTTCATTGGGAGGTAAACGTTGGTTTGTTCCTTTCATTGATGATTTCTCACGCTATGTTTGGGTTTATATCATGAAACATAAAGATGAAGTGCTAGATATCTTTCTTATATGGAAGAAAATGGTAGAAACCCAAACAGGAAGGAAGATTAAGAGGCTCAGATATGATAATGGAGGAGAATACAAGTCAGACCCATTTCAAAAAATTTGTGAGAATGAAGGGATAGTCAGACATTTCACAGTCCCAAGCACGCCACAACAAAACGGTGTTGCTGAACGCATGAATCGTACTTTGGTAGATAAAGTTCGCTGCATGTTATCTCATTCTGGACTGAGCAAGGCATTTTGGGCTGAAGCTTTGTCATATGCCTCTTATATCATCAATAGACCTCCGGCAACAGCACTAGATGACAAAACTCCCAAGGAGGTATGGTCTGGACAACCCGTTTCAGATTATAATTCTCTGCGAATTTTTGGATGCACTGCATATTTCCATGTAAAGGAATCCAAACTAGATCCTAGGTCCAAGAAAGCGATTTTCATAGGCTTTAGTGAATGAGTTAAGGCTTTCCGACTATGGAACCCTGAGTCAAAGAAGATTGTACTAAGTCGAGATGTAACTTTTGATGAATCTGTGATGTCAAAGCATACAGTTTCTTATAAAGAAAATCGAGATCCAGATTTGCCTCAGCAAGTGGAGTTAGATATTCCAGTAACTCCTGGCAAGTTAGCAGAGATATCCAACCATCCTGAAGAAGACGAGGAGGAAATCTCAGTTGAGGTGGAGGCTCCAGGACCAGACATCAGTCAACAACCAGAATCAATTGCCACCAGTCGACCACGAAGAGAAATTTGCAAACCTGCTCGGTACACTGACATGGTTGCATATGCATTTCCAGTCACTGGAGATGATATTCCATTAAATTACAAAGATGTTATTCAGAGTATGGAAAGTGATAAGTGGAAAATGGCAATGCATGAGGAGATGAAATCACTCCATCAGAATCAGACTTGGAAGTTGGTTCCACTTCCGAAAGGAAAGAAACCAATTGGCTGCAAATGGGTTTTCGCTAAGAAGGAAGGCTCTTCCAACACAGATTGTATCCGATACAAATCCTGACTGGTAGCAAAAGGCTACGCTCAGAAGGAAAGAATTAACTACAATGAGGTATTCTCACCTGTTGTTAAGTATTCGTCAATTCGAATATTATTGGCTTTAGTTGCACATTTTGATCTCGAGTTAGCCCAACTCGATGTCAAAACTGCTTTTCTGCATGGTAATTTGGAAGAGGAGATATATATGTCTCAACCAGATGGATTCAAAGTACCAAGAAGAGAGAATTGGGCTTGCAAGTTGAGCAAGTCATTGTATGGCCTGAAGCAATCACCAAGACAGTGGTACAAGAGATTTGACAGCTTCATCCAAGGGCAAAAATATACCCGAAGTCAGTTTGATCATTGTGTCTACTATCGCAAACTTCAAGATGGTACATTTATCTACTTGCTTTTATATGTAGATGATATGTTAATCGCATCTAAAAGCAAGGTGGAGATCAACAAATTGAAGGCTCAATTGAGCTCAGAGTTTGAAATGAAGTATCTTGGAGAAGCCAGAAAAATTCTCGGGATGGAGATAACTCGAGACAGGGCCAAAAGCACAATCTGTTTAACTCAGACTCAGTATTTGAAGAAAGTTCTTCAAACTTTTGGCATTGGCAATGACACAAAACCTATGAGCACACCATTGGCACCACATTTCAAGCTAAGTACATCAATGTCACCAAATTCTGAGGATCAGAAGAAGCAAATGGAGAACATTCCATATGCAAATGCAGTTGGTGCCTTGATGTATGTTATGGTGTGTACCAGACCTGACATTTCACATGTTGTAAGTATGGTAAGTCGTTACATGCACAACCCCGGTAAAGGCCACTGGCAAGCAGTGAAGTGGATTCTACGGTATATTCATGGTACTGTGGATATTGGTTTAAAGTTCGAGAGAGATAAGAAAGGATGTAAGCATCTAGTCAGATATGTGGATTCGGACTATGCTGGAGATCTTGACAAGCGCAAATCTACTACTGGTTATGTTTTCACTATGACAGGAGGACCAGTGAGTTGGAGATCAACACTACAGTCAACAGTTGTTTTGTCTACTACAGAGGCAGAGTACATGGCAGTAACAGAAGCTTTCAATGAAGCAATCTGGCTTCATGGATTGACTAAAGACTTGGGAATTGTGCAGAAGAATGTTGAAGTTTTCTGCGACAGCCAGAGTGCAATTTGTTTGGCAAAGAACCAAGTTCATCACAGTCGAACGAAGCATATTGATGTTCATTTTCATTTTGTTCGAGAAATAGTAGAAGAAGGGAGTATTCTTCTGCAAAAGATCAAGACTGCAGATAACCCCGCAGATATGCTTACAAAGATGGTTACAGGGATCAAGTCCCAACATTGTTTGGACTTGATCAACATCTCACGAGCTCGGAGTGCCTAAGGGCACTAATGGAGGCAGCAATAGCTTTTTGAAGGAAGCTTGCTATCTGTAGAGAGATTGCAGGTGTGGAGGAGCCCTGTTTCACATGATGTGGAGGTGGAGATTTGTGGGTCCACCTCAAATAATAATAAAAAAAGGTGGTCGTTGGCCGCCCACGAGGGCGGCCAACATTTTGGTAAAAAATTCGGCGCTGCGCGCCGAATTGTTTGAGATGGGTGATTTAAATATATTTAAATATATATATATATTTAAATTACGAAAATGCCCCTAAATACTCCTATAAATAGAGCCTTACTTCATTCTTGAAATTTATATTCCTGAGATCTATTCTGAGAGATCTAATTCAAGAGATCCAATCTGTAAGATCCACCTAAAGGTGAAGTAATACAAGTTTGCTGCCTCCCGTGGACGTAGGCAATTTGTCGAACCACGTTAAATATTGTTGTATTATTTTTTCTTTCATGCTTTACCACGATTTCGCATAACAAAATACATATACAATATACATTAAATCATCTACACAAGCATCTAGAGTTATGCAACGCATCATCATGATGTTAGGTGAGAGTTTGGGTCGTTACAGGTCCTGAGCTGTTGGTAATGGTAAGAAGTTGGAAATCACTCATATTGGATCTTCTTTATTGAATTCTTCTTCATCTCCTTTGTTATATTACTTAAATCAGTGCTAAGAGTACGTAAAGATCAAAAAGAACTTAATTAGTATTTCCAAACTCATGAGAGATAACAATGTGTTTGTTGAATTTCATGCAAATTGGTGCTTCCTCAAGGACAACATTTCCAAGAAAATCCTCATGCAAGGGAGGCTTAAAGATTGATTGTACATGTTGGACTCGCTTGGTGGTGCAACGACTTTAACCTGTGATTTGGTTTCTAATTTTAGTGGTTCTGTTCTTGGTTTTTTAGCAAATGTTTTTAATAAAACTGTTGATGTCAGTTGTGATACAGTTGCTTGTGTTGGTTCATCAAACTGTAATTCACTCAATGTTGTGTCTCGAATGAAAGATATGAATGATTCTATCATATGACATAACAGGCTTGGACATTCTATGGCTCAAACTGTTCTTTCTATTATGCACAAGTGTGGATTAACTTCTGTTTCACGCAGCTTTACAGTATGTGATGCATGTCAGCGTGGCAAAAGCCATACTCTTCCTTTTGGTAATTCTCCATGCAAAACAAGCCGCAGGAATTGGTGCACACTGTGTTGTGCGGAATCGTGGTAAAACTTGAAAGAAAAGACAAGATAACAGATTAACGTGGTTCGGCAAATTGCCTACATCCACGGGAGACAGCAAACTTGTATTATCAGAGAATACAAAGTACACCCTTAGGTGAAACTTACAGATTAAATCTCTTAAGAAGATCTTACAGAATAGAACTCTCTAACTCTCAGGAATGAATTTTGAATTCTGAAGTTGAGCTCTATTTATAGGTGTAATCAGGGGTAAAATCGTAATAATAAATATTAAATAATATTATAATAATGAATGCTTTCGGCGCATGTGATTTGTTCGGCGCGTGAGATTCGTTCGGCGCGTGTGATTCGTTCGGCGCATGCACTGTCAATGGTTGGGTTGACCACATGAGCGTGGTCCCCAATAAATCTCCACCTCCACCTCATGTGGAGCAGGACTCCTCTACACCTTCAATCTCTCTACAGATAGCAAGCTTCCTTCAAAAAACTGTTGCTGCCTCCATTAGTGCCCTTAGGCACTCCGAGCTCGTGAGATATTGATCAAGTCCAAACAATGTTGGAACTTGATCCCTGTAACCACCTTTGTAAGCATATCAGCGGGGTTATCTGCAGTCTTGATCTTTTGCAGAAGAATACTCCCTTCTTCTACTATTTCTCGAACAAAATGAAAACGAACATCAATATGCTTCGTTCGACTGTGATGAACTTGGTTCTTTGCCAAACAAATGGCACTCTGGCTGTCGCAGAAAACTTCAACATTCTTCTGCACAATTCCCAAGTCTTTAGTCAATCCATGAAGCCAGATTGCTTCCTTGAAAGCTTCTGTTACTGCCATGTACTCTGCCTCTGTAGTAGACAAAGCAACTGTTGACTGTAGTGTTGATCTCCAACTCACTGGTCCTCCTGCCATAGTGAAAGCATAACCAGTAGTAGATCTCCGCTTATCAAGATCTCCAGCATAGTCCGAATCCACATATCCGACTAGATGCTTACAACTTTTCATATCTCTCTCGAACTTTAAACCAATATCCACAGTACCATGAATATACCGTAGAATCCACTTCACTGCTTGCCAGTGGCCTTTGCCGGGATTGTGCATGTAACGACTTACCATACTTACAGCATGTGAAATGTCAGGTCTGGTACACACCATAGCATACATCAAGGCACCAACAGCATTTGCATATGGAATCTTCTCCATTTGCTTCTTCTGATCCTCGGAATTCGGTGACATTGAAGAACTTAGCTTGAAATGTGGTGCCAATGGTGTGCTTACAGGTTTTGTGTCATTGCCGATGTCAAAAGTTTGAAGAACTTTCTTCAAGTACTGAGTCTGAGTCAAACAGATTTTGCCTTTGGCTCTGTCTCGAGTTATCTCCATCCCGAGAATTTTTCTGGCTTCTCCAAGATCCTTCATTTCAAACTCTAAGCTCAATTGAGCCTTCAGCTTGTTGATCTCCACCTTGCTTTTAGATACGATTAACATATCATCTACATATAAAAGCAAGTAGATAAACGTACCATCTTGAAGTTTGCGATAGTAGACACAATGATCAAACTGACTCCGGGTATATTTTTGCCCTTGGATGAAGCTGTCAAATCGCTTGTACCACTGTCTCGGTGACTGCTTCAGGCCATACAGTGACTTGCTCAACTTGCAAGCCCAATTCTCTCTTCCTGGTACTTTGTATCCATCTGGTTGAGACATAAATATCTCCTCGTCCAAATTACCATGCAGGAAAGCAGTTTTGACATCGAGTTGGGCTAACTCGAGATCAAACTGTGCAACTAAAGCCAATAATATTCGAATTGACGAATGCTTAACGACAGGTGAGAATACCTCATTGTAGTCAATTCCTTCCCTCTGAGCGTAGCCATTTGCTACCAGTCTGGCTTTATATCGGATACTATCTGTGCTGGGAGAGCCTTCCTTCTTAGCGAAAACTCATTTGCAGCCAATTGGTTTCTTTCCTTTCGGAAGTGGAACCAACTTCCAAGTCTGATTCTGATGGAGTGATGTCATCTCCTCATTCATTGCCATTTTCCACTTATCACTTTCCATACTCTGAATAGCATCTTTGTAATTGTATGGAATATCATCTCCGGTGACTGGAAATGCATATGCAACCATGTCAGTGTACCGAGCAGGTTTGCGGATTTCTCTTCTTGGTCGACTGGTGGCAATTGAATCTGGTTCTTGACTGATGTATGGTCCTGGAGCCTCCACCTCAACTGAGATTTCCTCCTCTTCTTCAGGATGGTTGGATATCTCTGCTGACTTGCTAGGAGTGACTGGAATATCTAACTCCACCTGCTGAGGCAAATCTGGATCTTGATATTCTTTATCAGAAACTGTATGTTTTAACATCACAGATTCATCAAAAGTTACATCTCGACTTTTGACAATTGTCTTTGTCTCAGGGTTCCATAGTCGGAAAGCCTTAACTCCTTCACTAAAGCCCATGAAAATCGCTTTCTTGGACCTAGGATCCAGTTTGGATTCCTTCACATGGAAATATGCAGTGCATCCAAAAATGCGCAGAGAATCATAATCTGAAACGGGGTGTCCAGACCATACCTCCTTGGGAGTTTTGCCATCTAGTTCTGTTGCAGGAAGTCGATTGATGATATGAGAGGCATATGACAAAGCTTCAGCCCAAAATGTCTTGCTCAGTCCAGAATGAGATAACATGCAGCGAACTTTATCTACCAAAGTACGATTCATGCGTTCAGCAACACCGTTTTGTTGTGGCGTGCCTGGGACTGTGAAATGTCTAACAATCCCTTCATTCTCACAAAATTTCTGAAATGGGTCTGACTTGTATTCTCCTCCATTATCAGATCTGAGCCTCTTAATCTTCCTTCCCGTTTGGGTTTCTACCATTTTCTTCCATATAAGAAAGGTATCGAGCACTTCATCTTTATGCTTCATGGTATAAACCCAAACATAGCGAGAGAAATCATCAATAAAAGTAACAAACCAACGTTTACCTCCCAATGAAGCATTTTGAGAGGGTCCCCAAACGTCGGTATGAACATAATCCAATGTTCCTTTTGTGCGGTGGATGGCAGTTCCAAACTTGACTCTCGTCTGCTTGCATAGGATACAGTGCTCGCAGAAGTCAAGTTTCCCGGTTTTTTCACCTTTCAGAGAACCTTGCTTTATCAAGGTTTGAAGAGCCTTCTCTCCAACATGTCCGAGCCGCATGTGCCAAATTCGGGAAGTGTCCGATGAAACATCACTAGAACTGGTGCAAGCTGAGACACTTCCGATTACTGTGTGTCCGTCAAGGAAATAAAGATTTCCTTTCTGAGTACCCTTCATGGCCAAGAGTGCTCCACGTACAACCTTCAAGACTCCACCTTCAATGGTTACCTTGTAACCGCTGGAATCAAGGACTCCTAGGGATATCAGATTTTTCTTCAGATCTGGAACATATCTGACGTCTGTGAGCCGTCTTGTTGTACCGTCATGCATCTTAAGGCGTATAGTTCCAATACCTTTTGTGTGGCAGGTATTGTTGTTGCCCATGATCACAACTCCTCCATCGAACTCATCCAATTTTGAGAACCAATGGCGATTTGGACACATATGATAGGAACATCCGGAATCTAAAATCCATCTATCAGACTGAATGTCTATAGATGAGACCGAGAAAGCGGAATCTTCTTCTGCTTTCTGTGCTATATTTGCATCTGTCTTGCCCTTATTTGGACAATCTTTCTTCCAGTGTCCCTTTTGGTGACAATAGGCACATTCATCCTTTCCAAGACGTTGACGTGATGAAGGTCCTTTTGACTTTGAGCGAGATCGGCCTCGCCCACTAGATCTATCAGATCTGTTGTTAGCCCTGCCTCTGGATACTGTCAAGGCTGCTGGTGATGCTTCCTTGTGATCGCGTTGGTCCTTCCTTCGATACTCGTTGTTCACCAAGGCATTTGAAACATCACTGAATTTAACCTCATCTTTACCATATAGCAAAGTTGTTGTTAAATGATCATAACTTTCAGGCAAAGAGTTTAACAACAATAGTGCCTTATCCTCATCAATAATTTCAACATCAAGATTTAGTAGATCAGCAAGAATCTTGTTGAAATTATCAAGATGCTCAATCATCGGAGTACCTTGCTTGTACTGAAACCGAAAAAGCTTCTTCTTCAGGTAGAGGCGGTTCTCTACGCTTTTCGTCATGTACTTGTCCTCCAGTTTCTTCCAGAGACTTGTTGCCATAGTCTCTTTCATGACAAAGTACTTCTGATCTTTGGCCAAACAGAGTCTGATTGTTCCACAAGCTTGACGATTAACGAAATACCAATCATCATCGGACATATCCTTGGGCTTGGTTTCCAAGGCGATATGTGAGCCTTCTCGGAATAAGAGATCTTGAACTTCGCATTGCCACATGCCAAAGTTGTTGGTGCCGTTGAATTTCTCCACCTCGAACTTTGCATTTGACATCGAACTTCTTTGTCAAGGCCTGCTTGTGCTTGGGATTTCCTCTGCCATTTAGACCGAAGATATTTATGACTTAGCAGCTGAATCTGTAGAAACTGATTGCACGGTTGCGTCCGGAACGGTCGAAAATGGTGGAAATGAGTCTGACTTTGCTGAAATCAGACGAAAATAAGCCGAAACAGTGGGGGCCGAAACAGTGGCTGGGCCGTGAACAGTGACGGGCTGTGAACAGTACTGGTTCTGTGAACAGTGACGGGCTGAAAACAGAAGGCTGGGTCGTAAATAGCGACGGGCTGAAACAAGACTGGGCTGTGAACAGTGACGGACTGTGAACAGTGACGGGCTGTGAACAGTACTGGTCCGGTGAACAGTGACGGGCGTAAACAGTACTGGGTCGTGAACAGTGACGGACTGAAAACAGAAGGCTGGGCCGTGAATAGTAACGGGCTGAAACAGGACTGGGCTGTGAACAGTGACGGGCTGTAAACATTGACGAGCAGGTGAACAGTGACGAACAGTCGGATCCGGGCCAGAACTGCATCGGATTTGGATCGGATGAACAGTGCCGGTGATGAATAGTGCTGGCAAATGCGGTACAGGGATCAAACTTTGATCGGCTCCTTGGGACTCGTTTCTTGTCCGTTTTTCTCGCCATTTGTTACGTTGGACTCCTGAGAACAAGAGCTACCTCCTCGGGTGATCAGAACACAATTTTGATCATATTTGCAAAATTTCGAAATTTCGACGTTGTCTCAAAAAATTTCGACAGAGAGTCTGTTTTTCTTCCAAAAACTTCACCTTGGCTCTGATACCAATTGTTGTGCGGAATCGTGGTAAAACTTGAAAGAAAAGACAAGACAACAGATTAACGTGGTTCGGCAAATTGCCTACATCCACGGGAGACAACAAACTTGTATTATTAGAGAATACAAAGTACACCCTTAGGTGAAACTTACAGATTAGATCTCTTAAGTAGATCTTACAGAATAGAACTCTCTAACTCTCAGGAATGAATTTTGAATTCTGAAGTTGAGCTCTATTTATAGGTGTAATCAGGGGTAAAATCGTAATTATAAATATTAAATATAATATATTTAATATTATAATAATGAATGCTTTCGGCGCATGTGATTTGTTCGGCGCGTGAGATTCGTTCGGCGCGTGAGATTCGTTCGGCGCATGTACTGTCAATGGTTGGGTTGACCACATGAGCGTGGTCCCCAATACACTGATCTTTGAGGACCAACTCCATTGATGTCTAAGGAAGGTTACCAGTATTATATTATCTTTGTTGATGATAAGGATAACAATCAACTGATTCTTGGCTCCACCTCAACTACTTAGTTCCAACTCATCATGGTTGTTAGATAGTTAGCTTTACAATTGTATCTGTTACGAGTATGTTGTAGCATTGGTTTTGCATGTTATGACATCATCCAATCCACATGTTACACTTGTACACATTCTGTTAAATGAATCACCTATATAAATCATAGACGTCTCTCAGTCGAAAGTGCTGAGTGACTGAAATTTCTCTTCACTCTTGTCTTTTTGCTCATATGGTTTCTCTGTTCTTCTTTATCTTTCACTGAGTTCTTTCTGGTATCAAAGCCATTCGACAGAAGTCATGGCATTTGCTGCAAATCCTTTCTCAAACTCTTTAAGTACGTCATTATCAGTAAAACTAGATCGAAGTAATTTCTTGTTATGGAAATCACAAGCTGTTCCGGCTGTGATTGGCCATGGTCTTCAAGATATATTGTTTCGTGGATATATCCATTGTCTCTTAAGTTGCAGGCTTTTCCAACCTTTATTTTGTTCCCAAAATTGGTGGAGAAACAACTTGATAAAAAAATCAAATGTGTGCAATCGGATTGGGGAGGAGAATTTTGATTGTTCAAGAATTTTCTCACTGAAAATGGCATTCAGTTTTGTCATCCTTGTCCTCACACGCATCAATAAAATGGTCGAGTTGAGAGGAAACACTGTCATGAGGTTGAAACGCTGTCATGAGGTTGAAACGGGTCTCACACTACTTAATCATTCATCTATGCCTCTAGACTACTGGTGGTATGCATTCCAAACACCTGTTTTCCTGATAAACATGTTACCTACTCCAACTTTATTTAATGTTTCTCCATATCAACGTTTGTTTGGACAGACTCTTGATTACCAGTTTCTAAAAACGTTTGGGTGCGCATGTTATCCCTACTTGCGTCCCTATAATTCTAACAAATTGCAACCATGTTCTAAGCTATGTGTGTTTCTTGGCTATTCTAGTATTCATAAAGGATATGTTTGTCTTCATCAATCATGTCGTTTATATGTTTCTCGTAATGTTGTGTTTAATGAGACTTATTTTCCTTTTGTACATGGTTTTTCTTCCTCTCAATCTATTTTACAAACGCCTGCTACACCCCCTGCTGGTTTGTCCATTGTTCCTCTCTTACAACAACCTTCTTCTACACCTCATGACCATGCTAGTACCTCGACTTCTGGTCACAATACCACTGACAATACTACTATATCCCCTGTTTCCAATTCAACACCTACTACAAATGTTGATGTTCCATACTCTCCTTTTGCTAATCCCTCTTCTTTTTTGGATTTTCAATCACCTATGTCTTCCTCTATCTCAATTCACTCTATGGTAACAAGAGCCAAAGTCGGTGTATTCAAGCCAAAAGTCCTCTCAACTAAACATCCACTGCCACAACTACCTTTGCAAACAGAACCTAATTCTGTTTCACAAGCTTTATCCATTCCTCATTGGCACCAAGCGATGAATGATGAATTTTCAGCTCTTCTCAAGAATCACACATGGGACCTGGTACCATATCAACCTCAAATGCATCTTATTGGAAACAAATGGGTGTTCAAGACAATACTAAATGCTAATGGCTCAGTACAACGATACAAGGCCCGTCTTGTTGCAAAGGGGTTTTATCAAACCCCGAGTATTGATTACACGAAAACTTTCAGTCTGATTGTAAAACAAACTACTGTTTGTGTTGTCCTTGCTTTAGTAGTGACTAGAGGATGGGATATTTTCGTCAATTGGATGTAAATAATGCTTTGCTAAATGGTACTCTATCTGAACTATTTTTATGGTTCAATCGGAGGGATTTGTTGATGCTACAAAGCCCACTCATGTGTGTTGTTTAAAGAAGGCTTTGTATGAATTGAAACAAGCTCCGCGTGCGTCATTTGACAAGCTTCGTTACACATTATTATCTTGGGGATTTGTGAATGCAGAATCAGATGCTTCCTTATTTGTCCTTCATTCTCATAATCAGCTTGTTATCCTCTTAGTATATGTGGATGATATCTTACTTACAGGAAATGATTCTTCATTGATTGCCAAGCTTATCAAGGACCTTAACTCAATGTTTGCTCTCAAAGATTTGGGTGCAATTCACTACTTTTTTGGCATTGAAGTGAGTAGAGATGCCTCCGGCCTTTATTTGTCACAGTCAAAATACATTGTGGATCTCCTCACAAAAACCAAAATAGATGGGGCTAAACCTTCCTCTTTTCCAGCTTGCTCTTCTACCAAGTTGTCTATCCATGGTGAATCGTTTCATGGTGCCTCTTTGTATCGAAGTACAATTGGGGCGTTCTTCATTGATTGCCAAGCTTATCAAGGACCTTAACTCAGTGTTTGCTCTCAAAGATTTGGGTGCAATTCACTACTTTTTTGGCATTGAAGTGTGTAGAGATGCCTCCGGCCTTTATCTGTCACAGTCAAAATACATTGTGGATCTCCTCACTAAAACCAAAATAGATGGGGCTAAACCTTCCTCCTCTCCAGCTTGCTCTTCTTCCAAGTTGTCTATCCATGGTGAATCGTTTCATGGTGCCTCTTTGTATCGAAGTACAATTGGGGCGTTCTTCATTGATTGCCAAGCTTATCAAGGACCTTAACTCAGTGTTTGCTCTCAAAGATTTGGGTGCAATTCACTACTTTTTTGGCATTGAAGTGTGTAGAGATGCCTCCGGCCTTTATCTGTCACAGTCAAAATACATTGTGGATCTCCTCACAAAAACCATAATAGATGGGGCTAAACCTTCCTCTTCTCCAGCTTGCTCTTCTACCAAGTTGTTTATCCATGGTGAATTGTTTCATGATGCCTCTTTGTATCGAAGTACAATTGGGGCGCTGCAGTATATGTCTATCACTCGCCCTGATATTGCGTTTATTGTTAACAAACTCAGTCAATTCCTTAAAGCTCCTACAACCGCTCATTGGCAGGCTTGCAAAAGACTCCTTCGATATCTCAAAGGAACATTAACTGATGGCATTCGGTTTACTCCTAGTTCCCCTATGGTCCTTGAAGCTTTTTCTGCGCCAATTGGGCGAGTTCTGTGAATGATTGGAAATCTACTGAAGGTTTTGCTGTTTACTTGGGTTCCAACATTATTTCTTGGTCCTTTAAGAAACAACATGTTGTTGCTCGTTCAAGCACGGAAAGTGAGTATAGATCCCTTGCAAATACGACGACTGAATTGGAGTGGATTCAATACTTGTTGAGAGATTTACACATTCCTTTACAACATACTCTTGTTATATGGTGTGATAATTTGGGAGTTGCAGCTCTTGCTTCCAATGTTGTGCATCATGCTCAATCCAAACACATTGAGATTGATACACATTTTGTTCGTGATAAAGTTGTTCGAAAGGAGTTGCAAATTCGACATGTTCCATCATCTGAACAGTTTGCAGACATTCTAACGAAAGCCCTCTCGACTTCAAGGTTTCATTACCAAAAGTCCAAGCTCAAAGTGGAAAGTTCCCCTTTTTGCTTGAGGGGGGATGATAAGGATAACAGTCAAGTTATTCTTGGCTCCACCTCAACTTCTTAGTTCCAACTCATCGTGATTGTTAGATAATTAGCTTTATAGTTGTATCTGTTACAAGTATGTTGTAGTGTTGGTTGTGCCTGTTATGACATCATCCAATCCACATGTTACACGTGTACACACTCTGTTAAATGAATCACCTATATAAATCATAGACGTCTCTCAGTCGAAAGTGCTGAGTGACTGCAATTTCTCTTTACTCTTGTTTCTCAGCTCAGATGGTTTCTCCATTCTTCTTTATCTTTCACTGAGTTCTTAAATAGCACACTGATCTAGCTAGTTGAGATATGAGTTGGTGAGATTAAGACAAACCAAAGAGGCTAGACGGCCGCAGTCGGATTTGTTTTCATTAAGCTAGCTCATGTTCAATATTCTTACTTTGGGTTGGTGATGACATCCTACTATATAGGAGAATGATATGTTATGAGGAATTAATTAACGCTCACTCAAAGGAACCCTTTAATTAATCTCTTTATTCCTAACATATATAATTGGCTTAGATAAAATTAATGTCTTCAGATTATTCCTTATAGTTTTTTTTTTTTTTTTTTTTTGAAATTAACTTTTTCTTTTCAGATTCGGTGCCTTCCTTGCATTCATGGTTATTTCTTTTAAGAGCACAGGTAGAACTTGAGTATCATGACATGTCACTTGTTTCGTCTTATCCTATACTCAAGGGATATAGTAACAGAGCATAATCTTCAAGCTTTACAACCTTAATATTTAGTTAATTAATTATTATATCAACTTGACTTTGAAAAAAGTGTTTCAATATGATATTAATAAATAATTCTTAATTAATACCCTTCTTCTTAAACTGTAATTTCTTCATGGGTAGCCCTGTTGAAAGTCATGTGCTGGATTTTTTTATTTGGTATGATCTGTACCTCATATTTTTGTCTGTTTTTTGCTTACAATTTTATATATATAAAACATTAATATAAAATGCTGATCAAGCTTCAGTCTGTCATGCTTGAACTTATAAATTCGAATTCCTGAAACTATATATATATATATATATATATATTTTTTTTTTTTCTATTTTAAAATGGAACTCTTTCTGCTTGCAACATTGGGCAATAACTTTTTTTATGGAAACAGACACAAAGAAACACCAAATACAGCAGTGAGTTCCATTTGTCAGTCTCATATCAACCACTGCTCAAGTAACCTTCTTCCTAATTTCCTTTAATTTTAGATAAATTTGGCAAAGAGGTCACTTTAGAAGTCAAAGTTCTCAGGTTCAATTTTTGTCACTGTCTCACTTTAGGGGTGAGGCGATTAATGAGTCAGAAACAGGTCTAATACCTCTCAAAAAATTTGACCTGGTGATGAAGCTGATTATATAACTAACTACTAACATTGTATCTTGTCAAAAAAAAAAAATCTTTTAATTTTAATTCTCTGGTTGATAATTAATTAATAACGGGTTTAATCTTATTACTAATATATTAATTTGCCAACATTTTTTTACTACAAACTGGCTACCTATATATCCTCGTCAACTGATTTAGCTGCAGGCTAATCAATCAACATTAATTAAGCCCACTCACCTAATAAAATCTCATCTTCTTATTTATAATGGATTTAGGTAATTAGAGATAAGTGGTCTTTGTTTCAGTAGGTACAGCTAGAGCTTGAACTGGAAACTTGTCCACTTAATATATTTAATTCTCTTGTTTTTAATGATTCTTTGTGTTGTTTTCTTGGAATCAAGATTAATTTGAAAGATGTAAAGAGAGAAATAGTGTGATGTTCACTCTCAGTCTCACTCAAGCTAGATAGATAGATAGATAGGCTTGTGTTTGATGTGTATATTTATTTAAAAACTGTAATAAAAGAGAGAATCATTGAAGAAGAAGACTCTTGAAAAAGATGAGAGAATTTAGAAAGGGTATATAGAAATGTGGCCGTCCACCAAACAAATAAATTGAAGTGCCAACAGCTACCGCACAACCACGTGAGATGCTAACTTTAACTCTTCCTTAGATACCCCGTCAAGCAAGAACTGTGTCAGTAAGCCTGCAGGCTAAAGAGATGATGAAGCTGACATTTTTTTTTTTTTTCTCTCATGCATCCTATATATTTGAGGAGAATTTTCCCTTAAGGGATTCACCTTTTAATGTTAATTTTTTTTTTATTTAAACATTTTATGAATCGTCGAATAGGAAGCATGTAAGACTCAAATGATTAAAATTTCTGTTGAACAAGATAATTATATTTACTGACATTACATAAGAAGGGAATACTTGATGAGAAAGGAAAAATATTAATTCATGCTTTGATTGTAAGAGACAAGTAGTACTTGATATTTGAGTAATATATATATATATATATATATATATATATATATATATCATAACATTAGTAAAAGGGATATAATATACAATATTCATCACAAGTTTTTGATATTTAAAGGGATTAGTGTAAGAAAAACTAGTTCAATGAGAATCTGATTGAGCTCCTCCATCTTCCTTGTTTTATAAATACATAAATTTTAATTTCCATGTATTACATAAATAGCTACAAAAATGTTGCTGTTGTAGTCTTGTGAATAATGCATGAAGGTGAGTGAAAATACAAGACAAAAGAAGATGTCATCACATGCACCTAAAATGAGGTAAGTTGGAAAACTCTTTTCACACCATCATCTGTCAAAAATAAAAAAAATAAAAAAAAAAATGATAGTAATAATGGATAATCAAGTTTTTAGGGATGGTCAAATCAAAATGGCAGCCTTATATTTGATAGATTTGAATAAAAAGGAAAATATATATATGTTGCTTAATTCTATTGATAATCACATTTTTTTTTCTTTCCTTTTTGGAGGAATGGAGAGTTGGTATGGCATCGTCAATAGAAAAATAAGTTTGATAGATAAAATAAAGTATCAATTACCTTGAATATTTGAATTAATATGCAAGGCCAACTTTCCATTTGTCACCCTGAGCTTCTGGAGGAAGTCATGAGATGCTAATACATTTACAAAACTATATATATATATTACAAAGTCAAAGGACATCATCACATTGTTTTCACTTAGCACTGAATTTAATATGTACATATAATAAGTTTCATCTACTATATATTTACATTAATTATGTCTTCTTTTTTAAAAAAATATTTAAGGCTTTGGTGCTAATCAGTTTCTATGTTGATCTCTCAATTAGGACCATAACAATTCTACAATCCTTTTAATTAAATGTAACATATAAGTTTCATAATTTTATAGTTGCTGTTCATGATTTGCTTAATTAGATGAAAATAGTACATATATACATAAAATATAATTCATACAATCATATAACCAAACGCACTATGTTTTGAGTCAAGTACCTTAGTTGCTTGGATGTATACTAAACTACGTGACATTACCATAATTAAATTTCTATTTATCTTTAAAAATATTCATTATTAATTAATATATACATTAAATGCAATTGCGTCCTTTTTTTCAATAAGGGCATGTTTAATAGACAAAAAAAATGTTATTTATAAATTTGTCGAGAAAATATAAAAAGACGTGTGTTTAATTATTAAAATTTTCTTAAGAAAAATTATCTTAATCCTCTTATTTTCTCATCCAAAATTTTCACCTATAACAATGAAAAAATATAATTTTGTCATGAAATTTTTTTTAGCATTATCGATAATAATGTTCATGTTTATATTATATTCAATAAAACTTCTTATTTTTCCTTACCTACTTTAATAATTATGAGAAAATTCTTTGAAAAAAAACATGCTCGAGAAATTATTTTAAAATTTTCTTCCATTTTTGTTTTAAACGTGAACAAGACTCGTAAATATAACTATTTTCTGGGGGCATTATAGACAATAATCGATTTTGACAAAGTTTCGCCAATGCCGCCAGATCCCATTTCAAAAAAATTCAAAAATGCGCTCTCACACTCTCTCTCAAGTCTCAGGCCCGGCCTTCCACACTGTGTAATCTTCCTCTATAAACCCTAACCGCAAAAACCCCAAAATTTACAAAAGAACCAGACCAATTCGAACACATCAGAATCGTAAATTTCGATTTGTTAATGGTGGTGTTGTTCTTGATCAGTTCCTGCTCCTCAAAGCAACGGCTCTGATCTTCCGATCTTACTTCAAACGCAATCCACTCGGCCCCACACTGATAACACTTCTTAATCTCTCTCTCTCTCTTTCTCTCTCTATCACTGAAAATCTCTTTCTCTCTCTATCTATCTTTGTTTCATCTTCAAAAATGGCTTCCAGAAGCCAGAACAAGCCACCTTCAAACCCCAACGTTCTTGCTCCTAAAAGCCCTTCAACTGTAAGGTCCTTGCTTCAACTGTCCAGGGTTTTTTTTCTTAAGGGTATGTTATGTTTTTTTTTTTCGTGTTAATGGGTTTGAATTTTGCAGAAGAAAGAATTAGGGGATGAGATTCAACTAGATAAGAGAAGGAAAATCGGAGGAGGGAAAATGGTGGGTCAAGCTAATAGAACACGTCAAGCTTTCTCGGTGGTCAATGGCGGTCAAGATCAGACCGGGAGAGGCGATCCGTCTTCTGATTGTGGTTCTGTTGAGTTCACGAAAGAGGACGTTGAGGCTCTGTTGAATGAGAAGATGAAAGGGAAGACTAAGTATGATTACAAGGTGTGTTGGGTTTGGTTTGAGGGCTTTTTTTTATTTATTTTTTGTGATGAATTTGTTGGTTTTGGTTGATACCCTTTGTTTTTTCGGGTGTGATGATTAGTGGGTATTGATGAAGTTTGAATTTTTTGCAGGGGAAATGCGAGCAAATGACGGAGTATATAAAGAAGCTGAGGCTTTGTATTAAGTGGTTTCAAGAACTTGAAGAAAGCTATGTGCTTGAGCAGGGGAAGCTGAGAGATTTGTTGGAGTGTTCTGATAGAAAATGTGCTGAATTGGGTAATTTTTGTTTGGTGTTATGTTTTGAATTTGGAAAGAAGAGACTCATTCTTATGATTAATTTGTTTATTTGTTTTTTTTTCTTTTCCTGTAATAGAGGTGCAAATGAAAAATAAGATCGAAGAGCTTGAAACTAAAATTGAGGAATTTAGGAAAAAGTGTGCTTCTTTGGAAGAGAAAATTGCGAAGGTGGAATCGGAGAAGATGGTGAGCTGGAACTATATGGCATTTAGCTTTGGATTTTGAAATAAAAGGATTTGAACTGGAAATTTTGAATTTGCTTTGTTACACATTTAAAGTTTTTGTGGTGCTAATGAAAAACTTAGGCTGCAATTGAGTCTCATAAAAGTGAGAAGGAAGCTAGAATTGCTGTTGAAAGGATTCGTGATTCTTTGGCTGAAGAGCTTGAAAGAGCTCAGCAAGAACTGAAGAGTGCCAATCAAAGGGTAATGTCCCATATTTGTCTTTTTTCACTGAATTTTTCAACAGTTTTGAGTTTCACGGTTATCCTGTGTATCTCATCCTTGTCATTTGTCCCTTATTGCTGAATTTTTATTTGTTGTCTTTCTGGGTGTTCTTTGTTTTGCAGATAGAATCGCTTAATGCTACGTATAGGAATTCACAAGAGTACAACACAAGCTTACAACAGTATAACAGTAGGCTTCAGATGGACTGTGAGACATATAAACGAAGCCTTGAACGTCTAGAGCAAGAAAAAGCTGTGATTGTGGACAACCTCAGTACATTAAGGGGCCGACATAATTTGTTGCAGGAGGAAATGTCCTCATTCCAGGTTAGTCGGGCTTCTCAATTCAATTTCTGCTGTTTAGATATAATAGTTTTTTCAAATAGAATTGACTTTCTTTCCCTCCTTTGTGTTGAGGAGCATGTGGAAATTGATTTCTTCTGTTTTGTTGTTGAAGATTGTTATTTAATTTTCACATATCTATTAGAATTTCTTCCTGAATAATCCAATTTCAGTGTTGAAAACTCTTGTGAACAGTTTTCCACGCGAAGAATACTGTTTTCCTCCTGTAATCAGTTTACTGCTGTTTTTAGCGTTTAGTATTGTAGTGGCACAGCCACTAGATATTTAGCGGCAATTCAGTTGGGATATGTTGGTCTGCTTCTGCATGAGCAAATATCCAAGGAAAGTTTTTCCTGTTCTGTGCAGGATCTCATCTTTTTTTGCTGAGAGATAGTTCCAAAAATTAATGAAATCGCACAAAAGCCAGTTATTATTATTTATTATGGTAAAAGTGCATTATGACATCATATTTGATCCAGTATGTTCACCATTGAAGGGATTGGACATTGTGTAATCCATGGCATTGTGCAAGCAATATTCGGTACTGTTATACTGTTTTACAGTTGAGCTACATGAACTTAGGTTAGAGTCAGATGGATAGATGTGAACTTTGTTCAGGATACATATAAGTGTTTTACACACCTGTTCTTTATTTCAGGCTTCTAGGGATGAGGCTCTAAAGCAGAAAGGGGTACTAGTTAGCGAAGTAGAATGTTTAAGAGCCGAGTTGCAGAAAGCAAGAGGTGATCGGGACCGGCAGCTTTTGCAAGTGCAAAATTTAACAGCTGAAGTGGTTAAGTACCAGGAGTGCACTGGAAAATCCACTGCTGAGTTGGATAACCTTACAATAAAATCAAATGCCCTCGAGGTATCCAGGCAACTTGTCTCTTACTCAATTAAGTTTATTTCTGTATTATGTATTTCATGAGATTCTTTATCTTTTCTACAGGAGACTTGTTCTTCTCAGAGGGAGCAAATTCATATATTGCAACACCAGTTGACAACTGCTAATGAGAAATTGAAGGTGATGTTCTCATTTATTATTAGTTAATCATATGATGCATGTTCTTTGGTGCTCAACTACGTGTGAAAGTGGCTTTCATTGAGGATTATGTGTGCTTCTTGCTTTAGATGGCTGATTTGACCACTTTGGAGACAAGGACAGAATTTGAAGAACAGAAGAGACTTGTCCAGGATTTACAAAATCGCCTAGCAGAATTGGAGTTCCAAATTATTGAGGGAGAGAAGCTGCGCAAAAAACTTCACAATACCATCCTGGTAACAGTGTTCTGCTTGCACTTTTAATTGGAGAAATTGGATGCTTTTTTGGTGCTAAACTCTATCTGAAAATGCAGGAGCTGAAAGGAAATATCCGTGTCTTCTGCCGAGTGAGGCCCTTGTTGCCTGATGATGGAGCTGGCTCAGAAATCCCAGTAATTTGTTATCCGACATCAACAGAGTCTCTTGGCCGGGGCATTGATGTGTTACAAAATGGTATCCCTATTTAGACAAACTGATTTACTTTATAACAAACAAAAGCAGTTCAGTCACCAGGCTGTTTGTTCATGGCATTCTCCTTTGTGTTTGGACTGTTAGTTTTCCCTTTCATAGGGCGTATGTTTGGCCTGATCATAACTAAAAATTTGATATTCATGGTTTATTCTGTTAGCAGGTCAGAAACATCAATTTACATTTGATAAAGTGTTTACACATGAATCTTCGCAACAAGGCGTTTTTGTTGAAATCTCTCAGCTGGTTCAGAGTGCCTTGGATGGTTATAAGGTGACTCCTTGCTTTTTTCCTATTCCATGTGGCTAAAAGTAGGATTTTAAGGGCATCCTGCTGCATAGCATACTTGATTTTAATTGCATCAGTTATGTAATAAAGCTTCTTCTTCTTCTTCTCTGTTTTGATCCTTTCAGGATTTTGTAATACATAGTCCTTGCAGTAATACATTATATAGTGTCTAGCCTAATATTGAACTATTTTAGGACCATTCTTTTTTCTAACCACATAAACTGGAAGGTAGTAAGATAACATCTTTAAAGAAGCTATATTGTGAAATTGTTGTCATTAATGTGATTGTGATATGTGGGTTCTTGATTGTAATTTGTTCAATCATTGCCAGCAGTGTTTACAATATGGGGGAAGTTCTCATCAGGCATCAAGGGTTCTACCTCCCTATTGCACTATTCAGAATTATACTACTACATGTAGAAACATAAGCAAATGTACTCATTTTCTTGAGTAGTTTGAAAAAAAAAAAGACATCTAAGTTGCAAAAGATAATACTTTATGTTTCTGTGTTTATTTTATGAGCAAACTATCCTAGATACCATTAGGAATTGCTAGTGGAAAGTGGAAATAGGTTGTTATTCCGATAAATTGACAGCCAGATTTGAAGATGATGACTAGTTAAGGGCGTGCTTGGTATAGAATATAAATACAGTTTCTTGTTTTTGAAAAAAAGATTCTATGAAAACAAGTTTGGTTAAGTTGATTTTTAAATTTTTAGAAACTGGTTTTTGTTTCAACTTTAAAATTTGTGAAGAAAACAAGAAAACAACTTTTTGTTGTTTTCTTTGTTTTTCCAATAAAGTACCCCAAAAACAGTTTTTAAATATTGTGTTTTAAAAAACTGTTTTTAAATTGTGAGCCAAACATGCCCTAATTTTCCTTTAGAAGAAAACAAAGTGACGACTCCTTTATTTTTTGGCAGGTTTGCATTTTCGCTTATGGGCAAACTGGTTCTGGCAAAACCTACACCATGATGGGTAGGCCAGAGACTCCAGAGCAGAAAGGACTGATACCTCGGTCCTTAGAACAGATATTTAAAAGTAGCCAGTCACTTTTATCTCAGGGCTGGAAGTACAAAATGCAGGTATCAATTTATTGCTGATAATCCAAAATTTGTGTGTGAAGAGGATTTATGGAATCTCAAATGTTCCTCTTCTAACATTGCAGGCCTCAATGTTGGAAATATATAATGAAACAATTCGTGATTTGCTATGCACTAATCGAGTGGGAATTCTTGAAAATGGTGCATCTGCAAAGCAATACACAATTAAACACGATGGAAACGGGAGCACCCATGTTTCTGATCTCACCATTGTAGATGTCTGCAGTATTAAAGAGGTTTCATCTCTTCTACACCAGGCTGCACAAAGCAGGTAATCACATAGAGAATGTATTATGCTGTAACTTTGTTCTCTTAAAGTTTTTTGTTAAAGAGATCATTTCATGTATTTTTAGTAATTCAAAAGATGCACTCTTTGGGTGTGGTGAGGCTGGTCAAACTATTTGATATCAGATAACTCTGTTGTCTGCATGTTTAATGTATAAATCTTACACTTCTACTCAGGTCTGTAGGGAAGACACAAATGAATGAGCAGTCATCAAGAAGCCATTTTGTGTTCACTTTGCGAATATCTGGTGTTAATGAGGTATGACTTTTGTTAATTGTGTGTTCCTGTAGCTCAAAAATGTTCGTCTACTAGGATGCTTGGTGTTGACGGCGCTCTTTCATGATGTTGTAGAGTACTGAACAACAAGTACAAGGTGTTTTGAATCTCATTGACCTTGCTGGTAGTGAGCGTCTATCCAAGAGTGGTTCAACTGGTGATCGACTTAGAGAGACCCAGGTATTGTACTGAAATGTACTGCTTTGTTTAGTTTTCTTGTTTCCTGTGTCGCCTTTTCCTCTCATTTCTCTTCTTTGTTTAACATTCCTATTTTCAAATTCGAACTCTAATTCACATGTACCATGCAGGCTATTAATAAAAGTTTATCATCATTGAGTGATGTCATATTTGCCTTAGCAAAGAAGGAGGACCATGTTCCTTTCAGAAACTCAAAGCTCACATATCTTCTTCAGGTAAATATTTCATACCAATTAGAAACCATTCTTCTTTAATGTTATTTGTTGAAATATTGAAGATCGGTTTGAGCTAATGGAATTTTCTGAAATAGTTTTTGGACGAGATAGTCATATTGAATATTAGGTTTTAGAGTCATTTTGGATAAGAAGCATCAATTCCAAAAGATCCTTACTGCAAATCTGTTGTTACTAAATCTTATCAAATTTTTGTTGGATTCCGACCATCTAATACTTTTTTCTTTTTCTTTTTAATTGACATGTTACGACTATCATTGATTGTTTAAAATGTTGGGCAAGGATTCTTGCACTAGTAGTGACTAGTTTAGGCTAAGAGGCTAGTGAAAAGGAAGAGATTGGAGAAACAAAAAAATTACAATAAACTTTTGAGAAAAATTTGGTCCGATTGGGGATAGCATCTCTCTTCCACATGTCTTGGAGTTTTTTTTTTGGAAAAACTACTAAATGTAGCTTAAGAAAGTAAATTGTTTCTTTGAATTAGTGTGCTAGGGGTAAAATCATTTTAAGTAAAATGAAAAATTAAAGGGCTCTTGGATAAGATGGTATCCTATCCCTGTTGAGATTATTAAGAAATCTCAATTAAAAAGAATGCCTGATGAGTGGAGAAAAAAGCCTTTTAATACTTATATTTAAAAATAGAGGGAATGTTTAGATTTGTGCAAATTATCGAGCTATATCATTACCGAGTTATGATGAAATTGTGGCAAATGTATTCAAAATTTGAACGAGAGCTGAAATTACAGCATGAGAGATCAACCATGAAAGTTATTTATTTGCCAAGGAGACTAAATATATTACATGTAGTTTTAGTAAAAGTAGAAAACAAGTGGAGAGACGCTGATATAGGTTGGGTTAAATGGGGGAGTAATCTACTTTTACTAAATCAGCATATAATATATTTAGTTTCCTCAGCATCTCTAATACTTGGTTCTAATCTTAACTGTTTCATTACCTCAATCAGTTCTTGCTTTCTATCTACTACGAAATGTAAAACTATAAAACACTTATAATCTTACAGTAAATTACACAATCAGCCTAAAATTTTTGAAACCTCAAAATGCTTTTCTCCCCTTGAAAGTTGGAAGTTTTGTGATTGAGTTCGATTGAGTTTGTCTGCATTCATAGAATAACAGAATAGAAGGCTGGTTTTTTTTCAATGTCTTGTTGCAACAGTATCCTACTGTCTCGATAGCAAGTTGTGCTGAGGAAATTTTGAAAACAATATTCTATATCTCTGTTGCACCTTATTCTATAATTATATTCTCGTCCAAATCTTCATGCTTTCTTCTGTTTTTTTCGAGTTTATTCTATCATTACTCTCTCTATTTCTATCTATCTTTCTATCTATCTATCTAATGGGTTTAATTAATTTTACTCTGTATCAGCCCTGCCTTGGTGGTGACTCAAAGACACTGATGTTTGTTAACATATCTCCTGATCCATCCTCTGTGGGCGAGTCGCTCTGTTCTCTTCGTTTTGCTGCTAGAGTCAATGCATGTGAGATTGGAATTCCTCGGCGCCAGACCAGTATGCGTTCAGCTGACTCTCGTCTGAGCTATGGATGAAGAAGTTGTTGACTAATCATCTTCTCCACATCCCTGACTTCCAGTTGTGTGTGTGACTATTATATAAAAGTAGAAGTGGAAACAAAAGGGTTTCTAACATGGAATGTTTGTAATTTGTATACAGAAAACAAAATGGATTGGAGGCCTACGACATAAGGATCTAGTCCTATAGGTTGCCCTTGTATTCAGAGAGCTGCCATGCTGATATTAATTTCTTGGTAGTTTTTTCCTATCCTGATTATCTATTATTTATTTTCTAAATGCTCATAGAAATATGTTGTTTTTTATGTAATCATAAGTTAAATTCATTTTCTTAGTACTCGAAGTTGGAACGGAACTCCCGGTTTAAAAACTGAATTTTTCACCCATCAGCAGGTGCAGTTAATCTAATTATCCTCTACTACATTCAAATCATTGTTAGCTGAAAACAGCAAATCCGTATCCTTGTCTCGCAACTTACATTATTCTCAACTACTGTGAGAATTGGCCATCCCACTTCCTGAACTCTGTTCTAAACTCTAGTCTGATTAATTATAAAAAAAGAAAAAAAATGATGTGCAATAGGGCTTCATTTAGCATATATTTTATGAGTCAACAAAATGTACACTATTCACTAATTCACTATTACTTTATGCATCTCAAAATGATCTAGACATTGTAAGCAATTATGATGATTTTGAGAAGAATAATTACACACTGAAGACTATTTTTTCCAGTTTCGTCCTTAATACCGGCCTTGAATTTCATTAGCCAGCCATGTTCTCAACTTTACTTCAACTATTATTAAAAGCAATTTAATTTAATATTATTAGGAAAAATATTTTTTCAGCACCAATTTATGATTTTTTTTATTGAAGTATTGTAGGGTCTTACCCAATTAAGGGGACCCTTCCAGAAATTCTCAAAGGCCAAGGACAAGCCTAGGCCGATGAGGGGGTTTGGAAATAGTTTTCAACCAGCAATTGACGCGCCTCGGTTAGAACCTCACTGACTGCGTCATTGCCCCAAGCGCAAAGATACCTTTCAATTAAATCTCCGCTCCATTTTGTAGTCGCAAGAGCTTTGTTTTCAGTTATATTCCTTCGATGTGGGACTAACCACCCGCTACTTTGAGAAGTTGAACTTTTTCTTAGAAAAACAACACTCCAACTTCTCATGCTCTTCCTTCCCTGTTTTCAGTCTCATTCTCATTCATGAATGGCTCTTTTACTCTCAAATCCTTCAAATCTCATTCTCGGGTCATTCTATTTCATCTTCAACTTCAAAACTTCACCACCCATGTCGCTGAAATTGCATCCAAACACCACCCACTTACGTCCCTTCAATGTGGGTCTGTTATGCAAACATTTACCAGCGCCAAATGCTTGAGAAAAGGTATGCAACTCCATGCCTACGCCATCTCTAGTGGTATTCTGGTGAACAACACCTATTTAAAAACCAAACTTGCTGCATTCTATGCTATTTGCGGTAGTATTAGAGAAGCCCGTGTTGTTTTTGATGGAACTGTACTTAAAAATTCGTTCTTGTGGAATTCCATGATCAGGGGATACGCCTGCAATGGATTGTCTATGGATTCCCTTGTTTTGTACCGTGAAATGTTGAGTTTTGGCCAAAAGGCTGATAATTTTACATACCCTTTTGTTCTTAAGGCTTGTGGTGATCTGTTGCTGGTGGGAATTGGGAAGAAAATCCATTGTGAGGTTATAATTATGGGTTTGGAGTTTGATATATTTGTGGGTAATTCTATCATTGCAATGTACTCTAGATTTAGAGATATGGAGACTGCTAGAAGAGTATTTGATAGAATGCCTGTGCGAGATATAACGTCTTGGAACACAATTATTTCTGGTTATGCGAAAAATGGTAAACCTGGGGAGGCTTTAATGGTTTTTAGCTTGATGGGAAAAGTTGGAATGAAAGCAGATTGTGCTACTTTGCTTAGTGTTCTTCCTGCTTGTGCTGATGTAGAGGCATTGAAGCAGGGAAAAGGAATTCATGGTTTTGCTATCAGAAATGTCATTGGACTTCCTGCCACGTCTTTGACAAACTCTCTCATAGATGTGTATTGTAATTGTAATTTTATTGTTGGTGCGAGGCAGTTGTTTGAGACGATGATTGAGAAAGATAATGTTACATGGAACTCTTTAATTTCTGGTCATGCTCGTATTGGCGATCCTTTTGAAAGCCTGAGACTTTTCCAAAGAATGATTGCACTCGGTGCAAAATCAGATGCAGTTACATTTGTATCTGTGCTTGGTGCTTGCAATGAGATAACGGCCTTGCAATTTGGGAAGTCTGTCCATTCTCTTGTTGAGAGGAAAGGCTTCGCAAGGGACACAATTGTGGGAACTGCTCTTATAGACATGTATGCTAAGTGTGGTAGCTTAGGTTGCTCGTGCCAAGTATTCAATGAGTTGCCTGAAAAAAATTTGGTTTGTTGGAGTGCAATGATTGCGGGATTCGGGTTCCATGGTAAGGGAAAGGAGGCAATTGCAGTTTTTAATGAAATGAAAGTGAAGGGCATTAAACCAGATGAGGTTTCTTTCACTTCAGTTTTGTCAGCATGCAGCCATGCAGGATTAGTTGATGAGGGTCTTCAGATTTTTGACAAGATGCTTAAGGAATATGGTATGAACCCTGGGATTAAGCAGTATTCCTGTATGGTGGATCTTCTTGGACGAGCTGGGCGTTTAGATGAAGCATATGAGTTCATCAAGACTATGAAGATAACACCTAGCTTTGATATCTGGGCAGCGCTCCTTTCTGCTTGCCGTGCACATCGCAATGTCAAACTGGCAGAAGTTGCTGCAATGAACACTTTTCATCTGAACCCTCAAGGGTTTGGTCCTTATGTTATGCTTTCCAGCATTTATGCCTCGGAGAAGAAGTGGGAGGATGTGGAAAGGGTGAGACACAAGATGAGACGAGTAGGGGTAAGAAAGCCACCAGGCTGTAGTTTTGTTGAATTGGATAAAGTGATTCATCGGTTTTTAGTGGGTGATAAATCTCATCCACAATCAGAGGCTATATATAACAAATTGGATGATTTGAGTTGGCAACTAAAGGAAGCTGGATATGTACCTGATACTAGTTCAATCTTTTATAATGTTGAAGAAGATGTGAAGGAGAAGTTGCTTTGGGATCATAGTGAGAGGCTGGCGGTTGCATTTGCTCTTATAAACACTGCTGAAGGAAAATCCATTAAGATCACCAAGAATCTCCGTGTATGTGGGGACTGTCACACAGTGTTCAAACTTATTTCCAAGCTCATCGGTTGTGAGATAATCATGAGGGATGCCCATCGGTTCCATCATTTTTGTAATGGGTTTTGTTCTTGTGGAGATTACTGGTGAGCGGGTTATTCACCAAACTTCTTGTGTATTCATGAAAACTAGAGTCTTATGAGATTGGGATGTACCTGAAGCGGCTCATTCATCATATCAGGTCAGCATTCTTAACACTGATCATGAAGTTTTTGGAAGCCAAGTCATGCATTTGTCAAATTCTCATGTGCCATTTTTTAACGTTATGATACTACTTTACCAATTTAATAATTTTCTTTGCTGCGATTTCACCAGATGCGCTTTTAAGGTGAAAATGGCAAATGCTTTGACAGCATCTTCACTCTAAATAAAAGTCCATCTAGCTAAAGTTGGATGAGGTAATTTATTTCCTTTCAATTTGCTAGCTTTCTAAGGAAAATGCTCAAGTGCATCCATGGTGTACGTTGATTAAAACATTTTTCATTAATGCATTATTGGATTGTCTCGATCATGTATCAACACAAGATTCGAGGCAATCCGTTGGTGAATTAAAGGTGATATTTCTATCAATGTGTTAGATCTTTAAAAAATGGGGAGAAACCAACTTTATTTCACTAAATCTTATTTTTACAATTAACTCGTAAGGTGAATATAAAATCCTAAATCAGATAAAATTCCTCATATCCAAAAATAGCAAAACTCCGAACATAAGTAAAATACCTAAAATAAAAATAACTTCAACACGACGTACATCATGGATGTCAATGTAGCACTACTCTTTTTTTATTAGTCTTTTTTGCAAAAATTCATTTATTGCATGCATGTTCTTAAATTCAAGGTATTGCATAGCTAGCCAAGTTGCTTTGTCCTTCTTGCATCATGTGGTACAATCTTCTTTTGGCCTTGGAGGGCACACCTCCAAAGTTTAGTCCTTTTTGTGGTTTGCCGGAGAGATTCCACCTTACTGGTTACACAAGGACCCATGTGAAAAATGTTTGAATCAATCTCTAACATTAATCACCAATCACTCTTTTCTGACAATATTCATTCAAACTGCTTTAAAATTTCCACTTATGTCCTATCCAGTCATGAAATGTTGGTTACAGCCTGATCGAAGAAATTTATATTTTTATGTGATAGGTGCCATCATAGTGGTGTTGAACTAAATATTTTGTATGGAGCCAGTTGTAAGGTAGATGCCCACAAGATACCCCAGAGATATTTGTTCTTAAATTTAATTTAATTTATTTTTTAAGGTTCTAATAGTAATATGTAATCATCATGCACATTCTAGCCATAACCCATTTCTGATCTTATCCAAACAAATTACATCCATTTGTTGTAATTGGTTGGACGAGTTTTAACTGTGGTTTATGTGACCAAAAGGCTCTATTACTAACCAGCTCTCCTAACAATGGTAGGGAAGAGGCAGATTTTTTCTTGTTTCATTTTGTTTGATATCTTAATATATTTTGTCTGTTTGGCTAACAACAAGAACTAATAAATGTAATATCTTAATTGAATCACTTCCCTCCTTCCCTAATTCACTAACCACTTCCCATCAAAGTTAATAAATAATGTTTATCCTTATATGAATAGAAGAGCATGACATTTTTAGTCTATTATTGCTTTTCTACTTATATTTGTTCTATTATTCTACACTCAAAAGCATTATGTCCATCAGATTACTTTAAATCACGCATACCACTCGATCATAAAAGACAATTTGAAGGATGCTTCACAGGATTGAGTTTGAACATTAGTTAGAAAAGCAGGGTTATGCCTTTCAAGATGTTTACGTCCCAAGTCGGTCCTCTTCTTTAATCAATTTATCAAGAGAGAGTGTCTTATCCACATAAAACTGGCAGCTCCCCTGGATTTTACCTTAAATATCTAAAACAGCCTATAAAAAGCAGAGTCCAGAAAGCATAGCAGGTTAGATAGAAAGAAGAAGAAGAAGAAGAAGAAGAAGAAGAAGAAGATATGGAAGCACAGGAACAGCTTCACAAATCAAGGGTTGTGAAGGTGGGTTCTGAGGAATCATGGGATTTCTACATAACTCAAGCTAATAATCAAGGCTGCCCTGTAAGTTCATCCTCCACTAGGAACCATCTTTTAGTTTTCTGATGTTTGTAAAGCAAAGGCCTCTCTCCTAGAAACATCAAGTATTTCCAAATTTATTTCTCTAGACCCCACTTGAAATCCAAGGTCTAGTTCCAATTGATTGATTATCCGACCACAATTACAGCTGTTAATATGTGGAATCTTGCCTCTCTGTGCAAGCTTTTTCTCATGAAACTTATATCAATTATGAGGTGCCATAGTACTCCCAGGAGGACCCATCTTGTTTTATCTTGTGTTGTGCAGGTTGTGGTGCATTTCACTGCTGCTTGGTGCGTGCCCTCTGTTGCTATGAACCCATTTTTTGAAGAGTTGGCTTTAAGCTACCAAGATGTGTTGTTCCTCCTCGTCGATGTAGACGAAGTGAAGGTAAACTTTTTGACTCTACTATATATATTTGATTGGGTACGGCACAGTGCACTTTAGTAGATTACATGAACCAATCAACATCTTATTTATTACTTCAAAGTGGGTCCAAGTGTAGATCAAGGTTGTTCATGCAGTGATGATTGCAACCTGCACAAAATCTCAATTGATCATTCATACAACCCATATAAGGGCTCTTGACAGCACCCAACTAGTCCTCTACCGTATGTGCTAACCTTTCAATTCTCAGACATCAGAAACTCTATCGGAAGTGACCCGTTTGAGGTAGAATTTGAACTTGAGACTCTGCTTCTTGACACGGGTCTCTGATTATCACATCAACCCCAAATTAATTAAAACTTAAAGTGTCATATTTCAATTATAAACAATATGAAAAGAAATTGGAGGAGTAGGTTTGATTTTTTATTCTTGGTGGGTTGTTTCAGGCTGTGGCAAAGAAGATGGAGGTGAAGGCCATGCCGACATTCATGGTGATGAGGGGAGGGAGACAAGTAGATAAGCTGGTGGGTGCAAATCCTGAGGAGATAAGGAAAAGGATTGATCGTTTTGTGCAGTCCATACGTTTGCCTAAGTAATATATATACAATTATAATAATAATGGAATACTGTAGAGTTAATCGAAGGATCATGATCCCAGCATTTGTTTGTTAAATGTATTGTGGTGGGGAATTTGAGATGATTATATGTAGCAACTGTGGCTGCTAGCTTGGTTTTTTTTTTTTTGTGTTAATGGTTGATGTATATATCTTCAATTTCAAAGCTGGGGAGAAGGTATGGTGTGCTGTTGGATGTTGTAAATTGTTGTTAAATTTGAAGTAGCTGTATTCAGATATGGCGGTTTTAATGAGTGTCAATGTTGATTGATATTAGAAGGATATATTGTAAAAATTGATATTGATCATTGACAAGCACCAACTAGAATGTTTTATGTTATCATTAAATCAAAGCGATTGTTATGTATCATTATTGAAAGAGTGGTGTTACGAAAACATATTTGAAAAACATATATTGTTGACAGTGCTCTTAAAAGTTACAAAAACATATAAGTAAAGCTTGTGTTTTTGGTGGTTCCGTTTAGAATTATCTAAAGAGTAATGCTAAGTAAAGATTGTGAAAACAATCAAGAATAACAAGAAAACAAGAAGAAAACTAAAACAAAGAGATAAGAGATAAAATGTTCTCTTATTAGTGGATTGAAATCAACTTCAAAAGAATGAAGTATTACCAACCTATTTATAGAGGTTGAGCTGATTCTGTTACAACTAACTTAACAGTATAGCAACTTTGTAACTAAGAAGCCAGCTCAACATAACTAACTTACAGCTGGACTAACTAACTCATAGTGCTAACTTGCTATAGGGATGTTGTGACCAAGTGCTATTTTTTGACTCTAGCACCCACCATGTTGGGATGCCATGTAATTTAGGTCATTTTTTTTATCCAAAATAAAATTATTTTTAAATTACACAGCAAACTGGGCTGAATTTTACGTCATAAATGAAAAAAATAAAACAATTATTCTGGCGCACATCCCTTGGATGGGAGTGGGGACTGTTAGAATCAAGGAATTTTTAGAGTTTGGGTCTTGAAAGCTTGGGTTTTTATAGCAGAGGTTTCAAGTTTTTGAAATTAAGATATTGGGTCATGTGCAACTCATTAGTCATCTTTCAATCAAATCGTTGTGACTCTGTGTGCCACACCCTGGGTTGCATAGCGTGCCCCCTACCCAGGTGTGGGCGCACCCCCTCGGGGCGAACGCCTAGCCATTATGGATCTATAATATTGTCCTATCTCGGCCAGCCACGCCACACAAGGACGCCGGTCACCGAGATCATTTATCCCCTGTACAATTCACAGCACAAGGAGGGCCTCCCCCAAGTTCGAACTCGCAACCTCTTCCTCATAAGGTTAGATTTCGCAACTTGAGTATCCATTAATTCAATGGATACTCAAGTTGCGAAATCTAACCTTATGAGGAAGAGGTTGCGACTGTGTGTCTGACTGTTTTGCCCCTCTCCCTAATAGTAACTCATGTGACCCCCTTGGTAAGTAGAGAGACCCCATCGGTAAAAAGAGAAACTAAAGAAATACACTAACTGCTACCACTAATTGATCACTGATCCCTAACCGATTGGTAACTAACATTCTGGCCGAACGGCCACCGATCTGTGATCTATCAGTTAGTTATCGGGCATTTTACCCAAATTGTTGTGTTATTGTTATCACCGTGCCTGTGATTATTATTTTCAGCATCCATTGAATATTGAGAAGTACAACAGTCCTGACTATCATGTTGATCATCCAATGACACAAATTCATCATCAACTATAGGATTGTCAATATCACCATGTTGTTATTTTACATTGTAATTTTCACCGCATTCATCTTCTGAGGTTGTGAATAGTACATTGAGGTCGGGAATCCTCATATCAGTACTTGTATGATTTTTTTCGATGTATATGATCACATTTTCACAATCATAACATTCAAATAAATCAAACATGATCAATAAATCATCTTGCTCGGATAAATCGTGTGTAAATATCCCTTTCTTGTATTTGTCCAGAGAGTATATCAATTTATAAGGATGGGTGTTATGCTGAAGTCCAAAAGCTTCCAGCACTTAACTCTTGAAGTCCACAAACATCACGAGATAATTTACGGTAATGACGTTAAATGTTCCACCATGGTAGGTTGTTGCAAATGATTTTCCCACGGTGCGCGAACCACCATAATGACATAACACAGACACAAAATATCCCTGGAGTTGAAACATAACTAACTATCAACAACTTGTTGAATTGATCGGTAAATAACTATTATACAAATAACCGATCGATATTATCGATCGGTAAATAACGATTATAAAAATAATCGATCAGTAAATGCATATTATGGTAAAGATTGGACATGATGGGTGATTTTTCAAACTATAAGTTCAAATTTGTGCATGGGTGGGTGAGTAGTGCGCAAAGAGTAGTGCGTTAAGAGTGAGTAGTGTATGTAGTAGAGTTTAATAAGCATGGTAAAGCTTGCATAATAGGTAATACCATCTTCCTTTAATTTTCACAAGCAGTGGCCTTACAATTTTTGAAAAGTGCAGCGATATGCAACGATCAGTCGAAACCTCTAACGATATGCAACGCCTAGATTGGTCGAAAGCTCTTTGTAAGTAAATGAATAGGCTCTTTGTTGTCAATGAAGTGGAGTAATATACTTCCCCAGTTTGCCATGACATTGAGGTGACGAGATTCTGTCAAGTGGTAAGGTACACTTAACTTACCGGGGAGATAACTTAAAAAACGGTAAGGTAGCGGTATTCGCCCGGTCACAGATTGAAAATTTCATAATCGACTGAAATGATTATTGATAATTAGCCGATCGTTTACCGTGCGAAGATTGATTTGCTTCTTCGTTCCTTCGATTATTGGTAATCGATTGATCACTGATCGGTAACCGTTCGTTTGATGCTAACCGATTGGTAATCGGTCAGAGGTATTGCACGATCGTTAGGAAATAACAATTTGGGTAGAATGCTCGGTTTATTTCTTTGGTTTCCCTTTTTACTGATCGACGATCTCTTCTTCCTCCCTATAGATTTATAAGTTCACACCGCTTCTTAACCTTCGATCACCGATAACACTTTGGTAAGTGATAGATCACCGATCGGTGACCGTTCGGCCAGAATGTTAGTTACCGATCGATGATATGTTGGTTAGTTATCAGTGACCGATCAGTGACCGATCAGTAACCGAACAGGGGTATCACACAATCGTTAGGAAATAGTAATTTGGGTGGAATGCTCGATTGGTTTCTTTGGTTTATCTTTTTACTGATGCGACCGATATATAGATTTATAAGTTCACAACGCTGCATAACCGATCGGTGATATGTCGGTTAGTTATCGGTGATCTAGTTATCGGTGATCTATCGGTAACCGGTCGGGGTATCGCATGATCATTAAGAAATAGCAATTTGGGTAGAATGTTCGATAACTAACCGATAGATAATTGATCGGTGGCCGTTCGGCCAGAATGTTAGTTACCGATCGGTTACTTATCGGTTAGGGATTGGTGATCGATTAGTGGTAGCAGTTAGTATATTTCTTTGGTTTCTCTTTTTACCGATGGGGTCTTTTTGCTTACTGAGGGTAGGGGTGAAATCGGGTCGGATTGGTTGAGTTGGGCCCCCATTAAATGGCCCAATTTTTTTAAAGCTTAATAACTAGCTTATATTAGTAATAAAATATGTTAGATTATCATGTATCCAGCATATTAAAGTATTATTTAAGATTTAAAAGATGAGATTTCTCTTTTTTGGGAGAACTCATATATGTATAAGTCAAGTTACTCTTAAACTTGACTTATGAGAATGAGAATGAGAGTCTCCCATTCTTTCTAACAAGCAATGTGAGACTAAAATAAGAACTTTTCTCTTTTAGTCTCAAACACTCATCTTATTCTATTCTTCTTACTATCTAAACCAAGAACTCAAGAAAAGTAGTTGAGGGTTATGGGTCATCTTAATTAGAGGCCTTGTATATAATAATTTTTTAATATTTTTATTATATATACATACATACATATATATAAATTTTAAGAGGTCGGGTCGGGTCGGGTAGGATTTGATTGGGTTGTTAAAAAATTAATCCGACAAACCTGACATATCAATCAAACCCGACCCGACCAAATTCAAAATAGTCGAGTTTAGTCGAATCGAGTTACTTACACCCCTAACCAAGGGGGTTACATGAATTGTTATGGGTCATCTTAATTAGAGGCCTTGTATATAATAATTTTTTAATATTTTTATTATATATACATACATACATATATATAAATTTTAAGAGGTCAGGTCGGGTCGGGTAGGATTTGATTGGGTTGTTAAAAAATTAATCCGACAAACCTGACATATCAATCAAACCCGACCCGACCAAATTCAAAATAGTCGAGTTTACACCCCTAACCAAGGGGGTTACATGAATTGTTATTAGAAATAAGGGCAAAACAGTCAAGCGAGTCATAACGATTTGATTACCGATGACCCAAAATTTAAATTTAAAAATTTTGAGACCTCTCCGATAAAAAATCAAACTTTGACCTAAACCCTAAAAATCCCGCACGACCAGTACAACAGTCGGATGTAATAGTGTACTTCAGTTGAGCTGATGCAGGCAAACACCAAGATCTGACATATCATCTTAGTGTCTCAGCTGATGAGCTGCCATGGCAACCGGACAGGCATGTCAGAGGTTAAAATTCCACCAACTATAATACCAGTAAATACTACCTCACGGTTATTTCTTCTTGCCACGCGGCCTTATCACAAGACCAGGAACCGTTTGACTACCCAACTCTCTAGACTACACAATATCTTCACCTCAACATTCCTTCCTGTATTAAACCCAAAACCGGTCACAAATTCCCCTTAAAACCTCTTCCTCTTCCTCTGATCCAAAAACACCAAAAAAAAAAAAAAAAAAAAAAAAAAACACACAATAATAACAGAGTGATTTCTGGGGCTGCAATTTTTGAGAAGCAAAGAAAAAATGTGCTACGTGGGAAAGGCGACGAAGATCTTTATATTCATTGTGACGGTGCTGGCAGTGGTGGGCCTTGTTCTGGGGTTTGGATTTTTGCACCACCACGACCACCATGGGGGGCATGATGATGATGATGGGAAGCAGCCGCAGCCGCAGCCGCAGCAGTGCTATGGAAATGGTGCGTGCTCACCTCCGTCCGTGCTTTCTGATCCGCTTCCAGCGTCCACTACTCCCACTTCCGCTGCTGCTCCTCCTACTTCTTCGTACACTCCTCCTAGCCCTTCTCTCTCTTTCTCACAACCCCCTCTTCTTGCTTAAACAACAGGTACTCTCTGCTCTTTTAGTTACCAAATTGTTTGTCTTATCAAAAATAAAAATAAAAACCATAGGGAAACACATTTTGGGTACTCAGTTTTGTTGTTGTTGGGTCATCTCCAATTATATACCACCACATGATTAGAGTTAATTTAGCTTTGGTAACACACTTCTTTGAGGCACATTTTTATATTGTCCTTAAATTACTCGTTAATTGCATAATTTGAGAGGTGATCTATCAACTTTCAACACAATGTAAAAAGTATGTGATATACAAACATTACTCTTGTCAAAAGTGAGTGTCACTGCATATTTTTATTGTAATGCTCTGTTTTTTTTTTTATATTTGTGTTTTTTCAGTGTTTGTTTGTTTTGCATGAAGAAGAAGAAGAAGGAGAAGAAGAAGAAGAAGAAGAAGAAGAGTTATGGTGATATTTAAGTCTGGGTTTGATTTAGAGAGAGAGAGAGTCTGGTTTGGTAGTTTGGCGTAGTGTTAATTGTGTTAGTGACTGTGAGACACGATGCGTGAGTGTGCAGGTGGACTTTGTTTCCTTACCATACTTTATTCAATCAGATCTCGAGGCCGGTTGAAATTACCAATTTTATCCCCCCTGATAAATAATACTATATAATTTTGCTTGTAAATATATATATGAAGATGGTTACCTATTCTAATATTTGTAGTTGTCATAGTGTTAAAATTGTGGTGCAACACTGCAATTGTTAATATATATCAGCTTTCATGAAAGGCTATTTATTAATGAAGCATGTGGTTACCACATGTTGTTTAAAGTTATTTGTGTCAGTAGTAGTAGTATTAACTATTAATGGTAGTTCTTTTTGTAGTACTGTAAGGTGGAAATGTATTAGAAAAGAAAAGGAAGGGGTGCATGTTGATGTAGTGCAGCAGGGTGAGATTGAAATTCCTGGAAAAGTTGGAGTCAGTTTTATACTTTTGATCAGATTGAGATTAGTGTCAATAATTTAGTGTTGAAGGGAACATAGAGATTGGAATCCAAGGCTTTTAAGGCTGTGAGGGCCACCCTCATCAAATCAATGACACACCTTCCACTTTTGACGCTCATGTGGGCATCTACCACAGTGTAAATGACGACGTTCCCACACTACCTAACTGCTGGTAAATCGTGCATAAGCTACTTTATACCTTTTTCAACCAATGCCAAAATGAATATGCAAGAATTTATCGTGAAATTGAAATAAACGTGAGAGTATTATTCAAAGCAATAAAAAATTGTTAAGGTACCAACGAAGTAGTTGACTCAGTGGAAATAGGTTGAGTTTTGAGATTGTCCTTATATAAAATTTTTAGGGTTCGATTCTTGAAGCGTCTTCTTTGAAAAAAGTTTACTATTCTGCTGTCGTCTCGAAAGATAATTAGTCTCGTAAAAGGTGTCAGCATAGCTTGTGAGAAACAAAAAAACAAAAGTGTTGAAGGAGTGTAATTTATTTTATCCTATTATAATTATGAATTTCGTCCTTAATCATACCCAAGCCAGCTTTTTGGTGAAATCTTCAAAATTAAGTTAAATGTGATTGAGTGGAGAGATTATTGGTATTAGGAGAGATTGAAATTCGTTATTATACTTACTTCCTAAGTCATAATTGAAAGATAAGTTATACAAAAACGAAAACTTTATAATTATGATGCGTGAGCTAGTTTTGACGGTACATTCTACCCGGTAAGATTCTTGCCCCCCCAATATTTCATTAACCTTAATGAACGTGTAATAGCAGTTAACGGTGACAATTTGGACCATTTAGCTCGGCCTTGTCGGGCTTAAGAATAACCAGGTCGGTTCAGGCTGGAGGACCTTATAAAATTTTAGGCCGAGTCGGGCCTGACAAACATTAAAAAACCTTAGCCCCAAGTTTGACCCAAAAATATATATGGAACCTGGCCTTATAATTAGGCCTTTGGACCGGGCTTTTAGACCATTAATGTAACTAAATACATATTTTAATGTTAGAGTAATTACAATAAAATATAAAATTTTAGTTTAATAATTAAATAAAACATACAAATGATTATTTGATGGCAAATAATTTTCTTACGTATATATCACATTTATTTAATTTATCTAAAATATGAGTTGATTCATTCTAATCATTAAAATAAGTGAGTTTATATATATAGTTAGATAATGTCTTTCTTTCATAATTTTAGCCCAATCCTTATTATTATAATTTAATTAAATTTATTATATATTTATATTTAGCCCTACATACTTTTAGAGAATATACTTAATGAAATATACTTGGTAAAGTTTTTTTTTTTTTTCAGAAAGTATACTTAATAAAGTTAAAATGCTGAAAAATAAAAAAGATACAATATAATATAAACTATATACATATATTCTTAATTAATTATATGTACTCTTTTTTATATTATATACTTAATTCAATATACTCTTAATTATGTATATATAATAATATATACCCTTAATTATATAAGTATATAACATTTTTTATTATTGTGTTTTTATTACTACACACACTTTATATACTCTTAATTGCACTAACACTCTTGATTATATTTTTTTTCTTCCATTTTCTAAAATCTTAATTATAAATATATATATGTGTGTGTGTATGTTTATACAATATATTCTCTTGAATCTTAATTATATTTTATTTTTTGTCATTTTATACTCTAATTATAGACTATACATACTCTAATTAAGAAATAGACTATGTATGTTGGTTATTTGTTTTATTTAATTTATCTTAAATGTATGTTGATTCGTTCTACTCATTAAAATGAGTGAGTTTATATATATAGTTGGATAATGCCTTTCTTTCATAATTGTATCACAACCCGTATTATTATAATTTAGTTAAATTCATTATATATTTATATCTAGCTGTACATACTTTTAGAGAGTATACTTAATAAAGCATACTTAGTAGATTTTTTTATTTTTTTTTAGAGAGTATACTCAACAAAGTTGAAATGCAGCAAAATAAAAATGATATAATATAATATAAACTGTATATATATAATATCTTAGTTGATTATATGTACTATTTTTTTGTATTATATACTTAATTGAATATACTCTTAATAATGTATATATAATACAAATATATACCCTTAATTATATAACACTCTTGACTTAATTAAATATATATTACACACATTTTATATATACTCTAAATTGTAATAACTAATAACACACTTGATTATGTTTTTTTTTTATCATTTTGTAAACTCTTTTGTATGTATATATATGTGTGTGTGTGGATGTATGTATGTATGTAGCATTTTTTTTTTGTATGTGGTATGTATTATGTATAGTATATATGCTTTAATTATATAACACAATCTTAATTATGTTTTATTTTTTCATTTTATATACTCTTAATTACACATACATATATATATATATGTGTGTGTGTGTGTGTGCGCGCGCGCGCGCACACACTAATGTGTATGTGTAAATTTGTAATTAAGAGTATATTATATATATTTATTTTATAATAAATATAAAATATATATATGTGTATGTATAATAGGGCTAACTATATGATCCTAAATCAGTCTCATAAGTTTTGAGACCGGGCCGGGTTAGCCCATATAATAATAGAGTCTGAGTTTGGATCGAGCCATTTATAACAGGTAGATCAAATTTTTGGGCCTCGGACCAAATTATCACCCATAAAAGAGCTGTCTTAATTGGGCCTTGGCTTGGTGCAGTGACACGAAGCCGGCCGAATTTTAAAGCCCGGTTGCATATAAATATTAACTATTAGTTATTGTGCTGCCCATGACATTGTGCGACCCTAGGTCCCTCTAGCCATGTTGTTGGATTAGAAGCATCCATTCAGTGCGACTCCAATAAAATGTTTTCCATTCCTGATATCAAAGATATATAAATTTTTGTTTTGTTTTGTTTTTTTTTTCGTTTTTAATCTATAATATTTATTACATTAAATCACATAGCAAATGCCTATAACAAGGCCCTAATAAGGTAATAACAAATCTTCACTTCATGTAAGGCTGAGAAGATTTAAATCCCCAACTAAAGGTGTTAACGGTTCGATTTAACTCGGTATGATGCTCAAATCAAATATAATCGGGTTCGATTTGATTTAGTTCAAATTACTAACCCAAATCAAACCGAACCGAACATAATCGGTTTGGGTTGATGGGTTTAAAATTTTAAATCCACATACATTAAATAAATTAAAATAGTTAATTATGAAATAATATATATAAAGTAATCTTAAATTTTTTAATATATATTTAATAAATTTAAAAACAATCTTTACTATATAAGATAATTATATAATTTTTTAAGACAATGTTTATATCATAAAAGAATATTAGACATTGAACATTTTTTTTTTACAATTGGTTCAGTTCGGTTTAAATCGATTATCAAAACTTCAAACCATAATCTAAACTAAACCTATCGGGTTGTACTTTTTTCAAACTTAACCCAAACCAAATTTATTAAAAAATCAAACTAAACTGAATACACCAGTTCAATTCGATTTTGCGGTTTGAGTCAATCTATTGACATCCCTATCTCTTACCTTATATAGGAGGTAGATGCATGGCCGAGTGAGCTATATATCATTGACAATCTTTGTTCACTTTGCTATATTTCACAATGAAAATAGTGTTTTAATTACAAAAAAAAAAATTGTAATTATATTTGCAATTTACACTTTTATATTTATTAAATTTGTGTATTTAACACATCTTCATGTATGTAATAAATGACATAATAAACATGAAGGTGCAACAATATATACAATTAAATTTTTTTGTTGAAGTTAGAATAAGATTTCCCATTCCACATTCCACAATATGCTCATGACCCAACAATATAGTCATCTCAATATATCTAGAGTTGTGATCAAGACACTAGGACCTCTAATTTTGGACACAACAATTTTATGCAAATACGAAGAGCCAGACGCACCAGAAATGCAAACTTTCCACGCCATTGATCTATGGGATCATTGTAAAATGCACCTGCTAATCAACGACACGTGGAGCTTGCATTTTTAGTACATCTCCCAAATTAAATCACCCTAACATGGACCTTTTGCATATTAAAGGAAGCTTATATAAAGTAATAGGATGGCACTAGTGGAAAATTCACGCATGCTACAAAGCTACGCCAAGTTCCTTGGATTAACATAAAGATCTGGACTTAATTGTAAATGAAACTTTGTATGGGTTGAACCCTTCACTCAATGTTTGACATATTGAATGGTAGCCTTAAGGTTCATGGACGCACGCTGAGTTGACTTATAAAGAATTATTTATGCTCTTGGAAGAGGTGGGCATTGGACACATTTTGGGTTGCATGACACCTTAATTAATGCTTTGATGATTAAAATGATTTGTTTGCTCCTCATTAGCATCACAATCGTCTTCTTCTTCTTTCCTATATCTTTTCTTTCTTTTATTTGGTAAAGACACTAGTATGAAAATAATGCCGTCGCATTATTTGCCCACAGACCTTTAAACGGCTCAAACCACAATAAACCTTAGCCAATGATCTTACTGTTCTATCATCATCAATTCTATATACTAATATTAACTCTGACCTTATGTTTTACTAAGGATCTTTCATTAATTGTTAAATATAACTAATTATACTCCCCAATCTTCAAGTGGGTGGTGGCCATCCTAATTACCTAGCTAGATAGCCATGTGGGGGGCAATCAGTTTCAAGGAAATAATTTCATTGCATAGCAATATTATGTCATAGTTGCCCAAGAAAAGGACATATCTAGAATAGTATGTGAGACTTAACGTTTAGTTAGCAGCACGCCTACAATGTTGAATACTTGGTACAAAATGTTCGATTAGTTGCGTAATGGTGGACCTATATGTATGTATCTTTAGGCGCGCAAGTCTCCTTTGATCCATATATTATTTCTAATATTTATTCCACTTGACTGTTATTCTAGCTTTAGCAAAAATCTTAGAACTAGGAATATTATATGGATCAGTTATCCTTGACAGCTAGAGCATCCAATCCTAAACAAAAAATTGAAGATCACCTAAGAACAGAAAAAGGGTTATAGCTCGTATCAAAAATTACAACCTGCACAAACCATCCTTTCTCCTCTTTTCCCATCACAGTAGCTACCAAGTTCACTTATTGCATCACCTAAGCACTGCTGGAATATATGGACTAAAATTATAGTCCACATCAAATATAAACAAATTCATCATATGAAATATGTGATAGCATCTCATCCCCATTAGTAATGAAATACTGATTAAAATATATAAGAACTTGTCCATATCCGATGTGAGACTATTATTTTCGATTTACACGTACCCTATAAATTTTCACCTTGGATAAAGATCAAACTTCATCACGATCACACTGCACGATCCATGTTAGATTAATTTATGTGATGAACTTGTCCATATTTGATGTGAGACTATTATTTTCAGTCCACACATACCCAACAGAGGAGAAGAAGGAAAAGATAGGATCAATGGAGAAGTGTAAATGTAAGGGAATACATGGTGAAATATGAATGAGCATGGCAGAAGTGACTTTTGAGTTGGTTAATTTGTCTCTTTAACATTCTTGGCTTTAAATAGAGAAAGTATCTCAACTTGGCTTGTTTTATCAAATTTAGTGATCTGACTCTCTCTTTCACTGAATTGTGGTTGAGCAAATCAACAAATAGCTAAGTTGGAAGCGCACTGCATCAACCAAAAGTTTCTAGAGCTTGGCTATTATATATTATTTTTATGTTCCATTAAATTGGATATATACAATGCCACCAATATTAGCCAGCTCTACAGAAGTATCTCATCAATTAGCTAGCCCAGATAATGTGAATATTTTATGGTTTAGACCGGTATTTATATTACTTGCGCCCATCTAATTAAAATACTAACGGACACAATTGGTAAGATCTTTCCGTAGAAAAACTTGCTTAATTGGTAAGATCTTAGTTAGAAAATATCCTGTTCTTAGATCACAAATAGATGCGCCCTTACATACTTGTCTGGATTCCAGCAAGATCTTTTATCAGTAAATATAACACAAACAGTAGAGAAAACGTCAAATAAGATAGCTCAAACAAATAGGCAGGGAGCTACAACTCCCATTTATTTGAGTTATTAACTAGACTTTAACCTTTAACTATGGCAGCTAAGAACAAACCCAAATCAAAACCAAAACTCTTGCTAAGATCTGACAAAGGGATAGAGCTCGTATCTAAAGTTGCAACTTCCACCAATCACCCTTCCTCCAATTCTCCCATCACAGCAACTAGGATACTGACTTATTGCATTATCCAAGCACTTCTTGCACCCTTCTTTAGACAGATCTCTTGTACACTGAACTAACCCAAAAAGCTTCTGTGACTCACCAATCTCTTCCTCTGCTGTAGCAAACAATCTTGGACTCTCAGAACCTTTCACAGATAGCTGGCTCAAGAATGCTACTGTTTTCTTATTAAAAGCCTCAGGATTGCTTATTTTCTGCACGTTATACAAGTATACCCTGTACTGATAATCGATGATTCCAATGAAATTCAAGTTAGAATACCGTAACTCGCAGTTGTCATACCATATGATGCCTTCTATGTTGTAAGGGCAACGTTTACGGATCTCAGAACTTGCTTCGATAACGCAAGCCTTGCAATCGTCGCTTGGAACATCACCTCGGCACAAGGCGAGCCCGTTAACAAGATCATCTCCTTTTCCAACTGTGTCGACTCCGAAGCCTGTAGGTGGAACTTTGGAAGAAAGTGAAGTGATCAGCTTCTTGTAATTTTGATTAAATTGGCCGGTTTTTGAGTAGTTTCCTAAGCTTGAACAGACATGGTATAGAGGGTCGGCAGATATGACAGTTTGGAGAAGGAGAAGAAGAAGAAGAAGATGGGAGAAGAGATAGAGAGGTGATTTTGATATAAGGAAATGGGTCATGGTGAGAGAATTCTAGGATTTGATAACAGGTTTTTGGCTGGTTTTCGTTAGCAAGATAGATGGTTCGCTCTTAAATAGATGAATAAAGAAGTTTCTATAGACTGGCTGCAGGCTCGTTAATCAAATCCAATGTAGTGGAAAAGTGTGAAGGGCCTTTAATTTTTAAATGATTTTCTAAGACATTGGTGGATTGAAACCTTAAAATAACATTTTTAGTTGACATATCACACGTGTAATGTCTCAGTTGAAGCATTAGCTTTAGCTTTGATATTATTATTGCCTAAGCTCCTCCTCCTCATACATGTGTGATGTAGTTAAACTATTAGTTTGATACCATTTGTTACATGAACTTGAATTTTAACTGTAGAATCGATATATATATTATAACTAAGTATACCTAATGTAACTAGCTACTTTTATGCTTTTTGCTTAAAAGGTTTTGATACTAATAAATATAATATTTCAACTTATATCTTATGTGATAAACTTGTATATATTTAATATAAAATTATTTCAATTAATATATACCCAACATTTGAATAATACCGGGAGTGACCGTCGACCTTTTTGTGTATGCAATAGGACTCCATTTAATTAATTAGTTCAAACTAGAAACGAAGACTTCTTGACGTAGAGATTGTTAAATTGTTCTTATTTAAATTTTATGGATGAGAATGGAAGTTGAAAATTCTAAACTGATGAATATGTACAATATCTTGGTATTGTATAATTGACCAATATATGATGGGTAAGATTTTAGAGAATGGTACCAGACCCACCAATTGATTGATCTAATAATGTATTGAATCTGACTCTGAAGACCGAGAAAGAGAAATGGAATAATGAAATGGGCGTAAAATGTGGACCGTTTGGCACATGAGGTTGTGTAATTTTAGTTTGACCAAGACCATCCTTCTAGTTTTGTCTCTTCTACAATGCTTTTAATTGCCTGTTTCTTTTGCTTTTTTTTTTTTTTTTTTTTTAACTTTTTTACTCAATATATCATTTTCTAATTACTATTTACTAGGAATTGTTTACGTTATTAATTAATTCTATACCATAACTTTATCGTAAGTTTTACCAGTTCTAGTAATAGGCTTCTACTTTTTATTACTAGGCCTCTAGCCCTTTGGCAAGCCCTTCTAGAATGCTTATTATTAAATAGTCTTTTATATGTATATACTTTTAATTAACGACAATTAGAGAGATCAAGACTCACAATTCCGAACTAAATGATGTTGAAAAAGAATCAAAGAATGAGTTGTGGAGACCGAACCCGAGGGGGCTTAAGGGACCTGCAACGTGGGTTTGAGCCCCCCATCGACAAATATTTGATTAGGAGAAAAAAATTTTACTCTTCTAACTCTCGAGCTTGGGTGGATTAGTCTTGCCTTAAAGGGGTGCCGAAAAATCAGTAGCCAAAAAAGAAAAGAATGAGTTGTGGTTAGGAGAACTCAAAAACATTGAAACCAAGTAGCACTTTTTTTTGTTCTTTCGAGGATAAAGGTTTCTGCACCCACTCAACGAATATGGAAACAATATTCACTTAGCTTTTTCAAATCTTTTTATTGTAAGAAACTATTTCATTAAAATGTTTATAATGAGTTAAATTTTCATATTGATTGTCTTTTTATTGTTATTACATTTGTTTTTAGATTATAAGATATAAAATGAAGTGGATGAACTATTTATGAATTTTTTTAATTAGCTGTAGTAGAAAGTATTTTAGTAGTTAAATGATCTATTTTAGCTACAAAGTATATATAGCTAAAGATAAAATCTATAGCAAAATATATCTTTTAGTTATGAAATGAATTGCGAGGCTAAACATATACTTTAGCTCCAAAATTAATATTGAAGCTAAATGTAAACTTTGGCTACAAAGGTTTATTTGTAGCTAAATATATTTTTTAGATGCGAAAAATAGTTTTGAAGCCAAATATATTCTTTAGCTATAAACTTCTATTTGTAGCTAAATATATCTTTTAGCTACAAAAATATTTATGAAGCTAATTGTATACTTTAGCTACAAAAATAATATTGAAGCTAAATGTAAACTTTGACTACAAACATTTATTTGTAGCTAAATATATCTTTTAGCTGCGAAAAGATTTTTGAAGCCAACTATATTCTTTAGCTATGAACTTTTATTTGTAGCTAAATATATCTTTTAGCTGCGAAAATATTTTTGAAGCCAAATATATTCTTTAGCTATGAACTTTTATTTGTAGCTAAATATATCTTTTAGCTACAAAAATATTTATGAAGCTATATATAAACTTTAGCTATGATATAAGTTTTGAAGCAAAATAATTATTTAGCTATGAACATATATTTGTAGCTAAATATATCTTTTAGCTAAGAAAATACTTTTGAAGCTAAAAATATAAACTTTAGCCATAAAATTTCATTTGTAGCCAAAGATAACTTTTATCCACAAAAAAACATATTTGTACCTAAGAAATTTAGGTACGAAATAAAGTTTGAGGCTAAACAATTTTTTAGCTACAAAAACTGTTTTTATAACTATTTGGTTATAGGCACGGAGTTTTAGCTACAACTTAGCTACGAAATTATAATTTTTAGCCAAAAAGCTATTTCGTAGCTAATTCTCTTTTCTCTTGTAGTGATTAACTATGATCTAACGGGAGAGCTCATGACAAAGGCCATTGACTTCTTGAGCTAAATGTAATTGGATTTTTTAATTAGTCTTAATATAGCATTTTTTTTTTATTATCAAAGTGATCTTGACATAGGTATAGTACATACAAATATGATTGTATCCTAATATAATTTTTTTTTTGCTAGGCATACGTCTTTATATAAATTTTGATTTATACTATGTTATGTCATATAATTGGTAGTAAAGCTCTTTCTCTCTTAAAATTTGAAAGGTTGTTTTTATCGAACCTGATCTTGTGACCTATAAGGCTCTCATATATATAAAATTATATATATTTGGGGTTAGAGAAATGTTTCTACGAACTAAAAATTACACCTAAAATTAGATTTATACTAATGTGGTGTATAGTGAATGGAAGACTTTTCCTTTTTCAATTTTCTCCCTGATATTGTGGTGATATGGTATATTGCTACTTCAACTTGGGTATATATCTTTGGTCATTTTAACACTCTTCTTTGGGTTATTGATATGAAGAAAATTTTTGGTCATATTACTATTGTTACATACAGATAACTGATGAAGAAAAATTTGTGCTAGTATCATTTTTCATAGTTTGGACTGGACATAAAGTCGATTATCCTTAGTATTGTGAAGATCACGTTTCGTGTTTCAATTTTTTTAACTAAAATCTAATGAAGTTAAAAAATCACAATAACACGTTACTTATTGTTTTATAAACAATATCGGATTTTATATTAAATGTTTTTATGATTTTTTAAAAATTTAATCAAATTTTAAAATATTAAATATAAAATGAAAAGTATAAAAATGTGAATATAATAAATTAATATAAAAGTAAAAGAATGGGTATAAATATTACTGTATATGATATAAAAAAGGATGTTCAGAAAAGTAAAGGTGACAAAAGCGAAATGAAGGAAAAGATAAAAAAGGGCAAATGGGAATGAAATGATAGTTTTCAAAGCATTTCAAGTTCCAGTGAAGATGAAAATTAAAAGTGGACACGTGGCGCATGTAGAGAACCTACGTATGCTACTGTTTAGCTACAAACATGCTGGGTATCAAAACTATGTACGCCACTGTTGTACACAAGTTTATGCTGCGATTTGGTTTGTAATTAAGAAGGTAAAATACAACTAATTAAAAATTAATAACTCGGAAAATAATATTTTGTTATTTCTTAGAAAAAATTTATTTTCTTTGTAAATTTTGGAAAACTGTTTTCGGGTTTCAATGAATCAAATATATTTTTCGTATTTCTAAAATTTTGAATACAAAAAATTGTATTCGAATTTCAAATCAAATGCAGCTTTACATTCCCGCGGAATGCAAGGGCTTCTATAAAATTAATTATTTACTAACATCAACCAGAAATTTAAATATTATACACAAAATCTAAATTTTATGAGTTTGTTACTATATAACTGTGAACAAAATCGTACCTTTGACAAAAATAGTGTCAATAACAATTTACAAAAAGTAGTAGATCAAAGAAATACTTAAAACAATGAAGATAAAAAACTTGAGAATAAGTTGACAGGACTTCTCTACTTCTATCCTTGAAACAAAATAATAAGAAGATCAATGTATTAAATGTGCATTTTGGTTGTTGACGTAACATTACTCAATATTTAGTTCTTTCAACATCTTAATAATAATAAGTAGCAATTAGAACCATTGTACAAACGAAATAATGATAGATATGATAAGATTAACTATTACATCAATGGTGCAACTTCTGCATGACAGACTGCACTTTATTTATCTCTGAGGAAAATATGATAGCGTGAAGCCATAATACTGGACATGTATAATATATGTTGTCTAATAAGATCTAACGAAGGGATATAGCTCATATCTGAAGTTACAACTTCCACCAATCACTCTTCCTCCTCTTCTTCCATCACAGCATGTGGGAAGCTCATCTATAGCAGCATCCAAGCACCTCTTGCACCCTTCTTTAGACAGGTCTCTAGTACACTGAACTAGCCCATATAGCTTCTCTGATGCCCCAGTTTTTTCCTCTGCTGTAGCAAACAGTTTTGGACTCTGAGAAGCTTTGGCAGATAGCTTGCTCAGGAGCGCCTTTGTTTTCTCATTGAAAGATATAGGATTGCTTACATTCTGTAAGTTCCACATGTAGAATCTGTTCTCATAGTCAATTGTGTTGAAGAACTTAAAACTCGAGTATTTGAACAAGCAGTTATCGTACCAAATGATTCCTCCCTTGTTCTTGGGACAACGTTGGCGAATCTCATTACCTGCTTTGGCGACGCAAGATTTGCAATCGTTTCTTGGAACGTCACCTCGACATAGAGCAAGCCCATTAACGAGAGCTTCGCCTTTTCCTACGGAGCTGAGTCCAAAGCCCGTCGGCGGAGCCTTGTAAGTAAGGGAACTGATCAACAAGTTCAAGTTCTTGGCGTATGGGCTGCCATTGGTGTAGTTCCCTGCAGTGTTGGAGCAGAAATGGTAGAGAGGGCTGGCGCAGATGACAGTGTGGAGAAGAAGAAAGAAAGGTAAGAGATAGAGAGGAGTTAATCTAATGAAGGAAAATGAATTCATAGTGATAAGAGGAAATATTAATATTTGCAGATGAAGATGATGATGATGAAAATAAAGATGCATGGGTGGCTATAAATAGGAAAAAGTAAGATTTGGATTGTTAATTTGATAATTCATTGTTTGACTCGATCGATCATCGATGTTATTCGATGAAGGCATGTATTGGAGCAAGTCAGCTAATGTGGTAAGCTTAATTGAACTTTTTGTTCTTTGGTTGACTATTTATTGCTATGTTATCTGGCATTTTAGGGTACCGAACTAGTTGTCATGTGCTTGCGTGCGAACCTCTCCTCTTGGGGCTGAGGTTTGAACTGAAAATCTCACTTCTTGAGGCGAGTTTTGGCATTAGATAACCCCAAGTTGTTTAATCTTATTTTAATATGTAATGGACTTTGACTATTATTAAATTTACATATTCAAAAATGGGAAAAGCTTATTTGACTACAAATTATTGTAACTACAATACACCTACATAATCTTTATTAGATTATTTATTATATACCTTATGATATATGTGTAACTTACACATCTAATAAACATGAATATATAATTTTATTGTAATTACATTATTTTGTAGTTAGATTAACATTTTCTTTCAAAAATATACCCTAGCTGATATAGTAATATATCATATCACCATATCATAAGAAAAAAAATAAAAAAATAAAAAGAGAAATACTTTTATGACCCAAAATATATACTCAAAATCATACGTATGTTAAGGTGGCGTATTGTGAGTGGTGGGTACTACTTTTTCCTTTCTTCCCTCTCATGATGTGATAATGAGATTTTTGACTTGATTGTCACGAAAATTTTAAAATTTTTTACAAATACCATTAAAATAAAAATAATGACTCTTTTGTCATAGATTGACTAGTCCATGTCCAGTCAGCAGATGACGTGACCACACTTAGATTTTAGATTTGCTAACTACCAAAGATTTTTTTTTAAAATTTAATAAAAGACATTTTTTTTAAAAGATACGAAAATTATTTTGTACATTGTCTTCGTCCCATCTTTTTGAAAAGACGCCTTTAATTAATTTTTTTTTTTAAATCCTTGGTGGAGCTCAGTTAGCAAATCTAAAATCCAAGTGTGGCCACGTGATCTGCTAACTGGACATTGACAGGTCAATCTATGACAAATGAGTCATTATTTTTATTTTAATGACATTTGTAAAAAATTTCAAAAAAAATTTGTGACAATAAGTCAAAAGTCCTGTGGTAATGTGATTTATTGCCACATAAATATAAATACTAATTTGAGTATAAATTTTAAATCGCACTTTTCAAATAGAAACACCGATGTCTCACCGTATATCTCGTCAGCCTAAATATAATTTTGGGTATAATTTTTAAATTATAAAAACATTTTTCTAATAATCCCAGCAAGAGATCCGTAGGTGGCGCTCATATGCCTTGGATTATCTGGACGACCCAGTACCCCTTAGGTTTGCATTTGATGTTGAAGCCTGAGATAGGAGCATATAAGAGGTCGGCCGAGCGTGCAAATTTGAATAGTTCACATGTGATCGATCGTTGAGTTTTTTTTTTCAGTATGCTGTGGGGCTCGGCCGGCGTTGATAAAATAATAAAGGTTTGACTTTGCCCACAGTTCTAGATACATTATCACCAATTTAATGATTCGAAATGGTTGACATCTTAATCATTAATTGGGTGATCGATGAATCAAGTAACGCTTGACTTTGGCCTATTCTTATAAATAAATCATCACCAATTAAGCTTGAATTATTCCAAATGTTTTGCATGAATTGGCCAGAGAATGACCTAGTTTCAGCATCTTTAGTTTCCTTTAATTAAATTAGATTTTAGTTATTTACTCTATTTACATTGTGTCATAGAAGTTCACTTTTTTTTTTTTTTTTTATAAACATATGTTCGCAATAAAGAAACACCACGCAAACAAATTAAGTATAAAGAAAACATTACATAATAAAACATCAATTGATAAAATTAGAAATGAATATATTTGTCAAACAGTAAAAGAGTAGCCTTAATTATAGATAAAATGAGAAAAAAAAAATCAATTGAGATAGTTTGGACACATACTGTAAATATCTTTGGTAAATCAGTTAGGAAGAATGACCTATATTAACAAATTCAAGGTAATGATAGTCGTAGAAGAAGACTTAAAATAATTAGATGACAAAGATAACTAAGAAAAATATAAATATTTGTAATTTAAGTTTGGACTTAGCCTTTGATAGAATAGATCTAAAGCACCGATTTCATGTAGTTGAAAAAAAGACTTGGTTAAGTTACTTTGTCTACACTATTTATAACAATCATGTGCATGTGCACTTTGATGTGTTTTTATTTTTTTATTTTTATTTTATTTTAAGCTACAACTTGAACTTAATGACCTCAAGACTTATACATTATATGTCAAATCATTTGGCCTAACGCTCAATGGTTATTTAACATGGGTGACTAACAAACTTCGCATAAGGAACAAGAAAATTATAAATATAACTAAAAAAAATATTTTCATATATATGTATGTATGTATATATTTTACTATCGTGGACATAATAAGTTTGTAATTGTAACATCATTTATCGATTGTTGTGAGGATGTCGTTGTGGGTTGAACTAACTCAACACCACTGAAATCTCTGCTAATAAGCAAATCTGATTATGTGTCAGCTGTCTCAATTAAAAATGGTGGTTGAGAAGGAAGCAAAGTTATATATAGTAGGATTATTGAGCCATGTAGCACCATCTTGCATGGTAGGTCGATTGGCTGCTGCTTCTTGAAAGCATAGTAATCCAATCTGGATGCATTTCAACATTTCACTCTGTGGCCAGTAATGGTATAGTTGTCTCCAAGAGCTGGATCTATAACTTCTAATGGTGTTCCTATTGCCCATTGTTGCCATATCTGTTACAAGCACATCGAAAAATAAAAATAAAAATTAAGAAGCTTCTTATATATAAATTTTAAAAGAGAATTTTCAAGGCTCTGTTTTTCTTTTTTAAAAGAATACATTGTTGCAAGTGTGTTGGGACGAGGGTGCTATGAGAATTTGAAAAGCTGAAAAGCCTCACCACAATAAATATCATATTAGAAAGTACACGTATGTTCATTAGATGTGTGTGGTTGATGCAGGGCGTGAATAGAAAAAACTTATACACATCTTTTCTAACTCGTTGATTCACAAGAATACCGAAAAAAGAGGAAAAATATGATAAAACTATCAAATTTTATTATTCTGAATTCTAATAACTCATACAATAGTCTTAAATAGGCAAAACTTACTACAATACTTCTAAACTTATCTAAAAAGAAAGATATCGCGTAATAATAAACATAATCAAAATTAGACTCTTTTATATCGAATTATACTCGAAACAAAATTTTTTTAAAATAGTAAATTTACTAAAAATAGTAAATTACCAAAAATAGTGAATTTACTAAAAAAAGTAAATTATCCTACAATAGGAAAAAACTAATTTAAAATTTTTACAAACTTCAACTCGTATGACATTCTATTAATGATTTACACATATTATAACATAATTGTTAAATCTCATTAGACTTCAATATGAGATGAAATACTTCAAATAGAGAGGTAGACTCAATTGTAACGTATAAGTGGGTCCAAAGGTTGTTGGTATATATGGTGGGCCTATACTAAAATAAATTGGGGCACCTAATTTAGAAGGGAACATGTCTCTAAGGTTGGGATGAGAACGGACTCTTATGAACCTCATTTAAATAATAGGAAGATGCGTAACAATCTTTGTAGTTTTTAACACTTGGATATCATGATAAAAAAAAAAAATTATAGTTGGAAACTTAGGATAGAATTAAGCAAAATAATTTAAAAGACAAAAATAAAGGTAGGGAACACTTTCCTCTCCAATCAAGTTTTCTCCATCTCACATTTGTTTTCTTTATTTTAGCTTTGAATATACAACTAATATTCTTATGCAATCCAAGTGCAAAAGCATTTGAGAGTCGATTCAAGTTTTTCAAGCAAAATGAAGTAAAAAATCTCACTAGATAGGCATTGGTAACAAGAGGATGGGTGAATAACTATGACATCCAATTTGTTTGGCATAAATTCTATTTAATGAATAGCTTACTAGACATAAAAATAGGCGTCGTTATATGTTATGAGAGAATTGAATTTAATATGACGGAGGATTCTTCATCCCTGTGAGTAGATATGAGCAAGTAAGAGGAATAAATTTTGTTCAATTGTTAATCTCAGCCTCATTATATATTTCTTATAAAAAATTATGATTATAATGATAATAATGAATATTGTTATGAGATTCTGATAAACGAATTCTGCTTAATGGCTACAATAAGTGTGGCTCACATACAATTGAATGTAGTGCATATGTACATGTAATGTAGTTTCTGCAATCATAGTGGAGCAAGTTCTCACTATTGAAAATTTTACAATGAAAGGCCCCGTGTAAAATTGTTTTAAATAATGTGAAAAATAACCCTATACCTATAGGATTATAATTTTATTTCTCAATTATATTTGATTCCCTATCTACATGAATATTGAAGATTGTATTATTGATGAAAAGTTAATGTGACACAATTAAAAGCTTTAATCTAATGAAAAAATGACATCAAATGTATGTTGTTAAGGGCTTTGGGATGGGATTGAGTTCACAAAATATATGAAGCTTGTCTGAGTACTATTTGAAAACCATAGTATATGTGGTGTAAATACGTACTGCTCAATCATCATTTATTTCAACGTAGCCTAGTGTGTTGTAAGATGTCTTGGAAATGAAATAGACCTTTCATATTGTTGTACAATGATGCATACTCAGTAGTGACATGTTTATAATTATATATACCAACTAACAATTTTACCCAAATCATTTATGATCTGCAATACCCTGTATTTCACAAAAAAAAATAAAAATTTACTATTTGGGCAACGCCCGAACGTTCAGGCGCATCACAGAACGTTCAGGCGCATGCCAGAACGTTTAGGAGCAATGCATGCCCTAACGTTCAGGCGCATGCCAGAACGTTCAGACGCAATGCATGCCAGAACGTTCAGGCGCATACCCGAACGTTCAGGCGCAAAAATCTCTATATAAGAAACCTCCTCATTTCTCATGCCTCACACTAAATCACCTTCTCTTGTGAATTTCTTCTCCTTTCCACGCATTCTAAGTTTTTGAGACTCTCTGTCCGAGACTCTCGATGCGGTGCAACAAAGTTCTGTCCGGAGGAAAGCGCCAGATCTGAAAGCGGTGCAACAAAGTTCTGTCCGGAGGAAAGCGCCATATCTAAAAGAAGAAGTTTTATCTGAAGGTGGGGAATGAAACATAGGTTTGCGTGTTTCATAACTTTTATTAAAGTTTACATTCAATTATTATTATGTCTACTATTCATTTACACTGTATTATGTCATATACTGTTTATACTGTCGCACATATGCCTGTATATTTGGAATTCATGTATTGCACTGTTATAATGCCAGATTTGTAGTCAATCTGACTTAACTAGACTCGGTCTTGTCCTCAGTAACTTTAAATAGTGAACGGGAGGCAGCGGGCTGCTCTAGGCGATTGGTATTTAAGCAGACTTTGTGTCTCACCTCTCAACTGAGGACTGATCTAGTTGGTCTTATTGAAAGCTATCAGCTTATACAGTAATACTGAATGTCCTATTCTTGCACGTCGTGATACCGACCTTGATAAGGATCACCAGACGTTGCCAAAGTCAGTCTAAATGTCAAAGAAAAGACCAGACCAAAAGACTAGACCAGTTCATGCATTGGCATCATACATATCACCACCTAGGGACGTATATGGTTTATGACTCATAGAATAGTTAGGAGCATTGCTTGCTATTCATTATATTTCTCTGGAGAGGGACGTACATGAGAACCCGGCTACACCCGGGGAGGGACATCAGTACGTGAATTCAGAGTATCGTTCCTATACGTGAATTCAGACGATGTACGTTCATCAAACCATTACGAGACGGTGTCATGCATACATACATATTGATTGATTATGATGCTCACATGTGTATTTAAGATATTTGATATTGAAGTATGCTTTATTAATTGTTATACTCATGCACTATTTACCCACTGAGCGCGTTAAGCTCACTCCATTATTATCAAATCTTTCACAGGAAATTAGGGTGGACTGGGTGCAGGTTATGGGGCCCACATTTTATACCCTTTGTTTAATTCATTGGGGATTTTGGGAATATGTTTTCTTGACCATTTTATGTACAAAAGTATTCTGAATTTAATAAAATCAGATTTGTACTGTGTATACTGTATTTCCGCTGCACACTCTGTTGTTACCATTATAATTGTTCCAAATGCGCGCCCTGTCCGTGAGTGTACCGCCGGTTTAGGCGCGTCCGGGCGGGGTGTGACATTTAATGGTATCAGAGAGTACGGTCCACGGCCCGCCCAAGTCCACTAAATTAGGGGAAGAAAAATTTTATTAGATATATATATCTCTAGAACTATATATACATATGTCAATTATATATAGTTGAGATTTGTATTAAATATATATATCTAGAAAACTATATGATTTTTATATAGTTTGATTTAAATATACATATAGCCATGATTTATTAGAAACTATATGTGTAGTTATGATTGAATATATGTATCTATGTACCTTAGTGTATATGAGGTACGTATAAAAGAAAAAAAAATTAAAATTTTTTTTTTTTTTTGAAAAAGAAAAAAAAAAATTCGAAAAAATTTTAATTTTCAAAAAAAATTTCGAAAAAATTTTAATTTTCAAAAAAAATTTATTCGATAAAAAAAAAATGAAAAAAATTTTATTTGATATATCTAAAACTATATATATATATATATATATATATGAATTATATATATAGTTAAGATTGGATTAAAAATAACTATATATGATTTTTATATAGTTTAATTTCAAATATATATATATAGTTGATTTATGGAAACTATAGTTATCATTAAATATGTCTATACATTTATATGTGAATACGACATATATACATATTTCAAATAGTTGATTTTTGGAAACTATATATAGTTATGATTAAATATGTCTATACATTCATATGTGAATACGACATATATACATCAAGTCACTAATGAAGAAAATTTCATGATGGTATAAACATCAAAAGAAAACTCGAAAATAATGTTTAGCAGACAAGACATAAATCTTAAAAATATTAGGAATATATTTTGTGTCTTTCACACAAATTTATTTTCCTTTCAGCAAAAGAATGGCCTCAAGGGAAGGAACAACTTCCACTAGCCGGGAACCAATTCCGACTAGACTAACGGAATTGTCCAAAAGAGAGGTTATGACCATGAGGCGCATCGACATAAAGATCTCCGCCTCCGCCCAATCCTTCACGACAAACTCGCAACATTGGATTGGTTAAATATAACCAAAGTCGAGGGACAAGTCTCTTACAACTTGGTCAGATCCTTCTACGAAGCCATGAATTATGTCGGACTTCCAGAAGAGGGAATCAGCCCTGTATTGGAGACAACAGTTATGGGGATAAAAATTTCTATCAACGTCGAACTTATTGCTCGACTTTTGGAGATTCCGATTGAGGAAAGGATTATTAATCCACATGAACCCCAAACAGTTGCAGAGATCGCAGAATCTAATGAACAATTGTTCAATTCCCTCGTCAAAGAGCCGTACACTCAATCAACATACACCAACCTCCCAACCAATCATCTTAAGCCATCTCTTGCCGGCCTCGGAAAGATTGTATACGGCAACATCTTGCCAGAAAGTGGGACTAGAGGCACTATGTCAAGGGCTCAACTTCTTATGTTATACTGCATAAAGAAGAAAATTACGGTCTCCCTACCTCACATTATTATCCAACAAATGTTAAGGGTGATACAACACCCTTTAAGAAAAGAATTCCTCGGCTATGGAGTCTTGATTATGAGGATACTATACGAGGCAAACGTCGCCACTTTTGATGGAACGTCAAAGCTCATCACTGAACCAGTTACAACATCCTCTATCTTCAAGACATATGGCACAAGTGGAGGGGTAACTGACGAAGAGGTATTCGGCACTACCATAAGAAATGCCGAAAGAATGAGAGACCAGCATGGGCGTTGCCTTCGCAAAAGTGGACGCAAGATGCTCGTCCAAGAAGGGCCAAATAATGATTCACATCCAAATCCTACATCAGACCCAGCCCCGAATAGTGATCCAACCGATCGACCATTCACTGACGAAGAATTATATGCCACACTAAATCAACCTACACAAAGTCATGATAGACAAGGAACGCAAGCAAATCCACCAACGTAGAACATGCCCACTCCAGGCACCACTTCGTACCAAAGATTTCCAACTCCTACGGTACAGTATCAGCCAGTTCCACAAGTTGCTGTGAACCAACAACAACAATATTGGGCGTCACCAAATCTTTGAGGACAAAACATCCCGATAAGCCCATTGTTTCAAACTTTTTCACCACAAACAAATCCAAATATCCATGGGGTTCCAGTTAGGGGATCCCCGCACAATCAAAACAACTACCTTCCACCTATGAACCCATACTTTCCCCCAATGTCTATGGCCTACCCTTCTCCTATGGGACAAACGACCCATCAACCACCAATGGGACAACCGACTAACCTACTTGAACGGTTAGATGAAATGACATCCAATATTGCTGCACTGAAAGAGAGCCACATTCATATATTAACTCGTTTGCACAACTCCGACGCAGAGCGTGCAAACTCTCAGACTTCTGTTAGTAGTCGTTCTCTACGTAGCAGTAGATCTCGAAGGAGCGGTAGTAGACACGAAAGTCACAATTAATTACTGGCTTTGTAAACTTTTCTTTGATATATATGAATGAAATTGTTTTGTTTAAAGACTATCTTTGGTGGGCCGACTTACAACCATTTTTCTTTTGTATCACTAACTTTGGAGTGGTATGGGACACAACAAAATTGGTAGTGAACGGGAGGCAGCGGGCTGCTCTAGGCGATTTGTATTTAAGCAGACCTTGTGTCTCACCTCTCAACTGGGGACTGATCTAGTTGGTCTTATTGAAAGCTATCAGCTTATACAGTAATACTGAATGTCATATTCTTGCACGTCGTGATACCAACCTTGATAAGGATCACCAGACGTTGCCAAAGTCAGTCTAAATGTCAAAGAAAATACCAGACCAAAAGACTAGACCAGTTCATGCATTGGCACCATACATATCACCACCTAGGGACGTATATGGTTTATGACTCATAGAATAGTTAGGAGCATTGCTCGCTATTCATTATATTTCTCTGGAGAGGGACATACATGAGAACCCGACTACACCCGGGGAGGGACATCAGTACGTGAATTCAGAGCATCGTTCCTGTGCCTGAATTCAGGCGATGTACGTTCATCAAACCATTACGAGACGGTGTCATGCATACATACATATTGATTGATAATGGAGTGAGCTTAACGGGCTCAGTGGGTAAATAGTGCATGAGTATAACAATTAATAAAACATACTTCAATATCAAATATCTTAAATACACATGTGAGCATCATAAGACTCTCTGTCCGAGACTCTCGGTGCGGTGCAACAAAGTTCTGTCCGTAGGATAGTGCCAGATCTAAAAGCGGTGCAACGAAGTTCTGTCCGGAGGAAAGCGCCAGATCTGAAAGAAGAAGTTTTATCTGATATTGATTGATTATGATGCTCACATGTGTATTTAAGATATTTGATATTGAAGTATGCTTTATTAATTGTTATACTCATGCACTATTTACCTACTGAGCGCGTTAAGCTCACTCCATTATTATCAAATCTTTCACAGGAAATTAGGGTGGACTGGGTGCAGGTTATGGGGCTCACATTTTATACCCTTTGTTTAATTCATTGGGGATTTTGGGAGTATGTTCCCTTGACCATTTTATGTACAAAAGTATTATGAATTTAATGAAATCAGATTTGTACTGTGTATACTGTATTTCTGCTGCACATTCTGTTGTTACTATTATAATGTTCTAAATGCGCGCCCCGTCCGTGAGTCTACCGCCGGTTTAGGCGCGTCCGGGCGGGGACGCGCCTAAACTTATGCATGTTGCTTCTGCGGTAATAAGACCAATGGTGGTAGATCATGTTTAGGTTCCCGACTGTTTGACTAAATGACATTGTCTAAATTGAAGGGACTAGATAGTAAGCTGAGGGAGCTCACATAGAAAGGCGTAACATGGCCTAGTGTATCACCTTAAGGAACACACATTCTTATAGGAAAAAGATAGATGGTTCACTACTAAGACTCGCAGGTAACTGAATCAAGTAATCATGATAGACAAACAATCTCTATTTAGAATATATGACCAACTTGATCAACTAAAAGGAGTGAAATGTTAAAAGTTTCTTGAGTTTCGTCATTTTATTCGTTTTCGATCAAAGTTAGGGGACATGCAAGGCTAAATCCTTCTAAAAGCAATACTTAAACTTCAAAAGCTAAATCTCAAAAGTTTTCTGAGTTGCAGACGCTTGACTGATATATTGGTTTTGGTACCACTAATATATCAGTCCTTTCTCACGATAAAGATGACTATATATAGAGATGACTATACAATGTACCACTGATATATTAGTCATTTTTTTGTTAAAAAAATGTTTGACTGATAAATCGTTCATATCTCTATCGCACATTATATACTATATAATGTGCCACCGATATATCAGTCATTTTTATGTTAAAAAAATATTTGACTGATAAATTGTTCATATCTCTAACGCACATTATATACTATATAATGTGTCACCGATATATCAATCATTTTTTGTTAAAAAAATGTTTGACTAATAAATCGTTTATATTTCTATCGCACATTATATAGTCCTCTCTATAGCTAAAAATGACTAATATATTGGTGGTACTAGAACTGATATATTGGTCAAGTGTCTGCAACTCGAAAAATGTTTAAGATTTAACATTTAAAGTTTAAGTGTTGCTTTTAAAGAAATTTAGCCTGAAATGCCACGTAACTTTGATCGAAAACGAATAAAATGACAAAACTAAATAAACTTTGAATGCGCTCGAATTAGCTTTGAATACCATAAAAATACTTAAAAAAAAAATGGTTCCAAAGTTTACGGCCAAGAGTTAAAACCTTTTGTTTTGGAATTAGGAAGGGCATTTTTGTCTTTAAACTAAACCAAACGTGCTACTCTTGTAACTAAATAGAAAACATGCTATTTCTGTAAACTAGGTTTTAAAAAATGCTATTTAATAAATTTTCTTTATATTTTTTTAAGAAAAAAAAAAAGTAATGCTACATTAATTGCACTACAAAGTGAAGTGTTTGATCAACTGTAACTTAAGTGATAAATGACATTTCTCTATCTCTAGGAAGATAAGGTTCAAATCTTTTGAAATAGGCTCTTGGTTCCATGGCTTGGTACATGTAGATCTACTAAGTGTGTGTGAATATGGTATATACGTATTTTGTTCTAAAAAAAAATAAAAAAAATAATTTGTGGGATATATCCCACATTGGCTACTCTTGTTGTTGGAACTGCTTGTTATAACTGGGAACTTGATTCCTTGTGGAATGGTCAATGGTCTACCATCAACCCAAAAGAAATATCAATGTGCAAAGTCCTCGATCATACTTCTGTGTTTTAACGATTCAATTTGCCTTCAATGTCATCACTCCCATCGCCATGCACTACCTAATAATTTCTACAAGGAATCGGAAATTTAAATAAAAATTGAACTTCTCTGTCTTAACAAAAGTAAACCAAAAATATATATAGTCTTCCCCCTAAACTAAATCATAAATGCCACAGCATTCTTGCAACAACCGATGAATTTCTTCATCTTCCTCTGCTTTCTCTCTGCAATTCTCATAAATTTGCCAGTTATCACCGCACAAACCAACGAGTATCGCTACCACATATGTGGAACAACCGGGAATTTCACCAACAACACTGCATATGGAAACAACCTCAACCAACTCCTTTCTTCTTTATCATCTAATGCTACAAGCAGTAATGGATTCAAGAACATCCCAATTGGGCGAGACCCAGATACAGTTTACGGTTCATTTCTTTGCAGAGGCGACCTTACTAACCAGACATGCCAGGCATGTGTAGAAGAAGCAAGAAAAAGTATAATCCAACGTTGTCCCAACCAGAAAGAATCAATCATATGGTATGATTACTGCATGTTACGCTACTCGAATCGATCATTCTTCTCCCTAATGCAAACTTCCCCTAGTGTCTATCTATGGAACCGGCAAAATATAACGGACCGAGAAGGTTTTAATCGGGTTCTCGGGGACTTGATTAACAACTTGGTGACAGAAGCTGAAGCTGCAGTGGGATCTTCAAATTCAAGGCCTTTATTTGCTACTAAAGAAGTGAATTTCTCGAGTTTTCAGCAGGTTTATGGATTGGTGCAATGCAATCCGGATATAACTCGGCGTGAATGTCAGTTATGTCTGCGAGGTGCGGTTAGTCAAATTCCGGTTTGCTGTGATGGGAAACAGGGTGGAAGAGTTCTTTATGCGAGTTGTAATTTGAGATATGAGGTATACCCTTTTTATGAAACCAGGGTTACTGCTCCTGCGCCATCTCCTCCGGTCCTGCCACCGCCATTAACGAACTCTACCAACCCGGAAGGTAAAAAATTTGACCTTTTCTTTTTTTATCTGTTCTAAGTATCTATGTTTTAAATTTATATTTAGTGTGGTAAATGAGACTAGAGTTGAGAGAAATCCTGCGTTTGAAGACATTAGCTTTTAATTAGTCTCAATGATTAAGAATATATGGACCCATTTTGTTACAAATTATGGTTCGATGGGAACAAGTTGCAGATTTGTTCTTTTGAATTAATGTCGGAGAAATGAATTAGAAAATATTGGGGGTATTGCCGGATTTGTCTCTATGTGTGATTGCAGGCACTGATTGAAGGCACTGATATGCCGATATGATATGTTTACATACTTATACATTATGTATATATGACTTAGCATTATTCTAAGGGCTGTAACAGAGAGATATTAGCATTAATATGCTGATATGATATGTTTCCATACTTATACATCATGTATATATGACTTAGCATTATTCTAGGGGCTGTAACAGAGAGATATTATCATTCTTTCTATAATTAGGAGATACGTTTGTATATATGGCTTAATATTATTCTAGGGGCTGTAACAAGAGATATTAACATTCTTTCTATAATTAGGAGATACGTTTGTATATATGGCTTAATATTATTCTAGGGGCTGTAACAAGAGATATTAACATTCTTTCTATAATTAGGATATACGTTTGTAACTAGAATAACATATATATGTTAGACGTGTAATCAAATAATTCTCAATATACATAAACATATCATATCAGCATATAAGTGCCTTCAATCAGTGCCTGCAATCAAAAGAACAAATCGGTCCTTGAGCTCCTAAGGAAGAACTGGTCGAGCAAGACCAAGTGACCTTATTTATTAGCATGTGAAAGTAAGGGGTGGGAGGAGGTCTAGACAAGCCTAGAACAAAGGTGTACATACGGAAGCCCTGCCCACCCTTATCTTGATGATGCCAAGCTTCCTGGACTCATAACAGATGATTAGGGAAAATAAGAGGGTCAGTAGTCTCTGTCATTGCAGGTCCTCCTTGCGCAGAGACGACCCTCTTTTTGGTTTTGTTCGTTCACTGTGGCACATGATGGAACTACATGAATCAGAAGTTGAAATAATTCAGAAAGAGAGTGGCGCCTAGCCATTGAGAGTGTTGCCTACATGAATAAAAAGCTAGAATAATTCTAAAAGAAGCTACAACCAAACTCGCCGGTGAGCTTCCAAGGAAGGACGAGAAGGATAAAGACAGCGTGACCTTACTTATAAGCATGTAAAAGTAATTCTACGATTAGATTTGCCTATGAACTTGTAAGAAAGAACGAGCAGGACGAAGATTATGTGACTTCATTCATAAGCACGTGGAGGTGATTCTATGATCAAACTTGTCCTTCAAAGAAGAACATGTAGGAGGAAGAACACATAATCGTATTCATAAGCACGCCTACAACCAACGTTGCCTGTAAGCTTCTAAGGAAGAATGGGTAGTGGTAGACACACGAAGCTGCAAGCAAGAATGTAGCCCCACTTGTACTTACACGCTGACACTCGAGTAGAAAGCCTTACGTGACGGAAAACTACATAGCTTTCAGTAGATTGTTGACGTGGCGCATGTGTGATAGAGGCCTTTAACTAATTCTACAACAATGTCTCCTACATGAACGTGAGAGAAGGCACCACATCAATGCCCCTAATCCATCTCCCATTCGGCAATTCTATGACAAGATAGATATTGCAACACATTCGGCAGCCACGTGATAGAGACCCTTAACTAATTCAGCAGGCACCACACTAGTGCTTTTAATCAGGTGTTCTTTGTGTGGATTTAGAAGAAGGAGATCAACGAGAGTACAGAAGAAAACTCTACTATTAGTCCAAAAATCCGACATCAACAAGAAATAATCAAATTGCTTAAGCCTTTGAATTCTTCTTCTTGTTCAATTCTAAGTCAAATTTTTGTGATCCTCATCTCTAGAGTTGTTCTACGACTTCTTGCACATCATCGTTACTCAATGGGATCTAGAGCCAGTAATTTCATAGGATGATTGATCAGGCATAACTTTAGTTGATAATTGCATAACCAGTATCCTGAGGTTGAAATTACTAATCTTTAATTAGAGGGATTTCTCTTATGCTGCTCTGATAATTCCAAGTTCCTATAGTAAAAGAGCTCTTCTGATCGAGCTTATAGCCCGATGGTTGGCATCACCCCTCTCTCATGTGAAGGAGGGAGTTCGAGTCTCCCCATGCCCTCCTCGTGGCAGTGCGGGAGTCGTCTCTCTCTACAAAGGAGTTAGACCATGTGTTTGAGTCATCATGGTTTAGGGTTCAGATCCTATGCATCCCTCGCCCCTGTGCTTGTTATCGTTGTTTTACTGGAGTTCTGGTTACATCTTACCCTTACTTAGAATAAAAGCTATTCTAAACTATATTCCTACCTTCTTTATTCTCTTTAACAATTTGTGCCCTGGAGTCTTCAGTTGAATAAGAAGGTTAATATTCAGAAATTTAGAATTGTGGAGAGATATTCCTAATGATTGGATTAACATTTTGTTCCCATATACACTTCTGATGCTGATAGTGCATTTCCCTTTCCACAGAAGTTGTAGACATAAGTATTAAATATATGAGAATTGCATAGAGAAACAAAGCAGAGGAACCACCTGAAAGCAGCCCATTGTTTTGACTGGAATAAAACTCTGCAGCAACGACCCGACTAATGGATTGATGAAGTCAGAAGAAGTGCTATGCATTGATGAAGACGGAACAGCGTGTTCATTCGGACAAATCAGCAATTATTAGAAAAGTCTCCCCTTTTCTGAGAGATGACTTTTTCTTTTTTTTTTTTCTTTCTGTACTATAGAAAAATGTCAGCTAATTATAATGGAGATGATCTTAATTCTCAAGGATTATAAAATTCTGGGGTTTGACTAGTCAAATTGCCATCAATTTCACTCCCATCACCATCCAACACCTAATTTCCACAATGAATTCTATATTTTTATTTTCTTCTTGACAAATCGGAACCAAATTTACATGTAGTCTTCCATCTTAATTTACCAATCCATAGACGACGCTTCGTTCTTGGGACAATTTCACAACAACAGACAAATGGGCTTCTCCAAATTCCTCTGCTTTCTTTGTGCAATGCTCATAAATTTAACACTTATAAACGCCCAGAGCAACAGCTTTCTCTTCCATTTCTGTGGAACAACCGGAAATTACACTAACAGCAGCAACAGCCCATACACCACCAATCTCAACCAACTTCTATCTTCTTTATCATCTAATGCTACAAGAAGCAACAGTGGATTCATGAACATCACAATTGGACGAGACCCAGATAAAGTATACGGTTCATTTCTTTGTAGAGGCGACGTTACGACCCAGTCATGCCAGGCATGTGTGGAAGAAGCAAGAAAAAGTATAACCCAACGTTGTCCCAACCAGAAAGAGTCAATTATATGGTTTGATCACTGCATGGTACGCTACTCGAATCAATCGTTCTTCTCTGTTATGCAGAATTCTCAGACTTTCTACATGTGGAATCTGCAAAACACAACGGACGCAGAAGGTTTGAATCGGGTTCTTGGGGACTTGATGAACAGCTTGGCTACAGAAGCTGAAAGTTCAAGGGCCTTTTTTGCAACTAAAGATGTGAATTTCACGAGTTTTCAGAAGATTTATGGACTGGTGCAATGCACTCCGGATTTGACTAGGCGTGACTGCGATTTGTGTCTGCGAGGATCCATTAGTCAAATTCCGAATTGCTGTAATAGGAAATTGGGAGGGAGAGTGGTTTCTCCGAGTTGTAATATTAGGTATGAGACATACCCTTTCTATGAATCCCGGGCTGCGCCGCCTCCGGCAGTGCCTCCAGTCAGCCTCCGGCCGCCACCACCGTTAACGAACTCGACCAAGCCAGAAGGTAAAAACCTGACTTTATTATTTATATTCTGAAATTTAAATTCGGTGCGTAAGATAAGAGCAGAATCGCGAGAGAATCATTAATGCCTACGTTTAATATACATAGTTAGGCTTCCACCTATTAGAGCTTTGATCTCTTGTAAGTATTTTACTTGTTTCTATGATTTACTAATAATGCCTCCACATAAAAAGCTGTAACTTTTGAGGTCAAGAGAAGAGGTTTCGAACAAGAAAATGTTTTGTTGAGTTGAGGTGAGTTGATTTGAGTTAAATGAGTTTCTAAGTTTGATTTTCTGTTTTTTTTTTTGAAAACTTATTTTCTTGGTTTTATGAATCAATTTGAATGGGTGTGATTGCTTAGTATTTGAAGGGATTGACTCGGACAAATCTTAAAGTTGAAGCCTTTTGCTTTTTCATTGTTCTAAGTTGATGAAGAAGATAAATGGACACAATTATGGTTTGATGTAGAACATGTTCTAGATTTTTCCTTTGAGTTAATCTAGAAGAAATTGAGTTGGAAACAGTCAAATCGTTAGTCATTTTTATGGTTTAAGCTGATCAAACTCTGATGTTAATGCTAGTTATTTAATTCTAACTCCAATTCTTCCGACCCTTGCCATCTTTGGAGCTTTTCTGCAACTCCTTGCAAATCATTGTTGGTCAAGCTATACCAGGAAATTTACTAGTGCCTGCAATTCCATAGGATGATCGATATCGGGTATAAAAGATTCAGTTGATAATTGGATAAACCATTGTCTTGAGGTTGAAATCTCTGGTCTTTGGAGGGTGTTTCTCTTATGATAATCATGAAACTCCCAAGTTCTTAAAGTAAAGGAACTCATCTGAACAAGATTCTCATCTTTTTTATTCTGTAAACATTTTTTTGCCCAGGAAATCTTCAGTTGACTAAGAAGGTGATGTCAATTAGAAATTTAGAATTGTGCGGCAAGATTCCTAACGATTAGATTAGTTATGAAATCCAAACCAATCACTTCAATTTGAGTTCGGTTAAAGCCCTTTGACCTATGATAAAGACATGAATGCGAATTTTATAAGGCATTTGTTTATTGATTTTGAATTAACATTAGGTCAACGCACACCAATAAAGGCACAATTCACTAAGATATTAAATCTGATTCAAACTTTTTTTGATGCGATCATTATCATGAGATCTTTTCCAGATTGTCACCAATTATCTGAACGTATTCCATCGATGACCGCCCTACAGAAGCGCAGCCTCCTTTGCCTACTGGGCACTCCAATTATTTATCCTAGAACCTTATAAACTAAACTATATATGATAGGTAGCTTTCAGTTCCTATTCATTCCTTTTGTTACCTAAATTCTCTAGGAAAGCATCTTATAGTTTTTAATCATAATTTTTTAGGACACTTTGGTATCTTTGTTTACAATTCTCCTTAAAACATTCAGTAGGAGGGTTCCTTAACCCTGTTTCCAGATTGTGGACACAGTTAGGCTTTCTAATCATTTCGCAAGTTATTTCTCCTTGTTGAATAGGTAATACGGTGAAAATATGCTAAAATAAGAACTCAGTATTTCTGTTTATGGGCATAGTCCATAGATATAGGGATATAATTTTCAATTTAATCAAGAATTAACTCAGGTCTCCAAAGCCATGCAATTTATCTCAGAAATGTTGTCTGTGAATGATGCTGTCTGTCATTTATTCAGTTTATTGACAATATTTTTATTATATGTATGCGATCCCTTTGATGCTTGTAAAATTTTAATATAGTATTCACTTCAAAATCGGCAGGGACTAACAGTGAAGAAAATATTCTTAAACAGGAAATGAGAAGAATTCTTCTACAATTGTCATCGCTGTGGTCACCCCTTCAGCTATTGTGGTGATACTCATTGGTGCTATAACCTTCTGTTTATGCAGAAGAAAGAGAAGAAATAAGCGAAGAACAAAAAGAACATTTGACGGTAAGTAGCTTTTCTTTTATTAGTGGTTTATCCAAGTTATCAGCAATATCTGCATTCCCCAAATTTTTTTGACAAGAAAAAAATTGATTATCTAATAATCACCTACAGAAGCTCTGAAGTATAATTTAATTTATTTTGTTCAAAGGAAGATACCTCTTTTCTGGGATTTCAGTTCCTACCAGGCATTTTACTAATTTGATTCAATTTCTATTTTGGTAAAGATGCGGAGGACATAACAACAGTTGAATCCTTGCAATTCGACTTTGAAACTGTAAGAGCTGCCACAGAAGACTTTTCTGATGCTAATAAGCTAGGAGAAGGTGGATTTGGAGCTGTTTACAAGGTAATTATCAAATGCCATAGTCCAAAATGAACTTTAAATATTTTAACTATCTTAGCTTTTGAACTTCAGAAACTACTTACTGACATATAAGTTTGGATCATTTTACACTGACTTTACTTGGGGGTTGTTTTTCTTGTATATTTACCAGGGTCAACTATCAGATGGACAAAAAATTGCCGTAAAGAGGCTTTCAAAACACTCTGGACAAGGTGATGAACAATTTAAGACTGAGGTTGTATTGGTTGCCAAGCTTCATCACCGGAATCTTGTTAGGCTGCTAGGTTTCTGCTTTGAAGGAGAGGAAAAGCTACTCATCTATGAGTTTGTGCCCAACGCAAGCCTTGATCACTTTTTATTTGGTTTGTCCGTCTCTTACACCCTGTTTTTCTGTCAATTTGCATCTGTACTTACATGCTTACTTGAGATAAACATGAATGATGAAACAACCACTATGAAAGAATGCAAATATTATATGAAAAAAAAAAATAGTGATATTAAAACCATCCTTGGTAGATCTCTGCATAGATCTGCTTGTGCAAAGACATTTTCATGAGATACAATTATCTAATTCCTTTTTGATGTATAATGCGGATAGATTAGAGGCCTAACTTCTTGTTTTATTTGTAGATCCGGAAAAACGTGCTCTTTTGAATTGGGAAACACGTTACAGAATCATAGGAGGAATAGCTCGTGGAATGCTCTATCTTCACGAAGACTCTCGACATAGAGTTATTCATCGAGATCTAAAAGCTAGCGACATTTTGTTAGATGCTGAGATGAATCCCAAAATTTCGGATTTTGGTATGGCACGGCTCTTTGTAGTGGACCAAACTCAAGGGAATACTAGTAGAATTGTCGGGACATAGTAAGTACCAACCTACTAAAGACTATGTACTCCTATACCTTATACCAAAGAAAAATGATATCGATAGTTATTTAGCTATTATCTAAAGAGGACCTTGAGTGACTTTATCATTGGTAATGCCATGCAGTGGATATATGTCCCCAGAGTATGCAATGCATGGGCACTTCTCGGTGAAGTCGGATGTATTTAGTTTCGGCGTGTTGCTTCTAGAGATCATTACTGGTCAGAAAAACAACTCCTTTTATCAATCAGACCAAGGGGAGGACCTCCTAAGCTATGTGAGTATGACTACTTAGATTTTTACCTTTACTTGTTATTTCATTTCTAGATAGGAATCAATATTACCATGCAAAGAAGAGAAAATCTCGCAAATCGCAATTGGGATCAATGTTGACATACTGAAACACAAAAAATCTCTAGTGCGTTGACTAGGAAAACGATACAATTTTGAAAGCTTGCCTTTAAAATGTGTTTTGAATTGTGTAGGCATGGAGACGGTGGAGGGAAGGAACAGCTTTGGACTTGATAGATCCAACACTAAAAGGTAGCTACTCGGGCAGCGAAGTTACCAGATGCATACACATTGGTTTATTATGTGTTCAAGAAGATGCTGCAGTGAGACCCACCATGGGATCAGTTGTTGTGATGCTCACTAGCCATTCTGTTAGCCTTTCATTGCCTTCCAGACCTGCATTCTTTTTGAACAGCAAAATGGAGTCAGGCTTTATGACAGAAGTGGATGGATCGTATTCTACTGAACCAGAACAAGCTATGGCTAGTTCTAGACTACTCTCTGATAACGATGCGTCAATTACTGAGGTATATCCTCGATAATAAAGTTAAGATTGTGTTCTTTGTTTCCTATTGAATCTAGTTACTTGTAACTTAACAAGGTGTTAAAATAGTATTCATCTTGATCCAACGACAGTGACTAAGGCGGAAAACACTCAGTTGTAGAATTGTGTAAAAGTTGGTATTAAAATAGTGAATAAAGATTGAGACCAATGGCAATCTCAAATTATTTAGATGTTGCTTAATTGAATCTGGAAACCAGACACAGAAACATAAAAGCAAATCAAAACTAAAAGAAAAAACAATCCTCTAACATACACCTTGCAAAATGCTTAATTGGTTTTAGTTTGGTGCCATTTTGAATGTAATATGTGTGTTTTGGTTCTTTTAAGTGTGTACAAGAGCTACATATATATTAGTATGGTGAAGAAGAGGCCTACATTTGACAGTTGAACAGTTGAACAGTTGAACAGGGACACTAAACCAACAAAAGCCATAGAATTTATTGAGAGGAACAGAGACTCATTTGCAGAAGCTTCTTTTTTATTTGCATTTTGTCAAGCAACATTCTCCATATTGCTGACCATAGAAAATTAATCATTCCATTTTCTATTTCCTGATAAGCTCCCATGAAGACTTGGAGAAATAATTAATTCTCCAAAAGTAGTCCTCCAAATAATAAGGCCCTGATCTCCAAGGCTTGAAATTATATTAATTTGATCTCTAGAAGAAGAATAGAAAAACATAGTGAATAAGCATTGTACATTATTAATCCTCTATAAATTGCTTTTTTTTTTTTTGGCCATTTGACAAATTGCTACTTACAAGCCAACATATACTGTTCTGTTCCCATTTCTAAGGATAAAAGGAAGTGCTTAGCCAGCCTTTGAAGTGTCTAAAATCAGAAAGGACTGATCTTTCGGCCCTATATATACCATCAATTACCTTGTTGTAGTCTCCGTTGAGAATAATAACATTTTGGAAGCCCTTTTTTTTTTTTGACAGAGAAAAGTATGATTGTATTGATAGAATAACAAGCCTCACAAAAGGTGCACCTACATAACTCAACGCCAAGGCATTCCATACACTGGTATATCCGTAGTCAAAGCATGTTTCGCTAAAGAGCGAGCTACTACATTATGCGCTCTTTGGACATGATAGAAGAAAATAGGTCGTCCCATCATCGCACGATGAACAATATCAGCTGCAATTACATCAATATATTCTTCCAATTGATGATGAGTGGCCAGTAAAACATTTTCTGGGTTATGACCCTCACCCTTAAAAATGATACTATTTCGGTTCTTCCACAGGCGCCACATCCCTATGGCAAACCATGAAAGCAGCATATCCTTGAAGTCATTGCCTTCTAATTTCTTACAAATACGGTCCCAAATGTCTAAAAACGAGGAGGCCGGCAACTCACGAGTGTTAAGATTAAGTGGTGATCCAAACCAAAAAGCTCGAGCAAACTCACATTGGAAAAAAAAGATGGATAAGGTCCTCGTTGTTAGATTTGCAGATCGGGCAAGATAATTCTTGAATAAAGAACCTTTTCAGCAAGTTTACCCGCAGAGCAAGGAAATTCATCCCACAGCGCCATAGGTAGGATTTTATCTTTAGAGGAATCTGAATGTTCCAAAGAGTGGTCCAGATGTTATTCTTCACTATCCTGGAGCTTGACATATCATGAGCTCTTTCGCTTTTAGAGGTTCCGGCCAGCGTACCATTATTATGAAGAAATTCAGCAGTTCTATACCCAGACGTCACTGAACATTGCCCTGAGTTTGAAAAATGCCATATCATTTTGTCATGCAACCCAACATAGCCAAGAGGAATAGCTAATATGATATCTTTATCCTCAGGAAGAAAAGATGAATTAATGACATCAAAACGTCATCCTCTAGAATCAGAACATATCAAATCAGCTACTGTTTTTATATGCCTTACATGCGGAGACACCACTTTGAAGGAGACCGGTCTCGGGATCCAAGGATCTTTCCAAACATCAATGGAAGCACCATTCCCTACTCTCCATCGATACCCATGTTGGAGAATAGCTAGCCCAGCAAGTATACTATGCCACCCCCATGATGGTCGTCGACCAAGTTGTGCATGAAGAAAGTGACGAGAGTCTTTGAAGTATTTTGCCTTGTAGCACTGATAGAGAAGAGAGTTATGATCTGTGATCATCTTCCAACCTTGTTTAGCAAGTAAAGCCAGATTGAACCATTCTAAGTTTTTGAAACCAAGACCACTTTGCTCCTTGGTAGAGTTTCCCACTTACACCAATGTAGCTTGTGTCCATCCTTCTTCTTCCCCCACCAGAAATTTGCTAGTCTAGAAGATAGAGAGGCGATGACATGCTTAGTTAAAACAAGACATGAGATAGGAGGGCCTAGCTTGTCCCACTGACTTTACTAGAACTTCTTTCCCTGCTGTAGAGAGAAGATTTTCTTCCCATCCCGACGCTTTTTAGGCCAATTTCGTGATGACACTGAGAAAAGCCTCTCTTTTTGATGCTCCGAACTCAATAGATGCCCCATTGTCAGGTCGCATATGCAGCAACTTGGCTAAGATACCCCTCTGTTTTGGCTTCACCTTAGAGCTGAAAGTGATGCTACATTTGTTACTATTTAAACATTGACCCGAGGCCCTATGATAAATCTCCAAGGTAGCAGCTAAAACTTCGAAATCACTTGTGGAACCTCTGCAAAAAAGCAATGCATCGTCCGCAAAAAAATAGGTGGGAGACTCTTAGGCTTTGATTATTAAACGAGAAGCACCTAAGCGTTCCTTTTTCCATTTCTCTCGATAATAAGAAGGATAAAGCCTCAGCACAAATGACGAAGAGAAAGGGTGATAACGGATCGCCTAGCCCAAGGCTTTTCGAAGGAAAGATTGTCTTTGAAAGAAACCCATTTAACTTCACTTGATATTTAACAGTAGAGATGCAGCTGAAAATCCACCCTCTCCACCGGTTGGAAAACCCAAGTTTATATAGCACCCAATCCATGAACTTCCATTCAACTCTATCATATGCCTTATCGCCGCCTCAGCAACCTTTCGTCTTTTTCCTTTCATTGTATGTAAGGAAAAAGATGCCCATCTCCTTTGTCTCATATGCTTTGTTAGCCTCTTCATGAATAAATAACTTAAAAAGGAAACTTTGCTTTCTGATTCGATAATAGGCAAACCAAGCCTTCCTATAATTTAAATTTCTATTATTATTGATTTCATATTTCCAACTTATGTCTTAATGCAACGGTAATTGGGCTTTTGACCAAAGTGACCTTGACGAGTGAAACATATACTAATCAAGTACTCATTTGATGTTGAAAAAAAGTTTAGTTGAGTTGAATTGAGGTGCCCTTTTTGTATTATTATCATTTTTTTTTGTTTGAAAACGTTTGCACGTCATTTAATAAGATGTCATTATATTTTTTTAATTATCTTCATTCCAGATGAAATAGTATCTTTGCTGCAGGTAATTAGCTAGCCGGACACCATTTAAATTTTTTATTAAAATAAATAAATAAATAAACAAACGTCTAAGTCTCCTCAAGTGTGTATCTTAATAAGTAAAAATCTCAAAGGCACGTAATCTCATTTTTGTCTATTATAGTATGTACAAATTTTAATTGTTTATATAATTTTTATTTCATCAATGAAAATTATACATAGTATATAATAGCCAAAATAATTATAGCTCTCTTTTTTGCCATGAATTATAGCTCATATTTAAAGGTCATGTTAGGTGGATACAGACAGCAAACATGTGATAGAAAAGTAATTTTTTTTTTCATTAACGTAGCATTGCTCTTTGTGGAATAGTATGTAGATGAAGTTTTTATTAATATGTACACTTGGCTTAAGACAAGCATATACCACCATTATCTAACGAACATGCCAGGGCATTTCCCATCAATTAGGTAATATCATATATTCAAGTGAATAAGGGCATTCAACTTTGTCCATACATATTGGACCTAACCCTTCCCGACTTCACTAATGAAATATTTTTCAAAATAATTAAAATCACATATTACACCATGGCATGCTCGTATTAATCAAAAGCATAATAATATTGATACTATTAATATTCAAAATCTCATAGAATCCCCGAATATCGACTAAATAGAATTTCAAGTGTCACTTGGACATAATTAATGCAACTCCATGATCAAATAAAGAGGCTTATAATTAAAATGCAACTCCATCCATACTATTGGACCATGTCAAAAGCTCGCGACTTTATTCCTTTGAGTACATGCATGTAAAAGATTAAGGTGAGCTTGAAAGCTCAGCGGGTCCTCCATATACATTTACAGTATTTTGCTAAGTTATATATATGAGAACATGCACACAAGTTACAAACATTTTCGTTATACACACTAATTTATTTTTGAGTCGAAAATAGCCTTTCGGGAATCCGCCTCAAGGTGGTACCTCCTAAAAAATATCTCAATTTAAGTATTTCATCTTAGAAAATCCGCCCCATTGTGATATTGACTCAAATATCTTAGGAAATCCGCCCCATTTCAATAAAACATTCAACTATATCTATTTTGAATAATTGCCCATAAATGTGTATCATTAATCTTAATAGTGTTCATTAGTAAAAATATTCATAATATACGAAATAAAAAAAAAAGTGCACAATAATATCTTCATCAAAATTAACAGTAATAGCATGCTCCACACATCGTCGCAGACATTTATATTTTTTATAGACATATAAAATTTAATATCTCAAGTCATCATGGTATTATCATAACATCATTATTTAGCATATCATCACATTATTCTCATATCATCATATTATCATCATGCAATATAATCATCAATAATTCCTAATTATACACACGTAATATTTACTATGTTCGTACACACATATCCAAGGAAAATAAAATAAAGAATAAGAATTCATCCCACCTAAATTGCTTAATTCCAATTAAAATGTTCGGGTTCCTCCTCACTCGGGGTTATCAACCTACACACATCTTTCATACATAAATTAATTAGTTATATAACTATAACATAATACTATTGTACAAATATCTAATACACGCCATATGGTCATGTATATGTGCATGTTTATACACCCATATCAAACTATAAAGTATAATACATAATTATAGGTGTATATTATGTATTATAACATATATTATAATTTAATCTAATATATATATGTATATGTTATATTAATATTAATACTAATATACCCATAATATATGCATTATAGTCATAAATTATAATATAGTTTAATATACACATCATATATTGATGGTTAAATTTAGCATGCATAACATATAGTATAATATAATAAGAATATACATATATGATATGTGGTAGTGGCTATATTTTAGATACAATGCAACATAATATAACGTAATGCTATGTGTTATAATATAATAATATAGCCCATAAGATATGGGTACTGGTGTTGGGCGTTTATTTTATGCCCATATATATATATATATTATTATATTATATGAATTCGGTGTGGTGATGTTGTGGCGTTTAAAAATTAGAAAACAGGGGAAAATGGCAATGGTACACGAATGCATAATGTGTAGGATATAAGTTTATATATATATATATATTTTTTTTTTGACATGTGTAACTAGGTGGGTCATGATGCAGTGAAGTTTCAATGTTGTTTGCAACATGAGAATTATTGTTTGTAACTATCTAATGTAAGTATCTCAGCTTAAGGCCATCACAAATGCAATATATGGTGATAAAGCTTGAAGTTCGGCCATGATCAAGTTGATAGACAATCCTCTCAAAGTCTCAAGATCCGGTTATCAAGCTTGAAAACTCTTAAAGATCAAGACAATGAGGTGTATCTCTTATGTTTGTCTAGATGATTGAAGGGTTGTAGGAATTGGGCTCACTTTGCTCAATCACTTCTTTCATACATATATTTTCAAATGAGCATGTTTTACAAATGATTTCAAAATTCACTTTGATTTTGATCTATTCAATAGATCAAATGATCTTAAAAGGTTTCATCTTCGATTCGATGTTTCAAAGTATTTTGATTTGAACCAATCAAGTTTGTGAAAAGTTTTCAAAGAGAAAAACACCTTGCAGCATTGGGTGACAAGCGCTCCTTGTGTCAACAACCTTACTTAAAGGTCAAGATTGAAGGATAGGATTGTGGTTCTGTAAAAGTTTCTGGCTCATGCCAGAAACGCGCTTCTTAAGGGGAAATCACACTTTTTGCTGGGCAAGCATAAACTATTGCTACTAAGGCAGCGCCGTTCCTTGTTTGAGAAACGCACTTCTGCCTGTAGTCAGAACAGACTGATATGCCTGTAGTCAGAACAGACTGATAGTTCTGGGCAACGAAAATGACACTTCTACAAAACTTTTCTCTTTGATTATGAACTGTTTTGAGCAAATTTTCACACGAGTTTTTGCTCAACCATTTTGGTGAAACTTTTTGAACGTCGATTTTGAATTTCGAACGCAAATTAGAGCTTAATCTTGAGAATCAAAGCCTGACGGCTCTATTGCTTTGTTTTTATAAAAACCAAGTGTGGTGTCCTTTTTAAGAGACACAAAATACACAACACTAACTCTTGAACTTTCTCCTGATCTTTCGAACATTCAAAAGAGTTTTCTGAGCTTAAATCTTCACATCTTCACACTGTGATTTTGGATTGAACGAGATTTCACTTGATTACTCATCACGTCCAAAGCTTATTGAAGGAAACATACTCTTGTTCTTGGATATCATATTTCAAATTCAATTGAGCATTGACGAGTACGTTCTAAGTGCATTGTAAGTATAAAAAGAGGTTTTTGCCAAGTGAAATCCCTCTATATTTGATCTCTTTGTTTTTTATTGGCTGGTTAGCCTTTAGGAAGATTCCCTAAGGGAGGTCAGCGAATGTAAAACGATTGCTTGCACCCAAAAACAAGTTGTAGGTGATTTTGATCCTCACCTGATAAGTAGGATTAGTTAGTGTGGGTTTGAAAAATCTTGATCAAGAGGAGAGGTAGCCTTTACAAGCCGAATTACACTAAAATCTTTGTGTTCCTTCTTTGTTCTTGCTTACACATTTTATTGCTTTACCTGCAATTTATATTTAAGTGTTTGTGCATTTTAAAATCCTGCAAAGAAGTCCAAGTCACCACCCTTTTGGACAACCACCCTTTTGGACATTTAATTGGGTCATCTAACTGGGTCAACAACGTATTGGTACATGTCAATAAGCATAAGGTGATGGGGGCGTTTGAGATCCGGAAAAACGTGCAAAATCAATGAGTGGTTGTCTGGAAGAGGATTGAGTCATGAGGTATATAGAATTTGATTCTTGGAGACACTCTTATTCATAGAGATCTATGATTTTGCTTCTTTCTAAAATAAAAACTAGTCTCATGTTCAAAAAGTACAAGGATATCTCATGCTTAGGAAAACCAAAAAATAAAATAAAAAAAAAACTTAAAAAGACTATTAACATTTAACCATCAATGGAACTCATTGTTTTTCTTTTCATCACAAAAAAAAAATAAAATTGCAAAAGGTTATTGCTTTGCAATTTTTTTTTTTGTCATTAACTAATTAATTACCAATACTCGTTGACCAAGTTTGGATCTCAATTAGTATTTATAATGCTCCCAACCATAACTATCGCCATCCTTTCAAATAATTGTTTGGTGGGTCTGAATTTTAATTACAAATATTGTACTTTAACTTAATAATCCGATTTTTGAAAAATTTAGGAATAATTTTTATTAAATCTAAAAATAGGCAGAAAAATTAATATATCCATATTCAAAAAAGTTTTGAACACGTTGACACCACGTTTGCTCGACGAGTCCAAAATATGCCTACAGTTTTAAAAAAAAAATTTCAAAAGGTACCACCCATAAAAAAATAAAAAAACATGCATGCCGCCCATTGAATGGGCCCATGCATGGTTTTTTATTTTTAATATATATATATGTATATAACAATAAAAACTTGTTTATTGTTTTCAGTAGATGGTTTTTCGTTTTTATTTTTATTTTTATTTTAAAAATTTTAATAAAAAAAAGAAAATAGGAACTATTGTTAAATAAAAAAATAAAATGTGAAATAACCTAAAAAAAATTAAGTGAACAACTATTAATAAAAATATAGAACAAAATATATGGTGCCCTCTACTGAGAAAAAAAAAATTTAAACCAACAAAATTATATAAAAAATTAATCTTATTCGATTTCTCTGAATATAAAAATTTCATAGCGCCAGAAAAGAAAAAAAAGAAGAAAGAAACTTCCGTCTCTCGAGTGTCATCTCTTTGACATCATCTTTCTCTTTGGTGTCTCATTCATTTATTTCAAAAAATTTCACAAGGATTTTTATCCTTATGCGATTTTTTCATTTTTCTTGAAGAGGCATCGTTCACTTTGTTTCAAATTTTATTTTTATTATTTAATAATGGATGACGCATCTTGAAGAGGGGCGGTCCACTGTTAAATGAAAAACACAAAATCTGAAAAGTAAAAAAAATAGTGAATGGTTATGAAAAAAATCTAAAAACTATTGTTAAATAAAAAAATCTGGAATAAAGTTAAAAAAAAAAAGAACGACTATTAAAAAAATCTAGAACAAAGTGGATGACGCCTCTTAAAGTGAGGTCATCCACTTAAAAAAAAAAAACCAACAAATTCACATAAAAATTTAACCTTTGTGCGATTTATTTGAAGTGTAAACAATTTATAGCAACAAAAAAAAATCATCCGTCACTCCGATATCCTCTTTTTTTTTGTCTCATTCACTTTATTTCAGAAATCGTATCTTGTGTGATTTTCTTTTTTATTTTCTTTACCAAAGTGAATGACGTTTGTTTCAGATTTTTTTTTTATAGCCGTTCACTTTTTTTTTTTTTTTTTTAACTTTCAAGATTTTGTGTTTTTTATTTAACAGTGGATCATGCCTCTTCAAGAGGCGTCGTCTACTCTTAAACAATAAAAATAAAATTTGGAACAAAGTGGACGATGCCTTTTTAAGAAAAATGAAAAAATCGCACAAGGATAAAAACCCTTGTGCGAGTTTTGAAATAAATAAATGGGACACCAAAAAGAAAGAAGACGTCGGAGAGATAACACCTGAGAGATGAGGGTTTTTTCATTTTTTTTTCTGACGCTGTGAAATTTTTATATTTCGGAGAAATAGAACAAGGTTAATTTTTTATGCAATTTTGTTAGTTTGATTTTTTTTTTCGGTAGATGACGCTATCTTTTTTGTTTCATATTTTTTTAATAGTTGTTCGCTTTAATTTTTTACTTTATTTCACATTTTATTTTTGTATTTAACAATGATTTCTATTTTTATTAAATTTTTTTTTAAAGTTTTTTCATTTGTAAGTTCTTCTTCAAAAGTTTTTATTATTTATATATATATATATTAAAAATTAAAAATCATACAATGGGTGGCATGCATGTTTTTTATTTTTTTATGAGTGGCGCCACCTAATTAATTTTTAAAAAAGATATATAGGCTTGTTTTCGACACGTTGGCGCCGATGTGGTGCCAACTGTTCAAAATTTATCTAAATATGAATATATTAATTTTATAGCCTATTTTTAGATTTAATAAAAAAGTTATGCTTAAATTTGTTAAAAAATCCTTAGTAATCTTTGGGCTCGAAATGTAGTTCTAGGCCAAAAGACGCTAATATTAATGAAGCTGACATCTCACCCCTACCTTATAAGAGAGGCTATTATTTTGTTGTCGTTTGCTAAGTAGTTTTGATATGATTATTGAAGTCCTCATTCAATTCCTATTCCTTGTGGAAATTAGGTACTTGATGACGATGGGAGCGAGTGAAGCTTAAGGCAATTTGACTGTTAAAAGCAAAGAGTATTAAAATGGAGTCATGAACCGTGCTGGGTACCCTCGACATCCCAATCAGACAGATCAACGTTGAGTCGCGACAGTTTTACCCGTTCTGAGCATTAATAGAAGCTACGACTATTCCACAGATAACCCACAAAAGTAGGCCCCACTTATCATATACCCAAGTAACTATAATTGAATTTTATACGAATTGGATCGTAAGGCTAAATCAATAACTATAACAATTTATGTTATACGAAGGCTAGATTTGCTTATTGTGAAATTAGGTAAGATTGTGTGCAAGAGACTTAAATCTAATTCTATCATTTTTCAGGACACTACATAAGTGGGAGTTTTGTGCATATGTACCGACTGTTTTTTTTTTTTTTTTTGTTCTTTACATTAAATTCAACAAGTGGTTGTTTTTCTTGTATACGTTACCCGGGCCAACTATCAGATGGACAAAAAATTGCCGAAAAACAGTAAATAAAATTGGAAATGTTGCTCTTCATCCTAAAGTGTTACTTGCCAATACCTTACATGTTCTTAGTTTTAAATACAACCTCTTATCAGTACATAAACTCTCTCAAACAGGCCATATTAAATTCATCTTTTCTCCAACGTCTTGTATTTTACAGGACCTGCTGACTGAAGAGGTTTTGGCAATTGGTCGAGTGGTAGGAAGCTTGTACATTTTGGACAAAAATTATTTTTCCACAAATAAAACTTTACTTTTAAACGGAAGCCCTCTGCTTCTTTTAATTCTTGTACTGATGTATGCTCAAGTAATAAAGATTCTATACCAACTCATTTTCTTTGGCATAAACGTCTTGTTCATGCTTCCTTTGATGTTCTAAAACACTTGAATTTCGTTGATTCCTGTTCAAAACAATCTAGCATTGTTTGTGATGTTTGCCCTCTTTCTAAACAACGTACACTTTATTTCCCAAAAACTCATATTCATACTAATAGTGTTTTTGAACTATTCCATTTAGATCTTTGGGGACTTTACAAACATCCCTCAACTTTAGGAGCACATTACATATTAACTATTGTTGATAATTTTAGTTGTGCTACCTGGACTTTCTTACTCAATTCTAAGCATCAAACTATTCATACTTTTGAAAAAAAAAATTTAAATGATTCACACAATTTCAAACTCAAATCAAAACTGTTAGAACAGATAATGGAACCGAGTTTGTGAATCATGATTGTTTCACTCTATTTTCCCAATTAGGCATTGTTCATCAAAGAACATATGTTTATATTCCTTAACAAAATGGTGTGATTGAGAGAAAACATAAACATCTTTTACAAATTGCTCGAGTTCTTATGTTCCAATCAAATTTGCCAAAAAAGTTTTAGGGTGACTCAATCTTAGTTGCTACCTACATCATTAATCGTCTTCCTAGTTCTGTACTCAATTGGAAAACATCCTATGAGATTTTATATACAAAACCACTTGATTACAACCTATTAAAGTGTTTTGGTTGTTTATGTTTCGTTACTAACACCAATCCTCACAAAGATAAATTTGCTCCAAGAGCCTTTAAATGTATTTTTCTTGGATATAGTCCTACCCAAAAGGCTTATAAAACCTATGATCTTGTCACTCATCAAAACTATATTTCAAGAGATGTAGTATTTCATGAAACTAATTTTCATTTTCAAGAGATACCCCCTGTTTCTTCTACGTCCATACCACTTCCTTCTATTTCTCTTGCTGATGACAATGATCATGAAGTTAATCTTTTAACTTCATCTACACCTTCAGATATTATTAATACAAGCATTTCATCTTCACTTCCCACTTCTACTGCTTCTCCTACCTCTCCAATTAACCCCATACCTGTTCCTCTTCGCCACAATACTCGTATTAGAAAGCAACCATTATGGTTAAATGATTTTGTTTCCAATGTCACACATCCTGATCATTCATCTATTGCACAAGCCTCTTCAATCAATCACCCTACTAGTTCCTCTTATACACTTACAACATTTCCATATATTACTTCCCCTTCTTTTTCTTCCTCACATATGGCTTTCTTAGCAAATGTGTCACAAATCCAAGAACCAAGTTCTTACAAGCAGGCTAGTACTAATGCAGATTGGGCCGAGGCCATGAATAGAGAGCTTACTGCCCTTGAGGAAAATAACACTTGCGAAGTTACTATTTTACATGCTGGTAAGAAAGCTATAGGCTCCAAATGGGTGTACAAAGTTAAACTTAATCCAGATGGTAGCATAGAAAGGTTCAAAGCTAGACTGGTGGCTAAGGGTTACAATCGAGTTAAGGGAGAGGATTACTTTGACAGTTTTTCACCTGTTGCAAAACTGGTAACTGTCAGGATTTTTTTGGCTATTGCTGCTACAAACTCTTGGCCTTTACATGAGCTTGATATAAATAATGCTTTCTTACATGGGTTTTTAGATGAGGAAGTGTATATGTTGCCTCCTCAAGGTTACACCAAAGCCAAATCTGGAGATGTTTGTAGGCTTAAGAGATCCTTATATGGCCTTAAGCAAGCTTCACGCCAGTGGAATCATGAATTTACTTCTCAGCTTCTTCATTATGGGTTTAAACAATCAGATTATGATCATTGCCTATTTGTTAAATAGTCCATTACTGGTTCCTTTCTGGCTTTGGTGGCATATGTAGATGATGTTTTGATCACGGGTTCTCATGAGCATGATATCATTAATGTGAAACAGTTTCTTCATAAACAATTCACCATCAAGGATCTTGGCTATGCAAAGTACTTCTTGGGTCTTGAAATAGCTCGTTCAGCTGATGGTACATGTGTTAACCAGAGGAAATATACATTGGACATTCTTAGAGATATTGGCTTATTGGGTGCAAAGCTAACTCTTACCCCTCTTCCTAAGGGCCAAAAGTTCACTCTTGAGATGGGTGTTTTGCTATCTGACCCTGCTAGATACAAAAGACTTGTGGCTAGACTTCTCTATTTGAACTTCACACGTCCATACATTACCTATGTTGTCCAACAGCTAAGTCAGTTTGTCAATTCTCCTTGCCAAGGTCATTGGGATGTTGTTTCTCATCTTTTTCGTTATCTCAAAAGTTGTCCTTCAAAGGGTCTTTTCTATGCTTTTTCTTCTTCACTCAACTTGCAGGCATACTGTGATGTTGATTGTGCATCATGTCTTGACACCAGGAAGTCTTTAACAGACTATTGTATGTTTCTAGGTTCTTCACTTATCTCTTGGAAAACAAAGAAGCAAAACATTGTATCTCGTTCTTCAGCGGAGGCAGAATATCGCAGTATGGCATCCACAGTTTGTGAATTATAATGGATTTTTTATTTCTTGGCTGATTTTGGTCTTTCTCCTCCTTTACCAATTCTTCTTTGGTGTGACAATCAAGCAGCCCTCCATATTGCTACTAATCCTGTTTTTCATGAGCGAACCAAGCATTTGGAGATTGATTGTCACTTGGTTAGAGATAAGCTCAAGCAAGGGTTTATTCATCCTCGACATATTTCTACTAAGTTGCAACTGGCTGACATATTTACTAAGTCTTTATCTGCTCCATCATTTTCTTAATTATTGTCCAAGTTGGGCTTGTTGGATTTTCATCAAGCTCCAACTTGAGGAGGGGATGTACAACTATAGGATCTCAGTTAGTTAACTAAGGTTGCTCAATTAGTTAACTATAGTTAAATAACTTGATAGTTATTCTATTAAGTGAGCTGGCACATGTTAGAACCCTTGTATATATATATGTATCAGGTTGAAATACAGAGGATAATGAGAATATGATATTTTTCTCTGTTATACTTTCTTGTTCTCTTCCTTCTGGTTCTTGATTGATCTTTGATCATTCTAATGGTGTTCTTGTACATATACCCACGATGATAAAGTTTAAGATTGTGTTTATTTATTTATCCAATTCAATCTATTTACTTGTATCTTAACAAGTTCATTCCATTGAATGAAAAGAAAAGAAAAGAAAAAAAATGAAGTTTTCATCTTAATCCAATGATGTTGACTTTAGTGGCAAACATTCAGTTCTAGAATTGTGTAAGTTTGTATCAAAATATTGAAGACTAGATTGGGACTCAAGGGACATCTCAAATTATTTAGATGTTGCTGAAAAGTCCTGGAAACCAGAAACAGGAACATGAAAGGAAATCAAACACACGACAACAATAAGGCATATTAGTAAATCTTTCATCAAGCTCTCTCAGCACCCTCCATGGTGATGTTGCGGAATTCATCACATAGTGGAGCATTAGAGGGAAAATAAGAAACTTGGAGACTATGGGCTATATACACTGTTAATAATGTCCAAGCAAAGGCTCTGTTCTTAATATTCATTGTTGGGTACCTTCTTATTGCTCCAAGATTTTTTTTAAATGGGGAATGCGCTACTCTGCAATTGTGATGCAAACAAAGCTTCTTAACACTGCCTTCCAATCTCCCTAAATTTGTGTTATTCAAAACCCAACCAAATTTTAGAAATCTAGGGCTAGAGTGTTGAGATTATGTGGACCTAAGCCCCAGTGATTAAGTTAGAAATAATATCGATACTAATTGAGATTGCTCACGTGAATATTTCAACATCTAGATTTAACTACTTGAATAGGTGGTCAAATGGTCTCCCTTCTAGAGCAACAAAAGCCATAGTATTGAGAGGAAGAGTGACTTATCTGTACAGGCTTATTTTTTTATTTTTTATTTTTCCATTTGACATATGGCAACTTACAAGCCAACATTTGTTGTCCCATTCCATTTTTAAGGATAAAAGGAAGTGCTTATTTTTATTTTTTATTTTTCCATTTGACAGATGGAAAATTACAAGCCAACATTTGTTGCTCATTCCATTTTAAGGGTAAAAGGAAGTGCTTTGTTAGGTGCTATATGAACTGATTTTTGCCTCTTCATGAACAAATGACTTTATGGGAGAGTATTTGCTTACTGATTTGAATTTAGGAGCGGCAAAAAATACGGGTATGGAAAAAATGGCTATTGACAACTTCTTATGATAACGAATATATAGTGTGTCTATACCCGACTCACCTTTAAAACAGGCATTAAACCTTTTGTCCATGCCCGTATGGTCGAGAAGAGGGCTACCCGCTTTTGTCTATTTAGTTGGATTAAAATTTTCATTGGTTAAGAAATTTAAAATTTTCTATTTAATTTTCATGATATATATTTTAACATCTTTCATATATGCATCATTAATAAATCTAGTTGTCTAAGATTTGGAAATAAAAAAAAAACAGTTATGTAATATAGACCATATGGTCAATACATAGACACATACATATATAATAAAGCAGGTAGATACAAATGTACAGAAAGTAAGAAATTACATTTCTATCCCCAGTAACCGGGTATCCGTTATTATCTTTTTATGTTCAGATTCGGCCCGTTTTTTGAAACATACAAGAATTTATGTCCATACCCAGCCCGCTTTTAAACGGGCCGGACAATATCAGACAAGTAGATCCAAACAAATATTATTGCCACCTCTAGATTTGATAATAAGCACAAACCTAGCCTTAAAAAAAAAAAGAATAAAAATAAATAAAAGAAAACAAATCCAGTACATATGCACAAAACTCCTCCTTATGCAGTGTCTCAAAAAAAGATAGGATCACAATTAAATCTATTATACGCAATCTTACCTTCTTTCACAAGAAGCTAACCTGGCCTTCCTATAATATAAAATTGTTAAAGTTATTGATTAGCCATACGATCCAATTCGTATTAAATTCAATTATAGTTGTTTTTTTTTTTTTTGAAAGAGAAAAATTATATTCCAACAACATAAAGAAACCAGTCCAAAGATACAACATGGTCACTGCTACAGGACCAGCTAAAAGCTGCACTAGACAAAAGAGGCGTACGGGCAAGCGCGTGAGCAACAATATTCCTATTTCTTCCAATAAGGTGGAAAGAAACTTCCTTGTTGACTGACACACAACGGGTATATGATAAGTTGATAATTGGGGCCAGCTTTTGTGGGTTATATGTGGAATAGTCGTAGATTAATGCTCATAACAACGGGTAAAACTGTCGCGGCCGAACGTTGACATGCGTGACTGGGGTGTCGAGCGTACCCAGCACGATCCATTACTCCATTTCAATATTCTTTGCTTTTAACAGTCAAATTGCCTTAAACTTCACTCACTCCCATCGTCATCAAGTACCTAATTTCCACGCGGAACTGAGTAAGGACTTCAACGTAACAAACGACAACAAAATAATAGCCACACATATAACATAAGGTATGGGTTAGATCTCACCTTCATTAATATTAACGTCTTGTGATGCAAAACCCTACACTTTAAGGCCAAAAATTATTAAGTTGAATGAGTTCGCTGACTTTGTTTTTCCCTATAGTTAAATGTTAAGAGTCTTCTCAAGTTTTTGCTTTTTGTTTTTTTTTTTGTTTTTTTTTTTTTTTTTGAGGTTTTCTAAGCTGAGTATTCCTGTATCTTTTGAGCATGAGATTAATTTTTATTTGAAATGAGAGCAGAATAGTAAACCTTTATCTCAACAAAAGCGTCTTTAAAAATCAAATTTTATATACCTTGAGACTTTGTTTTTACTGAGTTAACCACTCATTAATTTTAATTTTTTTTAAGATATTAATAATAAAAAGCCTTTGGTAATTCCTAATTTGATTTAAAATTGACTTTGAAGTCGTGTTTGATAGTTTTATTTATGAGCAATGTTACATTGATTGAAAATACTACATCACACCAATTGTTATAAATTATTATCACATTAACTTTTAATTTTAAGACATCAAAATAACATACTTTTCAATGAAATTATGAATATGATATAAATGTTTGACATATCAAATTTGTATTAATTGATTACAAAATTTTAACTAAGAATTGAAGGAGGACTTTAATAATCATATCAAAACTTTCTACTTAACAAATGACAAAAAAATAATAGCCTCACATATAAGATATGGGTGAGATGTCACCTTGCACTCACTGGACTACTCTCACCTCACCACAGTAAACTCAGGTAAGATAATTAATTTTTATACCTTTTATTTTAACAATTTAATTTATTTAAATCAAAATATATTTTTTTGGTAATATTTCATAATAACTAGTTAAGTAATTTTTTTTATTTTTTTATAGCAATGACTGTTTTTTTTTTTGTGATGAAAATGTGATGAAAAGAATGAGTTCAGTTTTGCCATTGATGGTTAAATGTTATGAGTCTTTTCATTCATTTTTATTTTTTTGGGTTTTCCAAGCATAAGGTATTCCATACCCTTGAATATAAAACTAGTCCTCTTTCAAGACAAAAATATAATAATAGACCTCTTTTAATAAAAACGTCTCTCATTAATTTTACTTTTTTAAAGTTTTTAATAATAAAAAGTCTTTTGGTTTTTTAAAAACAGGGCACCTAACTTGATTTAAAACTGACTTTTAAGTCATCTTTGACAGTTTCATTTATATGTAGGTTCTTGTCCGTGGATCCCGTTGCATCCAATATTAATCTTGCAGCAATTTCTAAGCAACAAGAACCAATGGGATTGGGTTATTGCTTCAAGTTCCTCTGCTTTCTTTCTTGTGCAATTCTCGTAAATTTAACAGTTATCACTTCCCAGCCTGAGGTGAACACCTACTTGTACGTGTACCACAGCTGTGGAATGTCCAGGAATTACAGTATTAGCGATAGCAGCACGAGAAGCAGTGCATACGTGAACAATCTCAACCAACTCCTTTCTTCTTTATCTTCTTCTGATGTCGTTGCAAGCAGTAATGGATCCATGTACATGACCACTGGGAAAGGCCCAGATACAGTTTACGGTTCATTTCTTTGCAGAGGCGACATTACTACCCAGCTCTGCCAGGCCTGTGTGGAAGAAGCAAGTAAAAGCATAACCCAACGTTGTCCCAACCAGAAGGAATCAATCATATGGCTTGGCCATTGCATGTTACGCTACTCCAACCGATCTTTCTTCTCTGTTATGCAGACTTATCCACGTAGGGTCCAATGGATGGATATGCTAAATACAACAGACCCAGAAGGCTTTAAACTAGTGCTGGAACAGTTGATGAACAGCTTGGTGAAACAAGTTGTAGCAGCCAGGGGAGGATCTTCAACTTCAAGGGCTTTGTTTGCAACTAAAGAAGTGAATTTCACTGCTTTCAATCATATGTATGGGCTGATGCAATGCACTCCAGATATAACTCCGCCTGACTGTTACAATTGTCTGCGATATGAGATTGGCGAAATTCCGGATGTGTGTGACAGGAAACAGAGCTGTTTGTTTGTTACTCCGAGTTGCGTTTTTAAATATGCCATATACCCTTTTTATGAATCCAACGCTACTTTTACCCTTGATCTGCCACCACCATTTACCAACATAACCAACCCACAAGGTAACAAATCTCACTCTTTTATTATGTGTTCTAGCTAGCTTAATATTATACATTGTTGGGCCTTATGTGACAGCTATAGCTTTTGGGTTAAGTGGTTTTTAATATAGTATTGACATTCGCATATTCTCCTTTTGCACAATTGATATTTCTCTTCTTCTATCTCTCTTATGGCTCTCCGCGTGCAGGATGGAGCTATAGCTTTTGGTTAAGTGGTTTCTAACAGGAAGCACTTAATATATATGTTCTAAATTTAAATTCCGTGGCAGGCAAGACTTTGCTGAGTTGAATTAGGGTCTTGCTTGGTCATATGCATAGTTGGGCCTCTACTTATCAGCTATAGCTTTTAGGTTAAGCGGTTATATGAACCCACTTCATTGCAAATTATGGTTTGATGTAGAACGAGTTGCAGTTTTTTCCTTCAAATTAATGTAGAAGAAACTGAGTAGGAAACAGTCAAATTATTATTAGGCATTTCAAATTGTAGCTAATCATCTAATTTTGTATCTAATGCTTCTTGTCTAATTCTAAATTGTCTCCCCCATCTTTGGTCTGGAGTGTTGTGGGCAATGAAAGCGGAAACCAAATATAAAACGCACAAACCAAACAATCCAAACGAATGCAAAAACAGACAAACAAAAACACACAAATTTACGTAGTTCATTGTGTGCACACCTACGTCCACGGAAGATGAGAATCAATCCACTAATGAGAATCCAAAAGAGAGTACAACCTATGCAAAGGTCTAATTCCTAATACCCTCTAACCCAGAGTGCTCCCACACAATTTTCAAATTCTCACACACACCTCACTCACACCCCAATGAAAGTATATATAATACAAGGTGTTAGAATTAGTTTCCAATACAAAATACTAGTGCCCAACACAAAATAGAAAATTACTTTCCAATTTAGATTGAGAAACAATTAGACTAGGAAATTAATACATCAAAATAGAAATAATCTAAAGTGGACGAGCCACATCATACATAACATGAAGGAGTTGCATGTTCTACAACTTCTTGTGCATCATAATTATTTGTTTCATTGTTTGTCAACTTCCTGGCCATATTAAAGAATTTTCTAGCTAGCTCCATTAATCTCATAGGATGATCAACATCAGGCCTAAAAATTTCAGTTGATAATTTTAACAAATTAACCACTGTCCTGAAGTTGAAATCACTGGTCTAATTGGTTTTTAGAGGATATATATTTGCCTTATGATGATCAGGATAACTTGTCGACACATTCTTTTTTCATATCTTTTCCTATGTATTTCCATAGGTTATATACATGCTAAAGGAATAAAATCAAAACAAAATCTTTGCTATTTTCAAACTTCCTAAACTAACGCTAATCTATTACGGCTAATTGTCAACAATTATGGCTCACGCCAACACTCCCCCTCAAGTTGATGCATAGAGGTCTCGCATGCCCAACTTGTCAAGTGAGTTGTAGAGGTCCTTGCTCGATACAGCTTTTGTAAGGATATCCGCCAATTGATCTTCAGATTTCACAAATGGAAACCTAATTGTTTTTGCTTCAAGATTTTCTTTGATGAAGTGTCGATCTACCTCCACATGTTTAGTACGATCATGTTGAATGGGATTATGGGAAATTGCAATGGCAGCTTTATTGTCACACAAAAGATCCATCTCAGAGTTAGGAGCAAACCCAATGTCAGTAAGTAGCTTTTTTAGCCAGAGGAGTTCACAAAGACCTTTAGCCATTCCCCTAAACTCAGCTTCAACACTTGACAAAGCTACAACTTTTTGCTTCTTGCTTCTCCAGGTTACAAGATTTCCTCCAACAAATGTAAAATATCCCGAGGTGGACTTTCTATCAGTGATATTACCTGCCCAATCTGCATCGGTATATCCATAAACCATCAACTGACTGTTATGTTTTGAGAACATAAGCCCCTTGCTTGGAGATGACTTCAAGTATCGAAGTATTCGAATCACTGCTTCCATGTGGCTTTTACTTGGATTATGCATAAACTGACTTACAACACTCACAGCGTATGCAATATCTGGACGAGTATGAGAGAGATAAATGAGTTTACCAACTAATCTTTGATATCTACCTTTATCTGTTGGTACTTGGTCTGGGTATTCTCTAAGTTTGTGATTCTGAACAATGGGGGTGTCTGCAGGTCTACACTCCAACACCCCTACTTCGGTTAGCAAGTCTAATATGTATTTCCGTTGAGAAAGAAATATACCTTGCTTAGACCTAGCAACTTCAATTCCCAAGAAATACTTGAGTCCTCCCAGATTCTTCATCTCAAATTCAGTTGCTAATTGCTTTTGAAGTAGAGAGATTTCTTCTTCATCATCTCCTGTAATAATCATGTCATCGACATAGACTATCAGAGTCGTTACCTTACCCAACTGATGTTTCAAGAACAAAGTGTGATCAGAGTTACTTTGTTGGAAGCCATATTTCTTCATTGCCATGCTAAGCCTTACAAACCATGCTCGCGGTGATTGCTTCAGCCCGTACAATGCTCGCTGCAATTTACACACCACTCCATTATCTGAAGAAGCTATATAACCTGGAGGGATATCCATATACACCTCTTCTTGGAGGTCACCGTTGAGAAAAGCATTTTTCACATCAAATTGATGCAAAGGCCAATCAAGATTTGCTGCAAGGGACAATAACACTCTAACGGTATTCAACTTGGCTACAGGGGAGAAAGTTTCCTGGTAATCAACCCCATATGTCTGCGTATATCCCTTCGCTACTAGTCTCGCTTTGTACCGCTCAATAGATCCATCTGTTTTGTGTTTAATGGAGAACACCCATTTGCATCCCACTGTCTGTTTTCCTTCAGGTAATGGAACAAGAGTCCATGTATCATTTTTTAGTAGTGCCTTCATTTCTTCCTCTATAGCTCGGGTCCATCTTGGATTTGCCAATGCCTCATGAACATTAGTAGGAATCTGACATGTGGAGAGTTCCTGTGCAAAATTCTTAAGAGGTTCAGATAGTTTCTCGGTGGATACATAGTTAGCAATCGGATACCTCGACCTTCTTTCTTTAATATCTGGAGAATATCTATTAGGTGGCTTGCCGCAATTATACCTAGGAGGTAAAACATATCCCACAAAATCATCTATGTCATTGATATGTAAGGGTGTAATAGTGGTACTTACCTCAGGATTATTATCAGGAGAGGATTCGGCTGGCACTTCAGAGGAAGGGGATATAGGTGCGGTTTCAGATGTTGCATGTTCTGCATTCAGAAATACCTCAATTTCACAGTTCACATCGCCTGAGTTATCAGCCGGCCCATCATGCTCATGCGGCTTCTCATTCGGAGTCTGCTCCTCATGCTCATACGGCCCCTCAAGTCTGAACCAATCAAAATTATTTGGTGTCTCATGCTGGGACCAATTCAACTCTTCATTATGGATCTCCCCCTGAAGAGGAGAATGAGGTGCCGTAGATGGAAAAAACATGTCACTTTCCAAAAATTGAACATCCATAGTCACATAGAGTTTTCGGGTAGTAGGATCGTAGCAACGGTACCCTTTTTGATGGATACCATAGCCCAAAAACACACACCGACGTGCACATGGATCAAGCTTACTGCGTTGGTTTTTGTGGAGATACACGTAGGCGACACACCCAAAGATACGAGGAGGAAGCATCAGCGCCGTAGGTATGGACACATGACCGGAAAGAGATTGAAGGGGTGTTTTAAATGATAAAACCTTGGATGGCATTCGGTTGAGAAGATGGACGGCAGTGGAGACGGCATCGGTCCAAAAACGTTTGGGCATATGGGCACCAAGAAGCAGAGCACGGGCAGTCTCCAGAATATGTCTATTCTTCCTCTCGGCGACACTGTTCTGTTGGGGTGTTTGTGAGCATGAAGTTTCATGAATTAAACCATGGTGGGAAAAATAAGATTGAAGATCCTTATTAACATATTCACCACCATTATCAGAGCGGAGAACCTTCATGGTGGCACCATACTGAGTACCAATCATAGCATGAAATGTTTTAAAAACACCAAGAACTTCATCTTTGTGTTTTAGCAAGTAGAGCCATGTCATACGGGTACAATCATCCACAAAAATAACAAACCAACGAAAGCCAGACATAATAGCAATTGGTGAGGGCCCCCAGACATCAGAGTGAATTAATGCAAATGGAGTGTCACTTTTATTCATGCTCAATGGGTAAGTAGCACGATGACTCTTAGCCAAAACACAAGTATCACACTTCAAGTCAGAAGTCTGCAAATGCTTAAACAAATCAGGGAAAACATGCTTCAAATACGGAAAAGATGGGTGTCCCAAGCGTCGATGCCATAACCACAATGTTGTGTCTTTATTGTCATGCAGATTGTTCATGTTGTTGGCCTGGCCGATGTCATCCACATAATATAATCCCCCCTCTTAGTACCACGGCCAATTATCTTCTTGGTGAGAATATCCTGGATAAGACAAAAGTTGGGATAAATAAGTACAACACAGCCAAGGTCTGCAGTAAGCTGACTTATAGACAATAGATTATGAGATAAAGACGGAACAAGTAAAGTATTGGACAAAGTGAGGGATGGAGATAAAGTCACTGAGCCAGCTCCAGTGACTGGTGAGATAACACCATTGGCATTAGCGATGCTGGTGCGACGTGGAAGAGAAGTTTGAGAGAAGTCCGAAGCAGCAAAAGTCATATGGTCCCCCGAGTCGAGAAGCCATGCCCCACAATTCGCATTTCTATGGGAGGTAAAAAGAGCAAGACCAGAGATATTTGAGTTTAAGTTGGGAGGAGCATCCGTGGACATTGCAGCCGATTGTATAAGAGAGAGATGAGGATTTGCACGAGCAACAACAGCTGTGCCTGAACGTCCACTAGTGTCGGTGCCATCAGGACGCTTACGGGCTTGTAGATCATGCCACCAACATGCAACTTAAAACAGTTTTCACGTGTGTTTCTGGTTGCCACAATGAGAGCATTTTTTTTCCCTCAGTAGATTGCCGGTGCTTGGCAGATTTACCATGGCCAGAGGTGCTTAACGAGAGAGCTTTCGACGTTAAAATAGCCCCCTGGGGCCCATCGGTGTCATGGGTAGTCATCACTTGTTGTCGAATAGCCTCCCGCCTAATATGCGCATAAGCCTGTTCAACCGTAGGAAATGGTTTTATCTGTAAAACATCAGCACAAATATTGTCTAGCCGATCATCAAGACCATCCAAGAAAACATAAACACGGTCTTCTTGGATGATCCGATTATAGTGTTGAATATCAGCAGAACATTCCATAGGATTCGGTCTGCAGAAATCAATTTCACGCCATAAACCCTGCAACGCTGTGTAATATTTTTCTAGCGAGCTCGCAGCTTGTTTCAGTCTACTCACTCGACGTCGAAGATCATACACCTGCGATGTATCACTACCATCGAAGAAGGTAGTTGCAATAACATCCCAAACCGTTTTTGTCGTAGGAAAGCGAATAAAATTGCCAATTAAAGACGGATCCATGGAAGTAATTAACCAACCTTTAACAATAGCATTATCAGTGCGCCACTTGCGAAATGAAGGATCAGCTGATGGCGACTGGGGAAAGTCGCCGTTAATGTACCTCAATTTGTCCTTGCCCGAGATATACATCTCAACAACCTGGGACCACAGTGCATAGTTGGAACCGTCCAACTTAATGCCGATCTGAGCAGCGGATGTTTCAGTGGTGATCGTCGGGGTCCGAGTGTTATTCAAAACTTCAGTCATTCTTGTAGTCAATTCAAGGATAGGATCAGAGAGATTGGACGCATTGCCAGGAGTATTCTGGTCATCAGAATCTGCCATGGAAGGAAGGGTAGGGTACAATACTCGGATATGTGATTTTCGGAGATTGTTTTTTTTTTTTTTTTTTAATCTCACCACAATAACACAAAAAAAATAATTATAAATCGAAAAAGATTGTGTCGGGTCGGTCGGATTTTGCTAGTTGATAGCTACAACTTGTTTCACCAAGCTGTTCATCAACTGTTCCAGCACTAGGAACTTCTGGCACATCTTTCTTGCGTACTGATTTATAATATTCAGTTGCATTTCCTAAAATAATGCAAGGAATACCCTCATCACATGAAGACAAATTGATGCATTGGTTATTTAATTTATAGTCGGCAACCTGATTGATATATATCATATATGAGATCTCATTTTCAAAAAAAAAATATTTCTTACCGTCATGGCCGACAAGTTTTTAAAGCATTCACAATTCATTCAATATTCATCTCTCTCACCCTTTATGGCCGACAGCATCATCTAGCAAAAGAATCGGTGGCTCCTTGAGAAACGCTCTTGCAATCGCGATTCTCTGCTTCTGTCCTCCCGATAACTGAACTCCTCTTTCCCCTACCTTAAAACCGATCACCGTCTCATGACGAAGACGATCGCCGGCCCTCACACGCCAAACTCTCGTCGAGATGAGTTGCCGGATACTTCGCAGTGACAACCCCTGCCTCGAACACCAAATTCTCGCCGCTGGATTGGATTTCGCTGATGGACCACCACTGGAATCTCGTTGAGCTCGGCGATTCGGCCTTCGACGAGCTTTTCGGTGATCTTCTTGGAGTAAGTGGCGAGATAGTTGTTTGGAGGGAGCGTGATCTTGCAGGATCCGTCGAGGTTTACGGAGAAATCTCCCGAGGTTCGGTTGATAGTGTAGTCTAATACGTTCAAAGGAAGTAAGCCGATCGGGAAGCCGTGGTTCTTCAGCTCGTCGTGCGCTGAAGGGTTAGGATTAGGGTTTTCGAATTCATTATCGGTTATGGAAGAAGACGAAGAAGATAAGAAGAGAAGAAGAGAAGAGAAATGAGGGTTTTAGCGATCGCTCGCGCGAGATAGATCTGCTCTGCGATCGCGATCGACGCTCCGTCTTCGCTGACGGACAGAGCAACGCCAGTGAGGAAAGACGACATGCAGAATGGTTCGTAACCTGTCTCTGATACCATGTCAACACATTCTTTTTTCATATCTTTTCCTATGTATTTCCATAGGTTATATACATGCTAAAGGAATAAAATCAAAACAAAATCTTTGCTATTTTCAAACTTCCTAAACTAACGCTAATCTATTACGGCTAATTGTCAACAATTATGGCTCACGCCAACATAACTCTGGCATCTTTTAGTGTTTTTAATCATTATTTTTAAGCTTTAATCCTGTTTCTAGAATGCAGGACAGATTTAGGCTAGCTAATCAGTTGGCCCAGTTATTTCACCTTGGGAAATAATGGTCTGTTCTTCCGCTTTTGGGAAGACAGATGGTGTGGAAGTTCCCCCCTAGCTTCTCGATTCCCTCAATTAAACAAGCTTTCATATCTTCATAATGAACCAATCGCTCTCTTTGTTAACCCATCTGAACCTAATTCCTCTTCATACTGGAACTTTCATTTCTCTTGCCACCTTCCTCTAGAGCCTTATCCCAGTTAGATGACCTTCTTGCCTTGCTAGATAATGTGTGCTTGTCTCAAGGTGAGGATTCTATCTGATGGTCTTTAACATCTTCTGGTATGTTGATTGACTGCCCTTCCTCTCGCACTTCACCCTATGTTACATCACTTTGGGCTGCACATATCCCTTTAAAAATAAAATTTTTTGGTCGTCACTTTTGAATAGGAATATCAACACCGCAGATTGTGGGGACCACCCACATGCGCAGATCTTGACAAGCGCAGATTGTGGATTCGGACTATGCTGGAGATCTTGACAAGCGCAGATCTACTATTGGTTATGTTTTCACTATGGCAGGAGGACCAGTAAGTTGGAGATCAACACTACAGTCAACAGTTGCTTTGTCTACTACAGAGGCAGAGTACATGGCAGTAACGGAAGCTTTCAAGGAAGCAATTTGGCTTCATGGATTGACTAAAGACTTGGGAATTGTGTAGAAGAATGTTGAAGTTTTCTGCGACAGCCAGAGTGCCATTTGTTTGGCAAAGAACCAAGTTCATCACAGTCGAACGAAGCATATTGATGTTCGTTTTCATTTTGTTCGAGAAATAGTAGAAGAAGGGAGTATTCTTCTGCAAAAGATCAAGACTGCAGATAACCCCGCAGATATGCTTACAAAGGTGGTTACCGGGATCAAGTTCCAACATTGTTTGGAGTTGATCAATATCTCACGAGCTTGGAGTGCCTAAGGGCACTAATGGAGGCAGCAACAGTTTTTTGAAGGAAGCTTGCTATTTATAGAGAGATTGCAGGTGTGGAGGAGCTCTGTTCCACATGAGGTGGAGGTGGAGATTTGTGGGGACCACCCACATGTGGCTTGGCAGACAAGCCAACCAAATGGAGGCATGAGCAGCGCTGAAAGTGGCGCCTAAAAAACGGCCGCCGCGCGCCGAAAATATTTTTATTTAAATATAAATATATTAAAATAATATATTTATAATTACGAAAATACCCCTAATTACACCTATAAATAGAGCTTATCTTCATTCTTCAAAATTCATTCTTGAGAGTCAGAGAGTTCTATTATGAGAGATCTATTTAAGAGATCCAATCTGTAAGATTCACTTAAGGGTGTAGTTTGTTATCTCTGATAATACAAGTTTGATGTCTCCCGTAGACGTAGGCAATTTGCCGAACCACGTTAAATTTGTTATCTTGTTTTTTTTTTTATACTTTATCACGATTCTGCACAACACAGATGTCATGCAAAAACGCTTTCCCTTTTAGATTGATCTCTCCTCGTTGTTGCCCATTATGTATGTAAGAATGGGGGAGAAAGCGCCGATCATTTTTTATTCATTGCGAATGGACTTCTTTTATGTGGTAAAAGTGGGCTCAAGAGTGTGGTCAGAGTTTCATCATTCCTTCATTGTTGCCCATTATGTAAAAACGCTTGTTGCCCATTGGTCAGAGTTTCATGCAAAAACGCTTTCCCTTTTAGATTGATCTCTCCTCATTGTTGCCCATTATGTATGTAAGAATGGGGGAGAAAGCTGATCATTTTTTATTCATTGCGAATGGACTTCTTTTATGTGGTAAAAGTGGGCTCAAGAGTGTGGTCAGAGTTTCATCATTCCTTCATCGATTGAGGATTGGATTTCAGCGACTCGATTCTCAATCCATAATAAAAAGTGGAGGGAGATAGGTTGCATCATATCATGGGCTACTCTATGGGTGGTGTGGAATAGGAACTGGTCTTCGTGTATGATGTAATTTATGTCTTTTGATGTTTTGGTGGTGGATGCTTAAACTCGCCCATAGTCTGTATTTTCCTTTTTATACATGTTAATAATACATACTGGTTTCTTCTAAAAAAAAAAGTCAGACAATTCCATGACCTCAGTTAGTTTGTCATTACTCATTAGCCCATAGCATGAACTTTCTTTCTTTAAATGGTGCTGTCATTTGTTCATTTTATATGGCGACCCTTTTGTTATACGTGCGATGCTTGAAATATTTCACAAACACATTGTGTTCAATCCAACAATGGCAGACTGACCATGAAGATTAATTCTTTTACCTAAGCAGGGAACAAGGAGAATTCATTTCGAATTGTTTTCATTTGGGTCACCTCTATAGCTGTTGCAGTGGTACTACTCCAATGCACCATCATCTTCTGGTTATGCAGAAGAAAGAGGAGAACAAAGAACGAGACAAAGGGAACATTCGATAGTAAGTCGCATTCCTTTGTTTTTAATTTACAAACTTTTGATTGAAATTCAGACAAATATTTACATCTATTAGTTATGCAGCATCCTGAATTCTCTACAATTGAATCATGTAAATGGTCACCTAATTCTGTGATTGCTTGTGCTTTCTTTCTTTCTTTCTTTTTTTGGGTTGTAGGTCTTGGTTCTCGATGTGGTTTTTCCACATTATCAGTAGTATATCCATTCCCAAAAAATTTTGATAGGAAATACTTTGATCAAAAGTTTAATTTCATTTCAATCCCTTCAACAAAAAAAAAAAAAGAAGTTTAATCTCATTTGCTTTGATCAAAAGAATAGGAAAAACTCAAGTTATCTCTTTTTTAACATTTCATTTCTTTCTTGGTATTTAATCTGATTCAAATGTCTATTACAATTACTTTGGTCAAGATGCCGAGAACATAACAGCATTAATTGAATCCTTGCAATTCGACTTTGAAACTCTAAGAGATGCTACTGAAGACTTCTCTGATGCTAATAAGCTAGGTGAAGGTGGATTTGGACCTGTTTACAAGGTAATTATAGAATGTCATAGTACAAAGTAAACTTCAAATATTTTAATTAATTATCTTACCTCCAGACTTTACAAACTACTGATGGAAAGTTTGAATCATTTTACATTGAATTCAACAATTCGTTGTTTTTCTTGTATATGTTACCAGGGCCAACTATCAGATGGACAACAAATTGCCATAAAGAGACTTTCTAGACACTCCGAGCAAGGAAATGAAGAATTTAAGAATGAGGTTGTATTGGTTGCCAAGCTTCAACACCGGAATCTTGTTAGGCTGCTAGGTTTCTGCTTTGAAGGAGTTGAAAAGCTACTGATCTATGAGTTTGTGCTAAACATAAGCCTTGATCGCTTCTTATTTGGTTTGTCTACAACTCTTACACTCAATTCTTTCTTTCAATTTGCACATGTATTTCCGTACTTAGTTGAGATAAACATGAAAGATGAAACAACCATTAGGCAAGAATCCAAGAGAGATGAAAAGAAAATTGATATTAGAACCATTCTTGGTACATCTCTGCATAATAGATCTGGCATTGGGAAGACATTGTCATGAGATGCAATTATTTAACATTCTAATTTTTTATGGTCCCTTTTTTATGTATAATGTAGAGATTCGAGGCCTAACTTCTTGTTTTGTTTGTAGATCCGGTTAAACGTGCTTTCTTGAATTGGGAAACACGTTACAGAATCATAGGAGGAATCGCTCGTGGAATGCTCTATCTTCATGAAGACTCTCGACATAAAATTATTCATCGGGATCTAAAAGCTAGCAACATTTTGTTAGATGCTGAGATGAATCCCAAAATTTCAGATTTTGGTATGGCACGACTTTTTGTAGTGGACCAAACTCATGGGAACACCAGTAAAATTGTGGGAACATGGTAAGTACCAAATCAGTGAACATGTTACTCTTCTTACCAAAAAAAGCTTAGTACTGATATTTATTTTCATTGTACACAATTATCCAAAGAAGACCTTAAAGATTTTGTCTCATGTTTCATCTTGAGTGACTTTATCATTGGCATTGTCATGCAGTGGATATATGTCCCCAGAATATATAATGCATGGGCACTTCTCGGTGAAATCGGATGTATTCAGTTTCGGCGTGTTGCTTCTAGAGATTGTCACTGGTCAGAAGAATAACTCTTTCTATCAATCAGCACAACGCGAGAACCTCCTAAGCTATGTGAGTATGAATATTTAGATTTTACCTTTACCTGTTATTTTATATTTAGATAGGGATCAATATTACTGCATAAAGAATAGGAGAAAATGTTGCAATAATTATCAAAGTTGACCAAAAGAGGAAGAAAAAAAAAATGAATGCGATGACTAGGAAAGAAATAGCAACAAGGATTTCTAATACAACTTTTGAAAGCTTGCCTTTAATGTGTTTTGAATTGTGCAGGCATGGAGAAGCTGGAAGGAAGGGGCAGCTTTAGAGTTAATAGATCCAACATTAAGAAGTAGCTACTCGGCCAACCAAGTTTCCAGATGCATACACATTGGTCTATTATGTGTTCAAGACGATGCTGCAGACAGACCCACCATGGGTTCAGTTGTCTTCATGCTCAACAGCTACTGTATTAGCCTTTCATTGCCTTCCAGACCTGCATTCCTTTTGAGCAGCAACACTGAGCCGGGCATAATTACAGAGGTGGATGAATCGTATTCAACTGAACCAGAACGAGCTACTACGGTTAGTTCAAGACCATTCTCTGAGAATGACACGTTCATTACTGAGGTATATGCACGATAATAAAGTATGGATTTTGTTTATTGTATCTTACTGAATCTAGTTACTAGTAACTTGGTATATCCATGATAACTATTTGAAGACCATAACTTTTGGGTTGAGTGGAATCTAATATAGTATCAAAGCTTAGGTTGTAGAGATTTAGATCCAAAACTCTGTTAACATATATGTGTTCTTGGTTTATGTATCTAGCATTGTATGTCCTTTTATCTCCCTTTTATTTCTCCATGTGTTGGATGAGGCCGTACCTGAACTAATCAAAATTTGCAATCGCTTGTCTTTTCGGCTCTCTGATCACCTGTAGGTAATAAAAAAAAAAATTGGCATTACAGAGACGAGCTCTGGCTCTGCTAAATTACTTAACGTGATAGCAAGAATTGGGACAAGTCATCTTGAGGTTATCTGAAACATGCAAACTACAAGACTTGGATGCATTTTTAAGCTTTTCACCTTTTGATAACAGAGTTCTAGCCTTCTAAGAAATGTTTGAGTGATCAGTGAATTAATATAGTCGTATATCATGCATATAATCTGTTTATACTATTGTTTTTCTTTTTTCTTTTATAAGAAATTATGTGTACATATTGGAATAAATAAGAGAAGATGAAGAACCAAGAGTCCTCCTTGTACTAGACCATTAACTCAACATTACAATACATTCCAATCCAAGCACTTTTTCTATGGACATTGAGCCCAAAATTATACAACTTAAAAGATGAACTCTCAATGATCCTATTGTTTCTACCGCTGCCAAAAATCTACTTCACCTATCGAGGGTCAATCTCTGAAATCGAGATATCATTCACTAAGCACGGCGTTGAGTTAGCCATAGCTTGTTCTTGTTCAATAGAGCATGACTCTTCCACTTATACTGATAAAGAATGCAGGCTTTGAAGGCAATGGAAGAGTAACAGCATAGCTGGTGAACATGAGAACCACAGATGCCATGTTGGGTATGTCTGCGGCGTCTTCTTGCACGCATAATAGACCAATGTGAATGCATCTTACAACTTCGCTAAACAAACATCTACCCCTTAATGTCGGATCTATCAACTGCAAAGATGTTCCTTCCGTCCACTGTTTCAAAGACTGCAATTTTTCAAAATGCATTCACAGAGAAAAGTTTCTCAGAATTTCAATCAGGTCGTGGTGGGCAGGCTTTCCTAGTAATTGCATTCCTCATTTTTTCCTCTATTTAATGAACCAATAAATGAAGTTACATCACAAAATCTGACTTACATAGCTTGGAAGGTTCTCAGCACACTCTGAATGATGGAAAGTAGTAGATAATTAAGACACTATATACATCTGACTTTACCAAGAACTGACCATTCATTGCATACTCTGGTGCCATGTAATCACTGCATGCCAATTAAGACAGTATTGTTCAAAGTGAAACAAAAAAGTTTCCATCTTGGGGAAGAGCAATATGTTGTTTAATACTTTGTTCCCACAACTGTATTAGTGTTGGCTTGAGTTTGGTCCACTACGACAAGCCTTGCCATACCAAAGTCTGAAATTTTAAGCCTCATCGTCCCAGCATCTAAAAAAACATTTCCAGCTTTGAGATCTTGATGAATAATTTTGTGTCTAGAATCTTCATGAAGATAAAGAAGCCCTCGAGCAATTCCACCTATGATTTTGTATCATTTCTTCCCGATCTAACTCGGCATACTCGATTGGATCCACACCAACAAAAATCAAAATCAAGTAAGGCCCAAGAGTTAAAACAGCTTGATAATACATCAAACGAGACTTTCTAACAAAAATTTCTTAGAATCCGCAGCTATGGTTGTCTAATTATGTTATAGTCATTTACAAAAGCATTAAAGTTTAATTTCATTAACTTTGATCAAAAGAATAGGAAAAACTCAAGTTCTCTGTTTTCACATTTCATTTCATTGCAATTACTTTGGTCAAGATGATGAGGACATAACAACAGTTGAATCCTTGCAATTCGACCTTGAAACTCCGAGAGATGCCAGAAATGACTTCTATGTTGCTAATAAGCTAGGTGAAGGTAGATTTGGACCTGTTTACAAGGTAATTATAAAATCTCATAGTACAAAGTGATCTTAAAATATTTTAATTAATTATCTTACCTCCAAACTTTAGAAACTACTTATGGAAAGTTTGAATCATTTTACATTAAATTCCACAATTGGTTGTTTTTCTTGAATATAGCTACCAGGGTCAACTATCAGATGGACATGGAATTGCCATAAAGAGACTTTCAACACACTCTAGGAAAGGTGATGATGAATTTAAGAATTAGGTTGTATTGGTTGCAAAGCTTCAACACCGGAATCTTGTCAGGCTACGCGGTTTCTGCTGCTTTGAAGGAGAGGAAAAGCTACTCATCTATGAGTTTGTGCCAAACGCAAGCTTTGATCACTTTATATTTGGTTTGTTGTTGATGATTGCTTGATATGCATTGTTGGGCCCTTATCTTTAAGCTATAGCTTTTAGGTTGAGTGGTTTCTAACATGTCATCTCTTATACCCTGTGTTTCTATCAATTTGCATTTGTATTTGCATGCTAAGCTGATATAAACATGAAAGATGAAACAACCATTACAAAAGAATGCAGGAAAGCAGAAAGAAAATTGATATTAAAAAACCATCCTTGTACTTTAGGTTCTTATATTTATGGTCCTTTTTGATGAATAATGGAGAGATTAGAGGCCTAACTTCTTGTTAAAAAAAAAATTTCTTTCATGTTTCATCTTGAGTTGAGTTTGTAATTGGCAATGTCACTGCAGTGGATGTATGCAATGCATATGCAGTTCTCAGTGAAGTCAGATGTATACAGTTTCGGTGTGTTGCTTCTAGAGATTGTCATTGGTCAGATGAACAGCTCGTTCTGTCGACCAGAGCAAGGCGAGGACCTCCTAAGCTATATGAGTATGAATATTTTTATTTTACCTTTACTTCTTACTTAATTTCTAGTTACATATGGATCAATATTATCACATAAAAGAAGAAGAGAAAATGTTGCAACAGGTACAATGACTAGGAAAGCGATACAATTTTGAAAGCTTGTGTTTAAAACTTGTTTTGAATTGTACAGGTATGGAGACGGTGGAGGGAAGGGACAAGTTTGGACTTGATAGATCCAACATTACAAAGTAGCTTCTCCGCCAGCGAAGTCACCAGATGCATACACATTGGTCTATTATGTGTTCAAGAAGATGCTGCAGAAAGACCCACCATGGGATCAGTTGTCGTCAAGCTCACTAGCCATTCTGTTAGTCTTGCACTGCCTTCAAAACCTGCATTTTATGTGACAACAGAATGGAATAAAACTTGATTACAGAGGTGGATGAATTGTGTTCTATTGAACCAGAACAAGCTTCGGCTAGTTACTTGTAACTTCCGTATATCATCTGCAATTTTGCAAAAAAAAATTTGTGTTACAAAGATCGCTCTAGAAATTCCACCAACAGTTTCTGTTGCTTTTGGTTTTATATTTTTTGCTTCTTGGTGGAATCTAATATGGTATCAGTGCATACTTAATTAGATTTGAAACTCTTTGTCAACATGTGTATATGTTCTCATTTGATATATTTGACATTTGTTTGTCCTTCCATCTCCCTTTTATTTCTCCACATGCCGGATGACATTGTACTTGAACAAATCAAAAAATTGCTATTGCTTCTGTCTTTACAGCTCTGTTATCACCTTTAGGCAGCCAAAAGAAATGGCATTACAAGAGGATCAGAAATATGACACGGAGCTCTGGCTCTGCTATGTTAGTCAACCTGATAGCAAGAATTTGAGCAGGTCAGTTTGATGTTAGAGTTGAAATGTTAATCAGTAAATTATACAGACGCTTATCATACATATAATTGCTTCAACAACTTTTTCTTTTCTTTTTTTTTTTTTATATGAAACTATTTGTAAATATATTTAAATAAATAAGAGAAGATGAAGAGCCAAGATTCCTCCTTGTACAAGACCATTAACTCAACAATTACAATACATTCCAGTCCCAAGAACTTTTTATAAGCATATCCATGGAGAAGTTTTATACGTCAATTGAGTCCATATTTGTATTACTTAAACAAGATGAACTCTCGAAGATCCTATTGTTTCTACCTGAACCAAAATTCTACTTTGCCTATCGAGGTTCAATCTCCGAAATTGACACATCATTCACTGACCACGGTGTTGAATTAGCCAAAGCTCGGTCAGGTTCAGTAGAGCACGACTCTTCCACTAATGCAGGAAAGACTGGATCCGCTTTACTACTGATAAAGAATGCAGGCTTTGAAGGCAATACAAGAGTAACAGAATAGCTGGTGAGCATAAGAACAACAGATGCCATGTTGGGTCTGTCTGCTGCATCTTCTTGCACGCATAATAGACCAATGTGAATGCATCTGACTACTTCACTAGCTGAACAACTACCCCTTAATGCCGGATCTAGCAACTGCAAAGCTGTTCCTTCCTTCCAATGTCTCCATGCCTGCAATATTTCAAAATGCATTTTCAGAGATAAGTTTCTCATAATGCCTATCAAGTCATGGTGAGCAAAGCTTTCCTAGTAATTGTATTGGAAGCTTTTACTCTACTTGATCTGGGACTGTTGAACTTTATTTAGCAATGAACCAATAAATAAAATAACATCATAAAATTCTGACTTACATAGCTTAGAAGGTCCTCGGCATGCTCTGTTTGATGGAAAGCATTGGTCCTTTGACCACTCACAATTTCTAGAAGCAAAACACCGAAACTATATACATCTGACTTCACTGAGAACTGGCCATGCATAGCATACTCTGGTGCCATGTAACCACTGCATGCCAATGCAGAAAAAATTGTTCGAGTGAAACATGAAAGAAGTTTTCACAACATTTAAAAAAAAAAAAAAAGACTCTGGTACAAGATGCTGCATAAAAACTTAGTGGGTAAGCTTCTAAGTAGTAGTTTAGATTGATTTTTAATTGTTGGATGTCATAAATCTTCAATGAACTTTTTCAAATATATAACAGAATTCCATATTGTGGATGAGCATTGAGCAATATGTTGTTTAGTACTTACTAAGTTCCCACAACTCTACTGGTATTGGCTTGAGTTTGATCTACTACGAAAAGCCTTGCCATACCAAAATCTGAAATTTTGGGGTTCATCTCAGTGTCTAGCAAAACATTTCCAGCTTTGAGATCTCGATGAATAATTCTGTGTCGAGAATCTTCATGAAGATAGAGAAGCCCTCGAGCAATTCCTCCTATGATTTTGTAGCGTTTTTCCCAATCCAACTCAGCACGCTTGATCGGATCTACCACACCAACAAAAATAAAAATCAAATACGACCTAAGAGTTAAAACAATTGATAATACATCAAATGATACTCTCAAAACAAATTTCTTAGAATCAATCGCAAAATGATTTGAAATGTCATCATTTCCGAAACTTTTAAAAAAATAAATACTAATGTTAATATATAGTTTTTCCAAGAAAGAATTCAAACAGGAGCACATAAATACAGAAACAAACAGAGCGAATGGACAAACCAAATACGAAGTGATCAAGGCTCGAGTTTGGTACAAACTCATAGATCAGTAGCTTTTCTTCTCCTTCAAATGAGAAACCAAACAGCCTAACAAGATTCCTGTGTTGAAGCTTTGCCATCAACACGACCTCGTTCTTAAATTGTTCTGTGCCTTGCCCAGAGTTCCTGGAGAGTCTCTTTACCGCAATTTCTTGACCATCGGATAGTGTACCCTGAGAATATGCAACAAGAATAAGATAAACTCCCTAATATCACAACAGATTATTGAAAAAACATTTTGAGGAAAATATTGAATAAAATAAAACTAATATATATTCAATTTTATTTTATTTTTATTACCTTGTAAACTGCACCAAATCCACCTTCTCCGAGCTTATTCGCATCTGAAAAGTTGTCTGTGGCAGCTCTAACCGCACCAAAATCAAATTGCAAGGACTCCAAGGTTGTAATGTCATCCACATCTTGACCAAAGTAAAATGAATAGAAATGTAAATCAAATCTACTAAATAATGCGCATTAGGCAAATAAGAGATATTTCACATTTTACTTTCATGCCGAGATATTAAAAAATAAAGATAAAAAAATTAAGACATGAACTTAGAGTTTGTTAGGTGATCTATACATAGTTGAGTTGTATATCTTTGGTCACTATAATCTTGGAGACCAACACATCACTAAATACAATAATTGGAATGGTACAAGTTTATAAATTGCAGTGCTGAGAATATTAAGATAATTCACAGAACTACATAAAAATATATAGACTACAATGCATGCTTCAATTTTAAGCAAGTTGTTATACCAAAGCAATTATAGGAAATAGCTACTTACTGTCAACTGCTTTCTCTTTCTTTCTCTTTCTCATACATATGCAGACAGCACCAGTGACGAGAAGAATCAATGCAATGGCTAATGGAATGACTATAGCAATAATAATCCTAGATGACCTCTTCGTATTTCCTGCACAAATAGCAATCAACTATTATAATTAGCCACACACCATTGAATATCTAGAAGATAAAACGAAATATTCCTAGGTTTATCAAACATTTCACTTTCTCTGTCAACTGGAACTTTCAGCCCCACACAAAGCAAGAATAAATCAACAATAAAGGCCCAATGCAATCAATTGACAACAATGATTGAGTCTCATGGGCATGAAAAATCTAAACTAAGCACAACAATTTTCACTATTTTAAACTTGAACTCAAGAAACTAAAATCAAAATCACTCAAAAATTTTACCTTCTGTTTCAGTGGAAGTAGAATTTGGCCGCGGCGGCGACAACACCGGTGGCGACCGAGGTGGCGGTGGCGGCGAAACCCTGGCATCATAAAAGGGTCTAATCTCATATCTCAAATTACAACTGGGTAAAATAACTCTCGCCCCTATTCTTCCATCACAACAAGTGGGAACATAAGCCCTCGCTCCCTCAAGACACCTATTACAACCAGTTTGAGACAAGTCTGGCGTACACTGCATCAAAGCATAAATCCTCTGAAAACTCGTGAAATTCGCCTCTCCAGTAGCGTACTTATCCCCAGAAGAAGCCCGTCCTTCCACACCCTCCAACAAATTCCCCAAAGCCCGATTAAAACCATTTCTATCAGTAATATTCGCGGTGTTATAAAGGAACAGAGGTGGTTCGTTCTGCATAACGCCCACAATTGACCGATTTGAGTACCGCAACATGCAACGCTCGTAATATATGATGGCTTCTCTCTGGTTTGGGCATCTTTGGGTGATACCTTCTCTTGCTGCTTGTACGCAAGCTTGGCAAAACTGGGGAGTATTGTCGCCTCTGCATAAAAACAACCCATAAATTCTATCTGGGTTTTGCCCATTTGTAACGTTCCTGAACAACCCGTTACTGGTAGACACGTTCGCGGATAAAGATGAAAGGAGGAGGTTGAGGTTCGTGGAGTAAGTGCTGGTGTTGGTGAAGTTGCCTGTTGTACCACAGAAGTGGTATACATAGTCTTGGGTTTGGGCAGAAATAAAGCTCAAATTGATGAGAAATATTGCAGAGAAAAGTAAGAGAAACTTGAAGAAATGATTAGCCATGGTTTGATGGAGTTTTGAAGATGCTCTGGTGTTTTAGACTAGTATGCTTTTTGGGTTTGGAAAAAATCTCTTTTTTTTTTTTTTTATGCACTGTGGTCCTGTGGAGTCCTTGGAGAAAGAGGAAGGAGACTGAAAATGATGGAAGTTACAGCATTTAACTGTATCTGCTGCTGAATTGAACAAACATGAGTTCAATATTTGTGAAGGGAGATCATGTAGTCCAAGAGTTCGTTTAAGTTAACTGGTTTTAGGTCTCTACTAGTGCCATATGGGTCCATTGATAAAGAGAAGAAAAAATAAAAATAAAAATAGGATGGACTGACAGATGGCAAAATATGGTAAGTGGAGTTGTTTAGTTATGTATAGCAAGTCGTAGTCCAACTGTCCGAGTACTTAGGACAACCTTGGCGACTACAGAGTCAACAATGCGGTCGAGAAATGCCAGGTCTTGTACGTCAGAAAAGGAAGTCATCAGGTACTGTACGCATTGCGTTTTTCCCCTGTTTTAGGCCTTTTTAGTGGTCCACGTGGATATTAATTCAATTTTATAAGTGTATATATATTTATTATTTACAATGCAACATTACGTTCATGGCCCTAGTATGGATAAGACCAATTTTTGAGAGAACGTGTAGCACGTGTTGATAAGTCAACACGAGGAACCCACGAAGGTTCAGGGTGGATCGAGGTTCCACTAACAACTTAGGTCCGAGCCCCACCATGCACATCAGGCGCCGAGACCATATAAAATTGGACACTGAAACCTATCAAATTACAAGGATATTATGGCCTAAATTAAAGATAATTTACTTTAAATTACTTATTGAATTTGGACCTTGCCACCTTGTGCTTTAGTGTGACTAGGTGGTAAGGGACTTAGGCTAAGTGTTGATATTCATCATAATTTACTCACATTTAGTTAAGGGTAACAATGAATTGATTCATATTGAGAAGCCAAGTTGAACTGGTGCATTTGATTTCATTTTATTCATTTTTTTTAAATAAGTTTAGTTTGAATTAGGTTTGAAAAATATATAACTTGAATGGTTTTGGTTTGAATTATGATTTGTGGCATTAAAAACAATTTAAATCAAATTGAACCGATTTTAAAAATAAAAAAAAGTATCAATATTTAGTAAAGATTGTTATAAACTTTATTAAATATGCATTGGAAAATTTAGTATTACGTGATATATATATATATATATATAAAAGTAATTATTTTGATTCATTTAAGGTATATGCATTTAAAATTTTAAACACATCAAATTCAAACCGAATCAAACCAATTATATTTTGTTTGGGTTGATAAATTCGAAATAAATCAATCATCTAAATTAAACCGAACCCGATCACATTTAGTTTAAATTAAGTTTGAACATCTAACTGACCTGAACCGAATTATTAACACCACCTGTACATTACTTGGTCTGAACTATTAACATATATTGTAGGACAAAAACGTTGCCAAAGTTTTTCATCATAAAAACTTTTGCTATAACTAAATGCATCCAATCTTATCAATTTTTAATTAGCAAATCCAATATTAATTATTTGTAATATAAAAATTATCTTAATCCTTGACATAGTAGAGTGGTAATAGCGGATTCATGTAGTTAACTAATTAACCTATATAGTTAAGGGAAGGTTTTGTTAAGTTGTATATTTATATGTTTTGTCCATAGGTGCATAAAATTTCATTACCAGAAATATTATACTACAAAGAAAGAATATCAACGACGCATCTGATTAGTTAAATAAGAACATCAAACGTTGTATTTAGATAATTTACGTACAAGTGTTAGGTAGAAACAGAAAATAAATTTCAAGCTAATAACAGTTACGTGGGAAAAATATAAATTAATGTTCAAAGTCTTCATCTTGGGGTAACATCAGAAATAGTAACTCCATTTACAGAAGTACTTGATGATGTTCCTGATTGAATGGCCCCTCTCCCAACAGAGAATGCAGGTTGAGTAGGTTGAGGAAGCTCTACCAATTCACTTCCAAGTGCCACAACCACATATGACATGGTTGGCCTATCAGCTGCATCTTTTTGAACACACAAGAGTCCAACATGAATACATCTTAATACCTCTTGTTCCGAGCTCGACTCGATTAACAGTGGATCCATGAAATCCAATTCTCTACCTTCATTCCATAGATTCCATGCCTGTGAGATATATGATCATTATTTTAATAAGCCTCATGAACATATGTTAAGAAGAGTATGTTCATCAAGAAAGTAGGTAGACCTCACATATGAAAGGAGGCTTTGAGCTTGCCCTGTAAGGTAGAATCCATTACTTCTTTTCCCACTTAAAATTTCAAGTAAGACTACTCCAAAGCTGAAGACATCAGACTTTATAGAGAAAAGCCCCTCCATAGCATACTCTGGAGCCATATATCCACTGTTTTCACAATATAAAATTTCAACTCAACGTTATTGACATTGAAACATGGTTGGACTATAGGAAAAACTGGCATGGAACAAGGCAGAGAAAAAAAGTGCATATGGGATGATAAGCAAAGAACATTCTTACTGTGTGCCCACAATTCTCCTAGTGTTGGCTTGTTTTTGATTTTCACCAAAAATCCTAGCCATGCCAAAGTCTGAAATTTTTGCGTTCATCTCATCATCTAACAAAACATTGTTAGGTTTGAGATCTCTATGGATGATCATAAGTCTAGAATCCTCGTGAAGATAAAGAAGCCCCCGAGCAAGTCCGTGGATAATGTTAAAACGAGTTTTCCAATCAAGTTCTGTGGATCTTCTTGGGTCTGCAAAAGAGAGCAGCTAGTTTAATTAATTAGGTCTCTAACCAACAACAATCACTCGATTCGAAAAAGAAAAAGAAAAAAAGAAACCGAAATGTTAATTCGAGATTTGGTACCAAATAGAAACCAATCAAGGCTCCTGTTGGGCATGAACTCATAGATTAGTAGCTTTTCTTCTTCTTCTATACCATAGCCCAAGAGCCTTACAAGATTCCTATGTTGAAGCTTTGCTATTAGGATGACTTCATTTTTGAACTCCTCTAAACCTTGCCAAGATCTCCTTGAAAGCCTTTTCACTGCTACTTCCTTTCCATCAGGCATAACTCCCTGAAAAAAAATTCCATTAATTATTCCAACATTTTTCTTGTAAATCATTAATCCAAATGGAGAAATGCTAAACCAATGGTAATTAATTAAATTAGAAAGATTTGTTACCTTGTAAACGATACCAAACCCACCTTGTCCAAGAATATTTGAATCAGAGAAATCATCCGTAGCAAGTTTTATAGTCACTAAATCGATCAAGGGAAGTTCCTGATTGTTCATCTCATCGCCTCCTCCTGTGCTCCTGGACGAGAAATTAGTCGCACTTGGAGCCACCAAATCACGTAATAAGGCCCGCTCGCTTTTCTCTTCATCTGAAAGAAACTAAATTAATTAGTACCAGTTTTCAAGAATCATTGAAGATGGCTACAATGTGTTGACATTTTACCTTTGTGATCTCTCTTCCTCTGCCTTCGACAATAGAAGCCGATGCCAATCAGGAATACACCTAGAGCCATTGATACACTAATGCCAATAGCAATCCTTGATATTCTTCCTTTCTTATCTGTTACAATAAATTCCACATTATATGCAATTCTAAATCAAGCCAATCAAGCCTAAGTAATTGCAGTTTTCTAGAGAAATCAAGGTAGATCAATATCTAATCTTGGAAGAAAATCCAATCTGAAACATAAAATTTCTTACCTTTCCCATCTGATGAGACTCTATAAAATGGATACAACTCAAATCTCATACTGCAACTGGGACTAAGAACAATTCCTGCTTTATATTTGGCACAACATCCAACAATATCGCCTATGGTGTTTGTTAAGCATTCTCCACAACTGCCCGGAGTTATGTCCTTACTACACTGAGCAAGACTATATATCTTGTTCTTCCCATTTATCCCAACTTCTCCAGTAGAAAACAAGCTCTTTGTATCAGAAGTTGCCTTACTAGAAACCATCATCAATAAACCCCTTAAAGCTTCTGTAAATTTGATTGGATCTGATATATCTTGAGCACTTTCATTCCAATTTGGATACTTCCCAATGTAAACCATCAAGGAGAAGAAGTTCTTATACGAGTACCGAACTTCACAAACTTCGTAAAAGATCGTCGCTTCTTTTCCATGTGGGCAACCTTTTAGTATCCCTTCAGTTGCATTTTGGATGCAATTTTCACAAACCAATGATGTGATATCACCTCTACATAGACCAAGTCCATAAACTTGATCAGGGCTGTTGCCTATGGTGGTGTTGTAGTAACCTGTAGATGAAGTTTTAGAGGGAAGAGATTGAAGAAACTGTATGAGATTCAAATCAAAAGTGCTGTTTGATGTGTAATTAGAATCAACTGGGCAAATGGTGAAAAGGGGATCTGCTGCTATTCTAGTGCCATAAAGCATGAGAAGGCACAAAAATAAAAAACATGAGGAGATTGAAACATTATTCCCAGTCATCCTTAATTGAAGAGACACATTTCCTAGCAGCCTTAGAATCATTAAGGAAAAAGGAGAGAGAGCAGAATAAAAGAAGAAAGAAGAAGAAACTAAGTATTTTAGAAAGAGCACGTATTGATCTTTCTGCAACATTTGCATAGTTTGACTTAATAAAAATATTGCAGTGGATGGTAGAATGTTATGCACCTCTTGATTTTTATAATTATTCTAATAATATGGGCATTGTTTTCTGTTAATAAGCTAAAAAAAGTTAGACTTTATTTGATATGTTTATGGGAACAGAACAGTGTATTTGACTTAAAAACTAGGTAAGACGGCTTGCTTTTGGTTCCCACAAATTTATGCAAAAAGTTATAAAAAGGAAAAAAAAAAAAAAAAAGGTATGAAAAAGGTGATTTATTGTTTGAGAAAAGTTATTAATTATAAAGTCATATGAAATAACTTGGTCTGATTTTGTTTTTTATATAAATAATTTATTGATGGATACAGAAAAGGCAGTTAATTGGATCTGTATATGCAGACAAATATTAAAAATGGTTAAATACAAATGATGTTGAATAGGGTACATAACTATGGCTGTTTCTAAAAAAAAAATATGTCATTATCAGGGAAATGACCAAGTTGGTGTGGTCACATTTTTCGTTAATTATATATTTATTAGTACCGGTAGTGACATAAATTAAAAGAAATTTTGAAGGCTATCCGCAATCAAAGTTCTTTTCGACGACTTAGTATCTTATATTATGTTATTTTTAGACTTAAGAATGAAGAACATGTGTGCTAATAAACCAATTGGCTAAAGGATATTGAATGATCTCATCTCCTTCTACTATAATTCTCTTACCCTCTTCTTATTGTCAAAATTATTATATTATTAACTGTAGTAATATCCTCATTTTTCAATGAATTAAATTCAAAGGTTGCTCAATGTTTAAGGGTGGTTGCTAGCAGAACCATTGACCATAGGCTTAGAGAGAGCAGACAAAAATTTAGTTTTTCCATATGGTATGTCACTGGAAATATGATTAATTAAACATCGATTTACTCAGCAAATCACATGCACTCCTATTCTCCATTGCTTTCAATTGGCAAACTATCCCTTGTTTTTGAAATGTTCTTTGCATTGACCTTAAACCAAAGACATTTACAAAACTAACATTTTTTTTTCTTTTTTTTTGGAGAAGATACAACCCAGTTTAAAATTGTCCTTTCATAGAGTATCCGACCTATTCTAAACCGATTAACTCCCGTACCAATGAGAGGCCACAAGATCACCACCATGAGTACAAGTGTCAGCCATGTTTGCTAATCGGTGTACGGTGTTTAGGTGCGATACTTCCTCTTTTTGAGACCTACGGGGTGCCGCTTTATCATTTATTTATTAATCTTCTCGCTTTGCCGAGACTCGAACTTGCGACCTTCACCTTCCATAGTCGTGTGATGACCACTGTGCCAACTGCCCGTTGGGAACTCTGTCCATTCAAACACTCAAGACTTGTGAGTCAAAGAAATAAGACAAAGTGGCAGCCCCAACCATTAATAAAAGGGGAACAATGGCTTGAAGCGGCAATAAGGCCCAATAAGGCTACAACTACTTCTTACCTCTCCAGAGATAAGGACACTGGAACCTTGACCTCGATGAGGTAGGTAGATTCCACAACCACTCAAACTCGATCTTTGACCTCTGGTCACTTCACCTGTAAGTCTTTTTTCTAGTTCTTAATCGATGACCCTTCTTTCCCCTCATTTCCTATGCCAATTTGATTTGGGAAGCTCATTTTCCATCAAAGGTTAAAATTTTCCTGTCGATAATAAGCTTAACATGGGTGACAAGTTTCAAAGGAGACTACCTTTTACTTATTTGGTTCCTCACTGTTGTCCGTTGTGTGTTAATAGTGCAGATGACACGATTCATCTTTTCTTTATATGCCCCTTTTTCTTGAAGATATGAGGTGAATGGCGGACTACAATTAGGGGCAGATTTTCCCCCTCAATGAATTATGAGGAATCTTTATCGCTTACTCACATTCGAGGGCTTAATGGTAGTCAAGTCAAAATCATGAGATCGGCGAATCTTGCAACTTTATGAATGATTTAGGTGGAGAGCAATCATCGTATTTTTTATGGAATCTCAAGAAGCGGGGAGGATGTGGGGAATGATGCTTTGCTTCTTGCAAGTTCGTGGGTAGTAGTGGCTTTTAAAATCAATTGGACTTCTCCATTAATGATTGGACTAGGAAATGGGGAGAACGATTGTATCGAGTTGTTCTCCTTTGTGGTGTTTGGCTTATAGCACTGTTTTGTGTCTGTTTTTGTTTGAGTGCTGCTGGTGCTCCATAGGGCTGTGGAACAATTTTTATGCTTATTATTAATACAACTGTTTGTTTACTCTCAAAATAAAAAATAAAAAAATATCAAGCTTATCAATAATGCTCTAACTAAATTTGTTATTCCAAATGCATAAGCTTGAAGGAGAAAATTTACTATGCATATTTTCTTGGAAATCATGTAAAAATAGCAATCACAAATTCTGAGATTTAGACATTTTTGTGATTGAGGACACCCTTACAACACTCTGATTTACAAGGCAATTCCATTGTACCTACTTAGCGAGGCGAAGCGGAGGAAGCAATTAAATTATTGATTGAAAAATCCTGAGATTGATCAAGTTTAACAGCAACTCTCCCGCCGGATGATGCAGGTTGTTTTGGCGGGGGAAAGGCTCTAGATTCACTCTGCAGCATGATTACAACTGATGACATTGTGGGTCTATCTGCTGCATCTTCTTGAACACACAACAAGCCAATGTGGATGCATCTCAAAAACTCAACTGTTGAATATGACTCACTTAGCAAAGAATCTATAAGCTCCAATCCTCTTCCTTCAGTCCATAACTCCCATGCCTGCAATGTTGTTTCTTGGAGTTAGTTCTAAGAAAATTTTAATTCTAAGATCCCTTGTTGTTAGAATGAGACTCACATATACTAGAAGACTCGGAGCGCGTCTTGACAGATGGAAGCCAGCGTTCTTTTTCCCAGTTACCATCTCTAGCAAGAGAACTCCGAAACTAAACACATCAGATTTTATGGAATATAGACCCTCCATAGCATATTCGGGAGCCATGTAGCCGCTGTTTTGATAGAATAAAGTTAGTATGGAAGTGAGATACCAAGAATTTGGAATCAATATCAATTTATATGTCAAGACCAGCTATTCGCACAGTTTTATAAGATAACATAAGAATGTGCTTAACATAAGAATGTACTTACTATGTCCCAACTATACGACAGGTATTAGCTTCGCCTAGTGTTCCTCCAAAAATCCTAGCCATCCCAAAGTCTGAAATCTTAGGATTAATATGATTGTCCAGTAATATGTTGCTAGCTTTAAGGTCCCTGTGAATGATTCTAAGCCGAGAATCCTGGTGAAGGTAAAGAAGTCCCCGGGCAATTCCAATAACAATGTTGAAGCGTTTTCCCCAATCAAGTTCTGCTCGTCTCTGTTCATCTGTTAAGTGAAAATTTAGAATTAAGAACAAGAATATCAATTGCTGATCCATGCTTCTTAGAAGCAGTTAGGTTGAAAGGTTACAAAGTTTTAAATGCCAAAATCATCTAGCCCCTTTCTAAGATAATAATTTACATCAAACTTCAGCATCTGATATGGACTTGTAAAGGCAAAAGAACTTGTGTGATATGATGTGTTTTCTTCACTATCAATAGCGACAATTCATACCATCTTAATAGCAGTAATGATTTGTATAGCATGAATGATTTGGTAAAGGAGTAACGGAATTTATTGCCTCGTTCATACCGAAGAGTAAGACATCAAGACTGCCATTAGGCATGTATTCATAGACAAGGACCTTTTCATCTCCTTCTACGCAACACCCAAGAAGCCTCACAAGATTTTTGTGTTGAAGCTTCATTATCAGTAATACCTCATTCATGAATTCCTCTGAGCCTTGCTCAGAGATGCAAGAGAGCGTCTTTACTGCTACTTCCCTTCCATCAGGTAACTTGCCCTGAAACAACATTTGTTTAAAGAGCTAGAAATAAGACCACACAAAACAACGATCAATGAGAAATATTTGTGATCAATTTCGTATAACATGAACGGGTCAGAGCTTCACCTTGTAAACAGGGCCAAAGCCGCCTTCTCCCAAAATGTTCGAACTAGAAAAATTATTAGTAGCTGAACATAGAGTTGCATAACTGATCAATGGAAATTCTGTTGTTTCTATCAGATCCCTTCCTTGCATATCTGGTTGATACATATCTCTGATGGAAACCCCAAGGCTATTTAATGAAACTGCTTGCTCAACTGATTCAAATTTTTTTTTCCATGATAATCAAAGACACTGTTACATATTGGTAGAATAAAATCCTAAAATGCTCTACAATATAATTAAACAATATTGACCTCTATGGGCTCTTCTCCTCTTGACATGATAATACACACAGAAGCACAACAGAGCTGCAAGCACAATTGCAGCTGCAATGGTAACAATTATAAGTGCCAATAGTTTCTTTCTGTTACCTGCAATTTACATGAAGTTTATATTCATCATTTGTGTTAGAACCACTCCACCCAAAAAGCTATACCTATCAGGTAGAGGCCCTCTTATGTATATCAAGCGCAAATATAGATTCATAATGGAGAGGAAAGACATGATTAATAACAAGGCAATGATAGCATGTTAGAAACCATTTCACCCAAAAGCTATAGCTATCAAGAAGAGGCCCAGATATGTAAATCAAGAGCGAATATGGATATTAACAATTTGGGAATACCCCTTTCCAATAAATTCTTAAGAAAAAAAAACCTAAAACACAGGACCAGATGAAGACATGAAAAAAGTGCTTACTATTTCTTGATGAGTTGGAACTAGACGAAGTTCCAGATTCCAGCAAAGGGTACAACTCATATCTCAAGAAGCAACTTCTGGCAAGAACTCTGGCTCCTCTATAAAAATAACAGCAACTTTGAATAGCACTAATGGCATTTTGAAGACAAGTATAACAATCCCTTCCAGATAAATCTTCAGTGCACTGAACAAGACCATAAACTTTATCAATCTTGCCAAATCCAGACTGCCCCAAAGCATACATCTTCCCAGATGAATCAAAAGCCGCCTGTTTAGACAGATCACCCAACATTTGTTTCACAACAACCTTAAACAAATCTGGGTCTGAAATATTTTTATAATTAAAGAGGGTGAGATTTGTTGTGTAATCCATAAGCCCAAAGAAGCTTTTATCAGAATATCGCAACTGGCAATATTCCTCCCATGTAATTGCTTCTTTGCTTGTTGGGCACCGCATCTGGATGTCTTGAATTGCACTTAACAAACTACGCTTGCAGTTGTCACGGCTGACATAGCTGTAACAGAGGAAATTGCCATAAACTCTATCTGGGTCTTCTCCAAAATAAGTATAGTGGAAGCTGGAGTTAGAAGATTGAGAGTTCAATAAGTTTAGAAGCTGAAGGAGATTAGATTGGAATTTGCTGTTACTAGTGAAATTAGATGTTGAGGAACAATTGTTGTAGGGAGGATCAGCACAAGTGGGATGATGGAGGATTGAAATGAGAGAAGCAAGGAAGAGTAGCTGAAAGGTTGAGACAGTTGCAGAAGGTCTCATGTTTGAGTGTGCAGATTCATGGGTCGATTTAATTAAGGTTCGCATGGAGAAATTGGCCATTAATGGATCTAAGAAGAGGTGGTGGCAGGATGCTTGTGGTCAAATCAGAAAGAGGAGATTAGCATATGAAACACAGTATTGTTATAAACGATGAGAACAGCATGAGTGGGCTTTCCTAGAAACTCATACATGTTTTACTAAATGTTAGTCAAGGAAGATTATTCTTTTTATTTTATTTGAAAAATGGAATTCTAATTATTTAATATTTCTTTCAAATAAAAAATAAAAATGGTAGTTGACGGTAATGACTACGACACATCAGACCTACACCTGAACGATGTAACCTAAGTAATGGTTCAACACTCACATAGGAAAAATACCCTCCCTTATATATATATATATATATAGCCTATTGAGGTTTGGACCCCAATTACTAAGGCAAGCCCCCCTTTAAATAGTATTTTAATTAACTATTGTCTAATCTGAAAATTGCACATAAAATAGACACTGCCCTTTTATTCTCCTTCATATTGTAATCCAGCATTTTAAATGTCGTTTTTTTATTTAATGTAACATATTATAAAATGCTTGGTTCAAGTAATTTTGGCTAGGCAACGTAAAAGATATATATATATATACATAGCTGATAATACAAAAATTAAATATATTGTTATACATACTATTATAATAAAAATACTTGAAAGAATTTGTGGCATGACCATTTTTGCCAAACTTCTGAAATTAACCCATTAAACTTATATTTATCATTTATTTTAAAATTTAGTTACACAACTATTATGGTAATTTACATAATTCTTCACTCCTTCCACTTCTCCTAATGTTAAGCTACTTTACAATCAATTTATCTTATTATCTACCTTTAATAATTATAATATTTAACTATTTGTTAATCACCTTCTTTTTATTTATAAATAAAAAAAACATTTTTAGTAATTTAATACAAACAGTACTAATAATATGCAAAAAAAATAATATTATCCATTATAGATCTTTCATTTGAAATTATAATTAATAGAAAAACACATGCATCACATATGAACATAAGCTAATATATATATATAGTTTTGTCTAATTTGATAACACACAGTTTTGATAAGCATTACTCTTTCAAAATTTACCAATGGCTTGCTTGAGAACCGAGAAATTACATTCCTTTTTCTTTAAAAATGATGTATTTCCTCTTAAAACATTTTTGTTAATGAGTAGAATACATCTCAAGTAAAGTTAAGAACGTATCATTAAGACTATACCATGACTTAGTACAAAAATATATAGCCCAGCAGTCGATAGACACATACCCTAGAATCCAAAGAAACAAAATGGGACCAGGGGCTACTCTTTACACGACAGGTAGGGCAAATATCCGGTGTACTATAGGTGGTTTTCGTTATTCCTGTGAACAGAGGGTTCAATTCCTTATATCAACAAGGTCAATTAAATAGGGGAACAATCTTATGTTGACTCTGTATCCCTTACGCCAAGATGAGAAGGTGTAACGTAAAAAATGAATGCTCCTTATAATATATTTTTTTGAGACAATTGTATTTTAATTCCGTACATTTAATGTTTGATATCAGACTAATTTATCAGGACCTACATGTACCCGTCGCGAATCAGTCCTAATAAATTGAAGAATTAAACTCGTCCATCCAAAAATCCGAACTCCAACCTCTGCCTTAATTAACTAGAATATTTTAGCTAGAATATGTGGATTGGATGGCTAAGTCAGGATCATCTGGGTGAAGCACTTGAAAAAGTTAGTTGATTAATAGAACAATTATATGTTTCAGCATTTGGAATTCGAGAGAGGTTCGATTGAGCAGTCGGTCGACCCACTGAAAATGCAGGCTGCTTGGGTTGGGGGAGGTTTACGGAGTGGCTTCCCAACATAAAAACCACGGCTGACATAGTGGGTCTATCTGCAGGGTCTTCTTGAACACACAGCAATCCTATGTGAATGCATTTCAGTACTTCATCATCAAAACTCACATGTGACTGATCATCATCTTCCATTAACAATGATGGATCCATTAGCTCCAACCCTTTGCTTTCACACCACAGCTTCCATGCCTGTAATTAGTATATAGTTTGATGATGTTAATCTCTAGAGCTAGTACTTAATTAGTAGTTGTTACAATGGCCTCGTTCAGTACAATTTTTACAAAAACACTTTTCTAACAAGTGTTTATACAAAAATCAATTTTCAGAAAAATTAATTAATTGGCCTCACCCAGCTTTACCTAAAGCTAGAAAAATTGTTTTTCTAAAAAATATTTTTTCAAAAAGCAGATGATGCTAAACACCTCTAAAAATATTTTCGACTAAGAAGTATTTTGCAAAAGCTGTACAGAATGGGGTCATGCATAATTTACAAATTAAAAACATGAAAGAAACTAATTACATAGGTAAGTAGGCTTAGAGCTGGATGTTCTGAAAGATGGAAACCATTATTCCTCATCCCACTTATGATCTCTAGCAAGATAACTCCGAAGCTGAAAACGTCAGATTTCACAGAAAATAGCCCTTGCATGGCATACTCTGGGGCCATATACCCGCTGCAAATTAAACGCACAAATTAATTAGATAATAATAATAATATATAGTTTAACTTCTTCGTATGATGAATTAAAGCTTGATTAAACTATCCTTTTGTCATCCTTGTATATCTTACTCTTGCAATTTACTTCTTTCAAAATTTTAAAAAAATAAAATAAAAAATCAATAGCTTAATAAGTTGGATATACATATACATAATTTACTTTTCTGTGAAAAATATGCAAAAGAGAAAATTAAATCAATCCAAGGGTATTAAAAATAAATGTAGTTATAAATATTATATATATAATAAACCGGTTTACTTACTAATATATAATTAGGTTGATGGAGAAGCAATTAATACACACAATTAATTAACTTGCCATGGACCCAAAAAGTAAAGAAATGGACGCATATACATCTTGTAATATTTATAAATGAGAATTAATGTTAATCTAACTGTAAATTAAAAATTGTAACTATATGTGTAATTACATGTTTATATCTATTAAATTATTTATTGCACACCTTAAGACGTGCGACACACTAATATCCAATGAATATATATACATGTATAATTGCACGTACAGTTATAATTTTTACAGTTAGATTAACATTTTCTTCTATAAATGACCTAGTATTAACTCGAACCTATTGACTTTTTTTAAGACAATTATGTAACTAATATTAGTTAATAAAGAACAAAAATTCTAAAATGACGACGAAAAGATAAACTCAAATTTATACTTAAACTGATATGGTAAATTAGTTTTCTCTTCATGATCTAAAGATGTGGCAGTGTGGGGTAACTCTCAACATTAGCTAAGGTATGAATTTAAGTCTATTTTTTAGATTATTTTAGCAAAACTCTTGTGCTTAGTAAAATTGAGGGGTTTTTGACTCTTACCTGGCTAGCAATAGTAAATTAAAGCAAATAGTAGCATATACTAAATTAAAATGAACAAGAATGCAACTTACCATGTTCCAACTACTCGATTAGTGTTTGCTTTGTTCTGGTTCACTTCAACAATCCTAGCCATCCCAAAGTCTGATATCTTAGGTTTCATCTCATGATCTAACAAAATATTGCTAGCTTTAAGATCCCGATGAATGATCTTGAGGCGAGAATCCTCATGCAAGTAAAGAAGGCCACGTGTGATGCCCCAAATGATGCTAAGGCGCCTTCCCCAATCTAGTTGTGCCCGTTTTTCTTGATCTAAAGTGATATAGAGAAATAAATTAATGAAAATGTTAAAACCACATTCAAAATGTACATTCACTGTGTAATCATCTTTATATACCATTTAATTATTTTACATGTATCAACACATAGATAATTTGATGATATATAAAAGATGAAAGTATAATAATAAAGTTTTAGTGTTTTTTTTTTTTTAATGTTAAGTTAGTTTTAACTAATATATAAATGAAAGTATATATACCAAGTAAGAGATATACATAGGAACACGGGTATCTTACTAAAAAGAAAGGCATCAAGGCTAGTATTGGGCATGTATTCATAGATGAGTAGCTTTTCACCTCCTTCTATGCAACACCCTAAAAGCCTCACTAGATTTTTGTGTTGCAGTTTGGAGATTAGGATTACTTCATTCTTGAACTCCTCTGGCCCTTGCCCTGAAGTACTGTCAAGTCTTTTAACTGCAATTTCCTTACCATCTTGCAGCAAACCCTGGAAGAAAAAAAAAAAAAAAGAAAAGAAAAAAGAAAACTCACCGCACACCATATTAGCTTGGGTTGTTTCTACTGGAATACATATTAAGAAATGGTTAATGATTTTAATTATGTGCAATATGTACTTGATTTTTTAAAGTATAAATTATTGATACCTTGTAAACAGAACCAAAGCCCCCTTGACCGAGCTTGTTTGCATTAGAGAAGTTATTGGTAGCCGCTCGTACCACATTCAAATGGACAAAAGGTAATGCTGATGATTGGTTACTATGCCTTCCATGTGAATTTCTATTCAACTCACTGCTATTATTTCTTCTTCTCATGTCAAGTAGGTAAACCTCTTGGCTATTTTCTTTCTCTGGATCGAAGACAAGTTAGGTCAATATCATTGTTAAATAAAAGTTATACATTAATTAATTATATACAATTCATTATATTCTTAATAACATGCGTGCTTTATATTTATACCTTTTCGTGTTTTCCTCTTTTGCCACCAGCAATAAGCTACAACAATAAGTAGAACAGCCCCAGAAGTGATGACACGCTGATGATTAATGTAATCGCCCGTGAGCTCTTCTTCGGTTTTCCTGCTTTTATTCGCAAATTAAGTTAAGATCTTCAGATAAATTTTTTAATTACAAGTTAATTAGATAACTCTATCAGATTAATGAATGAGATTATGTACTTGTATGGCCTTTAAAATGTATATTTATATCAATGGATAATCCTCTCTTTACAATCCCATTTTTAAAGATGAATTAGGTAGCTAGTCTCTGGACTTTATTATGATATCAAATTAACTAGGCGTACTGTGTGTACCATGGAATAGAGTAAGAGATCTCAAATTTATATATATTTCAATCCCCTCACACAGTTTTTTTTTTATGTTATCGGTTTTTTGGCCTTCGAAAGGTGTCATCCTCCTATCCTTTGGGTCAAAACTAATTATTTTGGAGTTTGGACAAACTATAAGGTATTTCTGACGGCCTTCTCTAAAGTGGGTATGGCTCCACAGATAAGGGAGAAGTTCAAATTTTAACTCCCGCCTATCCAGTAGGGGTGAGCCATCCATCCAACTCACCCACACCACTTTGGGTAAGACCCCTCACATTTTCAACACATGTTGTGACTATACATAATGATATTAATTGTTTTGACAAATTTCATACCAACCCTATTGGTCCCGAGAAAGATTTCCTTGCAGCTAAGACTTACCAAGGTTTTGGAGTCGTATTTCGGTCAAATACCAACTCAACTTAATTAGGTTCAAGTTAAAAATATTTAACCTAATTCAACTCAATAAATCCCTTAAATATATTTATTATAATAAATATATTAGTCGGGTTAGCCTACTATTATATTTATTATAAAATTGTATAATTTTTTAATATATTTATAAATTTTAAATAATATTTTATAAAATTATTTGAAGTCAAATGTGAATATTATAATAGTTATTAAAATAATTTCTTTCTTGTTATTTATATAATAAAATTTTGATTAATTCAATTATAATAAGTGTTTAAGATAAAAGTATCAATAGAGTAATAATTATTATTTTTTATTAGTTCGAATTGGTTTGATTTAATTCGGGTTAAATGTCAAATTTTAACCAAATCCAAATAAAGTTAAGTTTTATAAAATTTTAGACCCAATCTAATTTAATTTTACATATAAATCCAATTCATCCCAAAAGATTTTGAATTAATCGAATACCCGCAACTTCACTTACCGTAGTGTGGCTGCGGATGCGACGGTGCTTCATCATGCCCTTTATAGAAGGGGTAAATCTCATACCTCATGGTGCAGCTTGGCGCAAGAACGTTCAAACCTGATCGCCCACTGCAGCATCTCAAAAAATAATTTATGGTATTCCCAAAACAAGCGTTGCAATCATCAGGCGATAAATTTGGAGTGCACTGCACCAGCCCACATATCGTATGAAACTTCGTAAACTCCGCTGCTCCACTCGCAAACATGTGGTTATCTGATATACCAATCACAAAGCAAAGAATAGAGTGCAAAACCAACAATAATAAAAAAAAGAATATTTTTATTTCAATAAACTTAAAATTAACAATAATCTAGAAATGAATATTTCTCTACGCTTATCTTCCTATTTATAATATGAATCAAACCTTTAATTGTAATTTTCATACAACTACATTTAAGCATCTAATTATAATTGTAATATAATTATATCCCTATATAATTGAACTCAACAACTACTAATTAAAAACAATTCCTAAAAATAAAACAATTAAGCAACTTACTAATTCAAGTATGTAATCAGACTTAACTACTAACAACTTCTAAAATAAAACGTACTACTTGTTAATTTCTTAATGAATTAGAAGTCCATAACTCATTAATCTCCTCATATATGCACGTCAACATTTTCCTCAATGTTGGAAAGAATTTATTCTATGAAGGATATCGAACAATAAAATCATTAGATGTGTGAAGATAGTCAGGCAAATGCACTGTATAAGTATTAGGATTATTCTTCACAATAACTTCGAAATCAATTATCTCACTAAAAAATCTATCAAACTACCAACCTCCCCAACAAAACATGACATTTCTCCATCTCACTTTCTTTGTTTAACCATGAAAACTTGTAGGGTTGTAGGTTTTTCTCAGTAGGTAGCTTCAATCTCCTAACTACTTCCTCCAATACAACATTCTCACAACTCCCTGAATTAATAATAAGTTTGCATACATTACCTTTCATGGTGCATGTGGAGTGAAAAATCTTCATATATATGTAACCACAAATCACCCTAAGTCACCCTTTCAACTTTTGAAACCAAAGATATACAACTTTCAAACTACTAACAAGGATAACTTCCAAACTACTAACAAATCCCCCTGGTCAGTATAAACCATCGCTTCTTCTGTTTCATCAACACATTCATCGAATATTAGTGGATTATCAATTAAGATTGACATATTGTTCGTCATTCGCATCGACAAATTTATTGGATTAGAGATCACCATAAAACTTGAGAATACCGAACCCAAAATCCCACATTCTTGAATCGCGTAGTCGTTGTGGAATACAAAAACCCCTTTGAATAGAAATTGATCCATTCATCTCCCACAATTGAAGATATGGAACGCTGACACTCTGAATATTATTGTTGGTACAACGACATTGCCATCTAACATGAGAGTGCCTTAGCCTATTGTTGGAGTTCAACCGATCTATTGTAATATCCAACAATGTTGGAGGAAACTTTAGATGTGTAACCACCACGAGCTCATCTTTTACACAACATGATCTTAAAAGTCACAAAACTCTAATACCAAACTAATGTAGAGTATTAGCCTACTGTTGGAGTTCAACCGATCTATTGTAATCTCCAACAATGTTGGAAGGAACTTCAGATGTGTACCCACCATGAGCTCATCTCTTACACAACATGATCTTAAACGTCACGAAACTTTGATACCAAACTGATGTAAAGTATTAATCTAAAGGCAAAGAATAGCGTCAACACAACAATAATAAAAATAAAATATTTCTATTTCAATAAACTCAAAATTAATCTATTTCATAATGAATATTTCTCTACACCTATCTCCTTATTAATAACATCAAGCAAGCCTTTAATTATAATTGTAATATGATAGCGTCTAGAAACTCTAATTCTAACCTCTAATTCGTCCAAACTCTAATTGAAATAGAGGTTGAACAAAATTAGCGTATTTGGTAATAATTTCTCATCCTCTATATAAAAATAAAAGTTAACAAATAATAGAGGTTAAACCTTTAAAATAAAAAGCAAAAAAAAAAAAAAGAAGTTTGTCTTTTTTCTTGTAGAGGTTTATCCTCTACTTATAATAGAGGTCGAACCAACTATATTAGGAATAGTTTATCCCCTACCAAATTCAAATTAATTACTATATGGGATAATTTATCTTCACTTAAATTTAGTAAGTGATAATTAATACAAAATATTTTTTTTAACCGAATGTGACATTTAATCACAAATATAACAAATAATTTTAATTTTTAATTTTTTTTTATAAAGGTAAAGAAATTATAATTTTTTAATAATTTAAAATTCTTAAATATCTTAAATAAATGAAATTTAAATTTATTTAATAAAAAATGATTAAAAAAATTAAAAACACTGAAAATTATAATATAAAAAATTAATAAATATTTCAATAAGAATTACGATATAATAACTAAATAAAAAATGCATAAAAAATATGATATAAATAAATAAATGAATTAAAATTTAAATATATTTAAATAAGAATTATGTCATAAAAAATAATTTTGTTATTAATTAAAATATATTATTATAAATTCTAGTCAATATCCAATATTTATATAATAAATATTATTTTAAGTTGAATTTAATTATTAATATTATATGTAAATAACACAAAAATAAAACAAATATATTTTGATAAAACAAACCAATTATTTTTATAGTAAAAAGTTAAGATTTCAACTAACAAACATTTAATCTTTGAAAAAGGTTGGAGTATTTTGGTTGCCAGACAACATTTTTAAAATAAGCTTTTATAAAATTAGAGCTTAAAAAAAGAGAGTTAGCAAACACCGTCTACATCTATATGTAAGCCTCTATTGTTACTACGTTCCTATGTAATTAGATTCAATAACTACTAATATAAAACAACTATTAAATATAACACGACTAAGCAATTTACTAATTTCTGATATGTAATCAAACTAAATTAGGGCTGTCATCCAGTTTGAGTCGGTCTAAGGCCAAACCAAACTCAAACCAAATTCGATTTGGGTTGATTGGTTTAGGCTTGTAACCTAGAAAAATCCATTCTAAGTTAAATTAAAAGACCATATCATGCTAATCTCTTCTTATATGCACGTCGTCACTACCTGAACCAAAGGCTGCTGTAGATGCAAGAGATTCCATCCATTGCTTGGATACATTAACAAACGAACGCGACCGGTTCAAGCTGTTATGATCGTCGGCATGTACTTTATGGAAAGTTGGGTGCGCAAGCATGGTGGAGAAGAAAGAGTGACTTGAGTAGCGTACCATGCAATACTCGTGCCATATAATTGATTCTTCCCGGTTAGAACAAAATTGAACGATTTCTTGTATTGCTGCTTCAACACAACCGTTGCAGTTTGGTGCAGAAACGTCGCTTCTGCATTGATATAAGCCATAAACGCTATCTGTGGCTCTGTTCCCCACGCTGATAGTATTGAACCCGATAGATGCTGATGACGAGACCAAACGAGCAAGCAAAAGGTTGAAATTATTCGCGTATGCCATATTATCACTACTACTAATGCTAGTATCAATAGATTTAGAGGAATTCCCATCTTTTCTACAGTAGTGGTGTACATAATATTGGTCATCGGTTGCAAGGCTGAGTGTTAGGGGAATTGCAGTAGAAAGAAAGCAGAAGGAAAGGTAGAAGAAAGCCATTGTTTGATTAACTATCTATTTTGCGATTTTCTAAGGTGATATATCTTCATGCTTTAATTTGCGAGGCAAGGGAAAGTCATCAGAATTTCTCTTTAAATTAATGACATTTTTCATTTTATGTAAAAGGCACGTAGAAAGCAAAGATGGGAATAGTCAAATAAATGAAATCCAAGTCTCTTTTCCAAGTCTCTGTGGAAAACTGTATCAAATGAAAACTTTTTTTCCATCTTATCTTTGCCATTGACTGTTCTCTGCATTATTAATCACAGCGAGGGACAAGGCCCCTCCCCTCTCGTGGGTGTGATCCTGCCTAATGTGGGTCTACGTGCTTAAGTTGGCTTATAGTGGCGCTCATTGGTTATGTTTGCATTGTGTTTGAAAATGTATGATGTATTACTACAGAAATGGAGTGTTGGGCCCCGCATTTTAGCCCTCAATTCTTTTTTTAAGTAATAATATATTTTTTTTAAATAAATCAAATAAGTCCGTTGAAACCCGAGGTGTGACTTTCTTCTTTATTACCTTAACCCCTTAGAAAAATATATGATTGTGTTACTTCCTAAATAACTCTTATCCCCGTATAGATCTTCATAGATATAGTTTTTCCAACACTTGGGTTAAGAGAAGTAAATACTGCATGTTATCTCATGAACATGCCAAGGACTTAACTCATAAAATAAAATCTTATATTTTCCAACGACTGAAAAATCTCATATGTTTATGTAATAAGTGTATTCAACCTTATCCATATACTTTTGACTTAACCCTTTCTAATTTCATTAATGGAGAATTACCAACCATAATTAAAATTACATATAGTAGGTGATACCATGGCATGCTCATAGTTCAATATCTAAAGACTTTATTGTCAATAATCATGGCAACTCAAAAATATGCTTCCATTTTCAAACTTAAATAAACTAACTACACAAGCAACAATATTTTGTACTAGATTCATCATAATTTTCTAAATAAGATATTGACATATATCCACTAAATAGATTAATGTTTCCACCTACTAGACTCCGACACGAGACTAACTCCGACACGAGACTAATTGATATATAAATTTCAGCTAGGCTGCATCGTTACTAATTACCATTAGGATTACATGCATCTGAAAAAAAAAAAAAAAAAAAGGTTAGCTTGAGAGCTCCATGAGTCCTTTATTAACATTTATAACATTTTGCTAAGTGATATACGCGACAACATGCAAACACATTCCAAACATTAACGTTAGAAACATCATATTGGTTTGAGTCGCGAACACTCGTACACTTTTGAGAATTTAACCTCGGTTGGTACTACTCAAAAACTCAACTTTGAATCAGGTATCCTTTCTATGGGCACACCCAACACCCAAAAATAACTCGTTTCTCAATCGATCACAAACATCTAATATACATGTTTTCAATCATGCATGCCCACATGCAATCGTACATATTATCATAGCATACACATACACATTATCATGATACATACCATGGTATAAACTGTATAATTTAAGCATGTATGCACTACTCTAAATCACTCATGCAATTAATTAATCATGTTTTCAGACACATGTCAATGTAAAAAGGTGCAAAGATTACGGAATCTTCCCCACCTACGGTGTTATACGCATCACAGTCCTTTGTAGTGTTCGATCATTGGCCATATTACAAACATTCTCCAGTGAGTGCCGTTTGTCGCATTCGATCTCATATGTCTTCTGATGTCATTATTGATCACGGGACCTCTAATATGGTGATTCATAGTTTCGGTGTCGGTGCTTAACATAAATACATATGGCTAATAAGTTAAGATTGACGCAACAAAACATAAACAAACACGCATATACACATGCAAAATTAAAGCAATTTTAACACACATATTTATGTGGTTTGATGAAGATCCACATCCATCCAAGAAAGATAAAAATTTTACTAATTTAAAAAAATCAGTACAACACTCACAATTTCTGTTTAATTCCACCTTTACTTCACAATTCCAAATACTAGGTACATATAAAGAACTATTAGACTTAATTTCTAATTGAGACTAAAAAAGTTTCAAGGTCGGTCTAGAAAACTAATACAATAAAAAATTATCACTTAAGTCTAGCAAACTAATAAAATAGAAATACACAAAATAAAAATAACAATGGGTTCACATAATGGGTTCAGCCACACTGAATATAACAATCTCTATCTTGACAAGGACCACCACAAGCCACTAGACAATCAACATCTCCAAACAAGTCCTACAAGGCACTCAACACTGTAGGATATTGACCAAGTTCAAGCAATGCTCAAACTTGACCGATAGACTGACGTGTTTAAACTGTGGCCAGCAGGGCCATGTAAGAAATGTTTGTCCCCACCCTTAACAACCACAACAGCCTATTCCCACAATTTCAGTCCAACAAGCCCTACCTGCTGCTAACGCCCAACCCAGGCAGAACTAGCAAAACCAAGGGCAACGACAACAGGGCAAAACGTTTGCTATCGCTCAGCAACCCTTCCTGGATAACAATATAGTCGAAGCTACATTTCACTTGTTCAATACAATAGTGCATGTCTTGTTTTTCGAGTGCTACACATTTATTTATATCTTCTACATTGGTAAGATATTTAAGGTTGTCTCCTGAACCCACAGACATCACAGTCTATGTCTCATTACCATTAGGATCTAGTACTAACGTGAAATTAAAGTGTTCTCGATGTAAACTTTCATTCTTCAAGCCTAGTAATAATAGGTATGGGTGGTAATTGGACCCATCTGGATCGATCAAGCCCGCCCAAAATGGCCTAAGGATATATGATTCGACTTAAGTCGAGTCTTATTTTAATAATGGGTCGAGTTCCAAATATGACTTAATTAATATATGAGTCGAGCTTTTGGACCAGACTTGCGAATCGAACCTACGAGCTAACTCTGTGCAGCCGATTTATAGGCTAGATTTAACGAATTAAAATAAACGTTTTGGTACTTTGAAATTTATCTTTATAACAAATTAAAATGCACATATCATAAATTAAAAAGAATATCATTTATAATGTTAAAAAAATTTCAACGTACAATTTATAATTAGAATATTAAATACATTATAATAAATTAAATAAACTTTACATTTTTAAATTTATTTTTAAAAATATATAAATAAATTTTAACTTATAAAATAAAATTTTAAATCTGGCCGTATGGGACAAGTCGACTTTTGAACTTACAAGTTGAGTTTTCAGATCAAGCCAAATTTTGATAGGTCAACTCAAACCTGTTCAATTAAAATATTGGATCAGTCCAGTCGGCCCATAACTTAATCAAAGCTTGGGCCGATTCAGGCTTGAGTTGCCACCCTTAATGGCATGCATTGACTAAAACATAAATGAATAGTTGCATTAGAGTTGCATTTCTTTTTTTCTTTTTTACTTTTTTCTTTTTTTCTTGTTAAATTGGCATTTGCCTTGTCAATTATTAAAAATCAAAATGGTACTAATAGTATTGTAAGCTCAAGATGCAGAGCGTACCCATTATTAATGGCGGAGGAGCAACGTTAGCCGGCGGACCAGAAACAGGAACAGCTAGCTTGGAATCATAAAAAGGGTATGTCTCATACCTCATATACCAACTAGGGGAAGCTACTCTCCCAGCCACCCTTCCCTCACAGCAACTCACCAAATACTCAATCTCAAACCTCAAGCATTCCTTACAATCAACCTGACTCACATCTGCAGTGCACTGCACCAACCCATATATCTCCTGAGATCTCCCAAACTTCGCTGCTGCAACTGCAAACATATTGCTTGAAGCACCAAAAGCAGCTTGTGTTGCAAGCCCTTCCATCCATTGCCTAGATATCACACCAAAAGAACCAGGCTTTGTGCTGTTTCTCGCGTTATGGAGAAACACAACTGGACTAGTTTGCAAGATAGAGGAAAATGATCGGTTCGAATAGCGTAACAAGCAGTAATCGAACCATACAATTGCTTCTTTCTGATATGGGCATGTTTGGATGATATCTGTCTTTGCCAATTAGCATCACCTCTGCATTGAAATAAGCCGTAGATTTTATCTGGGTCTTGCCCGGTTGTCATGTTTCTGAATTCTCCGGGAAGCGTGATGTTGGAGGATATAGAAGAGAGGAGGAGGTCGAGATTGAAAGAGAATTTGCTGTTTTGGTTGTAAGTTGGTCCTCCACATGATTCAAAGAAGTTAATTTTGGCTTGAGAAAAGCTCAAATTGGTGAGTATTAAGGTTGCAGAAAGAAAACAGAGGAAATGGAAATAATTACCCGTTGTTTTGAATTAAAGGGCTATTATTATTGCTTTTGATCGATTAATTCATGGATATGAAGAAGGAAGTTTGGTTGATTGGTTGGTTGGTTTACTTGGGATGTCGTTGGAGTCAATTAAAGTAATTTACTATAATGGAAGTTGTTATAGGTTCCTATCATTAAACTAAGACATGTTTTTCCCATCGCTTACTCTTTAATTGTTGGGATTGCCCGCATCACATGGAATACTAGTTAAGATCCTGAGAAATGCTATTAGAGTTGATTGTTCAACTAGGACACACATATGTCAAGGTGCAGCATGTGCAGGTACTCAAGGTGGAGATGGCGACGATTTTTAGCGTGTGATGTATGGATAATGAATAGTTGGATTTCGATTCTAAGTGGGGATTGTTTATGTGTGGACAAAATGATAGTTGACACTTTTCCAGGAAGAATATTAGAATCTATAATAGCATAGAGAGATATTAAAATAGGTTTAGGAGACTTTCCCGCATCTTCTTGACAAGGGATAACTGGCATGCACCAACAAGAGAGCAACTCCAAAACTAAACAATCTTCAAAGCCTTGCATATTATATGGCATTATTAAGATCAAGATGCCATGTCGGTCGCACACATCCAAGGATTATCTTGTAGGCAAATTAAGATCATGAGAGCGACGAACCTTACATCATTGTGAATGATTTGAATGGAACGTAAACATCATATTTTTTATGATGTTTCTAGAAGAGTGGAGGTGTGGAATAATATCCACCTTTTTTCAAGCACGTGGCTTGTTGCTTTCAAACTAAATGGGGAGTACTCCATTAATGAGTGGTTTAGGAATTAGGGTGGTTGTTTGTCGTGAGGGTTTTTTTTTTGCTTTTGCTTTGCTTTTATGCTTGTTTTTTTGGTTTTTGCTTGAGTACTACTGGTACTCCTTTTTTTTTTTTGGTTTGTTCATGTTTACTTTTCATTATTAATATATTTGTGTCTGCATGAGCTATATAGAAAGTAATAGATTATGTAAATATAGAAACAAGCTATATAGAAAGTAATAGATTCTGTAAATATAGAAACAATTTGTTTATCTAATTTAGGACCTAATTTTAGGATGTAATTGTCTATATATTACCTCTGTTTTAGAGAAGAATACATATCTTTGAACTCTCTACAGAAACCCTATTGTCTAACATGGTATCAGAGCAGGTCTCGACGACTCTTGCGCGAGTTTCTCGAAGATGTCGTTGATGAAGCTGCTCATAATCCCCATCGCCTTGCCTGAGATCCCGATGTCCTCGACTTCTCCGTCGAAGCCGACGATCCCCCTTCCTTCGAAACCTTTGGGGATTTCTCGGCGGCCGACGATTTCTTCTCGGCGACTGTCTTTTTCTCGGCGATAGGCTTCTTTCCGGCCTTCGTTGGCGGCGCCATTGATTCCGGCTAGAACGAAGGAAACAAATTCGCCTCGAACCTCCGTACCCCTCTCTCTCTGCTCACGATCAAGAAAAACTGGCGAGACGAAACACCCTAGGCCCTAGAATCTTCGCGAACGAGGAGGAAGAATGATCCAAGATTTTTTCGGTTCGACGAGTTTTTTCGCCAGCGCTTGTGATCACCTCCCAAATTTGAAACCCCAATCGCCAAATTTCTCTCTGTCTCTGTTGTTTCTCCGATATTCTTCTTCTTTCTTTTTGCAGCTCCTGTGATCCATCCGACATTGGTCTTCTTCAAAACCTCCTGAATCATAACCGATATATCAGGTTTTCTGAACGACTTTCCTTTCAGCATCCGAACGGTGTTCTTGTAAGGTTTCTCAGGGAGATTTCCGAGATCTGCGATAGAGTAAAGGAACATATATCGAACGCCTTCGACAACATTGTGTAAGAGGCTTTCGAGATTGAAAGAGATAAAGTATCGGAGCGTGCCTAATTCCAAAGAAGTCTGCAATAAACAATAGTATACATATTTTTCCCTCGAAGTTCATCACCCTCGTAAAGCTGCTGAGAGTTTGATGGTTACCACTACAGGCATCAACCGAACTTATCCCAACACCAACACAGCAGATTATGGTACACCAAGACAATTATGCTTTTCCAATCGGAATCATCCTCGATGAGACCAATTACTCATTATGGTCCCAACTCATGGAGATGCGT